>OW964835.1:15689645-17122145 GCA_943142095.1 Ophonus ardosiacus
CGAGATCATAAGCTTTCAACATGGTATGGCCGTTACGTACTTAATAGTTTTTAACAATGATTATAAACAAATTCTAATATAATATTAAAATCGTTAGAAAAAGATATAAAAATGTTAACAGCACACGGTGCTCCCAGGCGGTCACCCATCCAAGTACTAACCGAGCCCAATGTTGCTTATCTTATGAGATCGGACGAGATCATGAGCTTTCAACATGGTATGGCCGTTACGTACATATTAGTTTTTAACAAAGATTATAAACAAAATCTAATATAATATAAAAATCGCTACAAGAAGATACAAAATTGTTAACAGCACACGGTGTTCCCAGGCGGTCACAAAGATTATAAACAAAATCTAATATAATATTAAAATCGCTACAAAAAGATATAAAATTGTTAACGGCACACGGTATTCCCAGGCGGTCACCCATCCAAGTACTAACTGAGCCCGATGTTGCTTATCATATGAGATCGGACGAGATCATGAGCTTTCAACATGGTGTGGCCGTTACGTACTTATTAGTTTTTAACAATGTTAATAAACGAATTCTATTATAATATTAAAAAAGCTAGAAAAAGATATAAAAATGTAAACAGCACACGGTGTTCCCAGGCGGTCACCCATCCAAGTACTAACCGAGCCCAATGTTGCTTATCTTATGAGATCGGGCGAGATCATGAGCTTTCAACATGGTATGGCCGTTACGTACATATTAGTTTTTAACAAAGATTACAAACAAAATCTAATATAATATAAAAATCGCTACAAAGAGATATAAAATTGTTAACAGCACACGGTGTTCCCAGGCGGTCACCCATCCAAGTACTAACCGAGCCCGATGTTGCTTATCTTATGAGATCGGACGAGATCATGAGCTTTCAACATGGTATGGCCGTTACGTACTTAATAGTTTTTAACAATGATTATAAACAAATTCTAATATTATATTAAAATCGTTAGAAAAAGATATAAAAATGTTAACAGCTCACGGTGCTCCCAGGCGGTCACCCATCCAAGTACTAACCGAGCCCAATGTTGCTTATCTTATGAGATCGGACGAGATCATGAGCTTTCAACATGGTATGGCCGTTACGTACATATTAGTTTTTAACAAAGATTATAAACAAAATCTAATATAATATAAAAATCGCTACAAAAAGATATAAAATTGTTAACAGCACACGGTGTTCCCAGGCGGTCACAATGATTATAAACAAAATCTAATATAATATTAAAATCGCTACAAAAAGATATAAAATTGTTAACGGCACACGGTGTTCCCAGGCGGTCACCCATCCAAGTACTAACCGAGCCCAATGTTGCTTATCTTATGAGATCGGACGAGATCATGAGCTTTCAACATGGTGTGGCCGTTACATACTTATTAGTTTTTAACAATGTTAATAAACAAATTCTATTATAATATTAAAATCGCTAGAAAAAGATATAAAAATGTTAACAGCACACGGTGCTCCCAGGCGGTCACCCATCCAAGTACTAACCGAGCCCAATGTTGCTTATCTTATGAGATCGGGCGAGATCATGAGCTTTCAACATGGTATGGCCGTTACGTACATATTAGTTTTTAACAAAGTTTATAAACAAAATCTAATATAATATAAAAATCGCTACAAAAAGAAATAAAATTGTTAACAGCAAACGGTGTTCCCAGGCGGTCACCCATCCAAGTACTAACCGAGCCCGATGTTGCTTATCTTATGAGATCGGACGAGATCATGAGCTTTCAACATGGTATGGCCGTTACGTACATTTTAGTTTTTAACGATGACTATCAACAAATTCTAATATAATATAAAAATCGCTACAAAAAGATATAAAATTGTTAACAGCACACGGTGTTCCCAGGCGGTCACCCATCCAAGTACTAACCGAGCCCAATGTTGCTTATCTTATGAGATCGGACGAGATCATGAGCTTTCAACATGGTATGGCCGTTACGTACTTATTAGTTTTTAACAATGATAATAAACAAAATCTAATATAATATAATAATCGCTACAAAGAGATATAAAATTGTTAACAGCACACGGTGTTCCCAGGCGGTCACCCGTCCAAGTACTAACCGAGCCCGATGTTGCTTATCTTATGAGATCGGACGAGATCATGAGCTTTCAATATGGTATGGCCGTTACGTACATATTAGTTTTTAACAGAGATTATAAACAAATTCTAATATAATATAAAAATCGCTACAAAAAGATATAAAATTGTTAGCAGCACACGGTGTTCCCAGGCGGTCACTCATCCAAGTACTAACCGAGCCCGATGTTGCTTATCTTATGAGATCGGACGAGATCAAGAGCTTTCAACATGGTATGGCCATTACTTACATATTAGTTTTTAACAAAGATTATAAACAAAATCTAATATAATATTAAAATCGCTACAAAAAGATATAAAATTGTTAACAGCACACGGTGTTCCCAGGCGGACACCCATCCAAGTACTAACCGAGCGCGATGTTGCTTATCTTATGAGATCGGACGATATCATGAGCTTTCAACATGGGATGGCCGTTAAGTACATATTAGTTTTTTAACTATGATTATAAACAAATTCTATTTTAATATTAAAATCGCTAGAAAAAGATATAAAAATGTTAACAGCACACGGTGTTCCCAGGCGGTCACCCATCCAAGTACTAACCGAGCCCGATGTTGCTTATCTTATGAGATCGGACGAGATCATGAGCTTTCAACATGGTGTGGCCGTTACGTACATATTAGTTTTTAACAAAGATTATAAACAAAATCTAATATAATATAAAAATCGCTACAAAAAGATATAAAATTGTTAACAGCACAAGGGGTTCCCGGGCGGTCACCCATCCAAGTACTTACCGAGCCCAATGTTGCTTATCTTATGAGATCGGACGAGATCATGAGCTTTCAACATGGTGTGGCCGTTACGTACTTATTAGTTTTTAACAAAGATTATAAACAAAATCTAATATAATATAAAAATCGCTACAAAAAGATATAAAAGTGTTAACAGCACACGGTGTTCCCAGGCGGTCACCCATCCAAGTACTAACCGAGCCCGATGTTGCTTATCTTATGAGATCGGACGAGATCATGAGCTTTCAACATGGTATGGCCGTTACGTACATTTTAGTTTTTAACGATAATTATAAACAAATTCTAATATAATTTAAAAATCGCAACAAAAAGATATAAAATTGTTAACAGCACACGGTGTTCCCAGGCGGTCACCCATCCAAGTACTACCCGAGACCGATGTTGCTTATCTTATGAGATCGGACGAGATCATGAGCTTTCAACATGGTGTGGCCGTTACGTACTTATTAGTTTTTAACAATGTTAATAAACGAATTCTATTATAATATTAAAAAAGCTAGAAAAAGATATAAAAATGTTAACAGCACACGGTGTTCCCAGGCGGTCACCCATCCAAGTACTAACCGAGCCCGATGTTGCTTATCTTATGAGATCGGACGAGATCATGAGCTTTCAACATGGTATGGCCATTACTTACATATTAGTTTTTAACAAAAATTATAAACAAAATCTAATAAAATATTAAAATCGATACAAAAAGATATAAAATTGTTAACAGCACACGGTGTTCCCAGGCGGTCACCCATCCAAGTACTAACCGAGCCCGATGTTGCTTACCTTATGAGATCGGACGAGATCATGAGCTTTCAACATGGTGTGGCCGTTACGTACTTATTAGTTTTTATCAATGTTAATAAACGAATTCTATTATAATATTAAAAAAGCTAGAAAAAGATATAAAAATGTTAACTGCACACGGTGTTCCCAGGCGGTCACCCATCCAAGTACTAACCGAGCCCAATGTTGCTTATCTTATGAGATCGGGCGAGATCATAAGCTTTCAACATGGTATGGCCGTTACGTACTTAATAGTTTTTAACAATGATTATAAACAAATTCTAATATAATATTAAAATCTTTAGAAAAAGATATAAAAATGTTAACAGCACACGGTGCTCCCAGGCGGTCACCCATCCAAGTACTAACCGAGCCCAATGTTGCTTATCTTATGAGATCGGACGAGATCATGAGCTTTCAACATGGTATGGCCGTTACGTACATATTAGTTTTTAACAAAGATTATAAACAAAATCTAATATAATATAAAAATCGCTACAAGAAGGATACAAAATTGTTAACAGCACACGGTGTTCCCAGGCGGTCACAAAGATTATAAACAAAATCTAATATAATATTAAAATCGCTACAAAAAGATATAAAATTGTTAACGGCACACGGTATTCCCAGGCGGTCACCCATCCAAGTACTAACTGAGCCCGATGTTGCTTATCATATGAGATCGGACGAGATCATGAGCTTTCAACATGGTGTGGCCGTTACGTACTTATTAGTTTTTAACAATGTTAATAAACGAATTCTATTATAATATTAAAAAAGCTAGAAAAAGATATAAAAATGTTAACAGCACACGGTGTTCCCAGGCGGTCACCCATCCAAGTACTAACCGAGCCCAATGTTGCTTATCTTATGAGATCGGGCGAGATCATGAGCTTTCAACATGGTATGGCCGTTACGTACATATTAGTTTTTAACAAAGATTATAAACAAAATCTAATATAATATAAAAATCGCTACAAAGAGATATAAAATTGTTAACAGCACACGGTGTTCCCAGGCGGTCACCCATCCAAGTACTAACCGAGCCCGATGTTGCTTATCTTATGAGATCGGACGAGATCATGAGCTTTCAACATGGTATGGCCGTTACGTACTTAATAGTTTTTAACAATGATTATAAACAAATTCTAATATTATATTAAAATCGTTAGAAAAAGATATAAAAATGTTAACAGCACACGGTGCTCCCAGGCGGTCACCCATCCAAGTACTAACCGAGCCCAATGTTGCTTATCTTATGAGATCGGACGAGATCATGAGCTTTCAACATGGTGTGGCCGTTACATACTTATTAGTTTTTAACAATGTTAATAAACAAATTCTATTATAATATTAAAATCGCTAGAAAAAGATATAAAAATGTTAACAGCACACGGTGCTCCCAGGCGGTCACCCATCCAAGTACTAACCGAGCCCAATGTTGCTTATCTTATGAGATTGGACGAGATCATGAGCTTTCAACATGGTATGGCCGTTACGTACATATTAGTTTTTAACAAAAATTATAAACAAAATCTAATATAATATAAAAATCGCTACAAAAAGATATAAAATTGTTAACAGCACACGGTGTTCCCAGGCGGTCACCCATCCAAGTACTAACCGAGCCCAATGTTGCTTATCTTATGAGATCGGGCGAGATCATAAGCTTTGAACATGGTATGGCCGTTACGTAATTATTTGTTTTTAACAAAGATTATAAACAATATCTAATATAATATAAAAATCGCTACAAAGAGATATAAAATTGTTAACAGCACACGGTGGTCCCAGGCGGTCACCCATCCAAGTACTAACCGAGCCCGATGTTGCTTATCTTATGAGATCGGACGAGATCATGAGCTTTCAACATGGTGTGGCCGTTACGTACATAATAGTTTTTAACAATGTTAATAAAAAAATTCTATTTTAATATTAAAATCGCTAGAAAAAGATATAAAAATGTTAACAGCACACGGTGTTCCCAGGCGGTCACCCATCCAAGTACTACCCGAGCCCGATGTTGCTTATCTTATGAGATCGGACGAGATCATGAGCTTTCAACATGGTGTGGCCGTTACGTACTTATTTGTTTTTAACAAAGATTATAACCAATATCTAATATAATATAAAAATCGCTACAAAGAGATATAACATTGTTAACAGCACACGGTGTTCCCAGGCGGTCACCCATCCAAGTACTAACTGAGCCCGATGTTGCTTATCTTATGATATCGGACGATATCATGAGCTTTCAACATGGTATGGCCGTTACGTACTTATTAGTTTTTAACAATGATAATAAACAAAATCTAATATAATATAAAAATCGCTACAAAGAGATATAAAATTGTTAACAGCACACGGTGTTCCCAGGCGGTCAGCCGTCCAAGTACTAACCGAGCCCGATGTTGCTTATCTTATGAGATCGGACGAGATCATGAGCTTTCAACATGGTTTGGCCGTTACGTATTTATTAGTTTTCAACAATGTTAATAAACGAATTCTATTATAATATTAAAAAAGCTAGAAAAAGATATAAAAATGTTAACAGCACACGGTGTTCCCAGGCGGTCACCCATCCAAATACTAACCGAGCCCAATGTTGCTTATCTTATGAGATCGGGCGAGATCATAAGCTTTCAACATGGTATGGCCGTTACGTACTTATTTGTTTTTAACAAAGATTATAAACAATATCTAATATAATATAAAAATCGCTACAAAGAGATATAAAATTGTTAACAGCACACGGTGTTCCCAGGCGGTCAGCCGTCCAATTACTAACCGAGCCCAATGTTGCTTATCTTATGAGATCGGACGAGATCATGAGCTTTCAACATGGTATGGCCGTTACGTACATATTAGTTTTTAACAAAGATTATAAACAAAATCTAATATAATATAAAAATCGCTACAAAAAGATATAAAATTGTTAACAGCAAACGGTGTTCCCAGGCGGTCACAAAGATTATAAACAAAATCTAATATAATATTAAAATCGCTACAAAAAGATATAAAATTGTTAACGGCACACGGTATTCCCAGGCGGTCACCCATCCAAGTACTAACTGAGCCCGATGTTGCTTATCATATGAGATCGGACGAGATCATGAGCTGTCAACATGGTGTGGCCGTTACGTACTTATTAGTTTTTAACAATGTTAATAAACGAATTCTATTATAATATTAAAAAAGCTTGAAAAAGATATAAAAATGTTAACAGCACACGGTGTTCCCAGGCGGTCACCCATCCAAGCACTAACCGAGCCCAATGTTGCTTATCTTATGAGATCGGGCGAGATCATGAGCTTTCAACATGGTATGGCCGTTACGTACATATTAGTTTTTAACAAAGTTTATAAACAAAATCTAATATAATATAAAAATCGCTACAAAAAGAAATAAAATTGTTAACAGCACACGGTGTTCCCAGGCGGTCACTCATCCAAGTACTAACCGAGCCCGATGTTGCTTATCTTATGAGATCGGACGAGATCAAGAGCTTTCAACATGGTATGGCCATTACTTACATATTAGTTTTTAACAAAGATTATAAACAAAATCTAATATAATATTAAAATCGCTACAAAAAGATATAAAATTGTTAACAGCACACGGTGTTCCCAGGCGGACACCCATCCAAGTGCTGACCGAGCCCGATGTTGCTTATCTTATGAGAACGGACGATATCATGAGCTTTCAACATGGTATGGCCGTTACGTACATTTTAGTTTTTAACTATGATTATAAACAAATTCTAATATAATTTAAAAATCGCAACAAAAAGATATAAAATTGTTAACAGCACACGGTGTTCCCAGGCGGTCACCCATCCAAGTACTACCCGAGACCGATGTTGCTTATCTTATGAGATCGGACGAGATCATGAGCTTTCAACATGGTGTGGCCGTTACGTACTTATTAGTTTTTAACAATGTTAATAAACGAATTCTATTATAATATTAAAAAAGCTAGAAAAAGATATAAAAATGTTAACAGCACACGGTGTTCCCAGGCGGTCACCCATCCAAGTACTAACCGAGCCCAATGTTGCTTATCTTATGAGATCGGGCGAGATCATAAGCTTTCAACATGGTATGGCCGTTACGTACTTATTTGTTTTTAACAAAGATTATAACCACTATCTAATATAATATAAAAATCGCTACAAACAGATATAAAATTGTTAACAGCACACGGTGTTCCTAGGCGGTCACCCATCCAAGTACTAACCGAGCCCGATGTTGCTTATCTTATGAGATCGGACGAGATCATGAGCTTTCAACATGGTATGGTCGTTACGTACATTTTAGTTTTTAACGATGATTATAAACAAATTCTAATATAATATAAAATTCGCTACAAAGAGATATAAAATTGTTAACAGCACACGGTGTTCCCAGGCGGTCACCCATCCAAGTACTAACCGAGCCCGATGTTGCTTATCTTATGATATCGGACGAGATCATGAGCTTTCAACATGGTATGGCCGTTACGTACTTATTACTTTTTAACAATGATAATAAACAAAATCTAATATAATATAAAAATCGCTACAAAGAGATCTAAAATTGTTAACAGCACACGGTGTTCCCAGGCGGTCACCCGTCCAAGTACTAACCGAGCACGATGTTGCTTATCTTATGAGATCGGGCGAGATCTTGAGCTTTCAACATGGTATGGCCGTTACGTACATATTAATTTTTAACAGATATTATAAACAAATTCGAATGTAATATTAAAATCACTAGAGAAAGATATAAAAATGTTAACAGCACACGGTGTTCCCAGGCGATCACCTATCCAAGTACTATCCGAGCCCGATGTTGCTTATCTTATGAGATCGGACGAGATCATGAGCTTTCAACATGGTATGGCCGTTACGTACATTTTAGTTTTTAACGATGATTATAAACAAATTCTAATATAATATAAAAATTGCTACAAAAAGATATAAAATTGTTAGCAGCACACGGTGTTCCCAGGCGGTCACCCATCCAAGTACTAACCGAGCCCGATGTTGCTTATCTTATGAGATCGGACGAGATCATGAGCTTTCAACATGGTATGGCCGTAACGTACATATTAGTTTTTAACAAAGATTATAAAGCAAATCTAATATAATATTAAAATCGCTACAAAAAGATATAAAATTGTTAACAGCACACGGTGTTCCCAGGCGGTCACCCATCCAAGTACTAACCGAGCCCGATGTTGCTTATCTTATGAGAACGGACGAGATCATGAGCTTTCAACATGGTGTGGCCGTTACGTACTTTTTAGTTTTTAACAATGTTAATAAATGAATTCTATTATAATATTAAAAAAGCTAGAAAAAGATATAAAAATGTTAACAGCACACGGTGTTGCCAGGCGGTCACCCATCCAAGTACTAACCGAGCCCAATGTTGCTTATCTTATGAGATCGGGCGAGATCATGAGTTTTCAACATGGTATGGCCGTTACGTACATATTAGTTTTTAACAAAGATTATAAACAAAATATAATATAATATAAAAATCGCAACAAAAAGATATAAAATTGTTAACAGCACACGGTGTTCCCAGGCGGTCACCCATCCAAGTACTAACCGAGCACGATGTTGCTTATCTTATGAGATCGGACGAGATCATGAGCTTTCAACATGGTATGGACGTTACGTACATTTTAGTTTTTAACGATGACTATCATCAAATTCTAATATAATATAAAAATCGCTACAAAAAGATATAAAATTGTTAACAGCACACGGTGTTCCCAGGCGGTCACCCATCCAAGTACTAACCGGGCCCAATGTTGCTTATCTTATGAGATCGGACGAGATCATGAGCTTTCAACATGGTATGGCCGTTACGTACTTATTAGTTTTTAACAAAGTTTATAAACAAAATCTAATATAATATTAAAATCGCTACAAAAAGATATAAAATTGTTAACAGCACACGGTGTTCCCAGGCGGTCACCCATCCAAGTACTAACCGAGCCCGATGTTGCTTATCTTATGAGATCGGACGAGATCATGAGCTTTCAACATGGTATGGCCGTTACGTACTTATTAGTTTTTAACAAAGTTTATAAACAAAATCTAATATAATATTAAAATCGCTACAAAAAGATATAAAATTGTTAACAGCACACGGTGTTCCCAGGCGGTCACCCATCCAAGTACTAACCGAGCCCGATGTTGCTTATCTTATGTGATCGGACGAGATCATGAGCTTTCAACATGGTATGGCCGTTACGTACTTATTAGTTTTTAACAAAGTTTATAAACAAAATCTAATATAATATTAAAATCGCTACAAAAAGATATAAAATTGTTAACAGCACACGGTGTTCCCAGGCGGTCACCCATCCAAGTACTAACCGAGCCCAATGTTGCTTATCTTATGAGATCGGGCGAGATCATAAGCTTTCAACATGGTATGGCCGTTACGTACATTTTAGTTTTTAACGATGACTATCAACAAATTCTAATATAATATAAAAATCGCTACAAAAAGATATAAAATTGTTAACAGCACACGGTGTTCCCAGGCGGTCACCCATCCAAGTACTAACCGAGCCCAATGTTGCTTATCTTATGAGATCGGACGAGATCATGAGCTTTCAACATGGTATGGCCGTTACGTACTTATTAGTTTTTAACAATGATAATAAACAAAATCTAATATAATATAAAAATCGCTACAAAGAGATATAAAATTGTTAACAGCACACGGTGTTCCCAGGCGGTCACCCGTCCAAGTACTAACCGAGCCCGATGTTGCTTATCTTATGAGATCGGACGAGATCATGAGCTTTCAACATGGTATTGCCGTTACGTACATATTAGTTTTTAACAGAGATTATAAACAAATTCGATTGTAATATTAAAATCGCTAGAGAAAGATATAAAAATGTTAACAGCACACGGTGCTCCCAGGCGGTCACCCATCCAAGTACTAACCGAGCCCAATGTTGCTTATCTTATGAGATCGGACGAGATCATGAGCTTTCAACATGGTATGGCCGTTACGTACATATTAGTTTTTAACAAAGATTATAAACAAAATCTAATATAATATAAAAATCGCTACAAAAAGATATAAAATTGTTAACAGCACACGGTGTTCCCAGGCGGTCACAATGATTATAAACAAAATCTAATATAATATTAAAATCGCTACAAAAAGATATAAAATTGTTAACGGCACACGGTGTTCCCAGGCGGTCACCCATCCAAGTACTAACCGAGCCCAATGTTGCTTATCTTATGAGATCGGACGAGATCATGAGCTTTCAACATGGTGTGGCCGTTACATACTTATTAGTTTTTAACAATGTTAATAAACAAATTCTATTATAATATTAAAATCGCTAGAAAAAGATATAAAAATGTTAACAGCACACGGTGCTCCCAGGCGGTCACCCATCCAAGTACTAACCGAGCCCAATGTTGCTTATCTTATGAGATTGGACGAGATCATGAGCTTTCAACATGGTGTGGCCGTTATGTACATATTAGTTTTTAACAATGTTAATAAACATATTCTATTTTAATATTAAAATCGCTAGAAAAAGATATAAAAATGTTAACAGCACACGGTGTTCCCAGGCGGCCACCCATCCAAGTACTAACCGAGCCCAATGTTGCTTATCTTATGAGATCGGACGAGACCACAAGCTTTCAACATGGTATGGCCGTTACGTATATATTAGTTTTTAACAAAGATTATAAACAAAATCTAATATAATATAAAAATCGCTACAAAAAGATATAAAATTGTTAACAGCACACGGTGTTCCCAGGCGGTCACCCATCCAAGTACTAACCGAGCCCGATGTTGCTTATCTTATGAGATCGGACGAGATCATGAGCTTTCAACAAGGTGTGGCCGTTACGTACATATTAGTTTTTAACAAAGATTATAAACAAAATCTAATATAATATAAAAATCGCTACAAAAAGATATAAAATTGTTAACAGCACGCGGTGTTCCCAGGCGGTCACCCATCCAAGTAATAACCGAGCCCAATGTTGCTTATCTTATGAGATCGGACGAGATCATGAGCTTTCAACATGGTGTGGCCGTTACGTACTTATTAGTTTTTAAAAATGTTAATAAACAAATTCTATTATAATATTAAAATCGCTAGAAAAAGATATAAAAATGTTAACAGCACATGGTGCTCCCAGGCGGTCACCCATCCAAGTACTAACCGAGCCCAATGTTGCTTATCTTATGAGATCGGACGAGATCATGAGCTTTCAACATGGTATGACCGTTACGTACATATTAGTTTTTAACAAAGATTATAAACAAAATCTAATATAATATAAAAATCGCTACAAAAAGATATAAAATTGTTAACAGCACACGGTGTTCCCATGCGGACACCCATCCAAGTACTAACCGAGCCCGATGTTGCTTATCTTATGGGATCGGAAGAGATCATGAGCTTTCAACATGGTATGGCCGTTAGGTACATTTTAGTTTTTAACAGAGATTATAAACAAAATCTAATATAATATAAAAATCGCTACAAAGAGATATAAAAATGTTAACAGCACACGGTGTTTCCAGGCGGTCACCCATCCAGGTACTAACCGAGCCCGATGTTGCTTATTTTATGAGATCGGACGAGATCATGAGCTTTCAACATGGTATGGCCGTTACGTACTTATTTGATTTTAACAAAGATTATAAACAAAATCTAATATAATATAAAAATCGCTAGAAAAAGTTATAAAATTGTTAACAGCACACGGTGTTCCCAGGCGGTCACCCATCCAAGTACTAACCGAGCAAAATGTTGCTTATCTTATGAGATCGGGCGAGATCATGAGCTTTCAACATGGTATGGCCGTTACGTACATATTAGTTTTTAACAAAGATTATAATCAAAATCTAATATAATATAAAAATCGCTACAAAAAGATATAAAATTGTTAACAGCACACGGTGTTCCCAGGCGGTCACCCATCCAAGTACTAACCGAGCCCGATGTTGCTTATCTTATGAGATCGGACGAGATCATTACCTTTCAACATGGTGTCGCCGTTACGTACATATTAGTTTTTAACAATGTTAATAAACAAATTCTATTTTAATATTAAAATCGCTAGAAAAAGATATAAAAATGTTAACAGCACAATGTTCCCAGGCGGTCACCCATCCAAGTACTAACTGAGCCCAATGTTGCTTATCTTATGAGATCGGACGAGATCATGAGCTTTCAACATGGTATGGCCGTTACGTACATATTAGTGTTTAACAAAGATTATAAACAAAATCTAATATAATATTAAAATCGCTACAAAAAGATATAAAATTGTTAACAGCACACGGTGTTCCCAGGCGGACACCCATCCAAGTACTAACCGAGCCCGATGTTGCTTATCTTATGAGATCGGACGATATCATGAGCTTTCAACATGGTATGGCCGTTACGTACATTTTAGTTTTTAACTATGATTATAAACAAATTCTAATATAATATTAAAAACGCTAGAAAAAGATATAAAAATATTAACAGCACACGGTGTTCCCAGGCGGTCACCCATCCAAGTACTAACCGAGCCCGATGTTGCTTATCTTATGAGATCGGACGAGATCATGAGCTTTCAACATGGTGTGGCCGTTACGTACATATTAGTTTTTAACAATGTTAATAAACAAATTCTATTTTAATATTAAAATCGCTAGAAAAAGATATAAAAATGTTAACAGCACACGGTGTTCCCAGGCGGTCACCCATCCAAGTACTAACCGAGCCCGATGTTGCTTATCTTATGAGATCGGACGAGATCATGAGCTTTCAACATGGTGTGGCCGTTACGTACATATTAGTTTTTAACAAAGATTATAAACAAAATCTAATATAATATAAAAATCGCTACAAAAAGATATAAAATTGTTAACAGCACAAGGGGTTCCCGGGCGGTCACCCATCCAAGTACTAACCGAGCCCAATGTTGCTTATCTTATGAGATCGGACGAGATCATGAGCTTTCAACATGGTGTGGCCGTTACGTACTTATTAGTTTTTAACAAAGATTATAAACAAAATCTAATATAATATAAAAATCGCTACAAAAAGATATAAAAGTGTTAACAGCACACGGTGTTCCCAGGCGGTCACCCATCCAAGTACTAACCGAGCCCGATGTTGCTTATCTTATGAGATCGGACGAGATCATGAGCTTTCAACATGGTATGGCCGTTACGTACATTTTAGTTTTTAACGATAATTATAAACAAATTCTAATATAATTCAAAAATCGCAACAAAAAGATATAAAATTGTTAACAGCACACGGTGTTCCCAGGCGGTCACCCATCCAAGTACTACCCGAGACCGATGTTGCTTATCTTATGAGATCGGACGAGATCATGAGCTTTCAACATGGTGTGGCCGTTACGTACTTATTAGTTTTTAACAATGTTAATAAACGAATTCTATTATAATATTAAAAAAGCTAGAAAAAGATATAAAAATGTTAACAGCACACGGTGTTCCCAGGCGGTCACCCATCCAAGTACTAACCGAGCCCAACGTTGCTTATCTTATGAGATCGGGCGAGATCATAAGCTTTCAACATGGTATGGCCGTTACGTACTTATTTGTTTTTAACAAAGATTATAAACAATATCTAATATAATATAAAAATCGCTACAAAGAGCCAAGTACTAACCGAGCCTGATGTTGCTTATCTTATGAGATCGGACGAGATCATGAGCTTTCAACATGGTATGGCCGTTACGTACATTTTAGTTTTTAACGATGATTATAAACAAATTCTAATATAATATAAAATTTGCTACAAAGAGATATAAAATTGTTAACAGCACACGGTGTTCCCAGGCGGTCACCCATCCAAGTACTAACCGAGCCCGATGTTGCTTATCTTATGATATCGGACGAGATCATGAGCTTTCAACATGGTATGGCCCTTACGTACTTATTACTTTTTAACAATGATAATAAACAAAATCTAATATAATATAAAAATCGCTACAAAGAGATCTAAAATTGTTAACAGCACACGGTGTTCCCAGGCGGTCACCCGTCCGAGTACTAACCGAGCACGATGTTGCTTATCTTATGAGATCGGACGAGATCTTGAGCTTTCAACATGGTATGGCCGTTACGTACATATTAATTTTTAACAGATATTATAAACAAATTCGAATGTAATATTAAAATCGCTAGAGAAAGATATAAAATTGTTAACAGCACACGGTGTTCCCAGGCGGTCACCCGTCCAAGTACTAACCGAGCCCGATGTTGCTTATCTTATGAGATCGGACGAGATCATGAGCTTTCAACATGGTATGGCCGTAACGTACATATTAGTTTTTAACAAAGATTATAAAGCAAATCTAATATAATATTAAAATCGCTACAAAAAGATATAAAATTGTTAACAGCACACGGTGTTCCCAGGCGGTCAACCATCCAAGTACTAACCGAGCCCGATGTTGCTTATCTTATGAGAACGGACGAGATCATGAGCTTTCAACATGGTGTGGCCGTTACGTACTTTTTAGTTTTTAACAATGTTAATAAATGAATTCTATTATAATATTAAAAAAGCTAGAAAAAGATATAAAAATGTTAACAGCACACGGTGTTGCCAGGCGGTCACCCATCCAAGTACTAACCGAGCCCAATGTTGCTTATCTTATGAGATCGGGCGAGATTATGAGTTTTCAACATGGTATGGCCGTTACGTACATATTAGTTTTTAACAAAGATTATAAACAAAATATAATATAATATAAAAATCGCAACAAAAAGATATAAAATTGTTAACAGCACACGGTGTTCCCAGGCGGTCACCCATCCAAGTACTAACCGAGCACGATGTTGCTTATCTTATGAGATCGGACGAGATCATGAGCTTTCAACATGGTATGGACGTTACGTACATTTTAGTTTTTAACGATGACTATCATCAAATTCTAATATAATATAAAAATCGCTACAAAAAGATATAAAATTGTTAACAGCACACGGTGTTCCCAGGCGGTCACCCATCCAAGTACTAACCGGGCCCAATGTTGCTTATCTTATGAGATCGGACGTGATCATGAGCTTTCAACATGGTATGGCCGTTACGTACTTATTAGTTTTTAACAAAGTTTATAAACAAAATCTAATATAATATAAAAATCGCTACAAAAAGATATAAAATTATTAACAGCACACGGTGTTCCCAGGCGGTCACCCATCCAAGTACTAACCGAGCCCGATGATGCTTATCTTATGAGATCGGACGAGATCATGAGCTTTCAACATGGTATGGCCATTACTTACATATTAGTTTTTAACAAAGATTATAAACAAAATCTAATATAATATTAAAATCGCTACAAAAAGATATAAAATTGTTAACAGCACACGGTGTTCCCAGGCGGTCACCCATCCAAGTACTAACCGAGCCCGATGTTGCTTATCTTATGAGATCGGACGAGATCATGAGCTTTCAACATGGTATGGCCGTTACGTACATATTAGTTTTTAACAGAGATTATAAACAAATTCGAATGTAATATTAAAATCGCTAGAGAACGATATAAAAATGTTAACAGCACACGGTGTTCCCAGGCGGTCACCCATCCAAGTACTAACCGAGCCCGATGTTGCTTATCTTATGAGATCGGACGAGATCATGAGCTTTCAACATGGTGTGGCCGTTACGTACTTATTAGTTTTTAACAATGATAATAAACAAAATCTAATATAATATAAAAATCGCTACAAAGAGATATAAAATTGTTAACAGCACACGGTGTTCCCAGGCGGTCACCCCTCCAAGTACTAACCGAGCCCGATGTTGCTTATCTTATGAGATCGGACGAGATCATGAGCTTTCAACATGGTATTGCCGTTTCGTACATATTAGTTTTTAACAGAGATTATAAACAAATTCGAATGTAATATTAAAATCGCTAGAGAAAGATATAAAAATGTTAACAGCACACGGTGTTCCCAGGCGATCACGCATCCAAGTACTATCCGAGCCCGATGTTGCTTATCTTATGAGATCGGACGAGATCATGAGCTTTCAACATGGTATGGCCGTTACGTACATTTTAGTTTTTAACTATGATTATAAACAAATTGTAATATAATATAAAAATCGCTACAAAAAGATATAAAATTGTTAGCAGCACACGGTGTTCCCAGGCGGTCACTCATCCAAGTACTAACCGAGCCCGATGTTGCTTATCTTATGAGATCGGACGAGATCATGAGCTTTCAACATGGTATGGCCATTACTTACATATTAGTTTTTAACAAAGATTATAAACAAAATCTAATAAAATATTAAAATCGCTACAAAAAGATATAAAATTGTTAACAGCACACGGTGTTCCCAGGCGGTCACCCATCCAAGTACTTACCGAGCCCGATGTTGCTTACCTTATGAGATCGGACGAGATCATGAGCTTTCAACATGGTGTGGCCGTTACGTACTTATTAGTTTTTATCAATGTTAATAAACGAATTCTATTATAATATTAAAAAAGCTAGAAAAAGATATAAAAATGTTAACAGCACACGGTGCTCCCAGGCGGTCACCCATCCAAGTACTAACCGAGCCCAATGTTGCTTATCTTATGAGATCGGACGAGATCATGAGCTTTCAACATGGTATGGCCGTTACGTACATATTAGTTTTTAACAAAGATTATAAACAAAATCTAATATAATATAAAAATCGCTACAAGAAGATACAAAATTGTTAACAGCACACGGTGTTCCCAGGCGGTCACAAAGATTATAAACAAAATCTAATATAATATTAAAATCGCTACAAAAAGATATAAAATTGTTAACGGCACACGGTATTCCCAGGCGGTCACCCATCCAAGTACTAACTGAGCCCGATGTTGCTTATCATATGAGATCGGACGAGATCATGAGCTTTCAACATGGTGTGGCCGTTACGTACTTATTAGTTTTTAACAATGTTAATAAACGAACTCTATTATAATATTAAAAAAGCTAGAAAAAGATATAAAAATGTTAACAGCACACGGTGTTCCCAGGCGGTCACCCATCCAAGTACTAACCGAGCCCAATGTTGCTTATCTTATGAGATCGGGCGAGATCATGAGCTTTCAACATGGTATGGCCGTTACGTACATATTAGTTTTTAACAAATATTATAAACAAAATCTAATATAATATAAAAATCGCTACAAAGAGATATAAAATTGTTAACAGCACACGGTGTTCCCAGGCGGTCACCCATCCAAGTACTAACCGAGCCCGATGTTGCTTATCTTATGAGATCGGACGAGATCATGAGCTTTCAACATGGTATGGCCGTTACGTACTTAATAGTTTTTAACAATGATTATAAACAAATTCTAATATTATATTAAAATCGTTAGAAAAAGATATAAAAATGTTAACAGCACACGGTGCTCCCAGGCGGTCACCCATCCAAGTACTAACCGAGCCCAATGTTGCTTATCTTATGAGATCGGACGAGATCATGAGCTTTCAACATGGTATGGCCGTTACGTACATATTAGTTTTTAACAAAGATTATAAACAAAATCTAATATAATATAAAAATCGCTACAAAAAGATATAAAATTGTTAACAGCACACGGTGTTCCCAGGCGGTCACAATGATTATAAACAAAATCTAATATAATATTAAAATCGCTACAAAAAGATATAAAATTGTTGACGGCACACGCTGTTCCCAGGCGGTCACCCATCCAAGTACTAACCGAGCCCAATGTTGCTTATCTTATGAGATCGGACGAGATCATGAGCTTTCAACATGGTGTGGCCGTTACATACTTATTAGTTTTTAACAAAGTTAATAAACAAATTCTATTATAATATTAAAATCGCTAGAAAAAGATATAAAAATGTTAACAGCACACGGTGCTCCCAGGCGGTCACCCATCCAAGTACTAACCGAGCCCAATGTTACTTATTTTATGAGATCGGGCGAGATCATGAGCTTTCAACATGGTAAGGCCGTTACGTACATATTAGTATTTAACAAAGATTATAAACAAAATCTAATATAATATAAAAATCCCTACAAAAAGATATAAAATTGTTAACAGCACACGGTGTTCCCAGGCGGTCACCCATCCAAGTACTAACCGAACCCGATGTTGCTTATCTTATGAGATCGGACGAGATCATGAGCTTTCACCATGGTGTGGCCGTTACGTACATATTAGTTTTTAACAATGTTAATAAACATATTCTATTTTAATATTAAAATCGCTAGAAAAAGATATAAAAATGTTAACAGCACACGGTGTTCCCAGGCGGCCACCCATCCAAGTACTAACCGAGCCCAATGTTGCTTATCTTATGAGATCGGACGAGACCACAAGCTTTCAACATGGTATGGCCGTTACGTATATATTAGTTTTTAACAAAGATTATAAACAAAATCTAATATAATATAAAAATCGCTACAAAAAGATATAAAATTGTTAACAGCACACGGTGTTCCCAGGCGGTCACCCATCCAAGTACTAACCGATCCCGATGTTGCTTATCTTATGAGATCGGACGAGATCATGAGCTTTCAACATGGTGTGGCCGTTATGTACATATTAGTTTTTAACAAAGATTATAAACAAAATCTAATATAATATAAAAATCGCTACAAAAAGATATAAAATTGTTAACAGCACGCGGTGTTCCCAGGCGGTCACCCATCCAAGTAATAACCGAGCCCAATGTTGCTTATCTTATGAGATCGGACGAGATCATGAGCTTTCAACATGGTGTGGCCGTTACGTACTTATTAGTTTTTAAAAATGTTAATAAACAAATTCTATTATAATATTAAAATCGCTAGAAAAAGATATAAAAATGTTAACAGCACATGGTGCTCCCAGGCGGTCACCCATCCAAGTACTAACCGAACCCAATGTTGCTTATCTTATGAGATCGGACGAGATCAGGTGAACAAGTAATTTATTCGTTTCTTGATTTCTTTTTACAATATGTACATATTTTACAAACTACGATAATTAATAAGTTCCTATATAATACAATATTTTACTTATTGGTGTGGTTATACATATTATTAATAATTTCAAAAAATTAATTTAATTATTTACAATATTTTTTATTTTAATTTAATATCTAGTTATGTTAATGCTTTTTGTTTAACTAAAAATTAATTATTTTACGTTTCTAAAAAATTATTTACAGACTTACAAACTAAATATGTACATATAAAACTAACTAACTAATATATACACTATTTACAGGTTAAAACGATTGTATTTGTGATTGTGTGTCTAGAAGTCGTATGATTCTAAATTTTGTGTAAATTCCAAAAGTATCAGTCCTTTTTGAGTTTTAGTTGTTGCGTGGGAAAGTTGTTGGTTCAGTAATTTTAAAATGTTTATAAATTTTGTCATGTTAACTTGTGTGTTAAGAAGTTTTAATTCGTTGCTTAAGTCGGTTAAGTTGTTTATTGTTGTTGTAGGTGTTTGAAGTGAAGAGTTAATGATAGTGTTAGGTGTGTTGATGTTATGTTTTACCGGTGGAAGGGCGGGAAAGTCTTCATGCTGCTGGACAGGTGGGGGGAGGGGTTGAGGGACACTCGGTCTTTGTGTCTGCGGCAGCGATTGTCGCTGCCAGGCGTTGTAGGTAGGGAGAGGAGCTGGAACTGGGATTGGTCTCTGGCTCTGCTGTGTTTGTGGTGCTCCACGTTGGAGGTTTTGAACCTTTTTCATGTACACTGGGCATTCAATGTAGTTAGCGGGATGAGCGCCGCCGCAGTTAACGCATTTCGGTGGATCATTTGTGTTCTTTTGACATAGACGGGTGAAGTGTCCCATTCCGCATTTTAAACAGTTTGGGGCTGCGAAGCAATTGGCTGTCGCATGCCCCCAAATTTGGCATCTGTGGCACTGGATTATTGCTCTTTTGTTTAGGTGCCTTTCCCAATTTATTTTAGTATAACATAAGTACTTTATGTTATTTTGTAAATAATTCAAAGTTACTTTGTTATTTGTAATTACCAGATACAGTGGTCTTTTGGTGTTCTTCATAATGAAAATGTTTTTCACATCTATGTTGTAATTCTTGATGTCTTCTTTTACTTCTTCGACAGTTGGCCCACTGTCGAGACCACGTATAACAAAACCATGGGTTTTTTCGGTTTTTTCCGTAAATGTGAAGAAATCGATATTATCATTTATTAGTAATTGTTTAATTTTTGATTTATCATTCAAATCGTTGAAGAATATGTTTGTTGTCGAGTTACTAAATTTTAAATAAAATCCTCCAGGGGCATTTTTTGATAAGATATTTATTAATTTTGAGTGTTCTCCAAATGTTTTTTTTATTATCAATGGTGTTGGTTTGTAATTTTTAATTTCTACCTCGCTTATTTCTTCGCTCACTAAATTTTCAAATCTATTACTAGTTAGAATTTGTGTACTTGCCAGTTTTTTCTTTTTAATTGAGTCTAAACGGGCAGCTTTTCTGTCCTTGATTACGGTAAAGTTATCTTCATCAGTGGAGTTAGCCATGGCTTCGCCGTCAATTGATGCCAAATGAGCATCAGCTGTCATTTCATCTTGAGGCCGTTTCTTGGATTGAGAAACACTTTTCTCCGAAGAAATCTTCAAAAATTATTATTTACACTGATAAACCAATCACTTAGATTAACTTTAGCACTGCCCAATATATTTGAACTAATTTTTTTACTTAGTTTTTTCAAAAGTAATTACGAGCGATCTGGGGCGCGTTCAATTTAATTTCACGGCACACTAGAGACTGGACGAGATCGTGAGCTTTCAACATGGTATGGCCGTTACGTACATATAAGTTTTTAACAAAGATTATAAACAAAATCTAATATATAATTAAAATCGCTAGAAAAAGTTATAAATTTGTTAACAACACACGGTGTTTCCAGGCGGTCACCCATCCAATTACTAACCGAGCCCGATGTTGCTTATCTTATGAGATCGGACGAGATGATGAGCTTTCAACATGGTATGGCCGTTACGTACATATTAGTTTTTAACAGAGATTATAAACAAATACGAATATAATATAAAAATCGCTAGAGAAAGATATAAAATTATTAACAGCACACGGTGTTCCCAGGCGGTCACCCATCCAAGTACTAACCGAGCCCGATGTTGCTTATCTTATGAGATCGGACGAGATCATGAGCTTTCAACATGGTATGGCCATTACTTACATATTAGTTTTTAACAAAGATTATAAACAAAATCTAATATAATATTAAAATCGCTACAAAAAGATATAAAATTGTTAACAGCACACGGTGTTCCCAGGCGGTCACCCATCCAAGTACTAACCGAGCCCGATGTTGCTTATCTTATGAGATCGGACGAGATCATGAGCTTTCAACATGGTATGGCCGTTACGTACATATTAGTTTTTAACAGAGATTATAAACAAATTCGAATGTAATATTAAAATTGCTAGAGAAAGATATAAAAATGTTAACAGCACACGGTGTTCCCAGGCGGTCACCCATCCAAGTACTAACCGAGCCCGATGTTGCTTATCTTATGAGATCGGACGAGATCATGAGCTTTCAACATGGTGTGGCCGTTACGTACTTATTAGTTTTTAACAATGATAATAAACAAAATCTAATATAATATAAAAATCGCTACAAAGAGATATAAAATTGTTAACAGCACACGGTGTTCCCAGGCGGTCACCCGTCCAAGTACTAACCGAGCCCGATGTTGCTTATCTTATGAGATCGGACGAGATCATGAGCTTTCAACATGGTATTGCCGTTACGTACATATTAGTTTTTAACAGAGATTATAAACAAATTCGAATGTAATATTAAAATCGCTAGAGAAAGATATAAAAATGTTAACAGCACACGGTGTTCCCAGGCGGTCACCCGTCCAAGTACTAACCGAGCCCGATGTTGCTTATCTTATGAGATCGGACGAGATCATGAGCTTTCAACATGGTATGGCCGTTACGTATATATTAGTTTTTAACAAAGATTATAAACAAAATCTAATATAATATAAAAATCGCAACAAAAAGATATAAAATTGTTAACAGCACACGGTGTTCCCAGGCGGTCACCCATCCAAGTACTAACCGAGCCCGATGTTGCTTATCTTATGAGATCGGACGAGATCATGAGCTTTCAACATGGTGTGGCCGTTACGTACTTATTAGTTTTTAACAATAATTATAAACAAATTCTAATATAATATTAAAAACGCTAGAAAAAGATATAAAAATATTAACAGCACACGGTGTTCCCAGGCGGTCACACATCCAAGTACTAACCGAGCCCGATGTTCCTTATCTTAAGAGATCGGACGAGATCATAAGCTTTCAACATGGTATGGCCGTTACGTACTTAATAGTTTTTAACAATGATTATAAACAAATTCTAATATAATATTAAAATCGTTAGAAAAAGATATAAAAATGTTAACAGCAGACGGTGCTCCCAGGCGGTCACCCATCCAAGTACTAACCGAGCCCAATGTTGCTTATCTTATGAGATCGGACGAGATCATGAGCTTTCAACATGGTATGGCCGTTACGTACATATTAGTTTTTAACAAAGATTATAAACAAAATCTAATATAATATAAAAATCGCTACAAGAAGATATAAAATTGTTAACAGCACACGGTGTTCCCAGGCGGTCACAATGATTATAAACAAAATCTAATATAATATTAAAATCGCTACAAAAAGATATAAAATTGTTAACGGCACACGGTATTCCCAGGCGGTCACCCATCCAAGTACTAACTGAGCCCGATGTTGCTTATCATATGAGATCGGACGAGATCATGAGCTTTCAACATGGTGTGGCCGTTACGTACTTATTAGTTTTTAACAATGTTAATAAACGAATTCTATTATAATATTAAAAAAGCTAGAAAAAGATAAAAAAATGTTAACAGCACACGGTGTTCCCAGGCGGTCACCCATCCAAGTACTAACCGAGCCCAATGTTGCTTATCTTATGAGATCGGGCGAGATCATGAGCTTTCAACATGGTATGGCCGTTACGTACATATTAGTTTTTAACAAATATTATAAACAAAATCTAATATAATATAAAAATCGCTACAAAGAGATATAAAATTGTTAACAGCACACGGTGTTCCCAGGCGGTCACCCATCCAAGTACTAACCGAGCCCGATGTTGCTTATCTTATGAGATCGGACGAGATCATGAGCTTTCAACATGGTATGGCCGTTACGTACATATTAGTTTTTAACAAAGATTATAAACAAAATCTAATATAATATAAAAATCGCTACAAAAAGATATAAAATTGTTAACAGCACACGGTGTTCCCAGGCGGTCACAATGATTATAAACAAAATGTAATATAATATTAAAATCGCTACAAAAAGATATAAAATTGTTAACGGCACACGGTGTTCCCAGGCGGTCACCCATCCAAGTACTAACCGAGCCCAATGTTGCTTATCTTAAGAGATCGGACGAGATCATGAGCTTTCAACATGGTGTGGCCGTTACATACTTATTAGTTTTTAACAATGTTAATAAACAAAATCTAATATAATATAAAAATCCCTACAAAAAGATATAAAATTGTTAACAGCACACGGTGTTCCCAGGCGGTCACCCATCCAAGTACTAACCGAGCCCGATGTTGCTTATCTTATGAGATCGGACGAGATCATGAGCTTTCAACATGGTGTGGCCGTTACTTACATATTAGTTTTTAACAAAGATTATAAACAAAATCTAATATAATATAAAAATCGCTACAAAAAGATATAAAATTGTTAACAGCACGCGGTGTTCCCAGGCGGTCACCCATCCAAGTAATAACCGAGCCCAATGTTGCTTATCTTATGAGATCGGACGAGATCATGAGCTTTCAACATGGTGTGGCCGTTACGTACTTATTAGTTTTTAAAAATGTTAATAAACAAATTCTATTATAATATTAAAATCGCTAGAAAAAGATATAAAAATGTTAACAGCACATGGTGCTCCCAGGCGGTCACCCATCCAAGTACTAACCGAGCCCAATGTTGCTTATCTTATGAGATCGGACGAGATCATGAGCTTTCAACATGGTATGACCGTTACGTACATATTAGTTTTTAACAAAGATTATAAACAAAATCTAATATAATATAAAAATCGTTACAAATAGATATAAAATTGTTAACAGCACACGGTGTTCCCAGGCGGTCACCCATCCAAGTACTAACCGAGCCCGATGTTGCTTATCTTATGAGATCGGACGAGATCATGAGCTTTCAACATGGTGTGGCCGTTACGTACATATTAGTTTTTAACAATGTTAATAAACAAATTCTATTTTAATATTAAAATCGCTAGAGAAAGATATAAAAATGTTAACAGCACACGGTGTTCCCAGGCGATCACCCATCCAAGTACTATCCGAGCCCGATGTTGCTTATCTTATGAGATCGGACGAGATCATGAGCTTTCAACATGGTATGGCCATTACTTACATATTAGTTTTTAACAAAGATTATAAACAAAATCTAATATAATATTAAAATCGCTACAAAAAGATATAAAATTGTTAACAGCACACGGTGTTCCCAGGCGGTCACCCATCCAAGTACTAACCGAGCCCGATGTTGCTTATCTTATGAGATCGGACGAGATCATGAGCTTTCAACATGGTATGGCCATTACTTACATATTAGTTTTTAACAAAGATTATAAACAAATTCTAATATAATTAAAAATCGCTACAAAAAGATATAAAATTGTTAGCAGCAAACGGTGTTCCCAGGCGGTCACTCATCCAAGTACTAACCGAGCCCGATGTTGCTTATCTTGTGAGATCGGACGAGATCATGAGCTTTCAACATGGTATGGCCATTACTTACATATTAGTTTTTAACAAAGATTATAAACAAAATCTAATATAATATTAAAATCGCTACAAAAAGATATAAAAATGTTAACAGCACACGGTGTTCCCAGGCGGTCACCCATCCAAGTACTAACCGAGCCCAATGTTGCTTATCTTATGAGATCGGGCGAGATCATAAGCTTTCAACATGGTATGGCCGTTACGTAATTATTTGTTTTTAACAAAGATTATAAACAATATCTAATATAATATAAAAATCGCTACAAAGAGATATAAAATTGTTAACAGCACACGGTGGTCCCAGGCGGTCACCCATCCAAGTACTAACCGAGCCCGATGTTGCTTATCTTATGAGGTCGGACGAGATCATGAGCTTTCAACATGGTATGGGCATTACTTACATATTAGTTTTTAAAAGATTATAAACAAAATCTAATATAATATTAAAATCGCTACAAAAAGATATAAAATTGTTAACAAGCACACGGTGTTCCCAGGCGGTCACCCATCCAAGTACTAACCGAGCCCAATATTGCTTATCTTATGAGATCGGGCGAGATCATAAGCTTTCAACATGGTATGGCCGTTACGTAATTATTTGTTTTTAACAAAGATTATAAACAATATCTAATATAATATAAAAATCGCTACAAAGAGATATAAAATTGTTAACAGCACACGGTGGTCCCAGGCGGTCACCCATCCAAGTACTAACCGAGCCCGATGTTGCTTATCTTATGAGGTCGGACGACATCATGAGCTTTCAACATGGTATGGCCATTACTTACATATTAGTTTTTAAAAGATTATAAACAAAATCTAATATAATATTAAAATCGCTACAAAAAGATATAAAATTGTTAACAGCACACGGCATTCCCAGGCGGTCACCCATCCAAGTACTAACCGAGCCCGATGTTGCTTATCTTATGAGATCGGACGAGATCATGAGCTTTCAACATGGTATGGCCGTTACGTACATATTAGTTTTTAACAAAGATTATAAACAAAATCTAATATAATATAAAAATCGCTACAAAATGGTATGAAATTGTTAACAGCACACGGTGTTCCCGGGCGGTCACCCATCCAAGTACTAACCGAGCCCAATGTTGCTTATCTTATGAGATCGGACGAGATCATGAGCTTTCAACATGGTGTGGCCGTTACGTACTTATTAGTTTTTAACAAAGATTATAAACAAATTCTAATATAATATAAAAATCGCTACAAAAAGAAATAAAATTGTTAACAGCACACGGTGTTCCCAGGCGGTCACCCATCCAAGTACTAACCGAGCCCGATGTTGCTTATCTTATGAGATCGGACGAGATCATGAGCTTTCAACATGGTATGGCCGTTACGTACTTATTAGTTTTTAACAAAGATTATAAACAAAATCTAATATAATATAAAAATCGCTACAAAAAGATATGAAATTGTTAACAGCACACGGCGTTCCCAGGCGGTCACCCATCCAAGTACTAACCGAGCCCGATGTTGCTTATCTTATGAGAACGGACGAGATCATGAGCTTTCAACATGGTATGGCCGTTACGTACATTTTAGTTTTTAACGATAATTATAAACAAATTCTAATATAATTTAAAAATCGCAACAAAAAGATATAAAATTGTTAACAGCTCACGGTGTTCCCAGGCGGTCACCCATCCAGGTACTAACCGAGCCCGATGTTGCTTATCTTATGAGATCGGACGAGATCATGAGCTTTCAACATGGTGTGGCCGTTACGTACTTATTAGTTTTTAACAATGTTAATAAACGAATTCTATTATAATATTAAAAAAGCTAGAAAAAGATATAAAAATGTTAACAGCACACGGTGTTCCCAGGCGGTCACCCATCTAAGTACTAACCAAGCCCAATGTTGCTTATCTTATGAGATCGGGCGAGATCATAAGCTTTCAACATGGTATGGCCGTTACGTACTTTTTGTTTTTAACAAAGATTATAAACAATATCTAATATAATATAAAAATCGCTACAAAGAGTTATAAAATTGTTAACAGCACACGGTGTTCCCAGGCGGTCACCCATCCAAGTACTAACCGAGCCCAATGTTGCTTATCTTATGAGATCGGACGAGATCATGAGCTTTCAACATGGTATGGCCGTTACGTACTTATTAGTTTTTAACAATGATAATAAACAAAATCTAATATAATATAAAAATCGCTACAAAGAGATATAAAATTGTAAACAGCACACGGTGTTCCCAGGCGGTCACCCGTCCAAGTACTAACCGAGCCCGATGTTGCTTATCTTATGAGATCGGACGAGATCTTGAGCTTTCAACATGGTATGGCCGTTACGTACATATTAGTTTTTAACAGAGATTATAAACAAATTCGAATGTAATATTAAAATCGCTAGAGAAAGATATAAAAATGTTAACAGCACACGGTGTTCCCAGGCGATCACCCAACCAAGTACTATCCCGATGTTGCTTATCTTATGAGAACGGACGAGATCATGAGCTTTCAACATGGTATGGCCGTTACGTACATTTTAGTTTTTAACGATGATTATAAACAAATTCTAATATAATTAAAAATCGCTACAAAAAGATATAAAATTGTTAGCAGCACACGGTGTTCCCAGGCGGTCACTCATCCAAGTACTAAACGAGCCCGATGTTGCTTATCTTATGAGATCGGACGAGATCATGAGCTTTCAACATGGTATGGCCATTACTTACATATTAGTTTTTAACAAAGATTATAAACAAAATCTAATATAATATAAAAATCGCTACAAAGAGTTATAAAATTGTTAACAGCACACGGCGTTCCCAGGCGGTCACCCATCCAAGTACTAACCGAGCCCGATGTTGCTTATCTTATGAGAACGGACGAGATCATGAGCTTTCAACATGGTATGGCCGTTACGTACATTTTAGTTTTTAACGATAATTATAAACAAATTCTAATATAATTTAAAAATCGCAACAAAAAGATATAAAATTGTTAACAGCTCACGGTGTTCCCAGGCGGTCACCCATCCAGGTACTAACCGAGCCCGATGTTGCTTATCTTATGAGATCGGACGAGATCATGAGCTTTCAACATGGTGTGGCCGTTACGTACTTATTAGTTTTTAACAATGTTAATAAACGAATTCTATTATAATATTAAAAAAGCTAGAAAAAGATATAAAAATGTTAACAGCACACGGTGTTCCCAGGCGGTCACCCATCTAAGTACTAACCAAGCCCAATGTTGCTTATCTTATGAGATCGGGCGAGATCATAAGCTTTCAACATGGTATGGCCGTTACGTACTTTTTGTTTTTAACAAATATTATGAACAATATCTAATATAATATAAAAATCGCTACAAAGAGTTATAAAATTGTTAACAGCACACGGTGTTCCCAGGCGGTCACCCATCCAAGTACTAACCGAGCCCGATGTTGCTTATCTTATGAGATCGGACGAGATCATGAGCTTTCAACATGGTATGGCCGTTACGTACTTATTAGTTTTTAACAATGATAATAATCAAAATCTAATATAATATAAAAATCGCTACAAAGAGATATAAAATTGTAAACAGCACACGGTGTTCCCAGGCGGTCACCCGTCCAAGTACTAACCGAGCCCGATGTTGCTTATCTTATGAGATCGGACGAGATCTTGAGCTTTCAACATGGTATGGCCGTTACGTACATATTAGTTTTTAACAGAGATTATAAACAAATTCGAATGTAATATTAAAATCGCTAGAGAAAGATATAAAAATGTTAACAGCACACGGTGTTCCCAGGCGATCACCCAACCAAGTACTATCCCGATGTTGCTTATCTTATGAGAACGGACGAGATCATGAGCTTTCAACATGGTATGGCCGTTACGTACATTTTAGTTTTTAACGATGATTATAAACAAATTCTAATATAATTAAAAATCGCTACAAAAAGATATAAAATTGTTAGCAGCACACGGTGTTCCCAGGCGGTCACTCATCCAAGTACTAACCGAGCCCGATGTTGCTTATCTTATGAGATCGGACGAGATCATGAGCTTTCAACATGGTATGGCCATTACTTACATATTAGTTTTTAACAAAGATTATAAACAAAATCTAATATAATATTAAAATCGCTACAAAAAGTTATAAAATTGTTAACAGCACACGGTGTTCCCAGGCGGTCAACCATCCAAGTACTAACCGAGCCCGATGTTGCTTATCTTATGAGATCGGACGAGATCATGAGCTTTCAACATGGTATGGCCGTTACGTACATATTAGTTTTTAACAAAGAATATAAACAAAATCTAATATAATATAAAAATCGCTACAAAAAGATATAAAATTGTTAACAGCACACGGTGTTCCCGGGCGGTCACCCATCCAAGTACTAACCGAGCCCAATGTTGCTTATCTTATGAGATCGGACGAGATCATGAGCTTTCAACATGGTGTGGCCGTTACGTACTTATTAGTTTTTAACAAAGATTATAAACAAATTCTAATATAATATAAAAATCGCTACAAAAAGAAATAAAATTGTTAACAGCACACGGTGTTCCCAGGCGGTCACCCATCCAAGTACTAACCGAGCCCGATGTTGCTTATCTTATGAGATCGGACGAGATCATGAGCTTTCAACATGGTATGGCCGTTACGTACTTATTAGTTTTTAACAAAGATTATAAACAAAATCTAATATAATATAAAAATCGCTACAAAAAGATATGAAATTGTTAACAGCACACGGCGTTCCCAGGCGGTCACCCATCCAAGTACTAACCGAGCCCGATGTTGCTTATCTTATGAGAACGGACGAGATCATGAGCTTTCAACATGGTATGGCCGTTACGTACATTTTAGTTTTTAACGATAATTATAAACAAATTCTAATATAATTTAAAAATCGCAACAAAAAGATATAAAATTGTTAACAGCACACGGTGTTCCCAGGCGGTCACCCATCCAGGTACTAACCGAGCCCGATGTTGCTTATCTTATGAGATCGGACGAGATCATGAGCTTTCAACATGGTGTGGCCGTTACGTACTTATTAGTTTTTAACAATGTTAATAAACGAATTCTATTATAATATTAAAAAAGCTAGAAAAAGATATAAAAATGTTAACAGCACACGGTGTTCCCAGGCGGTCACGCATCTAAGTACTAACCAAGCCCATTGTTGCTTATCTTATGAGATCGGGCGAGATCATAAGCTTTCAACATGGTATGGCCGTTATGTACTTTTTGTTTTTAACAAAGATTATAAACAATATCTAATATAATATAAAAATCGCTACAAAGAGTTATAAAATTGTTAACAGCACACGGTGTTCCCAGGCGGTCACCCATCCAAGTACTAACCGAGCCCGATGTTGCTTATCTTATGAGATCGGACAAGATCATGAGCTTTCAACATGGTATGGCCGTTACGTACTTATTAGTTTTTAACAGAGATTATAAACAAATTCGAATGTAATATTAAAATCGCTAGAGAAAGATATAAAAATGTTAACAGCACACGGTGTTCCCAGGCGATCACCCAACCAAGTACTATCCGAGCCCGATGTTGCTTATCTTATGAGAACGGACGAGATCATGAGCTTTCAACATGGTATGGCCGTTACGCACATTTTAGTTTTTAACGATGATTATAAACAAATTCTAATATAATTAAAAATCGCTACAAAAAGATATAAAATTGTTAGCAGCACACGGTGTTCCCAGGCGGTCACTCATCCAAGTACTAACCGAGCCCGATGTTGCTTATCTTATGAGATCGGACGAGATCATGAGCTTTCAACATGGTATGGCCATTACTTACATATTAGTTTTTAACAAAGATTATAAACAAAATCTAATATAATATTAAAATCGCTACAAAAAGTTATAAAATTGTTAACAGCACACGGTGTACCCAGGCGGTCAACCATCCAAGTACTAACCGAGCCCGATGTTGCTTATCTTATGAGATCGGACGAGATCATGAGCTTTCAACATGGTATGGCCGTTACGTACATATTAGTTTTTAACAAAGAATATAAACAAAATCTAATATAATATAAAAATCGCTACAAAAAGATATAAAATTGTTAACAGCACACGGTGTTCCCAGGCGGTCACCCATCCAAGTACTAACCGAGCCCGATGTTGCTTATCTTATGAGATCGGACGAGATCATTACCTTTCAACATGGTGTCGCCGTTACGTACATATTAGTTTTTAACAATGTTAATAAACAAATTCTATTTTAATATTAAAATCGCTAGAAAAAGATATAAAAATGTTAACAGCACACGGTGTTCCCAGGCGGTCACCCATCCAAGTACTAACTGGGCCCAATGTTGCTTATCTTATGAGAACGGACGAGATCATGAGCTTTCAACATGGTATGGCCGTTACGTACATATTAGTTTTTAACAAAGAATATAAACAAAATCTAATATAATATAAAAATCGCTACAAAAAGATATAAAATTGTTAACAGCACACGGAGTTCCCAGGCGGTCACCCATCCAAGTACTAACCGAGCCCAATGTTGCTTATCTTATGAGATCGGACGAGATCATGAGCTTTCAACATGGTATGGCCGTTACGTACCTATTAGTTTTTAACAAAGATTATAAACAAAATCTAATATAATATAAAAATCGCAACAAAAAGATATAAAATTGTTAACAGCACACGGTGTTCCCAGGCGGTCACCCATCCAAGTACTAACCGAGCCCGATGTTGCTTATCTTATGAGAACGGACGAGATCATGAGCTTTCAACATGGTGTGGCCGTTACGTACTTATTAGTTTCTAACAATGTTAATAAACGAATTCTATTATAATATTAAAAAAGCTAGAAAAAGATATAAAAATGTTAACAGCACACGGTGTTCCCAGGCGGTCACCCATCCAAGTACTAACCGAGCCCAATGTTGCTTATCTTATGAGATCGGGCGAGATCATAAGCTTTCAACATGGTATGGCCGTTACGTAATTATTTGTTTTTAACAAAGATTATAAACAATATCTAATATAATATAAAAATCGCTACAAAGAGATATAAAATTGTTAACAGCACACGGTGGTCCCAGGCGGTCACCCATCCAAGTACTAACCGAGCCCGATGTTGCTTATCTTATGAGGTCGGACGAGATCATGAGCTTCCAACATGGTATGGCCATTACTTACATATTAGTTTTTAAAAGATTATAAACAAAATCTAATATAATATTAAAATCGCTACAAAAAGATATAAAATTTTAACAGCACACGGTGTTCCCAGGCGGTCACCCATACAAGTACTAACCGAGCCCGATGTTGCTTATCTTATGAGATCGGACGAGATCATGAGCTTTCAACATGGTGTGGCCGTTACGTACTTATTAGTTTTTAACAATAATTATAAACAAATTCTAATATAATATTAAAAACGCTAGAAAAAGATATAAAAATACTAACAGCACACGGTGTTCCCAGGCGGTCACACATCCAAGTACTAACCGAGCCCGATGTTCCTTATCTTATGAGATCGGACGAGATCATGAGCTTTCAACATGATATGGCCGTTACGTACTTATTTGTTTTTAACAAAGATTATAAACAATATCTAATATAATATAAAAATCGCTACAAAGAGATATAAAATTGTTAACAGCACACGGTGGTCCCAGGCGGTCACCCATCCAAGTACTAACCGAGCCCGATGTTGCTTATCTTATGAGATCGGACGAGATCATGAGCTTTTAACATGGTATGGCCGTTACGTACTTATTAGGTTTTAACAATGACAATAAACAAAATCTAATATAATATAAAAATCGCTACAAAGAGATATAAAATTGTTAACAGTACACGGTGGTCCCAGGCGGTCACCCATCCAAGTACTAACCGAGCCCGATGTTGCTTATCTTATGAGATCGGACGAGATCATGAGCTTTCAACATGGTATGGCCGTTGCGTACATATTAGTTTTTAACAGAGATTATAAACAAATTCGAATATAATATTATAATCGCTAGAGAAAGATATAAAATTGTTAACAGCACACGGTGATCCCAGGCGGTCACCCATTTAAGTACTAACCGAGCCCGATGTTGCTTATCTTATGAGATCGGACGAGATCATGAGCTTTCAACATGGTGTGGCCGTTACGTACTTATTAGTTTTTAACAAAGTTAATAAACGAATTCTATTATAATATTAAAAAAGCTTGAAAAAGATATAAAAATGTTAACAGCACACGGTATTCCCAGGCGGTCACCCATCCAAGTACTAACCGAGCCCAATGTTGCTTATCTTATGAGATCGGGCGAGATCATGAGCTTTCAACATGGTATGGCCGTTACTTACTTAATAGTTTTTAACAATGATTATAAACAAATTCTAATATAATATTAAAATCGTTAGAAAAAGATACAAAAATGTTAACAGCACACGGTGTTCCCAGGCGGTCACTCATCCAAGTACTAACCGAGCCCAATGATGCTTATCTTATGAGATCGGACGAGATCATGAGCTTTCAACATGGTGTTGCCGTAACGTACTTATTAGTTTTTAACAATGATTATAAACAAATTCTAATATAATATTAAAATCGTTAGAAAAAGATACAAAAATGTTAACAGCACACGGTGTTCCCAGGCGGTCACTCATCCAAGTACTAACCGAGCCCAATGATGCTTATCTTATGAGATCGGACGAGATCATGAGCTTTCAACATGGTGTGGCCGTTACGTACTTATTAGTTTTTAACAATAATTATAAACAAATTCTAATATAATATTAAAAACGCTAGAAAAAGATATAAAAATATTAACAGCACACGGTGTTCCCAGGCGGTCACCCATCCAAGTACTAACCGAGCCCGATGTTGCTTATCTTATGAGATCGGACGAGATCATGAACTTTCAACATGGTATGGCCGTTACGTACATTTTAGTTTTTAACGATGATTATAAACAAATTCTAATATAATATAAAAATCTCTAGAGAAAGATATAAAATTGTTAACAGCACACGGTGTTCCCAGGCGGTCACCCATCCAAGTACTAACCGAGCCCGATGTTGCTTATCTTATGAGATCGGACGAGATCATGAGCTTTCAACATGATATGGCCGTTACGTACATATTAGTTTTTAACAGAGATTACAAACAAATTCGAATATAATATTAAAATCGCTAGAGAAAGATATAAAAATGTTAACAGCACACGGTGTTCCAAGGCGGTCACCCATCCAAGTACTAACCGAGCCCGATGTTGCTTATCTTATGAGATCGGACGAGATCATTACCTTTCAACATGGTGTCGCCGTTACGTACATATTAGTTTTTAACAATGTTAATAAACAAATTCTATTTTAATATTAAAATCGCTAGAAAAAGATATAAAAATGTTAACAGCACACGGTGTTCCCAGGCGGTCACCCATCCAAGTACTAACTGAGCCCAATGTTGCTTATCTTATGAGATCGGACGAGATCATGAGCTTTCAACATGGTATGGCCGTTACGTACTTATTAGTTTTTAACAAAGTTTATAAACAAAATCTAATATAATATAAAAATCGCTACAAAAAGATATAAAATTGTTAACAGCACACGGTGTTCCCAAGCGGTCACCCATCCAAGTACTAACCGAGCCCAATGTTGCTTATCTTATGAGATCGGACGAGATCATGAGCTTTCAACATGGTGTGGCCGTTACGTACTTATTAGTTTTTAACAATAATTATATACAAATTCTAATATAATATTAAAACGCTAGAAAAAAAAATAAAAATATTAACAGCACACGGTGTTCCCAGGCGGTCACCCATCCAAGTACTAACCGAGCCCGATGTTGCTTATCTTATGAGATCGGACGAGATCATGAGCTTTCAACATGGTATGGCCGTTACGTACTTATTTGTTTTTAACAAAGATTATAAACAAAATCTAATATAATATAAAAATTGTTACAAAGAGATATAAAATTGTTAACAGCACACGGTGGTCCCAGGCGGTCACCCATCCAAGTACTAACCGAGCCCGATGTTGCTTATCTTATGAGATCGGACGAGATCATGAGCTTTCAACATGATATGGCCGTTACGTACATATTAGTTTTTAACAGAGATTACAAACAAATTCGAATATAATATTAAAATCGCTAGAGAAAGATATAAAAATGTTAACAGCACACGGTGTTCCAAGGCGGTCACCCATCCAAGTACTAACCGAGCCCGATGTTGCTTATCTTATGAGATCGGACGAGATCATGAGCTTTCAACATGGTATGGCCGTTACGTACTTATTTGTTTTTAACAAAGATTATAAACAAAATCTAATATAATATAAAAATTGCTACAAAGAGATATAAAATTGTTAACAGCACACGGTGCTCCCAAGCGGTCACCCATCCAAGTACTAACCGAGCCCGATGTTGCTTATCTTATGAGATCGGACGAGATCATGAGCTTTCAACATGATATGGCCGTTACGTACATATTAGTTTTTAACAGAGATTATAAACAAATTCGAATATAATATTAAAATCGCTAGAGAAAGATATAAAAATGTTAACAGCACACGGTGTTCCAAGGCGGTCACCCATCCAAGTACTAACCGAGCCCGATGTTGCTTATTTTATGAGATCGGGCGAGATCATGAGCTTTCAACATGGTATGGCCGTTACGTACATTTTAGTTTTTAACGATGATTATAAACAAATTCGAATGTAATATTAAAATCTCTAGAGAAAGATATAAAATTGTTAACAGCACACGGTGTTCCCAGGCGGTCACCCATCCAAGTACTAACCGAGCCCGATGTTGCTTATCTTATGAGATCGGACGAGATCATGAGCTTTCAACATGGTATGGCCGTTACGTACATTTTAGTTTTTAACGATGATTATAAACAAATTCTAATATAATATAAAAATCGCTACAAAGAGATATAAAATTGTTAACAGCACACGGTGTTCCCAGGCGGTCACCCATCCAAGTACTAACCGAGCCCGATGTTGCTTATCTTATGAGATCGGACGAGATCATGAGCTTTCAACATGGTATGGCCGTTACGTACTTATTAGTTTTTAACAATGATAATAAACAAAATCTAATATAATATAAAAATCGCTACAAAGAGATATAAAATTGTTAACAGCACACGGTGTTCCCAGGCGGTCACCCGTCCAAGTACTAACCGAGCCCGATGTTGCTTATCTTATGAGATCGGACGATATCATGAGCTTTCAACATGGTATGGCCGTTACGTACATATTAGTTTTTAACAGAGATTATAAACAAATTCGAATGTAATATTAAAATCGCTAGAGAAAGATATAAAATTGTTAACAGCACACGGTGTTCCCAGGCGGTCACCCATCCAAGTACTAACCGAGCCCGATGTTGCTTATTTTATGAGATCGGGCGAGATCATGAGCTTTCAACATTGTATGGCCGTTACGTACATATTAGTTTTTAACAAAGATTATAAACAAAATCTAATATAATATAAAAATCCCTACAAAAAGATATAAAATTGTTAACAGCACACGGTGTTCCCAGGCGGTCACCCATCCAAGTACTAACCGAGCCCGATGTTGATTATCTTATGAGATCGGACGAGATCATGAGCTTTCAACATAGTGTGGCCGTTACGTACATATTAGTTTTTAACAATGTTAATAAACAAATTCTATTTTAATATTAAAATCGCTAGAAAAAGATATAAAATTGTTAACAGCACACGGTGTTCCCAGGCGGTCACCCATCCAAGTACTAACCGAGCCCAATGTTGCTTATCTTATGAGATCGGACGAGATCATGAGCTTTAAACATGGTATGGCCGTTACGTACATATTAGTTTTTAACAAATATTATAAACAATATCTAATATAATATAAAAATCGCTACAAAAAGATATAAAATTGTTAACAGCACACGGTGTTCCCAGGCGATCACCCATCCAAGTACTAACCGAGCCCAATGTTGCTTATCTTATGAGATCGTGCGAGATCATAAGCTTTCAACATGGTATGGCCGTTACGTACTTAATAGTTTTTAACAATGATTATAAACAAATTCTAATATAATATTAAAATCGTTAGAAAAAGATATAAAAATGTTAACAGCACACGTTGTTCCCAGGCGGTCACCCATCCAAGTACTAACCGAGCCCAATGTTGCTTATCTTAAGAGATCGGACGAGATCATGAGCTTTCAACATGGTACGGCCGTTACGTACTTATTAGTTTTTAACAAAGATTATAAACAAAATTTAATATAATATAAAAATCGCTACAAAAAGATATAAAATTGTTAACAGCACACGGTGTTCCCAGGCGGTCACCCATCCAAGTACTAACCGAGCCCAATGTTGCTTATCTTATGAGATCGGACGAGATCATGAGCTTTCAACATGGTATGGCCGTTACGTACTTAATAGTTTTTAACAATGATTATAAACAAAATTTAATATAATATAAAAATCGCTACAAAAAGATATAAAAATGTTAACAGCACACGTTGTTCCCAGGCGGTCACCCATCCAAGTACTAACCGAGCCCAATGTTGCTTATCTTATGAGATCGGACGAGATCATGAGCTTTCAACATGGTACGGCCGTTACGTACTTATTAGCTTTTAACAAGGTTTATAAACAAAATCTAATATAATATAAAAATCGCTACAAAAAGATATAAAATTGTTAACGACACACGGTGTTCCCAGGAGGTCATCCATCCAAGTACTAACCGAGCCCGATGTTGCTTATCTTATGAGATCGGACGAGATCATGAGCTTACAACATGGAATGGCCGTTACGTACTTATTTGTTTTTAACCAAGAATATAAACAAAATCTAATATAATATAAAAATCGCTACAAATAGATATAAAATTGTTAACAGCACACGGTGTTCCCAGGCGGACACCCATCCAAGTACTAACCGAGCCCGATGTTGCTTTTCTTATGAGATCGGACGAGATCATGAGCTTTCAACATGGTATGGCCGTTACGTACATTTTAGTTTTTAACGATGATTATAAACAAAATCTAATATAATATAAAAATCGCTACAAAGAGATATAAAATTGTTAACAGCACACGGTGGTCCCAGGCGGTCACCCATCCAAGTACTAACCGAGCCCGATATTGCTTATCTTATGGGATCGGACGAGATCATGAGCTTTCAACATGATATGGCCGTTACGTACATATTACTTTTTAACAGAGATTATAAACAAATTCGAATATAATATTAAAATCGCTAGAGAAAGATATAAAAATGTTAACAGCACACGGTGTTCCCAGGCGGTCACCCATCCAGGTACTAACCGAGCCCGATGTTGCTTATTTTATGAGAGCGGACGAGATCATGAGCTTTCAACATGGTATGGCCGTTACGTACTTATTTGATTTTAACAAAGATTATAAACAAAATCTAATATAATATAAAAATCGCTAGAAAAAGTTATAAAATTGTTAACAGCACACGGTGTTCCCAGGCGGTCACAAAGATTATAAACAAAATCTAATATAATATTAAAATCGCTACAAAAAGATATAAATTTGTTAACAGCACACGGTGTTCCCAGGCGGTCACCCATCCAAGTACTAACCGAGCCCAATGTTGCTTATCTTATGAGATCGGACGAGATCATGAGCTTTCAACATGGTGTGGCCGTTACATACTTATTAGTTTTTAACAATGTTAATAAACAAATTCTATTATAATATTAAAATCGCTCGAAAAAGATATAAAAATGTTAACATCACACGGTGTTCCCAGGCGGTCACCCATCCAAGTACTAACCGAGCCCAATGTTGCTTATCTTATGAGATCGGACAAGATCATGAGCTTTCAACATGGTATGGCCGTTACGTACTTATTACTTTTTAACAATGATAATAAACAAAATCTAATATAATATAAAAACCGCTACAAAGAGATATAAAATTGTTAACAGCACACGGTGTTCCCAGGCGGTCACCCGTCCAAATACTAACCGAGCCCGATGTTGCTTATCTTATGAGATCGGACGAGATCATGAGCTTTCAACATGGTATGGCCGTTACGTACATTTTAGTTTTTAACAGAGATTATAAACAAATTCGAATATAATATAAAAATCGCTACAAAAAGATATAAAATTGTTAGCAGCACACGGTGTTCCCAGGCGGTCACTAATCCAAGTACTAACCGAGCCCGATGTTGCTTATCTTATGAGATCGGACGAGATCATGAGCTTTCAACATGGTATGGCTATTACTTACATATTAGTTTTTAACAAAGATTATAAACAAAATCTAATATAATATTAAAATCGCTACAAAAGATATAAAATTGTTAACAGCACACGGTGTTCCCAGGCGGTCACCCATCCAAGTACTAACCGAGACCGATGTTGCTTATCTTATGAGATCGGACGAGATCATGAGCTTTCAACATGGTGTGGCCGTTACGTACTTATTAGTTTTTATCAATGTTAATAAACGAATTCTATTATAATATTAAAAAAGCAATAAAAAGATATAAAAATGTTAACAGCACACGGTGTTCCCAGGCGGTCACCCATCCAAGTACTAACCGAGCCCAATGTTGCTTATCTTATGAGATCGGGCGAGATCATGAGCTTTCAACATGGTATGGCCGTTACGTACTTATTAGTTTTTAACAATGATAATAAACAAAATCTAATATAATATAAAAATCGCTACAAAGAGATATAAAATTGTTAACAGCACACGGTGTTCCCAGGCGGTCACCCGTCCAAGTACTAACCGAGCCCGATGTTGCTTATCTTATGAGATCGGACGAGATCATGAGCTTTCAACATGGTATGGCCGTTACGTACTTATTAGTTTTTAACAATGATAATAAACAAAATCTAATATAATATAAAAATCGCTACAAAGAGATATAAAATTGTTAACAGCACACGGTGTTCCCAGGCGGTCACCCGTCCAAGTACTAACCGAGCCCGATGTTGCTTATCTTATGAGATCGGACGAGATCATGAGCTTTCAACATGGTATGGCCGTTACGTACATATTAGTTTTTAACAGAGATTATAAACAAATTCGAATGTAATATTAAAATCGCTAGAGAAAGATATAAAATTGTTAACAGCACACGGTGTTCCCAGGCGGTCACCCATCCAAGTACTAACCGAGCCCGATGTTGCTTATTTTATGAGATCGGGCGAGATCATGAGCTTTCAACATTGTATGGCCGTTACGTACATATTAGTTTTTAACAAAGATTATAAACAAAATCTAATATAATATAAAAATCCCTACAAAAAGATATAAAATTGTTAACAGCACACGGTGTTCCCAGGCGGTCACCCATCCAAGTACTAACCGAGCCCGATGTTGATTATCTTATGAGATCGGACGAGATCATGAGCTTTCAACATAGTGTGGCCGTTACGTACATATTAGTTTTTAACAATGTTAATAAACAAATTCTATTTTAATATTAAAATCGCTAGAAAAAGATATAAAATTGTTAACAGCACACGGTGTTCCCAGGCGGTCACCCATCCAAGTACTAACCGAGCCCAATGTTGCTTATCTTATGAGATCGGACGAGATCATGAGCTTTAAACATGGTATGGCCGTTACGTACATATTAGTTTTTAACAAAGATTATAAACAATATCTAATATAATATAAAAATCGCTACAAAAAGATATAAAATTGTTAACAGCACACGGTGTTCCCAGGCGATCACCCATCCAAGTACTAACCGAGCCCAATGTTGCTTATCTTATGAGATCGTGCGAGATCATAAGCTTTCAACATGGTATGGCCGTTACGTACTTAATAGTTTTTAACAATGATTATAAACAAATTCTAATATAATATTAAAATCGTTAGAAAAAGATATAAAAATGTGAACAGCACACGTTGTTCCCAGGCGGTCACCCATCCAAGTACTAACCGAGCCCAATGTTGCTTATCTTAAGAGATCGGACGAGATCATGAGCTTTCAACATGGTACGGCCGTTACGTACTTATTAGTTTTTAACAAAGATTATAAACAAAATTTAATATAATATAAAAATCGCTACAAAAAGATATAAAATTGTTAACAGCACACGGTGTTCCCAGGCGGTCACCCATCCAAGTACTAACCGAGCCCAATGTTGCTTATCTTATGAGATCGGACGAGATCATGAGCTTTCAACATGGTATGGCCGTTACGTACTTAATAGTTTTTAACAATGATTATAAAAAAAATTTAATATAATATAAAAATCGCAACAAAAAGATATAAAAATGTTAACAGCACACGTTGTTCCCAGGCGGTCACCCATCCAAGTACTAACCGAGCCCAATGTTGCTTATCTTATGAGATCGGACGAGATCATGAGCTTTCAACATGGTACGGCCGTTACGTACTTATTAGCTTTTAACAAGGTTTATAAACAAAATCTAATATAATATAAAAATCGCTACAAAAAGATATAAAATTGTTAACGACACACGGTGTTCCCAGGAGGTCATCCATCCAAGTACTAACCGAGCCCGATGTTGCTTATGTTATGAGATCGGACGAGATCATGAGCTTACAACATGGAATGGCCGTTACGTACTTATTTGTTTTTAACCAAGAATATAAACAAAATCTAATATAATATAAAAATCGCTACAAATAGATATAAAATTGTTAACAGCACACGGTGTTCCCAGGCGGACACCCATCCAAGTACTAACCGAGCCCGATGTTGCTTTTCTTATGAGATCGGACGAGATCATGAGCTTTCAACATGGTATGGCCGTTACGTACATTTTAGTTTTTAACGATGATTATAAACAAAATCTAATATAATATAAAAATCGCTACAAAGAGATATAAAATTGTTAACAGCACACGGTGGTCCCAGGCGGTCACCCATCCAAGTACTAACCGAGCCCGATATTGCTTATCTTATGGGATCGGACGAGATCATGAGCTTTCAACATGATATGGCCGTTACGTACATATTACTTTTTAACAGAGATTATAAACAAATTCGAATATAATATTAAAATCGCTAGAGAAAGATATAAAAATGTTAACAGCACACGGTGTTCGCAGGCGGTCACCCATCCAGGTACTAACCGAGCCCGATGTTGCTTATTTTATGAGATCGGACGAGAACATAAGCTTTCAACATGGTATGGCCGTTACGTACTTATTTGATTTTAACAAAGATTATAAACAAAATCTAATATAATATAAAAATCGCTAGAAAAAGTTATAAAATTGTTAACAGCACACGGTGTTCCCAGGCGGTCACAAAGATTATAAACAAAATCTAATATAATATTAAAATCGCTACAAAAAGATATAAAATTGTTAACAGCACACGGTGTTCCCAGGCGGTCACCCATCCAAGTACTAACCGAGCCCAATGTTGCTTATCTTATGAGATCGGACGAGATCATGAGCTTTCAACATGGTGTGGCCGTTACATACTTATTAGTTTTTAACAATGTTAATAAACAAATTCTATTATAATATTAAAATCGCTAGAAAAAGATATAAAAATGTTAACATCACACGGTGTTCCCAGGCGGTCACCCATCCAAGTACTAACCGAGCCCAATGTTGCTTATCTTATGAGATCGGACAAGATCATGAGCTTTCAACATGGTATGGCCGTTACGTACTTATTACTTTTTAACAATGATAATAAACAAAATCTAATATAATATAAAAACCGCTACAAAGAGATATAAAATTGTTAACAGCACACGGTGTTCCCAGGCGGTCACCCGTCCAAATACTAACCGAGCCCGATGTTGCTTATCTTATGAGATCGGACGAGATCATGAGCTTTCAACATGGTATGGCCGTTACGTACATTTTAGTTTTTAACAGAGATTATAAACAAATTCGAATATAATATAAAAATCGCTACAAAAAGATATAAAATTGTTAGCAGCACACGGTGTTCCCAGGCGGTCACTCATCCAAGTACTAACCGAGCCCGATGTTGCTTATCTTATGAGATCGGACGAGATCATGAGCTTTCAACATGGTATGGCTATTACTTACATATTAGTTTTTAACAAAGATTATAAACAAAATCTAATATAATATTAAAATCACTACAAAAGATATAAAATTGTTAACAGCACACGGTGTTCCCAGGCGGTCACCCATCCAAGTACTAACCGAGACCGATGTTGCTTATCTTATGAGATCGGACGAGATCATGAGCTTTCAACATGGTGTGGCCGTTACGTACTTATTAGTTTTTATCAATGTTAATAAACGAATTCTATTATAATATTAAAAAAGCAATAAAAAGATATAAAAATGTTAACAGCACACGGTGTTCCCAGGCGGTCACCCATCCAAGTACTAACCGAGCCCAATGTTGCTTATCTTATGAGATCGGGCGAGATCATAAGCTTTCAACATGGTATGGCCGTTACGTACTTAATAGTTTTTAACAATGATTATAAACAAATTCTAATATAATATTAAAATCGTTAGAAAAAGATATAAAAAAGTTAACAGCACACGGTGTTCCAAGGCGGTCACCCATCCAAGTACTAACCGAGCCCGATGTTGCTTATTTTATGAGATCGGGCGAGATCATGAGCTTTCAACATGGTATGGCCGTTACGTACATTTTAGTTTTTAACGATGATTATAAACAAATTCGAATGTAATATTAAAATCTCTAGAGAAAGATATAAAATTGTTAACAGCACACGGTGTTCCCAGGCGGTCACCCATCCAAGTACTAACCGAGCCCGATGTTGCTTATCTTATGAGATCGGACGAGATCATGAGCTTTCAACATGGTATGGCCGTTACGTACATATTAGTTTTTAACAAAGATTATAAACAAAATCTAATATAATATAAAAATCGCTACAAGAAGATATAAAATTGTTAACAGCACACGGTGTTCCCAGGCGGTCACAAAGATTATAAACAAAATCTAATATAATATTAAAATCGCTACAAAAAGATATAAAATTGTTAACGGCACACGGTATTCCCAGGCGGTCACCCATCCAAGTACTAACAGAGCCCGATGTTGCTTAACATATGAGATCGGACGAGATCATGAGCTTTCAACATGGTGTGGCCGTTACGTACTTATTAGTTTTTAACAATGTTAATAAACGAATTCTATTATAATATTAAAAAAGCTAGAAAAAGATATAAAAATGTTAACAGCACACGGTGTTCCCAGGCGGTCACCCATCCAAGTACTAACCGAGCCCAATGTTGCTTATCTTATGAGATCGGGCGAGATCATGAGCTTTCAACATGGTATGGCCGTTACGTACATATTAGTTTTTAACAAAGATTATAAACAAAATCTAATATAATTTAAAAATCGCTACAAAGAGATATAAAATTGTTAACAGCACACGGTATTCCCAGGCGGTCACCCATCCAAGTACTAACAGAGCCCGATGTTGCTTAACATATGAGATCGGACGAGATCATGAGCTTTCAACATGGTGTGGCCGTTACGTACTTATTAGTTTTTAACAATGTTAATAAACAAATTCTATTATAATATTAAAATCGCTAGAAAAAGTTATAAAAATGTTAACAGCACACGGTGCTCCCAGGCGGTCACCCATCCAAGTACTAACCGAGCCCAATGTTACTTATTTTATGAGATCGGGCGAGATCATGAGCTTTCAACATGGTAAGGCCGTTACGTACATATTAGTTTTTAACAAAGTTTATAAATAAAATCTAATATAATATAAAAATCCCTACAAAAAGATATAAAATTGTTAACAGCACACGGTGTTCCCAGGCGGTCACCCATCCAAGTACTAACCGAGCCCGATGTTGCTTATCTTATGAGATCGGACGAGATCATGAGCTTTCAACATGGTGTGGCCGTTACGTACATATTAGTTTTTAACAATGTTAATAAACATATTCTATTTTAATATTAAAATCGCTAGAAAAAGATATAAAAATGTTAACAGCACACGGTGTTCCCAGGCGGTCACCCATCCAAGTACTAACCGAGCCCAATGTTGCTTATCTTATGAGATCGGACGAGATCACAAGCTTTCAACATGGTATGGCCGTTACGTATATATTAGTTTTCAACAAAGATTATAAACAAAATCTAATATAATATAAAAATCGCTACAAAAAGATATAAAATTGTTAACAGCACACGGTGTTCCCAGGCGGTCACCCATCCAAGTAATAACCGAGCCCAATGTTGCTTATCTTAAGAGATCGGACGAGATCATGAGCTTTCAACATGGTGTGGCCGTTACGTACTTATTAGTTTTTAAAAATGTTAATAAACAAATTCTATTATAATATTAAAATCGCTAGAAAAAGATATAAAAATGTTAACAGCACACGGTGCTCCCAGGCGGTCACCCATCCAAGTACTAACTGAGCCCAATGTTGCTTATCTTATGAAATCGGACGAGATCATGAGCTTTCAACATGGTATGACCGTTACGTACATATTAGTTTTTAACAAAGATTATAAAAAAAATCTAATATAATATAAAAATCGCTACAAAAAGATATAAAATTGTTAACAGCACACGGTGTTCCCAGGCGGTCACCCATCCAAGTACTAACCGAGCCCGATGTTGCTTATCTTATGAGATCGGACGAGATCATGAGCTTTCAACATGGTGTGGCCGTTACGTACATATTAGTTTTTAACAATGTTAATAAACAAATTCTATTTTAATATTAAAATCGCTAGAGAAAGATATAAAAATGTTAACAGCACACGGTGTTCCCAGGCGATCACCCATCCAAGTACTATCCGAGCCCGATGTTGCTTATCTTATGAGATCGGACGAGATCATGAGCTTTCAACATGGTAAGGCCATTACTTACATATTAGTTTTTAACAAAGATTATAAACAAAATCTAATATAATATTAAAATCGCTACAAAAAGATATAAAATTGATAACAGCACACGGTGTTCCCAGGCGGTCACCCATCCAAGTACTAACCGAGCCCGATGTTGCTTATCTTATGAGATCGGACGAGATCATGAGCTTTCAACATGGTATGGCCGTTACGTACATATTAGTTTTTAACAGTGATTATAAACAAATTCGAATGTAATATTAAAATCGCTAGAGAAAGATATAAAAATGTTAACAGCACACGGTGTTCCCAGGCGATCACCCATCCAAGTACTATCCGGGCCCGATGTTGCTTATCTTATGAGATCGGACGAGATCATGAGCTTTCAACATGGTATGGCCGTTACGTACATTTTAGTTTTTAACGATGATTATAAACAAATTCTAATATAATTAAAAATCGCTACAAAAAGATATAAAATTGTTAGCAGCACACGGTGTTCCCAGGCGGTCACTCATCCAAGTACTAACCGAGCCCGATGTTGCTTATCTTATGAGATCGGACGAGATCATGAGCTTTCAACATGGTATGGCCATTACTTACATATTAGTTTTTAACAAAGATTATAAACAAAATCTAATATAATATTAAAATCGCTACAAAAAGATATAAAATTGTTAACAGCACACGGTGTTCCCAGGCGGTCAACCATCCAAGTACTAACCGAGCCCGATGTTGCTTATCTTATGAGATCGGACGAGATCATGAGCTTTCAACATGGTATGGCCGTTACGTACATATTAGTTTTTAACAAAGAATATAAACAAAATCTAATATAATATAAAAATCGCTACAAAAAGATATAAAATTGTTAACAGCACACGGTGTTCCCAGGCGGTCACCCATCCAAGTACTAACCGAGCCCGATGTTGCTTATCTTGTGAGATCGGACGAGATCATTACCTTTCAACATGGTGTCGCCGTTACGTACATATTAGTTTTTAACAATGTTAATAAACAAATTCTATTTTAATATTAAAATCGCTAGAAAAAGATATAAAAATGTTAACAGCACACGGTGTTCCCAGGCGGTCACCCATCCAAGTACTAACTGAGCTCAATGTTGCTTATCTTATGAGATCGGACGAGATCATGAGCTTTCAACATGGTATGGCCGTTACGTACATATTAGTTTTTAACAAAGATTATAAACAAAATCTATTATAATATAAAAATCGCTACAAAATGATATAAAATTGTTAACAGCACACGGTGTTCCCAGGCGGTCACCCATCCAAGTACTAACCGAGCCCAATGTTGCTTATCTTATGAGATCGGACGAGAACATGAGCTTTCAACATGGTATGGCCGTTACGTACCTATTAGTTTTTAACAAAGATTATAAACAAAATCTAATATAATATAAAAATCGCTACAAAGAGATATAAAATTGATAACAGCACACGGTGGTCTCAGGCGGTCACCCATCCAAGTACTAACCGAGCCCGATGTTGCTTATCTTATGAGGTCGGACGAGATCATGAGCTTTCAACATGGTATGGCCATTACTTACATATTAGTTTTTAAAAGATTATAAACAAAATCTAATATAATATTAAAATCGCTACAAAAAGATATAAAATTGTTAACAGCACACGGTGTTCCCAGGCGGTCACCCATCCAAGTACTAACCGAGCCCTATGTTGCTTATCTTATGAGATCGGACGAGAACATGAGCTTTCAACATGGTATGGCCGTTACGTACATATTAGTTTTTAACAAAGATTATAAACAAAATCTAATATAATATTAAAATCGATACAAAAAGATATAAAATTGTTAACAGCACACGGCGTTCCCAGGCGGTCACCCATCCAAGTACTAACCGAGCCCGATGTTGCTTATCTTATGAGAACGGACGAGATCATGAGCTTTCAACATGGTATGGCCGTTACGTACATATTAGTTTTTAACGATAATTATAAACAAATTCTAATATAATTTTAAAATCGCAACAAAAAGATATAAAATTGTTAACCGCACACGGTATTCCCAGGCGGTCACCCATCCAAGTACTAACCGAGCCCGATGTTGCTTATCTTATGAGATCGGACGAGATCATAAGCTTTCAACATGGTGTGGCCGTTACGTACTTATTAGTTTTTAACAAAGATTATAAACAAAATCTAATATAATATAAAAATCGCTACAAAAAGATATAAAATTGTTAACAGCACACGGTGTTCCCAGGCGGACACCCATCCAAGTACTAACCGAGCCCGATGTTGCTTATCTTATGGGATCGGACGAGATCATGAGCTTTCAACATGGTATGGCCGTTACGTACATTTTAGTTTTTAACGATGATTATATACAAAATCTAATATAATATAAAAATCGCTACAAAGAGATATAAAAATGTTAACAGCACACGGTGTTTCCAGGCGGTCACCCATTCAGGTACTAACCGAGCCCGATGTTGCTTATTTTATGAGATCGGACGAGATCATAAGCTTTCAACATGATATGGCCGTTACGTACATATTAGTTTTTAACAGAGATTATAAACAAAATCTAATATAATATAAAAATCGCTACAAAGAGATATAAAAATGTTAACAGCACACGGTGTTCCCAGGCGGTCACCCATCCAGGTACTAACCGAGCCCGATGTTGCTTATTTTATGAGATCGGACGAGATCATGAGCTTTCAACATGGTATGGCCGTTACGTACTTATTTGATTTTAACAAAGATTATAAACAAAATCTAATATAATTTAAAAATCGCTAGAAAAAGTTATAAAATTGTTAACAGCACACGGTGTTCCCAGGCGTTCACAAAGATTATAAACAAAATCTAATATAATATTAAAATCGCTACAAAAAGATATAAAATTGTTAACAGCACACGCTGTTCCCAGGCGGTCACCCATCCAAGTACTAACCGAACCCGATGTTGCTTATCTTATGAGATCGGACGAGATCATTACCTTTCAACATGGTGTCGCCGTTACGTACATATTAGTTTTTAACAATGTTAATAAACAAATTCTATTTTAATATTAAAATCGCTAGAAAAAGATATAAAAATGTTAACAGCACACGGTGTTCCCAGGCGGTCACCCATCCAAGTACTAACTGAGCCCAATGTTGCTTATCTTATGAGATCGGACGAGATCATGAGCTTTCAACATGGTATGGCCGTTACGTACATATTAGTTTTTAACAAAGATTATAAACAAAATCTATTATAATATAAAAATCGCTACAAAAAGATATAAAATTGTTAACAGCACACGGTGTTCCCAGGCGGTCACCCATCCAAGTACTAACCGAGCCCGATATTGCTTATCTTATAAGATCGGACGAGATCATGAGCTTTCAACATGGTGTGGCCGTTACGTACTTATTAGTTTTTAACAATAATTATAAACAAATTCTAATATAATATTAAAAAAGCTAGAAAAAGATATAAAAATATTAACAGCACACGGTGTTCCCAGGCGGTCACACATCCAAGTACTAACCGAGCCCGATGTTGCTTATCTTATGAGATCGGACGAGATCATGAGCTTTCAACATGATATGGCCGTTACGTACTTATTAGGTTTTAACAATGACAATAAACAAAATCTAATATAATATAAAAATCGCTACAAAGAGATATAAAATTGTTAACAGCACACGGTGGTCCCAGGCGGTCACCCATCCAAGTACTAACCGAGCCCGATGTTGCTTATCTTATGAGATCGGACGAGATCATGAGCTTTTAACATGGTATGGCCGTTACGTACTTATTAGGTTTTAACAATGACAATAAACAAAATCTAATATAATATAAAAATCGCTACAAAGAGATATAAAATTGTTAACAGCACACGGTGGTCCCAGGCGGTCACCCATCCAAGTACTAACCGAGCCCGATGTTGCTTATCTTATGAGATCGGACGAGATCATGAGCTTTCAACATGGTATGGCCGTTGCGAACATATTAGTTTTCAACAGGGATTATAAACAAATTCGAATATAATATTTTAATCGCTAGAGAAAGATATAAAATTGTTAACAGCACACGGTGTTCCCAGGCGGTCACCCATCCAAGTACTAACCGAGCCCGATGTAGCTTATCTTATGAGATCGGACGAGATCATGAGCTTTCAACATGGTGTGGCCGTTACGTACTTATTAGTTTTTAACAAAGTTAATAAACGAATTCTATTATAATATTAAAAAAGCTTGAAAAAGATATAAAATTGTTAACAGCACACGGTGTTCCCAGGCGATCACCCATCCAAGTACTAACCGAGCCCAATGTTGCTTATCTTATGAGATCGTGCGAGATCATGAGCTTTCAACATGGTATGGCCGTTACTTACTTAATAGTTTTTAACAATGATTATAAACAAATTCTAATATAATATTAAAATCGTTAGAAAAAGATACAAAAATGTTAACAGCACACGGTGTTCCCAGGCGGTCACCCATCCAAGTACTAACCGAGCCCAATGATGCTTATCTTATGAGATCGGACGAGATCATGAGCTTTCAACATGGTATGACCGTTACGTACATATTAGTTTTTAACAAAGATTATAAAAAAAATCTAATATAATATAAAAATCGCTAGAAAAAGATATAAAATTGTTAACAGCACAAGGTGTTCCCAGGCGGTCACCCATCCAAGTACGAACCGAGCCCAATGTTGCTTATCTAATGAGATCGGACGAGATCATGAGCTTTCAACATGGTATGGCCGTTACGTACTTATTAGTTTTTAACAAAGTTTATAAACAAAATCTAATATAATATAAAAATCGCTACAAAAAGATATAAAATTGTTAACAGCACACGGTGTTCCCAAGCGGTCACCCATCCAAGTACTAACCGAGCCCAATGTTGCTTATCTTATGAGATCGGACGAGATCATAAGCTTTCAACATGGTGTGGCCGTTACGTACTTATTTGTTTTTAACAAAGATTATAAACAAAATCTAATATAATATAAAAATTGCTACAAAGAGATATAAAATTGTTAACAGCACACGGTGGTCCCAGGCGGTCACCCATCCAAGTACTAACCGAGCCCGATGTTGCTTATCTTATGAGATCGGACGAGATCATGAGCTTTCAACATGGTATGGCCGTTACGTACTTATTTGTTTTTAACAAAGATTATAAACAAAATCTAATATAATATAAAAATTGCTACAAAGAGATATAAAATTGTTAACAGCACACGGTGGTCCCAGGCGGTCACCCATCCAAGTACTAACCGAGCCCGATGTTGCTTATCTTATGAGATCGGACGAGATCATGAGCTTCCAACATAATATGGCCGTTACGTACATATTAGTTTTTAACAGAGATTATAAACAAATTCGAATATAATATTAAAATCGCTAGAGAAAGATATAAAAATGTTAACAGCACACGGTGTTCCAAGGCGGTCACCCATCCAAGTACTAACCGAGCCCGATGTTGCTTATCTTATGAGATCGGACGAGATCATGAGCTTTCAACATGGTATGGCCGTTACGTACTTATTTGTTTTTAACAAAGATTATAAACAAAATCTAATTTAATATAAAAATTGCTACAAAGAGATATAAAATTGTTAACAGCACACGGTGTTCCCAAGTGGTCACCCATCCAAGTACTAACCGAGCCCGATGTTGCTTATCTTATGAGATCGGACGAGATCATGAGCTTTCAACAAGATATGGCCGTTACGTACATATTAGTTTTTAACAGAGATTATACACAAATTCGAATATAATATTAAAATCGCTAGAGAAAGATTTAAAAATTTTAACAGCACACGGTGTTCCAAGGCGGTCACCCATCCAAGTACTAACCGAGCCCGATGTTGCTTATCTTATGAGATCGGACGAGATCATGAGCTTTCAACATGGTATGGCCGTTACGTACTTATTTGTTTTTAACAAAGATTATAAACAAAATCTAATATAATATAAAAATTGCTACAAAGAGTTATAAAATTGTTAACAGCACACTGTGTTCCCAAGCGGTCACCCATCCAAGTACTAACCGAGCCCGATGTTGCTTATCTTATGAGATCGGACGAGATCATGAGCTTTCAACATGATATGGCCGTTACGTACATATTAGTTTTTAACAGAGATTATAAACAAATTCGAATATAATATTAAAATCGCTAGAGAAAGATATAAAAATGTTAACAGCACACGGTGTTCCAAGGCGGTCACCCATCCAAGTACTAACCGAGCCCGATGTTGCTTATCTTATGAGATCGGACGAGATCATGAGCTTTCAACACGGTATGGCCGTTACGTACTTATTTGTTTTTAACAAAGATTATAAACAAAATCTAATATAATATAAAAATCGCTACAAAAAGATATAAAATTGTTAACAGCACACGGTGTTCCCAGGCGGTCACAAAGTTTATAAACAAAATCTAATATAATATAAAAATCGCTACAAAAAGATATAAATTTGTTAACAGCACACGGTGTTCCCAGGCGGTCACCCATCCAAGTACTAACCGCGCCCGATGTTGCTTATCTTATGAGATCGGACGAGTTCATGAGCTTTCAACATGGTATGGCCGTTACGTACATATTAGTTTTTAACAGAGATTATAAACAAATTCGAATGTAATATTAAAATCGCTAGAGAAAGATATAAAAATGTTAACAGCACACGGTGTTCCCAGGCGATCACCCATCCAAGTACTATCCGAGCCCGATGTTGCTTATCTTATGAGATCGGACGAGATCATGAGCTTTCAACATGGTATGGCCGTTACGTACATATTAGTTTTTAACAGAGATTATAAACAAATTCGAATGTAATATTAAAATCGCTAGAGAAAGATATAAAAATGTTAACAGCACACGGTGTTCCCAGGCGATCACCCATCCAAGTACTATCCGAGCCCGATGTTGCTTATCTTATGAGATCGGACGAGATCATGAGCTTTCAACATGGTATGGCCGTTACGTACTTATTTGTTTTTAACAAAGATTATAAACAAAATCTAATATAATATAAAAATTGCTACAAAGAGATATAAAATTGTTAACAGCACACGGTGTTCCCAAGCGGTCACCCATCCAAGTACTAACCGAGCCCGATGTTGCTTATCTTATGAGATCGGACGAGATCATGAGCTTTCAACAAGATATGGCCGTTACGTACATATTAGTTTTTAACAGAGATTATAAACAAATTCGAATATAATATTAAAATCGCTAGAGAAAGATTTAAAAATTTTAACAGCACAAGGTGTTCCAAGGCGGTCACCCATCCAAGTACTAACCGAGCCCGATGTTGCTTATCTTATGAGATCGGACGAGATCATGAGCTTTCAACATGGTATGGCCGTTACGTACTTATTTGTTTTTAACAAAGATTATAAACAAAATCTAATATAATATAAAAATTGCTACAAAGAGATATAAAATTGTTAACAGCACACGGTGTTCCCAAGCGGTCACCCATCCAAGTACTAACCGAGCCCGATGTTGCTTATCTTATGAGATCGGACGAGATCATGAGCTCTCAACATGATATGGCCGTTACGTACATATTAGTTTTTAACAGAGATTATAAACAAATTCGAATATAATATTAAAATCGCTAGAGAAAGATATAAAAATGTTAACAGCACACGGTGTTCCAAGGCGGTCACCCATCCAAGTACTAACCGAGCCCGATGTTGCTTACCTTATGAGATCGGACGAGATCATGAGCTTTCAACATGGTATGGCCGTTACGTACATATTTGTTTTTAACAAAGATTATAAACAAAATCTAATATAATATAAAAATCGCTACAAAAAGATATAAAATTGTTAACAGCACACGGTGTTCCCAGGCGGTCACAAAGTTTATAAACAAAATCTAATATAATATAAAAATCGCTACAAAAAGATATAAATTTGTTAACAGCACACGGTGTTCCCAGGCGGTCACCCATCCAAGTACTAACCGAGCCCGATGTTGCTTATCTTATGAGATCGGACGAGATCATGAGCTTTCAACATGGTATGGCCGTTACGTACTTAATAGTTTTTAACAATGATAATAAACAAAATCTAATATAATATAAAAATTGCTACAAAGAGATATAAAATTGTTAACAGCACACGGTGTTCCCAGGCGGTCACCCGTCCAAGTACTAACCGAGCACGATGTTGCTTATCTTATGAGATCGGACGAGATCATGAGCTTTCAACATGGTATGGCCGTTACGTACATATTAGTTTTTAACAGAGATTATAAACAAATTCGAATGTAATATTAAAATCGCTAGAGAAAGATATAAAAATGTTAACAGCACACGGTGTTCCCAGGCGATCACCCATCCAAGTACTATCCGAGCCCGATGTTGCTTATCTTATGAGATCGGACGAGATCATGAGCTTTCAACATGGTATGGCCGTTACGTACATTTTAGTTTTTAACGATGATTATAAACAAATTCGAATGTAATATTAAAATCTCTAGAGAAAGATATAAAATTGTTAACAGCACACGGTGTTCCCAGGCGGTCACCCATCCAAGTACTAACCGAGCCCGATGTTGCTTATCTTATGAGATCGGACGAGATCATGAGCTTTCAACATGGTATGGCCGTTACGTACATTTTAGTTTTTAACGATGATTATAAACAAATTCTAATATAATATAAAAATCGCTACAAAGAGATATAAAATTGTTAACAGCACACGGTGTTCCCAGGCGGTCACCCATCCAAGTACTAACCGAGCCCGATGTTGCTTATCTTATGAGATCGGACGAGATCATGAGCTTTCAACATGGTATGGCCGTTACGTACATTTTAGTTTTTAACGATGATTATAAACAAATTCTAATATAATATAAAAATCGCTACAAAGAGATATAAAATTGTTAACAGCACACGGTGTTCCCAGGCGGTCACCCATCCAAGTACTAACCGAGCCCGATGTTGCTTATCTTATGAGATCGGACGAGATCATGAGCTTTCAACATGGTATGGCCGTTACGTACTTATTAGTTTTTAACAATGATAATAAACAAAATCTAATATAATATAAAAATCGCTACGAAGAGATATAAAATTGTTAACAGCACACGGTGTTCCCAGGCGGTCACCCGTCCAAGTACTAACCGAGCCCGATGTTGCTTACCTTATGAGATCGGACGCGATCATGAGCTTTCAACATGGTATGGCCGTTACGTACATATTAGTTTTTAACAGAGATTATAAACAAATTCGAATGTAATATTAAAATCTCTAGAGAAAGATATAAAATTGTTAACAGCACACGGTGTTCCCAGGCGGTCACCCATCCAAGTACTAACCGAGCCCGATGTTGCTTATCTTATGAGATCGGACGAGATCATGAGCTTTCAACATGGTATGGCCGTTACGTACATTTTAGTTTTTAACGATGATTATAAACAAATTCTAATATAATATAAAAATCGCTACAAAGAGATATAAAATTGTTAACAGCACACGGTGTTCCCAGGCGGTCACCCATCCAAGTACTAACCGAGCCCGATGTTGCTTATCTTATGAGATCGGACGAGATCATGAGCTTTCAACATGGTATGGCCGTTACGTACTTATTAGTTTTTAACAATGATAATAAACAAAATCTAATATAATATAAAAATCGCTACGAAGAGATATAAAATTGTTAACAGCACACGGTGTTCCCAGGCGGTCACCCGTCCAAGTACTAACCGAGCCCGATGTTGCTTACCTTATGAGATCGGACGCGATCATGAGCTTTCAACATGGTATGGCCGTTACGTACATATTAGTTTTTAACAGAGATTATAAACAAATTCGAATGTATATTAAAATCGCTAGAGAAAGATATAAAAATGTTAACAGCACACGGTGTTCCCAGGCGATCACCCATCCAAGTACTATCCGAGCCCGATGTTGCTTATCTTATGAGATCGGACGAGATCATGAGCTTTCAACATGGTATGGCAGTTACGTACATTTTAGTTTTTAACAGAGATTATAAACAAATTCGAATGTAATATTAAAATCGCTAGAGAAAGATATAAAATTGTTAACAGCACACGGTGTTCTCAGGCGGTCACCCATCCAAGTACTAACCGAGCCCGATGTTGCTTATCTTATGAGATCGGACGAGATCATGAGCTTTCAACATGGTATGTCCATTACTTACATATTAGTTTTTAACAAAGATTATAAACAAAATCTAATATAATATTAAAATCGCTACAAAAAGATATAAAATTGTTAACAGCACACGGTGTTCCCAGGCGGTCACTCATCCAAGTACTAACCGAGCCCGATGTTGCTTATCTTATGAGATCGGACGAGATCATGAGCTTTCAACATGGTACGGCCGTTACGTACTTATTAGTTTTTAACAAAGTTTATAAACAAAATCTAATATAATATAAATATCGCTACAAATAGATATAAAATTGTTAACAGCACACGGTGTTCCCAGGCGGTCACCCATCCAAGTACTAACCGAGCCCAATGTTGCTTATCTTATGAGATCGTGCGAGATCATAAGCTTTCAACATGGTATGGCCGTTACGTACTTAATAGTTTTTAACAATGATTATAAACAAATTCTAATATAATATTAAAATCGTTAGAAAAAGATATAAAAATGTTAACAACACACGTTGTTCCCAGGCGGTTACCCATCCAAGTACTAACCGAGCCCAATGTTGCTTATCTTATGAGATCGGACGAGATCATGAGCTTTCAACATGGTACGGCCGTTACGTACTTATTAGTTTTTAACAAAGTTTATAAACAAAATCTAATATAATATAAATATCGCTACAAATAGATATAAAATTGTTAACAGCACACGGTGTTCCCAGGCGGTCACCCATCCAAGTACTAACCGAGCCCAATGTTGCTTATCTTATGAGATCGTGCGAGATCATAAGCTTTCAACATGGTATGGCCGTTACGTACTTAATAGTTTTTAACAATGATTATAAACAAATTCTAATATAATATTAAAATCGTTAGAAAAAGATATAAAATTGTTAACGACACACGGTGTTCCCAGGCGGTCATCCATCCAAGTACTAACCGAGCCCGATGTTGCTTATCTTATGAGATCGGACGAGATCATGAGCTTACAACATGGAATGGCCGTTACGTACATTTTAGTTTTTAACGATGATTATAAACAAATTCTAATATAATATAAAAATCGCTACAAAAAGATATGAAATTGTTAACAGCACACGGTGTTCCCAGGCGGTCACCCATCCAAATACTAACCGAGCCCGGTGTTGCTTATCTTATGAGATCGGACGAGATCATGAGCTTTCAACATGATATGACCGTTACGTACTTATTTGTTTTTAACCAAGATTATAAACAAAATCTAATATAATATAAATATCGCAACAAATAGATATAAAATTGTTAACAGCACACGGTGTTCCCAGGCGGACACCCATCCAAGTACTAACCGAGCCCGATGTTGCTTTTCTTATGAGATCGGACGAGATCATGAGCTTTCAACATGGTATGGCCGTTACGTACATTTTAGTTTTTAACGATGATTATAAACAAAATCTAATATAATATAAAAATCGCTACAAATAGATATAAAATTGTTAACAGCACACGGTGTTCCCAGGCGGTCATCCATCCAAGTACTAACCGAGCCCGATATTGCTTATCTTATGGGATCGGACGAGATCATGGGCTTTCAACATGATATGGCCGTTACGTACATATTACTTTTTAACAGAGATTATAAACAAATTCCAATATAATATTAAAATCGCTAGAGAAAGATATAAAAATGTTAACAGCACACGGTGTTCCCAGGCGGTCACCCATCCAGGTACTAACCGAGCCCGTTGTTGCTTATTTTATGAGATCGGACGAGATCATGAGCTTTCAACATGGTATGGCCGTTACGTACTTATTTGATTTTAACAAAGATTATAAACAAAATCTAATATAATATAAAAATCGCTAGAAAAAGTTATAAAATTGTTAACAGCACACGGTGTTCCCAGGCGGTCACAAAGATTATAAACAAAATCTAATATGATATTAAAATCGCTACAAAAAGATATAAAATTGTTAACAGCACACGGTGTTCCCAGGCGGTCACCCATCCAAGTACTAACCGAGCCCAATGTTGCTTATCTTATGAGATCGGACGAGATCATGAGCTTTCAACATGGTGTGGCCGTTACATACTTATTAGTTTTTAACAATGTTAATAAACAAATTCTATTATAATATTAAAATCGCTACAAAGAGATACAAAATTGTTAACAGCACACGGTGTTCCCAGGCGGTCACCCATCCAAGTACTAACTGAGCCCGATGTTGCTTATCTTATGAGATCGGACGAGATCATGAGCTTTCAACATGGTATGGCCGTTACGTACATATTAGTTTTTAACAGAGATTATAAACAAATTCGAATGTAATATTAAAATCGCTAGAGAAAGATATAAAATTGTTAACAGCACACGGTGTTCCCAGGCGGTCACCCATCCAAGTACTAACCGAGCCCGATGTTGCTTATCTTATGAGATCGGACGAGATCATGAGCTTTCAACATGGTATGGCCATTACTTACATATTAGTTTTTAACAAAGATTATAAACACAACCTAATATAATATTAAAATCGCAGCAAAAAGATATAAAATTGTTAACAGCACACGGTGTTCCCAGGCGGTCACCCATCCAAGTACTAACTGAGCCCGATGTTACTTATTTTATGAGATCGGGCGAGATCATGAGCTTTCAACATTGTATGGCCGTTACGTACATATTAGTTTTTAACAAAGATTATAAACAAAATCTAATATAATATTAAAATCTCTACAAAAAGATATAAAATTGTTAACAGCACACGGTGTTCCCAGGCGGTCACCCATCCAAGTACTAACCGAGCCCGATGTTGCTTATCTTATGAGAACGGACGAGATCATGAGCTTTCAACATGATATGGCCGATACGTACATTTTAGTTTTTAACGATAATTATAAACAAATTCTAATATAATTTAAAAATCGCAACAAAAAGATATAAAATTGTTAACAGCACACGGTGTTCCCAGGCGGTCACCCATCCAAGTACTAACTGAGCCCGATGTTACTTATTTTATGAGATCGGGCGAGATCATGAGCTTTCAACATTGTATGGCCGTTACGTACATATTAGTTTTTAACAAAGATTATAAACAATATATAATATAATATAAAAATCGCTACAAAAAGATATAAAATTGTTAACAGCACACGGTGTTCCCGGGCGGTCACCCATCCAAGTACTACCCGAGCCCGATGTTGCTTATCTTATGAGATCGGACAAGATCATGAGCTTTCAACATGGTGTGGCCGTTACGTACTTATTAGTTTTTAACAAAGATTATAAACAATATCTAATATAATATAAAAATCGCTACAAAAAGATATAAAATTGTTAACAGCACACGGTGTTCCCAGGCGTTCACCCATCCAAGTACTAACCGAGCCCAATGTTGCTTATCTTATGAGATCGTGCGAGATCATAAGCTTTCAACATGGTATGGCCGTTACGTACTTAATAGTTTTTAACAATGATTATAAACAAATTCTAATATAATATTAAAATCGTTAGAAAAAGATATAAAAATGTTAACAGCACACGTTGTTCCCAGGCGGTCACCCATCCAAGTACTAACCGAGCCCAATGTTGCTTATCTTATGAGATCGGACGAGATCATGAGCTTTCAACATGGTACGGCCGTTACGTACTTATTAGTTTTTAACAAAGATTATAAACAAAATTTAATATAATATAAAAATCGCTACAAAAAGATATAAAATTGTTAACAGCACACGGTGTTCCCAGGCGGTCACCCATCCAAGTACTAACCGAGCCCAATGTTGCTTATCTTATGAGATCGGACGAGATCATGAGCTTTCAACATGGTATGGCCGTTACGTACTTAATAGTTTTTAACAATGATTATAAACAAAATTTAATATAATATAAAAATCGCTACAAAAAGATATAAAAATGTTAACAGCACACGTTGTTCCCAGGCGGTCACCCATCCAAGTACTAACCGAGCCCAACGTTGCTTATCTTATGAGATCGTGCGAGATCATAAGCTTTCAACATGGTATGGCCGTTACGTACTTAATAGTTTTTAACAATGATTATAAACAAATTCTAATATAATATTAAAATCGTTAGAAAAAGATATAAAAATGTTAACAGCACACGTTGTTCCCAGGCGGTCACCCATCCAAGTACTAACCGAGCCCAATGTTGCTTATCTTATGAGATCGGACGAGATCATGAGCTTACAACATGGAATGGCCGTTACGTACATTTTAGTTTTTAACGATGATTATAAACAAATTCTAATATAATATAAAAATCGCTACAAAAAGATATAAAATTGTTAACAGCACACGGTGTTCCCAGGCGGTCACCCATCCAAATACTAACCGAGCCCGATGTTGCTTATCTTATGAGATCGGACGAGATCATGAGCTTTCAACATGATATGACCGTTACGTACTTATTTGTTTTTAACCAAGATTATAAACAAAATCTAATATAATATAAATATCGCTACAAATAGATATAAAATTGTTAACAGCACACGGTGTTCCCAGGCGGACACCCATCCAAGTACTAACCGAGCCCGATGTTGCTTTTCTTATGAGATCGGACGAGATCATGAGCTTTCAACATGGTATGGCCGTTACGTACTTATTTGATTTTAACAAAGATTATAAACAAAATCTAATATAATATAAAAATCGCTAGAAAAAGTTATAAAATTGTTAACAGCACTCGGTGTTCCCAGGCGGTCACAAAGATTATAAACAAAATCTAATATGATATTAAAATCGCTACAAAAAGATATAAAATTGTTAACAGCACACGGTGTTCCCAGGCGGTCACCCATCCAAGTACTAACCGAGCCCAATGTTGCTTATCTTATGAGATCGGACGAGATCATGAGCTTTCAACATGGTATGGCCGTTACATACTTATTAGTTTTTAACAATGTTAATAAACAAATTCTATTATAATATTAAAATCGCTAGAAAAAGATATAAAAATGTTAACATCACACGGTGCTGCCAGGCGGTCACCCATCCAAGTACTAACCGAGCCCAATGTTGCTTATCTTATGAGATCGGGCGAGATCATGAGCTTTCAACATGGTATGGCCGTTACGTACATATTAGTTTTTAACAAAGATTATAATCAAAATCTAATATAATATAAAAATCGCTACAAAAAGATATAAAATTGTTAACAGCACACGGTGTTCCCAGGCGGTCACCCATCCAAGTACTAACCGAGCCCGATGTTGCTTATCTTATGAGATCGGACGAGATCATGAGCTTTCAACATGGTATGGCCGTTACGTACCTATTAGTTTTTAACAAAGATTATAAACAAAATCTAATATAATATAAAAATCGCAACAAAAAGATATAAAATTGTTAACAGCACACGGTGTTCCCAGGCGGTCACCCATCCAAGTACTAACCGAGCCCGATGTTGCTTATCTTATGAGATCGGACGAGATCATGAGCTTTCAACATGGTGTGGCCGTTACGTACTTATTAGTTTTTAACAAAGTTAATAAACGAATTCTATTATAATATTAAAAACGCTAGAAAAAGATATAAAAATATTAACAGCACACGGTGTTCCCAGGCGGTCACCCATCCAAGTACTAACCGAGCCCGATGTTGCTTATCTTAAGAGATCGGACGAGATCATGAGCTTTCAACATGGTATGGCCGTTACGTACTTATTTGTTTTTAACAAAGATTATAAACAAAATCTAATATAATATAAAAATCGCTACAAAAAGATATAAAATTGTTAACAGCACACGGTGTTCCCAGGCGGTCACAAAGATTATAAACAAAATCTAATATAATATTAAAATCGCTACAAAAAGATATAAAATTGTTAACAGCACACGGTGTTCCCAGGCGGTCACCCATCCAAGTACTAACCGAGCCCGATGTTGCTTATCTTATGAGATCGGACGAGATCATGAGCTTTCAACATGGTGTGGCCGTTACGTACATATTAGTTTTTAACAATGTTAATAAACAAATTCTATTTTAATATTAAAATCGCTAGAAAAAGATATAAAAATGTCAACAGCACACGGTGTGCCCAGGCAGTCACCTATCCAAGTACTAACCGAGCCCAATGTTGCTTATCTTATGAGATCGGACGAGATCATGAGCTTTCAACATGGTATGGCCGTTACGTACATATTAGTTTTTAACAAAGATTATAAACAAAATCTAATATAATATAAAAATCGCTACAAAAAGATATAAAATTGTTAACAGCACACGGTGTTCCCAGGCGGTCACCCATCCAAGTACTAACCGAGCCCAATGTTGCTTATCTTATGAGATCGGACGAGATCATGAGCTTTCAACATGGTGTGGCCGTTACGTACTTATTAGTTTTTAACAATGTTAATAAACAAATTCTATTTTAATATTAAAATCGCTAGAAAAAGATATAAAAATGTTAACAGCACACGGTGTTCCCAGGCGGTCACCCATCCAAGTACTAACCGAGCCCAATGTTGCTTATCTTATGAGATCGGACGAGATCATTTCGTTGAACAATTATTTATTCAATGATTATAATTATATATACAATGTTTGCTATAACTAAATTAATGCCTAGGTTCCTATATTACAGTAATATTTAACCTAAAAGTTTAATTTTTTATATACATAAATGTTTCAAAATTATTTTTTTTTAAACTATACATAATTTAAACTATTCTATTCTAAGTTTTTGATTTTATCTTTTTTAGTTTCCGATTAGAAACTAAATACAAATACTTGATTTTATTTACAATAAAACTTACAAACTAAAGTAAAATAAAAGGTTAAAAGAAAAAGCCTATCCTACTATTTACACTATATACAATATTTACAATTTGTTTATATTTTGATTAAATTTTGAATTTTGATTTTAATTTTGAAATGTTATGTTACATGGAGCTGTTCTACTCTACTTCGTCTTCGTTATCGTCGTCAAAATGTTCATTAAAAATGTCTAGTAGCTGGTAAGTGAATTTATGTTTGATTTTAAAGTCTGTGTTGTCTGCTCTGTACTTTGATATGTTTTTCACTATGTCGCTGTCGGTATAATAGTTTTGTTTCGTGTAGAACTTGGTGGCTATGTGTTTTATGTAATCGGTGATGTATGGTATGTTTGTGAGTTCGTGGAGTGTGGTTATCCTTGTGTATCTGTCGTGGCCGGTCACCAAGCGTAGAATTTTATTTTGGAACACTTGCAGTGGCTGTAGTGTGGTGTGTGACAAGTGGGCTAGGATTGGTGCGCTATACGTAATCACTGGCCTTATCAGTGATGTGTAGATGAGTTTTTTCGTTTGTGATGATAGTGTGCTTCGTTTTGACAGTAGTGAGTAGTTTTGCTTGAGTGAAAAGTGTAATTTTTGTATTAAAGTGTTGATGTGTTTGTGGAAATTTAGTCTTGTGTCTAGTTAGATTCCTAAATATTTGGCGTTGTCTTTTACGTGTATTTTTTCGTTGTGTATTTTAATTGGTGTGTAAATTTTGGTGTTTGTGAACTTTCGTGTGAGTGTTATGATGTCTGTTTTATCACAGTTGATTTTAATCAGCCATTTTGCCCAGTATTTTTGTAGAATGTTTATATGTATTTGGATCTGCCTACCTGCAACCTCTGCACTGTGACTGTGCGCATAGATGGCAGTGTCGTCTGCGAATAGTGCAGTTTTGGTTTTTGCAAAGGTAGGCAGATCGTGTAAGTAGATAATGAATAGTAGTGGGGCAAGTATACTCCCCTGAGGTACACCTGCTTTTATTTGTTTTTGTGTTGAAAATGTATTGTTTATTTTGACTTTGAAATTTCTGTTTTTCAAGTAAGAGTTTAATAGCTTGATTAAATCAACTGGATAGTTTAATTGTATGAGTTTGTATAAGAGCCCGTCGGTCCAGACCTTATCGAATGCTTTTTCGATGTCTAAAAGACACATAACTGTCACTTTGCTCATGTTGAAGTTGTGGATGGTGTCATTTAATATTCTTGCTAGTTGTGTCGTCGAACGCTGTTGACGGAAACCGAATTGGTGATCAGGCAAAATGTTATTATCTACTGTGTAATTTAGTATATTTTCAAAAATTACTTTTTCCGTTAATTTAGAAATTGAATTTAGGAGTGAAATTGGCCGAAAGCTTGTGGGTTGGTTAATGTTTTTCTTGGGTTTTAATATGGGTATTATTGTGGCGGTTTTCCAATTTTCTGGGAAGTAATTTAGCCGAATTATGCTGTTGATGATGTAGGACAGTTGTACGATGGCTTTGCGGGGTAGGTTTTTTACAATTTTATTTTCGATAAGGTCTGGACCGGGGGCTTTATTGGCTGGCAGTTTTTTAATTATGTTTTTCAATTTTGTTGGTGTAGTGTAGAATGTATGTATTGTTCTTTTGTCTGTGGTGTGTGGTGTGTTTATGTAGTTATGTACTGTTTGTGTTACGTGTTCAAAGTGTTGTGCGTCCGTGTGTCCGTTTAGAATGTGTACCTGTTCGAATGTGTGTGCAATATGGCACTGGCTTTTTCCTGGTCTGTGAAGTATGTGACATTGTTTTCTGTTAGTGTCGGTATGTTTATGTTTTTTCGTTTTAATGATTTTGTAAATTTCCATAGTGAGTGGTCTTTTGTGTTTAGGGAGTTTAATTTGTTTTGCCATTTTTCGTTTGTCCAGGCAGAGATTTCTTTTCTTATTTCTTTATTTAGTTGTTTCATTTCGTCTCTGTAGTGTAGGTCTTGTGTTCGTTGCCAATGTTTGCGTGTGTTGTTTCGTCGTGTTATTAGTTGTGTGATGTGTTGTGGAAATGGGTCTCGGTTTGTGTTTATAGTTTTTTGTTTTGTATGTTTGTGTTTTAGTGCGTTTATAGTGTCAGTGAGTTTCTGTATTTCTGTGTCGGACGAGATCATGTGCTTTCAACATGGTATGGCCGTTACGTACATATTAGTTTTAAACAAAGAATATAAACAAAATCTAATATAATATAAAAATCGCTACAAAAATATATAAAATTGTTAACAGCACACGGTGTTCCCAGGCGGTCAACCATCCAAGTACTAACCGAGCCCGATGTTGCTTATCTTATGAGATCGGACGAGATCATGAGCTTTCAACATGGTATGGCCGTTACGTACATATTAGTTTTTAACAAAGAATATAAACAAAATCTAATATAATATAAAAATCGCTACAAAAAGATATAAAATTGTTAACAGCACACGGTGTTCCCAGGCGGTCAACCATCCAAGTACTAACCGAGCCCGATGTCGCTTATCTTATGAGATCGGACGAGATCATGAGCTTTCAACATGATGTGGCCGTTACGTACTTATTAGTTTTTAACAAAGATTATAAACAAAATCTAATATAATATAAAAATCGGTACAAAAAGATATAAAATTGTTAACAGCACACGGTGTTCCCAGGCGGTCACCCATCCAAGTACTAACCGAGCCCGTTGTTGCTTATCTTATGAGATCGGACGAGATCATGAGCTTTCAACATGGTATGGCCGTTACGTACTTATTAGTTTTTAACAAAGATTATAAACAAAATCTATAATATAAAAATCGCTACAAAAAGATATAAAATTGGTATCAGCACACGGTGTTCCCAAGCGGTCACCCATCCAAGTACTAACCGAGCCCGATGTTGCTTATCTTATGAGATCGGACGAGATCAGTGAACAAGTAATTTATTCGTTTCTTGATTTCTTTTTACAATATGTACATATTTTACAAACTACGATAATTAATAAGTTCCTATATAATACAATATTTTACTTATTGGTGTGGTTATACATATTATTAATAATTTCAAAAAATTAATTTAATTATTTACAATATTTTTTATTTTAATTTAATATCTAGTTATGTTAATGCTTTTTGTTTAACTAAAAATTAATTATTTTACGTTTCTAAAAAATTATTTACAGACTTACAAACTAAATATATACATATAAAACTAACTAACTAATATATACACTATTTACAGGTTAAAACTATTGTATTTGTGATTGTATGTGTCTAGAAGTCGTATGATTCTAAATTTTGTGTAAATTCCAAAAGTATCAGTCCTTTTTGAGTTTTAGTTGTTGCGTGGGAAAGTTGTTGGTTCAGTAATTTTAAAATGTTTATAAATTTTGTCATGTTAACTTGTGTGTTAAGAAGTTTTAATTCGTTGCTTAAGTCGGTTAAGTTGTTTATTGTTGTTGTAGGTGTTTGAAGTGAAGAGTTAATGATAGTGTTAGGTGTGTTGATGTTATGTTTTACCGGTGGAAGGGCGGGAAAGTCTTCATGCTGCTGGACAGGTGGGGGGAGGGGTTGAGGGACACTCGGTCTTTGTGTCTGCGGCAGCGGTTGTCGCTGCCAGGCGTTGTAGGTAGGGAGAGGAGCTGGAACTGGGATTGGTCTCTGGCTCTGCTGTGTTTGTGGTGCTCCACGTTGGAGGTTTTGAACCTTTTTCATGTACACTGGGCATTCAATGTAGTTAGCGGGATGAGCGCCGCCGCAGTTAACGCATTTCGGTGGATCATTTGTGTTCTTTTGACATAGACGGGTGAAGTGTCCCATTCCGCATTTTAAACAGTTTGGGGCTGCGAAGCAATTGGCTGTCGCATGCCCCCAAATTTGGCATCTGTGGCACTGGATTATTGCTCTTTTGTTTAGGTGCCTTTCCCAATTTATTTTAGTATAACATAAGTACTTTATGTTATTTTGTAAATAATTCAAAGTTACCTTGTTATTTGTAATTACCAGATACAGTGGTCTTTTGGTGTTCTTCATAATGAAAATGTTTTTCACATCTATGTTGTAATTCTTGATGTCTTCTTTTACTTCTTCGACAGTTGGCCCACTGTCGAGACCACGTATAACAAAACCATGGGTTTTTTCGGTTTTTTCCGTAAATGTGAAGAAATCGATATTATCATTTATTAGTAATTGTTTAATTTTTGATTTATCATTCAAATCGTTGAAGAATATGTTTGTTGTCGAGTTACTAAATTTTAAATAAAATCCTCCAGGGGCATTTTTTGATAAGATATTTATTAATTTTGAGTGTTCTCCAAATGTTTTTTTTATTATCAATGGTGTTGGTTTGTAATTTTTAATTTCTACCTCGCTTATTTCTTCGTTCACTAAATTTTCAAATCTATTACTAGTTAGAATTTGTGTACTTGCCAGTTTTTTCTTTTTAATTGAATCTAAACGGGCAGCTTTTCTGTCCTTGATTACGGTAAAGTTATCTTCATCAGTGGAGTTAGCCATGGCTTCGCCGTCAATTGATGCCAAATGAGCATCAGCTGTCATTTCATCTTGAGGCCGTTTCTTGGATTGAGAAACACTTTTCTCCGAAGAAATCTTCAAAAATTATTATTTACACTGATAAACCAATCACTTAGATTAACTTTAGCACTGCCCAATATATTTGAACTAATTTTTTTACTTAGTTTTTTCAAAAGTAATTACGAGCGATCTGGGGCGCGTTCAATTTAATTTCACGGCACACTAGAGACTGGACGAGATCGTGAGCTTTCAACATGGTATGGCCGTTACGTACATATAAGTTTTTAACAAAGATTATAAACAAAATCTAATATATAATTAAAATCGCTAGAAAAAGTTATAAATTTGTTAACAACACACGGTGTTTCCAGGCGGTCACCCATCCAATTACTAACCGAGCCCGATGTTGCTTATCTTATGAGATCGGACGAGATGATGAGCTTTCAACATGGTATGGCCGTTACGTACATATTAGTTTTTAACAGAGATTATAAACAAATACGAATATAATATAAAAATCGCTAGAGAAAGATATAAAATTATTAACAGCACACGGTGTTCCCAGGCGGTCACCCATCCAAGTACTAACCGAGCCCGATGTTGCTTATCTTATGAGATCGGACGAGATCATGAGCTTTCAACATGGTATGGCCATTACTTACATATTAGTTTTTAACAAAGATTATAAACAAAATCTAATATAATATTAAAATCGCTACAAAAAGATATAAAATTGTTAACAGCACACGGTGTTCCCAGGCGGTTACCCATCCAAGTACTAACCGAGCCCAATGTTGCTTATCTTATGAGATCGGACGAGATCATGAGCTTTCAACATGGTATGGCCGTTACGTATTTATTAGTTTTTAACAAAGATTATAAACAAAATCTAATATAATGTAAAAATCGCTACAAAAAGATATAAAATTGTTAACAGCACACGGTGTTCCCAGGCGGTCACCCATCCAAGTACTAACCGAGCCCGATGTTGCTTATCTTATGAGATCGGACGAGATCATGAGCTTTCAACATGGTATGGCCGTTACGTACTTATTTGTTTTTAACAATGATTATAAACAAAATCTAATATAATTTAAAAATCGCTACAAAGAGATATAAAATTGTTAACAGCACACGGTGGTCCCAGGCGGTCACCCATCCAAGTACTAACCGAGCCCGATATTGCTTATCTTATGATTTCGGACGAGATCATGAGCTTTCAACATGGCATGGCCGTTACGTACATATTAGTTTTTAACAGAGATTATAAACAAATTCGAATATAATATTAAAATCGCTAGAGAAAGATATAAAAATGTTAACAGCACACGGTGTTCCCAGGCGGTCACCCACCCAAGTACTAACCGAGCCCGATGTTGCTTATCTTAGGAGATCGGAAGAGATCATGAGCTTTCAACATGGTATGGCCTTACGTACTTATTAGTTTTTAACAATGATCATAAACAAATTCTAATATAATATTAAAAACGCTAGAAAAAGATATAAAAATGTTAACAGCACACGGTGTTCCCAGGCGGTCACCCATCCAAGTACTAACCGAGCCCGATGTTGCTTATCTTATGAGATCGGACGAGATCGTGAGCTTTCAACATGGTATGGCCGTTACGTACATATTAGTTTTTAACAGAGATTATAAACAAATACGAATATAATATTAAAATCGCTAGAGAAAGATATAAAAATGTTAACAGCACACGGTGTTCCCAGGCGGTCACCCATTCAAGTTCTAACCGAGCCCGATGTTGCTTATCTTATGAGATCGGACGAGATCATGAGCTTTCAACATGGTATGGCCGTTAAGTACTTATTAGTTTTTAACAAAGATTATAAACAAAATCTAATATAATATAAAAATCGCTACAAAAAGATATAAAATTGTTAACAGCACACGGTGTTCCCAGGCGGTTACCCATCCAAGTACTAACCGAGCCCAATGTTGCTTATCTTATGAGATCGGACGAGATCATGAGCTTTCAACATGGTATGGCCGTTACGTATTTATTAGTTTTTAACAAAGATTATAAACAAAATCTAATATAATGTAAAAATCGCTACAAAAAGATATAAAATTGTTAACAGCACACGGTGTTCCCAGGCGGTCACCCATCCAAGTACTAACCGAGCCCGATGTTGCTTATCTTATGAGATCGGACGAGATCATGAGCTTTCAACATGATATGACTCAAAATTGACAAGTACATTATCTAAAAATGCCCTAAGTGTCTTTTATTTAAAATTCACCAATACTACAACAAATATATTCTTCAACAATTTGGAAGACAAACTAAGAATAAAAAATTTACTCATCAATGACAACATAGACTCTTTTACATTCACCGAAAAAATTGACAAGACGCACGGATTCTTAATACGAGGACTGGACAGCGAACCTACAATTGACGAAATCAAAGAAGACTTGGAGAAAAATCACAACATTGAAGTGAAGAATTTATTCATTATGAAAAATACGAAAAGGCCGCTTTACCTATTAATCACCAACAATAAGGTAACGCTCAGCTATTTAGAGAAGACAGTAAAATACGTATGCTATACAAAAATATCATGGGAACGCCATTTGAATAAGAGGAAGTTCATCCAATGCCACCGCCACAGACAAACCCAACATTGTCTGTGCCACCGCTGCCAAACTTGGGGGCACGCGACGGCTAACTGCTTTGCGGCTCCGCGCTGCTTGAAGTGCGCAATGGGCCACTTGACTCGCACATGTCCGAAAAACGAAGAAGAACCACCCAAATGCGCGAACTGCGGCGGGGCTCACCCCGCAAACTTTATCCAGTGTCCCGTCTACTTAAGAAAAATTCAAGACATGCAGCGAGGAGCCGCACAGCATCAGCCGAAGCAGAGGTTCGTTCTAGCCCCTCTCCCTACCTCCAACGCCTGGCAGCAGCAGCCGCAGCCGCAAGGAATGAGCGCCTCCCAACCTGTTCCCCACCCCTCTGCCAGGAATGAAGACTTCCCCACCCTTCCCCTGGTAAAAGACACGTACTACCGAACACCCTCACCTCCTACATCCGCATCACCACCCGAACCATCAGTTAATAATTTTAACAGTCTGTGCACTGAACTAAAATTATTAAATAGCCAAGTAAACATTGGAAAATTCCTCAATATAATTAGACAACTAAACAAACAACTCTCTACAGCTAGAACCAAAACAGAAAAAGGACTAATCCTACTAGAATTTACGCAAAATTTGGAATCATATGGCTTTTAGGCTCTTAAAAATAGTGTCATGGAACGAAACGAAACAAAACTTGTGACTGCAAATTATTTAAAAATAAAAGGATACGACATTTACAGGAAAGACAGACCACGCTTACACCATACCGCTGGCGGTGTTGCAGTTCTTATCAAAACAAATATATCGCATCAACACGTAGACACACCAGACACCAGCCTAGAAACTATATGCATACGCTTACTCGATAACACACAGATCATAGCCATCTACAATCGACCATTAAACATATTTACACAGCATGAACTTGACACACTTCTTAACATTTCCCACAAGGTCATCCTCATAGGTGACCTAAACGCGGTGCATCAGACGTGGAACAATAATAGAAACAATGCAAACGGTAGAACACTATACACATACATACAGATACACAACGCACAGCTACTGCACACACCAAGTCCTACACATTACCCACAAAATGGCACTACACCTTCAACAATAGACTTATGCATATACAAAAACATCACACACATATCAGATCTAGAGAACTTAGATCTACTAAGTTCAGATCATACACCAGTTACATTTACACTCAACAACCAGTACACAGAAAACCACACCAAAACAATCACATCCTACAAAAACACAGATTGGCGCGCATTCAGACAAGAACTAAACACATTCATCACCATAAATAACGAAATAAACACAACTCAAGACATAGACACAGAAATATAAACACTTACAGACAATATAAATACACTGAAACATAAGTACACAAAACAAATAACTATAAATACACAGAAAGACTCTTTTCCTGCTCACATCAAACAATTAATTACACGACGCAATAATACACGAAAACACTGGCAACGCACACAAAACACACAATACAGAAACACAATGAAAACACTAAACAAGGAAATACGCAAAGAAATCTCCATTTGGTCCAACCAGAAATGGCAAGACAAGTTGAACACACTAAATGTAAAGTACAACTCCCTGTGGCGATTCACTAAAGCATTGAAAAGAAAAAACACAAACATCTCAACACTCACAGACAATAACAACACATATTTCACAGACTATGAAAAAGCAGATATCATAGCCACAACATTCGAAAAAGTTCACGTACTAGACCCACACACAGACACTCAACACTACGAACACGTAACAGAAACTGTACACGATTACCTCAACACTCTGCACAACACAGACAAAAAGACACTACACAAATATTTCACTTCACCAACAAAATTAATAAACATTATCAAAAATTTAGCAAACAACAAAGCCCCCGGTCCAGACCTTATCGAAAACAAAATATTAAAAAAACCTACCACGAAAAGCTATTGTACAACTTTCTTACATCATTAACAACATAATTAAACTAAATTATTTTCCGAAAAAATGGAAAATAGCAAACATCATTCCCATACTCAAACCAAACAAAAACAAAACACTTCCAACTAGTTTTCGGCCCATATCACTGCTAAATTCTTTGTCCAAATTAACTGAACGCGTCATATTTGATAATATTTTAGAATTCACAGTAGAAAATAACATACTACAAGACACTCAATTCGGATTCAGACAATATCGATCAACAACACAACAACTAGCAAGAATCATGTCCAATTTCATTGAAAACTTTAACAAAAAGAAAGTTACTGTCATGTGCTCACTCGACATTGAAAAAGTTTTCGATAAGGTCTGGACCGATGGACTTTTATACAAATTAATACAACTACACTATCCCGTCGATCTAATTAAATTACTAAATTCGTACCTAATAAACAGGAAATTTAAAGTTAAAATAAATAATACATTTTCTAACGAAAAGTATATAAAAGCAGGGGTACCACAGGGGAGTATACTAGCGCCTTTACTATTCATTATCTATCTTCACGATCTACCGACTTTTTCACACACTGAAACAGCACTATTCGCTGACGACACAGCGATATATGCAAGCAGTCATAGCGCTGAGGTAGCAGGAAGACAAGTTCAAATACACCTCAACATTCTGGCAAAATACTGGGCCAAATGGAGAATAAAAATAAATTGCGACAAAACCAACCTCATAATTGTCACACGAAAATTCACAAACACAAAAATATACACACCCATCAAGGCACACAACACAAACATCCAAATTAAAGACAACATTAAATACTTAGGTATCCACATAGACTCTCACCTAAACCTACACACACACATTCAAAAAATGATACAGAAATTACACTTTGCCCTGAGGCAAAACTACTCACTACTATCTAAAAACAGTACACTAACATCCAAAACAAAGAAGCATATCTACACTGCTCTCATACGACCACTAATCACGTACAGCGCGCCAATCATAGCACACATATCCCCAACAGCACTGAAACCACTGCAGGTGTTTCAAAACAAAGTTCTACGTCTGATCACCGGCAAGGACAGATACACACGAATCACAACACTACACGAAGACACAAACATACCGTACATTACAGAATACATTACGAAACTAGCAACCAAATTTTACACAAAACTGAGCTGCAACACCGACAGCGATATAATTAAAAACATAACAAAAATAAGATCACACAATACAACAGACTTTGACGTAAGACATAAATTCCCTTATCAACTCCTTGACATATTAGATGAACCTTTTGAAAATGAAGATTAGAACAGTTCTATGACACTACTCAAAATTTAATCAAAACATTAAAATTTCTACACTTGCAAATATTGTATATATATATATAGGATTAGTCAGTTTACTTTTATTTTATATTTAGTTTGTAGGTTTTATGTATATAATTATTTAGAGATATAAAACAATAGTTTTTAGGTTAAATTAAATAATAATTAAATAGTAGTTATAATCAAAATAATAAAAATGTAAATATTTAAAATTAATTATTTAAAACCATAATATGTATATATAGTTATTAAAATCCAGTAATGTATTGTATAATATAGGAATTAGATTTAACCATAAATGTAAAAACTTGGATATATAAAAAAAATTAAGAAAAGAATAAAATAACTTGTTCACTGATCTCGTCCGATCTCATAAGTTAAGCAACATCGGGCTCGATTAGTACTTGGATGGGTGACCGCCTGGGAACACCGTGTGCTGTTAACATTTTTATATCGTTTTCTAGCGATTTTAATATTATATTAGAATTTTTTTATAATCTTTGTTAAAAACTGATATGTACGTAACGGCCATACCATGTTGAAAGCTCATGTTCTCGTCCTTGTCTCTAGTGTGCCGTGAAATCAAATTGAACGTGCCCCAGATCGCTCGTAATTACTTTTGAAAAAACTAAGTAAAAAAATTAGTTCAAATACATTGAGCAGTGCTAAAGTTAATCTAAGTGATTGGTTTATCAGTGTAAATAACAATTTTTGAAGATTTCTTCAGAGAAAAGTGTTTCTCAATCCAAGAAACAGCCTCAAGATGTAATGACAGCTGATGCTCATTTGGCATCAATTTATCAAGATAACTTCACCGTAATCAAGGACAGAAAAGCTGCCCGCTTAGAATCAATTAAAAAGAAAAAACTGGCAAGTACGCAAATTCTAACTAGTAATAGATTTGAAAATTTAGTAAACGAAGAAATAAGCGAGGTAGAAATTAAAAATTATAAACCAATACCATTGATAATAAAAAAAAAAACATTTGGAGAACACTCAAAATTAATAAATATCTTATCAAAAAATGCCCTTAGAGGATTTTATTTAAAATTTAGCAACTCGACAACAAACATATTCTTCAACGATTTGAATGATAAATCAAAAATTAAACAATTATTAATAAATGATAATATCGATTTCTTCACATTTACGGAAAAAACCGAAAAAACCCATGGTTTTGTTATACGTGGTCTCGACAGTGGGCCAACTGTCGAAGAAGTAAAAGAAGACATCAAGAATTACAACATAGATGTGAAAAACATTTACATTATGAAGAACACCAAAAGACCACTGTGTCTGGTAATTACAAATAACAAAGTAACTTTAAATTATTTACAAAATAACATAAAGTACTTATGTTATACTAAAATAAATTGGGAAAAGCACCTAAACAAAAGAACAATAATCCAGTGCCACAGATGCCAAATTTGGGGGCATGCGACAGCCAATTGCTTCGCAGCCCCAAACTGTTTAAAATGCGGAATGGGACACTTCACCCGTCTCTGTCAAAAGAACACAAACGATCCACCGAAATGCGTTAACTGCGGCGGCGCTCATCCCGCTAACTACATTGAATGCCCAGTCTACATGAAAAAGGTACAAAACCTCCAACGTGGAGCACCACAAACACAGCAGAGCCAGAGACCCATCCCAGTTCCAGCTCCTCTCTCTACCTACAACGCCTGGCAGCGGCAACCGCAGCCGCAGGCACAAAGACCGACTGCCCCTCAACCCCTCCCCCCACCTGTCCAGCAGTATGAAGACTTTCCCGCCCTTCTCCCGGTAAAACATACCATCAACACACCTAATACTATCATTAATTCTCCACTTCAAACACCTACAACTACAATAAACAACTTAACCGACTTAAGCAACGAATTAAAACTTCTTAACACACAAGTTAACATGACAAAATTTATAAACATTTTAAAATGACTGAACCAACAACTTTCCCAGGCAACAACTAAAACTCAAAAAGGACTGATACTTTTGGAATTCACACAAAATTTAGAATCATACGACTTCTAGACACATACAATCACAAATACAATAGTTTTAACCTGTAAATAGTGTATATATTAGTTAGTTAGTTTTATATGTATATATTTAGTTTGTAAGTCTGTAAATAATTTTTTAGAAACGTAAAATAATTAATTTTTTGTTAAACAAAAAGCAATAACAACATTAGATATTAAATTAAAATAGAAAATATTGTAAATAATTAAATTAATTTTTTGAATTATTAATAATGTATATAACCACACCAATAAGTAAAATATTGTATTATATAGGAACTTATTAATTATCGTAGTTTGTAAAATATGTACATAATGTAAAAAGAAATCAAGAAACGAATAAATTACTTGTTCACTGTTCTCGTCCGATCTCATAAGATAAGCAACATCGGTCTCGGCTAGTACTTGGATGGGTGACCGCCTGGGAACACCATGTGCTAATTTTATATCTTTTTCCAGCGATTTTAATATTATATTAGAATTTGTTTATAATCTTTGCTAAAAACTAATATGTACGTAACGGCCATACCATGTTGAAAGCTCATGATCTCGTCCGATCTCTTAAGATAAGCGACATCGGGCTCGGTTAGTACTTGGATGGGTGACCGCCTGGGAACACCGTATGCTGTTAACAATTTTATATCTTTTTGTAGCGATTTTAATATTATATTAGAATTTGTTTATAATCTGTGTTAAAAACTATTACGTACGTAACGGCCATACCATGTTGAAAGCTCATGATCTCGTCCGATCTCATAAGATAAGCAACATCGGGCTAGGTTAATACTTGGATGGGTGACCGCCTGGGAACACCGTGTGCTGTTAACAATTTTATGTATTTTTCTAGAGATTTTAATATTATATTAGAATTTGTTTATAATCATTGATAAAAACTAATATGTACGTAACGGCCATAGCATGTTGAAAGCTCATGATTTCGTCCGATCTCATAAAATAAGCAACATCGGGCACGGTTAGTATATGGATGAGCGATCGCCTGGAAAATCGTGTGCTGTTAATATTTTTATGCACGGACGTATCATAATTTGACAATTATACATGAATTTCTTTGACATAAACGTTATTTTATAGCCCGCGGGCCGGAAATACAAAAACTGACTGACACTATAAACACTTTAAAACACAAACACACAAAACAAAAAAATATAAACACAAACCAAGACACATTTCCACAACACATCACTCAACTAATAACACGACGCAACAATACACGCAAGCATTGGCAAAGAACACAAAACACACAGTACAGAGACGAAATGAAAGATCTAAACAAAGAAATAAGGAAAGAAATTACCAACTGCTTAAACGAAAAATGGCAGAACAAACTAAACTCCTTAAACACAAATGACTACTCACTTTGGAAATTCACAAAGTCACTCAAAATAAAAAACATATACATACCGACATTAACAATAAACAACAATACATATTTTACAGACAAAGAAAAAGCCAATGCCATTGCAAAAACATTCGTACAAGTACACATCCTAGATGCACACACAGACATATAACACTTTGAACACGTAACACATACAGTACAAAACTACATAAACGCACCATACATCACCGACAAAAAGACAATACATTCATACTACACAACACCATCAAAATTAAAACGCAAAATTAAGAAACTTTCAAGCAGTAAAGCCCCCGGGCCAGATCTTATCGAAAATAAAATCATTAAAAATCTGCCCCGAAAAGCTATCGTCCAACTCACATACATAATCAATAGCATAATACGTATAAATTATTTCCCTGAAAACTGGAAAACAGCCACAGTAATCCCCATTCTAAAACCCAATAAAAATATATATCATCCCACAGGTTTTCGGCCCATTTCACTTCTAAATTCAATTTCCAAATTAACAGTAAACAACAATATTTTACATGACTTTCAATTCGGATTTCGGCAACAGCGACCAACAACTCAACAATTAACGAGAATTTTAAACGAGACCGTTCATAATTTTAATAAGAGGAAAAGTAACAGTCATGTGCCTTTTAGATATAGAAAAAGCATTCGATAAGGTCTGGACTGATGGGCTTTTATATAAACTAATAAAATTAAACTATTCGATAGACTTAATTATGCTTTTAAACTCGTATTTAAAGAACAGAACATTTAAAGGCAAAATAAACAACACTTACTCTACACTAACAAATATACAGGCAGGCGTACCTCAAGGCAGCATATTTGCCCCACTATTATTTATAATATACTTAAACGATCTGCCTACGTTTGCAAAAATAGAAACTGCACTATTCGAGGACGACACCGCCATCTACGCGCACAGTCACAATGCAGAAGTTGCAGGTAGGCAGATCCAAATACACATAAACATCTTGGAACAATACTGGAAAAAGTGGCAAATCAAAATCAATAGTGACAAAACAGAAATCATTACACTAACACGATAATTCACGAACACTAAAATTTATACACCAATCAAAATACGCTGCGAAAAAATACACGTGAAAGACACTGTAAAATATTTAGGCATCAATCTAGACACAAGACTAAATTTACACAAACACATCAACACTCTAATACAAAAATTACACTTCTCACTAAAACAAAACTACTCACTACTTTCAAAACGAAGCACACTGACATCACAAACCAAAAGACACATTTATACATCACTCATACGACCAATAATAACGTATAGCGCACCAATCATAGCACACTTGTCACTCACTACACTAAACCCATTGCAAGTGTTCCAAAACAAAATTCTACACTTGGTGACTGGCCAAGACAGATACACACGAATCACTACACTTCACGAACTCACAAACATACCATACATCACAGACTATATAAAACAAATAGCTAACAAATTCAGACAGCGACATAGTGAAAAACATTTCAAAATACAGAGCGGACAACACAAATTTCAAAATTAAACACAAATTTACATACCAATTATTAGACATCTTTAACGAACGTTTCGAACATGAAGAGTAGAACAGTTCCATGAAATATATTAACAAAACAAACTATAATCAAAATTAAAATTTTCAATCAAAATTTTATCTATTTTAATATATATATACTAGGATATGCTTTTTCCTTATAACTTTTACTTTTACCTTAGTTTATAAGTTTTATTGTAAATAAAAAAATTATCTGTAATTAGTTTCTAATTAGAAACTAAAATATGTAAGAATCAACAAGCTATAATAGATTAGGAAATAGTTAACTATATTAGTACTATAAAATAATTTTTTGAAACAACATGTATATAATAAACTACACTTTTAGGTTAGGTTAAGGCATTATAAAACCTATACAAACTGCAAACTGGGCAGCTCCTATTGTGGTTGTGCCGAAACCAAATGGTACTGTGAGAATTTGTGGAGATTTTAAAGTCACTGTAAATCCTCACTTAGATATTGAAAAGTATGCTTTACTAAGTCATGAAGAACTTTTCATAAAATCACAAAATGGTCAACGTTTCAGTAAAATTGACTTATCGAATACATATCTTCAAATTGAATTAGACGAAGACTCGACAAAAGTAGCAGTGATCACAACCCAGCACGGACTTTTTCAATATCAAAGAGTTCCTTTTGGGATTGCAAGTACTCCTGCTATCTTCTAACGTTACATTGAACAATTAATCGCATGTCTAAACTACTGTACGAATTATTTGGATGACATAATTTTCACTGGAAAACCTGATCAAGAACATTTCGAAATACTTACACAATTATTTGACCGACTAAACGAACATGGTTTACGTTGTAATCTAAAAAATGTGAACTTTTTAAACCTGAAGTAGAATACTTATGTAACATAATTTCAGACAGTGGTATACGTCCATCCGACTCTGGAATAAATGCAGTTAAAAATTTACAAAGAGATACAAATTTACAAAAATTACAAACATTTTTTAGGTAAAATTAATTACCTACTATGGTAAATTTATTCCTGATTTTAGTGAAATAGCAGCACCATTACATTCAGTACGACGTAAAAATATTTCTTTTAAATGGAAACAAGCTCAAGAACAAGCTTTTCAAAAACTTAAAACTTTTATTGTGAATGCTACAAAGTTAGTTCCCTGTGATCATCTTATGGCATTGGAGCAGTTTTGTCTCATCACTATCCCGATGGTTCAGAAAAACATATAAATTATCTGTAATTAGGTTTCTAATTAGAAACTAAAAAATGTAAGAATCGACGAGCTATAATAGATTAGGAGATAGTTAACTTGTTAGTAATATAAAATAATTTTTTGAAACAACATGTATATAATAAACTACACTTTTAGATTAAATATTGTAAAATAATATAGGAACCTAGATATAATACACTTTAACGAACACAATTGTAAATAATACAAAACAGTTTGAATAAATATTTGTTCAACGAATGATCTCGTCCAATCTCATAAGATAAGCAACATCGGGCTCGGTTAGTACTTCGATGGGTGACCGCCTGGGAACACCGTGTGCTGCTAACATTTTTATATCTTTTTCTAGCGATTTTAATATTATATTAGAATATGTTTATAATCATTGTTAAAAACTAATATGTACGTAACGGCCGTTCCATGTTGAAAGCTCATGATCTCGTCCCCCTGTCTTTTGTTACCGCTATCATCGACGAAAGCCGTGACAAATAGCTCTGACTCATTTTTGAAAAAGCGAAGTGAAAATAGTGACATAATTCAAACAAATAGTATTACCACAAACATAAAGTGATAGTGATAGTACCAACGCATAAAATAGGACAGGAGGAAAGAATAATAACATCCAAAAAGCGTAAAAGGTCGCAAATGACAGCCGATGCGCACATGGAAACAGCCGACGACAGCATGGCACACTGATTCACCTGGAACGAAACATAAAGCATCTGTGTCACACAAAAATAATATGGGAGAGGCACACCAAGAGAAAACTAATTATCCAGTGCCATAAATGCCAGGCTTGGGGGCATACAACGGCAAATTGCTATGCGAGCGCACGCTGCCTCAAATGTGGCAAAGGTCATCTAACTGGCCTCTACGAGAAGCCATTGGAGGAACCAGCAAAATGCGCTAATTGCAGAGGAGAACATCCAGCGAACTATGTAGAATGTCCAACCTACCTAAGAAAAGTTAGAATCTCCAGCGTGGACCACAACTGTAAGCTACATACCAGCTTCAACTCCAGCAAGCAACGCGTGGCAACCAATCAGCAGCGCATCACAGCCTGCTCCACACGTCGGCCGACCTGATAACTTTCTCGCCCTTCCTCCCGTAAGAAACCACCCCCCATCATCCCTCCCTTGACCATCCACTCCCAACAACACACTGAACACAAATAACTTTAATGAACTCTGTAACGAACTAAAACAATTAAATTCATATGTAAACATCAATAAATTTTTAGCAATAATTAAAAACTTAAATTCACAATTGGCACAAGCCACAACAAAAACAGAAAAAGGCTTAATCCTTTTACAATTTACGCAAAATTTAGACAGCTATGACTTTTAGGCCTCTAAAAATTATTACATGGAAATGTTCTACTCTTCAAAGTAGACAAGGCGAATTAATACACTTCTTAAACACACACGACACTGACATACTATTACTCAACGAAACAAAATTAAAAACAGAGATTAAATTTCGAATAAAAGGTTATGAAATATACAGAAAAGACAGACCAATAGTTCACTATGCCGCTGGCGGTATAGCAGCCATCATCAAAACAAACATTCCACACCAATACATAGATACACCAGACACCTCACTCGAAACACTTTGTATCAGATTACTAGACAACACCCACATAATAGCAGCGTACAATCAACCACTAAACACTTTCACACAACAAGAATGGGAGACTTAGAGCCCAATTCTCAATTATCACCGAAGCACTGATCTTTATACATATTTGGATAGCGTGCCCATTGTTAAGCTTTTGTGACTAATTGAACACCGCATGTTGGAGGATTTTGGCGCATCAGCGCCAATCAGCGCTCGCATCAGTGCATATGGAAACATAAGAACACAACTCACCCAAACGTCAAACTAACACTGATGCAATGATGCGAGCGCTAATTGGCGCTGATGCGCCAAGATCCTCCAGCATGGCGGCGTTCAATTGGTCACAAAACGCTGTATCTAACTTGGCCCCTGTAAGCTATCCAGATATGTATAGAGATCAGTGCACCAAAGTGGTATTCATTGAAAATTTTCACAGAATATCACTTTACTATTGGAGCTATTTTCAATCGGGTAAATGTGATATATTATGAGATATATCACTCACTTATTTTCACCACGTATTTTGCTGGTGACATCAGGTGAAATGAAAAAAAAAGAAACGTATGCGACAGTAAATGGAGAATATCTTGACTTATTACTTCTTTATTAGATCACGATTCAATGCCTTCGACTTAAATGAAAACAGATTTATTAAATTACTTAGGCTCAATAAGAAAGTAACAAAATTGTTAGTAAATACAATAAGAGATCATATTCGTCCTCGAAAAATGTGGGCGTTATACGTTGAGACAAAGGTAATTTATCATTTAATTAAATACATAAACAAGAATAAATATCCTTTATATTTGAAGGGTCTAAATGCTCTACGATTTTTCGCATTCCGGCGGCTATCAGACAGATGTTGGAAATGATACAAATTTAGCTGTTAATCAAAGTTCTGTCAGCAGGTGCATAGAGGAAGTGATTGAGGTTGTTAACAGGATTCTACTTCCAGATTGGGTAAGATTTCCTACTACGGACGAAGATCTAAGAAGAATTAAGAATTCTTTTTATCGGAAATATAATTTCCCCGGAATTGTTGGTTTGATAGATTGTACACCCAATAGTTTAAAACTATATATATATATATATATATATATATATATATATATATATATTACCACACGTTTATATAAACAGAAAGGGTTACCACTTAATAAATGTGCAGTTGATTTGAGACGAAAATATGAAAATAATGAATGTTAACGCAAGATACGCAGAAAGTACTCATAATTCCTTTATATGGCGGAATTCTAACGTTAACAATTTTTAAAGAGAAAAATATGAACACGATAACACACATTTTTGGTTATTAGGGGATGCTGGGTACCCATTGTAGCCATGGCTAATGACACCAGTGGGAGATCCTAGAGCAGAATCACCTGAAGCGAGTTATAACGAAGCACACACCAAAACTAGATCAACGATAGAAAGATGTAATGGAGTTTTAAAAAATCGATTCAGATGTTTGCTAAGGCACAGAGTGTTACATTATGCTCCAGATATAGCATCAAAAATAATAAATACCTGTGTTGTTCTACATAATATGTGCGTGGCCTACAACATTGCAGAACCAGATGAGCAAAATGAAAATATTGATTTGGGAATCTACGACAATCTAAATGGAATCATGATGAATGTCGCACCAAATCAATAATTAAACAAAAGATTGATTTATTTTTTCTAAAGCATTTGCTATTATTTCCTTTGCAATTACATCGCGTTCATTTTGTTCGAAAAGCAGCTTTGGCTGAAGACAATCCTTCTTTAGAGAAAATTAACCAAATCGCATCTCTATACGAATCCACCTTTCTGCTAATCAACCGCTTACTGGTACTAACGAAAATGTGAACGTCAATGTCATGAAGTCAACGTACAATAATAAGAAGCGATCATTTCAAAAGAAGTCATCATTTCATATTAATAAGATATCTAATCGATTCCGCTGTTGTCCTGGATGCAATATCAATCATACCAGAGATCATTGTTTTCATTCTAAAGCAAAATGTGATTATTGTGGCAAAATTGGACACATTGAATCAGTGTGTAATTCTAAAAATTCTTTTAAACATGATAAAAGAAAGTCACAACGAAGTACGAGCTTGACAAGAAATAAACAAACTAGAAACAATATACATTTCATTGGATCTGAATCTACATCCAACAGACTATTTATTACACCAATGATCAATGATCAAGCGTTGAAATTTCAAGTGGATACAAGTACTTCTATATCAATAATTGGGCTTAATGCCTATGAAACATTAGGCAAACCTAATTTGAATCCTGCTTTAAATCAACTGAAAGGTTATGGAAATGTCAATGTTCCTGTCAAAGGTTGCACAACAGTTAAAGTTAAAGTTGGAACGAAAGTTCGAATTTTACGTTTGTATGTTACTGACACTCGTATGGTTACAAACTTACAGATTCTTCTGATATTTCGAACGGAATAATTCACATAGTTCAAACATTTCAATCTCCTGAAATGGTCAAAGTGCACACAGAAGTAAATGAAATTTGCAAGAAATTTCCTAACGTTTTTGCAGCTGGATTAGGTACGTGTAAAACTTTTAAACCTCATTTTTATTTACATTATGATGCTATACCAATTTGTCTTAAACCACAATCTGTTCCATTTTCTCAAAAAGAAGCTGTCAAAACTGAAATTGATAGGCTTATTCAATAATGTATTATAAAACCTATACAAACTGCAAAACTGGGCAGCTCCTATTGTGGTTGTGCCGAAACCAAATGGTACTGTGAGAATTTGTGGAGATTTTAAAGTCAATGTAAATCCTCACGTAGATATTGAAAAGTATGCTTTGCCAAGTCATGAAGAACTTTTCATAAAATCACAAAATGGTCAACGTTTCAGTAAAATTGACTTATCGGATACATATCTTCAAATTGAATTAGACGAAGACTCGAAGAAACTAGCAGTGATCACAACCCAGAACGGACTTTTTCAATATCAAAGAGTTCCTTTTGGGATTGCAAGTACTCCTGCTATCTTCTAACGTTACATTGAACAATTAATCGCTGGTCTAAACTACTGTACGAATTATATGGATGACATAATTTTCACTGGAAAAACTGATCAAGAACATTTCAAAATATTTACTCAATTATTTGAACAAGGTTTACGTTGTAATCTAAAAAATTTGAATTTTTTAAACCTGAAGTAGAATACTTATGTAACATAATTTCAGACAGTGGTATACGTCCATCCGACTCTGGAATAAATGCAGTTAAAAATTTACCAAGATCTACAAATTTACAGAAATTACAAACATTTTTAGGTAAAATTAATTACCTACTATAGTAAATTTATTCCTGATTTTAGTGAAATAGCAGCACCATTACATTCAGTACGACGTAAAAATATTTCTTTTAAATAGGAACAAGCTCAAGAACAAGCTTTTCAAAAACTTAAAACTTTTATTGTGAATGCTACAAAGTTAGTTCACTGTGATCCAAATTTACAACTAATTTTAGCTACAGATACTTCATCTTATGGCATTGGAGCAGCTTTGTCTCATCACTATCCCGATGGTTCAGAAAAACCTATAGATTTTGCGGCGAAGACTATGACAGAAACTCAACGGAACTATAGTCAAATAGAAAAAAAGCTTTCAATTATTTTTTTTTTTTTTAATTTTAATATTATAGTGGAATTATTTAATTTTTTTGTGCATAATTACTTTCATTATATATTTTTAATACAATATATTGTATACACATATTATATTATAGGGAACAAGTAATAATGAATAAGAACTTACATATGAAATGACACAGCTTAACGGCGTACGTACTACCGACTGCACAAAATACACCGTTTCCCCATTATTTTATCGCATATGCACCTCACAACACATATTCGTATATGTTGACAGAAATAATTGTAAATGTTCTCCAAAAAAGTAAAATAATACACAAACAGTCACGAAACGTCAAATAGATTTTGACAACTATTTAGTGATAGAGAGCGATGTATAGAGGTTTACATATGGCTGAAAAAGATGTACAATGAGTACGAACGCATGCGCAGTATACTTTAACTGAGAACTTCCGTATTGTCGAAGGACAGAATATATATTTCTATCCTTTTATGTTGGAGCATTATTCTAACAATAAAAGAATAGGAAACACTTGGTCCATTAGTTAAAAGGTCGATGTACGATACCTTAGAAATTGAAGAAATTACAGAAAATACTGAAATAAAATGTACTCCACTTTTAATAAATAAAACGTTTGGCGACCACAATAAATTAATTAATAACCTTAAGAAGAACGCACCTGGAGGATTTCATTTAAAATTGTCTCCCAACATAACGAATATATTTTTTAACAATAGCAATGACAAAATAAAAATCAAGAATCAGTTAATCAGCGATAATATCGAATTTTATACACACACCGAAAAAAAATGCAAGACTCATGCCTTCGTCATCAAATGACTCGACAGTGGACCAGATACCGAAGACATAGAAACGACCTGGAAATTATGAAAATTCCAGTAAGAAACATATATTATGAAAAATACAAAAAGACCAATGTATTTATTAATTACAAGTAATAAAATCACACTAACACACCTGGAGAAAAACATCAAACATTTATGCCACACAAAGATAGCGTAGGAACGACATATTATCCAGTGTCACAAATACCAGGCATGGGGACATGTAACGTCTAATAAATTGTTATGTGCATGCTCGTTGCTTGAAGTGCGGTAAAAATCACCTTACTAGACAATGCCAGAAGCCACTAGAAGAACTAGCTAAGTGCATTAATTACAACGGATACTATCCTGCACATTATACAGAATGCACTGCATATCTCCGAAAGTTAAAAGAACTACAGAGAACTCAATTAGCACCAAAACTGCCCAGAAGCTTTGTTCCAGCAAGCAACGTCTGGTATCCAAATATGAATATCAGCGCGTCACAACCAGCTCCACATTCGCCCAAACTGAAGACTTCCCTGCCCTTCCCCCCTCGCAAGTAAGAAAAAAATCTTACACCACCGCCCCTTTCCCCGCCAACTCTGCCCAACACATCAACGACAAACAATTTTAACGAACTATGTTCCGAATTAAAACAACTAAATAGCTATGTAGATATAAAGAAATTTTTGGCAATAATTAAAAATATAAATGTACAACTGTCCACAGCAAAAAGCAAAACAGAAAAAAGTTTAATTCTACTAACCTTAACACAAAACTTAGAAACTTATGATTTTTAAACCATTCCATGATAAAAAAAATCATAAAAATCAGGATAAAAATTCAAAATTTGTTCACGACACGACTGCAGCAAGCGTTGCAATAAAAAAATATAATAATGACATGTATGTAAATAGTTACGAAAAATGTAGGAAAATAAATGTGTTACAAAATTTAAAATAAAATAAATAAATATATCATCACGGCATATTACCCAGTTCTGGGTGTGCCAGTATCTACAACACATGTAGACATCAGTTGCTTTGCACCCGATAACATTGGTCCTTCGAGCCTACAGACAGTCCTATAGAATACAGTGTATAGTATGGTATTGTGATATTAGTGAAAATAATCATAAGTGCCGAAAATGTCTCTCCGTGAAAATAGTGGTGGTGAAAAAAAAGTGCAAGAAACAATTTTGGAAAACCTCCATCACGATATGGGTTTTCGTCAACGCAGTTGAAGAGTGGCCAGAAAATACAAATGGAAAGCGGGAGAAGATGTGGCAGTAAAAGCGAAATAGACCTGAGAGATAGGCGAGGCAGCCAGCTTCATGACGAGCCTTTCCAGGTGCCCTACGACGACGGTAACAACGGCGACGAACCACCAAAAACGTACGGTAACACACGAAGCAGAACAGGTAAGTCAACTTGTTCTAGTTTACATAAAAGAAAGGTTCTTGAGGAAAGATTAAAAACTGCAGAACGACTAGCTGCCATGGAAAAACAAGACATTGAGAGACAAAAGGCTTTAATTAAATTACGTACGTTCAAGATGGCGTATGAGCAACACGTAATCGACAAACCCGTGCAAAACTTGTGCAAAAGGTGCCACAGAACAGCCCTTACAGGGCTAAAGTGCGTAAAGTGCGGTACAGTTTCACATACAAGCTGTGTAAGTCTGTTAAAATACAAGTGATCAATGATAATTCGATTAATTGCTGTGATAATAATGAAAGTGGTTTTAACACGTCATTCTCAAGCCTGAATGATAACGACAAAGAAATCAACTATGGTGATACTCCATATTTTAAACAGATTATAATTGAAAAAGATAATCTAATTCGAAACTTAAAAAATACCATAAGTATCTTAAAAGATCAATTAAATGTTGTTAATAAAATAATTCTTGCTAACCTAAATACTACACAAGTAGTGCCAGCTAGTGCCGGGAGTAGTAAACATAATAAACAAACGAAAACTATGACATCTCAAAATGAATTACCGATAGAGATAATTAGTGGTAATAAGAAGAATAAAGCAGAAGAAAGACATGTAAATGTAAATAACCTAACACATGGTAATAATGATGAAGTCGACACTACAAATAATAATGCAACTAAACACATAAGTGATAATTCTAATAGTAAAGAAAAATCCCAGTCTCAAAACAAAATTGCGCAAAATAAAAAGTCGCAAGCTCACGCAGAAGCCAAATATCATTCTTCCAACGGAAATGAGTGGAAAACTGTTATCAAAAAGAAAACTAAAATCAAAAACACAAGGATTGTGGGCACTTCCGACAACATATTGTGACGTAAACAAGGAATCAAAAAAATTTAAATACAACTATAAACAAAATTCCTCCTACCTGTCTATCACACTTATAAATTGGGCACGGCTAGCTGTGAAAAAAAATGTCGGCGGCTGGGTGAAGGTTCGAAACTTTTTTCGAGAACAGGTAGATTAATCAAAATGTACAAGTTACGCAAATGGGCAATTTTAATTAAAAATACTAAAGTCAAATTTAGATTTCTCGAACAAATTTTCGTGGGCGCCAGACCTTATAAGGATGAAATAAAGGGAGTAAGGTCCACTCCAAAGAAATAAGCCGAAAAGTAAAATATAAATGTTTAATAGAAGTTAAAAAATAATATCACACTTACACAATGGAATTTTTGCACGACGTTGGGGTCGCTACCCGCTAAAAGTTACCCTCAGGGGAGTGTCTTGCCCTCCCAGGACTCCACCTCGGAAGCGCTGAGCCCTCAGCCCTCCTGCAGGTCCACTGGCGACGAGGACTACTCGGCGCACACAGCCACGAGCGCAACTTGGCGAGAAAACTCTAAGCGTAGGTGTTGTCGCTGGTACAGGGTGCTCGGCGGGATACGCAGAGTAAACCGCTCGTGCCGATGGTGGCGGAATACAACCCTGGGCGAGAGAGAACTTAGAGAACTCTTAGCACGACAGCACCTCTCATAGCTTCGTAAAACGGCTCCTCCGTGGCGAGTAGTCGCAATGGTGTTCCAGATAAAACGTTGGGGCGGAGAAAGAGCTCAGCGACCTCCGAGATCCAATCCCGAAAGGACAAGGCAACTCGTTCCCTTTCTAACGTCCCTAAAAAAGAACTAAACCAGCAGAAAGTTCTATCTCCTGAGAGATGTACAAGAGGCCTGAAGGGCTGGGTACTATACAGAAAATGTCCCTAGTTTGACCCCAAAACGCTAGCAAAAATTTTATACAAAAAAAATAAAACTTCCAGTTCCATAATTTAAAAAAAAATTATTTAAGTGCTGAATAAAATTCGAGGTACAAAAATCTTTACAATAATTAGAAAATTAAATACGGCCGTAGATTAAAAGAACAGAAAAGAAAATAGCACAACAGAAAAGATTGAGATTGTAAATTGACTGACTACCACCGTACTTTAAATCGTTAATTCAAAAAACGATAAACCGACTGAACGATTAAAAAATAACTAACGACAAAAGTAATACTCGACAATTTGAGAATGTGATCACGAGCGGTAGCGCACAATTACGTTACACAACAATATTGCGCCGCAACCAAGACAAAATAACCACGAGAATAAAAAAATAAAAAAAAACGCGAAAATGGATCACTATTCCCCGACTATAAAAATGGTATAAAATCGAGCCGCTAATTGACGAGTCCACAGGTCCTGTCAAGTCAAGTCACGTCACTCAACATTCACCCGCACTCATCCAAGGGAAAGGGAGAAAAGGAACAGTGGTTAAAATTTTTATCACAAGGAAGAATTTAAAACTCAAATGTAAAGTTATCATACCAAAAATTTAAATAATGAGCTCAGAAATAATTTACTAGAAAAGTTAAACAGCACTACGACTAAAAATGGTATACTGCAAAAATTGAAGGCGTAGTAATTTACGCGACTAAACCGGCGAGTTAAGGGTTGAAACTCGCATAAAATTTTAAGCAGAACTACTATAAATTAAAAAAAACAACTTTGAAGATGCAAAATTGCATCGGGGAACTGGAACTATTAGGTTACTTAGCTCGGGCAAATTTAAACAGAATTACTTAAAAATGATATAGCAAAAATTTAGTCAATTCTCTCGGGAATAAAAAATTAAACTCCAAAAATTAAGAATTTAAATCACAAGAAAGGAGAGATCCACAATAAAATCCAATTTAAAAAATATGAAATTGAAACTAAGCAGAAAAATTGAATTAATCCACTCCTGCTCGTTAAACAAAAATTATAAAAAAAATGCTCTCAAAAACTTTCTAGCGATCGTCCAACATTAAGTGATCTTTCACACAAAAAATAAAACTCTATTGTAATGGTAAGAAATTTCATTCCATGCGGTCACTCGACCAAGAAAAAATTTCGCCCACATGGCGACACAAAAATTTAGCAACACGCCAACAATTACAAAAATACTAAAATAAAATGGAACATCTTACCAAGTTACTCCAGAGACGAGAAATGCGGGAACTTCCCAGATTATACTCAAAAAAGATACTAATCAAAAAGGTCACTTAAAGTCGATACTCATCACAGAGAGAACAGAGAGAAATTTTGCCCGAAAGAGAGTGTCCCGAGCTTGGCCCGAGAGGCTGGCACCGAGAGCCTGGCACCGAGCGAGAGACTGGCACCGAGAGACTCGTGGCACCGAGAGCCTGGCACCGACCCTGTCACCGAGAGAGAGTGAATTTCAAAGCCGTCGCTTAAATAAACAAATCAGTCTCACCAATTTGGAATCAAAAAGTCACTAGATATCGAATTTACAATAATTAAATTTTTAATAAAATGAGAGAAAAATAAATTCAGAAATAGGAACTGTAAAATGATAATACAAGTGTAAATAAATTTAAAATAAATTTAATAAATGAACAAAATTTCGCGGGAACTAAGATAGCTAACGGTAAACATTTCACCTTGCGCAGTCAGAAAGGTTACCGTCAAACAACAGTGTGTCACAACTAACAACGGGACTACAAAAATTTCAAGAAACGGTAACAGTGCAAAAGTAACTGTTACAATATCAACACTTGAAGTAACCCCCAAAAAAGCGTACCTATGCGTATCGAGATTTACACCCCAAACTACGCAAGATGATATCAAGAACTACCTCATCAGTAAATTTCCCGAAGTAGAATATCCTCAACAACAACATATGGCCATCAGGCACTTACGTCAACAGATTTTTTCAGAGGAAACAATCACTCCCCCAACTGGATAACTTCCAACCTAAAGGACTTTGACGTCCTACTACTCAACTGCCAATCCCTGACAGTGGACAAAGTAAATATATTTTGTGCTGAATATCTCACAGGTGAATATAACCTTAAATTTTTGTGTCTCACCGAAACATGGCATAATGATAATTCTATTGAAAGCTGTCAACTCCATAATAATTATAATCGTGTTTCACACTATTGTAGATCTATGTATAAAGGCGGAGGTGTTAGCATTTGGTGTCTCAATATTATTCATACACTACCCTTAAACTTACAACATTTTTGTACTGACAAACATATTGAAATTTGTGCTGCTATTTGGAAATCAAACGCTGGCACCCCTAACACATATTATTACCTACTATAGATCTCCTTCTGGAGATTTTGATATATTTCATAATAAAATGTGCTCTGTATTAGAATATATCTATAAATGTAACCGTAATTATATTTTTGCAGGTGATTTAAATCTAGACCCGAAGAGAGACGTAAGGGAGTTCACTGCAGTTACAAATCTCTTTAGCTCCTATGGTATTAAACCATTCATAAGCCGGCCAACCAGAAAAAATGTAACCATTGATCATATTTTCACAAACTTGCCAACTACCGACTACACTGTGCTCGAAAACTTTATATCTGATCCCAGAACCATCCTATATGATTCTAAATTAAACGTAAACAACACATCCGTTTGAAAAGATCCTATAATGCCAAGAATATAAATAATTTCAAAACTCAGTTAAGTAATACATCTTGGACCACTGTCTTAAATCTTAATGACTCAAACCTTGCTTTTAACGAATTTTATAAAAAAATTCCTGTTCCTCTTTAACATGTGCTTCCCCTTAAGAAATATCACTCGTAATAACACAAAAAAAGATAAAGAATGGGTTAACGATAATATAAAAAAATCAAACTCTAACCTAAAGTCACTTTTTATTCTTTTATCCTTAAACCAAACTATGATATCTAGAAACGTAAACATGTTAATCAGATCAGAGAAACTAAAAGTAAATTTGTGGAAAACAAAATAATAAACTCTCATAACCCTTGCAAAAGCGCTTTGTCATTTATAAATAATAATAACATACGTAAAGCCGAACATAATTGGAATATGAAACTAGGGAACAGTGATATCAATGACCCAAACTTAATTGCAAACAAGTTTAACTTACCTTTTAGGGAGGCGACCTTAGCCACTCTAAACCTAATCACTAAAGTTAGTAACACAAACTACAACGTACCTCATGTCTCTAAAAGCCTCTTTTTGTCCCCATATTGAGAAATCGAATTTCTAAATTTCATTAAAAATAAACTAAAGAATAAATACTCTTCCGGTCCTGATGACATACCTAGTTTCATTATTAAAGAAACAGCAGATCTTATAGCTAGCCCTTTAACCCACATTGTTAACTTTTCTTACGGGCGTCTGTGAAAAATAGTAGCATGATCAACGATGCCTAGCAAAAAAGTAATAGTCGTCGCATCGGTAACAAAAAGAACGAAGAAACTGTCATAATATTCTTGTAATTAATCTCATTTAGTAATACTTCAATTTATTGTATATTGAGTTGAAATATAGTGTTGTAAGGAGAACGGGGTTTTATTTATTTGAATGATATTTTTATCAATGTCTTTCCAGACTCACTAAAACTAAGCAAAGTAACTCCAGTATACAAAAAGGGAGATAGGGACAATTTTAATAACTATCGACCCATTGCCATGGTTTCTATCTTCTCCAAAATACTTGAATACTGCTACCTGAATAGATTGAAGGAATTTATTAATCACAATAATATACTCAATAACGCTAGACTACTGGAGAAGTTGGAGGCCTATGGCATCAGGGGAATACCACTCAGATGGCTGGAAAGTTATTTACATAGTAGACAACAATATGTCAGTATTACTAGCACTAGCAATAATAATACTTTCAAAACAAACTCAAGTATCGTCGATCTTAGTATAGGAGCGCCGCAGGGCTCCGTACTCGCCCCCATACTATTCATACTCTATATCAACGATATTAACACTTGTCAACAAGAAAATACTATACTGATCCTCTATGCTGACGACACATCGATGGTTGTGTCGGGCCGTGATAATGTAGAATTACAACACAAATGCGACGCTGGTATGCAGCGATTATCTCAATGGTTTAATGACAATAATTTATACCTCAATGGGTCTAAAACAACGTTTCTACATTTTCATAATGCCCAAAAACAGATAGTTAATCATCCCATTATTCAGCATAATGATATAACAATTGAAAAAACCAAAACCACCAAGTTTTTAGGGCTCATTATAAATGATACTAGTTCTTGGTTTCCTCACTGCCAATCCGTCATAGCCACAGTGAACCATTCATGTTACCAGTTGCGAGTCATGCAAACTTATCTTGGCCCGGCACAGCTGTTGATGTTTTATCATGCCACAATCGAGTCCCATTTACGTTATGGACTCATCCTCTGGGGCGCCTCACCTGCAGCTTCTGCTGTCTTCATCTCCCAAAAACGCGTCATTCGATGCCTAGCAAAAATCTCTAAATCAACTTCCTGCAGGCCTTACTTCCAAAAATACAAGATTCTTACCCTAACTAATCTATATATATATATTTGAAATTTGTAAGTACATTTTTAAAAATAAGAATAATTTTACTATGAACTGTGACGTCCATCAGATTAATACCCGACATAAAGATCAATTCTATATACCCTTTGTAAGAAATAACATTAGCAAAAGAGCCTTTAATATTCTTGGATTAAATATCTTTAATAACTTACCTACACACATAACAAAAATTGTTGAGTTCAGAAAATTAAAGTATGAGTTAAAATCATATTTAATTAAAAATATCTTCTATAGCCTAGAAGAATACTACATTTCTCAATAACTGCAGTGGACTCCCCTTCGTTCAACATAAACATTTTATATGTATATACATTTAAATATATTTTATATTAAGTATTTATTGACAATTCCGATATATTGTATTTTATATCTTAAGGAAATAAAGCATTATTATTAAATTGCAGTTAGAACTGACAAAAGCCGAAATAATAGATGATTGTGTAGAAGATAAAGATGAAAGACTTACTTCAAACACATCTTGTAACTGTATGCATAAAGTTGAGGACTGGCTAGAAAATAGAACAAATATAAATAATAACTAAGCAAATGTCAGTGAACTCAACAATCACTGTCAAGCTCCATGAAGGAAAGAAAAAATAAATTTTCTTCTAGCCCGGCAGTCTAGTAGTTATAGGGATTTGCCTCAGTTTAGCGGTGATCCCACAGAATGGCCACGATTTATTACTAATTTACGTCGGTACACAGAAATTTGCGGCTACGACAATGAAGATAATATTGAACGAATAGACAAATGTTTAAAGGGGAAAGCTAAAGCCTATGTAGAGTCAAAGTTGTTAGTTCCAAACAATTTTGAGACTATTATATCAGCCCTATAACATAGATTTATTTGGTCAGCACAAATTTATTATCAAAAGTTTGATTGATAAAGCCAAGCAGTCACCACCACCAAAAGAAAGCAATTTTGACAGTTTAATAGATTGTGCTAGCGCTGTAAGAAATCTTGCAGCTACAGCACAAATGTTGAAATGTAAACCATATATTACAAATCCTATGGGGTCCCGTGGCCGTGTGCCTGAGTGTCTGGTCGCGAACCTGGGGGAACCGGGTTCGATCCCGACAGACGCCAAATATTTCCAATTTCAAATTGCACAAAAGTGACTCCTGTGGTGCACTCTCCACGCCAGCTATGAGTGCCCGTGAGGTGACGCCTGGTAAGAGCCCACACGGTAAAATATATCGTCATCATTACCGATGTCTAGATATATTTATTTATTTATTTAAATTACAAATCCGCAATTACTGGAAGAACTCACTGACAAATTGTCCAGTACTCTAAAATTAAAATGGGGAATAGTAATTAAGGTACCAAGAGTTGTTATAAGGACAATAATGCCTGAGGTCAACAGTGTACTGTCGAGGGCCTCTGGCCCGAGGCGAGTACGTTGACCGAAGGCATTATTGTCGTTTAACACCCGTGGTGCCTTCAACGTTTTATGTCTTACTAGAAATTCTTAATAAACATTTTGTCTGACTAAAATTTATCAAACAAAAATAAATCACAAAATTTTAATACAACTTACAAAGTAGCCTGTGAATGCGGTATCTAGGTAATATTTTGTTTCTGTAAACAAAGCATTTTTTCAAACAAAAAATATATTTCTTGTGGTATTTTTCTGTCAATATGGACGAGCAATGTTATTGCTAAGAATAAGAAGTATGTTGATTTGTATTTGTGATGAAACAAATATGATTATAAAGGACTACAATTCACAATGCTTCTTAACCTTAACTGCACTTTATGTTAGTATCAGTATTATTAACCTCAGTTTGTTGTCAACATTACCATAGCAACTTAATATGCCCTAGGGCATTATTTACTCAATAACGGACCTAATGTTGAGGTTGTTATAAAACAATAACATACTAGTAAGACATAAAACAATTAATGCAACATCAATCAGGGTTTACAACATTGCTAGAGTTTTCCGAATGGATAAATAATATTGCAGAACGTGCTATAATGGTAAACACTCCGAAATTTGACAATAAAATAGATCTGTCTAAATCTGACAGACATTAATCAAAATATTAACAAACAATTTATGCAACCACAAAAACAAAGAAAAATAATTTTCAAAGAAAATGTCTCTTTTGTGACAAAACATCACATTTAATTGAACATTGTAAATTATTTAACAAGGAAAATATTCAAAATAGATGGAAAATAGTAAAAGACAAAAAGTTATGTTTTTCATGTCTAAAAATGAACCATTGTATAGGTGATTGTAAAAACAAAAAAGTATGCGAAAAGCCCGGATGCAAATATTTTCATCATTCAATTTTACATAACGATAATTTGAGATTTAAAAATCAATCGCAGGAAACCATTACAAAGGAAATTGAAAATGTAAGCCACACTAGAGAAATTATTAGCAAGGATTTTTTTTACAAATAATTGCACATTGACCTAAAGCAAGTATTTCTACGTTTGCTATGTTAGACAGCGGTTCAACAGTAACACTAATAGAAAATTCAATATGTAAAACTTTTGGTTTACAAGGCGAAGTAATACCATTTGCCCACAAAGATTTAAATTCAAGCGTTAATCATGAAAAAAAGTCCAGAAAAGTTTCTTGTCAGATATCACCAGTTTCAAATGATAAATCGTTTGATTTGCCCGATATTAGAACAATAGAATGTTTAACTTTACCAAAACGAATAATCAAAACGAAGAATTTTAAAAAATGGAAAAACATTTACAAAATATAGATATTAAAGATATGCACCTAGCTCGACCTACGATTCTCATTGGTCAAGATAATTCCTCATTAATTATCTCTTCTAAATTAGTAAAAGGTCCACCAAATGCTCCTGTTCCTGCCAAAACCGAACTTGGATGGGTACTAAGCGGAAATGTACCATTGTTTTGTGGTCGGAAGGATAACTACAATTTTTTCGTCGACAATATAGACGTAGAAGACGATCTTCATAAATTAGTAAAGAATTATTTTAGCACAGAAAGTTTTGGTGTAAAATTAAAAATTTACGATCTAAAAATGACAACAAAGCTTTGGAAATATTCAATAGGACCACAAAACGAATAAATGTAAATCGTTTTGAAACCGGACTTCTTTGGAAATCAGAGATTAATTATTTCCCAGAAAGCAAGAATACAGCAATGAAACGTCTTGAATATTTAGAGAGAAAATGGATAAAGATTCGAAACTGAAAGTTTATGGTATCTACCACATTTTGCTGTGTTTAATCCGAATATACAGGAAAACTGCGAATTGTTTTCGATGCTGCAGCAAAATATCACGGAATGAGTTTTAATGACGCTCTTTTCACTGGCCCCGGTTTATTCAATTCGCTACCGGAAGTAATAATATAATTCGTAATGAAGACTTATCGGCGCAGAGAATTTTATGGAGAGAAGATCGTAACCATGAACCTGACACATTAAATGATAGTTATGATTTTCGGTGCTGTATGGGGCGAGTTTCTTTATTCAACAACTATTCATGCGCTGAATTCCATCAGCAATTGAAAATTACTTCACGATAAATAGCTGATGGATCCCATGGGTAACCGGTGCGAATAAAGAAACGGATTGCTGAAAAGTGCGATGAATCTCCCAACCTTAAATATCAACTGACAGTTAACCACCAGTTAACAGATATGGAAAGTTTTATAGTTAAAAGAACCGTCGCTCTATTGAAATCATCAGTTTCTTCATCGAAAAATGAAGAATCTGATATGGAAGTCATAATGATAATAAAAATCATCTACATCTATAATCATTTCCTTTCCGTTGTGAACGAGATATGATGTTTTCTTATTTGAATCATGTATTTGGTTTTCTTTGCATAATCTTACACCCGCAAGCATGAAACAAACGCAAATGTCAAAAATATAACCTACAAACATTTCGTTAGTCCCCCCACTACCGATCCATCGGAAATTGTAAAATCTATCGGTAGTCAAAGCCGATACATGTGATGAATTTACGATGTATAGTGCACGGTAATTAGAAACGGTATAATGAATTTCATCTGCAATTCAGCAGTGAATAAAGAAAAGATGTGATGAATTTACGATTCATGCGCATTAATGCGCACTAGTCATCGGTGAATAAAGAAACTCGCCTATGCTCTCCATGTTCTGCAATTTTTGAAAAGGACACAAATGCACGCGAATTTGAAAACGAGAATCCTGACGTATCCAAAGGAATAATCGAGCAGCATTACGTAGATGACTATCTTGATAGTAAGGATACCGAAGAAAAAGCTTTAAATATGATTTAAAAAAAATATATTGAAATACATGGACGTGGAGAATTCTACATATAAAACTGGTACTGCAAAAAAATACCTCAAGATATGCGAGCCAATAAGGTAAAAGATCTACAACCGGTAACAGAACTACCAACTGAAAGAACTCTTGGATTATCTTGGAATTGTAACTCAGATACGTTTATTTTTAACTTGAAATTTAATAAAGTACATCCCGATATTATAATCGGAAAGAAAAAACCTACAAAAAGAGAAAAATTAAAATTAATCATGTCAATATACGATCCACTTGGGTTTAACCTTGGTCAAACATGTTGATGAATTGTTACCTAAGCTGGCAAGAGTTACATTTATTTTAAGATAATTAAAAAATTACCACAATATTGAAACTCTCAAGATGATATATTTTGCACCATTCCATTCTTTGATAAGTTATGGTGTTATTTTTTGGGGTAACTCTTCTCACGCTAACAGAGTTTTTAAAGCACAAAAACAAGTAATAAGGATCATTAATGGTGCTCATCACAGAGATCATTGTAAACCTCATTTCATATTTTTAGGAATAATGCCTCTACCTTGTCTATTCATTTACACTACTCTTTTAGAAATTCATCGTAATAAGAGTAATTTTTCGACTGTATCAATGCATCAAGATTATTACACTAGAAATTCGAATCTTTTGAAAGTTCCAAAATTTAGACTAAATAAATCAAAGAACAATTCTCTAAATTTGAACTTGTACAACGTTTTACCTGAATCAAGTAAGAACGTACCCTACAATATTTTTAAATCTAAAATTAAAACCTATCTTTTGAGGCATTGTTTTTATTCAGTAGATGAATATTTTCAATAAACAAAAGACTGTAATATTTTATAAACTATTTTGTACATATATATTTATATATTTTTATTGTTATCATTTTAATATCATGCACGTAATAATTAAAGACTTGCTACAAACAATTAATGTATCGTAGTTAAAAATATATGCAATATGAAAATATCTCCTTGTCATATGAAAGGGAAGATTATTTTACAAGACACGTGGAAATGTGGCATTGGATGGCATGATGAGCTTCCAGAAGATATTTCTAGAAGATGAATATTTTGGCTAGGGAGTTGAAAGATATAAATAAATTTGAAATTCCAAGATGTTATACTTTCGAATCAAACTGACCAATTGATAAAATGAAAAGTATACAACTGCACATATTTTGTGATTCAAGTCAGCAAGCCATTGCCGCAGTAGCATATTTAAGGAAGAATACACAAGACGATAAAAAATTTACAATTTTTATAATGTCTAAAACGCGTGTAGCTCCAGTAAAAATATTATTAATACCACGACTAGAACTCCAAGCAGTAGTCATGGCAAGTAGAATGGCAAAAACCATTAAAAACTCCCTTGAAATTAATATAGAGGCAACATATTACTGGGCAGACTCGCGTGCGGTTTTGTGTTGGTTAAAATCAGAATCCAAAAAATTCAAAAGTTTTGTCGCTCATCGGGTGGGGGAAATAAATGAAGAAACTGAGCTACATCAATGGAAATGGATTCCATCACATGAAAATGTGGCAGACGAAACTACTAGGAATGAAAAATTGTACGAAATAAATTTTTAAAGTCGGTAGTTGAAAGGTCCACAATTTCTACGATTACCAGAATCTCAGTGGCCCAAGGAGAAAGAAATTAACAACGAGGATGACAATTTAGAAGAAGGTTTAGTATTTGTTATACATATAAAAGATGTATATGAACATTTGCCAGACTTTTTCGATTTTCTTCATGGATGAGATTGATAAGATCAATTGCATGGATATTTCGATTTATAAATCTAATTCACAAAAGAACAAATTATTCTGAAACATTGATTCCACAAGAAATAGCAGAAGCTGAAAAAATATGGTATAAAAAGGTTCAATGGCATAGTTTAAAGAAGAAATTTTTATTTTAGAAAACAAGAAACCTTTGACATCTAGTCGTCTTCGACAACTGTCACCATTTATTGATAAAGACGGTGTAATGAGAGTAAAAGGAAGGATTGCACTTGGCGAGAATATTTTAGACGAAATGAAATATCCAACAATACTTTAACCAAAACATCAATTCACAAAGTTATTAGTAATATGGTATCATTAAATTAATGAAACACCAAGGTCAAGAAACTGTTTTAAATGAATTGCGACAAAAATTTTGAATTTTACATGTTCGTTTGGCTGTTAAATTAGCTTGGCGTGATTGTCAGTTTCGTAAAATCCAGCGCGCAAAACCCTTGATCCCGGAGATGGGTTTACTCCCACCACAAAGACTTGAAAGTCACGTCAAACCATTCACATACACGGGAATGGACTATTTTGACCCATACGAAGTAACAGTGGAACCTAGCCATGAAAAACTATACCGAGTTTTTTTATTTGTTCGACAACTAGAGCTACACATTTAGAACTGGCTATCTCTCTCTCAAATGATTCTTGTATCATGGCAATACAACGATTTATCTGCAAAAGAGGGTACCCAAATGAAATATTCTCCGACAATGGTACAAATCTAAGAGGCGCAGAAAAGGAATTAAGGAAAGCAATGTTAAAGTTAAATGAGACAACAACCAAAGAGATTTTAACTGTAAAAGGAATAAAATGGAACTTCAATCCACTCGCTGCTCCACATATGGGAGGTACATGGGAACGGTTTATTAGATCAATAAAAACGGCAATAAACATCATATTTACAGAAATAGAATATATAATAAATAGTAGACCATTAACATATGTTCCACTCGACGCAGCTGATTCAGAAACGTTAACACGGAATTATTTTTTAATAGGAAATATGTCAAACTTCATTGAAAAACCTGGCATATTTACAGATGATATGACGAATTTGAGAAAACAATGGAGAGTGACTCAGCGGCTTGCAGACTTTGGGCTCGGTTAGTATTTGGATGGGTGACCGCCTGGGAACACCGTGTGCTATTAATATTTTTATATCTTTTTCTAAAGATATTAATATTATAGTGGAACTTGTTTATAATCTTTGTTAAAAACTAATATGTACGTAACGGTCATACCATCTCGTCCGATCTCATAAGATAAGCAACATCGGGCTTGGTTAGTACTTGGACGGGTGACCGCCTAGGAACACCGTGTGCTGTTAACATTTTTATATCTTTTTCTAGAGATATTACTATTATAGTGGTATTTGTCTGCAATTTTTGTTAAAAACTAATATGTCCTTTAACGGCCATCCAAAGTTAAAAGCTCATGATCTCGTCCGATCTCATAATTATCCTCTAGTGTGTAGTGCATTCAAAGGAACGTGCTCCAGATCGCTCCCAATTATTAAAAAAAAAATAATCAAAGTAAAAATATCAGTTCAAATATATTGGGCAGTGTTAAAGTGAGTTTATGTGATTGGTATGTCAGTGAGAATTATCATTTTTGTAGATTTCTTCAGAGAAAAGTGCTTCGCAATCAAAAAAGCGGCGTCAGGATAAAGTGATAGCTGATGCACATGTGGCATCAATTGACGGGGAAACCATGGCTAACTCCAATGATAATAATAATTTCACACTAATCAAGAATAGAAAAGCATCCCGTTTGGAAGCAATAAAGAAGAAAAATTTGGCAAGTACACATATTTCAACAAAGAATAGATTTGAAAATTTAGGAAATGAAGAAATAAGCGAGACAATAATTAAATATTGCCAACACCATTAATAATTAGGAAAACATTCAAAATTAATTAGTATTTTATCCAAAAATGCCCCCGGAGGATTTTACTTAAAATTTACCAATTCAGCAACCAATATATTTTTTAATGATCTGAAAGACAAATTAAAAATAAAGCAGTTATTAACTAACGACAATTTTGACTTCTTCAAGTGGTTTGGACAGTGGTCCAACTGCTAAAGAAGTAACAGAAGATATTAAGAAAAATCATAATATTGAGTAAAAATATATACATAATGAAGAATACCAGAAGACCACTGTATTTTTTAATAACAAATAACAAAGTAACTTTAAAAAGAGAATCATTTCAGTCTAACATATGTGGAAGATAATGTGAGCCAACGTGAGGAGTCCGCCATAGCTCAATTGGTAGAGCGTTGTCCCGGCAAGACAGTGGGTCTAGGTTCAAATCCCAGTGGCTGACATTATCTTTTCACTCTTTCCTAATTTATTTAACTTTAAATTATTTAGTGAAAAACATAAAATATTTATGTTACGGCAAAATAAGCTGGGAAAGGCACCTAACCAAACGAACAATTATCCAATGACATAGATGTCAAATTTGGGGGCATGCGACAGTCAATTGCTTCGCAGCTCCAAATTGCTTAAAATGTGGAATGGGACACTTCACTTGTCTCTGCGCGAAGAATAAAGACGATCCACCGAAATGCATTAACTGCGGCGGCGCTCATTCCGCCAACTACATTAAATGCCCAGTTTACATTAAAAAAGTCCAAAACCTAGAGCATCACAAGTACAGCAGAGCCAGAGACTCATCCCAGCTCCTCTCCCTAACTACAATGCCTGGCAGCGGCAACCACAGATACAAAGACTGAGCGCCTCTCAACCCCTCCCCCTTCCTGTCCAACAGAATGGAGAATTTCTCGCCCTTCCGCCGGTAAAGCAAATCATCAACAACACACCTAATCCTTCACTTCGAACAACACCTTCAACTTCAATAAACAATAATCTAAGCGAAGTAATGAATTAAAAATTTTAAATACACAAGTTAATATAACAAAATTCATAAAGATTTTACAACAATTAAACCGACAACTTTCCCAGGCAACTAGTGTTTCTGGACGAGACGAGAAATCTTTTTAAATTCACGAGACGAGACAAGACTTACAAGTTGAGATTCTCGATTCTCGACAATTATTCCGAGATTTCTCGACAATTATTTTTATTGTTAAAGGCACATTTTTTTAATTTTTATTGGAACATTTAGTAAATTTAAATTTTAAAATTTATCATATTTTTTAATTATAAATTTAAACAGGATCGCGCTAAAAAGTCTTAAATAAAATGCTTCTCCGATTATTCCTTTTTGGACCCTTAACCATTCTACAGTCGACCATTGCTCAAGTTATTTAAATAAAATTATCTCCCACTTTCCTAAAGTGTGTTTAAATTCACTTACTGACAGTGTTACGCCCAGTAATAATATATTATTTATAGGGATTCTTTTTGCAATTTATTTTTCTACGACTATTTTTTTGCAGTATTTTTCTCTAAACTAATTCATAAATGTTTGACAGAAATAAAACAATGCTAATCAACTACTCGCTAAACACTCTTAATTAGTATTCATACTAATAATTAACATTATTTTTGTATGTATTATTACTAATTCTAAAATAAGTTTTGTTTAATTGTATTCATGAATAAAACATTTTATTATAGTAGCGTTGTATCAAATTACTATGCCTCTAACTTTGTAATTTGTACAATAGGTTATAAAATAGTGACGAAATTAGTTATTTGTATCACTATATTAGAAACTGAACATTTGCGAGAACGAGTTTATTTTGATAGGCCTCCCAAATACTAGTTCTAATCGTGTGATACACAAGATTTTTTATGCCGATGATAATTTATTAAAGAAACATTACTACTTCAAATATTCACTATAGGTTTTTATTTATGTTGGTAGCATTTTCGATTCGCATGGATTTATAAACAATTCATTTGTTTTATTGAAAACAAAAAAATTGTGACAAATTTTCTGCTTGTATTCATTTCACAGAAATAACCTCAAAAATAAATGTAATGTGAATTGATATTTTACAACAATTAATGTAATCGTACAATACGATTATAATATGAATAATGAATCAAAAATATTGTTTACAAATAACGTCATATTTTCCGCCCGGGAACACCATGTTCTGTTAACATTTTTATATCTTTTTCTAAAGGCATTAATATTATAATGTAATTTGTTTATAAACTTTGTTAAAAACTAATATTTACGTAACGGCCATACCATGTTTGAAAGCTCATGATCTCGTCCGATCTCATAAGATAAGCAACATCGGGCTCGGTTAGTACTTGGATGGGTGACCGCCTGGGAACACCGTGTGCTGTTAACATTTTTATATCTTTTTCTAAAGATTTTAATATTATATTAGAATATGTTTACAATCTTTGTTAAAAACCAATATGTACGTAATGGTCATACCATGTTGAAAACTCATGATCTCGTCCGATCTCATAATCTCTTGTCTAGTGTGCCGTGCATCCAAGTGAACGTGCTCCAGACCGCTCATCTTTACTCGCTAAAAAACCGAAGTAATTTTTTGAAATAAATATAACTGTCAATCGAAAAGTGTACATAAGTGCCCAGCCAACAATAGTTTATATAAAATTGGAAGATTTATTTTGATGAAGGAGCTTCACAAGCAAAAAAACGGCGTCCACCTGAGATGACAGGGATGCTCATTTTGACACAAGTCTAGCCATGGCCAGCTCCAGTGACAACGATAGCTTCACTGTCATTAAGGAAAGGAAAGCAGCAAAATTAAACTCGATGATCAGGCATATATCGGCAAGAAACCCAATTGAAATGAATAACAGATATCAAAATTTACAAATTCAAGAAACTAATGAACCACCAACTACAATCAAAACCAACACCACTGATAATAAAAAAAAAACTTTCGGAAACCATTCCAAATTAATTAACCTTCTGTCAAAAAATGCTCCAAGTGGATTTTATTTAAAATTTACAAATGTAACCAAAAACATATTCTTTACTAAATTGGAGGACAAAATAAACAAAAAATTTGCTAATAAACGATAATATTGACTTTTTCACCTATACTGAAAAAAATGAAAAACCCACATTTTTGCAATGAAAAACACTAAAAGACCGCTATACCTTTTCATTACCAACAATAAAGTAACATTGTCCCACTTGGAGAAGAATAGAGGTAGGGCGAACGATTCGATTAATCGATTTAGAATCGATTCGTTTAATTTTTAATATGAATCGATATGCGTACGAAATCGATTGATTATAAAACAGTAAAAAATTTAAAAAATATATTTTCAAGTTTATAATTTATTATTCTTATTAAATATTTGGAGCGGTATTGATGTTAACAAAACGCATACTATATTTTCTATCAAATCAACGGCAATGGTTCTCTTTCCTGTCGACAGATGACTACACTGTTAGCTGTTAGCTCTTTCTTTTTGAGTTCGTGTTGTTATTGCGTATGGGTATTATTTATTGCGCTGTAATGGTGACAATTGTTAGTTTTGAATCACACGTGTTGAATATTTTGCACATATTCTGAATTGTATAGTTATATAGAATGTATTACATCTGAAAATCAAAGATGTAAGGTTATTATATTATAGTATTCTTGAATTGATATTGACGTATTTTGAAGATGTCGATTCCTCTTCGAATACAAAACAAGCAATATGTCAAATATGTAAATTAGTGGTGTCACATTTAAGAAATTGAACTAATTTAAGACAACATTTACTGCGACATCATCGATCATATTATGATTCGTTACTAAATGACGAATTCACAAATAACAAGCAGCAACGTCTTGACTTCGCAACGACAAGCAAAATCAAATATCCAAGTAACAGTTCTGCAGCGCAAAGTATAACTAAGCAAATTGCAATCATGATAGCAAAGGATTTCCAACCTTTTAGAATTGTTGAAGATTCAGGATTTATTGCACTTCAACAAACATTTGATCCGAAATTTTCCATGCCAAGCAGAAAAACAATTCGAGAAGCTGTTGAAAATTTATATCTTGAAGAAAAAACGAAGTTAAAGAACGTATTAAATTCATTAAAATCCCATGTACATGCTACAACTGATATGTGGACTAACACTTAAAAAAGTGTAAGTTATAACACGGTCACTATTCATTTCATAATCAAATCTTGGGAATTAAAATCATTTAACCTATGTACGGAATATTTTCCAGAAGGACTTACTTCCATAAATATAAAAAGAACTGCCTTATAAAGTGTTTTCAAGAATGGGATTTAGAACATCGCATACATTCTGTTACAACAGACAATGGAGCCAACGTTGTAACCGCCATTAGACAAAGTGAATGGATTCACTACCCATGCTATGCCCATAAATTAAATTTAATCGTTACAGATGGAATTAAAGAATTAAACAACAGTATACATACATTACAAAAATGTAATATTGTTTACATTTTTAAATCCAGTTGCATTGAATCCAGTGAATTAAAAAAACCAACAAGAAAATCAAAATTTAAAACCTACGACAATAAAGAAAGAAGTTCCAACACGTTGGAACTCAACACTGATTATGCCAGAAAGTATAAATAATTTAAAAAATATTTTGCCGTATGTTTTGGCTTCAGTAAATTTGGAGCGGGATATTCAAGTACCCAATATGTTATATCAAGACTGGGAGAGAGTCACACGTTTAATATCATTATTAAAACCTTTTAATCTTGTTACGATAGAAATATCATGTGAAAACTATGTTTCCGCAGCAAAAATTATTCCAATTACAAAATGCTTGCATGCAGAACTACGACGATATTAAACTCTAGATGACGATGTAATGAAAATAAGAAATAAACTGCAGCAATTACAAATTCGAATGGGAAGTTATGAAAATGACCCAAAATTTGGTGCTGCTACGTACTTAGATCCTAGATTTAAAAACGTACCATTGTCGTCGCAAGAGATTGTACACAAATTAAAACAGTATTTAAAAGGAGAAATTGAAAGAGAAAAAACATGTATTATATGTAGCAACAAAGGTTCTTCCATTAATGAAGAAAACAAACTAGTTCCAGTGGAAGAAGCATTGGATATTATTGAAGCAAACAATAACGATAATGGTGACGAGAATTTACTCTGGCAATCTTTCAATAAAAAAAACAGCTACTTTGAAAGATTCACAGCAAGAAAATTTAAACGTGAGCATCGAAATGAAAAGTTACGAAGACATGCCACTTTTAGACAGAAAAAATGATTCTTTATTATGGTGGAGACAGGAAGGTAACATTTTTCCCAATTTAAAAAGTTTCGCAATGAAATATTTATCAAGACCTGCAACGTCAGTACCATCAGAAAGAATGTTTTCTAAAAGTGGAATGATTCTTTCAAAACATCGAGCAACACTAAATACAAATATTGTTGATAAATTAGTATTTTTAAACTCAAACTTGTCTTAATATTTATATATTTAAGTTACACAGCGAGAGCCAAAGTTTATTAATGTTTATATCTATCCAATAGGTTTAAAAATATAATTATATATATATATATATATATATATATATATATATATATATATATATATATGTATACGTTCTTCCATATTCCTTAGTAAGTGAAAATTTTTTACTAGCAATAAATGTTGTACGTGTTATTTTTTCATATTTATGTACTTACTAATTTGTAAACAAATAAAAGCACTGATTTTTCATAATTTGTGGGTTTTTAATAATATATTGTGCATGGTTATTGAATAATATTGAATTTTGTAGGATTATTCAATCGAATCGATTATATCGATACATTTGGCATTGAATCGATGTCGAATTGATTCAGGAAAAAAATTGTTCGCCCCACCTCTAGAAAAGAATATGAAGCATGTATGCTATAAGCAGATAACCTGGGAAAGATATTTGAATAAAAGGACGATAATTCAGTGCCACCGCTGCCAAACTTGGGGGCACGCGACGGCAAATTGCTGTGCGGCACCACAATGTCTGAAATGTGGAAAGAGACATTTAACCCGCGTGTGCCCTAAGAAGGCAGAAGAACCTCCGAGATGCATCAACTGTGCCGGGGCTCACCCTGCAAGTTATACACAATGTCCAGCATATCTGAAGAAAATTGAAGACCTACAGCGGGGAGCCCCCAACAACAACAGCCGAAGCAGAAATACATCCCTGCTCCTCTTCCTAGCTCGAACGCCTGGCAGCCACAAACACTAAGCGCCTCGCAGTCGCATCCCGTCTCACTCCCTGTCCCTTTTGCAAGAATTGAAGACCTCACCACCCTTCCCCTGTTTAATAACGAATCACCAATCCCTACACCATCACTTCCCACAGAAAACACAAATAACTTCAACAGATTCTGCAATGAATTAAACTTTTAAACAGTCCAGTAAACATTAGTAAATTCTTTAACATTATTAAACAATTAAACCAACAATTATCATTAACCAAATCGAAAATAGAGAAAGAACTTATTCTTCTCGAATTCACTCAAAATCTTGAAAATTATGACTTTTAGACCCTAAACATAGTGTCATGGAACTGTTCTACTCTTCAAAGTAGAAAAGGCGAATTAATAAACTTTTTAAACACCCACGACACGGATATAATGTTTTTAAATGAAAGAAAATTAGAACCCGCAATAAATTTGAAAATAAAAGGATATGCAATATATAGAAAAGACAGACCAAGGACACATCACATCGCTGGCGGTATTGCAGCTCTTGTTAAAACAAACATATCACACCAACTCATAGACACACCAAACGCCACACTAGAAACACTATGCATACGTCTACTTGACAATACACATATCATAACAGTCTACAATCACCAACTAAACATACAGGCAACAAGAACTCTATACACTTTTCAACATTTCCCACAAGGTAATTCTCATAGGTAACTTGAACGCGGTGCATCAGACGTGGAATAACAAGAGAAACAATGCAAATGGCAGAACACTGTACACATACATACAAATACATAATGCACAACTATTACACTCACCAAGACCTACACATTATCCACAAAATGGCACTACACCCTCTACAATAGACTTATGTATTTATGAAAACATACTACATATATCAGACCTAGACAACTTAGACTTACTTAGTTCAGACCACACATCTGTCATATTCACACTTTACAATCAGTACACAGAAAATCACACCAAAACAATGACATCCTACAAAAATTAAACACACTCATCACAATAAACAACCAAATACAAACAACACGAGACATAGACTTAGAAATACAAACACATTAAAAATAAATACACGAAACAAATGTAACGGCGACGACGGACGCTGCTGTCCCTATTCGGTCGCCATTTTGTAATTACGTCCCTGCTCGTTCTCCATGCTGTCAAAGGGTTTGCTCGGGCGCCAATCAATCGGAAACACAGCACAAGGAGAAATGGTTCATCCTGGAAAGGACGCTCTCATAGCGTCGCTGAAAAGGGTGGCTTGAACGCCAAAAAGAGCTCGGATAGCTTAGTGGAGACAGACAATGAAATCAATTGTAATCATTTTTAATATTTTATTAAAATATATTAAAACGAGAAAATAATAAATATAACAAAGCAAAGTAACAATGAACCAGCGATACTTGCAGAATATTTTCTCTACTATGCACGATCAACAATGAACGGGCAACAATGGCACACACCAAGGTTGCGGGAACACGCTATGAACGAGTAACAATGGCACACACCAAAGTTACGGAAACACGGTACGGTTACAGTGTTGTCACTTGACAACACCCATCAACAATCGCGATTTCAATCTAAGACAGTGTTGGCACACACCAACACGCATTGACAATCGCGATTACGGTGAACAGCGGCCATCACCACTCTACAAAACAACCGGCTGCACCGGTACGGTCCACCTTCTGCACTCTCTCACGAGCTGCCGGCACACACCAACAGCACTGAGTCAGAGGCAGCCAAGGTCATCGTCAACCCGCTCACCTGGCCCTCACCAGGTTCGCAAAAGACGGCACACACCGTCTAAGGCTCGTTGGAGAGCTAACGCTCCCTTGAGAGGGCACACACTCTCTGCCCTGTAACTAACGTTCGAGCGCGTTAAACCGTTAAAAATATCAAAAAAGGTTCAAACACGTTTTTAGTCATCCTGCAAATTCTCGCTAAGTTTGAGTAAAAATATAAAAGATACAGTTTCATGTAGGATCGAACCGACAAAATCTAGCGTGCTGGTCAAGCGCACTAGTCACGCGACCACACAATAGCTGACAGATAAACAACAATTTTATAAACATTAGTAGCTATAACCAAAAAACAACAATACATTTTACAACAAACGACATACAATATAACCACACAATTATATTGTATGCGTAAATCAAAACAATACAAACCAATAAAAAATGAAAAACAATATTTTTACTTGTGGAATTTGAACTTTGATTTAAATAATCAAACTTTAGCATAAAAATGACATGCTGACTACATGGCTACAACGTTAAACATGAAGAATAAATTCAAATCTAGTGACCATCGTCACACAAATTACAATAAATACACAGAAAGACCCAATACCAGAACACATTAAACACCTAATTACACAACGTAACAACACACGAAAACACTGGCAAAGAACACAAAACACAGAGTACAAAGACACGATGAAACACTTAAACAAAGAAATAAGAAAAGCAATCTCCGCTTGGTCCAATCAAAAATGGACAAACTAAATTCATTAAACATTAAAGACAATTCCTTGTGGCAATTCACAAAATCTCTAAAAAGAAAAAACACAAATATTCCAACACTTGCAGACAAAAGTTTCTGTATTAATTTATTGCAAAAATTATTGGTGCCTATTATAAAGAAAAATATTACGAATTTTTTAATGTCAAACACATTATTATTTCCAATAAAGTTGTCGATCACAATCTTATCATTAAAAACAAATTAATAACTAAGTAAATTGCATCGCTCGAGTTTGTTTATAGCTTCGATTTTGTCTATCTTAGATGTACCTACTATTCGTAAATACTTGAACCGGTGTTTATCCTTGTAAAAATATTATTAAAATAAATTGAAAAAAAAAACAAAAATACTGTTGTAAAGAGAAAAAAATGTCCTAGCGAATGGTACAGTAAAATTAACAGGTTCCCATTTAAAAAAAATTACGCGGACAAGCGTAAATCAAAAACAATTGAAGAAAAAAAAGTATTCTCAAATGTAGATCAAAATTTCTTAAAAAACTTTTGTATTGAACATAATTTCCTAAAATGAATATTAACGACAATAAATCTCCGTCTCCATACTCTTAACTAACCATATATATATATATATATATATATATATATATATATATATATATATATATATATATATATATAATTATGTAAGGCCCTGTAGATATTTCACAATAATCATATCCTGTTTGTGTAAGAGAGACCTAAACCAAGCTTCCCTTGGAAAGTTTCCATCTACCCACACGTATGATAAGAAACAGTTTAAATAGGCCGTAGAATTAGATAAACTTGTTCAGTTCATTATAAGTCTTTGAGCAGTTATGCTGTTGTATTGTAATTAAATAAACAAATTTTTTTAAACACTTATTAAATCGAGAATTTAATTGGCGCAGTCGGTAGGATTATCAGAAAAATACGATCAATCAAATCGACATCGTATGGTGAATATTAATTCTTTATTCTGAAAAATCCGAAATACATCGAATCTACGAAGAACTCCGCTTTCTACCACACTCGTCTTCAATAGTCCGTGGAAACTTCAGAAACGCAGACTTCACGAGAGAAACCCAAGTATCTTCGAAGAAAATATACAACAGAAGAAAGAAAAACTTACTGTCCGACCTGCAGTTCACGTCTCCCACCAACCAGAGAGATCTTGCTGTCCTGTAAGCCGTTCACGTTTTCCGAGCCATCAGACGAACACACGAACCCGGGGATGTCCGTAAAACACTTAACAATTATTATATTGTTATTACCTTTGTAAGTTAATTATAATTATTATTAATTATTACACAAAGGGATACTTCTAGCAAAGACTAGTAATAAAAGTATCGAGAGACCGGCACAGTCTCAATACACACACAAAATATTTATGAGTATTAACAATTCATTAGAATTAGAAAATACTAACAGTCCAATAAAAGTTTTATTGAGACCCAGTCGCTTAGACAATTTAAATTTAAAAATGACTACTACATTAGCAGAACTCAAAAATCTCTCAGAGATCATTCCTCATTATGATGGAAATATCAAAATTATAAATAATTTTATATCTGCTGTAGATGATGTATATACTACACTAACTAGTATCCAAATGAATTCTATTCAAAAAACATATTTATTTGGATTAATAAAAAATAAACTCACCCACAAAGCTGCTAAATTATTAGCTGAAAATAAATTCGCAGACTGGGAAGAATTAAAAACGTACTTAACATCAAATTTTTGTAATAAAAGTACAGCAGAAACTATTTTATTAGAAATATTACAAACTAGAAATAAAATTAATTCAGAAAAGACTCTAGAATCAATTTCACAGAGATTTTCACAATATAAATCAAAAATCCTCTTAACGGAATACAGTCAAATTCAAAAAAATGCCATAATCATGGAAAATCAGAAACTTGTTATTTCACGTTTCATTTCACTATTACCAATTACGATACGCGGATCCTTTATTGTAAAGAATCCACAATCTTTAGAACAATGCGAAACTCTCTTACGAAACGAATTTAATTTTTCACATCAATCACCGATGTTAAAAGAAAAATCAAATTTCTCATTCAGCATACCTCCTAAGAAATTTCCAGGTCAACAATTCCCTTCAAAACCCATACAATTAAACAATAGTAACAAACAGCCTACACCTTTCGCACCGAGGCAAAATTTAAAAAAAAATTTATGAAACAAAACGTTCTTTTCAACCAAAACCCATGACACAACAGACTCGTTTAACAGACCCTATGTCGACACAAACTATAAAACAAAATTATAATATTGACGAGACAGATGATCCAATTACAACAGAACAATTAATTGACACTGAACGCGAACCCGAAACAGACGAAGATTCTTTTTTAGAATTAGAAAACGAAGAGTACGAACAAAACACGTAATGTCAAGCATCACGTATAATCTCCCATCTTTACAAATACAAGATTATACTATTCTTTTTGATACAGGCTCTAGTGTAAATTTAATTACTCCGGAATTAGTCAAGATCAAAAATATGAAAACTCATAAAGAAAAATGCACTTTTAAAACTGTAAATGGAAAAACTACAATAAATGAATATGTTATATTAAAATTAAACAAAATTCCAGTCTAATGCTATGTTTATAATTTTCACAAAGAATACAATCTACTTTTGGGTATAGAAGCATTCAAAGATTTAAATATACAAATCGATTTCACAAAAAATATTGTTAAAATACAGGGAAAAGAAAAATCACTACAAGTATATTCAGACACAACAAAACAAAATAATAACATTCAAGTTCGAAACGAACACCTAAATAATTTTGAAAAACAAAAATTGAATACAGTCATCACAGAATACGAAGACTTATTCCCAAAGAAAGACGAAAAATTATATAGCACTAATATCTGTACACACAAAATAATAGTTAACGAAGAAACTCCTATACACACAAAAAATTATAGACTCCCACAAATATACGAAAAAGACATCGAGGAACACATTCAAACTTTATTAAAAGAAAATGTAATTCAACCTTCACATTCTCCTTGGAATTCACCTATTTGGATGGTACCAAAAAAATTAGATGCATCCGGCAAACGCAAAACTAGACTCGTTATTGATTACCGAAAATTAAATACTAAAACAAAAGACGATAGATTTCCAATCCCTAATATAGATACCCTTTTAGACCATATAGGACTCTCAAAATATTTTACAACCCTCGATTTACACTCTGGCTTCCACCAAATATTAATGAATAAAGACGACATTGAAAAAACTGCATTTTCGACAACATCTGGTCATTAGGTGACTTAGTAAACAAAATTTGCTTAGTATATCTCGATGATATAATTATTTTTGGAAAAACATTAGACGAGCATTTAAAAAACATAACTTTAGTATTCGAAAAACTTAGAAAAGCAAATCTTAAAGTACAAATTGATAAATCCGAATTTTTACAAAATCAGACTAAATATCTCAGTTATATTATTACACAAGACGGTATAAAAACAGACTTATCAAAAGTCGAGAATATAAAAAATCTAAACATTCCAAAAACAAAAAAGGAAATTAAACAATTCCTTGGCACTATCGGATGGTATCGTAAATTCATTCCTGATTTTGCAAAACTTACAAAACCCTTCACACGTTGTTTACGAAATGGCCAAACTATTGATATATACAATGAACAATATAGAAATTGTTTTAATAAATGTAAAGAAACCCTAACCAGTTCACCAATATTACAATACCCCGACTTCAATAAAATGTTTATTCTTACAACTGATGCTTCAGATTTTTGTATAGGCTCTGTACTACTTCAAAAAAATGAAAATAACAAAGAAATGCCAATAGCATATTTTTCAAAAACATTAAGTAACGCTGAACAAAATTATAGTACCATAGAAAAAGAATTACTCGCAATAATACAATCTATAAAAAACTTTCGAACTTACATATACGGTAGAAAATTCATAATCAAAACCGACCACAGACCACTTGTATGGCTATTCAATATGAAAAACACGAATCAAAAACTTATGCGTTGGAAAATAGAATTAAATGAATATAATTTCGAAATAGAATATTTACAAGGAAAAATTAATATCATCGCCGATAACCTTTCACGACAAAGAAACGAAACACATATCACAAAATATAGAGGAGACGTAACGAATACAAAAATATTTGCACACTGTATATCAAAAGACTTTAACATGACACAAGGATTAGCCAAAGATATAAATGATCCATGCCAAAGTAAAGAATATTGCAATAACCAAAGAGACAATAATAAGAACATTATCATACAACATATTAATAACAAAACAATATTTCATTTAATTATAAAAGAAAGTAAAGTAAGTAAAAACTTAGATAAACCTCTTAAAGAATTACGAGACTACATGATATTAAATGAATTACACGAAATCAATATTCCAAAATTAGGATGTGGATTAAACAAATTAAAATGGGAAGACGTCTCTAATAAAATTTTAAAAATATTTGAAGACATAAATATACAAATTAATTTATATACGCCGCCTGAAACAAATAATAACGACCTAATAAACAATAATGATAGCGACAATAATACGATACACTCAGACCCAGAAAACCTTGTAAATGGATTAAGATTTATAAATGATAGACTTAACATAGCAAATAATCAACTAATACTAGAAACACACGACGGCAACACCGAAATTGAAACAAAACGATTATTTGATCATAATAAAATAAGAATACATTGTAAATTCAATAAATTTATGTTGGAAGAAGAGATCACAAAATTCTTAAAAGAGTACATTATTCCAAAATTACGTTATTACGCAATAATAAAAAAAGATTTGGACCTAATACTTTCTAAAATCATAAAAAATAATTTTGAATATGATACCATAAAAATAATCTCTTGTAATAAAATAGTAACAGATATAGAAGACGCGGATGAACAAATAGAAACAATTCACAATTTCCACAACGGGTTGACCAATCATCGTGGGATAGTAGCAACATTCAACGCATTAAAAGATAAATATTTTTGGCCGAATATGATAAAAAGCATTACCGAATATGTTAATAATTGCGATCACTGCAAATTGAATAAGTACAACAGGAAACCAATACCAGCAATTGATAATCTCACCCCAACACCCTCTAAACCTTTTGATATAATAAATATGGATTTACTATGTCTAGACAAAAATTACTTCCTAACGATCTATGATCAGTTTTCTAAACAAGGACAAATATACTACCTTGAAAATAAATCCTCAAGATGTGTCCTGAATCAATTAATAAAATACTTCCAAACATTTACTATACCAAACAAAATTATAATGGATTCCGGTCCCGAATTTAAAGGCAGTCTCATACAAGACCTACTCAGAATACATAATATAGAAAGTCATATTACTTGCGTAAATAACCCAAAAAGTAACGCAATTGAAAGATTGCATTCCACTCTCATAGAACATCTACGTTTAATAGAAAATAACAATAAATTTAATAATAAAACATAGTTAGAAAAATTAGAACTAGTAATATTAGCTTATAATAATACAAAGCACTCCATTACAAAATTAACCCCTAACGAAATATTATTTGGAAAAAATAACGAAATACCATTTAAAACAGTTCCACTCATAAAAGAAGAACTAATTCAACAATATAAAGAAGAACAAACTAAAGTATTTGACATCATTACAAAAAAATAGAAACAGAAAAACAACGTTATAAAGAAAATAATAATCCCTTACATATAAATGACAAAGTATTCGCTAAAGAAAACCCTAGACTAATAACGAAATTTAAAAAAACATTATTCAGAAAAATAAAAGTAGAAGAATACGACCCATTATTAGGCAAAGTAAAAAAGATCAACTAGGTACAAAAAATATTCGAATAAATAGACTAAAACAATGAAATTATTGAAACATATTGTAGAAACGACAATGAACAAATACACTTCATAATAAATATCCCTACATTTACACAAAATACTTATTCCTTATTTCAGTTCACTCCCATCCCTATGTATAAAGATAATACCCTCATTATGCTCAATGAGAAACAAAGTATTTATTATGTATATGATAGAAATAAATATAGCACTTATAACTGTATACAAATAAATAAAATATATTATTGTAAGAGTCGATATATTAGCATAAACAAATGTATCACGAATATTGTAAAAGACCAAAAGAACGATGGTTGTTTATATCATAATATAAAATTAGAAAACACATGGGGACAAATTGAGAATACATATGATTTAATAATTATAAGCCCCAAAGAATAACAAATTCAAATCAATTGTCAAACAATCACATTAAGAAATACAATTTGAAAATTTTAATTCCTTTAATACTCTAAAAATAACAAATCACACCGAATGGAAAGATATAACGCCAGTAAATATAAATATGAAAAATGTTCCACAAATACAAGAATTACAAATAAATAATAACCATCATTCTTATATATTGTATTGTATAATTACTATTGTTATAATATTCATGATATGTTATAAATATAAGAATAAGTTTGTAAGCCTATGTAAGCAAAATAAATTTAAAAGTAAGGATCAAATAGATATAGAATTAGAAACAATAAAATAACATTCCATAATTATTGTAAAATTTTGGAAGGGAGGAGTTATGTAAGGCCCTGTAGATATTTCACAATAATCATATCCTGTTTGTGTAAGAGAGACCTAACCCAAGCTTCCCTTGGAAAGTTTCCATCTACCCACACGTATGATAAGAAAGTTTAAATAGGCCGTAGAATTAGATAAACTTGTTCAGTTCATTATAAGTCTTTGAGCAGCTATGCTGTTGTATTGTAATTAAATAAATAAATTTTTTTAAGCACTTATTAAATCGAGAATTTAATTTATATATAGCTGTACCCATTGCAGACATTATTAAGGCGTAATGATATTAAATCATAAATTTTCTGTATTTATAATGTTTATAATGCTACACTGCTACATTGGTTTTTTGAAACTATCCCCCGCTGCTTTTCTGAATATATACGGAGAACTCTGATTAATTATTCAACACAACACTCAGTTAATAATTAATATATAATTTAGGGCTCGCTGAATACAAGAATAAATATGCCTGATAACGAACTTACAGTTAATAGTTACTTTTAAACTTTTTTACTGTTTATCAATATACAGGCTATTTGCCAGTTTGTCTTTGTATACCTGCTAACTCTATAATAGAAAAGGAAACCACAGAATAAATAAATGTATTTTTATACTGTGCTGAAACTGTAAAAACCTTCAATGTGTGGTTGTTAAATTTCAAAATATTTACACAGATAAAAAATCTGATGTGGCCAGCACATAACCTCCAGCCAACTCCATGTTTAAAATAGGAATGAGCTTTAAGTAAAGTATCACTTCTTGTAAGTCGTTTGTAAACAAAATCTAATTTGTTTTGTTGTTCTAATAAATAGAAAACTCTGTAATACGAAATTTTGGATTATATTTTATTATGTTTTTCCTTGAAAATTTGTTACGAGCTCCAAATTAAGTGCCACTTCGGGTATATCATATATAGTCAAAATCTAATTATGTTGTTTCAAATTATATATGAATTTTAAATACCAAATTTGAGAAGTATTGGATCATATTTTAATACTAAATTATGTAAACGAGTAACGTGAAGATATTATATATATTATTAATAATAAATAACCTTTCTTCACAAATTATTTTAATTTTAATATGTACATTTCAACTGCAAAGCAGTCATCATCATTTGTACAAAAATAAAAACATAATATTTATAAATGTCAAAATTATTTCAAATTTGAAATCATTTTGACAGATAGAAAAAACAACGAACTTTATATATTTTATTAAATCTAGGTAGATTATTAATATCATGGCACCACGGTACGCCCAAAAATATAGACAGTGCTGGGAAAAAATCCCAGAGCTAAAGAATTGGTTAACATGTGTTGAGTCAGATAAAATAGCTGCTTATTGCAAATATTGCAAATGTAAACTAGTTGCTAGGTTATTAGATTTAAAAAAAAAAAACATTTCACACGAGATAAACATGTTGCTGCAACCAACTGTCTAGAAAACAAGCAACAGAAAAGAATAGATTTTCCGTCCGTTAAGACCGTAACTCCAAGACAAAGAGCAGAAGGAAGATTTGCGTTATATTGTGCAGTACACACATCTATACTTTCTGAAGATCATATCTCTAAATGTGTTAATATAACATTTAAAGATTCGGAAGTCGCATCTATACAATTACATAGAACAAAATGTACAAATATAATTAATAATGTATTAGGACCTCATTTTAAGAAAGTTTTAACGGAAGACATTGGTATACTTATCAGTATATAAAATGTTAGGGATATGTGTTCGTTACTTCAGTAACAATACAATAAATGTCGTAACGACGTACCTAGAACTTATTCAAATAGAAGATGGTGCAAGCGATACTATTGTAAGAGGTATTGTTGTATGTAGGGCTGTCAAAATCTGCTGAAATTGCTAACCGGTTAACCGTCGGTTTACAGACCGGTTAACCGAAAAACCGAATAACCGGTTTTAAGTCAATAACCGGCCGATTTTTAACCGGTCAGAAAAACCGGTTTTTAGCCGGTCAAAAAACCGGTTTTTAGCCGGTCAAAAAACCGGTTTTTTAACCGGTCAAAAAACCGGTTTTTAACCGGTCAAAAAACCGGTTTTTAACCGGTCGGAAAACATGTTTTTAACCGATCAGAAAACCGGTTTATAACCTTTAATTTGGTGCATGTCCAAAAGTTTCCTCAAAACGTATCGAGTTTTAAGGGCGCCGTTAACTTTTAGGAAACATCGTACTTCTTCTTTGGGAAATTTCGGTAAACTTTGCAAAGTTTCCCTGTGTGCACTAAAATCTTGACAATTTATTGTTTAGCAATGGTATATGATATACGTATATATGGTATGCGAGCAATATCTTCGAGTATTATTCATGTTTCACCAACTCCGTATTGATTCGGAAGGTTGTTGAAATGCTGTATTTAAAATTATTTTCGATGTTGTTCATATAGATCATCGCGTCTAATACAACTTTAAAAATTTTTTGTCATAAATTTTAATTATTACTGTATATTCAACGATTGCTGAAGATGGGCTTTCCCTAAGCCCGAAGCGTCCGTAATAATAGTATATTACATCCGAGGTGGGAAATGTTTCATTACATCCGACGGCTTATGTATATTACCGAGAGGCGAAGCCTCGAGGTGAGATAAAGCGCGAGGCTGTAATGAAACTCCCACCGAGGTTATGTATCTTATTTTATTCACAATCATCCTCATTTTAAATCAATAATTTTCAAATAAATCAATGAGTTTTAACCTTTAATTTTATTAATATTTTTTGACAGCTCTCTTAAAATTTGTTTTAACTTACTTTATTATAAGGATCTATGACAATTTTGCTAGGCAACCTCTACATAAACGTTTCCAACCCAAGAGGTAAAATCTGTTATTTCCAACCTAAGAGAATGTCATTAAAGTTAAGAATGACGTATTTTCCAACCTCCAAAAGGTTAGGAATCGGTATATTACTATAATGATTGCGAATAAAGAATTTTACAATACACGTGGACCATTTATGCCTTTTGTTTTCATCTATAAACCATTCAACGCTTGGTCCTTTCACCCCTTTCTTCATTATTAATATCACGAGCTTATATTTAATGAGAGAATATAATGAATTTTTATTAAAATTAACTGTCAATGTTGTAAAAATGCCATAGCAGTTAGTAACGAATAGAAATAAGGTGATATTCTTTGTTTTTTATCATCACTGTGATAGACATGTAACTATGGAAATTCTGAATGTTGATTGGTGGAAAACATATCACGTGACTAATGAATTATTTTCTATTTCAATGTAATTTACTTTTATTTCAAAAATATTATTAAAAGAAATAATAACAAATTAAGGTTGGTAACATTGACAGTTTCAATAAGCATTTGAAATTTATTTATTTTGATATATGGCATTTTGTCAAGAGCTATTTAGACGATTTAGACGTTAGGTTATAGTTAATTTTTTTTTAAAAAAGAGTGCTATGAACCGGTTAGAAACCGATTAAAAACCGGCTATAGACCGGTTAAAAAACCGGCTATAAGCCGGTCAAAAACCGGCTATAAGCCGGTTAAAAACCGGCTATTAACCGGTTAAAAACCGGCTATAAACCGATTAAAAGCCGGCTAAAACCGGTTAACCGGCTAGCCGAATATTTCATTATTGAAAAACCGGTTTCCGGTTAACCGATTAACCGGTTAACCGGTTAACCGAATACTTTTGACAGCCCTAGTTGTATGTTTAAATAAGACTGGTTTAAACATTAAAAATATGTGCGGCTTCGGAAGTGATAATGCAGCAGCCATGGTGGGATGTAATAATGGAGTTTATCAAAGATTGAAAACCGAATACGATTTACCTCATCTAATATTAGTTCGCTGTACGTGTCACTCATTACAATTAGCTTTGTCTAAAGCTTCTGAAGATACCCTTCCTAGAAATATTGAATTTATACTGAAGGAAACATACGACTGGTTTCATCTGTCAACGAAACGTCAAACTGAATATCGCAAAACCTATTCTCTTATTAATGATGAAAAGATTCCATTAAAAATTTTGAGAATGTCCGGGACGAGATGGATTTCAATCGAACCTGTGGTGAAAATGATTTTAGCCCAATGGGTAGAATTGAAAGCACATTTTGAGTTGGCAAGAAAGCAAGAAAGATGTTATACTGCCGAGTTACTCTATTCTATGTACAGTGAAAACAATAATAAGGTAAATTCTCTAAATTAAAATATATATTTTTTAATTGTTATTCATTTTACGTTTTGCTTATAGGTTTACCTCCTGTATGTGTATCCCATTTTAGAAGAAGTTCAAAGAGTAAACGAAAATTTCGAAGCTTCGAGAGCAGATCCAATGAAACTGAATTTTGATCTCATGAATTTAATTAAATCTCTTATGCCCATTTGCACCAACAAGGCTTAAATTTTAAGCTAGGCTTAAACAAAAAAATGCAAATCGAAATTTTGACAGCAATATATTATATTTCATTTGACATTTCATTTCGATGCAATATTGTCAATTTAAGCCGAGTTTAATATTTAAGTTACGTTGGTGCAAACGGCCATTAGTAACAGAGTTCTTAATCAATCAGCGAAAATTGATATTTTTAATAAAGAAAATCTTGATAGTTATGTTGATCCAAACCCATATATGGGTTATCATTTTAAAAATGCATGCCGTAATTATAACATCACGTCAGAGGATAAAGAAACATTAAAAAACCGTGCGTTTTCATTTACATTTAAACTTATAAACGAATTAAAAATGAGGTTACCGTCGAATGTAGAACTATTTAAGAAAATTAATTTGTTTTCAGTAAATGAATGCTTAAAAGTAATAAAAACACCTATTACAGATTTAGCTAATCAATTTTATGACAATGATTTAATTATATCTAAAATTGAATGTCAGTGGAACAATTTGAGAGATATTCAGTGGATGAACACTAGCAGTACAATAGACTTCTGGGTGGAAGTTAGTTTATTTAGAGATGCTGCTGGTGTTAATCCTTTTCAAGATGTTGTAAATTTAGCTTTTAAACTCTTATGTCTGCCTCATTCTAACGCTGATGTTGAGAGGCTATTCAACCACATAAATATAATAAAGTCAAAGCTACGCAATAGAATACATGTGAACACCATCAGCAACGTTTTGCATATAAAATTAGGATTAAAGCTAAGGAATACATGTTGCGACAAATATATAATTCCCGATAATGTACTGAAACTCATTGGTACAATGAAAACTTATGACAATCACTCACTTCCTAGTCTTGCTACTGAACATGATCTACTCCAAGTTTCACAAGATATCTAATAGTTTATTGTGAGCCTCGCCTCCTCGCTTCAGAGCACACCGTAGTGATAGTGGTTGAGAGAATTATTTATTTTTATTCATAGACAGAATGTATTTATTTTGAAAGAGAGTTATTTAGATATAATTGTATTTATGAATGATCCAAAGTATTGTTTATATTAATATTTTAAGTATAAATGTTCCCTTTTCCATTTCCCTCCAAAATATTTAAATCCATTATTGATTTTCCTGAAGTTAGTGATTTCTAGTGACTTTTGCTAAATCAAATTCAGATATTCGTCAACCTACTATTGGCAACACTGCTCGACAATACAGATGACAGCGAAAGTGATATGATGGAGGACGATTTGCAGCAACCACCTTCAAACGAGTTAGTTGAAAATTCGTTGAGCGTTTTGCTTTCGTATTTAAAAACCAATGAACATACAACCGATTCCCTGTATAATGGTTTAAATAACATTGAAGCTTTTTTATTGAAAATCAAAATAAAAAAATCTCTCGTCAGTCACAAATAACTAACGTTTTTACACTAAAATAATGTTTATAACTTGGATCTGTATATATCAATCTGTATATCTATATAGATAATATTTATACATATGCATTTTATTTAATAACCCGAAGTCTCTGTATATCTATATAGATAATATTTATACATATGCATTTTATTTAATAACCCGAAGTCTTGATAACTCGAACTTTTTTGTGGCAAGTCATGGTTTGAGTTATCGAAGTTCGACTGTAAATCTGAAATTGAAAATGGAGCAGCCTACTGTTTGTATCGGTATCATCAATTGCTCTCCAAGTTGAAAATACGTCATATATCAAATCTGGGCGGTATTGAGAATATGGTTCGGCTTTAAAATACATTTTTTTTAATGGACTGTATTCTATTGTGTAAAATAACATATAAAAACATGAAATTAGAGTGCGGAAATATGATCTAATATATTTTTTTTAACATAAAATTGAGTTCTTGACAAGTTAACCTTGAGGTTTTTGCATTTTTGTCATGAAAATTACAATCGAAGATTCGCAAATTAAATAAACTTAAATCTGTTACTTACGTTTAAAAATCCGTTGTTGTCCTATTATAGGCAAATAATATATCATACACACAACAAACAACACTAACATGACAAGAAAGAAAGCAAAGAAAGAACCATAGAAAACACATACTAACGTAAAAAAAACTTGACAGTACATACACTGAATTTAGTTAGGAATGGAAGTAATCAGGAATATTTTGTCATTGAAGCGAAATAGTAACTAGGTTAGGTTTAGGTTGGTAAAACTGTATTTTAGAAATGTTAAAGACTGAATAGAACAAGGTTATTATCACATTAAATTAATGTATTATTCAATACAATACTAAATATAATATATAACAAAGGAACACACGCATCGTCAAAATGCCTACACATTGTCCTACTTATTTCCTGTTTCGTTCAGTTTCCTAACCATAGAAAAGAGAGTACGTTCTAACGGTCTAATGTTGACAATGAAGTTGGCGCAGATAAACACACACTCATAATTTATTGAATTGGAATCGGTTGAATTATTAATAGTATTTTTATTTATAATTTATAATGTGTACTTTTTAAATTATAAATATAAAATATATCATCACGGCATATTAACCATTTCTGAGTGTGCCATAATCTGCTTTAAATTGTGAGCGCGCGAAATTCATCTGGGCTAACGTCATGGTCAAGATTTGAACGTTAGGAAAGTGAACGAAACAAGAAACGAATAGGACGATGTATGAACTGTGGTATGAAACATAGGACGCGCATATATGGCCTATAATTACATTTTAACTAATATTTAAACAATTAATGTATATACAACACAAAAGAGTATATACAACATAAAAAGGGTAAAATAAAATACAGTGATCAATGGTTTAATTATATTGTGATGTTGCTATGTTGCTATTATTATAGTTATTACTCGTATACTTAAATAAAAGTGATTTTTGTTCCTACCATAATGATTACTTGTCCTATTTGGAGCAGAAACAAAGTTAATTTGTGAATTTGTGAATAACTTTATGAAAAAGTTGTTTAAATATTTCGAACTGCTTTGGTAAAGTGTTTAATACACGTAGGTCTGTAATTTTTATAACAAACTTACAATAGACTAGACTCTTTTTTAACTACTTATGTTAACTAATGTTGAAAGTTATAAGAATGTAGAGGTTTTTTATAAGTTTGACACAAAAAAAGTTAAACATTTCGCTTTAACATAAAAATCAACATTAGGAATGCAGGATGCACCCAATTTCGAGCTTTGGCCCGGCTCGGCCCGAAGCCCGGCCCGATTTCGAGTCAATTTTCGAGCCGGGCTAGCTAATTTTTTTGTCGAGTCGATCTTCGAGTCGGGCCGGTAATTTTTATTTTCGGGCCGAGTCGATCCAAACCTCAAAGCCCGGCCCGGCCCGGCCCGAATGCATCTCTACGAGTCCCAGCCCGCCCCCATTTATAGAAAATAGCGGCCGACCACCTTGCCATAAAATATATATTTTTTTTATTACTTTAATTTGGCCCATAGGCGGAAAATAATTTAAATGTCATTGTATTACATCCACAGAGTATTAACAATATCTACTTTAAAGACACATGTCGTCTGAAGTACGTACAAAATTTCATTTCATACTTGTTTGTAAAATTGTTAATTAGGAAATACATATACATATTTCATAACGAGTATCGAAAGTGAGAAATATCGTGCGAGTGTGTGAAGTTTGACTAACGAGGTGCGACCAAGTGAGTCAACACGAGCAATACGATACTACTTAAAACGAGTTATGAAATATACTATTGTTTTATTTGGGATACACTACTATTATCGGTTTCAAAAGTAAAGTCCACTGAGTGTAGAACACAATAACTTCTAGAAATTTAAACAAAAAAAATCGCGATTTGCACGATGATATTCCATGATTATTTCTATTTTACATGAAGAAAAATACATTTTTTTTTTATTTTACCATTTAAATGTTACAATATGAAATGTAAAAAATGCATGCTTTTCAAAATTTAATTTATGTTAATATGCACCTTTATCTACAATTTGAGTTACAAAAGAAGTATTATAATTATTGAAATTTGTTATAAATAGAGAAAAACTTAACATCAACTAACTTTACATATAGGTACAGAAAAAATATTTAAAAAATATTAATATGTACGGATTGTATGATTATTAAAATGAAAGAAAAACTTTAAAATAATTATTTAATGAAAGAAATGGGCTTATAAGGATCATGGGGAATTTTAAATAAACGACGAAAGAAATTATTAAAAATTCAATGCCTCTGCAGGGATTTGAATTTTTCATAATTTCTTTCGTCGTTTGTTTAAAATTCTCTATGATCCTTAAGCCCATTTCTTTCCTTAAAAACTTCAGGTTGGGTCACAGTTAATAAATTTAAAATAATTACATATAGCAACTCAATAACGTGAAATTAATTGTTAAAACCGAGAGAGTCGCAACTTTTTCAACTTTACTGTTCATCACGTGCGTTTATTATCGTCCTGAATCAGAGATGTTCGATCCCAAAGTGTATAAAGTGGCAAGATTTACTATTAAAAGTATTGCACGTTTGTTCCGGAATTATAATACATATTAATTATTTGTAATTACAAGAAGGTCGAATGTTTCATTACATAAAGTAAAGTAACTATGGAAAAGAAAGCGATCATTACTTATAAGATCTTACTTTATCCTTCTTTTTAATTATTTAATTCATTTAATGTGAACCATACTTATTGTTTTATTAATTAAATAAAATTATAGGTAAAATGGATATATCCATCAGAAATGCCGCCAATCTGGTTAATGAATTGGAAGAATCTCTGACATTTAGGAACTTCCTCATACAATGAATAAAATATATAATTAGAATTATATGTGTGCAGAAGACATGTTAAATACAATAAAAAACAATATTTGGGTAAAGTTCTGTAATGTTTTGTTATAAAACGACGGTTCGATAGCGAAATGCAATTCAATACTTATATAGCCTAATATGGAAATGGCGAGAGGTCTTGTGCTGGCCACAACAGATTTTTTATTGAATAATTTCTGATTAATTCAGGATAGAATATGTGCTAACGAGGAAAACATGAAAATTTCATGCTTCCAATTTACATTTTCTTTATTTATACAAAACTATGTTCTGTAACACATACTGATTTTTTTATATATTACAAATATATAAGTTGTAGCTTTCGTAAAAAAATTGTTTCATTATATTCTTCCCATTATTATAAAAGTTATTACATTTCATACCCAGGGGACTTTACTTTTGAAACCGATAATAAGTAATTCTGAGATTTTCAGCTTTGTCCCCAAAATTCCCAATCTAAAGTCTAAAATGACTGGAGAACGATGAATGTATGCAAACTTGTTAATGTTTGTTCATGATACAGACTTAAACAAATAATGACTCTGATCAGAACATTTTAAAAAATATAAAATGGAGAATGAATGCAGATCATGTGATCAATGTATGAAATGAACTATGTTTGAATTTTATTGGACCGGGACAGCGCGTACGCAGTCCCGACTAACAAAAATTACGCGCCCGAGTTATCCGCATTAGGGATAATCGCAGGGGTCAGCCCAACCGTAGTGCAATGGAAGAGCCTCACCCTGGGGGAACCGCCTTGCTGATCACGGTAACCCCTACGCCAGGTAAGTATGCTTTGCTCACATACCCCACTCCCTTATCAACGCAACTGTAATGGCAAATGACTCGTAGAGCTAACACATATTTTCTTGATTTTCTTTCTATACCGTTTTAAATATTTTATTAAAGTTTCGGGATACTGAATTATATATAATTTCTACACGTATTTATAGAATGAATAACAGTTTTTTATACATATTAAATTGTTTTTAGATAAAATATAATGCTGGACTGTAGTCACTATACATGCAGAGCCATCTGCTCAACTTAAATAGCAGCATCGAGAAAGTGTTAAAGAAATCGAATCAACCGACATGAAACTGTGTGTAGATTTAGTTTTTTGGTTTGTGCAACATAAATGAAATATTGTCTTTTATTTCTTAACATTAATGAATTTAATAATAGCAGGAATTTTATACTCAGTCTTAACTTGTATGAAATGTGTAAAAAATAAATATTCAATGATGAAAAATAAAATATGTTTGATCTTATATCATCACAAATTTATCTCTTTTATGGAATTCATGCCCACCATTTTTTTTTTTTTTTTGAAAAGAATTAAAATGAACAATTTATATCCGATAGCTACCGTTATAAAATTTAGAAGCAGGAATGTTGCAGGAACAGTAATTATTCATCTGTTTAAAAGAAATTTACTAACAAAATACATACATACGATATATCATGTTCATTAGGAAAATAAATAATACAATTGTATTTATCGCAATCCGTTTTGAAGTTATAATATATATGACAATTTACATATACAATTGTACACGGTGATTCAGGGCTAGTGAAACAAAATAAAAACATACAATGGGGAAGTCATTTTGAGTAAAAAACGTTATATGAAGGTATGTCCGGAAACGTTTCGATACATAGTTACAACGGTTACAACCCTTTGAAGGTGCACCTTACAAGTCACATTTTTATTAATATCTCTTATCTCTGGTACCCGTTAAGGTAAGAAAATAACAATGAACACATTCATGGCTTCCTCCCCATATGAGACGCCTCTGTTTAAGATATAGAAACAAGAATACATAAACATGCATCTAAATAAGTAAGTAGTATGGACAATTCTCATAGGTACCAAGTTTCAAAATTTTAGTGCGTCTAGTACCAGAGTTGTTAATTGATAATAATGTGTCTGTGTCTGGTGAGTTTCATCTTTAAAGCTTAAAGGACTGTAACTATAACGAAACGTTTACACAAAATATATAAATTTTGTTACTCTAGTCTTGTATATGAGTATGACTGTAGAATTTGAAGTAAATTTAGTTTATACATATTTCAAATGATTGTTTTAGTAGAAGAGGATCTATGTTTGTATTAAATTAAAGTGGGCCGATCCTGGCGGTACTGCAATGCCAGGCCAACCCGTGAAAAAGGTGGAGCAAGCCCCTAACACTCCGTCATTTACCAAAAATCAGTTTAATATACTGGTCCTGCTGTGCAGGACATATCAGATATTAAGCTGATAAGAACAGATTGTTTATTATGAAAAATTTTAGAACATAGAATATACATAAGTAAACAAAACAAAACAATATTAACAAATACAGTAAAAAGTAAATATAACAATAATACAAGTAAATAAAAAGTGATATAACATGAATGTAAATAAAAATATATATAATAGATTTTGTAAATGTATAATTTCTTCCTTCGTAGGTCAAGGGGAAGCTGCGTCGTGTTGGGGAGAAACATCTTCGTTCGACGAGGAATCAGTGCTGTTCTGGATTTGGGATGCAGTGACAATGGGTAGCAGGGGAACAGGGGGAGAAATATTAGCAGGAGCGATACTGTTATAATTAGTGAAAGAAGGAACAGGGTTAGAATTAAATGACATTGGAGCAACAGATGAAGCACCATCAGGAAGAGTCCACTGACGATGTCCCGTCAAGTGTTCGACGTATATGTCTCTTGACCATCGTATCGTGTCACTTGTTATTAATTTTTTCATCAATATACCATATTTCTTTGTACATATCTTTTTAATAAAAGCATCATTTGCACGGTGCCATGATCCTAAAGATCCAACAACGATTGGTTCAATATCTACAATGTCATATCTTCCCCGAAAAGTGTCTGCCAAAGGAGTATATTTTGAAATTTTGCTTTCTCTAGCTGTTTCGAATGCTGATATACGATTTTCAAAAGTTACTGTTACGTCAATAATAACTAAATTTTTCCCACGTACTAATACCAAATCTGGTCTTAAGGTTGATGATCCAAATGTTTGATTTTCAGCTAGAATATGATACTTCACTCGCGCAGCATTTTTAATTCTATTAAGAATTGCGTTGTGTCGCAGTTGATATGCGTGTGAATAACGCATACAATGATTTAAGACATGAGGTAAAGTTTCTTCAAGATATTTACATCTACGGCAACGATTATCGATTGTTAAGTTTCTATTTTTTGATAAATTTTTGTTTAAAGGAACCAAATTTAGGCGAGCCCGGTGAATGAATCTCCACTCAGCAAATCTAGTGTATTTGCCATCAGAAATGAAGTGGCTATTTGTATCTGATGACGCAACACACTCGACAGCTTTGCCTTGAGATGGTAGGCTGATGAGTCGCTCTAGGTACTGATTCTGTTTGTATAATTTAAAATTATACATAATTTTTCGACGGTCTGCAGAACTGATGATTTTGCCTTCGGGTATCGAAATGGAAGGGGAACCGTCTAAAAAAGTCCAAGAGCATTTATTTCTCCATGATGCCTTCCGTGTTAAGGACCAAATGTTTTTATGAGATGTGGAGCGCTGATTAAAGGGATTACTCATATCCCCAGACAAAAAACGGCCGCGTAACTCATCCGAAACATCTTGATGACTTCGAATTTTGGTGTAATAGTCCAAATCATTAATAGCAAGAGCTGAAATTGTTGAATCACGTGAAGTTAGAAGTTTAAAAGCAGAATCAATTATAGAAAAATCCGCTAGATCTGCAACGACTGGAAGCCCAACCAAACCAGCTGACCGAGGACCATAAATATAATCATTTGACGCTTCATTTGGTACATAAAGTGTCTTTTTCACTTCTGCCCTAAAAATTCGATCTAAATCCTCCCAATCTTTCTTATCAAATGTGCCTGATCTCATGTGATGCCTCATGGAAGGTATAATAAATGTCTTTAGAGCGTCAATTCGTTGCCATGGAGCTAATTTAGATGATAATAATTTTAAACCAGTGTTAGCAATTTTTTCAAGATTATAATTTGATGGAATAGGACAGAAACCTACTGGAGTACCTAGGAAGTCCTCTGTTTCCATACTATCCAATATATTCGGAATTAATGAACAGATACTACACTTTGATCTTAGCCATAGGCCGAGAAGCGATACCAGTACAAATCTCCTGACTGTACAGGGTGTCTCAGGACGAGCTTACGCTATCTATATTTTAAATACTATTTAATATAATTTAACGAAATTTGGTATCTAGGGGTTATCCAACATGCCCGTTTTAACTAAAATATTTTCAAAGCAATAGCACTTCCGGTTTGACCGGAAATTGACCTCAACTTTCTTATTTTAAATGGAATACGCTATATTTTATTTTACCATTGAATGCAACGAGAAATTTTGCATATGAAGCAATAAAAACATTTTACTCATGATGAACTACTTCCGGCGTTATTCAACTTTTTTTGATTTTTTGTCTGAAATCCGGCACATTTTCAAAACTCTGTATTTCGGGAACGAGATCGAATTTTTATAATCTGAAAAAAGCCTTTTATAAAGGAGACTTTAAGCTACATTATCCATAGAAGAATCCTCGATTATTTATAAAAATGTGACGGGTACGTTACACCAAAATTACAGTTGACAAACTTCAAAAAAGACAATTTTTTTAAATGGAACCCCCCGTTTTTTATTACATAAATGTATTCTACGGTAAAAAAATAAGGGTACTTTATGTAACATGTCCTATGTTGAAAGTTGATAGAATTTCAGTAAATTAGAAAAACATGTAATCTGTGTATAATTATTTTATTAATACGGATAAGTAAGCCATGGAAAAACAATGTTTGTTTTTACAAACTTATCTACTTGATTTCTTAGATAATTTACCGTTGGATCATAGGAATTTAATATGGTACCAGCATGATGGCGATCCACCCCGCCATAGAATAAATACTTTTTTGGAAACAATTTTTGAAGATAGGTGGCTGGCAAATAATGGACCACATAGGTGGCCCCCTCGTTCACCCGATTTAACTCCACTTGATTTTTTTGTTTGGGGTTACATTAAAAACGGCGTTTATCAAAAACATTTAACTACTAAAGAAGATTGCCAACATAGGGTACGAACAGCATTTAACAACATGTCTCCTCGGATGATAAAAAATGCTACACTAGAAGAAGTATTGAATAGAGTAACAATGTGCTTACATATGAATGGAGGACAGTTTGAATAAGTATTAAATTAATCATAGTTTTGTATTTAGAATTTATTTGTTTTTTCCATGGCTTACTATCCGTATTAATAAAATAATTATACACAGATTACATGTTTTTCTAATTTACTGAAATTCTATCAACTTTCAACATAGGACATGTTACATAAAGTACCCTTATTTTTTGCCGTAGAATACATTTATGTAATAAAAAACGGGGGGTTCCATTTAAAAAAATTGTCTTTTTTGAAGTTTGTCAACTGTAATTTTGGAGTAACGTACCCATTACATTTTTATAAATAATCGAGGATTCTTCTATGGATAATGTAGCTTAAAGTCTCCTTTATAAAAGGCTTTTTTCAGATTATAAAAATTCGATCTCGTTCCCGATATACAGAGTTTTGAAAATGTGCCGGATTTCATACAAAAAATCAAAAAAAGTTGAATAACGCCGGAAGTAGTTGATCATGAGTAAAATGTTTTTATTGCTTCATATGTAAAATTTTCCGCTGCATTCAATGGTAAAATAAAATATAGCGTATTCCATTTAAAATAAGAAAATTGAGGTCAATTTCCGGTGAAACCGGAAGTGCTATTGCTTTGAAAATATTTTAGTTAAAACGGGCATGTTGGATAACCCCTAGATCCCAAATTTCGTTTAATTATATTAAATAGTATTTAAAATATAGATAGCGTAAGCTCGTGCTGAGACACTCTGTATATAAACATGCGACAATGGTAAGCTGACACTAGAAGTAACGATCAACCTCAAAATTCAAATTCAAATTACGTTTAAACAACAAAAGCATATCAAAATCGCAATTTACAAAGTTAAAATTTAACATATTTATGTACAGCAGTAAATTTAATAAAGATTTAGTCTAACTCCAAATAATAAAATATGTCGAAAGAATTTTCAAAACGTACAGGGCAAACGGGAGCGGATTTAGGCAACTGCCATGACAACTCTCAGTCTCCGAGTTTTGTCGATGATACACGATTATTTAACGATGCTAAAAAAAAAATCTGTTGTGGCCAGCACAAAACCTTCCGTCAATTTTGTATATATCCCATACCAAAAGTTCCTTGAAAAAGATTCTGTATATCCTATAAAATTGTAACACGAACACACTATTTTTTACAAATTCTATACCGAAAGTTCCTTTCGCTATTTTGTTAGGGGTCGCTGTTTTTTTACTCTTCTCTTTTAATCATTCCTGTCCAACGCATCTTCTTCACACAATTCTTCCTCACTCAAATCTTCTGCTACACAGTCCTTCCATCTTCTTCTCTTTGGAGGGACACTCTATCACATTCACACATAACTTTCTGACCCTATACTTTCAACTTTGGTTTTGCATTTGACACTGACATCTGTCAATTAAATTTTTCTGAATATATCTGTTGTTTCCATAATTTTAACAAAGCTGACTAATTTTTTAAAGTGAATCTCTCTTAATGTCTCTATAACTCTATATCTATTGAATATGAACGAAACTGTATAATCAAACCGTATAGAGAATAAGATATTCTTTCATATTGATAATCACAAAATGTCGAAAAATAATATTTAACTGCGTTTTTTTTTTAAGAAAAACTGTTAAAAACTTCAAATAAGAGTACTTCCGGTGGATCAATTATAACCAAAATCTAAACTCTTCATATGGATGTACAGAAGAGGAATACGAAAGAATTATAATTTTTAGATTTGTAGTATTAGAGTTATCGTCGGAGAAAAATTTGTCACACACGGACACACATACACACACACACACACACACACACATACACACACACACACACACACACACACACACACACACACACACACACACACACACACACACACACACACACACACACACACACACACACACACACACACACACACACACACACACACACACACACATATACAGACATCATCTTAAAAATAGTAAATTCGTATTGTAGGGACCCTAAAACGTGCTTCCTTACCTAAAGGTGACGGACGGTAAAAACAAACTAAAAACTAGCTCTCTATCCTAATACATTATTTTTGTTTATGTACTTCATCTTGGTATAAATATTACATATAAGAGTACGACTTTTTTGCGTAGTCTATGTATAAAATAATATTTAATTAGCAGGAATGAATACTAACCATGGAAAAATATGCTTTAATACTTACTAATTTTGTAGTCAAAGATATAAGATATTGGATATTGTTTGGAAATAAAAACTAAAAGTTAAAAATTATTGTAGGCTTACCATAGTAAATACTTTTTGAATGATAATCACGTTCTGTTTACTGTTTATTATTGTATTATTTAATAAAAGTCGAAAATATTTTCTTTGAGACAGGAATGGGTCCAGTGCTGCCATCTATTGGTTGCATATGTTTAGTAATTGACCAAGTAAATAGGAATTTTTGTAACAGATGGCGCTCTAAGTACTTAGACAACCAGATTCCAATAAATGTACAGAAGAATGATTTTTTTTAATTCAAATATTACATTATGAAGTAATTACTTCTACATTCATTAATTTATTGTTTTCTTGTTTACATTACCTGAAATACTTATATAAAATATGAAATTTATCTCTTTAAAACTTATAATAAAGTTACTTTCCTCTATTGTCATCATACTAGCGTAAGATAGTACAATATCTTGAATTCGGTTTTCAATTGTCACTCTGACCTTCCTTCTAAGCGAATAAATCTTTCGCCTTTTACTAAAGATTTCCGTGGAGGAGGGTAACTCAAATGAGTCTTTACTAATTTTTCATTGCCCGGCGCAAGCTGGGCTGCCAAATTAATCTAAACACATTCATTGTTATTAGAAACGACATTTGATTTGAACCCGATGTTTACAGGTGTTATGACTGTTTGCACCGGTTCTACTTAAATATGAAGTACACCTTAAAAATAAAAATACTTTGCACACCTCAAGACACACGTCTATTGGGCACTAACTTAACATAACACTCAAACATTATTTTTTCACATTAAATATACAAGTAATTAAGAAAAATTGTTATAGAGAAATAATAAATAGTGCATGGCCTTATATAATTATTAAGATGAATAGTAGAGCTCACTACTTATCGTATATGGCATCAATAATATATAAATAATGTACATCTACTTCATATTATTCGTTTATTTGTTCCACTTGGCAACATTAATAATTTGTATGGGCCGAATTCAGCACTCTTCATTAGCGTAGTGACCGTCTCTAGTAACTATGGAAACAGTTTGCATCCTTTTCTTAACCCTTTCGCTGCGCATAGCGGTTTACAGATTGCTTGCTCTGTGCGCGCAAAAACGACGCTTGCGAGAATATTCGCTTGGAGCAGTTTTGCGCTATCGCTATCGAATATATTCGCTTAGAGCACCATAACGTAATCATATGTTTTTATATGATAAAGTCCATTATATTCTGAAAGATTATACCTAAAATAATATATTAAAGTATAAAAAAACAATCAACTCTTTCAAAAATATATTTAGAAAAGCAACAAAAACAATTTTTGCGTAGTAGGTTCAATAAACTGAAATAAAATTCTTAGAAAATATATTACAATAAGTAGTTATAAAAGGCAGTTATACAAAAAAAAAAAACATGCTCGTGTATGTATACTAACAGACGGTAAGTAACTTGAAGAACTGCGACACATTTGTATCGCATGCACGAAAAACATACGGGGCGAATATATTCGTCTTGAGCAGTTAAAACATGATAAAATTCAGTGTCTAGGAGTGGGGTGATAAGCAGGCATTGACTTGTCATTGGCTATGTGATGCTACACAGCAAGCGAGAATATCAGTTTCGAGCAGCTAACCATTAAACAACTTCTGCGAGTATACTCGTTTTGAGCAGCGCAATGCAATGCGAGTATATTCGCCTGGAGCAGTGAAAGGGTTAATAATGTATAATTGTATATGTCTCTCTTTATTTTGTTATTTTTAGTTAAGCTTCTTTAGATAAAGAAGAGGACTGAATTCGACCCTATGTTTGTACTATCAAAGTTATTATTTGACAATTTGAAAATTATTTGCATCGTGTTTGAAACATTTTTGTGCACTGTAAAGGCCTATTTATAATAAAGGAACGTTAAACGTAACGCAACGACGCAACGTGACCGTTAACGCAAACACAAAATCTGTGATTTATAATAAACGACAAAGATAGAACTTCTAATCAATCAGAAGAACTCGGTATATTTCTTTGAAATTCGGCTCAATTTTATTTTTTGTCTTTATATGACATGCATAAGTATAAATAAGGTTAATATTATAAAATAATTTAAATAGAAATGGACAGTAATGAAAATATATAATTTATTTTGTCGATGTGACAGTTCATGAACTTGTCGATAAACAGATTTTTATATTAAAACTGAAACTCTAGGGGTACAGCAGTAGGTAGAAAGATGAGAGTCGGTCATCTTCTGCGTTAATTTTCATTACAAATCAGCATATAGGACTACCATGCGCTCATGTTTTGCGTTACCACTTGCGTTACTTCATTATAAATAGGCCTAAGTTATTGCAGTTCTATAATAGTTTGAAATAAGATATAACTCGTTTCAGAAATATTTTAAAACGTACGTAAACGTATCAGTACATGACGTCAAACATCTAGTTACTTTTATTCAATTTTTATTAATGACGCGCATCGGCTGCTTGACCGATTTGGATAATGGGTATAACAACTAAGGGTAGGGATGGGCGATATACATCGATGTTTCGAAATCATCGATGTTCTATTAATCTACGGGGCGCTTAACTAAGGTGAACATTTAAGTGATACCGATGGAAGTTACGTACTGTACATTTTTTTATTATAGTCATAAAAAGTAGCAAGTAAATATTAGTGGTGGGAACCGGTTCCGGTTCCAAAATTACCCGGGTACCCGGTTATTTGAATGTGTAACTACCCGGTTCTCGGTTCCGATTCCAAGACTACCCGGTTCTCGGTTCTGGAACCGAAACTACCCGGTTCTCGGTTCTGGAACCGAAACTACCCGGTTCTCGGTGCTGGAACCGAAACTACCCGGTTCTCTGTTCTGGAACCGAAACTACCCGGTTCTCGGTTCTGGAACCGAAACTCAGCGGTTCTCGGTTCTGAAATCGAATCTCATCGGTTCTCGGTCCTGGAACCGAAATTCATCGGTTCTCGGTTCTGGAATCGAATCTCATCGGTTCTCGGTCCTGGAACCGAAATTCATCGGTTCTCGGTTATGGAACCCGAACAGATTGAGTCTTGAATATAGGTCGGATTATATGTAAAGTGCATACTAAGTATATTCTTGCATATTTTTGTCAGCCGCCGTCCGTTAGAAGAATCCGCCGCGTGTAAAGGCTGAGTCCGCCGTGTACATCGCGCCGCTGATTGCCCGCTAGAGAAATTGTTAGTTTTTCTAAAGTAGTAAATTGCAATACGCGTACTTACCGTGGTAACTCTGGTCACAGTTCTGCAAAGAAGGGTGATGTATTTCTTTATTCGTAAATTGTGTGTCTTTGTTTTACATATCTTCGTATGTTACAATATATTTATTTAAACTACACGTCTTTTTCTGTTGATATCAACCAACCCTGCGCCCTCATCTCCACTAGGCTATCCGAAGGCACGCTCCTTTTGTACCGCTGTAAAAATGGCGCCCGAGCATACCGTTCATACCCAGGATTAAAGGAGCAATAGTGACGTCACCACCCCAGGTGCCGTCACAGTTTATATATATATATATATATATATATATATATATATATATATATGTGTGTGTGTGTGTGTGTGTGTGTGTGTATCGTGTGGACACGATTACTCAAATACTATCAATCAGAAAAATTTGAAATTTTGTATACCCATTCTATACTAATGTGGGAAGAGCTCATTAGTTTTTAGTGTATATCGGATAATCGGAAGTATACTTATACAATTTTTCTTGAAAAAAGTACATTGAATATAATTTTTCAGAAACTTTTAGTAATAATAATTGAACATAATAGTACAATCTTCTATTACAACAGCATTCAGTAAATAGCTTTAAGTAACTTAAAATATGAATTTATAAAGTAATTTATTTTTATACATCCACTAGCCTATGCGTCAAACAAAAACAATACTTTAATAACAATTTTGACGTATTTAAACAAATGTCACTGTCAGGAAGTAATTACATTAAAAATTATAATGAAACCGTCTTCAGGAGAATATAATAATAAAATATTTAAATCTAATGAAATTAAGGTTTGTAAAAATAATATATTTTCGATCATACATAAATATTAGATGTACATGATGATCTGAATTATTTTTTCTATGGTTGTAACAACTACACATTTACGAAATGGATCATGTACGACGAAGAACTTACACAGATTGCGTTTTAGAGCACCTGGAAATTGATGCTGATTTTTATTTATAATAATTTTGTGTGTGACGATTTTTCCTTAAAATCTATTAAAATATGATCCAAAACTTCTCAAATTTGGTATTTAAAACTCGTATATATTTGAAACAACATATATATTAGATTTTAACCATATACCTATGATAAATCGGATATAATACTTAATTTGGAGCTCTAACAGGTTTTTGAGGAAAAAGAATAAGACATAATCCAAAATTTCGTATTACAGACTTTTCTATTTATTGGACAACAAATTAGATTTTATTTACAGCCGATCAACCGGAAGTGATACTTTACTTAAAGCTCACTGCTATTTTAAACATGGAATTGGCGGGAGGTCATGTGCTGGCCACATTAGATTTTTATTGTATTTTGCACGCATACAATTTTAATTATATCTATTTTTCACACGAACCCATCTCTCAAAAAATCGAATGTGGCCGGCACATTACCTTTCGTCAATTCGATGTATTTTGTACAAATCCCATACCAAATATTCCTTGGAAAAGATTCTATATAGGTATTGTAAAGACAACACAGCACAAGGAGAGATGGTCGATCCTGTAAAGGACGCTCTCATAACGTCGCTGAAAAGGGTGGCTTGAACGCCAAAAAAGGGCTTGGGTAGCTTAGTGGAGACAGAGTTCAGCTTTTGACAATGAAATCAATTGTAATCATTTTTAATATTTTATTAAAATATATTAAAACGAGAAGTAATAAATAAAACAAAGAAAGTAAACAATCGCTGGCATATTATCGGCAACTATACTCTGTTTTTAAACTATAGACAGTAACTAGAAATTCTAGTGAGAAAATCAAAGCCTGTGATTGGCTGCTGCGCTATTAGGTGAAGCCGCATTTAACCAGATGAAATTTCAAGTTAACCTTCAAACGTAATTGAAACGTCAAACTCTCAGTAGTTGTCAAATCACTCGTTGAATTTGCACGTGTTTTTTGTTTCATTTCTCTTTTTCTGATATTTCACGAATAAAAACAGTTATAATATATACATTTTTCATCAAGAAATTACAAAAAAATAATGCAATTAATTAATTTATAATTAAACGTTATGTATTTATGATTTTATATGAATAAATTAAGTAGATTATCTATAATAGTTTTGGTTAATGAAAATATAACCTGGAAAGTATAAATGCTGACGTGACCTTCATTTTAACATTTCAATTCCCCCGCCAAATATATCTAGTGACTTTTTTTGGTAACTTTTATCGGTGTAAATGTGCCTTCGTCTAGTGCTGTCTATAGTTTAAAAACACGGTATAATCATACAAATGAAGCAGCGATACTTGCATGATTTATTTTCTCTACTACCCGCGGTCAACAATGGCACACACCAAAGTTGAAAACGGACCGGACAGTGTCATTTGACAACACCTAACAATCGCGATTATGAACTGGCACCCACCAACACTTATTGACAATCGCGATTACGGCAAACAGTCGCCAACACCACTGCGCGGAAACAACCGGCTATGGACTCCGGCACGGTACACCTTCTGCACTCTCTCACGAGCTGTGATATTTAACTGCGTTAAGAAATTTAAATACGAGAACTTCCGGTTAACCAATTATAACCAAAATCTAATCAGCTCTTCATATGGATGTAAAGAAAAAGAATACGCAAGAATTATAATTTTTAGAATTGTAGTATTAGAGTTATCGTCGGAAAAATTGTCACAGGAACACACACACACACCCACACACACACACACACACACACACACACACACACACACACACACACACACACAGAGAGAGAGAGAGAGAGAGAGAGAGAGAGAGAGAGAGAGAGAGTGGTATAATCGTAAAACTAGTAAAATCGTAATCTAGAGACCCTAAAACGTACACGAGCATGAAGTTTAAATCATACGAATGAATTAATAGTTATTATACATGAGTTGCAGTCACATTTTTTGCGACTATTTATAATAATTAAAAAATAAACTATAAACCAATAAATTCGTTATATCACAATGAAAAGAAAATCTCTAACATATAGGTAATCATTTATTGAAAGAAATAACATTTGAATAATTTAGCTAATTCGAAATTAATTAAGTTTGGTAAAATTAAAAAATAAAAGTAAGTAAAAACTAAACTATATCTTCAAACTTATTATCCATAAAGAAGTAATAAGTAATGTTTTCAGCTTTCATTTGTTATTAATTTAGTAAGAAAGCATTTCAGTACAGAAAAAATGAAATTCGGTAAAAATGTCGCTTATGGCCAGTTGCACCGCTAACACTTAAAATTTAAACCTGGCTTTATTCAGTTAGCCAGTTCAATTTTGTACTATAATTAAAAAATTATTCGACATGAATTAACATTAATTTATTTGGTTAACTGAATAAAACCATGTTTAAATTTTAAGTGTCAGTGGTGCAACTGGGCATTAGTCTCTTTCTGATAAGCATGAATGACTGTATCGCTATAATATATTTTTTATAAATTCAACTAGAAGCAGGCATAAATAAAATAAATAAATATATCATCACGGCATATTACCCATTTCTGGGTGTGCCAGTATCTACAACACATGTAGATATCGGTAATGATGACGATATATTTGTACCGTGCGGGCGTTTACCAGGTTTCACTTCACGGGCGTGGAGAGTGCACCACAGGGGTCACTTTTGTACCATTTAAAATTCGAAATATTTGGCGCCGGTCGAGATCAAACCCGGTTCCCCCAGGTTCGCAACCAGACACTCAAGGCACGCGGCCACGGGACCTCATAGAAGCAGGCATCAATTGCTTAATAAGTTAAGCTTGTGACGATATTGGTTCGTACCTAACCCCCACTTAAAATTATACTACCCCCAAATACGAATGATAATAGTAATTGCACAGGACGTAGTAATTATTACTCAGTCGCTGTGTTTCTACTGATTTGTGCAGTTTTCCCTTTGACATCTATTTCGCGTATTAATCTGGCATATTTTTGTTTTAATTATTATATTGTAATATGGGACAAAAGAGCAAACCTCATCATTCAAAAAAACGGAATAAGGCTAGTAAGAGTCAAAGAAAGTTACATGTCCAACGACAATCAACAGTACTCGGGTATGTGTGAAATTACGAGTGAATTATTTATTTGCCATATTTAAATGTATATTTTAGTTTATCTATTATCTTGTGTTTACTTTGCATTATATTCTTGTTATGAGTTGTTCCAATTTCGTACTACTAATAATTGCAAATGATAACATTGGCTGGTAGCACAAGCATTGTTTTAACTAAAACGCTGTTTTAAGAAATGTCAAATTTCATTATTTTTCATTAATAAAAATAAATAATATCAAATTTATCAAAATATGGTTTTAAAGCAGAACATAGTTTGTATTCAAACAAATATTTTTAAAAAAAAATCGTTCTTTAAACATAAGGGTGAAATTAAATATTGAAATTTGAATTTGACATTTCTTAAAACAGTTAGTTAAAACAAGGCTTGTGCTACCAGCCATATTGTTCTTATTTTCCATATTTTGAATAAATTCAATTTATAATCCTAATATGTTAGTGTCCTATTATATCATATTATATTGTGTAGATTTATTAAAACATTATATGTATCATAATACCTATATGAAAAATTTAAAAAAATGTAGATTTAATAAATATGTATTTTTACAACAATGAAACTAATCAAGCAAGTTCATCAAATATTGTATATTGTACGGCCCCACTACGAAATACTAATACGGGCATGAATACTTCGTTATCCTTTATAAATAAAGACGAAATAATTTCGTACTACCTACTAATGTAGGTACTAATAATTGCCAATGGAAACAGTTTTCTTAATATCCCTGTTTTGAATAACTCCAATTTATATTCGTAATATGTTATTGTTCTATATTCATATCATTTTGTGGAAAATTTACTAGATGGACGTATCTGAAGAGAACCCATAATTATTGTTATCAGGTGATTTGCAAATTTCTTAATGAAAATGTTCATATTTTATTAATTATAAATAATTATTACATATTCAGGGCCAGCTCAATCCGGAGTAGTAAATGTTATTTTATAATATTTACTACTCCGGATAAGCCAATTTTCACTGATGAAATATATCAGGATACAGAATTGTGGGAAAACTTTATGCTTCCGAAATTAAAATTATTTCATTTAAAATGTCTTTTCCCAAAAATTATAGTGGGTACAGATTTAAAAATAAAATATCTGATGTGGACAGCACATGACTTCCTTGTACGCCTGTTACACTATACATATTTTGTTAATAATTAAAATATGTATTATAACAGACCCAATCTTAAAATTGCACGTATTTGACATAATTTGACATCAACATTTTATTTTTGTTGTTATTTTTTGTCCTAATCCATAACAATCTTAATTAGAGAATACAAAGAGCTAATTTAATCATAATTGATGTTTTCGACGCAGAATTCAATTCTCTAAAACTTTTATTTGAAGCATTTATTACTAAAATCAAAATAACACCATTTTATTCAAGAAAAACTGATAACATCTTCAGGTAAAGTATCACTTCCGGTTAGACTATTTTAACCAAAATCTATTATGTTATTTCCATTGATATAAAACTATTATATGCCAAATTTGAAAAGTTTTGGATTATATTTTAATATAGTTTTTCATTAAAATCTATTATAGGCTTCAAGTAAAGTACCACTTCCGGGTAGACCATTTTAACTAAAATCTATTATGTTATTCCCATTGACATAAAAGTCTTACATATCAAATTTGAAAAGTTTTGGTTTATATTTTAATATAGTTTTTCATTAAAATCTATTACAGGCTTCAAGTAAAGTACCACTTCCGGGTAAACCATTTTAACCAAAATCTATTATGTTATTCCCATTGATATAAAAATATTATATACCAAATTTGAAAAGTTTTGGATTATATTTTAATATAGTTTTTCATTAAAATTATTATAGGCTTCAAGTAAAATACCACTCCCAAAAGTTATGTAATGACCAAAAAGAGAGGAGCACAACTAGATGTTATAACAGTCCTAAATACAAAATTTTAACTTTCTACGGCTTCCCGTTTTTCAGTTATGCGTACGTACGTACGTACAGACGTCACGACGAAATTAGTCAAAATGGATACAGGGATGGTCAAAATGGATATTTCCGTTGAAATCTGGAAACCGAAATTTTTCGCGATTACAATACTTCCTTTACTTCGTACAAGAAAGTAAAAAATGCAGATTTAATAAATATGTATTTTTACAACAATGAAACTAATAAAGCAAGTTCATTAAATATTGTATATTTTACGGCCCCGCTACGAAATACTAATACGGGCATGAATACTTCGTTATCCTTTATAAATAAAGACGATTATAAAAAAAAAATTATTACATATTCAGGGCCAGCTCGATCCGGAGTAGTAAATGTTATTTTATAATATTTGCTACTCCGGATAAGCCAATTTTCACTGATGAAATATATCAGGATACAGAATTGTGGGAAAACTTTATGCTTCCGAAATTAAAATTATTTCATTTAAAATGTCTTTTCCCAAAAATTATAGTGGGTACAGATTTAAAAATAAAAAATGTAAAGATTAAAAGAGCGAAATAAAACATAAATTATTTTTCAATGCTGAAGAAGTATAACTATTTTCAGGAAAAAGGGGTTTGTGCTGTTCGAAAATAAATCTGGAAAAATGACATTTCTTGCATGTCATTTTGTGGTGTTTTTATAAGAAATAAACAATTGAATCTTGAGATACATAAAGTTAAATAATATTCGAGGAGTGGTATACTCTCAGAGTATTGTTTTTGTTCATCATTGTGTATGTGTGTGTATGTCTGGATGTTGGAGGGACGTTCCTCAAAAACTATAAAACTTAATACCTGTTTAACTATGAATTCCCCAATCTGAATATTTAGGTAGGCCACTAATCATAAAATTTTGTACTGCTACTTACCTTTTTCATTAAAACACAAATATCAAAATACTATAACAGATATTAATTAGTAAATTAAGTTTATTTAACATTTTTAATTCCGAATTATAGTATTTAAATAATGATGCGTTTTAAATTTAAATGTATTCTAATATCAATTTGTAAGTTGATTGAAAATTTAAATACAAACAATTAATTTCTAATACGGCCCACTTCTTCTTTTTCAAATAATGTCCGTAGTTTCAAATAATTTTTGACGCTTTTAAGAAGGTTATAATACAGACATAATTCAGTTCCAAATATCTTGTTGTACATACACATATATAAAATTAATGCCAATTCGTCCGTTCTGTTGCAATGATGAAATGCATTGAATAAATGTTCTATATGCTTTGTAATGTACAGTAAAATAATATTACTGTTTCTTTACTATAAATGCCATTATTGTTTTAGAATGAGATATGTAGTTCCAATAATGTGAGTGAACTGTTTTCTCTCATTTCACTGTTAAAACGGGTGGGCCAAAGCCCTTGCTACGTCCCTGCATAATTGGCTAAGGATTATACAAATATTGTAACTTAAATACTGACAAATTATACTAGGGACTTATCTAAATATAAAGATAAGTGTTTAACAACTATTATAATTTGTGAAACCCAATGGTTAATCCATAACAGTATTTAAAATTTAAATCAGTAGCAGTAGTAGTAGTAGTAGTAATCTTGAAATAAAATAAGCCGCTTATGCCGGTAATTTCTAACAGAAAACTTTGTAACTCAATTTTTAACCCACACCTTAAATCAATTTACCATTAGATTTACTGTTAAAATCTATATTATTCTTAGGATACCATATGTTTGATATAAATACAGACATGCCCATTTGGAAACAAAAATTTAAACAGTGTTTAAATTAAATACTGTTTAAAATAGTCAACGTTGATTATAATTTAACTCATTAAGAAACACTGTGACTAAATATTTACACATTGTTTAAAATTAACACTGTTAATTAAAAATATAGTGTAATTTATACCGGGTGTCTACTTGGAATCCGTTATGTGGGGTATACAATGTTGTTTTTCTCATTTTGCTGTAGTTACCGACTTATTATTTTTAGAAAAAAGTTTTAAATAGAAAAGTTGCTTATAATTGAAAACTAGGTACACAATATGAGACAATTTCTTTTTTACTTCCTTATACGAAGTAAAGGAAGTATTGTAATCGCGAAAAATTTCGGTTTCCAGATTTCAACGGAAATATCCATTTTGACCATCCCTGAATCCATTTTGACTAATTTCGTCGTGACGTCTGTACGTACGTCCGTATGTACGTATCTCGCATAACTGAAAAACGGGAAGCCGTAGAAAGTTAAAATTTTGTACGAGCCCTAACAACTATATGTTCGGACGACACTTTGTTTTTTAAATATTAATCACCAACTTGTTGACAGTGTTCAAAATCTTTTCTAATCAAACAATTTATGAAGAATAAGGTTTAATGCAACTAGTAATATTACAGAAATAAATTTTATTTAAAAAATAACTTATGTAGATAAATATTTTACAAAAAAATAATGTGTAAGATGTAACGTCACCTTTAGCTCTAATAACTGCATTAATCCTCTTTACCATTGTATTAGCTAAGGATTCGCAATATTGTGGTATGAATTAATTCCAAATATCTTGTAGTTTGGCTTTGATTGCTGGAATCGTTCATTGGGGGCAATTTTGCAATGACTTTTTCATATGCCACAGTATTTTGATTACATTTAAACTGCTAGAGAGCTAAGCCAAGACACGAATATCATGTTCCCCAAACCATTTTTTGGTTGATTTGGCTGTGTGGCTGGACGCTTCGTCCTGTTAAAAGACGAAAAATTCATTTCGGAACTGTTCTGTTGCGTTGGCTGTAGGTTTCTTTCCAAAATACCTTTGTATTTTTCAGCATTTATGATAACATCAAAACACTCAAGCCTGTCTAGACCTTTACTATATATGCAACCCCAAATCATGACTCCCTGTGGAAATTTCACCGTGCTCTTAAGACAGTCTTTATGAAATGCTTCAATTTTACTCTAATGACCCTTTTCCGACAATCCCTAACAGAAACATCAAATTTTGAATCATCGCTGAAAATGACTTTGGCCCATGTTTCTTTGGACCAACTGACTTTATATTTTGCCCAGAAGATGCGTTTCTTTTTTTGGGCTTCAGTGAGCAATCGCTTTTCTTTTGCCGTAATTAAAATTTTAAAAAATTAAGTGTTTTCTTATGAATGTATTTTGCCATAAAAAATATTCACCTTCTCAAAACCATAGTAGGACTTGTGTAACCATTGTCGGCAACATTCCCTAAACATATTTAGTCCTGCTTCTTGAATCCACGGTGCCTGAATTTCTTGTAAAGTTACCATTCTATGATGCTTGCAGATTTTAGTGAGTTGTCTGCGATTTCTTTCTCTTACAATTCTTGGGCGCCCAGAACTTTTGCCACGAATATCAATGTTTGCATTTCTTCGCATATTTTAAATATGTCCCCGACTATAGATTTTGATAAATTGAGTTCACTTGCAACTTGTTTCATTGATTTACCCATTTTATATTGTCTAATTATTATTTCATGCACTTTTTTATCAGTTGCAACACCACGAGCCATCTTTGCATTGCTTTATTGTTGCAAATGTCACATAACACAATGTACTCATATAGAGTTTGCTACGTTTTTGTTTTTAAAGTCTGCTTATGTTCAAGAATAAAATCAAAGCGTCCGAACATTTATTTGTCAGCAAATTTTCTGAATAAAAAACAATTTAATTGTATTGCACGGAAATAAAATTATAAATTATTAAAAACGACGAAATATTGTTCAAAACATTTGTACTAACAAATGTGCAAAAGTGGATTTTTTTAATTCTATCAGTTCTGGCAAGAAATAATTTTTATCATTAAAATCATTGCTCGTCCGAACATATAGTTGTTAGGGCTCGTATTTAGGACTGTTATAACATCTAGTTGTGCACCTCCCTTTTTGGTCATTACATAACTTTCGGAAGTGGTGCTTTACTTGAAGCCTATAATAGATTTTAATGAAAAACTATATTAAAATATAATCCAAAACTTTTCAAATTTGGTATATAAGACTTTTATATTAAAGGAAATAACATAATAGATTTTAGTTAAAATGGTCTACCCGGAAGTGATACTTTACTTACAGCCTATAACTGTCAACTAATTTTTTATTCTTTACGTAACCATAACAACATGTATTTCGCGCATGTTCCCAAATTAAGATTAAAAATCTGATGTGACCTACACCATTACTTCCGGCAATGTTTTTTTTATAATTTCGCGCGGAAAGTTTCTTACAAGGGAATCTATATTTCACGTATTATGCAAATTATACTCATTACATTTGTCATTTAGTAATATTTACTTTTTCCATGGTGAGCTTGTAGCAAATATAAGATGTAAGATTTTTAGAAAAATCACTTCTTTATAATTTTTTATTATATTTTTACACATTGATTATGAACAAAAAATACAGTCAAATTGTATAAATGATAATAATGTATTGTTTAAGATTTATAATAATGTAAAATGAAACCTAAAAAAAAAAAAATGAAACCATATTCATTTTTACTTCCTTGTACGAAGTAAAGGAAGTATTGTAATCGCGAAAAATTTCGGTTTCCAGATTTCAACGGAAATATACATTTTGACTAAATTCGTCGTGGCGTACGTATGTACGTATCTCGCATAACTGAAAAACGGGAAGCCATAGAAAGTTAAAATTTTGTATTTGGGACTGCTATAACATCTAGTTGTGCACCTCCCTTTTTGGTTAGTACATAACTTTCGGAAGTGATACTTTACTTGAAGCCTATAATAGATTTTAATGAAAAACTATATTAAAATATAATCCAAACCTTTTCAAATTTGGTATATGATACTTTTATATCAATGGGAAAAACATAATATATTTTAGATAAAATGGTCTACCCAAAAGTGGTACTTTACTTGAAGCCTATAATAGATTTTAATGAAAAACTATATTAAAATATAGTCCGAAACTTTTCAAATTTTGTATATAATACTTCTATATCAATGGAAATAACATAATAGATTTTTATTAAAACAGTCTAACCGGAAGTTGTTATCAGTTTTTCTTGAAAAAAATTCTGTTATTTTGATTTTAGAAATAAATGCTTCAAATAAAAGTTTTAGAGAATTGAATTCTGCGTATAAAACATAAAGTATGATTCAATTAGCTCTTTGTATAAGCGAGATATGTAAATTTAAAAATTATGAACCTTTTGGTTTCTGTAATTAAGTTTGCTATGAATTAGGTTAGGACAAAAAAATAGCAAAAAAATGTCAAATTATGTCAAATAAGTGCAATTTTATGATTGGGTCTATTATAATACATATTTTAATTATTAACAAAATATGTATAGTGTAACAGGCGTACAAGGAAGTCATGTGGTGTCCACGTCAGATATTTTACTTCCGGTTGACCATTTATAACCAAAATGTGTTGAACTCTTCATATGGACGTACAAAAGAGAAATAAGAAAATTATAATTTTTGGATTTGTAATATTGGAGATATCGAAGGCGAAAGAATAGGGTCCTCCACTATATTTTTACAAAACTTCACCTAAACTGAAAGTGATATGTAATTTTAGAAAGTCTTTATTGTTATTCGTTAAGCCGTATTATTTTTTTTTAATATTCTGTGACGTAGATATAGAGATGATTTTGTTCTCAAACAGTGGATTTCGCTAATAATTGAAGTCACATAAATTTATTTTTTCAGCACTTATAAAATGTATAAATATGTTAAAATAACCCTTGTGTTCAATAATTAGATATATGGGTGGATAATAAGTAATTTAATATCAAAATTAATAAAAATACTACGTATATATTATAGTCCAAGATTTGATTACCACTGGTAGCCTATGTCATTCAACATATCTTTTACTTTCATACCAACGCTTGTAATCTGTCATGGCATCATAAATTTAAACTAGTATTATTTGGTTTATTTCTGTTGTTTTATTGTTGTTATTTTCTGCATTTATATACTTGCAAATGGATTCCGTATTTCAAAATGGCGATAACAGAAGGTTTCAAGTAGTAATAATTTGGAATAGAATAAATGTGTGACGTAGATATAGAGATGAGGAAATGGTAATAAAAACTCGATTATTTTAGAAACCAATAACTATTTTTAAACTTCGATAGTCCTTAATATACAGTTTTATTGTCAAGTTTTGATATAACTGATCCTTGTTCTAATTTGTTACTACGATGGAGGGCCCTATTGTCACAAATATACAAATACAAACATCACCGTAAAATACTAAAATCGTATTCTAGGGACCCTAAAACATACTTATTCATTAAAAAATCACCATCGTAGTTTTTGACCAAAGACAATATCTCCCTTACCTATTTGTCACATTGACATGACATTAAATGAGTTTAAAATTTTTAAATAAAGCTTTTTAAATGAATGTTTTATGACGCACATATGTACGAGCCCACTTGTTAAAAAATCATTTATCATGACTTAACTAACTGAATTTGTTATAATAATTAAATAAGTCTTTACTTTTTATTTAAAATGAAGATTGTTAAACATTATAATGCAATTTTAAATTATTTTTTAGCTAAAGATTAAAAATTTAACGGTATAACTGTAACAGAAATCGATACATTAATTTCAGATTATTTACCAATATTGGGTAATACTTTTATACACAGTAATACTTTTATACATTTTATTTAATAAAACGTCACAATCTTATGATATGAATTTGTTTATTTTTTTTTTCAGTATTTCCTGAATTGGTAAAACTAAGTATTATTTCATTTTACAAGAAACAGTAAAATATTTAAGAAAACATATCTTGCTATGTGTCATTAGAATGGCAAAATGTCTGTAATATTAATAAAAATGGGCGATACTTTATGTTTGTTATTATTTGTATCATATATTAACTAAATAAAATTAAATTAAAGCAAGTGGGCGAACTGACGTGCGACGGGGCTCATAATAGTTATTTATTATACAAGACGATAAAGATATACCTACCAACTTTATTTAACAAGTGGAAGGTGTTCCACGAGTCGAAAATACCCTTTATCTTCGTGTATAATATGCTATTGTATTTCTACCTGATTTTTTTTTACATTATGGTATGCGTTATTATTATTTTTATAAAGTGTAGATAAAATGTCAAAGTGTGGATAAATAATTACTTTATCTACTTGATGTTAAATTGTTACTTTATCAACAAAAAAATGAAAGCATAAAACCTACTTAAACATCAGGTGCAAATATACAAGATATATATTATTTAATAATCTATAAGTGCAATTTTATCTTTATATCGTATCATTAGTCTTCAAAATTATTTTGATATAAATTAATCATAAATCTTAACATTAATTTCAAAGGTGTTTCTTTAGGTTACGGATAATAATATAAGTGTGAAAATTTGTTCTCTCCTTTCAATCCATACTAATATAATAAATGCGAAAGTAAGGACGGACATAGGCTACCTTTTGTCGCGAAAATAAAACTTGAAGGGGCGAAATAGGGGATGAAAGTTTGTATGGAGAACCCATCATTCCTCCCGCTGAAACAATTTTAATGAATTTTGGTATAGAGATAGATTGGACATTGGAGAAGAACATAGGCTACCTTTTGTCACGAAAATAAAACTTGAAGGGGGTGAAATAGGGGATGAAAGTTTGTATGGAGAACCCATCATTCCTCCCGCTGAAACAATTTTGATGATTTTTGGTATAGAGATAGATTGGATCATGGAGAAGGACATAGGCTACCGTATGTCGTGAAAATAAAATTTGAAGGGGTGAAATAAGGGATGAAAATGTGAATGGAGAACCCATCATTTCTCCCGCTGAACCAATTTTAATGAATTTTGGTATAGAGATAGATTAGAGATTGGATCTTGAAGAAGGCTACCTTTTGTCGCGAAAATAAAACTTGAACGGAATAAAATAGGGAATGAAAGGTTATATGGAGAATCCATCATTTTCCAAATTAGGGATATAAAAAATTTTGTTTATGCTTTTGGTAAGAAATAAAAAGTGTTTTAGCGTTTTTGAAAAATCATCCCTCAAGGCGGTACAATAGGGGATGATATAATTATTTTTTATCTTTGTATCTACAATTAAGTTTTAACCGTTAGCAAATTTTCGATATTTGTCGAAGAGATAGCTTGCATCATATATGTACCTACATAAGTATAAGTACCCCAGACATGTTTAGAAAAGGGCGCTGTTAGGCGTGGTGCGGGGATCGGGAGGGCAGTGGGCGGAGCCTGTTACATGCACGATGCGAGGCAGGTTGCCCCTAGTTGTAAAATCGTGAAACTGTTAACATTGTGAATATGGCAATATTTTACAAAGCAGTTTTCTCAAAAACTGTTATAAATAAATAATTTATTTTTGTAACATTGTGAATATGGCAATATTTTTCAAAGCAGTTTTCTCAAAAACTGTTATAAATAAATTATTTATTTTTAAAATTTTTAAAATATACAACAAGCAAGGCACAATTTTCGTCTTCATAAGTTTTCCAGGAAGTAAAGTAATCAGAAATGTTTGCTAAGACACGCAATTAGTCTTTTATTAATTATAATTAAACTGCAAGAGCAAGAGTAATGAAACTCCGTCTTGCTCTAGAAGGAATGCTAATGTATGTGTATTTAAATTTTGAAGTTATTTGCTAGTGTTCCATTAGAGAGAACTGCCTTGGAAAATATCTATTTTCCAAGCAATTTGAACGCTTTCACACGCGCCCTTTAGCGCTGTACCTCTCTATCTGTTCATTACAGAAAAATTAATTGTACACAACTTTTATTTGAAGTATTTTTCTCTAAAATAATGCATAAACGATTGACAGCGCTAAAACACTGCTAGTCATATCCTAGCTAATCACCCTTAATCACTTGTTCATACTACCACCCATAATGTTTTAGATCAAAGTTATAGGAAATTTTATGTTCTACAAAACTGACTCTATTTTTGCTCGAATAGCTACTGATGAGGAGATATTAAAAAATTGATTATTTGTACAATTTTTCCAAGATGGCGGTGCTCCCGGGAGTGCACCAAAGTCGAAAGTGTGATTTTTTATTAGCACCTCTAAATATAAGCCTATCCAAAAATCAAAAATACCCGATCTTTTGTAGGCTACAGTCTTATTTTTATGCCCCACTTTTTAATTATTTTTTACCTTCCGTCACCTTTAGGTAAGGAAGGTATTGTCTTTGATCAAAAAATTCGGTGGTGAGTTTTTAATGAATATACCATTTTTAAGATGATGTCTGTATGTGTGTGTGTGTGTGTGTGTCCGTGTGTGCGTGTGTCCGTGTGTGTGTATGTGTGTCCGTGTGTAACAAATTTTTCTCCGACGATAACTCCAATACTATACAATTCTAAAAATTATAATTCTTTCATAGTACCCTTATTTGAAGTTTTTAACAGTTTTTCTTAAAAAAAACGCAGTTAAATATTATTTTTTGACATTTTGTTATTATACAAATTGAAGAAAATACTCTTCTCTATGCGGTTTGATTATACATTTTGCTTCACATTCAATAGATGTAGATTTAAAGCGTTATAATGAAATTAATTTTAAAAAATTAGTCAGCTTTGGTCTTTATCATGGAAACAGCTGAGATATTCAAAAAAATTTAATTGACAGATTTTAATTGCAAGTGCAAAACCAAATATGGAAAGTAAAGGATCTAAAGTTGATATGTCATAGTGTTCCTTAGAAGTGACTTGCAGAGAAAGGCCAAAGAGAAGATGGAAGGATTGTATCGCAGAAGACTTGAGAAAGGAAGGACTGTGTGAAGAAGATGCGTTGGACAGGAATGAGTGAAAGAGAAGAGGAAACAGGGACCCCTAATAAAATAGGGGATTTATAGAACCTTTTCAAATGAACTTTTGGTATGGAATTTGTAAAAAATAGTATGTGTTTTGGATTTGTACAAAATACATCGAATTGACGGAAGGTCTTGTGCTGGCCACAACAGAATTTTTTCTCATGCGTCCTCCACCCCAGAAAAAACTGCACCAGGGCTCCGTAAAAAGCAAATAATCCACTGCTGGTAACAATTACGAAAATTCGCCAATAAACAGAATCATGACAACTTACAATTCCCGATTTGCGAATACATATTGAATTATTTCACTTTAAAAATGAGATAATCATTAATTAATTTTGTCGTTGTGCTAATTTTGTATTTTCCTCTAATAATATAAATAAATACTTATATAAATAAATATTTTTTTAAATAGAATATCGACATAGAAGATAGACGTAGCAGGATCATGCGCATTTAAACTACAATAGTCATAAAGAATATATCTATGTGTAATATTTTGCAAAAAGTCACACACATACACACCTACAAACATCAACGTGAAAATGTTAAAATTGGATTCTAGGTACCTTAAAACGTGGTCATTTACAAAAATCTCGATATATGATTTTTAACACGATCCCTATACCTCCCTTACCAAGGGTAGCGGGAGTTAAAAATGAGAAACCGGCTCATTGCCTTAAATCATGTATTTTCTTTTGCTTCTAATTCGTACATCAGAAACAATTGATCAATAAGGTACTTGTGGATGCAATGTTCGGAGAAAAATATACACCTGGTATATTTTTTCACACTGTGTGTGTGCGTGCGTGTGTGTGTATGTGTGTGGATGTTGGAGTCCCGGGGTCTCTAATACTATAAGACTTACAAAATATTTAACTGAAGAGTTGATTAGACTTTGGTAACGATTGGGCAACCGGAAGTAATAGTTTCTTAAAAAAATCTTCTGAATATAATTTTTTGGAAATTTTTGTTATTACAAATATTGAAGAACATTATATTCTTCATCTAATACACTTTAAATTTTTATTATATCTTGTATAGATTTAGAGATAAAGGCACTGTAATAATAGAATAATTTAATGTAGTACATCGCAGAAGCTAAGTCACTAAGGAAACCAGTCGACAAATTCAAATGTTTATAACATAGTAATGTTTATAACATAGTTTGTAAATGACAGACGTCAGTATCAATAATCAACAGTTTTAGTGACGCGACATTCTGATAGCTTTTTCTGGGAAGTACATTTACCTAATCTTTCTTATTGTTTTTTGTTTTATTAATTAAATATTTAAAATTGTAGGTAAAATGCATATATCTATCAGAAATACCGCCTATCTTGTTAATGAATTGGAAGAATCTCTGACATTTAAGAACTTCCTCATACAATGAAAAATAGATATAATTAGAATTGTATGTGTGCAGAAGACATGTTAAATACAATAATAAACAATATTTAGGTAAAGTTCTGTAATTCTTTTGTTATAAAAAGACGTTTCGATAGCGAAGTGCAATACAGTACTTATATAACATAAAATGGAAATGGCGAGAGGTATTGTGCTGACAGATAACAATTTCAACACACCATATATCGAGTTCACATTTGACAGATAACAGATCTGAAGTTGCATACTGCAATTCTTACTGTTATCAATCAGTATTACCAACATGCACGTACTGAAAAAAATAAATTTAGGTAACACAACTTAAATGTCATACGTATATTGATGGTGGTAGCTCTGTAATGTGTAAAGTAAATAAAATACGAAAATCGTTTACTTTACACACTATCTGGAGTGTATAAAGTATCAACTTACACATCAATTATAAAAAAATTGTATGCAACTCGAGTAAAAAGTGCTTTATTTCACTCAAACTTTTCTATTCGTGAAATAAGACTTTACTTTTTACACTTGTTGCGTAAATAACTATTACACTAAACTACGTGCAAAAGATCTGTTATATAACCGCGTTTATCAAATCAAATAAAGATTACGGAATGTAGGTACCATTTAATAAAGTGATACAAAGAAGAACTCAATGACCCGTGATAATAACGAAAATTATTAAACGACATTGACTAAGAAATAGTGTAGTTATGAATGTTATAAATTATCAAGAAACAAAGCTATAAATGAACAATGGTAGATAAAACAATAATTGAATACATGCACGGGTTTAGTGACGCGGGAATATACAAAATTGAGCGTGCGCACGTATGCCGTTCTACCAGCGCGCACATAACCGCCTGCACGCTGCTCGCTCCCCCTTACAATTTCCTCTAATCCGCTGCTGCTGTGCAGCTGCTGTGCTGTCCCAAATCCACTAGTCCGGCAGCTTCGATTGTTCGGGACGGTAGTACGACACTACCGCGCCCCGCTTTGTCTGTGTTTCCGTCGAAGTTTAAAGCTAATACTAATATTTTGTATTTAAATGCCTCCTAAAAAACAAGAAAGAAATATAAGTGGCTGTGTTGTAAAAAAGCGCAAACATGTAACATTAACTCTGTTAGAAAAAGTGTCAATAGTGCAGAAACTAGATATTGGTATACCGATAAAAGCCTTGAGTGCAGAATATGGTATTGGTACATCGACAATATCTGATGTGAAGAAACAACGAGAGAAACTACTGAATTATTTTGCTTCAAGCGAGAGTAATCTTAACGAAAACAGGAAAACATTAAAAGAAGGTAAACAAGCTGAGGTGGAACGTGCTCTCATAAAGTGGTGGCGGCAAAATCGTGATGGTGGTGGGAGCATTTCTGGAGAAATGCTCATTGAACAGGCTAAGATATTTCATGAGCAACTTAATATCCAAGAACGATTTGAATATTCCAATGGTTGGCTTCACAAATTTAAGATGAGATATGGAATAAGTCTACGTCGTAACAAAAACAGGTATCAGTTGGCTTATTTTTCTTTTCTGTACAAATGTATAGTAGTGAACACACATGTGATTTTTTGCTTTAGTCCGTCATAATTTGGTGTATATTTGTCAAAGAAATTGAGTTGTTTGTTTTGTATTTTCTCCATTTTTGCAATTTCATATTACTATTTAAAATACTAAAACACAAAAATACGCACTGAACCAACTGATAAGTTATTAAAACCTAAGATTAACTGAAAACTACTTTCAAACAACATAGTTCCCGGAAAAAGTATTCGTCAACCATTTTAGTTAAATTAGATTTTTTAAATAAAGATAATTTGAATATCATAAAGAATAAATGTTTCATTTGCAAATTTATTAATAATAATTAGCAGAGAAAATTAAAACTACACTTTGTATACAGTATAGCCGAAAGAGCGAATTTTAACGAAGAAAAAAAAGTATTTATGTTCTATATTATAATAATAGATCAGCATATGACACTTTTACTTTTTTGTATTGAATTTATTTCAGTGACAATCTCTTTCTGAAAAGTTATTACATTACGCTGGTCGCGCTAGAAGTATTGATCATAAATTTTATTTTAAAATATTATCATATTAGTTCCCTTCAGTAACAATACACTTCATCATTCTTTCTTTATGCTTCTTAAAAGCTTGTAACCAATAATTTTTTTTCTTTTGGCTTGCTCTCAAACTGGAAGAAAGTCAAATTAACTTCTGATTACTTAAAAACTACCAAAGCTGTCAAATTAATTAATAGAGAACTGTCAAATTATAAATCATGAATCCAAAATGCTCTCTGGTTAATTCCAAATTTTCCCTCACAACAATATTTTAAAAAATGGATTAATCAAATTGTAACTAAAGTAACATTCGCAACGGACATAATTTCAAATGACAGATAAATAACTGACTGTTCAAATGAAATTTTTATTTTCCATGCCTATATGATTTTCTTATTCTTGACAATTCTAGTATAACACTCGTAACAGTTTATAATTTTTTTGTTCGATAAAATCTCATCGATTTTTTAAGAGGATTATGACGGTTAGGAGCAGCACCGTACTCGAATTATCCAGTATTTGTGATTTTTAGTTTGTGTTTAATTGTTTTTCTGACGACCTGACCTGACCTAGACCCATTCGCGAGTGAAGAAGAGGAGGAGCTTAGCGCGTGACGTAGCAATATGGCCGGTTTAAGGTAGATGCTTCGTTTCCCGCAACTGTATTCTTATACACTGCGGCGTTTGAAATACAAAGTAATATTAATATTATAGTTAATATTAAATAAAAATAATGTTTCTAGTATGAATAACATTTTGAACTAGTCCGTTTCATATAAAAATTATGTTCAGCATTCTCTCGAATTTTGAATTTACATGATTCGAGTCTTTGTTTTCTTGAATCTACATAGTACTGCATTATTACAATCTTTGGTAGATTAATGGAGAGATAAGGATTATTATTTTATTGTCATCTTTGTGCAGGCAGGTCTACAAGTTTAGATTTCATTACGAAGTATTTTAATAAAGACACTAAGTAATTATTATCTTGTAGTTATACCCGGCAAAATATAATCTTGCTTTACAAAATGCAAGGAGCAAGCATTATTTTTACTCGGTTCCTTTCCCATTTTTAAAAAATGAATGCATAACTTTCTTCTACCAACTATTTCAAATTGGCAAATTTCTCTAATAAATTTTTCCATAGAATTTAGGTTCTTGTTTTCGGGAAATTAATTATTTCTGGATTTCTGCGTGCTAATGACGTACATAAATTAAACCCAACTAAAACGTGTTGAAGTTTTAGATTTTGTTATTATACTTTATTTCACGTAAGAATAGCGTTGGTTTAGTTAGGGATATATAAATTCTACCCTTTGATTGGTCAGAATATAAACCTATTTCACAGAAACGAAACAAATATCGCCTGACAGTTGTCAAATAAAATCTACAGAATTAAGTGATGTTTAACCATATTTTAGATTTTGACATTTTTACAAATAAATATATTTATTATTGACAAAGCTTGCTTTCACAAATTTAAATTATTTATTCAATGCATGTAAAAACGGTCGGCTCTTAAGAGTAATCTACTATTTTCTTACGTAAAATGATGTATAGCCTACAAATTTCAATCCACTCGTGATTTATTTGTTACCGCTACCTCGGCTAGGACTTACTACCATGTACTAGTTCATATTTTCGCCGCTACACGTCATATTGCTCTATTTCACAAGCGAATAAGCCGTGTTACCATAGCCTGTTATAACTTGTAGTAAATTTACTTAATTTCAATGACGATGCGGTAAACGGATATTGTCTTAACAACCGGTCCGGTTGGAATTAGCAAATATTAAATAAGATGTATTTTGGAAAATTTACCAATGGCCTATACGTATTACAAATTATCTTTTAAAGAACACTTTTAAAAAGTGATATTTAATCTCATAAGAATACACTGTAAAAGCGCGCTTCGCAATAGCAGTATTTTTAAATGTTATAACACTGCTCTTGGCTCTTATAATACAGACCATTGATTTTGGCCAAATTCAATCTGTAATATTTAACCACAACAGCAAGGTCTCTCTAGAATTAATGAGAAAAAGAAATATGTTTGATATATCTTAAGCCCTCAGTACACGAGCAAATATATCATGCGAATTATCATGTTAAGGCGATTTTTGGCGATATACTGGGTAAGTGAAATCGGTAAGTTGCGGTATGCTTGAGTAAGGTGTCTCGCTAAAAATTACTAGGTCACTTCACTGGTGACGATTGTCAGTTTTCATAACCTCTTTTAATAGTTATGTTAATGACATTTTCATTATTAATTACTAGTTATTTTTTTTACAAGACGATAAAATTATATTTTATCGACGAGTGGAAATTTTAATTCACGAGCTATTTCATGGGTGAATTATTTTTCGCGAGTCGATAATTTAATTTTATCGCCGTGTATAAAATTCTATTTTTTTCTATAGCAGATGTTAAAGAAAAGAATAAAAAATACCAATTATATGTTATTATTAATTGAACACAATTTTAAAATCACAGTATGTATGTGGGTTGTTATGGATTTTGTACATAAATAAATAAGAATTAAAGTATTTTATTCAATTTTATTATTTTATTATTAACTCCATAGCAACAACTATAAGTAACACTTCTTTTTTCACATGTGAATTAATTTTTTTTAAATCACTCTCACAAAATTTTAACTCTGTAACAAATAATGCATTTAAAATAACATCAGGTACGAAAATAACACACCGTAAAAGTTATCAGACATTATCAGCCATTTTCATTATTTTTCACGGTACAAATGACAGACAATAAAGCATTTTAAATACATGACTTGACGTCTATCAGCGACGATTGTCATGCTTATTGATCAGTTTTTTATTTTGTCAAAATTAAATATTCTAATGGTTTTTATTAGTATTTCGTCAAAATTGAATAAAATATTGTACAAACCACGTGAGCTAAGAATGTTTATTCATGAGAAGAAAGTTAATTTCTTCGAGTAAATAAACATTACCTTAGCTCACTTGCTGTGTAATTATCTATTATCTATCCTTGCTGTTAAAATGTTACTTTATCTACCCTTGCGGTTAAAGTGCTACTTTATCTACTATTTTGAGTAGATAAAAGCACAGTTTAACATCTGATATAAAAAAAAATATCCATTTTCCTTTGCACGATCAAAAAATAATTTTCTAACCACACTGTATTTAAAACTGTGAACTATCAGTAGTAAACAAGTAGGAAGTGAGATAGATATACAAGCTAAAAAAAATAGAGATAGTAACCGGACAGCTTACCCATCTCACAAGCACGGTCAGCTACGAACACTTACCTACCGGAACATACCGCGTATGTTATCTAGCACGCCAAAACATCTGATCGGAAGTTACTGCATCTGACCAGACCTCGCCAAAAATCGCCTTAAATTTCAACATGAAAAATCTGGTATGGCCCACACACAATGAACTCTATACTACTATGGAACGGAAACGATCATTGCTGGCGTGGTACTTCAAATTTCTAGGCAACCCGCAGTACGAGTGGATTTTTCCAAAAAAATTAAAATGAACACAAAGTACTACCAAACTGTTCAAAGAACGATGTTTCCATAATCACTGTTCAGTGAATAATTAGTAAAAGTACCCATTCAGAAATATATAAAAACCTCTGGCAAATCATGAGTTGTGCTCTGCGCATGCGTCAAACTGGTGGAACTGGTGGAATTTGTGACAGTTCGCATGACCAGCCCCTTACAATGCTATAGGTATACAGGTTTCCATTCCATATACGTAGAATAGAGTTCACTGCCCACACAATACCTCCCGCTATTTAATTTTTATTAATTTAAATAGATACCTACATATTTACTAATGCTGCAAAATATTTACTAATGCTGCAAACTATTTAATTCCCTTTGCATATAACAATTGCTTTATTTACTACTAGCTCATCCGCCCCGGCTTCGCACGGGTAAATATAAAATAACGATTAGCTATAATACACGTGTACCAGTAATTTTTCACATTTACTTCGGTGACATGTGCTGCGTAGGGAGCCGGCAACCTGTCTCGCATTGTATATGTAACAGGCTCCGCCCACTGCCCTCCCGATCGCCGCACCGGACCTAACAGCGCCCTTTTCTAAACTTGTCTCGGGTACTTTTAGTTATGTACATATGATGCAGGCTATCTCACCGACAAATATCGAAGATCTGCTAACGGTTAAAACTTAACTATAGATACAAAGATAAAAAATAATTGAAATCATCCCCTATTGTACCGCCTTCAGAGATGATTTTTCAGAAACGCTAAAACGCTCTTTATTTCTTACCAAGGCATAAATAAGAATTTTTATATTTCTAACTTGAGAAATACAAACTTTCACCCCCTTCAACTTTTATTTTTGCGACAAAAGGTAGCCTATGTTTTTCTTCAAGTTCCAATCTATTTCTATACCAAGATTCATCAAAATAGATTCAGCGGTTTAGGCGTAAAACCTAACAGACAAACAGACAAGAGTTACTTTCGCATTTATTATATTAGTATAGGATTTCCTTTTTAAAATAGTACTATTACTAATTTGAAATGATTAGTATTTTGCAGTGACATTTATCTGTCAATTACATACACTTGCAATATGAACTGTGTAACAAAGGAATTATCTTTGAAACATAGGCTCCGGGGTTTATAAAAAAGATATATATATATATATATATATATATATATATATTTAATTTATCTGTAAAATATATCGAAAAAGTATTAATGTGTACCTGTAAAAAATTCAATAATCTTTAATTTTCATAATGATATAAAATACGAAAAAATGACATTTAATGGTATTTTTTGATGAAAAACCATTATGAGCATCAAGTAAAGTGCCATTACCGATTATCCGATTTACACCAAAATCTAATGGTTTCTTTTTGAATAGGGACGAAATACAAGGTTTCAGAATTTTCTGAACGATAGTATTTGACAAAATCCATACACACAAACACACACGCGCACACACACACACACACACACACACACACACACATACATACATACACACATACATACAGACATCATTGTGAAAATGTTAAAATTGGATCCTAGCGACCGTGGTCATTTACCAAAATCTTGACGCGATTTTTAGCACGATCCCTATACTTCCCTTATATCAAGGATAGCGGGAGATAAAACTACTGTATATGATACTACACACTTTTTATATATCATACGATATGATTTTCATGCTATATGTAAATCTAAAATATTGGACCGATATTAGTGCAGTAAATAAAAGCATACATCGTCATAATGTTTAGCGTTTAATCCTGAATCTGTTGAGCATAGATTATAAATATATTTTTATGTTTGAATATTGAATTGACAGCTGGTCAATTACATTTAATATTTCTTATTTTATTATTAATTAAATATTCTTCAACATTTCTGTGTGTGTACCAGAAATGTTAAATACAATATGTACTTATGTAGCTTAATAAGGAAATGGCAAGAGGTCTTGTGCTGGCCACAATATCTTTTTTTTTTTAAAGCAATTACAACTGCGCTAAATGTAATATTGAATATTTGGAATACGATTCTGTCTGCCGCTCGATATACCTACGCAGTAAAATCTCCATAATCCGACTCGCTCTAATCCAAGCTTCCAATAATCCTATACTTCGTTGCACAGAAATACAGTGCGGGCTAGTATAGGTCTCTTAAAACTTGATCTCTGATTGGTTGAAATCGCGGGCAAGTTTATTCATAGAATAATTTTTGCTTGTCTATCTATATCCATATATTTCGCGGGTAATGCTTAAGCGTACAAATTTATATGTAGTAGAATGCGAAATCTGGTGGCAAAATTTGGAACTAAGACAACGGAACAAATTTATTTCATTCGTATGCTTTTCGTAGGCGAGAATGGACCTATTAAATTTTTGACTCTATGACACACACATTTTCTGTCAGTAGAAGAGACATCTTCCATAGTGAGAATATTATGTCTGAAAAATTAAGAAAAAAAATCTGATGTGGCCAGCACATGACCTCCCGCCAATTCCATGTTTAAAATAGCAGTGATTTTTAAGTAAAGTATGACTTCTGGTTGATCGTTTGTAAATAAAATCTAATTTGTTGTCCAATAAATAGAAAAGTCTGTAATACGAAATTTTGGATTATGTTTTATTGTTTCTCCTCAAAAATCTGTTAGAGCTCCAAATTAAGTACTACATCCGATTTATCATATATGGTAAAAACCTAATATGTAGTTTCAAATTATATATGAGTTGTAAATACTAAATTTGAGAAGTTTTGGATCATATTTTAATAGACTTTAAGGAAAAATCGTCACACACATATTCTTATAAAAATCAGCATGAACTTCTAGGTGCTACGTGTAAATTAATATTAATTCATAGTGCTGCAAAATAGAGCAAATTTAAATCAGATCATCTAACATTTATGTATGATGGAAAATATATTATTTTTACAAACCTTAATTTCTTTAGAATTAATTATTTTACTATTATATTCTCCTTAACAAGGTTTCATTATTAATTTTACTGTAATTGCTTCTTGTCAGTGACATTTGTTTAAATATGTCAAAATTGTTATTAAAATTATGTTTTTGTTTGACGCATAGGCAAGACGATATACAGCGAATTTATTTTAACATGCAACATATGGCGAATCACTTCCATGGTTACTCACTATTGTCAAAAAATGACAGCAATGTAATATTTGTCCATTTTAAAATGCAACATACAAAATTTGTAGTTTTTCATTATCAAAACTAATTTCCAATAAATTACCCTACAGACGATTAACAAATAATCAAAACATGAATGTTGTACATCTTAACAAACTTTAGCTTACAAAAATTCATAACTTTCATGAAATAAATGTTAAAAAAAAAAAAATACCCCCAATCACTCTGAGGCAATATTCTAGTCGGTCGTAATAAGAATTGACACAATTTGTGATGTGTTTTGGAGGTATCTCCTGTGCTGCAATACTATTTATAATGTTGCATTTTAAAATGGACAAATATTACATTACTGTCATTTTTTGACAATAGTGAGTAACCATGGAAGTGATGAACTATAATGTTGCATTTTAAAATAAATTCTCTGTATGAAAATAAATTATATTATGCTTTCATATTTAAAGTTATTTAAAGTTATTTACTAAATGTTATTATCGTAGAATTGAAGATTGTACCATTATATTCCATTTTAATTAGTAAAAATTGCCAAATAATTATATTCAATGCATTTTTTACAAGAAAAACTGTTAAAAACTTGTATAAATGATACTTCCGGTTATCCGATAAACACTAAAAGCTCTTCCCACATAGTATAGAATGGGTATACAAAATTTCAAATTTTTCTGATTGATAGTATTTGAGTAATCGTATCCACAAGATCCACACACACACACACACACACACACACACACACACACACACACACACACACACACACACACACACAGAGATACACACACATACCTACAGACATCATTGTAAAGATGTTAAAATCGGATTCTGGGGACATCAAAACGTGGTTACTCACTAAAATCTCTATATGCGTTTTTTTGCACGATCCCTATACCTCCCTTACCTAGGGTAGCGGGAGGTAAAAAATTAATAAGTACATCTGTTTACAAGTATTTTGTTCTTGGGATTATGTCTGTTCAAATACAGCAAAATCGCCACAACATGTTTTGCAGCTTTCACTTGCTCCTGCTTTGCACGAATAATTCATAGTTTGTACAGATGCTGTATCGTTCATGATGTTAATTACACCAATAATTGTGTGTGGAACGTCAGTCAACGCATTTGTTTGTAGGCACAGCGATTATACATCGATTTTGTCAAATGTGCCAGAGATACTACCACATAATATTATGTGGCCACTGTTTATCAATTGCTGACCTTCTACCATGCATGCTTCTGGAAGAAACAGTACAATTTGCAAATCTACAAAGAGTATCCAACTCTGATGCAATGAAAGTATTCATTACTATCCGAAAAAGCTATCTACTCAACTAAAGAAATTATATTTTCACAAGTAAACTAGTAATGTATAAAAATTAGCTTGAATATAGATTATGGAAATAATATTTACAATTAATTAAACTACTATTATCGAATATTATACTAAAAAGAAACTAAACTATGAAGATAACCTACAACTACTAGCTGAAGTATTTAAAATGAAAAAAAGGATAATTAATCTACTGCTACAACTAATTAAAACAGAAAACAAGTACGTGTACTGACAGCAATGATACGTTTATGGGCGATATTCAAAAGTGTTCCATGTTCAAAGTTTGACATAAGTTGCACAGCGCCATCTCTACGTAGTGAAATAACCCAATTCAGACGGTAATATATACAGTTTTTACTAACAATGCGGCATAATAATATATGTAAATAATACTGCAATGGAAACAATTAGACACACTAAGTATTGATATGTAATAAAAATTTCAACTTAAACTTAAAAAGAATTTGATCACTTTGAATTATATATATTCGACACCTTAATTAATATGTCCGTGAATCCTGGTGCCTAGTTGGTACAGGATCGAAACACAACAATAATAACCTCACCTGACGCACAAAAATCACTCTTGCAATTCAACTAAATATAACAACAATAACTTCACTTAACGTACAAAACACCCCGAGTTTTGCAAGGTTATTGTTGTTGGTTCTGTTTAAATTGCATGGTAACTAAAGGTGGATTACAATTCGACTCTTCCACTGTTTGCCGGCAATCCCTGTACCAACTAGGCAATAACTATTTGCAGCATACAGTATGGCTAAAGTGGGTACCTCAAATAATTTGCATAATATTAAAGATTCACTAAAATACTATAAATCAATCTTATAGAAGACCAAGGGGGACAACCTAATAGAAAAGAAAATATTTTTTCAAACCAGTGGTTTTGAAGTTCCAATACAAGGGTTATATTTTTTAAATGGGATGGTATATTTTTAGGCCTATTCCCTATTCGACAGAGTATTTTTTTTCTGAATTCAACTATGTAGGTAATCATTTTATATCCTTAGATAACAAAAATATTGAGAAAAATGCATTTGATATTTAAATTTTTGTAGTTATTTTTCAGTAGGCTATGTATGAAAAACAAAAGAAAAACCTCATTCGTCGAACTTCACACCCGGACGATATTTCTCATTTTCGACACTTGTTATGAATTATACTATTGTCATATTATAAACTAATTTTTAATAATTTTATACAAAAATATTTTAAGATGTAAAACTTTTCATTGATAATTTTAATAAAAACTATCAGCGCAATAACGTTATGACGTCACGGCTTCAATCAGGGCCGGATTAAGGTATTTTCGGGCCTGAGGCGCTAACAATTTTCGGGCCCCTAGTATAAAACATAAGGCCCCAAAAATATAATTTATTTCATAAATTAAACAGAAAAATAATTACAACAGAATTAAACTCATAAAGTAAATAAAATAAAACTCTAAAATAATAAAAACTCGACAAAATGGTGCCGTAGCCGGGCCCCTAGTAGACCCGGGCCCTGAGTAAGAAAGAAAATAGAAAAGTACATATGAATATATTATTATATTAAGAATTTAATTACCCCTAATTTTGATTTAATTCATTTAGAATTAATGCGTGAAAAAACGAATCATCTCAATAAAGGATTAAAACATTGTGTTACTCCATTAAAACCGCAAATTGAAGAAATTATAAATGACATTGAAATTGCCATTACCTGTTAACCTATAGAAATTCAGACCACCATAAGGAAGGAAGCAGAAATAATAATCAAAGAAGAACTTAAACAGAAACCCAAGAACCACAATGATTACCACACCGCCATAGAACTTAAGAAAAAAGACTGCGTTTACCTCAAAGCTGACAAAGGCAATGCCATTGTCATTATAGACAAATCTGATTACAATCAACATGTTAAACTATTATTAGAAACTGGACCCTATACAAAATTAAACAAAAACCCCATCGTTGAATATAACACTAAAATTAACAAAACTCTGGAGAAGTGTCCCAACCTCATCACTAATGACCTTAAAAGAAGATTAAAATTGCCCAACCCAAATCTTGCGAGACTTCACTGTTTACCGAAAATCCACAAACAAGGGAATAATTACAGACCTATTCTATCTAATATTAATTCTCCTACATATTTGCTTGCTAAATGGTTAGTAGATGAATTTAACAAATATAATTTTCCAAATAACTTTACTGTCAAAAATTCTAAAGACGTAACAAATATTTTAGAAAGTATGAAACTAGATCCCTTTGATAAATTTATTTCTTTTGATGTATCACTTTTTCCAAACGTTCCAATACAGGACACCTTAAAAATTTTAAAATCAGAATTAATTAAAAATGAACTGCCAGCAAATATAGTTGACGAATACATAAATTTAACTGATACATGTATGAATTTAAATGCTTTTACTTTTGAAAATGAAATTTATAAACAAACTTTCGGTACTGCTATGTGCAATCCTTTGTCTCCATTTTTAGCTAATTTATTTTTATCAAATCTTGAAAACAATCTTAAAAATAAATGTAAATTATTTCCCAAAATTTGGCTTAGATATGTAGATGATGTTTTTGTTATAACTGATAAAAAATTTAACTTGAATGAATTCCTTGACATCATCAACTCACAGTACCCTTCTATTAAGTTCACTTTTGAATTAGAAGAAAATTATACACTCCCGTTTTTAGATATAAAAATAATAAAAAACAATGATAAAATTTTATTTGACATTTATAGGAAACCAACTAGTACTGAAAAATATATACACTCAACTTCAGTAACCCATTTTAAATATAAACTTGCATCATTTAACTCCATGTTTCACCGTTTATTTAATATACCATTGAACAATGAATTTTTCAAAAAAGAACTTAATTATATTTACCATTTAGCAGAAATCAATGGTTATCCTAAATCTACAATCACTAAATTATTCAATAAACATAAACGAACACATTTCATTAAAAACCATACGACTTTTACATTTGTACCTAAACAAACCATTTACCGGAAATTCACATATTCTAAAAATTGTCTCCAAAAATTTTATAACCTTTTTAAGAAACACAAAATCCCTTTAGCATTTTATAACAAATATACCTTAAAAAATCTTTTAAATAAAAACATTTTTCATAGAAACAAATCTGACTGTTCTGGAATTTATTCAATAAAATGTAACCAATGTGATAAATTATATATCGGCCAAACCAAACGGAAAATTAGTACTAGATTTAAAGAACATATGTACTTAAATATAAATAAATGTCAAGTAATGTCATATACGAGGAAACGTAACAACATATCCTATACTTACAGTATTGATGATGAGCCTTTAAATCGTGGAACCGTTATAAAAGACTTGGGTGTCATTTTTGAACCTAAATTTACCTTTCAGAACCACATAGTCAACTTAGTTAATAAAGCTAACAAAACTATTGGTTTCATAATAAGAAATAGTAGATCATTTAATAATATAGCTGCTCTGAAATGTATGTTTAACTCTTTGGTTCGGTCTACTTTGGAATACTGCTCTCTTATATGGTATCCATTATTTGAAAATTCAAAATTATTTCTTGAAAAGGTTCAACGCAAATTTTTGAAGTATCTGTGGCTAAAAACATATAAAACCTATCCTTCCAGAGGATATAATCACCAGGAATTGCTTTATACTTTTGAATTCTCAACGCTTGAAGCTAGGCATTTTGAACAAAGTTTGGTTTTTTTTATATAAACTCATAAATTATGAGATTGACTGTAGCTATTTACTGTCTAAATTGAAATTTTTAATTCCCCGTATTGCATCTCGAAACGCCAGTACATTTTTTATTCCAAAAGCTACTACCACCTTATTACAAATGTCTCCCGTTTCCACAATTTGTTCAAATTATAATAAAATATGTAAACTCTGTGACGTTTTTAACTGCTCCTTACATGATATCCGCAATGTAAATTATTATAATTGTAATTGATATTTGTTTATTTGTACACATATTAATATTGTTCATTAGTCCTGTAACTTATCTTATATATTACCTATGTATTGGACTGTAGTTTGTAAGGTAATAAAGCTTCATAACATAACATAACTTCACTTCTGATAATGTTAAATGCTTAAAAGTTAATTATAACAAAAATCTAAATATGTTGGAAGCTATTGAAATGAAAAAACATTCTCAAAATTTATTAAACACTGATTTGTCGCCACTACAGAATACACTACTAAAATTTGTCACCCAATTGTTAAACATCATTCCTCAAATTAATATTATCCCTAATTTCCTATTTTATTACTTATTTATATTTTATATTAAATTATCAAGTATGATAAAAATATTGTGACTGACATTAAAATTTGAAATAATTTTGACATATTTATAAATATTATGTTTATTATATTATTGTAGTACAACTGACGATGATTGCATTGCAATCGAAGTTTTTTAGGACGCCAATCTTTTTATTTAATTATTTCCACAAATAACAACAAATTATTAAAATAAAAATTATTACTAAGAAAATCATTCCATAAACTTTCATTTAAAATAGATTTTGAAAAATGTGAAACAGGCTCATTGTGAATCGACCTGCATTCCTAAGGCTTGCCAAGTAAAATCGTCCAGACTATAGTTCCTGTAGCTTCATCAACGATTGATAAGTACTAAATTTACCTGTATTTCCATTACAAGATTGAGTATCAATAGCAACTACTTCTCTTCACTCAAACAGTGCTGGTGTATGTATTGTGACTCTCTGTATTCAAGATCATACATATAAAAAGGCCTGTGTCCTGCAAAACCTTTACTCTGATACAATAATTGGTCATAATATCATGAAAGAAGATTCAAGTATCAACGTCGAATTTTGAGGACCTAAAAGTTCATTGAATATTTGCGGTTTGGCAGTAGCTAAAGTGGAACCAGCAGATCGTTTTGAAAATCTTACTCCCGGCTGTAAACCAATAGCAGTAAAATCTCGTAAACAAATATTATTGTTTGAAAATTTATGTTATTACAAATATTAAAGAATATAAAACTCTTTCTCCAATACATTTAAATTTTTTATTATATCTTCTATAGAGTTAAAGAGAGACCGAAATATAAATATATAAAATAATATATTTTAATGAATCTCATAGCCCATGGAAACCAGTTGAAAAATTAAAATGCTTGTAACTGACAGATTTCATAGACATTTCATATTTCTTATTTTATTATCAATTAGAGGGATGGGCACGTATTATACGTTATTTTTTACGCGTAAAAAAATATTTTTTACATTGACTATATTTTAGAATTTTTTACTTAGATAATGTAAAATATTATTACCATGAGTATATATTTTTTTTAAAGTAGTCCACGTGACATCAACATGTCTCTTTAATTCAGACATACAATGAGGTCATGCAAAAAAAAATAATTGTACCTTTTTTCTGTTATCGAAAAAGGATAGTCTAATTCATCGATCAGTATGATTAAATTTTTTTTTATATATATTTTTTGTTGTATAAAATCGTTTTAAAGTATTGTATTTTTAAAAAGTTGCAAAAACCAGCCATGTTTTGTCGTCACAACGTTACGAACGAAGTTCAGACTCATTTCAAACAGACATTTTATATGGACACATAATTTCTAAAAGAAAAATATATATAAACTATAAATTGAGGATTACATATCTAAATATGCTAGATTATATTAATATAATATCGTTCAATTTATTTTTATAAATATAATTTTCATTTGGCGTGAAATTATCTACGTTACATCAGATGTTTCTTTCACTTTTGAATCTTTGAATTAGACGGTAGGAGGTTATAAACGCATATGAGACATTGAATATATTCCAGAATATTATTTTATTCTTTATTTTGGCACGAAACAACGTTCCATCGACATGTTTACTTTCATAAATTTTAGGTTATCTTTAAATGTCACTTTGACGTTTAAGACAATGTGAAAATCAAAATGGTCGTGCTTCTCACTCTGTGACGTCATTGGTCAAGGGACGAAGCGGGGGTCTTCAGCCGCATTTTAAAGAATGTCATTTTCAATTACAATTTTTTCATGATTAAAGATCGATTTGAGGAAAAATAAAAGATACGGGTCTATTATTTTTCACTACTCTATCGATTAAAATTATAAAAAAAGTCGTGCATCACCTCATTAGGTACCTTCATACTATCTACAAACAGATTAATAGGGAAATATATTCCTGAGACATAACCTTAAACGTCAAACTTTAAACACATTTTGCGTCAAAATTAGACTAAATACGTAAATTTGAAGCATATGATATTATATTTTAAAATATTTTATATGTTTTATGTAAATTTTAGGCAGTTTTATAAAGAAATAAAATTTGAAGACATTTAAAAATAGACGGCGAATAAAAAATTTGCAATTCATATTCTATTTATTAATTATTAATAACATAGTTTCAAATAATTTGAAATAGATATAAATCGTTAGCTCTAAACTTATTGAAAATGAATTTTATACAAAATTTAAGCATTTTATGTTAATTTATTTCAGAATGTTTTTTTTTAACATTATACAGTAATTTTAATCTCTCTCTTATAAACTTATCATAGTTTCAGTCGTTTTGGAATATATTCATGATAGGATTAAGGAAAGTTACTGTAATGTGACATTTGTAAACAACAAGTCATCTAGTGTCGTTATGAAAAACTAAAATTATACATTATGTACGTTTCTTACTTATTTAACATTTTTTTACGCATTTTTTACATTAAACGTAAAAAACAATTTTTACGCGTAAATGCACATCCCTGAATATTTATAAGTATAGATACATGTATCACATATACCCTTCAGAAATACCGCCAATCTCATCAATGAATTGGAAAAATAAGAGGAAACCTTCATAGAATGAATTAAAAAGTATTTAAATATGCAAAGAAGATAAGTGTTTTTGTGTGTACCAGAAATGTTGTATGTGCAATACTTCCTAATATGGAAATGGCGAGAGATCTTGTGCTGGCAACAACAGATTTTTTACATTTTACAAATATTAAAAAACAGATACATAAGTTAACAATCAACAGTAATGCTTTCGTCACTTTCGCTATCGCACTCTGATGTAAAAGTCTCACAAACGGAATTAGCTTTGTTTGTATGAGTACATTTTGTAAACTTTCCGGGGGATAATATTAGCTTCAAATTCACTGACCGCTCGTAATTTACTGGCGTCGCACCTACGTTTTCTAGATGTAACTCCGTTATTAGCAATTTGGCGCACAGTGTAATAATTCACTTTTGTTAATTTTGCCGTTTTCTGGATACTTCCACTTCCATCAAAACTTTTTAAGGAATTATACACATTTAAAATAATTTGTTTTGCGTCATCCGATAACATGTTCTCCTTCTTCACTTAAAATATTAGAATTCTCCTCTTCATCATAAGAATCACTGCTCCAAGGATTCCACATTTTACTTCAGTTGTTTACAAATGAACACTTGAAACAAGAATTAAAGTTTGGCGAAATTTACGAAATAGATATACCTCGTCCAGATTTCATTTGAACAAATGACTTTTAAATCCTCTGTGTTAATCCTAATCTGCTACTGTGAATATTTTTACGTTTCACGCAAATATAAGTTTCTCCTCAAAGTACATTATATGTCTAAGAAAGTTGAAAATTGCTCGTAACTATTTAAAAGGGGGAAAGTTTTATTGGGGTATTGGGGTATAACTCAATACAATCCTGTATACCTCGTGCATATTTACATTTTGGCACTACCAGTTGCTCAATTCAGTAATTAGCGTTCATTCTTAAAGCAAGCATAACATCTTGTATAAGAATTTTACAGGTAAACTATGGTTCTCAGGAACCCCAATAAAACTTTTCCCCTTTTAAATAGTTACAAGCAATTTTCAACTTTCATAGACATATAATGTACTTTGAGAAGAAACTATATTTGCGTGAAATGTAAAAATATTCACAGTAGCAAAGATTAGGATTAACACAGAGGATTTAAAAATCATTTGTTCAAATGAAATCTGGACGAGGTATATACATACATTAAAAGATTTTAACTGTGTATTCCTCTTGGTTTGTACTGTAATTTGGTAATCCGCTCTTGGCCTCGCAGGTATGGAAATATCCCTGGGTGATGGGTTAACTGAGCTTAAGACGTCGAAGCCAATGTACATTTATCTATTTAACTATTTTCTTTTATATTTCCTCAGTTTGTAGATATATGTTTTGGTTTTTCCTATTTGAATTAAAATATAGGTACTGTTATAATAATATTAACATAAGAAGATTATTCCTCCGTTTATTATTTTATGTTCTTTTAATTGACATTTCCATTTTCTTTGTATTATTTGGTCGATTAAGTCTTAATAATAAAAGAAAAACTAATCGATTTTTTAAATATGCAGTAAAGGTTTTATCACCGATTATTTAAATCGGATTAGTAGCATAACTATAGTATTCTTGTGCTTTTGTACTCGAGTATTTTAAAGTATTTTATACCTTGGTATTGTTTGAGGAGTTCAAAATTTGTAATTTTTTAAATAATAATAGTATACATGTAGGTAATTTTCAAAGTTGCGCATAACTATTAAAAGCAGTGTTAAAATTTTTGGTAATTTTACAAATTCAACTATAATTCATCAAAATACTAATGTTTCTCAGTGAAATAAATATATACATAATAATTTATGACATTATCGTTGACATTTCGTAATATACCTAATCCTTTGATTATGTATTTTTTTAGGGATACCAAATCATGTTGTCTCATAAGATTATTGAACGCAGTGCACATATTTTTATTAATTTTACTGAAAAGTGCAATTCTAATTCAACAAAGTAATGTATCTCAGTAAAATACATTTTCTAGATTAATAATTTACGACATTATCGTTCATATTTGTAAATATACGTAATCAATGAATCATATACTTTTACGACATTATCGTTGACATTTCTAAATATACTTAAGCTAAGAATCATGTACTTTTTAGAGATACATAATTACGTTTTCTCATGGCAGTGTTCATATTAGTAATTTTACAGAAAAGTGTAAATAAGTTTAACTGAATATAAATGTTTATCGATAAACTCGAATAAACCTGTAGGTACTTATTACAATATTTATTACGAAATTCTAGGAATTTATTCGATATCAGGCCTTTATAATGGGCTACTTGCGTGGTACTGAAAATCCGATTTCTATCACTATATACGTGATTTTATGTTGAAAACAAATATAAAAATATAAAATTTTCTGTGACGTCATTATACTGAACTGGAGAAGAAAACCATGTTTAAAAATGTAACGTTTAGATGGCATGGCGTGCGAGAAAGTTTTAATTTGAATTTGACATTAGTTGATTTTTCTGTCCCTCTGGACTCTCAAATATATTAATTACTTCACAAATAAATACATAGGTAGTTACATGTAATTTAAAATAGTGATACCAAAAAGACAAACTAAAATACTAACCTCCAAACTATTGTTGAAACGTGAAACAGGAGATCTACATTACTCGTACAAACAAACGCTATGGCTTTACGACCATTCATTGGTGCGGCGTAATTCTACGTCATACATGGCAGTAATTCAAATAATCAAATTTTATTATTTTTTTCTGGCTAATTAATAAAAATTTTGCTAAAAGAAAAAATATGGTTAGTAAGTTTTTACCTGCTCTTCAAAAATATTAAATAAAAAAAGGTACAGTAAAATTTTTGAAAGAAGTCGTATCAAAGCCATCTACGAATTTTATCTACGAATTAAGATTTTATGCTGTCAAATTTAGTAGTGTCTTTTACTTAGATTTTATGAGGGTACATAATATCTTGTGTACCTCATAAAAACTATGTAAACGACACTACTAAATTTGACAGCATAAAATCTTAATTCATAGATGCAATTCGTAGATGCCCTTGATCGGACTTCTATCAAAAAATTTACTGTACCTACGCAAGTAGCCCATTAGCCCCGACCATTGATCTCATTGTACAAAATCTTCCCCACCACCAAAAACGGTCATGTACGTACCTATATTAAGTCTCATTATTTAAAATATGCTAATCTTGTTTTTGTATTCCGTATTTTCTGACAGGATTGTTTGATTTGTGTGCTACAACTTTTATTAGATACAACGTATCTTTACATCTCAATATTTATTGATTGCCGGTTACTATTATATTTTTAAAAGTGCAGTGCAGTGTCGTTTTTACATTAGACAATGGCTGCTGGTAAAAATAAGAAACATCCAACATTGAATCAAAGAAGGAAGAGCCGAAGAGCAGTCAGTAAAAAAATTTGGAAAATGAGGTAAGTATAGTTCTCGACACCAAAAATCGAGGGACGGTCATAAAAGCTTAACCTCCCATCACTTAATTTCACAAAAAACTTAAACTTCTGCTCATCATAAATAATAAAACTGAATACTGTCATTGTTTTGCACACAAAGCTAAAACAATTTGCATTGTACCGTGTTAAACTATTCCATTCTAGTATAGGGGCGGTTAAGCTGTTCATGACCGTCCTTTGATTTTTGATGATGAGAACTATACTAATAATATCGTATATAGGTACATATTCTCATTAAAATAATGTAATTAAGTAACTTGTAAAATGTAAATATTATCAATGATAGATCAACGGGCAAAAAGTTTTCTGAATAGAATTCTAAATTTCATTTATGATTTTCCATAAAATTTTCAGTGTTAGTTTGTTTTGATTGATTACTGTCGCACACGTGATCAGAAATACAGGGATACAATTGGATTATTTTTGAACCAAAAAAATTTCGTAAATACCCACCAAACATAAATATAGGACTTTAACAAAAAATCTGATGTGGCTAGCATATTACCTTCCGCCAAACTTACGATTTTGTATAAATTCCACACAGTAAGTTTCTTGTCAACGATTCCGTGTTTCCAGTAAAATCATTTCAAGAAGATATTGTGTAAATTTTATTTGACACTGACATCTGTCAAATAGCAATATTTGAATATTCTACATAGATCACTACACTGATATTCTAACTGTTTGCAGCTTTTAGGAGCATAGATTTTTCTTTAAAATTGTTTTATCTCTAAATATCTTGAATATGAAGAATAAAATTAATTAAACCGTGTAGAGAATAAAATATTCTTCAATATTTATAATAACATAAAATGCCAAAAAATGATATTTCACTGACTTTTCATGAAAAAGTGTTAAAAACTTGAATTGCAGATACTTCCGGTTGACCATTTATAACCAAAATCTAATCAACGCATCATTTCGATGTAAACTCGAGGAATATTCAAAAATTATAATATTTAGAATTTTAGTATTGGAGTCATGCGATCCAAAATGATTGTCACATACACACACGCTCATACAGGCTGGCGCGCTTAAGACGATCCACCCTTAAGGCTGCGAGCCAGCCAAAATCATGATTTAGCGATAAGTAATTGACTCCGAAAGTGATGACGTCAAAATCGACCGGGAATTACAAAACCTGAAAGTAGGCTTCCGGTTTCTTAACTGCATCTTGAAAGAGTTTGTTGTGAACGAACCGTACTAGCGCCAAATTTAAATAGCTGTCATCAAAGCTGTAATGTGTAAAGTGTAAATAAAACTTTTTTAGCATTAAAAATTGTTTCTTATAAAGCTAATTTTATAACAATATAATAAAATAAATAAATAAATATATCATCACGGCATATTACCCATTTCTAGGTGTGCCAGTATCTACAACACATGTAGACATCGGTAATGATGACGATATATTTTACCGTGTGGGCGCTTACCAGGCGTCACCTCACGGGCACTCATAGCTGGTGTGGAGAGTGCACCACAGGGGTCACTTTTGTGCCATTTAAAATTAGAAATATTTGGCGTCGGTCGGGATCGAACCCGGTTCCCCCAGGTTCGCGACCAGGCACGCGGCCACGGGATCCCATGCAATATTTTGCAATATAATCAATTAATAAAATGTATAATGCATATGACAAATATTGGACATGGAAAATAAAAGAAGTAGGTATGAAAAATTTGAAAAGTAGATTATCATATAATAAAATATATTTGTCACATACGTATAAATAATATAAAGAGTGTTAATGAATACGTGTTACAAATTTATAGGGTATGTAGGGGATGCAAAATAAAATAAACAAAATTAGTAACTGTAGAGAGAGATCGTAACAGCCAACGAAAATTAAGAAAGATAATGTATGCACTTTTCCTTTTATAATATTAAGGCCTGCGTCATTAACCATTTCATGGACAATAGACATCACAGACCAAATGAACATGGTTTCATTCCACTGCATTTTCACCACAACAATAAGTCTCTCGTCATCCACAAAAAAAAAAAACTTATTATTGCAGAAAAACGAATCACTTGTTCTTGTTTCTTGTGCCACTGTAATTTGCAAAAGTTCAAAATCGTACCAGATGAGATAACAAGCGCGACTAAAACACTACGAATCGAATTGAAAGTAAGAACGGACAGAATAAGTGATCAGATGCAGAATACCCTCCTTTAAACAATTGCTAGGTCTATAACTTAGAATCAGAAGAAAATCTTTTCATCCTCGCTGAAGAATGACAAGAGCCACAATAACATTATTTCTTGGAATTTATTAAAATTTATTTCAATATAAGGTTTCTTAAAACAAATTACGCATATATTTTAATTTATTTTTTTACTTTAAATACATAAAACAGGAATATGTAACAAAATCACATCATTACATTTTCTAGTTTTCAAATAAGACAAATGACAGCTATTTAAATTTGGCGTTAGTTCGATTCGTTCACAATAAACTCTTTCAAGATGCAGTCAAGAAACCGGAAGCCTACTTTCAGGTTTTGTAATTCCCGGTCGATTTTGACGTCACGCTTTCGGAGTCAATAAGGAGAGATCAATGATTTCAAAAACACAGTTTTAAAAATTGTATATAGTATTATTGATGAGAAAAAAATTTTGGATTCATTAAAATCTGAAATTATTATTTTTTACATAAATGCACCCAAGTCATAAATGGAGCAGTTTTATTTTAAAAAGTTGATATCACAGGAATCACAAGAAAACACTGAATATAGCTAGATACATAGAGTTTGTATAATATGATTGATTTCTGAGAAAATAAGCCAACATTTGAACAATGTTAAATGTGTAACTTTAAAAACATTTTTTAAATAGATTGTCAGGTAATTTATAGAGTAATTATTATACTCACTATATAGAACTTTGGCTCAAGAATCACATGATTTTTTTTCATTTTTTTAAAATGAAAAGTACAGCGCCTGGGTGCTGTTCATTGTTAATTATAGGCAAATTTAGTTTATTCTCTCGCCACCACGTGCCGCATGAGATTTGAGCTGTCGAAATAGAACATAAGGAGCAGTTAGGGAGGGGCTCAGGTTGTTAGATTACGTAGAGGGGAAAAATATTGAAATAGTGAAATAAACTGCATTCGCTTCTGCAGCCTATTCAACCTTTTAGGAAAGTCGGCACTGCGTGAATTTATATTGTTTTTGAGTTGTTAAAAATGGGTTTTCAATTTGGAAAACGCAAAAGAAGTAAAAGAGCTAAAATAGCAAAGAAAATTATTTTGAAAAGGTAAAATACAAGTATGTATATTTTTATCAAAGCACTGCAACTTCAACCTATTTCAGAAATGAAGCTCGAAATAAGGTGTCTTCTTCTTTGGAGAAACAAAACAATAGTTCATCATTAACGGAAGAAAACATTGCGATTGCGTAAGTAATAATTATTGTAAATACATATTTTTAATTTTTTTCTTTCACGTTGCTAAATGTACTATGTTCAAAGGAATAGTACAGGCTTACATAGGTACATGTAGTTATTTGGCCCATAAGCGGTGTAAACTGGAAATACAAAATTAGTCTAGAATTTGAAACAACAACCATTTGGCATAAATTTACTGTTTAAATGCATTTAGAATATGAATTATTTAATAAATAAAGTTATACAAAAATTAATTTTTAGTGTTGCCACAAAACCACGACCGGTCTTGGTCTTGTCGAGACGAGGCCATCATTTGGTCTCGACTAAAAAACTCAAGACGAGACGAGACCAGTATCAAGTCTTGTCTAGAAAGTCTTGAGTCTCGACAAGACTCTCGACTTCAGTTCATAGGTATTTTTTTTTTTTAATATATATTCTAAAAGTGCTTCAAAAACTGAGAGTATTGCTGTAAATACTGTTTGAGAATTCGTATAAGAGAGATATTAATTTTTCAAATTTTGTTATTTTCTACTTTCATAGTTGTGTTCCAGAAACATTAATTTATGTACCTAAATATGTATTCCTTATTCATCTAAATAATCAAAATGTAACTTTTCAATGAATTTAAATTACAAATTTAGAATTCTTATGTTATTTTAATGCACCAATATTTTAATTACATTAAAATCAACCTTTCTGTTATAATATACATGTTTTATACGAATAATTTTTGTTTAATTCTCAATTAATTGTATATAAAATACTGCTTACAACTTGGAAAATATTTTCAGTTTTCAAATAGCACAAAAGTTGCATCTGTGGTGCATTCTCCACGTTAGCACTGTACTTCAGTTTTATTTATTAAATTAATTTATTATAACAAAGTAACGTTCCCTTCAAATATACTGTATTTTTCATTTATTTTTAAATAATCTATTGTGATTCTTAGAATTTTACGAAAATGTAGACAAAGATTTTACGACCTTAGGGAATTTCCCGGTTTAAATTTTCAACGGACGTACTTCTTATTCACCTGAATAATTAGTTTCATTAAAACATATGAATACATATCGCATGTTGAAATAGGAATATATTAAATGCAAATAATGTAAACTATTAATACTAACAAATCAGTAACATAATTTTTTGTAAAAAAATAGTAAAAAACGAAGATTTAATTCTTCTCAAACTTTGTATTCATAATTTATGTAAAAATACTTTTCCAACCAATGATAATAAAACATTTTCTAGTTATCGTATAGTAATCGTATCATATAATATAATAATTTGGAAAATATGTACTTCAAAAGATAAAAGTTTATGTATTTATTATGTGATGTATATTGAAAGCAAAACTATATTTGAACAAAGTGAAATGTACCTAAGGGACAAAATATGTAGTTACAGGTATAACAATTTAGGAAAATTGGTATCAGACATTCTAAGAAACTGGTATTAAACATTTCTCGTAAGAACACGTGCAAAATGCAAGTACACTTCCCTCGCCCGGTGTCATTGATCATAAAGGCCTTTGTTTTCTTATCGGCGTATTTTAATCTAAAGTTCAGTTCAACTGGGTTTTATAAAAAAACTAAATTAGGGCTATCCTTGCACAGGGATTGTAATTCATAATTTTTGTTCATTCACATTTTCTTATTTTCAACTTCGTTGATAAAAAATGTTGGTAGAACATAATTAATAAAAATAAGCATAATGTAAAGATTAGAACAGAATGTAAGGAAGTGATGCAGATATTTTTTTATAAAGGGAGGGATACAGAAAAAAATTGGATAATCCATACGGGGTACGCAGAACCTAAAAGGTTCAGAACCGCTGAAATAAAGCATTGGCACAAATTGAAACTGCGATAGCATTCAATCTGTAATTTATGTAATTAAAACAATTTTTATGAATCCTTGCGTTTTGAAAATATTAATGAAATAAACATCTTTATTTTCGAAGGAAAGAAAATTACTGGATCAAATATTAAATATATTTTCCGCCTCTACCGGTTTCGACACCTCATGTGTCTTCTTCAGGAGCTACAATAATATTACAGATTTTGAAAAAAATATTTTAAAAAAATACAAACATGTCTAACGGCAATTCGAGAAACGACCTTCGGAACAAGTTATAACTTAATTCAGTTAAAGGGTGTCATTGTTAAATCAAGATTTATAAAAGTATATCTTAATTTATTGACGACTACATGAGTTTTTTAATGTATTTATTTATTTATTTATTTTTAATTTTGACGACCATTGTACGTATTATACCGTGAGTATTTTTTAACGTGAAACATTGGGTTTTCATGTCCATGGTTACGATTTGACATTTGATTGACAGCAATGTATTTGCGTGTCCCATTTAAAATGAAACATAGGGAACGAATTTGACAGATGTTAGCTAAGTCAGAAATTTAGCTATCAGAAAACCACTCGAGAGCACTAAACATATTTCGGGCACACTAAATTTAATTTTTAGAAAAAAGGTATAATTATTTAAACAAAATTAACCTCTAATGACGTCTTGTCAATATGACAGATAACCGCTGAATTTTCCTATAAGTTACGACTTGACATTTGATTGACAGTAATATATTTGCCTGTCTCATTGAAAACATAGGGAATGAATTTTACAGAGTATTATATTTAAATATTGTAAGAAATTTAGCCAAGTTAGAAAATCACTCGAGCACAAGGTACACTAAATTTAATTTGGAAAGCAGGTATAATTATTTAAACAAAATTAACCTCTACTGACGTCTTATCAAATGTCAAATTCGTTCCCTATGTTTCATTTTAAATGGGACACGCAAATACATTGCTGTCAATCAAATGTCGAATCGTAACTATGGCTATGACAAACCCAATGTTTCACGTTAAAAAATACTCACGGTATGTTATTTATTATTGTCTTATGTATTTATCCATGTTTTACAATCTACAAATTTTCACTTAAGTTACACATGTTTGTATTTTTTAAAAATATTTTTTTCAAAATCTGTAATATTATTGTAGCTCCTGAAGAAGACACATGAGGTGTCGAAACCGGTAGAGGCGGAAAATATATTTAATATTTGACTGAAATCCAGTAATTTTCTTTCCTTCATCACCTTTACAGTCAAGAAGTTCTTGCAGCCATCTTTATTTTCATTTAAATTACATATTACAAAAAAAATAATTCTTTAATAATAACAATAATAATAACAATTAGAGAAAAAGATAAAAATAGCGAAAGAAGTTACTTTTTTGGGGATTTTTGTATATTTAATTACTGCTTCTTTTAAACATATAAATATCTATTTAACTATTGTTAATAATAGAAATGCATTGCTGTGATTTATTCTGTAGCTGAGGAATCGAAATTATATATTGTATGTTTAGTAATGAGAAACAACACTCGATATATACGTATATTTTCATATTAATTGTTTGAAGAGCTCAAATATCAAGTTGACGATATTCATCATAGATTTAATAACAAATATCTCAAATATTATTTGCAATATTTGAATCGCGATTGAACTGCTGTTCTGAGAATTTGATGTAATATTAGATACGATTATAAAAAATTGTTAATGGAAGCAAAGTCGAGAGTCTTGTCGAGACTCGAAACGGGACGAGACTGACACCAAGTCTCGTTTCGAAAGGCCAAGACGAGACCACTCTAGTCGACCCCAGGTCTCGTCTCGTCTCGTCTCGACTTCTGGCAACACTATTAATATTGATTAACTTAGAAATGCCTGCTATCTACATATTATAATACCTATAATATGAAAAAAAAAAAAAAAAAAAATAAGTTAAGAGACCATTCGTAATTATTTCATATTTTCTTATACAGATGCACCCCAAGCACAAGCGTAATTTTTAATATACAGGGTGGGGCAGAAAAACCTATCCGATTTCAAATCCCTTTTTCCAGTAGCGTAACTAAGGGGGGGTTAGGTGGGTGCGCTCACCCCCCTGTGAAGATTTTCAAGATATAGGCGCCTTTTTCAATAATTTAATTAAAAGTATTCATATTTTTATAAAATTTGATCTTATAAATAAAAAAAAATATTAATACAATCTGAAATCCTTTTCATCTTAATATTTTTAATATTTTAATATACCTACCTATTAATTTTAACATAAATATACTAAATAGTAAGTTTAATTAGTTTTATTTGTTGATTACTATTTTCTTTTTCACATCGCCACATCGATAATATACAAGTTGCAATGTAGGCGTCTGGCGTATTTTCTATGCTACTGTCTACTGTGTACTATCTTCTGTGCTGTTTTATTAAGTTCAAAATATCATTTTAATAATGAGTTCAATTAAGAAAAAGATGTCCGGATGGCAGAAAAAAGCAAATGCATTAAAAGGGAGTTCAAAATAAATACTTTTTTTTACCAGTAATAATTCGGACAATTCGGAAGTTTGTAATAAGAGTAACGAGTAACCCTGGTGTTGGATGAATTTAAGAAACTCAAAACTCCTAGGTTAAACTTTTAATTATATTATAGCATATAAAATATATTTTTATTACTAAGGTAATATAACTACTGTAGATTTTTTTAAATTTTACTTTAAATAAATTACGAATTTATTATGGCGCTTTTTTACTAAGAAAAAACCCGCCTGTGGATTTTCCTAGTTACGCCACTGCCTTTTTCTCAAAAGAGTGAGCAGGTAGAGTAGTGGGGTAAAAACCGTTAGAAAGCCGGTTTTATGCCATTTGTCAGTAGTCAACATGCCTTGGTCTGGTGAACATCGTGCTTTTGTTATTGAGCGGTTTATCGAATGCGGCGGTTCGATAATTGCTACACAACGTGCTTTTCGAATTCATTTCGGACTCGGGCGTCATGATCCTGTTCCACATCACGCTACGATTAAAGTGTGGGTGTCAAATTTTAGACAGACGAGTTCAGCATTGAAAAAGAAGCCTGGACGTCCCAGGACAGCAACAGGACCTGAAAACGTGGCCAATGTGAGAGCCGCGATTGAACGTTCCCCGCGTCGTTCGGCGCGAAAACATTCGCTCGCTTTGGCGATTTCCAACCGCAGTATTCGGCGCATTTTGCACCGGGACCTCAAAATGCATCCCTACAAAATGGTTGTTGCACAGGAATTAAGTGAAAGGGATTTTGAAACCCGTTCGAACCTGTGTCGCGATCTCCGAGAACTCCCAAACAATCAAGAGAAAGAAGAAGAAAACGAATTATTGTAAGCATAATACTTTAATTTTTATTTACGAAAGTAACATTATTTTATTATTCTTATAGAGATATTAGTTTTATTTCCGATGATAATTTACGACAAATTGAGAACCACAAATTAGTTTTCGAAGTAGATAAAACTACCACAAAATTTGATAGCAGATCTGTTATAAGCGGTAACAGATTCGTTGAACTGGGATGTTATAAATTGGGCTCTTGAAATTCAAAATTCCCATGACAAAATTTGTACAAGTGGTTGACTTTACGTACATAAAGAAATTCGCCAAGGTTTAGTTTAAATAACATTATAAATAATAATAATAAATGTTTGAATTATAATAATTGTTTAATATTTCCTTGTCACTTATTTACGTATTTCATTGATATTATACAATTGGTTTCCTAGAAACACGCACTCCGTCCATCCCGGCTTTCTTTTCCAGTAATTTATAACTCGTAAGGTACACTGTTCTGATTGGCTGTATGCTACAGCTGCACTTATACAGCCTAGACATCAACAGATGCACAAATTTTCTACTGTGCTGCCATCAGTCGGGTTAAAAACAAAATAACACTCCTATCCCGCGACGTTAATAACTTTGAAACGAATTGTGATAGACATGCCTGGTTTACGCTAAATGTTTTAACATCTAGAGGGCCACATTTTATTAATATTTTTGTTTTTCTTAATTCACTAATCTCACCCCCACCACTCTCAACTTTTAAATCTTAAATGGCAATATACCTCTTGTGACATATCAAATGAAAGCTCTTGAAAAATTCTGTACAATTATGTTAATAAATTGATATTTGAATAAACTGTTTTAAAGTTAGAAACAATAGTTTATAATGGATTCGTCGAAGGGGGCCAATTAATTGGCCCGCTAGATCCCCTGATCTGGCACCCAACGATTTTTTTCTTTGGGGATATTTAAATTTAATTATTTATAAAACTCGACCTTAGCCAATATTTAGTTTTCAAATAACTTCGTAACTATTTGAAAGTGAAAAATCGTAACTATTTGAAAGTGAAAAAAAAAATGTTTTATATAAAATGTTATTGTTTTTTCATAGACTATTTACTGGCACAGACAAAATTTTGTTCTGCCACTATCTTAGTCAGTTTTTCTTTGTTTCTAATAAAAAATGGCCTCTATCTCAAAAACAATTGAAGATCGGACCCATGTTGATTAAACTTTTTTTACTCATTTACACAAATTTATAAAATAACGTAATTGAAACATTAACTTCTCTATATTTAGTGATCTAATCACTAAATTGGCATTGTTACCACTCAAATCACTCATATGATTTGGGGATTCCCGCGCCATAGCTACAGTGTTACAGTACTTGTGGTTTTAATTTCCCACACAGTAACCTGAAAATTTCTTGAGAGAAAAGAAAAATTAATTATATTTACGCCAATCATTTGGTCGATAGGAGCAGTTTCGGCTTAAATTCGTCTACAAATTAAGACGGCCGACTCGTTTATGAAAGTGATGATTATTTAGTGGAAAATCGCAGGACTGAACCTTTTCGTTTGTTTGATCATTGCATTTTTATTCAATTATAATTTATTTAACCTGGAAATGGGGAGCCCCTTTGTCTGGTAGAGCCCGGGGCGGACCGCTCCTGTCCCCCCCCCCCCCCCTAGTCCGCCACGACTGATTTTTTAAAAATTAGAATGGTTGAAATATATCATTTTATAAAGATTCGGGGATGTACTTTCTATCGTTTAAAAACTACGAGCAAAAAACCTCAAATAAATGCACCAAATTTGGCTATTCATTCTGTAATTCGTAAATAGAAAGATTATAATTGTTGTAAATGAATGTCAATTGTGAAGTTGACATTGTAGATCATAAATATGTTTATTATTTGAAGTAATTTTTACTCGTTCAATTGTTATAAGCAAAAAAAGTCTCTTATGCAGACAATACACGTTTTCATTGTACTGACTGACACAAGTTATCTTTGCGTCTTTGAGTAGGGTTATGGATGATTACGTAAGCGTATTGTCCCATAAGATATTTAAATTTTTCCTTGAATCCAACCCTGGGAATTGCAGATATTCTGACTTCTGACAAACATTAGGCAGTTTGCAGTACACCGCACTAAACTGTTCCTTTGTATTTTTATAGTATACGGGTGCTTAAGCTGTTTATGGCGATGCTTTGGCTTTCCATGAGAAAGAGCATACTAGAAATTTAAAGTCATTCATCCACCGAGTAGTTATCCGTTAATGGCTACAATTCAAAATGTGACTCAAATAAATATAGGTACAGCGCACTGAAGCAAACAATGTCCCTGAAGGGGCGTAACCTGAGGTCGCTACACACACTCGTATGTTTCTACGGTACACTAAGAGTAAAAAGTGTTTTTGAGGTTATGCACTGTAAAATCAGTAAAATCAAGTTTTTATATACAAAATAGCTACATACCGTTTTTCTTTTTTTAAACACTGGCGAAAGTAGTATTGACAAAGACTGTTTTCACAAAACTGACTTCGATCAGAAAAATAATTACTAATATATTTCACTCGAAATATGGTAAATTATATAGGAAAAAAATTACCTCCCGCCAATTCCATATTTAAAATAGCGATGAGCTTTAAGTAAAGTTTCACTTCCGATTGATCGTTTGTAAACAAAATCTACTTGTTGTTGTTCCAATAAATAGAAAAGATTGCAATACGAAATTTTGGATTATATTTTATTATGTTTCTCCTGAAAAATCTGTTAGAGCTTCAAATTAAGTACTATATCCGGTTTATCATATATAGTCAAAATCTAATATATTGTTATATATAAATACCAACTTTGCGAAGTTTTGGATCATTAATATATTTTAAAGAAAAATCTTCACATACACATTATTGTCAAAATCATCACCAACTTCCTTATACTCTAAAACGCAATCTGTGTAAATTCTTCACATTATCCATTTCGTAAATGTGTAGTTGCAAACCTTTGAATATATACATTCTACGTTAGTAGATATGTATATTCAAAGTTGCAAACTATTATTTGACACTTTGAAATCTCGTTCTTATTGAGAGCTGTTTGATATAATGCTGAAAACATCACACTTAAATCGAATTACCTTGTATATCTAATATTTATATATGATGGAAAATATATTATTTTTACAAACCTTAATTTCACTAGAATCATATTTAAACTATTAAATTCTTCATAACGCGGTTTCATTATTAATTTTAATGTAATTTCTTCGTGACAGTGAAATTTATTTAAATATGTCAAATTTGTTATTAAAGTATTGTTTTTGTTTGACGCAGAGGCAAAGTGATGTACATAAATAAATTATTTTATAATATAATATAAAATAAAAAATTATTTCAAGTTATTTACTAAATGCTATTATCATAGAATTGAAGATTGTGCCATTATATTCAATTTGAATTGGTAAAAGTTGCTAAAAAATTATATTCAATGATTTTTTTTACAAGAAAAACTGTTAAAAGCTTGTATAAATGATATTTCCGGTTATCCGATATATACACTAAAAAGTAATGAGCTCTTCCCACATTAGTATAGAAAGAGTATACAAAATTTCAAAATTTTTTGATTTAAGTATTTGAGTAATCGTGTCCACACGATCCACACACATACAGACACACAGACATACGGACACACAGACACACACACATACATACCTACAGACATCATTGTAAAAATGTTAAAATCGGATTCTGGGGACATCAAAACGTGCTTATTCACTAAAATCTCTATATCCGATTTTTAGCACGATCCCTATACCTCTTTCACCTAAGGTAGCGGGAGGTAAAAAGATACAAAACTATACATTTGATTTTCATCATTATTTTATCAATTTTGAAAGTAACACTTCAACCTTTTAATGAGTTTAAATATAATGACTCCTTGATTAGATGAGCTACCTTAAGCAAGATATGATTTTTTTATAATTGTGGAAGGAATTATGATGTCACGTGTGGCAGACCAGTGGCAATATAACAACATTTTTCATTAGAGTTCCGCCATCTTTCTCACTAATGCGAATGAAAAATGGATAGTGTGTAGGCGGGGCACTGTGCATTTATATGCGGAAATCTCAGTTTTCATATTTCTAACCAGTAGACTCAAAATCCACATCCGTCACGTCATAAAATATTTAATTCGTTATAACTTTATAATGAAGAATGTATTTTAAAATTATTTAGATTTACTACTTATTATTAATCAGTAAGTATTTAACGATTTTCATATAAATATGTTATATTTCAATTATGTTTACGGGCTCATTATGATATAATATTGTAATGTACCCTTCAAACATGATAAATTTTTCTCTTGGTTTTTCTTGGTTTACTCGGTTGGCAATCTAGTGGTGGTATCAATACTATTGCATATGCATTTGGACGAGCGTTTATGGGTCATTATTAGCAATAAAAGAATAAAAATAAGCGAAATGGAAATGTATAAACAAACAGAATTTTTTTTTATATAAAGAAAAACATAAAAAAATCAACAAATAGTGAAATATTCGATTATTTCTACAGTACTTCATTTGTACTCTCTTTTGTAATTTATATTTGAATTTGTTTCAGAAAATCTAATGTTACCAGTACAGAAACTTCTACTGCTTCGAGTGCTGCGTGCACAGAAACGGAAGTGAAATTTGAAGAGTAAGACACTATTTTTACTATTATAAATAAAATTCAAAATAAATAATTATCTTTATACATACAGAATTTCTCGCGACGAATTTAATTTTACAAAACTATTTACACGGAAATAATTTCAACACTCATTTCTTGAAATAAGTCTTGTACTAAATCTGTTTTTAATACGTTTTTAAATTAAGTTTTTTCCAGTAAGGCTGTAAATTAAAAAAAAAAAAATTGCACTCAAATTCAGAATTTAATAAAAGTTCAATAAAGTGCAATATGATGGTGACACTTGATGTAACTGTTCTAATAAGATATATAAAAATAAAACTTGACATGTTTCAGAAGAATTCAGTCTCTGAATCAACCTCTGGCTCTGACTGGCCCACTCAACCAGAACCACAGACGCGTTTCGCTCTTATTGCAGCTCTTCAGAGTGGTGTACTTCTGCAGTCATCATAACTTTTTGGAATGTTTATCATCCGTCCTCACAACCTTTCTCAGTGTCTCTTATATGCATCAGTACACCACACTGAAGAGCTCCAATTAGAGCGAAACGCGTCTGTAGTTCTGGTTGAGTGGGCCAGTCTCTGATAAATGGCCGAGAGGTTGATTCAGAAACTGAAATCTTGTGAAATTCAGAACTTTATTCTCTCTGTTTTCTCAAGCTATTTATATTTTATATGTTTGGGGTTGGATACGATGAATATAAATCTAAGTCGAAATAACGGATTTCAAGTGACACCAAGTATATTCTCAAATATCAGTTAGTTTGTAATAGTTATTTATGTATTAAGAGCGTAAGGATGCTTTTATGGCCTCCCGCTACCTTAGGTGAGGGAGGTATAGGGATCGTGCTAAAAATCGGATATAGAGATTTTAGTGAATAAGCACGTTTTGATGTCCCCAGAATCCGATTTTAACATTTTTACAATGATGTCTGTAGGTATGTATGTGTGTGTGTCTGTGTGTCCGTATGTCTGTGTGTCTGTATGTGTGTGGATCGTGTGGACACGATTACTCAAATACTTAAATCAAAAAATTTTGAAATTTTGTATACTCTTTCTATACTAATGTGGGAAGAGCTCATTACTTTTTAGTGTATATCGGATAACCGGAAATATCATTTATACAAGCTTTTAACAGTTTTTCTTGTAAAAAAAATCATTGAATATAATTTTTTAGCAACTTTTACCAATTCAAATTGAATATAATGGCACAATCTTCAATTCTATGATAATAGCATTTAGTAAATAACTTGAAATAATTTTTTATTTTATATTATATTGCCCGAGGCGTAAGCCGAGGGATAAAAACACGCTAAAGGCCATAAAAGCAAGTTACGCTCGTGGTACATACAAAACTTTATGCACGGACGAAAATTTTCAAATTATGTGTTAGAAAAATTGCAGCGAAAAGAATTTTCCTCGTACACCAGTATCTAGTGTTGCTATGAAAGCGGAGAACAACAGTTTATTGTTTGTTTATTAGTTATGTCATTTGAGTTTTATTTTGTGTATCTCCGTGCTTTCCATATAAATATCACAAATTCATTTTTATTTTTCATTAAAGAATATAAAAATTTTCAATTTGTAATAAACAACTTTTCATGTTACCTGTTTAAATTGTTTATATTGTAGGTTATAATTTGGTTTGACGTTTGCGGGCTATAATGAGGCCCGCGGACTATAAATTGATGTTTATGTCAAAGAAATTCGTGTATAATTGTCAAATTATGATACGTCCGTGCATAAAGTAACTTTTAGCTCAATATAATAGAATAAGAATAGTCTCAAGTTATTTGTTCGTATCCCGCCAATATTTCATTTGAATATGTATTTTGTAATTTACATTTGACTTTATTTCAGAAAATCCAACTTCATCACTACAGAAATTGAGATTAAACAGGATGAGTAAGATACTATATTATTATTTTAAACCCGTAGGTATATAATTTGTAACAACATCCATTATTTCTCAATTTCGTTTCTGGTAAAGTCCATTTTAAGTTCACAATATGCCAAAGATTTACTAGGAAAAGTTGTTCAGAATAACAAATTGTGGGCGTGTACAAAGTTTCAGGAAGATGTACAACTTTTATTTATTTTGTTTAACCTAAAAAATGACGGTTTAATCAAAGTATGTAGATCTTCCTGAAATTTTGTATAGGGCCTAAATTTGTTATTCTGAACAACTTTTCTTCGTAAAACTTTGGCAAATAGTGAACGGAAAAAGCACTTTACCAGAAACGAAATTAGTTTTCAATTGTCAAAGCCTACTTGATTTGGGCAAGGCGGAAGAAGAATGTTTTTAAAGAGTTAAGTGATTCTGTGGAGCTCTTGCTTTCATCCCTTTTCTTATTATTTTCGGGTTTTTGCTAACCCACTAAGTGGGAAACGCGTGATTTTATGTATGTATGTATGTATGTATGTATGTATGTATGTATGTATGAAAGTAAACTAAAAATAAGTTTAAAGATTCACGGGTCTGGCTTGAAGCTTGAAAGCTTGGCTTGAAAAAGGTTGAAAAATCAAGCCAAGCCTGTTCTTCAAAGAAGCTTGATTTTTCAAGCCAAGCCATGCTTCTTTTTTATCAAGCCCAAGCCAAGCCTATCATTAAAAAAAGCTTGAATTTTCAAGCCAAGCTAAGCCTTTACTTGTCAAGTAGCTTGGCTTGAAAACAAGCTTTTTCAAACTTTTCATAAGAATCATTGTGGTGTACGACAAAACTGTAATTTTCAAACTTCTGAGAATTGGGGTTCCGAAAAGGACCACCTTCACCTTCACTAGCTGTTAGTTTATTTAGCTTCCAAAATTTGTAAAAAGGATTATTATTATGCACTGTCCACTCACATAATGACAACTTATTACGAGTAGTATTGCTTTACTCTGAACATTTAATTGAATTTTATATTTGACTGTAAACGATCAACATTTTTTTTTTATTATTAAAAGTGTAATAGTATGATAGATAGATAAAATTAAAAAGTTTATTTTTTAAAGATTTGTGTATAATTTATTCCAGTTACATACTGATTTAATTAATTAGATTTTATTCAAAGTACTTTTAACTTAATAAAAATATTAAATATCAATCATTACATATAGAAATATTTAAAATTTGTATTAACTTTGAATATATAATACCCTTAGAGTATTATATATTCAATGGTATTAAGTTAAAAGTACTTTGAATAAAATCTAATTAATTAAATCAGTATGTAACTGGAATAAATTATACACAAATCTTTAAAAAATAAACTTTTTAATTTTATCTTTATATTATACCATTATAATTTTAATAAAAAAAAATGGTGATCGTTTACAGTCAAATATAAAATTCAATTAAATGTTCATATCCATATTGTTGTTATATTTTACCGTCGTCTTTCATCTTTACATATAGTTATTATTTAGTAATACCAAATTGAATTTATGTAAAACTAAACATGATTTATCGTCACAATGGTACAACAAAACATTTATATATCGATATATGGGATTTATTGGTATTAATTTCACATCGAATATCAATATTCAAATCTTGATACCACAAACAAATAGTTTAATTTAATATACCAAGACCCATATATTACTTAATATACTGTAAAAATAAATGACATGAAATAAAAATATGATATAATGTTGCGTGCGTAAATAAGTTCGCGCATGAGCATTTACTAAGCTTGAAAGCTTGATAAAGCTTAAAAATCAAGCAAAGCCTAAAAATTTAGAAAGCCCAGCCAAGCCCAACATTAAAAAAAAGCTTGAATTTTCAAGCCAAGCCAAGCTTTTTTATTTCAAGCCACGTAGCTTGGCTTGGTGAATCCCTATCTGTGGCTGGAGCCTGGGGCGCATTTGATTATGCTTTTGGTGCGGTTTGATTTGTTAATAAAACATAAAACGTCCGTAGTCTAGGGTACACGAGGACCTCACCGTACAAACCTGTCAAAATATGAAATTTAACAGAATTTAACAGATTGCCTTATACTTGTTTTTTAATGTGCTATTATTTACAGCAAAATTATATCACGAACTTAATATGCACAGGGTGCCTCATTTTCGATGTTTTTAAAGGTATCTCGGGTAACAATAACGATAGAGCAAAGCCGCTTGCACGTTCCACAGTAAACTTTACGAGAAAAGTCAGGAATTTTCGATCTTCTTTTGTTTCTGAGCTACATGCAAAAACTCGTTTTTTCACTATTTTCAAAAATATCTCATATCTTATTTATTATGATAGTTAAAGAAAAATTGTGTAGACAAATTTTGTACCGTTTTTTGTTTAAAATAAATTGGCGTAATTAGATTTTATGAAAACTTAATAACTCTCGAGATATAACATAAACTTATGATTTTTTAAATGACAGTCTATGTAATATTCTCATCTTTTTGCCTGTTTTATACGTTTTTTAATGATATATAACAAGTCTTTTTTGAGGTAAATAAATTGAAAATGATTAAGAAACAAATGAAAAAATCCATTACAGATCACCTTTTGTTTATTTTAATTCTATACTTTTTAATTACGTTCTCAAAATAATTCTTAATTAATTATTTTCGGGGTAGCTAAATTATTTTTTATCGACATTGGTATAATTCGAAAACAGTGGTTTAATATGCTTTCTGAGGTATATAAATTGAAGAAATGATAAAAACTGAAAAAAATAATATTAAAAATAAACAAAAGGTGAACTAGGTTTTTTCATTTGTTTCTTAATATTTTCCATTTTTTTTTTTCACCGTAAAAAATAATTGTTTTACTTACGTTTAAGGGACTAGTCTACCTAGAGCAAAAATTCGATTTAATAATTGCAGTTACAGTAGTTGGGCGGGGCGAGGGGAAATGTTTGAGCATTCGGGTTTTGCTGGTGCTTGGGATCGTGTATTTTCGGTGCTCCTCAAGTCTGCCGGCTAGACATTTCTGTCACGCACGCTCAGAAAACCTCGAACTCTCGAACTCCGTACAGCAAGGTGGACAGGTGGGTGACAGTAAGGTAAACTGTACCCATCAAGAGTGGGTGCGCTGACTCATTAGACATAAGTTGTATAGTAAAAAAAAAACTTAAAAAGTAAACAAAAATGGACCGAAGATATTCAAAAACAGGCAGAATTTATTTATCGGCAAAAAGAAAGAAATTAGGAGGATATAAAGGAAAAAGCAAAAGGTACGATTTTATATAAGGTTAGGTTACTGTGATGATTATTGAAAGAATAAATGAGATAATGTACCAACATTAGAAAGAAATAGTAAACTTCAATAATATAAAGGTGGTGTAATTCGCATTTTACTTTGACGTAATAATAATGCTTACTTCTTATTCTAAACCACTTATAAACACAAAGTCGCAGCACCTAACCAGCCAATCGATTATTATCGTAAAATTTCGGATGAATTCGGGCGAACTAGACTTGCTTTTCATTTTTGTTTGAATTTAAACGTAGCGCCATTCTCAAAATATTTCATCTTGGAATAGAAATAAAACGTTTGATGTAACATGGTGCTAAATGACATTTGAATATTTATATTTTGCTTACTATTACGAATTTTAAGATCGCGTTTTTACCAATACACCTTATGTTGCACCTATATTTTTATAGAGACAAAAATACTGCATTAATATTCGCATTTCATCTTCTAATTTCGGCTTAATTAGTGAATCAAAAACAGCAAAAGCACGTGCAAATATAGTTATTAACCATTTATATAAACCATTTTAGAGGTAATGCAGCAACTCACTACGGAATCGAAAAGGAAATCAATTGCAAAACGGGACTTTACAATAAGAAGTAGTTTAAATTAGAAGAATCCTGTTATATACCGTATGTCCACGGATCGAGTTCCAAAGAGGAAAAACTTTTTTATTTTTTATTTTACAAAAAAATGTATTCTTGATAAAAGTTTTTGGATGTCCCGAAACGGCCAATTCAGTTTTAACATTTTCAAATTTTCTTTTAGTTTCAGATAAAAATCGAAAATTGGTCGTTTTAGTTGAAAATTATTCTAAGTCCCAAAAAATAAGTTTGCGTTGTCATGGTAATTGCCGTTATTTATTTATTTTCATTAACTGTCAGTTATAAAAATCAACCATAATCGTTGTCAAATTCTTCGACAACTCGACGGATCGCTTTATTACCTTTGCCATAGCATTGAATTAGGTAAATTCGTTCGTCTTTTGACAACATTTTCAACTAAATCGACCAATTTTCGATTTTTATCTGAAACTAAAAGAAAATTTGAAAATGTTAAAACTGAATTGGCCGTTTCGGGACATCCAAAAACTTTTATCAAGAATACATTTTTTTGTAAAATAAAAAAGTTTTTCCTCTTTGGAACTCGATCCGTGGACATACGGTATATATATAGGGTGTAAATTTTCAAACGAGTCATAGGGCTATAACATGGAAAAAACAGTTTTTTAGATGCCAACACATTACATTTCTGTTTCATATAAAGCCAGAAAATAAATTTAAAAAATTGCACAATTAAGAAAAAATATCAATAGCCGTGGAACTGAAAGAAACAAAACAAAACAATTGTTCACTTGACGACGCTCTTTAATAAACGTTTTTTACGTATTATTTGTTAAATTATTATTATTTTCGTTTTATTAAGAAGAAGTCATGGATAATTTGCTCATGAAGAAAAATTACAAATTATTAAATGGTTTTAATTGTTCCCTTGCAGTGGCGTAAGTACAGGGGTTGCAGGGGTTGCGGCGCAACCCGGCGCCAAGGTGCTATAGGCGCCTACCGGCTGTAAAAACCTCGAAAATGTGAAAAAAGTGCAAATGCTTAAATGATATACAGAATGTCCCAGATTTAAAGGGCATAACTTGAACCATGGATTAAACAGGTAAAAATAAGGTGACAAGTTCATTTGAGGAAATGTCCGTAAATGCTTTGTTTCAGAGATATTCATATTTTTCTTATTGGAGCAGCGCTTCTTTAAAAATCACCGTTATAACGAGATATGAAATATTATCTTATTATTATTAAGTTATGACATAATAATTAGATTAATTAGGTATAGGTAATTATTTGGCTATTACATAATTTCAATACAAAATTTAGTTTGCTTGCACTGAGGTCAGGACAAAAATGAAATTTTTTCGATGAATTCAAACAAATTTATTATTTATGTACAATAAAATAATAACTATTATTTATCAAATTTGTTCAAAATGTTTACCTGTAGCAAGCAAACATGTACGACAACTATCTGCCACAGTATTGGTCGCTGCGTGACATTGCTCGGGAGATTTGATTATGATTCAAAGAAATTCTCATCTACGGTTACATGAAAATCCTCATGCAATTAAAGAAAAAAATTTTCACTATGAATTTCAATGTAATGTTTGGCTAGGTATTATTGAAAATATTTTAATAGGCTCTTTCTTTTTGCCAGATCGTTTAAATTCAGAGAGGTGTAAAAAAACTTTTATATACAAAAAAAAAAAAATATTTAGTCGTTATTTATCGAGATATATACTATATTCTATACGTATTGGGCACCCTGTATATATTATGTTAAGCCATGTGTGCTTCTCTGCATCGAATGTAGATTTATTAAATATTAATAGGCGCTAGTACAAGTTTTGCTACCCGGCGACTGGACTTCTAGTTACGCCACTGTTCCCTTGTCTCGTTTCTTATAACTTATTTCTTATTACATGTAGATCATCTTTAATTTGTAAATACCTATTACAATCCTAATGTTTACTTTATTTTGTGTTATTTTGTATTAGTTCATAAATTAATAACTTTAATCTTTAATTGTCCCCTATCATACTAGTAAAAAATCTGTTGTGGCCAACACAAAACCTCCCGCTATTTAATTTGTATTAATTTAAATACATACCTACGTATTTAGTAATGCTGCAAACTATATTATGTAATTTTGTTTATAACTATTGCTTTATTTACGATTTTCTTTATTATTTAATATGTCACTATTATTAATTTGAAGTGATTAGTTTTTTGACAATGACGTTTATCTGTCAGTTACATTCATTTGAAAAATGAACTGTGTAACAAAGGAATTGTGTTTATCTTAGGCTTCAGGATTAAAAGAAAAAAATGATTTTTAAATTTATCTAAATTATATAGAAAAAGTATTAATGTATACCTGTAGAAAATTCAATATTCTTTAATTTTCATAATGACTGAATGCGAAAAAATGGCATTTAATGGTATTTTTTGAAGAAAAACCATTATGAGCTTCAAGTAAAGTACCATTTCCGTTTGTCCAATTTACATCAAAATCTAATGGCTTCTTTTCATATTAGAATAGGGTCGAAATACAAGGTTTCAGAATTTTCTGAATGATAGTATTTGAGTTAGAGCGAAGACAAAATTCATACACATACACACACACATATACACACACACATACAGACATCATCGTGAAAATGTTAAAATTAGATTCTAGGGACCTTAAATCGTGGTCATTTCCTAAAATCTCGATATGTGATTTTTAGCACGATCCCTATACCTCCCTTACCAAGGGTAGCGGAGGTAAAAATGACAATGTTTTGTTACTGTCAGTTTCATGGATAATGATATTTTTTCTTAATTGTACAAATTTTTTAATTTATTTTCTGGCTTTATATGAAACAGAAATTATTTTTTCAATAAATTAATATAGAAACTTTTGGCGTCTAAAAAACTGGTTTTCTATGTTATAGCCCTATGATCCGTTTTAAAATTTGCACCCTGTATATATATCTTTATAAAGAAATTTTAAATATGCATATGGTTAAATTAATTTCTATTCGTTCATAACTTATTCATAACTGCATATTTATATAATTTTATATCTATAGAACTCAACAATATTTTGTAACAGTGTAGCAAGCAGCCATAGCGTCTCTTGCGTCGTTCCGCACTTAGCCCGAGTGACGGTAACCTGTATGAACGACACCTTTGCTATAGGTAGACGGTAGACTAGCCCCTTTAAACAAAACAATGTAGGCTTGTTATACAGGGTCCGGCAAAATAATCTCCCACATTTTGCACCGTCACTGTGCCCCAACAACTGAAGAGAAGCGGAGTTTAGTGTATTTAGCTGATAACGCGCGCTTTGCCATTTTAGTTGTCGTCATGAATTGGACGGGTGAGCATCGTGCATTCATTATCGAAACTTTTGTGAAAAATAACGAATCTGTGATTACAACGCAACGAACTTTTCGTACTCACTTCGCGTTGGGTAGACATGCTAGGATGGAGCTACGACCTATATGGCAAGAAGGTCCATGGACGCTTGAAGGGAAATGTTTACAGGACACGTAATCTCGTTACGTGGAGACGTTGGATGGCCAGCGCGTTCACCCGATCTTGCCCCATGCTACTTTTTCCTTTGGGGCTATCTGAAAGCGAAGGTCTTTGAACACCATCCCCGAACCATTGACGAATTGAAAACAGCAACACGCCAAGAAATTGCAGGAATATCGCCTCAAATCACTTCTCGAGTAATGGAAACCTTCAGAAATCAGCTTCGAATGTGTATCAAAAAAATGTTCGCCACTTGGACTCTGTTATTTTCAAAACTTAATGAAAACAAATGGCATAGTATACATTTCCATTTAATAAAAAAAATCTAAATAGCATTTACAATGTCGTTTTTATTAAAGATTAAAATGTGGGAGATCATTTTGCCGGATCCTGTATATAATTTTAAAAAAAAACCTCTCAACAGGATTAAATTCCAATTACTGAGTAGGTTCACATACACAAACATCCATGCCTTAGTGGGATTCGAACCCAGAACCCCGAGCACACTCATGACTAAGAGGCGTTGCTCTAACCATTGAGCCACTGGAGCCGACATAATTGAAAAGCTTATAAAATAAGCAAAAAGATGGAAATATTTTAAACATAGCTTTCCATTTAAAAAATCATAAATTTGTATTACATCTCGAGAGTTAATTAGTTTTCAAAAAATATAATTACACTATTTTATTCTACGCAAAACACGGTACAAAATTTGTCTAAACAAGTTTTCTATAACTATCATAATAAATAAGGTATGAGATATTTTCGAAAATTGCAAAAAGCCTGTAGCTCAGAAACAAAAGAAGATGGAATATTCATGTGGTCATTATTAAACATTTTTCGAAAAGATGACTGGAATGTGCAAGCGGTTTTGTTCTTTCGTTAATATTAGCCGAGATACCTTAAAAAAACATTGAAAATGAGATACCTTTACATATAAACTATTCTTTACAAGTAACTTTGTTTACGGAATTTGCATAAAATACATAGAATAAACGAGGCCATATTAAATTTATTTTCTTGTACTCGCGGTCTACCAAAGTATTAATAATGCCAAAATTAATTGTTATTGAATCGATCAATACTTTGGCGGTCTTTCCTAAATTGTTAAAATGTTATACAAATTGTCAAGTTCTTAAACCTATTGTTAACTGTTTTTAAATTTATACGTATTTTTACTGTACATGTTTTAATTCATTTTTAAATTTGTTTCAGAAGCAGCATTATCTCCAATATAGAACCTTCAGTTTCGTCTTCACCTTCATTTATAGAAAGTAGAGATAAAGAAGAGTAAGAAACTTGAATATAATTTTGAATTTTAATATAAATTATTATTATATATTTCAGATATGACATAGAAGAAATAAAGGAAAGAATAAGTTACCTAGAGAAAAGCAAACTTGAAATAGAAGCTGAATTAAAAGAACTTTATTCTAAATTAGAAGAAAAAATGATAAAACCAATAGTTGAGATAGATATAAAGGAGGAGGAATTAATGTTGGAAGATTAGATTTACAAGTACAACTAAATTATTTATATTGCTCTACAAATTATGTACCTACTTCTCATGTTTAATTAAGACTATTTTTATTCGAATAAAATGTATGTTTTTAATTTTCTTTATTCTTATTTTAATCAAAAAAATCTTGAAAATCCTTTATTACTTTAAGTTAAAACGGCAGTTTAATCAACATACACAAGCGAAAGATGCAGCAAAAAATTGTAGACAGTCAACAACCGGTAAGGTATAGGGAATTATATTTTAGTGAAATACCGAGCAGCCTGTATATTATAGAAATGATGTGTTTGTTAATTTTGTAGTTTCAAAAATTGGTCATTCGTTAAGATTTTCTTCATATAGCATGACCACTGACAAACCCAAACAAACCCCCCAGGTCTGTCTGTGGCATGACTATATACCTGGTGGCGCTTGAAATCCTTTACTAGATTTTTCCATTCTTCGTCGATATTAGCCGTATTCTTTTTGGTTAAAATCTCAGTTCATCTCAGCTCACTTCAGATAAACTCAATAAATACTAGTTTAAAATGTATTAGTCACTTCGATAAAAGTTAAGATCAGAAACAGCCAACTGTTAAATTTTATCGTTCACTATTTTATATGTTATTTATTCAATTTTGGCGTTTTAAACTGTCATTACTAACTTCATAGCAGTTACTTATAAGTAACACTTTATTCACAAGTGAATTAAATTTTTTTAAATCAGTCACAAAATTTTAATACTTACCATAATATATATCAGACATTATCAGCCATTTATTTTTCACGGCACAAATGACATAAAGCATTTTAAATAAATGATTTGACGTCTATCGGCGACGATTGTCATGCACAGCCTACTAACTGATCAGTTTTTTATTTTGTCAAAATTAAATATTATAATGGTTTTTATTATTATTTCGTCAAAATTGAATAAAATAAAAAAAAACCACGTGAGATAAATGTGTTTATTCACAGACATTACCTTAGCTATTAAAATTTTTACGGTAGTTGTGGGTAGTTCCGGATCTGTATAGTTCCAGGAACTATGTTTTGAATTGGAACTATGTTCGTTCTTTCCTTATAGCGCAATTTAGTAGTTCCGATATTTAAGCGTTCCACTTGGTCGAATGGAAACTAAACGTTGTAACATGTCACATATCCGCGGAGGCGAAATGAAACATAGTCGCTCGGAACGAACAGAGTATAGACCGAGAACGAAATGCGGCTGCTTATTTCATGATTTGGCCGTAACTAAATTCACTCCTCTTTGGTTATCTTCGTCTTCGCGTTCGTGTAATAACGTAGCGAATGTGACTTTGGCGCGAATTTTGTATACGTTCTAAGAAAAATTATTAGATTAGTACTATTTATTATTGCGAGGTTTTTATTCGAAAATTAATGATTAACGTTGAATTAGTTTTGTTGTATAGTGTAAATTTTAAAAATGTAGATATGTTGATACTGATCATTTGTATAATATATCGATTGATTTTTAAATATGCCAACCAATTAGATAGATACACTATAGTTACATACAAATACACAACAAAGCCATATTTCATTTCACGTACGAAAATAGCGTTAGTTTTGATAGGGATATAAATTCTGCCCTTTGATTGGTCAGAATGCAAACCTAGTTCACAAAAATGAAAAAAATATCACATGTCAGTTATCAAATCAAATCTACAGAATTAAGTGATGTTTAACCATATTTTGTTGTAATTTTTAATATTCTAACTTGAATTATTTACAGAAAGATTTCAATATTTCCTTCACTTCTTGAACTAGAAAGGAAACGACGGAACTAGATAGTTCCGCGGACATGTTTCCGGGAACTATTTCTTTTCAGGGAATGAACTGTTCCATGTTCAATCCCGTCTCGGAACTGTTTTGCGCAAGTCTATTTTACGGTAGCATGTTGGCCGAAATATGTAAAAATATGCTATAAATGTAGGGTTAAGAATGTCTATGTTTGAATTTTATTGGACCGGGACAGCGCGTACGCAGTCCCGACTACCAAAAATAACGCGCCCGAGTTATCCGCATTAGGGATAATCGCAGGGGTCAGCCCAACCGTAGTGCAATGGAAGAGCCTCACCCTGGGGGAACCGCCTTATTGATCACGGTAACCCCTACGCCAGGTAAGTATGCTTTGCTTCGGTCTTGCACTTCCTTATCTATACAGTCATGCAGACAAACGACCCGTAGAAGTAATTCAGTTTTCCTTCAATTTAGTCACATATCACTTTAAATGTATTATTAAAATTTCGAACATCAAACAATAAATTATTTCTGCATATTTGTATAAATTTAATTGTTTCAAACATACAAACAATAAAACTTTAATGACGGTTTTATTCATATAATTTATATGATTTGCGTCGCAGTACACTCAGAGCCATCTAGAATGGCTATAACGAAAGAATAGTCAGTATTAGCAAATCAATTCAAAAGATGGAGCTACAAGCTACATATTTTTTAACATGCCTTTATTGGAAATTGTGGCATTGTTATTGTCAGAAAAATTTACTTTTTAACATAAATATTACTTTTATTTGAAATAATTTCTTATGAGAATGAAAACTGCAGTTCCAAAACTTGTGACCAAAATTTTGAGCTAATACCTAAATAGTTATTTACAAATAGTATATAAATGTATAAAAGTTGAAATGTTTGATTCGTAATTATATATATTTAATATTTAAGTATGTATTAGTGTTGTAACATGCGAAATTATTTCTATCCGGATATCCAAATACGAATTTACCCGGAATCCTAAAAATTCTGTTTCCGGATATTAAACTGGTATTCGAAAAATCCGATATCCGCTAAACCGGATTAAAAAAATCTTTTGTGGCCAGCACAAGACCTCTCGCCATTTCCATATTAGGCTATATAAGTATTGTAAAATTGGAAAATAATCAGACATGCAGTCATATATAAATTATTTATTTCCTGGCCGACGTTTCGACTTTAACAAAAGTCTTCTTCAGGGCTCTAAAAGTATACATGGAGTCATTACAACATGAAAAATTATAATTATAGTGAAGCTACAAATTTCTAATATATAAACATATAATACAATTAAATTACTTTCTTATTTAAACATTACTTACAGAAATAGTCAAATATGTAAATTAGCAAGTGGATCCCCTATATGACCAATTGGAAATGTCCAGGTGAAGTTAAGTAAAATAAATAAATAAATAAATATGTTGTATCAGGTCAATTTTTAAAAAATAAATTAAGCTGGAGCGTCAACATCAAATTGTAAATTCAAAAAGCTTTTGAAAATTGTAAAATAAAACGTCTATCACCACAAGTAAGAAATTTTTTTAACAAGGACAAGCAAGTAAAGTTAAGTAAAAAGGATTAATTATTATTGTCCAATACGAAGGGTTTTAAAAATACATACTTAAGTCGAAAATGAACCATAATATAGACAAATTAATAACGTATAAGTGTTGTTGGAAACGTAGTATGAACATGTTAAGTATTATTTTTGTTATAATTTATGAAATTGTAGTAGATTACACTTAAATTATCTATATCTGTCTGGTGATTAATGTTATTTTTATCTGCTTTAATGTATAACATTTCTAGAGTAAGCCTTTTATGTAAATTAGATTCTTCTTTGATAATCATTGTATTGCCAAAATTAAATTCGTGTTGATTGTTTTTTACATGTTCTACTAAGGCACATTTTATATTTTTGTTAGTGTTATTTGAATTCTTTTTATGTTCATCCAAACGTATTTTTAAGTACCTTTTTGTCTGTCCAATATAGAATTTATTACACCCCATACATGGTATTTTGTATAGCAAGTTGGATTGTTGTTCTTTACTTGTTGTGTCTTTAATTTTACTAAATAAATTGGAAACAGTTTTTTGTTGTCTAAATGCTACTTCCATGTCAAGTTTGTTTTTTATTAATCTTTTGAATTTTGGCGCTAATTCTTTAATAAATGGCAGTGACACGTATCTCATTTCACTGTTGTTTTGTCTGTTTGTGTTGTTGTTATCAGCTGTAGTATAGTATTGCACTTCGCTTTCGATCCGTCGTTTTATAACAAAAAATTACAGAACTTTACCCAAATATTGTTTTTTATTGTATTTAACATGTCTTCTGCACACATATAATTCTAATTATATCTATTTTTCATTGTATGAGGAAGTTCCTATATGTGAGATATTTAATTAATAAAACAATAAGACAGATTAAATATACTTCCCAGAAAAAGCTATCAGAATGCCATTAAAACTGCTGATTTTTGACACTGACATGTGTCATTTACAAACTATGTTATAAACATTGGAATTTGTCAACTGGTTACCTTAGTGCCTCAGCGATTAAATTACTCTATATATTATAGTGTCTTTATCTCTAAATCTATACAAGATATAATAAAAAAAAAATTGTGTATTAGATGGAGAATTTTATGTTCTTCAATATTTAATAACAAAAATTTCCAAAAAAGTATATTTAGAAGAATTTTTCTAAGAAACTATACTACTTCCGGTTGTTAAATTGTTACCAAAACCATTTCAGCTCTTCCCAAGAATGTCAGATTGAGGAATCCATAGTTAAACAGTTCTTAAGTCTTATAGTTTTTGAGGAATCGTCCCTCCAACATCCATACATATATACACACACAGACATCATTTTAAAAATGTTATAAACGGGTTCTAGGGACCTTAAATCGTGCTTATTCAATAAAATCTGGATATGCGAATTTTAGCATGAATCCAATACCTCTCTTAGCGAAAGAATAAAACGATATCTACACAAATTTTAAAACCGGTATACGGGTAAAACCTGTTTCCGGATAATTCAATATTCGTAGAAACCGGATATTTCGATATTCAGACACATCAGTGGTCTATCAATGTATTTACAGAATAAGAATTCCAGGAATAATAATCATAAAACGAAATATTTGCAAATATAAATGAACATGGTTAGGAGTGAGAGTGACAGGTTTGGTTAAAACGGCTTTCGGTTTCAGTCGGATTCCGATTTAATCCAAATATTCGGATTTACAATTTTAAAAAAATTATACCAGATATTTTATTATCCGAACAGCCGGATATCGCAAATCAGTACCTAGTAGTGGTGGAAACCGGTTCCGGTTCTGTTCGGTTCGGTTCCGGTTCCAAAATTACCCGGGTACCCGGTTATTTGAATGTGTAACTACCCGGTTCTCGGTTCCGATTCCATGACTACCCGGTTCTCGGGTCTGGAACCGAAATCGAAATTACCCGGTTCTGGAACCGAAACTACCCGGTTCTCGGTTCTGGAAGCGAAACTACCCGGTTCTCGGTTCTGGAACCGAAACTACCCGGTTCACTGTTCTGGAACCGAAACTCATCGGTTCTCGGTTCTGGAATCGAATCTCATCGGTTCTCGGTTCTGAAATCGAATCTCATCGGTTCTCGGTCCTGGAACCGAAACTCATCGGTTCTCGGTTCTGGAATCGAATCTCATCGGTTCTCGGTCCTGGAACCGAAACTCATCGGTTCTCGGTTCTGGAATCGAATCTCATCGGTTCTCGGTCCGGGAACCGAAACTCATCGGTTCTCGCTTCTGGAATCGAAATTCATCGGTTCTCTGTTATGGAACCCGAACAGATTGAGTCTTGAATATAGGTCGGAATATATGTAAAGTGCATACTAAGTGCATTCTTGCATATTTTTAAGAAAATTTAATAATACATGTGCAAAATAAAACACGTGTGCATATAATATGAAAAATTTTGACAATTATGAATTATAAATTATTGCTTTAAAGAAAAATTTTTATTAAAAATTTTATGTTCTGCTATGTGTAATTTGTATTTTGTATTTATATACATTATCAGGTATTTCCACTTTTACTAAGGAATTTTCTCATTTCTCTACCCGACTCTTTGGCGTGAATTTGCAGTAAAGAAAATGATACGTATAAACAAAACATATAATTGTCTATTAAACAAAAATGATGGATTTAAAATTTTTACATAAACAAATAAAATATTAAATGGCTATATTGATTGTATTTAATCGAACTGAAGTCAAGAAATTAAGAAATATTCCTTTATATGAGGGGAGTTTTTTATGTTATCTACCTAGCTATGAAAACAACGAGTTAGAGAACAAATAAAATTTTATTTTTCAACGTAAGAACTGTTAACACTAACACACTTATTCCAACGTTTTTCTAATAAAGCTACGCCTGCAAAAAAATCTTTTGGTAATTCTGCAAAATACGACTCCACTGCGTTTTCCAAGTCATCATTCGATAAAAAGCGACTCTCTCTCAAATGTTTTTTGAGTTTTGGAGAGATATAATAGTCGGACGTGGTCAGGGCTGTAAGGTGGATGTTGTAATTCGTCAAAGCCGCATTCATTGACTACTGCTTGAACAATTCGTGCTTTATGCACCCTGCAGTTGTTGTGCAGAAGCAGCATTTTCTGAGCATAATTGTGGGGTATTTTTTTCGCGTATAGCCGGTTTCAAGTTCTTAATTGTGTCTTTGTAGACATGAACATGTCACAGTAACTTGACATAAGAAAATTGTCGCGATAGCATATTGTTTTCATAGCTAGGTAGATAACATAAAAAACTCCCCTCGTATTACAAAAGTGAGAGATCAAAATGTAAAGATTAAAGCAGAATGTATAAGTAGCTCATTGAAATTCTAGGAAATATTTATTGCTTTGTCCCTTCATTTTATGGTCACTATTGTCATTATGTAGGTAGGTACCAATATCTTAGAACATCACTCAAGGTCAAGCTACTGTAATAAACCATAAAGAATGAAAATTGAAAATATATAATATGAAACTGAAAGTGTAAGTTACAATTATGCGGTTACATTTTCTAAAAAAAAATATCCTGCATATGGCACAATATTATTTACACATTATTATATGCAATTAAGTTACATAAAAAAAATAATATCGTTCAATAATATTTCTCAAATAAAACAGAAAATCTGTTTATTTCTCAAAAATAGCGAGGCTAATTTAAAATTATAATTGAATAATATCATTGATTCCATAACCCGAATCTGAAGTTCTATTCCAGAGAACCGGTTCCTCTACCCGGAACCGGAACCGAAGATCGGTTCTATTATTCGGAACCGGAACCGAAGATCGGTTCCATTACCCGGAACCGGAACCGTAGATCGGTTCCATTACCCGAAACCGGAACCGATGACCGGTTCCATTACTCGGAACCGAAGATCGGTGCCACTACCCGGGTACCCGGATAGTTTTGGAACCGGGTACCCGGTTCCAAATTTTTCCGGTTCTTGACAGCACTAGTACCTAGTATATACAAAAATATGTTATATGTATCCATCAACGAGCTATAAGTAAATATAGAGTGGCGCATCGCATGCTGAACGCGTACTTTACCCGTACACAGTTGAATGCTTAGGTCGGCGGCCATTACTATAACTGAGCGCCCAGCTCAGACGATATACTTTGTTTTTCTCAGCGCTTATTGCACTATTTATTAAAAATGCCCGCAAAGTGTGTTGTTCCTCACAACAAACAAACAAACAGATAAATTAGAAATAGTTGCAAGTCGTTTCACAGGTAAATTTTATATTCAAAAATTTTAACTCAAAGTTTTAATTAGCAACGGATTTACGATTTTACCGCCTGTAGTCTGATAATAGTTTCTCGCCTAAATCCAACAACGAATATAATCAATTTATTTTTATGTAATTACTGATATTTATTATTACAATCAAATTTTCTTTATTGAAACAAAAATTTCTGTTGTAATTAAAATAAATACAAGAACAATTATTATAGGTAATCAGTTTTTTGTGTAACTAGTAGGACTGTTTCTACAGATATTCAAGGAACTACCATTCGACAATTTTTGACCAAAACAATCATATACCTATAAGGTCAATAATAGTAATTAAGGTACCAAGGGTTGTTATAAGGACAATAATGCCTGAGGTCAACAGTGTACTGTCGAGGGCCTCTGGCCCGAGGCGAGTACGTTGACCGAAGGCATTATTGTCGTTTAACACCTGTGGTGCCTTCAACGTTTTATGTCTTACTAGAAATTCTTAATAAACATTTTGTCTGACTAGAATTTATCAAACAAAAATAATAAATAGCAAAATTTTAATACAACTTACAAAGTAGCCTGTGAATGCGGTATCTAGGTAATATTTTGTTTCTGTAAACAAAGCATTTTTTCAAACAAAAAATATATTTCTTTTGGTATTTTTCTGTCAATATGGACGAGCAATGTTATTGCTAAGAATAAGAAGTATGCTGGTTTGTATTTGTGATGAAACAAATATGTTTATAAACGACTACAATTCACAATGCTTCTTAACCTTAACTGCACTTTATGTTAGTATCAGTATTATTAACCTCAGTTTGTTGTCAATATGTCAACATTACCATAGCAACTTAATACGCCCTAGGGCATTATTTACTCAATAACGGACCTAATGTTGAGGTTGTTATAAAACAATAACATACTAGTAAGACATAAAAACATTATTTTCTATTTCATATATGTAGTGATTATTTTCACAATTTTGTTTATTTTATGTTTTTGTTATTGTATTTTATGTTATATTTTTTATATACGTTATTATTGTTAATAGTTTCACATTATCCATATTATATATCTGTGAAACTAAATATGTATTAATTTATTTATTTATTTCGAAATATGATATATGTTAGAATAAAACTTTTCCCCACAAATTGCATTATTTATATTTATAATTCTAACATAAAAGGTAAATTATTTCGTTAAAAATAATTCAGAAATTACTGGTAGGTTGCAACCTCCTGCCTGGCAGGTTATAGTAGACATGGCGTCCAAGTGTGTACGGCCAGCAGCGCTCATCCGCCACTCTATATTTACTTATAGCTCGTTGGTATCCATACTAATATAATAAATGCGAAAGTAACTCTGTCTGTCTGTCTGTCTGTCTGTCTGTCTGTTACGTTTTCACGCTTAAACCGCTGAACCAATTTTGATGAATTTTGGTATAAAGATAGATTGCACCTTGGAGAAGGACATAGGATACTTTTTATCGCGAAAATAAAATTTAAAGGGGTGAAATAGGGATGAAAGTTTGTACCGCTCTATTAGTACAGTTGCACAAGTGAATAATGAATTGAACGCATGATGAGTAATTCTTTGGTTAATTGGACAATGAAATTTTTGTCATTGACGTGTAGCGCAAGATAAAACTTTCGTGAAAGAAATTGAATTATCAAAATTTAATAATCAAAATGAATCGAAAGCATAAGCAAGGTTCTACAATAAATATTTCACAAAGTATAGTAAAAAGGATTCTAGCTGGAAACAAAAAGAAATTTAAATAATCCAGAATCAAAATTAAATTCTCCGGGAAAGAACAAAATTGAAAATTTTGTTTTCCATATTCTTTCTCACATCTATTACTTTTACAGTTTATTACAGTGTAGTTTTATTTGATTAGAACAAATAAACGTTCAAATACAAAAGATTAAATTTGATTACAACAATAAAAAGTTTTACTGTTAATAACAATGTAGTTTTATTTGATTACAACAATTTTCTGCACGGCGTTATATAGACGAAATACTAAATGATCACGTTCGACCGTTGGCTCTTGCAGCAACAAATAGGCGTGAAAATTTCGTCTTGATGCAAGATGGAGCCCGCGCGCATTCGGCTAAAGTTGTTACGCAATACCTGGCAGACAACAATATTGAAAAGATGGAGTGGCCAGCATGCAGTTCACACATCAATCCCATTGAGCATCTATGGGATCAACTAGGACAATACATTAGAAACCGAATGAACCCACCTGTGAGAATAAGAGAACTGGAAGACGCTCTGGTGGAGGAATGGCAACAGATTCCACAAGAAAGCATACGCAGACTTATACGCAGTATGCCACGCCGTTACCAAGCTGTATTAGATGCTAACGGGAGTAATACACGTTATTAGAGATGTATTTAACTCTCTACTAGAGTTAAAATTAATAAACAATATGTGATTGTGTTCTTTTTTCATTTATTTTTTAATAGTGTCCATGCTCTGGATACTCCAGTTTAATGATAAACGTTTGTGTTATATTTGAAATTGGCGGGGTCCTTAAATCACCCAGTTGTCAATAGATGACAGCCGCTGTCCAAAAACTGAACTGAACGGCGAAGCCGGCTAGAACAAAACGAAGATCGTTGGCGCGAGAATTCGCTGTTTGGCGCCAAGAACGTCTGTCTGCGCGCGTGAATATTGTACGAAAAGCATTAGCTTTATGTTGTTTATTTCAAGTAATAGTGTAATTTGTCATTAATAAATCATATTGTTAATTTACAACGGAGTTTTGGATTTACGAATTTAACATTTGTTATAATATGAAATGAATAAAATTATTAAAATAAAGATTTAAGCTACCTATAAATGAATTTTTAAATGAATCGCACATTTAAGAAAAACATTATTAACAAAAAAAAAAATTGACCCTTCTTTTGAGCAGTGTATTTATTCTTATTATTGATATTTTAATATTTATACTCCGGGTTGTGGAAACTATGTTTAAAATATTCTTTAGCCTATATTACTTATTAAAGCGCTTCTGCCGGCATATTTGAGAAATGAGAAATGACGAAATGCGTGCCAAAGGGATCTCGGAAACTATAAGAGATTCAAAGTCGGTTAAATTGGGGCAAAGTTGCCCCATTAGTAGACTATTTTAAACATGTATTTGTTTTTCCCAAAATATTCTTAGGTCACTAGATAAATGCAAAAATTCAAACTGTGCTGATTTTTATTTCTCCAAATAACTTCTAAATATGAAACAATGCAGAATTTTCGTTTGCACTTCTTGAGGACACTTTCTTATTTTCTTTCGAATAACGATGCTCAAAATTTTCCTTCATTATTAGATTTCGAGTTATGATGTAAAAATTATGATTTTCATATGGACGCCATATTGGAAAGTTACAACATTGAAAAGAGAATTTTTTAGCTTTTCAACGATTTATTACTTATTAATGTTACTTTGTTTAAAACAGCAAAAATGTAATAATTATTAATTTTATAGGCTAAAACCAATGATATTAGGAAGGTAACGCCGTACTTGTTGATAGATAAATTAAGTAACAGATTTCCCGGCGGTGATTATAAGGAATTATATTCTTATTCCATAAAGTAATTAATTTTGTTAAGATTTCCAATATTTCGCTACATGTTTTGAAACTTCATTTAATAATTTTGTATAAAGGTAAGTAACATGAGTAAATTTGTGTTACTAGTTTAAAATGTATTAGTCACTTCGAAAAAAGTTAAGATCAGAAACAGCCAACTGTTAAATTTTATCGTTCACTATTTTATATGTTATTTATTCAATTTTGGCGTTTTAAACTGTCATTACTAACTTCATAGCAGTTACTTATAAGTAACACTTTATTCACAAGTGAATTATTTTTTTTTTAAATCAGTCACAAAATTTTAATACTTACCATAATATATATCAGACATTATCAGCCATTTTCATTATTTTTCACGGCACAAATGACATAAAGCATTTTAAATAAATGATTTGACGTCTATCGACGACGATTGTCATGCACAGCCTACTAACTGATTAGTTTTTTATTTTGTCAAAATTAGATATTATAATGGTTTTTATTATTATTTCGTCAAAATTGAATAAAATAAAAAAAAAAAACACGTGAGCTAAGAATGTGTTTATTCACAAACATTACCTTAGCTCACTCGGTGTGTAATTATCTATTAAAATTTTTACGATAACATGTTCGCCGAAATATGTTATAAATGTAGGGTTAGGAATGACTATGTTTGAATTTTATTGGACCGGGACAGCGCGTACGCAGTCCCGACTACCAAAAATAACGCGCCCGAGTTATCCGCATTAGGGATAATCGCAGGGGTCAGCCCAACCGTAGTGCAATGGAAGAGCCTCACCCTGGGGGAACCGCCTTATTGATCACGGTAACCCCTACGCCAGGTAAGTATGCTTTGCTTCGGTCTTGCACTTCCTTATCTATACAGTCATGCAGACAAACGACCCGTAGAAGTAACTCAGTTTTTCTTCAATTTAGTCACATATCACTTTAAATGTATTATTAAAATTTCGAACATCAAACAATAAATTATTCCTGCATATTTGTATAAATTTAATTGTTTCAAACATATAAACAATAAAACTTTAATGACGGTTTTATTCATATAATTTATATGATATGCGTCGCAGTACACTTAGAGCCATCTAGGATGGCTATAACGAAAGAATAGTCAGTATTAGCAAATTAACTCAAAAGATGGAGCTACAAGCTACATATTTTTTAACATGCCTTTATTGGAAATTGTGGCATTGTTATTGTCAGAAAAATTTACTTTTTAACATAAATATTACTTTTAGTTGAAATAATTTCTTATGAGAATGAAAACTGCAGTTCCAAAACTTGTGACCAAAATTTTGAGCTAATACCTAAATAGTTATTTACAAATAGTATATAAATGTATAAAAGTTGAAATGTTTGATTCGTAATTATATATATTTAATCTTTAAGTATGTATTAGTGTTGTAACATCCAAAATTATTTCTATCTGGATATCCAAATACGAATTTACCCGGAATCCTAAAAATTCGGTTTCCGGATATTAAACTGGTATTCGAAAAATCCGATATCCGCTAAACCGGATTTAAAAAATCTGTTGTGGCCAGCACAAGACCTCTCGCCATTTCCATATTAGGCTACATAAGTATTGTAAAATTGGAAAATAATCAGACAAGCAGTCATATATAAATTATTTATTTCCTGGCCGACGTTTCGACTTTAACAAAAGTCGTCTTCAGGGCTCTAAAAGTATTTTATGTTCTTCAATATTTAATAACAAAATTTCCAAAAAATTATATTTAGAAGAATTTTTCTAAGAAACTACAACTTCCGGTTGTTCAATTGTTACCAAAACCATTTCAGATCTTCCCAGGAATGTCAGATTGAGGAATCTATAGTTAAACAGTTCTTAAGTCTTATAGTTTTTGAGGAATCGTCCCTCCAACATCCATACATACATACACACACACACACACACACACACATACATACACACATCTACATACACACACACATACACACACATACACACACACATACACACACACACACACACACACACACACACAGACATCATTTTAAAAATGTTATAAACGGATTCTAGGGACCTCTCTTAGCGAGAGGTAAAAAACGATATCTGCACAAACGAAATAAGGGAAACCGAAATCCGGATAGCAAAACCTGAAATTTTAAAACCGGTATACGGGTGAAACCTGTTTCACATCGGTGGTCTATCAATGTATTTACAGAATAAGAATTCCAGGAATAATAATCATAAAACGAAATATTTGCAAATATAAACGAATATGGTTAGGAGTGAGAGTGACAGGTCTGGTTAAACCGGCTTTCGGTTTCAGTCGGATTCCGATTTAATCCAAATATTCGGATTTACAATATTACAAAAATTATACCAGATATTTTAATATCCCAACAGCCGGATATCGCAAATCAGTACCTAGTATATACAAAAATATGTTATATGTATATGTTATAATTTTATTTATATGAGCAATGAAATAAATATCATACGACTACAATGTAAAAGTTAGTTTTCTGGTAACATTACAAAATTATATAGAATGTACCTACACAATATGACCGTATGTAGGTGAGATTAATTGTAGAGCTTAAAACTTGATGAAACTATCAAACAGGTTGTTTTTGTTCGGTAGTCAAACACTAAAAATTACATATTACATTTTTTTTGGATTTGAGAGGTATTTACTGTGGGATTATTTACTGAATTAAGGAACTATGTTAGTATTTGATTAAAGTGGGCCGATCCTGGCGGTACTGCAATGCCAGGCCAACCCGTGACAGAAATAGTCAAGCCCCTAATATTCCGTCATTTTCCAAAAATCAGTTTAATATACAGTGTGTGACAAGTATAGTGTGTTCAAAAAAATCCTAATTCTGAGTAAGCTATGAACAGAGAAACGTATGTCTGATCAATATTCAATTCAAAAGTCAAGTTGTCAAAATTGACCGTGAAATGTAATTTTAAGGAGAAAAGATAATAAAGAAGGTTACATTCATCGTTTTCAAATTTATTTCTTTTGCTGAAATAAGAATTCACGAATAAAAACTTCGATTTCTTTAGATAACATTTTTGACAATATCTCGTGTCAAATTGGCATTTAATTAAATACTTTCAAATTGTCATACGTTTTTTTGTTCATAACGTGCTCCGAATAAGGATTTTTTTGAACACACTATACTTGTCCTGTTATGCAGGACATATCAGGTATTAACCTGATAAGATCAGATTTTTTATTGAAAAAAAAAATCTTATGTGGCCAACACAAAACCTGATGCTATTTAATTTTTATTAATTTAAATACATACCTACGTTATGTTGCAAACTATATTATGTTCCATTGCATATAACTATTGCTTTATTTACTATTTTATTTTTAAAATGTCACTATTTCTTAATTTGAAGTGATTTATTTTTTTGACAATGATATTTACCTGTTAGTTACATTAATTTGAAATATGAACTGTGTAACGAAGGAATTGTGTTTATCTTAGGCTTCGGGATTTATAAAAAAATGATTTTTAAATTTATCTGTAAAATATATAGAAAAAGTATTAATGTATGCCTGTAAAAAATTTAATAATCTTTAATTATCATAATGACATAAAATGCGAAAAAATGGCATTTAATGGTATTTTTTGAAGAAAAGCCATTATGAGCTTCAGCTAAAGTGCCATTTCCGGATATCCGATTTACTCCAAAAACTAATGGTTTCTTTCCATATTAGAATAGGGTAGAAATACAGGGTTTCAAAATTTTCTGAATGATAGTATTTGAGTTAAAGCGACAACAAAATCCACACACATACATACAAAAAAATAAATCGTGAAAATGTTAAAATTGCATTCTAGGGACCTTAAAACGTGGTCATTTACTAAAAATATCTATATGTGATCTTTAGCACGATTCCTATACCTCCCTTACCAAGGGTAGCGGGAGGTAAATAGTTTATACGAAACTTATGTAAGGAGCGTGTTGACAGATTATGGAGCGAATTGAACTATCTATAAACGAAATATTATTGTGCAATACCATTCTTACAGGAAGAATACCATATTTATTTTCTTGACAGAATTACTACTCCCAATGACGGATATTAATTCATTTGAACTAATTCTCTAATAACACTGCCAATGTAAAAAATGTGAGATGAAACATTCCATTGAGGGGTCCTAATTTGTCTTGCCGCTGTCTACCCTTGTCTACACCTGGGCAGTGCAGTCACGTGGCAATAACCCCGGCCCTCCCAACCCTGGTCGGATACACTACACGAGCTTAACTGCTAAGCTCTCCAAAGCTCTGCGCACGTGTAACGAGCCACTTCAGATGTACCCAGCTCTCTACTTTTTATTTCCGGCCACTGGCTTTCCCTCCCTTCGTTATTTTTTAGAATTTACTTAATCAGAAATTTGCATTTAAATTATTTTTAAGATATTGTAGATGAATACTTGAAATTAATGTTATGAATGGAATCAATACGAAAGATAGTAGAATGTAAGTGTTTTACTGATTTTGCTTTAGTTGATTTCGAGATTTTTATAATATAAATTGAACAAGCTGATTTATTTATGAATTAAGGCCACGTTCAGAGATAAAGCAGGCTTCCCGCTCCAGGTTAACAGGCTCGAGAAAAACCGGTTAAGCCGAGGCAGGATGGCGCAGGTTATGTTCACACATAAAACAAGCCTTACTGCTCGTATTGTCAAGTGTCAAATCAGAAAGCTATTAGAGACATATTTATTTTATATTTTAAAAATAATCTAATATCCTATGTTTAAATTTAATAAAATTATAAATATATAAAGTCTAGTTAATGTTTTATTAAGGTTTTTAACTACACATATAAAATGGGACTTATTGACTTTTGATTTTGAACAAAAGGAATGGAATCTAAATCAATGGGACATAAAATAGTAATAGGGGGAGAAGAATAACAAGAAAACAGATCTGGTTGTGAAGATTCCGAATAGGCGCATATTGTTGTACAAGTACTTGTACACGTGTTCGAAAAGAAAGTGTTTTATTTCTTGGTGAATTTTGTGGCATTAAACTTTTAAAAAATTAATATCATCATTTTTTTCTCTCTTTTCGGCTTTGTGTTTATGATTAATCTAATTTCTGTTTCTCTATTTCCAAAATAAATTCGTCATAATTTTCAATTTTTTTACGTTGCCTTGCGATATTCTTTGGACATTTATAGTAGTGGAGGAGCGTTAGCTCAAAAAAGTGCATTGTCTCGGAACCGGTCAAAACAGCTTCGATTTTAATAATTTTTTTTTAAAATGTCCGTAATTAAAAATACTTTAACTTTTATAGGTTAAAAATTGACGCTCTAGCCAAAAAAAAATTTTAAATTCGAAAAAGTCAAAAAAATTTGAAAATTTTTATTTTTCTAATATTTCTGGTGAAAAAAATAAATTGAAAATAAAATATGTTTTAAAAATATGTTTATTATAATAACAAGTCTTCAAAGATCAAGATAATGAGTGTAATACAGCAAAAAATGATAACTACTTTAATTCGTTGTCAATAGAAATTTATTACAAAATACATTTCAAAAATATTTTTAATTATTTTGTACATTCTCTTTGTCTTCTATTTCGTCATCATTATATGTAGTCATTGGTCTTGGAGGACAATTTGTGCAAATTTCACCGCTATATTCTGCACAAGTGGGTGTACAGAACAGCCCGATTTTTCTGCAGCCACAATTCCCAGTACAGAGCAGGTGGCTGGTCAATGGGGTTTGGTATTAAAAAATTTGTAAGGTTCCACCCTCATTCAATCGGTGAAAAATAATTATACAGCCACAAAGGCACTTGTACGTACACTTTTTTCAGATGTTCTATCGCTGCATCTGCTATACCCGGTAAATTGACTAATAATATAACAAATGGATTATCCAAAATTCAGATATCAAGAATTCTAATATGTTATACTAATTGTTATAAATTATCATTACGGCTAAGGCTGGGCGCACACTAAACGAACAAAAACGTTTTTATACAAAGCGTTCTTGCATAACTGTGTTTGAAACTCTTGTTTCAGTGCTTGGTATATGGGATAACTCACACTGATCAAGCAAAACAAAAAGCACATTTGAGTCTGATCAGACATCTTCGAACAAATTGTTGTGTATATTGGCATTTTTGATACTTCAGTGTGTGTTGGGTACGAGTAAAATGTTTTGGCACGTAACAAAATATTTTATATTACAACATTTTTGCTCGGTCAGTCTACGTGGACAAGTAGATACCAAGCGGACATCATCAGGCACGTTTATACATGCTCAGGTTTGTCGAACCCGCAAACACGAACTTTTGCTCAGCGGGCCAACAGGAACAAACATTTCATTGTACACTTGCGATTGCGCATTTGATCTACACAGCACGTTGTTATGTTATGTAAGTTTGCACAATGAATATAGATATAGAGGTGGACGCCGAAAAACTTTTAGCTTTAAATTGAAGGAAGGCCTGCTCTTTATAAGAATATCGCCACAAATAAATTGTGGGAAGTTTTGTTTAAAGTTACAACGTTTAGTTTAACAACGTTTTTGATCAGTCATCGCGTTTAAGTATGTCGCAAAACATTTTGTTTAGTAACGTTTTTGTTACTCGATGCGCATCCAGCCTAAGTGTCTCCTCACATATGAAGCAGAATGTTAGTTTGCAAAGAAGAAATATGAAATACGAGTAGTCGCTGAATGTTTCCCAGCTGAGCGCATGAAAAACGAGGATATCCAAAATGCTCCTAATTTTGGACAAGATTAGATAATCAGGGCAGCCCTCAGCGCACATGGATGAGTGAAAAGGCGGTGGATGGATTGCCTACGAGAAGACAAGACATTTGAATTGTAGACGGTACAAGCCGAACAAAGTGCGAATAAGATGACTCTCTACGAGAAGGAACACTATATTTAAATGTTATAAACACAAGATGAAAGTGAATAAGAAAAATATACTTAGAGAATCTCTTAATTATTAGTTTGCCCTGTGACTATTGTTGAGATGACGACAAGTCTACGTTAAAGGACTGTTAAATTTATCTCAAAGATTATGGCAAAATGCACGAGCACTGTAGACTACAGTAACATTGAACTGCGAAAAGTTATCAAATTCTTCTTAAATAAGGTATAATATTGACGACATTACACATCGATATTAGTATAAAAAGAGCGCAATCTCATCATTACTTTATAGAAATAAAATCAATGTGTTATTTAGATACATTTATGAAAAAAGAAAATATGATAGAAGTTATGTACGAATATACGCACATTTCCAGATATACCTTATACAATTGAAACTGCCAAAAATTAATGTTTTCAGTACATGTATGTAGAGAAGACAAACATTGTTTGAATTAATAATCCCTGTTATCTGCATAAAATTTTAATATAGTAAAATATAATTTGAAATTTGTTGCATATAATTTATATTAAAATAACCTACAGATTTTGTAAATATATGGAGAAAAATATATAAAGAAGTTTGAACGTCAAAGACTTATACATGAATGTATTTGTATTTGTAAAATAATCTTTGTTTTATGCATACAGGTAAACTATCCGGCGAGAGGTTATGTGCTGGCCACATCAGATTACATACTCCAATCATTTTAGAATACATCTTACTTCTCATTATCCAATATACAAGGTCACTGGATGTCGTTTTTAAATATTATACTTTCATAAATAACGCTATTTTAACGCCGATGTTAATAATTTTTAAAAATTAAATAATTTAATAAATAACAAAGAGCGTCAATTTTCAAACTATAAAGGTTGAAGTATTTGGCATTACCGACATTTAAAAAAAAAATCATCAAAATCGGAGTTGTTTGAACCGGTTCCGAGATAATTACTTAGCGATCCTCCACTATAGCTTTATTTATCATTTGCTGGTTCTTCAAATTTATTATTCGATTTACGTTTTCTGGTTTTTGAGCTGTGCTGTATACCTTTCTGGTTCTTCGTTCTTTTTCCGCTATTCTTCTTCTAATATATTAGTGTTAGTGTTTGATAAATTTATTAAGCTGCCTGAATTAACATTGTTCTAAATGTCAATATTAAATTTTGATAAATTATCGGACGATATTAAATATTTTATTTTATTTTTATTTTATTTATAAATACAGGCCAATTCAACAGAACGATAATCCCAATAACTGAATAGCGCTAATATTATTTACAGTATGATATAAGTGACAGCATTTTTGAAGCATGTGTAATAATAACGATATTTACATTAGTGAAACATGTATAGTAAATTAGAAAAGTGTAATATACCTTAACTTAAAAATTATTTATCATCATTGATGACATAATTTTAAAAGACGTTTAAATCTTGCCATATTATGACGAAATATGTCAGGAAATAAACAATGTTCAGAATATCTGTTGTAAAGAACAGATAATCGATTTAATGGAGCATTGATTGCCGAATTCGTTCTTCCGGATGACAAAAATAAATTTTAACATCTTATACTATAATTTGGAATTCTAATAGAAAATTAATGTAAGATATAAGAGCAATCAATGTGACCATTAAAGATTTTATACAAAAATAATAAATCAAAATATATTCGCCTTTTTTCTAGTGACATTATATTTACATTATAGTGAGGAAATCTGTATGATAGATAGTTACAGAATTTTGTTTGAATTTTTTAAATTCTATTAATATAAATTGAATAAAATGGAGACCAACATACTGATGCAAATTCCAGATGACTTCTAACTAATGAGTTGTATAATATTGTTAATGTTGTGAAACACTTGAAATTTTCAGCTGTTCTTATTAAGAAACCTAACATTCTGTATGATTTTTTGATAATATTATCTATATGTTTATCAAATAAGAGTTTCAGGTTCTAGGTTACTCCCAGATCCTTTATTTCTTGTACTTTTTTAATAGGCAAGCCAATAAAATTATAATTATTATCAATTATATTTCTATTTCTAGTAAATGTAATCCTTGAGCATTTTTCAATGTTCAAGAATAAATTATTTTTTAAAGTGTAGTTCCAGAAGCGGTTAAGGTCTGATTGAATTTTTTGACAATCATTTCGTGATCCAACTTGTAAATAAATTTTCAGATCATCAGCGTATAATATAAAGTTACAATATTTAAAACATTTTGATACGTCATTAATAAATAAATTAAACAGAAGAGGGGTTAAGTGAGAACCTTGAGGAACTCCTAATGGAATTTGTTCAAATCTTGATTGATAACCTCTTAACACTACACACTGACTTCTGTTTATTAAATATGATTCAAACCATTTTAGTAGGTTACCATGGACACCGACCTCAGCAAGCTTGGAAATTAAAATTTGATGGTCAATTTTATCGAATGCTTTACTGAAGTCGGTATATATCGCGTCAACTTGCACTCTTTTATCCATTGCCTTAAGGATGTAGTCAGTCTAGCTTATTAAATTTGTTTCGACTGACCTGCCGGGGACGAAAGTATGCTGCTCCTGTATAATAAATGCTTTAAATTTTGCCATTAAACTCATATATTAGTTTCTTTAACACTTTTTCAAAAATACAAAGTTTAGATATACGTCTGTAGTTAGTGATATCGTTTTTTGGACCTTTTTTGAAAATAGGAGCAACATGAGCCCTTTTCCAGATAGCTGGACAACATCCTTCTAGCCGTGATTTGTTGTAGATCATCGTTAGCGGTACAGACAAGGCACAAACACAAGATTTGATAAAAAAAATCTGTTGTGGCCAGCACAAGACCTCTCGCCATTTCCATATTAGGCTATATAAGTATTGTATTGCACTTCGCTTTCGAACCGTCGTTTTATAACAAAATCTTACAGAACATTACCCAAATATTGTTTCTTACTATATTTAGCATGTCTTCTGCACACATATAATTCAAATTATATCTATTTTTCATTGTATAAGGAAGTTTCTAAATGTCAAATATTGTTCCAATTCATTAACCAGATTGGCGTTATTTTTGATAGATATATGCATTTTACCACAATTTTACCTATAATTTCAAATATTTAATTAATAAAACAATAAGAAAAGTTAAATATACTTCCCAGAAAAAGCTATCAGAATGTCACTAAAACTGTTGATATTTGACAATGACATGTGTCATGTTATAAACATTGGAATTTGTCAACTGGTTTCCTTAGTGCCTTGGCCTCTGCGATTAGTTTACTCTATAAATTGTAGTATCTTTATCTCTAAATCTATACAAGATATAATAAAATTTTTAAGTGTATTAGATGGAGAATTTTATGTTCTTCAATATTTAATAAAAAAAAACTCCCAAAAAATTATATTTAGAAGATTTTTTCTAAGAAACTACTACTTCCGGTTGTTCAATTGTTACCAAAACATTTTCAGCTCTTCCCAGGAATGTCAGATTGAGGAAACTGCAGTTAAATATTTTTTAAGTCTTATAGTTTTTGAGGAATCGTGACTACAACATCCAGCCATACATACATACATACATACACACACACACACACACATACACACATCCACACACACACACACACACACACACACACACACACACACACACACACAGACATCATTTTAAAAATGTTATAATCGGATTGTAGGGACCTTAAATCGTGCTTATTCAATAAAATCTGGATATGCGAATTTTAGCATGAATCCAATACCTCTCTTAGCGAGAGGTAAAAACTGGGAATATTATCTGGCCCTGCGCCCTTACCTTGATCAAGGGACAAGAGTAGATTTTGAACTTTTTCTTTTTCAAATGATAGATTTGCAATACACGTACTCGTGTCATTGTTGGGGGAAGATATCCTGGAATTTACATTAGTATTTGTATTAATGTTATTTGTAAATGTAGTTTTAAAGTAATCTGAAAAAATATTGCAAATGTCGGTTCCGTTTTTGGCTACATTATTTTCATAGTACATTATATTTGGTATTGTTTGTAACCGTGATGTACTCTTGACATAAGACGAAAACTTGTTACTTTGATTTGGAATTTGCTGCTCTATACTTTTTACATAGTTAAGAAAACAGGATCTTGCAAGGCATTTTACTTTTTTCCGTAAACTACAGAATTTATTGTAATAGTACGGTGTTCTAAATATTTTATATTTCTTGTGTGCTCTAATTTTTTCTTTAATTAATTTAATTAATTCTCTAGAATACCATACAGGATATGTTTCCTTGTTACTTTTTTTCTTAGGTACAAAGTTTCAATAGTGTTATACACAATCTTGTAAAATTCTGTAACCATGTTTTCAGTGTTAAATTTAAAGAGTTTTTCCCAATCTACTCCATTTAAATGATTTATTATACTATCATAATTTGCTTTTTTAAAAAAGTATGTATCTTTTGGGATTGTGCTTTGAGAAGAGTGGGAAAAATTATCATTTAAAATATCTAAAGGTGGGTGATAGTTATCAACTTTGGTAAGAGGTGAATTACATTCTGAGACATTCATTTTAGGGAGATTTGATACAATTAAATCGAATGTCCTAGAGTCTATATTTTTTATAGCATTGAATTGTTGCAAATTACAATATGATACAGCATCAATAAAATCGGCAGCGGAGGTATTATATATATTACTGGCTACGAGGCCTACTTTATTATGCAAAGTCCACTGCAGATACGGTAGATTATTTGAATCTACAGTGTGTCCCATTTAAGAGTGCCACCATTGGGATTTCGAGAACTATAAGAGATACGGTGTCGGTTAAATGGAACTTTTTTGTGCGCCTTTGGGAGGCCATCTCAGATGTGCTTTTGTTTTTCCAAAAATTCTCATAGGGCACTAGATAATGACGAAAAACTGAATATTGTTGTTTTTTTCTTTTTCAGATAACTTCCAAACTATTAGCAATTGAGAAAAATGTTTCAAATATCAAAGATAGATATTTTTATTAGCTAACCAGTGGCGTACGAAATAAATTTTTATATTCGTAAATTTTCGAGATATAACACAAACTTATATTTTTTTAAATGGAACCCATATCTGATTTCAGTCTCAAAAAAAATCATTATTTTTTTCTCTTTTCAATGATGTAAGAGTTATTATATTTTATATTTGTTTTGCTCCTAAAATTAAATTTTTCCCTTTATTTTCCTGAACTTTCTTATTATTTCCCAAAAAAATATTATTATTTTTATTAATTATATTGTATTTGATCGAAATAATTTGTTTTATGCCTTTATTACTTAATATTTTTATTCTAGACTCATAATTACAAATTACGCTATAATGTGCCAAGGGCGACTAGATACAAAATATTATAAAACTTAGTTTGATACGAGTTTTGAGCAAAATTTTTTAACGAAATAAATTATTAAAATACAAGGAGTATTTCTAAATAGAAATCTACCAATATTTTCAAAATAATTATAAATTTAATACAAAATAAGGAAAAAATAATAAATTTGAAGGCAAAACAAATATAAAACATAATAACCCTCATATCGTTGAAAAGAGAAAAAAAATAATGATTTTTTTGAGACTAAAATCAAATATAGGTTCCATTTAAAAAATTATAAGTTTGTGTTATATCTCGAAAACACAACATATGTGGAGCAGTTCATTTTTTTATGGGATGACAGTGATATCCAAATATCTTGATTCAATGAATCAAATTGTTTTAATTTGTTGTTCAGTGCTTGTAGTTCAACTTCGAAGTCGGATATCTTATTGCTGCAAAAAGTCAGTAAGAATTTGAAACTTGTTATTTAATTCGGTTAATATTTCTGTTTTCATATTATTTATAAATATTTTAATATCATTTGTAATTGGATTGTGTATCGGGATTTTTATTAATATTTGGATTTGGAGATTTATTCAAGTTTTTCCTCCTACATGTTTTGCACCGCCACATAATTGCTCCGGGTTTAAATATTTTAAGTTGTTCTTCATTGATTTCTGCACATATATGGTAGTAAGTTCGCGAACAATCATCGCATTCTATTCCGGGATATTTTTTATTTACTTCGCGGTTGCAGGCAGCACACAATGTTGACATGTTGGATGGGTATAAAATATAGAAATTATTGTTTATTAGCTAAGCAAGGTTATTACTTATCTTAGTAAGTTTATAGATGTTTTCAGAAATTTTACAGTGTTCTAGTATTTCAATGTTCAAAAACTCACTTGAATTAAGAGTATATCCATACACTGTTATATTACTCTCAAGAAGAACAGTAATAACTTTCACCAGCACAAGATATATATTTATTTTAGGAGATTTTAGCCACTTAAACTTTAATTTTTTATTATTATTATTATTATTATTATTATTATTATTATTATTATTATTATTATTATTATTATTATTATCGGGAGGTGGTTCATCCTTGCCCCTCTACTGCGACCTTTCTGGTTTATTGTACCCTCCGTGTTTTCCTCCTATTCTAGGAGTCCTGTGTTTTGTGAACTCCAAGATTTTCTTTAGACTGATGTCCTTTAGTGTCTCAGTGTGCAATTTCTTTGCTCCTAAAAGACTATGTCTGCTTGCTATAAATGCTTCGCAGTGACATTAAATGTTCAGGAGTTTCATCCTCTTCTCCACATCCTCTGCATGTTGGTTCTTGTTTGAGGCCCAACCTATGCAAATGTTTATTTAATTGGCAGTGTGCTGTTACCAGTCCTGTTATTAGTCTAACATCTTGACGATATTAAATAACTAAATAACAAAAATCGTATTTTCAGGTGATAATTATGTCTCATACCTTTACATTTCATATTGAGACAAATATCTCCCCATAATTTTTCAATAATTTTTTGTTTCAATACCACTTATTAAATTTGTTCCAAATTCGGATATTAGAACAGAACACTTCCGTCTCACAAAATAAAATGACCATTATGACTTATGACATTCATTCTTTATTATCCTATTTTTTGTTCGTTCCGTTTCTTTTGTGAAAACTAGTTGATTGTCAAAATTTGACAACTAACATTTTGTGTCCTTTGATTTTATAATATAAGCATTTTCTTTTAAATGTTCAAGTGTTAATTGTTTTGTGTTATCGTTCTCATAAACGAATATTTCCTTGACTGTTTTTTTTTTTGCTTAATTTTATTATCTTCTCGTTATAATGGAAATTTTTGTGACATGATTATGGCGGAATTTGATGGGGATGACGATACGACTGATACCAATTCGAGTTCTGATGAGAGTGATGAGGAAATAAATGAAATAGTAGTTATGAAATATATAGGACTTAAAGAGTAACAAACATCAATTATCAACTTTATTCATGACGTAGTCGCACAAGCGAAAAATAATTCATTACACAATTTCGAGTGCGAAGCAGTAAGAATAACGTACGAATAATATAATTTTTTCGAACTAAATTTTTATATTAGTTGTTGCAGATCAACTCATTAATCAGTTCTCGGGAAGTGTACAATATAGAAATTTATTTAGGTCCTCTTCATCCATTATTTGGTTATGAACTTCCTGTGCAAAGGCTGAAGTCAAGGAAAAGTTTCTTAAAAACGTCACAAGAACTATTAATTTCTGCTGAAAAGGCCAGGGTACAGAGATGGAAAGCAAAGTATCCGCTTCCCTCTAGTTGGGAAAATTATAATGAAAGTTTACCACCTGGCAACAACGAGGGATGGTTGGTATGGAAGTCTTTGAACAGACTAAGGTCAGGAGTGGGCAGGTCAAAATTAAATTTAGCATAATGGGGCTACATAAGTGAAGATGTGAAATGTGATTGTGGTGAAGACCAGTCTGTGAGACACATGCTTCAGTGTCCACTGTGTCCATCTAGATGTACAGAAGATGATTTACATCAGGCCTCAGAAAATGCGCTACTTGTGGCTAAGTTTTGGTCAAAAATAATATAAACATATATATAAATATATATATATTTTTTAACTGTTTAATTTAATGTTTCTGATACGAATATATATATATATATATATATATATATATATATATATATATTCGTATCATATGTTTATATATATATATATATATATATATATATATATATATATTTAGGTCCTCTGGTAAATAATGAGATAAAATGCAATTTTTAATTTCAAATATTAAAATATTCTAGGTGGTCGTGGTCAACCAATATTATCGGCAGAGAAACATATATTAACTTTTTTATATTTCGTGGGTCATGAAGCAATGGGTTATTAGTTATTTATCTATCAAGTGTGCTAATGAGAGATTTATTATTGAGATCATTAATACCCAATTAACACACGTGTTAGTTACAATATTTTTCCGCTGACCGTATCTTATTGAATTGAAAAAAACTAATTTTATTCCATGACAAGAAAAATTAGGTTAGTAACGTTAGACATACAAGATTAGACAATTTTTCAGCAATATTATGCGGTATCTGTAGTTACCCACTACAATCGTTTATTGATAAAAATTCATGCATTAATAGGGGCCATTAATAATTTTCTATATATTAACATAACCTGTTAATAAACGGTCAAGGGAAAAGAAATATTAATATTTTCGATATGTCTTTAAGTACTGTTCATGCCATTTTTTAACCAAGTATAGCTGAATTTATATGTTCTTTGAGCAATCAGTTTATAAAGTGGGCGAACGAAGGGCATAATCTATATAAAAGCTTATTTTCAGCTATATAAGCATAATCTAGATGTTATTGGTACCTAAAAATATTTATAGATATATTTATTGGGTACCCTGGCTTGATTCATGACGCACAAGTCTTTAAAAATAGCCCAGTTTATAATAATGTACTCAAATATGCAACGGTAATTATTATTATTGCTATTGTTATTAATATTATATATTTTAGACGTATATATATATATATATATATATATATATATATATATATATATATACTGGGTGATAGTGCTTACCCACCGCAAAAAACCTTTTGACGCCTTACAAAGACATGGTCATTCAACAGATTTACAAAGAAATTACAATTCTGTAGTGAATTTTGTTATTCACCAGCTAGAATTTATATAGAACATTAATTTGGAATTTTAAAACGCCGCTTTCGGCAACTGTATCATTTGAAATGAGAGAAGCCAAAATTAATTGTTCAAATTATAAAAACATGCTTCACAACATATCAAATGTAGTACAAAATTGAGTAGATTTTAATAACGGTGATGATGTCCTAGAAGATAATGAAATGGAAGAGAAAACCACTTGTCCTCATAACTATAGACAAATATAATGAAAATGTAATAAAAGTATTAAATAAACTCAAAAATACGTATCAATTATGATTTATTTTCCATTTTTTAATAATTCAATTAGTGCTATTGTTTCTTTATGGCGATTTTCTTCCTGAACTTTTTACGTCTGCAATAAGTGAAAAAAGTGCCGAAACGTTTATTATTTCACGCGTTTGCTTGTAAAAAGCGCATTTTTTCACACTTTTATTGTGATAATAAAGACATACTTTATAAATCCATTTTAATGAAAAAAGTGTACTTTTTAACAGATGTGAAAAAATATATTTTGAAATATAATTATTGTAAATATAATTACCAAAATCCTCGCTTGGAAAAACATTTTCCATTTTAATCAAATGTAGTATATCACCTTTAATTACCACTTGCATGTAGATTACATTTAATTTCCAATTGCACACCTTTGATTGTCACAATTATTACTGACGTTTATTTTTCAACTTTAAACATTCATTTGTAATAAATAAAACGTCACACAGTATACAGCATACTCATTAAAAATATTTATTTGTCATACACAGACCCAGTGGCACTTCATATGTAGACGTGATGATTACCGCCCATTATTTTTTTACCACCAAATCTTGAGTCACTGTACAAATTATCACCGATAGTAGTCGCGGCATTTACCGCAAGTTAATAAAATAACGGAACGAACAGCATCTATATATATATATATTGTTCATAGGGTATCGCTCAATAGCAGCTGTACCAACGAACAACATTTTACTAGTTTTTATAACTTTACGCTCACGATGTATGTATATTTTCGTTTATTTACCTTGGGGTCCAAGTAATGGGTCTGGTGCGTGGTTATAAATTACCGCCGCTGCGACGTTGTATTTATCCACAAATCCGTGGAAATGCTGACCGAAGCAACAAATGTGTATTTGGCTGCTTACTAGTGCTGTTACAATTTGTCGGTTTTCTAATTACTACCTCCAGTTAATGTCCATCTATTAACTAGCTATGCTGTACTGATGAGCTCTAATAAGAGCGAAACACGTGTCTACAGCTGCTATTGAGCGATACCCTACGAATAACATTTTACTAGTTTTTATAACTTTACGCTCACGATATATGTATATTTTCGTTTATTTACCTAGATAGATAGATAAAGTATAGTATTTGATTCGCTTAAAATGTGTATATTAGCTCGTAGCCTAAACTTTATTCTCGTGTAATATACTCTACATTTTACGCTCATTAAATAATATACTATTATTTTCATAAATCATATACGATAATGTAATTTTCAAGGTAATTTCTATAAAGCCGTAGGCTTAGAAGGGACTATTATATTCTTGTTTTAAGTAAAGACTTCATAAAAAATTAAATTTTTAGAGTCCGTAAAATAAATCCTAATAATTGTAACCCTTTTTCCTTGTAACTCTTCTTAGTTACACAGCAATTAAATCAAAGTGAAATTATTGCGAGTTGCTCAGTTCTCGTTATCTTCCCAGTAGACGGTGAATTAAAAAACGCTAAAAGTTAAAGGAGAACAGCTCTTGGGGTAAAAATGCAGCTCGTTTAGCAGAGTGTAAGAAATCCGTTGATAAGATTTTTTCAGTGAAATTGAATTTGACGCGGCGAGGCATTGAAGCGATCGGGTTTTGTTTTGAAAACAAAGTGCAGGGCTGCAGAGTGATCTCGGCCTGCTGTGATGTTTCACACGCAATGGTGGGGATCGGTATGCATTTCTCTGGTTGCTTGGTTGCGGTGGGGATCTGTAGTTTGTTTGAGGGGTAGATGGTTTCTCTTGTTCCTTAAATCAATAACAAAGTTTCGGGTTTCTTTATTTACGTAACTTTTTCAGGTTTGTTGTGGAAATTTATATTTATACTACAGTCTGATTTCAAACAAAGAGAAGTAAATTCTAAAGTCAGATATACTCGGTAAAGAAAGTTCAGATAAAATTATATGTTCTAATGGGATATGTCACCTTAACCGAATTTAGAGAAAATATTGATATAGGTGACTCTGAAAACCGAGCCACACAAAGTAACTTTTTTAATTATAATTATTTTCTAATAGTCTTTACATATTTGTAAAGTAGGCTCAAAGGTTCATAAGTCATGAATCATAGTATTTGGCATGATGGTAACGCTTCCCGTTTAACCGGAAGTGACAGAGTGACGTTAACATTCATAGGGTAAAAAAAATAATGAAATGGACAAAATTTACAAAATCAATAAATGTATAATATTCAACAAAGTAAAACTTAAGTGAAAATTAAAAACATGGTATAATAACATGTATAATTCATTCAGTATACATGTAATAAATGTAATAAAAACACATCAAACGTTACTTGCTGAATTCAATCAAATTCAGACTGAAATTGAAGATACATGTGACAATTTCAATGAGCAATTAGCAGAGAGGGTTGAATTTGAAGACAAATATGCTTAAATTTAATGAAGATACGGAAATTAAAGAAGTAATTCAAACAGAAGAACTTACTGACAATTCTTTAATGTCAAATGGAAAGGAAGATGATACAAATTTACCATCGAATGGAAATTTTATGTCAAATATTGCCACAAATTCATTTGCCAGAGTTTCATGGAAGCCATGACAATTGGTTAGAATTTAGAGATAAGTTGCAGTCTTTGATTCATGACAACAATCAAATAAGTGACATTCAGAAATTTATTTAAGAGCTTCATTGAAGGAATTGCATCTCACTTGAATTTTCATCTGCAAATTATACTATAGCCTGGGATTTGCTATGTGAAAGATATAACAATGAATCAGTTTTACGTCACACACATGTCAAAGCATTATTCAATCTTCCAAATATAGTCAAAGAATCGTCAAACGATCTTCGCAACTTGGTAGATATTGTTTCAAAAAATCTCAGATCATTGGAAGTATTAAATCAACCTGGAGATAAATGGGATACATTAATCATATTTATGATAAAAGGCAAGTTAGATAGAGTTACAGCTCGAGAATGGGAAGAAAAGAAAAAAAAAAAAAGAAAATGGCCCAACGTTAAACGAACTCAAAGAGTTTTTAAGATCAAAAACAGATTTATTAGAAACTCTGAATATTGGAAAACAAGAATGTAATCCAAAATCAAAAGATTATAGAATACAATCTGCAAGAGTTAAATCATTCCTGAGTTATGAAAATAACTGCATAATTTACAAAGGTTACTAATCATTGACAGATATGAAAAAATAAAGACAACGAAGTTATGGATCAATTGTCTTAAGGGAGGTCATATTTTCAAAGATTGCACATCAGGAACATGCAGAAAATGTCAAGCAAAACACAATACGGTGCTTCATCGAAATCATTAATCAAAAAATATGTCAAACATGTCAAATATATCAAAAAATGAAGACAAAACAACAAACACATTGTCAAATCAAGGGTGGGATTGGTGGGATTCCATAACTCGTAACAACTATAAATAACCATTGCTCTTATTAAATATCAATAGCAACTGCAGATAACAGTTGCTCACATTATTTTCCATAAATAAATAACGACTGCAAAATACCAGCCGTTCGGCAGCCATATTTAATTGTCAAATCTGACATTACTCAGTTCGGCAATATATTTGAAAGAAAACAGTAAGTACAAACAGTTTTTATGATAAATTAACAAAATAATTTACTTATTTAAATTGGTCATATTAGATTTGGATAATAATAATCATGTACTTAATATTTCGAAATTTTTTATACATTATAACCTAATTTCTCTTGTTACGTACTAGCTACAAATAACGATTATTGTTATAGAATCGCAAGTTCACTTTGCAGTTGATATTTGCAATTGATATCATAACAAGTTTAAATGATAGCAAGCGAAGTTATGGAATCCCAACAGCAATGGTTCAAATATTATAGACAAATCAGGATATCCTCATACTTGCAGAGTTTTACTAGATTCGGGATCTCAGTCGAATTTCATTACAACAGAATTCTGTAGGAAATTAAACATAAAACAGTCAAACATTTCACTGACAGTAATTGGATTTAATCAGGTACATACACCAATAAAAACTTCATGCCAAATTACCATTCATTCATGTCACAATGCATTTGAAGCAGAAGTAAAATGTTTAATTTTATATAAAATAACAGATAATATACCAAATCAATCTTTCAACATCAAAAGTTGCAAATTGCCCCCACACATAAAATTGGCAGATCCATCTTGTAATATTCCAGGTAAAATTGTTATGTTTCTTGGTTCAGGTATTTTTTGGGATATGTTATGCATAGGTCAGCACAGACTGGAACCAAACATACCAATATTGCAGAAAATAAAATTAGGATGGGTAGGTACTAGTAGGGACGTTTGAAGCAAATCAAATAAATGCACTACATATGAATCAGAACAAAGTGCACTGTGCACTTACGAGAAATATAAATTTACAAGATCAGCTAGAAAAGTTTTGGATAATTGAAGAAATATCAGGAAAAATACTATCAGATGAGGAAACAAAATGCGAAGAAATGTTTAAGAATACCATCAAGAGAAATGAAGAAGATAGATTTGTAGTAACAATACCCCTAAAGGAATCACCAATCAAATTAGGGAATTCAACAACTGTAGCAATGAAGAGACTTCAGTCAATAGAACGAAGATTTAACAGTAATAATCAGTTTAAAGAAAGGTACATAGCATTCATGACAGAGTACGAAAATGTAGAGCAAATGACAGAAGTGGAAGATTTACATACAAAAACAATTAAATTTCCTGCATCCTGCCACATCATCGAGTATTAAATGAAGGAAGCACTAGAACGAAGTTAAGAGTTGTCTTTGATGGATGAACACCCACTGAAACTGGATTTTCATTTAATGAACTTCAGTATACTGGGTCAAGAATTCAAGATGTATTATTAACAATATTGTTCAGATTCAGACAATATGCATTTGTAGTTAGCGCTGAAATCAGCAAAATGTATAGACAAATATTAGTAGATCCTTCACAAAGATATTTACAATGTATTTTGTGGAGAAAGAATCCAATGGAAAAAATTAAAGATATGAATTGAACACAGTTACATATGAGACAGCATCAGCATCTTATTTAGCAATTCGATGTTTAAACAATTAACAATAGAAAATGCAAATAAATTTCCTAGTGCTGCAGATACTATTGCCAGCGATTTTTATGTTGACGATCTTCTCACCGGAGGTAAAAGTATAGAAGAAATTGTTCAACGGGTTGGGGAAGTAAATACAATTTTAAAATCAGCTGGATTTGAACTGAGGAAATGGATCATAAATCATCAGCCAATCTTAGAACATTTAAGAATCAATTCATCCAACGATAAATTAAATATTGGAGAAAAGGATCAAACAAAAACTCTTGGAGTTTATTGTCCAAGAAAAGAAGATATGCTAATATTTAATATAAAAGATCAAAAACAAGATTTGTATCAAAAATTGATTTATTTTTTTATTTATTTGATACAATGCCCTACAGGCGAATGCCCAATTACAGGGTAAGGAAAAACTACGATAAGTACAAGATACATTCAAGTGAAATAAATTATACAGTTTTTTATGTCTTTAATATTGTTGTGAAATAAATCAATTTAAGGCTCAATAATATTGTAACTAGTAAACATAAAATGAAGAGGTGATTTAACCAAAGAGTTGGATTTGGGAGCTGGATAATAAAATGACATGTTGTTATTTCTAGATGATAATCTTGGAACTTGAATCGGAACTTTACTTAAAATGGCTGGACAGTCAATGAGGCAATTGATAATTTTAAATAATAAAATTACAGCATTAGTACTACGGCTCTGGTGCAGTAGTTGTAAATCGAAGGAATCGACTAGTACTTCTTGTGGAATATTTCTTATTGGATATGACCCTTCAGTTATATATGTAGCAGATTTTAAAAATAATCTTTGATTTTTTTCAATGGATTGCTTTTGTTGGTCATAAATGGGATTCCATATTACTGAGCAGTATTCTAGATGGGGTCTTACTAAAGATATAAATAACAACCTCAAAGAATAATTTTATCAGAAATTGCTCAAATCTATGATCCTTTGGGATTATTGAGCCCATGTATTAGTATTATAACAACAAAAATTATATTATAAAAGTTATGAAGGTGTAAGTTGTCATGGGATGAAGCTATTCCTCAAGATATTTATACACAATGGCAAATGTCCAATTACAGGGTAAGGAAAAAACTACGATAAGTACAAGATACATTCAAGTGAAATAAATTATACAGTTTTTTATGTCTTTAATATTGTTGTGAAATAAATCAATGTAAGGCTCAATAATATTGTAACTAGTAAACATAAACAATTCTCTGAATTAAACAAAATTAAAATTCCAAAACATGTAAGTTGTATATTTTCAGTTCGACAAGAAATTTAAGGATTTGCAGATATTTCACAAGAAGCATATGGAGCATGCGTGTATATCAGAAGCATAAATTCAGAAGGTGATATTCAAATACATTTATTAACATCAAAAACAAGGGTAGCTCCCCTGAAAGTTCTAACAATTCTGAGATTAAAACTTTAGGCGGAAAAGTAAAAACATCATTAAAAAATAAGTTTTCAATTTATTTATGGTCAGATTCAACAGTTACTTTACATTGGATAAAGATGGTTCCAAAACAACTTCACCCATTTATAAGTAATCGAATTGCACAAATTCAACTATTAACAAAAATTGAAACTTGGAGACATGTGAAGACAGAGGATAATCCAGCAGACTTGTTAACTAGAGGTCTTACTCCAAAACAATTGAGCAATAATAATAAAAAATTATGGTGGCATGGTCCATCATGGTATCATTGCCAGAAGATGAATGGCCAGTATCAATAAAATGTTTTAGTGGTGAAACCCCAGAGAACAGGAAAGGTATACAAAGTTTTGTAAATCAATCTTTTGAAAAATTTCTATTCTGGAACTATTCAGGATTGCAAAAGATAATAAGAATAATGGTATATTGTACAAGATTCGAGCAAAATTGTCACAGAAAGCAAACAGAAGTAGAAATGAAATATCAGCAAATGAATTAAATATTGCATTGTTAAAATTAGTAAAATTAAGTCACGAGGAAACATTTAACAACGAATTAATAAAATTACATCAAGATAAGGAGATAACAGCTAAAAGTAAAATGTATAAATTAAATCCATTCTTGGACAAAAATGGAATAATTAGAGTAGGTGGCAGAATTCATTTGTCACAATGAGTTCAACAAAAAACATTCTATGATTTTAGCAAAAAAAAACCGTTAACTAATTTAATTCTGAAGATTGAATATGAGAGATTAGGACATGCAGGACCATAAATGACACTATCGAGTACAAGAGGCAGATTTTGGCCAATATCAGGAAGAGATGCGGTAAGAAAAATAGTCCACTCATGTGTCAGATGTTTCAGAGTTAACCCAAAGATAAAATCATCAATAATGGGTATCCTACCGAAATTCAGAGTAACACCAGCACCAGTATTCAACAATACAGGGGTAGACTATGCGGGCCCATTTCAAATAAAAGACAGAAAAGGTCGAGGATGTAAAATTACAAGGGATTTATATGCTTATTTATCTGCATGAGTGCAAAAGCGATGCATTTATAATTAACAACAGAATTGTCAAAAGATTGTTTAAGCATTAAGAAGATTTGCTCCATGAAGAAGAAAGCCAACAAATATTTATTCAGACAATGGAACAATTTTTGTAGCAGCAGATAAAGGACTAAAAGAGTTTTTTTAATCAAACAAAGGATAACATCATAAACGATGTTGCAGAAGATGGAATTACGTGGCACTTTATACCAGCTCATGCTCCTCATTTTGGGGGATTATGGGAGGCTGCAGTTAAACCTGTTAATGTTGAAATGTAATTATTTTCTACCTTATCGACACTCAGTTATATGTAGTTTTTGAAATTGGTAATGGCCAATTTTTATAAGTTATACTTCATATCATTTGTTTTATTTCCTGTGTCCTGAAAATGGACATAATGTTAGAAAAATGTGCTGAACATTTATAGTTAGTTAAATCCTATGATTAGAGGCCGATAAATATTCATTGTAATATAATTTTTCAAGCATTCCTAATGTGTATCGAGTATTTACTAAGGTAATTTTTCATTTTGTAGACCAATATTTTGTAAGCTATAGTATGTTCGCAGGGATGGGCACGTAAAATACGTCACGTATTTCACGTTATTTTTTATGCGTAAAAATTATATTTTACATTGACAATATATGAGAATTTTTTACGTAGATAATGTAAAATATTATTATCATGAGTGTTTTTTTTTTAAAGATATTTTCTTTTATACTGTAACGAATATTCCAGAACAAGCAGTCCACGTGACATCAACATGTTTCTTTCATTCAGACAAACAATTGTTACCTTCAAACTATCAACAATCAGATTAGTAGGGAAGTATATTCCTGAGACATAACCTCAAACGTGAAACTTTAAACACATTTTACGTCAAAATTAGACTAAATACGTAAATTTGAAGTATATTATATTATATTTTTAAAATGTTTTATAGGTTTTATGTAAATTTTGGGCAGTTTTTTAAAGAAATAAAATTTGAAGTCATTTAAAAATAGGCGGCGAATAAAAAAATTTGCAATTAATTTTCTATTTATTAATTATTAATAACCTATAGTTTCGAATAATTTTAAATAGATTTAAATTATTAGCTGCAAATTTGTTGAAAATATTTTGCAATAATTTCAGTTTCCTTCTTATAAACTTATCATAGTTTCAGTCGTTTTAGAATATGTTTATGATAGGATTAAGGAAAGTTAATGTAATGTGACATTTGTAAACAAGTTATTTAGTGTGGTTATGAACAACTAAAATTATACATTATCTACGTTTTTTACTTGTTTAACATTTTTTACGCATTTTTTACACGTAAACGTAAAAAATAATATTTTACGCGTAAATACACATCCCTGTATGTTCGTGTAACCTCAAAATGTATAATTTACAGGAATGGTAAAACGTATCTGGTCTTTTATTAACAGTTAAAGTTTATTCATTTATATTGTGCAGAGTTCAATAAATCAATCTTAAAATATATCTATGTCTTGTTCCTTGTTGTTTAAGTGAAGTGTTTGTCTGCGTTTAAATATCAACAGTTAAATACCATTTAAAACGAATGATGGGCAATTTAAAGTTAACATTTGAAAGTTACACAATACTCATACAAATTGAAGGTATTCTTAATTCACGCCCTCTTTTACCGTTATCAAATAACCCTTATGATCTGGAAGCTATCACACCTGCTAATTTTTTGGTGGGAAGACAAGCAACAATTTTGGATCCGGTGGCAGAAAGAATATCTTTCTGAACTGCAAACAAGACAGAATAGTCCAGGCAACGAAGACCGAAAAGAGCCAAATAGCGGAAATAATTCATGTAGAAGCCAATTTTGGCACAGTTATAGGGGAAGGTGTCCTTAATAAAATACTAAAAGTACTGATGGGCGGGAGTGGAGCTAAGGGGGGGAGGGGTCTCTAAAGGTCCCTTTTTTCAGTTTTTTGTTAATAACTCGAAAACTACTGCCCCTAGCAAAAAAATGTTTATGTATTAGATTAATCTACATAAAATTCTCTACAGAAAAGGTCCTATATACATTTTTTCTAGGATCAATACTTAACGAGATATAGAGGGGGGAAAATGAAAAATTAGAAAAAATATATTTTTATTGTTAAAAATCAAGTTTTAATACAAAATGAACCATGCAGAGCCCACGTTTTAATAACAAAAATGATCCTATACACATTTTCGCTAGGATCAATACTTAACGAGGTATAGAGGGGGGAAAATGGAAAATTAAAAAAAAATACATTATTAAAAATGAAATGTTAATTGTAAAAATGAAATATATAGTAAGGAAGGATGTATCTTGAATATTAATTTTCTCATCATCGGTGCTGTCTTTGATGGGGGCTGTATTCGTACATGAGCCGAGGCACACCCCGCAGGCACCGGAGCAGGCAATCCCTGCTTTGCGGCAACCGCAGCGCACTCCACACCCAGTCCGTGCATCGGCAAAAGATCGTGTTCAAAACGGAATCGGGTACTACAGGGTCTTCTTATATTGCTTCATGTCACCAAATTTCTTGCCATGGTTTTGGTTCCAATATCCAGGGCTTCGTGGCAGTTTACTTTGGAGTTTCCCAGGATGCCCGTTGACAGCGACATGAGCGAATTCAACTTTGGAAAAGGGGGATGGTCATTGAACCATTCGTGAATCTTAGATCGATCCCGTGAATCTCTCTTTTCCCGTGATATACGGAAATGTGCTGCTCTCCACTTGAAAAAGCCACTCCAGCGAACTCCTCCAATGACGTGCAGATGGCGGTGCTTCCCGGTGATCCACAAACCCACTTGGCGAGTACAGAATCAGTAATTCTTCTTCCTCGCGTTAGGCCACCTAAACTTTTCATGGAGGGCATAAGCGTTTGTTCTATGACCTTATGACCATATCCGACGAAAGTCCTGCCCAAGGTGTACCTGTGCGATTAATGGTGAAACTCCTTGTACGGCTGTGGATGGATATTTTTCAGTTTTATCATGTCTTGCACGTACAGATGAGCACATTTCGTATTCGATTTTGATTTCGATCTAATTTCGGATTGGGTCAACGTGTTTATTTGGACTTGCGATTTTGATTGTTTTCTACATTTCATTACGGTAAGTTGAACATTTTATTACTTACATGAAATAAGAGAAATATGCAAAGCATTTATTTGAATGCAAATGTTCAATCATTTATTATACTGTAAAATTAATGATAAAAAATAGATACTAGCACCAACGTAGTGGGTGAGGTCGTAACTGACTGACAAGAACGTTTAGACGATACATTAGTTTTAACATTGAGTAGCGGGTCCCGAATTGTCCCTGATAAGGACGAACGCCAATACGAAGGCCCCGGAAGATAACGGGACCAACAGCCAGTGACGGGGAGCCCTGAACTAATTTCAACCGTTCTCCCTTTCTGTTTATACTCTATAGTCATATCCAACGACGTACATTACTTGTAGTAAAGTTATTAATACGTGGGCTCTGCATGGTTCATTTTGTATTAAAACTTGATTTTTAACAATAAAAATATTTTTTTTCCAATTTTTCATTTTTCCCACTCTATATCTCGTTAAGTATTGATCCTAGCAAAAATGTATATAGGACCTTTTCTGTAGAGAATTTTATGTAGATTAATCTAATACATAAACATTTTTTTGCTAGGGGCAGTAGTTTTCGAGTTATTAACAAAAAACTGAAAAAAGGGACCTTTAGAGACCCCTCCCCCCCTTAGCTCCACTCCCACGCATCAGTACTTTTAGTATTTTATTAAGGACACCTTCCCCTATAACTGTGCCAAAATTGGCTTCTACATGAATTATTTCCGCTATTTTTCCTTCGTTGCCTGGACTAAGAAGTGGAATTCAAAAAACTGCATGTTACATGAAAGCGTGCTAGTAATCGTCAAAGAAGACAACCTACCCCCATTGTACTGGCAGCTAGGTCGAATTATGAAGATATTTCCTGGAGCAGACGGCATAGCACGAGTCGCATTAGTCAAAACTTAACACAAGTCAATCAAGAGAGCATTCTCCAAGTTATGTCTACTTCCAAATGAAGAAATTAAATAAAAATGTTTTATATTTAATTAATTCATTACCCATTTTTTGTAAACATTTGTTCATCTCATTGTTGGAATTCATAAATATTCTTTCACTGCTTTCATTGTTGAAAGGATAGATCCAATCAAAATAATAAAATAGAAATTCAAAATGCCTCAGCTTATAAATAATGAAATATAAATCAAAGATGCTAAAAAGAACATATGAGAAAAACAAGTGTGTGAGAAATGAATCGAATGTAATGTAACGTTTATTACAATTTTACGGATTCGGTGAAGTTTCCCTTTAAATTAATTAAATACAACTAATGTTCAATAGCCAACGGGTTATTTATTTATTGAAAATAATGTAAACTATTTTGACATTTTATAATTACAATCTGACGTTTTTTTTTTTCAACTGTTCTCCCCTCAACTCTCTCCTGTCCTCGTCCTTGTTCCACGGCTCACTACTCCCTGCATGACAACTGCACACTTCTCCAGGGCCTACTCGTTGCAGTAATATTGTAAATAAAAACATAATCTTTTGTGATACATTTATGCAACAAGTACTAACATAATTAAACATAAATACTACACAGAAAAAAAAATTTGTTGTGGCCAGCACAAGACCTCTCGCCATTTCCATATTAGGCTATATAAGTATTGTATTGCACTTCGCTTTCGAACCGTCGTTTTTTAACAAAATATTACAGAACTTTACCCAAATATTGTTTTTTATTGTATGTAACATGTCTTCTGCACACATATAATTCTAATTATATCTATTTTTCATTGTATAAGGAAGTTTCTAAATGTCAGAGATTGTTCCAAATCATTAACCAGATTGGCGGTATTTCTGATGGATATATGCATTTTACCATAATTTTACCTATAATTTCAAATAATTAATTAATAAAACAATAAGAAAAGTTAAATATGCTTCCCAGAAAAAGCTATCAGAATGTCACTAAAACTGTTGATATGACATGTGTCATTTACAAACTATGTTATAAAATTAAAATTTGTCAACTGGTTTCCTTAGTGCCTTAGCCTCTGCGATTAGTTTACTCTATAAATTATAGTGTCTTTATATCTAAATCTATACAAGATATAATAAAAAATTTAAGTATATTAGATGGAGAATTTTATGTTCTTCAATATTTAATAAAAGAAACTCCCAAAAAATTATATTTAGAAGATTTTTTCTAAGAAACTACTACTTCCGGTTGTTCAATTGTTACCAAAACCCTTTCAGCTCTTCCCAGGAATGTCAGATTGAGGAAACTGCAGTTAAATATTTTTATATATTATAGTTTTTGAGGAATCATGTCTACAACATCCAGACATACATACATACATACATACATACATACATACATACATACATACATACATACATACATACATACATACATACATACATACATACATACATACATACACACACACACATCCACACACACACACATCCACACACACACACATCCACACACACACACATCCACACACACACACACACACACACACACACACACACACAGACAGACACAGACATCATTTTAAAAATGTTATAATCGGATTCTAGGAACCTTAAATCGTGCTTATTCAATAAAATCTGGATATGCGAATTTTAGCATGAATCCAATACGTCTCTTAGCGAGAGGTAAAAAGAATTGAAATTTTGTCTAATTATAATTAGATATTATTTTATTAGGCAATATGTCTAATAATTTAGTGTAATTTACAATTCTCAATTTAGCATTTTAACTAATCCGAAATAGATAATAAATATTTCGTAAAAAATCGTTAATTTAAATATGCAACTAGTTACTTTAATTACTTATTTTATTTAATTTTACTATATTTTACTATTTTGTCCCGTGTCCGTGTACCGGGTTCGATCCCGACCGACACCAAATATTTAGAATATTAAATGGCACAAAAGTGACCCCTGTGGTGCACTCTCCACGCCAGCAATGAGTGCCCGTGAGGTGACGCCTGGTAAGCGCCCGCACGGTACAAATATGTCATCATCATTACCGATATCTGCGATAAAGCAGATTGGCACACCCAGAAATGGGTAATATGCCGTGATGATATATTTATTTATTTTTATTTATATTTTGACTTCCTTATTTTTATCCTATAATTTTCGGTGATTTATCTAATGAATTAGGTAAGTAAATAGAAAATTTAAATATATATTTAGTTAATTTATTTATTTCTGTTTAGTTCAATACAAAATGTAGCCATTTATAGTGTATTCCGAAATTAAACCATGCTAATCGCGGTTACTTTTTCAGTAATTGGTTATATTTTCGGAACGCGGTTACTGAAAGCTGGTAACTTTTCTGTAACCACGCTAACCGCGCTTGATCGGCGGTTGTGGTATGGTTACATTTTGGCCCAGGGCAGATGAGCAGTAGTAGTTCCAACAACTATTTTAAATTTGTCAAGTTGAGGTTAACTGTTCGCTGGTCCATTTCTTCAGTGCGGTGTCAAACCGCGGTTAAACCGTAAACATTTTCAGTGGTTACCGTGGTTTAATTTCGGAATACACTATTAATCTAATTTTGTATTTAATTTTACTATAATTCGTTACTACAAATTTAGAAAATTTAACTAAATCAACTTAGACAATTTAATGAAAACATATTAGTAGGCTGAAAATTAAAGATTTTTTTAGTTAATTCAACTACAATTTAGATGGTTATTTTTTTCTGTGTACTATTCAAAAGTCACTGTCATGAAGCAATTACAAAGTATTGATGGAACCGTGTTAAAGAGATTGTATTGATTCTAATGAAATTAAGGATTGTAAAAATAAAACATTTTCCATCATACATAAATATTAGATGTACAGGATGATTCGATTTAAGTTTGCTATATTTGCAGCACTATAAATCAAACAGCTGTCAATAAGCACGTGTTATCAAAGTGTCAAATATTAGTTTACAACTACACATTAACAAAATGGATCATGTAAAACAAAAGATATATACAAAGGAATTTAATATAGTTTGCAGAATATGTAGGTATGTATTTAAATTAATAAAAAATAAAAAGCGGGAGGTATTGTGTTGATCACATCAGATTTTTAGAATTGTATTGGAGTTATCGTTGGAGAAATTTTTGTCACACACAGGCACACAAACACATACATACACACACACACACACACACACACACACACACATACACACACACATTCACATAAACATACAGTCATATAAAACTAGTAAAATCGTATTATGGGGACCCTAAAACGTGCTTATTCATTCAAAACTCACCACCGAATTTTTTGACCAAAAATAATATCTTCCTTACCTGCCGGTGACAGAAGGTAAAAAAAAGAGATTATTACGAGGACATGAATTCCAATATGTTGGAAGAGTGGATAGCATGAATTCTACTATCTTTAAATGAAAATTGTGTAATTGTGATAGTATTATGTATTCTTATATATTTTATATTTAAAATACTTTTTTGAACATATTTTATGCAACATTGCTGGTGTCAATTTACTGTGTCATTTTAAGTTTCACTGTTTGTACTTTCTCTAAATTATTATAAATATCCTGATGTACAAATATATTTATTAATTGGTTTAAATAAGTTGTCCTATTCCTTTTTTAGGGCTAGGGAGGGGCCCCGACGCGTTGCGTCGCCTTAGACGCCCTAGTTACGCCACTATATGCACTCTGATTTTTGCAGATTTAAAAATTTTAATCATTAGTTGCCCGTCACCCCTTGACTAATGAAATCTTATTACACCGTTTTACAAACGTCAAACTAACTGAACGCCAATTTTACACACTAATCATATGCTTCCACTGTTGCTTTGATTCAGTCAAATCTTTTCATAAACATGTCAGTATCACCTTCATAACGGAGCAACAAGTTGGACAACTTCTGGAAATGAACATTTTACTGTCAATCGCAGAAATTTTTGCCATACGTAACTCAATAGTCAGAATGTTTTGAACCCTTGTGGGCCTCTCTTATTTCACGAACCTTGATTCGCCGATCTGCCCATAACAGAAATCAAATTGTTATCTTGACTGGTGAATAACAGTTGCAGGCCTTCTGGCCTTCCACTGCCATTGTGAGGATCATCTTTAATGCTTTCCCACCAAGTTTAAATTTAGTTGCCTATTTTTTACCGTTGTGTATGAAGGACAAGATATTGTCAAACTATTTTCTCTGACCATTTTTAAAATGTCAATGCTCACGTTAATTCATAAAATATCAATTGAGTGAAACATTAGCAAAGAGACAATAATGTTAATTCACATAACCTAACAAAATAACTGCGCCTAGTGCTGGCCTCTCTGTGTTAGTCTGAGAACATTTCGTCGCGTTCAAGGCGAAACGACACAAACGCCATTTTTATAATAAGCCAGGAGACACACAAAACTGTTTGCACTTTTATACAAATATATTTTTAATGTCTTAACTGCATTAAAAGTAAGCAGAGATTTTTTTCTGAATTTTTGTGTGTATTTAAATGTAAATATAAATTAAAGCACTGCATGATAATTACAAGTATGTTGTCTGATTGGCACTTATGCCAAATGTTTCGTTTATGTGGTGTTTATGCTAAATTTATATGTCGGTTAAGACAATTACATTAACGTAAGTTTTGATCGCAAATGTTGCTTGCGCAAAGATATGCCATTTTAATTTTTGATAATTTAAACGGACAACGGCGTTTGTGACATGATCTGTAATAATTGTAATTATTAAAGGACTGTTAAAGGATTTATTTGAAATACATATTAGAATATATTTTACTTTATAAACTTTTTTTAAACATATCAGTACAAAAATATTGCGCTTCTATAATAAAAAAAAAAAAAAAAAAACTATCACTCTGATGTTTTGTACTACTTTAGTTACTTTACCGGCAGGACTGGATATGAAATAAAATGACTATATCTAATAATCTTCTACGTCAGTCTCATCTAGTTCATCAGGAACAGAAGACGCTTACTTCAAACAAGTATTCTTGATGATATCTTGGTGGTATAACATTTAATTCACATAGACTTTTTAAATATTCTACTGTATGAGCATAGGAAAATAACACATCATTGTTTAGTGCTTCCATCAAATCATTATTTTCAAGTGCTGATGGAAGAGAAAGAGCTAATCCAATGATTTTCTGGTCTCGGGACAATGACTTAAGCGCCAATATTTTGAACGCTAAAAAACATAATAATCTGTCATTACCATTACATGAACTTTAATTAATTACCAGCATAAAAATATAAAATATTGAAAAAAACTAAAATGTAAAAGCAACAAATAATGAATGACCTATTGTTGCCGATAGTTTGAGATATGAATTTAACATGTAGTTTGTCGGTTGTAACAAACAGATTTTTTGCAGGTCGATGGCACAAACGACAAGATGTTTAAACAAGTTTTGTGACAAATACTGAATCTGTATTATTATAAAAATATACTATGAGAAAACTTTGATTTTTACTAAAATGAATTATAGCAAACAATGATAACAAAAATTTTTAAAACCCTTACTTTGACATCAATAACTCAGGCCACTTCACTCTGCATTCAGCCATAAGAAACTACGTAGAAATGGAGCTTATGCCATTTTGCGCCCGCGTGTTTAATAGATGGAGGTTGCGCCAATCTATCGAACGGTATCAAAATCGCAAATCACGATTTTTTGGCGCTTAGGCCGTTTTGCCTTGAACGCGACGATTTCAATCCACCCTCGTATAGGACATTTATGAAATATGTACATTATGTGAAAGAAAATACCAGCCACCCCAAAAAAATAACTATATAGGTATTTAATAATTTAGTTTTGGCGTTTTACATAGGATATCAATTTTGCTTTTCGCAAACGTTACCAACTAATTTAATGTACAAATACTTCAAATAAAAATTATACAGCCCGATTGACAAAAAAGTTTAAGCTAATCCTCATTTTTGGATTAGCGAATTCTACTCTAATTTTGACAGTTTATATCTTAAAATATAGTCTAACCTATTCCTAGTATCTACCTTTATTGATTAGCTTAAACTTTTTTGTGAATCGGGCTGATAGAGATTTAAATTCTGCATCATTATGTGAAACGATTATTCTAGCTCTTCATATAATCGTAAAAATTAATTATAAAGTTACAATTTTTATGAGCTTTTAGTCTAGGTAGCCATGGATTTATGACAAAAATAAACAAATGTCTTGTTTTTAACTTTCAATTCAATTAGAACTAAAACAATTTATCTTTTTGCGTTAATTTATTACTATTTTCATTTAGTTCTAAATGACAGTTCAATAACGAATTTGTTTCCTCTTTGACACAAATCCATAGCTGCCTAGCCTAAAAAGCTCATAAAAACTAACGTTATGTATAGAGATTCACGGGCTTGGCTTGAAGCTTGAAAGCTTGGCTTGGCTTGGTTTGAAAAAGCTTGAAAAATCAAACCAAGCCTGTCTCTCAAAAAAGCTTGATTTTTCAAGCCAAGCCAAGCTTCTGTTTTATCAAGCCCAAGCCAAACCAAGCCTATCATTAAAAAAAGCTTGAATTTTCAAGCCAAGCCAAGCCTTTGACTGTCAAGTAGCTTGGCTTGAAAACAAGCTTTTTCAAGCTTTTCATAAAATTCTTGTGGAGTCCGACAAGACCGTAATTTGCAAACTTCTGAGAATTGGGGTTCCGAAAAGGACCAGCTTCACTACCTGTCAGTTTATTTAGTTTACAAAATTTGTAAATAGGATTATTATTAAGCACTGTCTACTCAAATAATAATAACATTGCAAGTAGTATAAGGTGTAGCAATAAAATAACGAGATTTTTATTTTTCCGGCTTCCCTGTAAATTTGGTAACATTGCAGGCTATGTCATATTAATTTGTCATCTTTCCTCCATTCACTGTTAAAATTTTATGATAATTAGGCAAACCGTTCGGTAGTAGCCTTTGATTGAAATTAACTACTTTCCCGTACTCCGTCGGAATTATGTTAGTGTCAATACGAAATTCTGTGTGAAACTTAAAAAATCCGCTGCAGAAATGTAGGAATTGTTGAAGAATGTTTATGGTGATGAGGGTCTACCTAGTTTTCGAGCAGTTTAGATTTAAAGAAGGAAGAAAAGAGATCGGAGACGATTAGCGCTTCGGCCGTGCACTGACATTGTTTTTTTCGAAATGCGAGTGATTGTTCACATGGATTGGGCGCGTGAGGGGCATTTCGTTAACCAAGCATATTACAAGAAGGTTTTGATAACCCTTCATGCACGGGTGAGAAGAAAAATGGCTGAATTGTGATGGATTCTCCACGAAGACAACGCGCCGGAACAAAACGCCATGTCGGCAAGACATTTTTGACGAAATACAAAATCACCGTGTTGGTACATCACCCGTACTTACCTGACCTAGTGCCATGTGACTTGCTTTTATTCCCAAATTGTAATTCTTCGTTAAAAGGCACTAAATTCGGGGCGGCGATGTAGCTATAGAAAAGCGGCAGAGCTTATGGACAACCTACAAAAAAGGCCTGCAGGCATTGCTTCCAACAATGGAATATTCGCATCGGGCGGTATAGGGTTCGGGGAGGAGAATACATTGAAGGTGGCAATATTTGTTTTGTGTAATTTTATACATTGTCAATGTTCTAAGATCAATTTTGTTATTTAATTGCCACACCTCGTATTAATATAAAATACGAAGAAATGTGTATAAATACAACACAAAATTTATTGCAAATATCAATCATTACATATAGAAATATGTATTCAATATTTTTATTAAATATTTAGTAAGTTAAAAGCACTTTGAATAAAATCTAATTAATTAAATCATTACGTAACTGGAATAAATTATAAACACAAATCTTTAATAAAATAAACTTTTTAAATTTATCTCATTGTAGGTACTTAATTTTAAACACCTACCAAACAACAAACATCAACAAATATTAAATATTTATGACCATTGTAATGCTACAAATTGATAATTTTGGTTCAGAATGAAAGGAATAATATCACTTAAGATATTTAAAAATATCCCTTGACATGTTTCATAAGATTTCAGTCGCAGAATCAACCTCTCAGTCATTTATCAGAGACTGGGTCACTCAACCAGAACCACAGACGCGTTTCGCTCTTATTGGAGGTCTACAGTGTGGTGTACTGACGCGTCTAGGAGGCTAAGCGAACAGATGAGAGGCTGGTTTAGAGACTGAAATCTTGTGAAACATGTTAAGTGATATTTTTAAATATCTTAATTTAACCAAGTGTCACCATCATAATGAACTTTATTGTACTTTTATTATTAATATCACTTAACACCGAAAAGTAATTCGGGTGAAAGACTGCGTATGATGATTATGATAAATATTATAGTTATATTTTGTTAAATAGTTCACAAATGTTGAGTCATATTTTTGGTAGCAAAGAATTTACAATGCTTTCTTATTCTACTATTTCCAAATCGTAGGAAAGAGAAAGTTTCTGTTTGTAAATATATATTTCAATACTATTCATAGCAAAATCCCTAATCTACCCCTAATAAACTGATTTTGTCTGTGGGTTTAAAATAGACAACAAAAGAATGAGTGAATATTTCAAGGAAATTCCCATCTGTATAGGGTTTTATGATTACCAGATGTATTTGAAGTAAAAGAAATAGGTTGACCGTTACATTCCACTATGAAATTCCAAAAATATGTATTTAAACACTGTTCTACCGTAAGTCGTAATTTTCTGTCTCCGGGGTCTTGAGTTTTTTTTAATTATGCAAAATGAGTATGAACGAGTTTTAACAGTTTATTAGAAGGTTATTTCGTCATGTTACCAAAATACAATAAAGTCTAAACTAATGTATAAACATAAACCTATAATGAATGAATGGAGTAAATAAAATTTATAAAAGTAACATAAAAATTGCAGGGTTAAAACTCGAAAATAAAATTCTAAATATTAATAAACATTAAAAATTGTAAAATATTTTTATTTGTCGTTATTAGAAAAATATTTATCTATGTATACGATTATACTTTTAATAAAAGATAATAAATTATGTTGATCGTTTACTGTCAAATATAAAATTCAATTAAATGTTCATATTAATATTGTCATATTTTACCGTCTTATTTCATCTGTACACATAGTTATTCTTCAGTATTACCAGAATGAATTTATGTAAAACTAAACATGGTACAGTGGTATTACAAAACATTTATATATCGATATATCGGATATATCGGTATTAATTTCACATCGAATATCAATATTCAAATCTTGATACCGAACTTATAGTTTAATTTCACATATCAATATCTTTATATTACTTAATATACTGTACAAATAAATGAAATCATAACTATCATATTATGTGCGTGCGTAAATAAGTTCACGCATGAGCATTTACAAAGCTTGAAAGCTTGAAAAAGCTTGAAAAGGCTTGAAAAAGCTTGAAAAAGATTGATAAAGCTTGAAAATCAAACCAAGCCTAAAAATTTAAAAGCTTGAAATTTTCAAGCCAAGCCAAGCCTCGTGTCCATCAAGCCCAAGCCAAGCCAAGCCCAACATTAAAAAAAGCTTGAATTTTCAAGCCAAGCCAAGCTTTTTTATTTCAAGCCAAGTAGCTTGGCTTGGTGAATCCCTAGTTATGTATATCGGTCAAGATCATATAATTGACACAGTCTCTGTAGGATCACAAATAAAGAAGTCAGTGTGCTCGAAATATACGCCAGAAATCTGTACAACGCTTTATTCAAAAATTTCAATTGTTGCTTAGTGTGATCGAACTAAATAACCAATACTGCAAAGAAACTCGAAGCCTAACAAGCAAGAAGCCTTCGTAAAATCAAAGCTATACCAATAAGCCTTTGCTCTAATCAACAATCAACCTAAACACTGGTTGCATCAGAGGTCTATTCATACGACCCATCGAGATCAGCGATCAACCTAAACAGTGGTTGCATCAGAAATCTATTCATACGACCCATCGAATTCAGTAGGCCAAGCAGTTCACAGAAAGAGGTATCCGTCAACTGAACGTCATCACCCTCCTCGCAACAAAGGAGATGTCAACAATACAGGCACTCACAATAAGTATGTAAGTCTCATTGTTTCTTTCTAATTTACCAATAACATGTCAGATAACGAACCACAGTCATCTGATATAAATCAAGAACTTGAATTACTAAGTACCTTATTAAACAATATTACTTTACAATCAAACAGGTTGAATAATTCTGAAATTCACAATATAAATAATACAAATAATTCAGAAGTCAAAATGACTACTTGCACAGATATTAAAAATATTGCTAGTGTCATCCCTGAATACAACGGTGATGTAATTAGATTACCAAACTTCATAATTTAAGTAGATTTGTTCTACGAAATTTTGGAATCAACAACTCTTAATGCATTGCAAACAAAATGCGCTTTTTCATTAGTTTTAAGTAAATTAACAGACAAAGCGGTAAATCTGATTAACGAAAATTTAAAAACTGGGAAGATCTAAAAAAAAACATCTATCTGAAAATTTCGAAGATAAACTCCCTAAAAAAACTATTTTATTAAAAATTTTAAATACCAAAAGTATAAATAAAATATATGAAACTTTAATACAATTTAAAAACGATTTTACAAAATATAAATCTAAAGTTCACGTATTAAATCATAATACAGCTCAGAAAACTATATTAATAAATGAAATACAGGAATTAATCGTAAAACATTTCATTACATTATCACCAATTAATGTTCGAGGATCTTTTATCACCAACAACCCCACTACATTAGAAATGTGTGAAAATTTACTAAACAAATAACATCCCATTATAATATAATTCGTATACCAAATTCTAACGAATTAATTATATTTAGCCCTGATAAACATAATGTTGAAATTGATTGCATACAAAGAATATTTCATATTTCTAGTACAAGTCAATATAAAATTAATGACTATGTCTTTAAACCTTTTGTATATGAATACAAAAAAATAAAACATCAGTTTTCGCAACCAATGATGTTTGAAACAAAACCAAGTAAAAATAAAATTTTGCAATAGAAGAATTTACAAGAACTATCCTTACTATAAGACCATTCAAGAATTAGATACTAAACATGAAACACATTTTACTATATTGTATGTACTACTAACTATTAATAATAATAATGATAATAATAATATTAATAATAATAATTTATTTCCATAGACTACAAATACAATAGTATCGGAATTGTCATAATTACAATATAAAATTACAAAGATTGAAACAGAATTTTAATAGTCATTTTTATTCTATGTTACTAAAAAATTCATCAATGGTATAGAAACCTTTATTTATTAAATATTGTTTGAGTTGATGTTTGAATTTTTTGTTATCATTTATGTCCTTCAGATATTGCGCCTTAACACGGCGAACAGAAATAGAATCTGAAGGTGTGTAAAGCAACTAAAAGCCTCAAATAAAATAATAAAAACCATCAAAAGTGTATATAAAGAAGTGAGAGGAATAGTACAGATGTATGAAATTAGATCTGAAGAATTTGAAATGGAAAGTAAAACAAGAAGATATCTTCAGTCCTTTGCTCTTCATTATCGTAATGGTTAGGATCTTAAAAAACACCAAAGCAAAGACAAAAAATCTATGCCGATGATATAGTCCTAATATCAGACTCTTATTAAAAAATGAAGGAATTGTTTAAGATATGGACAGAGAAGATAGGCAAAATGGAAATGGAGATTAATACAGATAAAAGTAAAATAATGATAATTAACCAAAAAGGAAGGGAATATGAAGAAAACAGATTAGAAAAATGTTTAGAAAGAGTAACGGCATATGAATATCTTGGCAGTATGATGAACGCAGGATGATAAGAAATATTGAACAGGACTAAGAAAGCAGGCTGTATATATATATATATATATATATATATATATATATATATATATATATATATATATATATATATATATATAGTGTGTTAATTAAAAATTTGGCCATAGGCGTTTAACATGGGAAAACAGTTTTTCGTTGAGCAAAAGTTCTCAATTAATTTTAGCCAAATTAAAATCTAACACTTAAATAACTTTTATTATTATTATTTTTTCACATTCTGTAATCTATAAAATTAAATTTCTTATAGTTCAAACGATATGAATTTCTTTGTAATTTTGTTTCAATTTCGTGGGTATCGCTACAAATGAGCAATATTTGTACAATTTCATATTAGATTTTACGAGTTACTAAACGTGCAAAATTAAATCTGTTAGTGATTTACCCGTAGAATATTAATATTTACAACATTTATTTGAAACATTTTTGTCTAAAATGCATTGGGGACTTTTGCACAATGAAAAACTGTTTTCCCATGTTAAACGCCTATGGCCAGGTATTTAATTAACACACTGTATATATATTACACAATAAATAAGGCGATAATAGGGAAAGCTGAATTAGATTTAGAAACAAAAATAAAAGTATGCAACACAATAGCAATACGGATAATCACATATGGAAGTGACTCGTGGAATTTACAAAAGAAGCACGAGGGGAAGCGATAGATATGAAATTTCACAATTTGATATTAGACAAATGGTAACTCTAGAAACAGACTTAGTTATTATTAAGGATTTTATATAAAAATAAAATATCTAGAATTGAACGACGTTCTTGAAGAGATGGATGCTATTTCCTGGAAATTTCCTATTTAATATGGACAAAAATTTATTTTGTATTCTTTCATTTCTGTTTGTATAAATTATAATAAGGAGACCAACATATTGCAGCGAATTCAAGTTGGGAACGAACAACACAAGTATAAAGATACACAAATATTTTCATATGAATAAAGGTCCATTCCCAGTGCCTGTCATAGTCATAGTTTTTTGTCGTAATTTTTTGTTTTAATCATAAAAATACGCAGATGATTATGCCTAATAAACACTATATGACTAAAACAAGCACTGGGAATGAATATATGTATTTCGCTTTACCTAATTGTTTGAAACTATGACAACTAACAAAACCTATGACTATGACAGGCACTGGGAATGGGTCTTAAAGGTTTTACATATTCTCGAAATAAAACCCAATATTTTATTTCCTTTTTACCTTCCGCCACCTTTAGGTAAGGAAGGTATTGTTTTTAGTCAAAAAATTCGGTGCTGAGTTTTTAATGAATAAGCACGTTTTAGGGTGAGAGATTTTATGTACCCAGTGCCGGATTACCCATTAGGCAGAGTAGGCAATGGGGTATTCCGGTGATATGGAATTAATGCAAAATAATAACTTTTTTCTATAGTTTCCATCTTCATATAGTAGAAAAATATAATAAAACATGTTTAATAAAAAGTTCTAATTCATAATTTAATATTACAAAATTGGAATTTTTACAGCTCTAGAAACGTCCTTGATATTTGTGACGTCAAGTTAATAATCTGTAGCTCATTTCAAAGTAAATATTTTCGTTTAAAAACACAGATGGTGCCAGTAGTTACCAGGCGCGGGTATATTTCTTGTTTGACATTTCGTCCAGTTTATAATTATTACTCCTATTTTTACCATAAACAAACACCGAAATACAGACGCTGCTACTAAAATCATATCTAAACAAGCAAATGGCTGTCATGAACATGTGGATTTAGGCGCTGAAGTTCGTTGCAGATGTCACCATCGAGTTGATGTCATAAGCGCGTCATGATAAGAAAATTTGAATTGGGTTCAAATTTTTAAAAATTCATATCTCATGTGATGCATACATTTTCTTACTCAAAGTTAGATATTCAGAGTCCTACTGGTCTGTACTAATGTAAACAATATTTTTAAAAAATGTCGGAATACCCCATTGCCTATGGGCCCCGCTACATTGAATTAAAATAATATTGATTTGATTTGATTTTTCTTTTTATTACAAAGAAATCCTTAAATAAAGAACTTTGATTACAACAAACAAATGCTTATTTACAATAATGGAACCTTGATTACAACAATAAAAATATCAATCAATATAACAGGACCCCAATTGAATGCTAGATGGTTGCTATGGTAATAAAAGTACTGTCAAATGATTTAACAGCACAAACATCACTTATTTCTTTGGACATTCCTATTTACCACTTCAAAATGATTGGTTAGGCGTAGTCTTCATCGAGTTAATTGGCATGTGAATTTAGAATATCCAGTGAAAGAAAGTTTTCAATTTTTTATAGTTAGAAGTTAGAAATTAAGGTTAATTCAAATTTGACAGATGAGTACGTAAAGTTAAATTATGACATGCGAGTCTGTAAAGTTTTACTTTAGCTATAACTATTTTGGCTAACTCCGGGGATTGTTATCGTGTTCTTTAATGTCGATTTCGGAAAAAATAATATTGTTAATATTCATTCAGTGTAATAAAATATACCATTTTTAAGATGATGTCTGTATGTATGTATGTATGTATGTATGTATGTGTGTATGTGTGTGTGTGTGTGTGTGTGTGTGTGTGTGTGTGTGTGTGTGTGTGTGTGTATGTGTGTCCGTGTGTGACAAATTTTTCTCCGACGATAACTCCAATACTACAATTCTAAATATTATAATTCTTTCGTATTCCTTTTCTGTACAACCATTTGAAGAGTTGATTAGATTTTGGTTAGAATAGATCCACCGGAAGTACCCTTATTTGAAGTTTTTAACAGTTTTTCTTCAAAAAACACAGTTAAATACTATTTTTTAACTTTTTGTTATTATATATTAAAGAAAATACTCTTCTCTATATGGTTTGATTATACATTTTCCTTCATATTCAGTAGAAGTAGATTTAAAGCGTTATAAAGGAGTTAATTTTCAAAAATTAGTCAGCTTTGCTATTTATCATGTAAACAGCTGATAGGTATATTCAAAAAATTTTAATTGACAGATGTCAGTTGCAAGTGCAAAACCAAATATAGAAAGTATAGGATCTAAAATTGGTATGTCATAATGTTCCTCGCAAGTGACATGCAGAAAAAGGCCAAAGAAAAGATGGAAAGACTGTATCGCAGAAGACTTGAGAAAGAAAGGATTGTGTGAAGAAAATGCGTTGGACAGGAATGAATGGAAGAGAAGAGGAAACAGCGACCTCTAATAAAATAGGGGAAAGCTGAAGAAGATATGAAGGAAGTGTCAAGTGCATTTTACTTAGTGTGTGTTTATGTTATAATTTTATTGGATTTGTAGAACCTTTTCAAATGAACTTTTAGTATGGAATTTGTAAAAAATAGTATGTTTTCGTGTTCGATATTATATGATATTATATAGAATCTGTTCCAAGGACCTTTTGGTATGGGATTTGTACAAAATACATCGAATTGACGGAAGGTCTTGTGCTGGCCACAACAGATTTTTTGACGATAAAATCAAAATCAATATGAGCATCAAAAATCAGCTTACTGTCTAAGATAACCCTAAGATCCTTAATAGTGTAAACTCTATTTAAGTTATTACTATCTATAGATAGGGTTGCCAACTTTAGAAAATTACAAAAAAGGGCATTTTTCGGCAATCTTTTTTTGGATTATGTGTAGAAATTAAAATTTATGAGAAAAATGCGCCGTAGGCGATTTTTTGAGAATTTTCAAGGTCAAACGTGTTTTAATGCAATATTAGATAATATAGAATTTTTTACAATGAAGCAAATTTAACAAATTCTTCTGAAGTTATCACCAAACACCAAAGCATAGATCTCTACGTCTGCTACCGCCACGTTTTAGAGAAGACTATATACTAAATGTTAGTAGATAAATTAGTACCAATACATCTATAATTCAACAATTCTATTGTTATATCATTACATTACACAAAATGTGAAATAATTATTTCATTTTCACATTTATAATAATAAGAAAAATATTATTAATAACAAAATATACTATAAAAGGACAAATCGCGTCCTTTCCTGGTTTAAAAAAGGACAAGGACAAAATATGCACAAAAAAGGACAGTCCTTTCCAAAAAAGGTCAGTTGGCAACCCTATCTATAGAGTAGGGAAATTCAATATAATTTTTATTTCGAGTAAATGTAATGATGGAGCATTTATTAAAATTTAAATACAAATCATTACGTTTTAAGTAAATGTTCAATGCAGCATTAAAAATCTTAAGGTTATTTACATACATAATAAATTTAGAATTTTAAAAACATTCCTTTATATCATTAATGATGATAAAAAGGAGAGGACACAGAAAAGATCCCTGTGGAACACCAGAAGTGAATGGAAAATATCAGACTTGTATCCATTAATTGACACGCAGTGCTACCTGTCATGTAAATACGATACAAACCATTGAAGTAAGTTAATATGCACATCATATATCTCAAGTTTGGAAAGTAGAATTGAATTCATAGCTTGAAGTATGAAGTCTGTGTACTCAACAAGATTTGAAATAACAGACCGGCCGCTATAAAAACCATGTTGTTCAAAGTTAATTATTATATTTTTGAAAAAAGAAAACAAATATTTATATATATATTTTCACATAAACTGTACCAAGATCAATGTTATAATCACATAATTTCTTAGACTGCAAAGTATTTTTATTGTTGTTTAATAAAACCGACTGTAAATAGTCAGCAAACGTGCATATTTCCTTACCATCACTGGAATGACGTTTATTATGAGTCATGCTAGAAGGAACACCTTGTTTTTTAACAGAAGAACCATAGGACCAAAACATTATAATATTATTTGGAATCTTGTTCTAAATTATTAACGTAATGCTCGTAGCATGATTTAGTCAAAAGCTTAACCTGTTTTCTGATTGTTGAAAATATGAAAGGATTTTGTAGGAACCTAAACAAATTCAAACAAATTTCAAAATCCGACACTCATATTGGGTATAAGGAAAAGAAGAAGATCAAGAAGAAGAAGTAATTTATTGCGATTTATGCAATAATATTAAAGTAATTAATATTAAATAATTGTACAGCAAATCTACACAACTCTAATCCAAGACTCAATTTTGGCTCAAATGGGTCCCAAAATATAACTGCGAGAAATAAGACTACTACAGAATTTAAATTAAGGGGGTCGCACTTTTAAATTATGTTTTATACATAGCTGTTAGGTTTAAAACTATAATGAAAGGTATCACCACCTGTTAACAATTTTTTTAATGTTGTTAACAAGTTTGCGCGTGTTCGCTTATGTGAATACTTTTGTTTATAAACACTACTTCGAAAACCGTGGATGTCATCATATTGGTAGCTCGCGATCGCTGGGTTGGCGATCCCTGGGTTAGATTATGTTAAGGTTTAGCGCAAAAAAAAAATTGTGGTGCATATAAGCCTATAAAGAGCGCAATTACTGGTATTTAAAAAAAAAATTAACTATATTTATTTCTTTCATTTTGTGCTACATTGTCGCAAATATGACATAATCTACTCGTAATTCTACTTTCCATATATCCGCGTATTCAACGTCGTTCAATGTTACTTGAATGGAGTATTTCAGTCTATTACATCAAGTTTGGCCATTATTGTAATATATGAATTCTATGGTTACAATATGTTTTATATTTGTAATTGATACTATTTTTATTCATTTCATTAATATATTTAGTCGTACGGGAAATAGCAACTTCCTACTGGCTGATTATAAAAATTGTCTTTAAATAAATATTTTTGTCGGTAATTTGTATAGGATTATTAAAAACATTAACTATTAATTTTTATTCTTTTTATATTTTGAAAGCTTTCTTACTTATCTTCAATAAATTTACCTATAGACAAAATTATGAAATAGTTGACTTGCAATCGTGTAATCTGCGTAAAGCCTGTTTGACACAGTCATAAATTGTTTTAATGGAAATGAATGTTATGACAAATAAAATATTAATTTAATGGATTTTTTGTTAGTTACATATTTTTAAAAAGCCGGAGATATTCTATACTGTTACTTTGAATTTTCAATAAAATTCACAGAATGTAAAACTAAAAGTCTAAAAGATTTGTTTTACTTCGAATGTACATGCATCTAATATTTATTTGTTTAAGTGGGCAATGCAATACTAAATTTACAGCAGAGACTGCAATGAATGCTGTCGAAGTTGTAAATCTGTGTTCAGTGCCGTGTTGAACACATTATTTTTTGTCGATTTTCGAATTAATATTATATAGTATAATCATCGAAAAATCTTTAATTGTGAACCAAGATTTTAGTTTGTACGTAATCGAAAATTTATCTATATTGTATTTGGTTTAATAATGCAATATAGAGTGGTCAGTTGAAGTACAACATGTAGGATTAATATATGTAAGCTTTTGTACTTTGACTATTACATATATTGTAACGCTTGGACACGAAATAAATAAATAAATTGGTGCAAACGTGAGACAGGTTTAACTGTTCCAACATTAAACAAATATTGCATCATTTTTAACTCATTTGTATAAAAAATGATAAATTCAATGTAAGTGACAAATAATTTTAATATAAATATAATTGTAAATAACTAATAATATAAAGTAAAAAGTTAATATAAATACAAAAGACACATAACCTGTCAACCTGTCAATAATTGTTAAAAATATTTTTATATTTTATACAGTTTCGCATATTTGATCGAAGTGGTACTCAAATGGGTGGTATTAAGACGAAATTATTGTAACATTATTATCTTATCGAAATAAATCTTGATTTTTATTTACCCTCAAAATGTTACTGCGTAAACTAATCTCATCAAGCTCCGCCCACCACTATAATCTTAAACCAAAGAGAGTATAGATATAAATACCGACTCTCTAAATAATTTGTACAACTTAGAGAATCATACTCTCCATCTACCCTGTTACACACTTCCAATCTATGCCCAATGAGACCCTCGTGTAGAACAAACATACAGCTTGGCCTAGGGCCGTGCGGCCTGCCCCCCTTGGCCCGGCCGTATCGCCGCCCCTGGGGCTCCGGGGCCGGCGCCAAGGCCCCCGGATCAATACCAGTGGGCGCAGGGCGGTACAGTCGCAGGGAAATCAGGAACGGACTGGGAGAAAGGATTAGGAGGACTAGGTATAGTACGTTTTTTAAACTAAGAGGGTTACTTAAATTTAAACTTTCTCTGGTACAGTGTATTCAGACAAAATCCTAACTCGAAGTAAGCTATGAACTGAGAAACGTATGTTTGATTATTATTCAATTCAAGGGTCAAGCGAAAATAGTAATGTGATTTTACGGTGAAAATATAATGAAGAAGGATATAGTAAATTGCCCTTCGCCGTTTTCTAATTTATCACTTCTAAAATAAAATGCAAGAAGAAAAGTTTTAATTCTTAGATAATGTAATTTTAAAGAGAAGAGATAAAAAGAAGGATCCAGTATATTGCAATTCGCAATTTTCTAATTTATTTCCATTTCTAAAATAAGAATCAAGAAGAAAAGCTTTTATTTCTTAAATAGTAATTTTTGACAATATCTCATCGTACAATGTAGTTTTATGGAGAAAATATGAAAAAGAAGGATACAGTATTGTCATTCGCCATTTTCTAATTTATTTCCATTTCTAAACTAGGATTTAAAAAAATCTGATGTGGCCAACACAAAACCTGCCGCTATTTAATTTTTATTAATTTAAATACATAGCTCCGTATTTACTAATGCTGCAAACTGTTCCATTGTATATAACTATTGCTTTATTTACTATTTTCTTTTTAAAATGACACTATTATTAATTTGAAGTGATTAGTTTTTTGACAGTGACATTCACCTGTAGTTACATTCGTTTGAAATATGAACTGTATAACAAAGAAATTGTGTTTATCTTAGGCTTTGGGATTAAAAAAAATGATTTTTAAATTTATCTGTAAAATATATAGAAAAAGTATTAATGTATTCCTGTAGAAAATTCCATAATCTTTAATTTTCTTAACGACAAAAATGCGAAAAATGACATTTAATGGTATTTTTTGAAAAAAACCAGTATGAGCTTCAGGTAAAGTGCCTTTCCGGTCATCCGATTTAGGATTTACACAAAAATCTAATGGTGTCTTTCCATATTAGAATAGGGTATAAATACAAGGTTTCAGAATTTTCTGAATGATAGTATTTGAGTAGAGCGCTAACAAAATCCGTACACATACACACACACACACACGCACACACACATACACACACATACAGACATCGTGAAAATGTTAAAATTGGATTCTAGGGACCTTAAAACGTGGTCATTTACTAAAATCTCGATATGTGATTTTTAGCACGATCCCTATACCTGCCTTACCAAGGATAGCGGGAGGTAAAAAGCTTTGATTTCTTAGATGACATTTTTGATAATATCTCGTGCCAATTTGACATTTAATTAAGTACTTTTAAATTAAGACCTGCGTTTCTTTGTTCATAGCTTACTTCGAATTAGATATTTTTTTTAACACACGGTACAACCAATCTAAGCTTCTAATTTGCTAGTGTCCAGTTTCGTTTACACCCAAACATTTTGACGTTTAATCAATGTCTATATAATTGATTTAGGGCCGAGATATCCACCTCCTAATAACTTTATTTGGCGAATAATAACTATGGATGCAATTGTATCAACAATGGCAACCCTAATTACACTTGTGTAGTACCAGAATCGTGACAAAGGCGTTTAGTTTAACACGTAGGAAAATATTTGAACGTATTCTGTAACTCAGTAGGTATTGCGTTAAAACATTTCACTAATCATTTAATCGTATATGTAACAAAAACATGGATTTTTAATTGTCAAATTTGAACATCACCATTCGAAAGAAGGTAAAAAAGTACACACTAAAATTCAACATTATTTCATATTTGGAAATTATTAGCAAATATAAAATGCTGCAAAATTTATACTTTCGCCTATTCAGTAAAATGGCCATCTAATGGGGCAATTTTTGTCTAATTAACCGATTTCATATCTCCCCTAGTTCGGGAAATCCTTATGTTGGACATGTTATCCTTGACATCCTGTATATTATGAATTATAATTTTGGCAATTTATTGTAGTTTATAAATAAAGAAATACATGTTTAAAATATTTCAACGAAATTTATACTAAAATATTTTTTCACAGTACACAGGCTGGTTTCTCTTTGTCCAGCTTATATCTGCTGAAATATTAAAAATACGAGGGAAAGGACGTTTGCTGATTTCAATTGCTCTGTTGCTATGGATACTTTCGTATTTGTTCACTTTTTGTTATAAACTTTCAAGTGAAAAATTTTCACCTTTTGACGTTTAAATAAAAACTATGCAATTTTATATTCTCTTATGTGCAATTATATCAGAATTTGAAATGTTGCCATGTACGGCTACGGCCCTTGAAGTTTGAAGTTGTTCAATTAGATGGAAGTTCAACAATATGGCTGAAGGATATGATATGTCGAGGAATCGCTGAAAACAATATGAACTTTTCTTATCACTTTAATTCTAAATATTCTTACCTTCATTACCAATATGTAAGCCTGCTATTTTTTAATATGTTATTTTGTTAAATATAAACTGTTTATATTTCAATTTGTAGATTATCAATTTAAATTTGACAGCTGTTGGAGGTTTTTAGTAACTTTATATGACAGGTTTCTATTTTACAAGTTACTTCTTATTTGCTCATTTTATATAGTTGCTATGGATATTTATTTATTTCATTTCTACCTTGTGAATAAAGTCACAAAAGATGCCGTTTTTATGACGTTTGAAGAAAAAGGTAATTTTTTTGAAATATTTCTTTTGTTATCGATCTTTAATTAAATTATGTATTTTTAGAGAGCAACAGATGCCTTGCATATAAGCAAATCTTGACAAGCAGATATGGGATCCTGTGTCAGAATGACAGCTAGTAATCATGTAGATACATAACGTACAAATGTCATAAAATTTAATTCAAAATTTCAAGTTTTTCCAAGTTTTCTTTGTCACCACAGGAATGTGGACTTTACTTAGCGAGTTAAATAAAATACATGAAATTGGAAAATTATGAAAATTGGAATGAAAAATGATGACATTTGACCTCTGTATATAATTACTAGCTGTCATTCTGACACGGGTCCTCTTATCTGCTTGTCAAGAAAGACCAACAAAGTCACCTGAGTGCTCGCGCCTTATAAATTAGTATCCTACGTAAACGTAGTAGTATATGACGTCATTACTTTACGGATATTTTTTGATGACGTAAGTCTTCTGGCATTTCATTTTCATCATAGTTAAAATTTATTTTAAAAATTTCAAGGTGCAGTCACTCAGGGATTTTTTTTTGTATATGAACCATAACAGATATCATAAATTATACAGAGAAAGAAAAATTGACTATTGAATGTATCTTTCTGAAAAAAAAAAAATTTTACGTTATCGGCGTGGACATTAAAAAGTTAGGGTCTAATCAATAATAATAATAATATTAATAATAATAATAATAATTTATTCGCCACAAATGAAAAAAATACAAAAAACGTACAACAATGGCCAGTCAAAACATATGGAAACAAGTTAAAATTAAAGAAAATACAATATATAATAAATTACAATAAAAAGGCCTATAAAAAACACATTTAAAAAATCTGATGTGGCCAACACAAAACCTCCCGCTATTTAATTTTTATAAATTTAAATACATACGTACCTACGTATTGACTAATGCTGCAAACTGTTCCATTGCAGAAAACTATTGCTTTATTTACTATTTTCTTTTTAAAATGTCACTATTATTAATTTGAAGTGATAAGTTTTCTGACAGTGACATTTACTGTCAGTTACATTCATTTAAAAAATGAACTGTGTAACAAAGAAATAGTTTTTATCTTAGGCTTCGCGACTAATAAAAAAAATTATTTTTAAATTTATCTGTAAAATATATAAAAAAAGTATTAATGTATTCCTGTAAAAAATTCAATAATCTTTAATTTTCATAAGACATAAAATTCGAAAAAATGACATTTAATGGTATTTTTTGAAGAAAAACCATTATGAGCTTCAAGTAAAGTACGATTTCCGTTTATCCGATTTACACCAAAATCTAATGGCTTCTATTCCTATTAGAATAGGGTAAAAATACAAGGTTTCAGAATTTTCTGAATGATAGTATTTGAGTTAGAGTGCAAACAAAATTCGTACACATACACACATACACACATACACACACACACACACACATACACACATACAGACATCATCGTGAAAATGTTAAAAATGGATTCTAAGGACCTTAAAACGTGGTCATTTACTAAAATCTCGATATGAGATTTTTAGCACGATCCCTATACCTCCCTTACCAAGGGTAGCGGGAGGTAAAAAGTTAAAGTAAAATAATAAATTAAGGATGATCCAAGTTAAAAACACATTTAAAAAAGTTAAAGTAAAAAATAAATTAAGGATGATCAAAGTTAAAAAAAATCGTCAATTGAATAAAAACAATGACGAGTTAAATATTCTTTGAACTCTTTTTTAAAACCGTTAACACTTTGGATTGCTTTTATGTAATCTGGCAATCTATTAAAAAAATTTATTGGCATGTAAGATACATTGCCGTGAAAATTTTGAGTGCGATGTTTAGGTATATATAATTTACTCACATTACGTGTGTCATAGAATCCGTGAACTTGTTTATTGGTAGGGAAAAGAGCAGGATATTTTTTTACAAACAAGGAACACTGTAATATAAAAATGCAGGGAAGTGTAAGGAGATGGAGAGTTAAAAAATATCTCTGTTGTTGGGACATCTAAGTTTCATACACCAGTGGTTGACTAAATAGCAAGTACCAAATTTCATTCAAATCAAATAAAACATTCTGTTATTATAAGCAAAATTAACTTTTTTTCAAGGAACTTTGAAGCAGAATTTTGGCTAATTGTACACTTTCCGGTAAAGGTCAGTTTAGTTAAATCACAGGGTTTGTCTGTGGTTAAATCGTCGTATTTTAGCCTCAGGAATCTGTGGTTATATGCCCCCCTATTTTATTACTTATTAATAGTAATAAATAAAATGAAACATATTGGATGCGATTCAGTGGGTTGTATTAGGCTGTTTTAAGATCAGTATTAAGATTTGTATTAAAAAACCTGATTCAGTGGCTTGTATTAGACTGTTTTAAAATGTTTATTTTAATACAAATGTGTATTAGTTGCCTAGGAAATTAAAACACTTCTTAAAATAAGTTATATCTGTTTTAAGTATTGTATTAACCGTAATTCATAATGTCAAATATGAAATATTCAAATAAAATTATATTATTTGACTCTTCATAAAGTATACTAAAGCAAATATTGAATTTAAAATAATATAATGAAAGAGAAAATGAACAATTTTAAAAATTGAGGTTAATATGAGCAATTTCAGGTAAGTTACAATTATTCGGGCAAATATCTTTCACAGCCCAGTAAATATTATCTGGGTTTGTCGGTGGTGTACCTCCTCCAGTTTTAGTTTTTCTTTTAAATAATGTGCAATTTCACTCTTTGAATTGCATTACAATCTCCGCCACATTTCTTTCATACGCTTCAATTCTCTATTAAAACCACATTCCTCCATTTCAGCTTTTATGTCCCCCGATGCAGCTTTTTTATTTTTCATTATTTTAATGTAATTTCACTTATTTTCAATAATACCTTCCGTTTAATAATCACCTCTATTAAAAGAATTTTTTCTTCATTAAACCAATTCGGTTCTCTAATTCTTTTTCCTAGCATTTTCGTATACTATAATTTAAAATGTAGTTGATAAAGTGGTGTAACACAACCTAAAAATATAAACTTACCTAGTTCAAATAAATATACCGGGTGTAACACGGAAACTGCGTCATAGGTGTTTTACATGGGAAAAAGTGGTCTATTAATTTTGTAGCGAATTAAATTCTGCATCTAAAGCAATAATCATATTTTCTTTCTCATGATTGGTAACCGAGAAAATTGAATTTAAATTTTATAAAACATACTTCTTTATAGTGTTCGCCATGGTATTAAAATAAAATTTCAAACAAATTTTATGACATTTTACCTGTCAGAAATTATAAAATTTAGTTTTCAGCGAAATAATACTACCATCTTCTCTTTCTATGAATAATTCTCCATTTTCAACAATGAAAACTCATCAAAGCTGAAGCAGAGCGTTTCTGATAGAAACAAATATGTATAATGTCATTTTACCTGTCAGGAAAATATCTAACAGATTGTGACATTTGTTTGAATGAAGGAGACAATGTTTCGTTTGAATTAATAACACTATTCTGGACTTTCATTGTCTATATTTTCAATAAAGTTATTACACAACGTTTCGATTGTTGAAGTATCTACAATCGTGTTCAGGTGAATACTAACAAACTTAGAGACTACTAGAGCTTATAAACTAAATACATAATAATTGATCTAATGAAGCGTACAAAGTTTACAAATGGAAACACTAGTGTAGTTTAAGGTGATTCAGACGTCCAATCAGCGGCTTCCACACGTTGCTTATTTCTACACTTGGTTGGCTGAAGACTTCGTTGTTGTTGTTGATGACTGCTGCTTCCTTGAATTTTCTCTTGTACCAGTGGTCTTCTCTGGAGACGATTTTTGCTTCAGACCACTTCATCCTATGCTGTTTTTCCCAGGAATGTTGTGCGATGCCGGATTTTGTTGTTTCTCCTCTCTGCGTATGAACTCTATGTTCTTTAAGCCTGATTTCCAAAGGTCTTCTCGTTTCCCCCACGTATGACTCACCACATTCACACGGGACTTGGTAGATACAATTTTTAGAATCTCGACTGGTCTGCGGTCTCGTATGGGAGATCATACTTCTGATAGTAGTTCTTGATCTGAAAACTGTGTTGATGTTGTAAGTTCTTCCTATGCGTTTTATCGTCTCGGATAAGCCTCTGATGTATGGGATGCTGAGTAGTACTACCGGTTTTTCTTCTTTTGTTCTTTTTGGTTGCTGGCTGTTGGATTCATGTTTGTGAAGAAGCTCCTCTATCATGTTTCTTGGGTAGCCATTCTGTTTCAGGTCCCTGTTGATATGCTTGATTTCTTCTTGCAGTCCTTTCTCTGTGTTGCATAATCTGTGAGCTCTGTCGATTAGAGATTTTGCTATTCCTTTCTTCGTTGTTACAGAGTGGTTAGATGTATGGTTCAGATATTGGCCGGTATGAGTTGGTTTTCTGTAAACTGCTGTCTCAATACTCCCGTTATTATTCTTTACGTGGACATCCAAGAAAGATAATGAGTGTTCCTTTTCTTTTTCCATTGTGAATTTGATGGTTGGTTTGATGGTGTTCAGGTGATGCACGAAGTGTTCTAGTTGTCGATCACTGTGGTTCCAAACTATGAAGGTATCGTCCACATATCTGAGCCATACATTCGGCTTAAATTTCGCCTTCTCTATTGCTTGAGATTCAAACCAGTTCATGTAGATGTTGGCGATGACGGGTGATAGAGATGATCCCATTGGAAGCCCGTCGTCTTGGGCGAAGAATCTGTCTTTTTCCTGGAAATATGAGTTCCTAAGGCAGCATTCTAGTAGCTTCATTATTCCTTCAACTGGTAGCGTGGTTCTTTCATGTAGGTTCTCGTCCTCTTGGAGCTTTTTGCGAATTATTTCTAGAGATTCTTCAACAGAATGGCTACCCAAGAAACATGATAGAGGAGCTTCTTCACAAACATGAATCCAACAGCCAGCAACCAAAAAGAACAAAAGAAGAAAAACCGGAAGTACTACTCAGCATCCCATACATCAGAGGCTTATCCGAGACGATAAAACGCATAGGAAGAACTTACAACATCAACACAGTTTTCAGATCAAGAACTACTATCAGAAGTATGATCTCCCATACGAGACCGCAGACCAGTCGAGATTCTAAAAATTGTATCTACCAAGTCCCGTGTGAATGTGGTGAGTCATACGTGGGGGAAACGAGAAGACCTTTGGAAATCAGGCTTAAAGAACATAGAGTTCATACGCAGAGAGGAGAAACAACAAAATCCGGCATCGCACAACATTCCTAGGAAAAACAGCATAGGATGAAGTGGTCTGAAGCAAAAATCATCTCCAGAGAAGACCACTGGTACAAGAGAAAATTCAAGGAAGCAGCAGTCATCAACAACAACAACGAAGTCTTCAGCCAACCAAGTGTAGAAATAAGCAACATGTGGAAGCCGCTGATTGGACGTCTGAATCACCTTAAACTACACTAGTGTTTCCATTTGTAAACTTTGTACGCTTCATTAGATCAATTATTATGTATTTAGTTTATAAGCTCTAGTAGTCTCTAAGTTTGTTAGTATTCACCTGAAGACGATTGTAGATACTTCAACAATCGAAACGTTGTGTAATAACTTTATTGAAAATATAGACAATGGAAGTCCAGAATAGTGTTATTAATTCAGATTGTGACATATTTTACCGGTTATAAACATATCTGTCACATTGTGACATATTTTACCTATCAGAAAAGCTCTGTTTGAGTTATTATTATTGAAAATGCAGAATTATGCACAGGAAGAGAAAATACAAATCATTGAGTAGTATCATTTTGATTAAAACTATATTTTATAATTTCCAACAGGTAAAATGTCATAAAATTTGTTTGAGATTTTATTTCAATACCATGGCTACCACTATAAAGGAGTAACTTTTATCAAAGTTTAAATTCAATTTAATCGATTGCGAAACGTGGAAAAGAAAATGTGATTATTGACTTAAATGCAGAATATAATTCTCTACAATATTTATTTGCAGCATTTTTGTCTAAAATTAATAGGCCACTTTTGCGCAAGGAAAAACTGATTTCCTATGTTAAACCCTATGGCTCGGTTTTCGTGTTACCCCTAGTATACTTCATTTCACGTAAGAAAATAGCAGATGACGCTTGAGAGCCGATCGTTTTTACAAGCATTAAATAAATAATTTAAATTCGCGAAACCAAATTTTGTCAATAATAAAAATATTTTTATCTGTAAAATGTAAGAGTCTTGATTAATAAAAATGATATCAAAACATGGTTAAATATCGCTTAATTCTGACAATTTTATTTGATAATTGACAGATGACAGGTGATATTTTTTATGTTTTTGTAAACTAGGTTAGCATTCTGACCCATCAAAGGGCAGAAATTATATCCCTATCTAAACCTATGCTATTTTCTTACGTGAAATGAAGTATAACAATAGCAATAAAACAACACAAACACAAAATATTGACGTTTCAAATATCGCCAATTTCGCATGTTTCTTGACAGTTATTACAATGTTGTAAAGTGTAATTTTGCAACAGAAGTATTTTACTAAAACAGACTAATGTATTACCTTTATTTTAAAATGTGTTTTAAGCTAATACAGTGTTTTAGTTAATACAAGTCTTGGTGCAGACTTTAATATTACCCACTGAATTGTACCCATTTTGTTTACATACATTAACTAGGAAAAATACCTCTATATAAAATTTATTGATAACTTCAAAGGCTATGCATTTTTATTTCGTAAAAATCCTTATGATGTATGCGAATGTGCGTATTGCAAATCACATGTACTCGTATGCATGCAAAGTAGGGGAGGTAAATATTTTTTCGCTTGCAGCTGTATTAGGCTTAGGGGGAAAGTTCTAGGGAAATAACTATGCAGTTTTCAAGTGCTCTTCAGCTCTTCTGTTTCCTGGTATCTGCATGCGTTGAATTTTTCATGTTTTCTATTTCGAAGGAATTATAAAAGATGCATAACTTTTTTACATATAGAAAAAAACTTCAAGAAGTTAAATTTTTAAAGGGAATTTCAATAGAATCAAAATTACGTGATAATAAATGTACGCATAAATGAAATGACCTTTGATAAAATTTAAGAAGTTACACAATGATGGGTAGTACTATTAAAAATTTCAGGGCCGAGATATCTACCTCCTAATAACTATATATTTCGAATAATAACTATGAATACAATTGTAACAACAATTATTAGTGTAGAAATTATTCTCCAAATAAAGTTAATTATTCTTCCGTCAAATTAATACAGACTGGAGATTTCTGCACTATTACTAATTCCATTGGTCAAATTGAAAAAAAATACTAAATTATGAAGAAGCGACACCATCGGATGGCAAGGGACAAGGTGGGGTGAGAGAAAAAAATTGAACAAGTTGGTATAATTAAAAACAAAACCAAACCAAACCCATACTATACCATTAACCCGAACTCCCCTCCAACAGAAGATAACTAAATTCCTAACAACCCTACAAATAAACCTGACCGACCTTGAAAGAAACTATAACGAAAAACACCACCAAACTATATATTACAATTAACTGAATATAAAAAATCTGAAACACCTTCCATAATAATTAGACAAAAATTCGAACAAATATGTAGTGAATACCAAAACGCCCAAAAAGTATATACCGATGGGTCGAAAACATCAGAAGGGACAAGAGCAGCGATCATCACAGACGAAAAACAATTAAAAATTCATCTACCACATGCTATAAGCTCCTTCACAGCCGAAGCCTACAGCATACTTACTGCACTAGAGGAAATCAAGAAGAGTGAAAACCATCTAGAAGAACACAGCATCTTCACTGATGCTCTATACGTAATCCAAGAAATAAAGAACGTATACTATAGAAAACCCATAATACAAAAAATCCAACACCTAATACACAACATAAGAAAATACCAATAAATATCACTAATGTGGATACCAGCCCATATAGGTATAAAGAAAAACGAAGAAGTGGACCAGGCAGCAAAAGAAGCCATTCAAGAAGCTGTTACACACGCTCACACTCCAATACAAGACCTCTTGAAAACCATTAAAATAAATACAAAAAAACACTGGAAAGAGAAATGGGCAAGTACCACTGGCAACAAACTAAGAGACATCAAACCAACCACAGAAAAATGGACGAACATGGAAAAGCGAACCGATCAAATAAAAATCACTAGACTTCGAATAGGACACTCGAATATTACACATAAATACCTCATCCAAAAAACAGAACCTGACACGTGTAATACATGCAACTCACAAATCACTATACCACATATACTAATACAATGCCGCACATATACACAACAAAGAATCCAACACAATATACCACCGAACCTAGAAGAAGCACTGGGAAACAACTCCGACAAGCTGAACAACACCATCCAGTTTTGTAAAGACATTAATATATTCAAACTCCTATATGTAACAGGGGGGGGGGGGGGGGGGGATTTTGAAAAGGATTCTGTTTTCTCTTACTTTCTTTTACCGAACGATGACACTGTCTCTTACTTTATCTCACTGGTGGACGCTTGCTGGTTCGCCTACCACTATACTGAGGAGGAACACGCTTTTACGCTCACACTATCACTAAACACTCAACACTTGCTGATAGATTGATGAACATATCTTACTATGGATGGCACACACACAATATTTGATACTAATTTTAACTATAACTTTTATTTACACATATTACATTAATCTAACTCATTACACAAAATTATATTAATACTAAACTAAACTGATATAAACCCTAATTACGAGTCATGGCGTAAACGCCCAAAAACTAAACACGGACTACATGTCTGAACTCACTGAGTCCTTAACCGCGACTGCCTTAAACAAAAGGGTTATCTCTTGAACAGGCATATCTGATGAAGGGTGCGAGGGTGTAGCATTCATAACAAAATAACAAGACTTCACGTAGTCTAGCCAATAACTTATACAGTTAATTGTCAACACAATAAATGTCTACTCGGTTGACATCTAGACTAAACATATATGAGAAAATGATGATTATTATTTCTAAACAGAATTTTGATTTCCAAAGATAACAGAATTAAAATGTTGATATTGAAACTATAATTTAGAAGAGTTTATATTAAAGTTATTACTTGTTATTTCACTATTCCTACCTTGTTACAACTCTCCCTTCCTTAAGACATAAATATATCCCAAAATTGATATATTTATTCCCAATACCTGCTCACTGAAGGATAACCAACTCCTGAAAGCACAAAACATAATGCATGAAACAAAGCACATACTTAAACAAATGACAAATTAAACATATGTCGCAAATACATAAAACATAGTGTACAAAAGCATGAATCAATGATAAACTAAACATAAAACATATGTTGCAAATACATGGATCAAAATCCGAATAAACGAAAAACATAAATCAATGATACATAGAACATAAAACATATTCTGCAAATACGTAAACATAATGCACAAAAGCATAAAATACAAATCGATGTCACATAAAACATATGTTGCTAACATATGAAACATAAACATATTGCAAATATTCAAAACACAAAACATGAAATTGCAAAAACATGTAACGTCGCTAACGTATACAAAACATAAAAACTGAGATATTCCAACAAATATCAAACACAAATCTCAAGTACAAAATAATTATCTTCTACAGATAATTATTGCTAAAAAGGAAAAGGGTATATTTTATTTCCTTGAACTAATGAACATTACTATTCTAACATGCTACTTAATGTTCCTAAAACCTTATCTACCTACACAAACTAAACACTAACAAAATCATCACACAGTTGTCATAAAAAACAAGGGACACTGCACTATCACTGAGGGTAGCGGGCGGGGGCTCCTCGCACCACAGGGGTCTCTGACTCGGCAAAGCAAAAAACTTAACCGGGATGCGTGTGACATCGGGGGAACTTAAGGCATAACCAGTGGCGTGCTTCCCAGGGTTGCGGCGTAAATCTTGCACATTTTCCTCGTCGGAAACCATGACGCCATCCACGATGTCCTCTTCATAGTCCGTTTGCAGGTCCTTGTCGTGCAGATTGTTGTCATATATTGTGCCATCCTTATGTTCATCATTTACGTAGCTGTGTTCTTCAGCTACGTCGTCTTGGTGTTCGTCCTCAGCCTCATAGTCAGTAGTTTTCTCCGGCAGGCAATCCTCTTCAATTATTTTCCCTTCCTGTACGCCCTCATCGTCACTCGCTGTGACGGCTGTTGTCGCACTTTGTCGACCTTGTGGACGCGGAATATCTACCACCGCATGCCTATCCTCTGCTGCAAGTAGCGACTCAATTTCAGCTAAACTGATCTTCGCCACAGGCAGCGCTGGTTCTCCAAGTCCAACCGAAGCGTGGCCACTTGCCAGCGACGCATATCTTGGAGACTCTGATGCTGCACACGGTGCGTAGACCTGCTGGTGCGTCCACGCTGACCCATAAAATCTTGGCGTACAAGACGGGAAAAACGATGGCGGTAATATGGTGCGTCCTGCATAGGTTATTTCTAACCAACGCACCATCTCTGTTCCAGTGGAAGGCTGCTTATACAATGGAATTGCAAAATATAATTCCCTTGCCTTACCACTGAGCCTAAACGCCATTGCGCTGCCGAGAAAAACTTCATCCCAGCCGTATCTTCTGCTCGCTGAAACCATGTTGTGGATGTATTCTTCCACTCTGCCATCACCCGAAAACGTATTTATTGACAATAATACGTCAAGCATATTTGGTGACGGCTGATACGGCTGTGTCATCGTTGGCGTCGTGGTCGAATACGGATACATCTTCGCTAACTTCCCTCTCCACGGTCACAAACTAATAATTTCTAATTGATGTAGGAACTTTTCGGATAAATAGAGTTAAACAGTACTCCATATTATCCTACCCGAGACTGCGCCAATGTAACAGGGGGGGGGGGGGGGGGATTTTGAAAAGGATTCTGTTTTCTCTTACTTTCTTTTACCGAACGATGACACTGTCTCTTACTTTATCTCACTGGTGGACGCTTGCTGGTTCGCCTACCACTATACTGAGGAGGAACACGCTTTTACGCTCACACTATCACTAAACACTCAACACTTGCTGATAGATTGATGAACATATCTTACTATGGATGGCACACACACAATATTTGATACTAATTTTAACTATAACTTTTATTTACACATATTACATTAATCTAACTCATTACACAAAATTATATTAATACTAAACTAAACTGATATAAACCCTAATTACGAGTCATGGCGTAAACGCCCAAAAACTAAACACGGACTACATGTCTGAACTCACTGAGTCCTTAACCGCGACTGCCTTAAACAAAAGGGTTATCTCTTGAACAGGCATATCTGATGAAGGGTGCGAGGGTGTAGCATTCATAACAAAATAACAAGACTTCACGTAGTCTAGCCAATAACTTATACAGTTAATTGTCAACACAATAAATGTCTACTCGGTTGACATCTAGACTAAACATATATGAGAAAATGATGATTATTATTTCTAAACAGAATTTTGATTTCCAAAGATAACAGAATTAAAATGTTGATATTGAAACTATAATTTAGAAGAGTTTATATTAAAGTTATTACTTGTTATTTCACTATTCCTGCCTTGTTACATATAACATAACTATAACATGTAATATCACTATAAAATACCTAAACTAAGAATTATATCCAAACACTGTACCGGGTACTAATAACCGAAGTTGTTGATACATCTTTTCTTTAAATAATAATAAAAAAAAAACAAAGCTTGTTATTTTAGTAAAGATATTAACATCTAATTTCAAAAGAGTAGTCGGAATTTGGACGTGTGTAGCAAAACATTCAGTAAACTGTTAACGTTTCGATTTATTTAAAATATTTATCAGAACTAGAAGAAGACATAAGATGAAATTCACATTATACTGCTGATTATCTGTAGAAATTATCAAGTTGAAGAAAATTACAATCCTTTTATACAGAAATTATTAAATTTGAAAAAAACAAGAATAGGAAACTATGGTTATTACAATAGAAAGCTGTTCATCCTTCAACGCTTGTGTGACTGACTGATCACAATCCGCGACCCCATAATTAATAATAATAATAATAATAATAATAATAATAATAATAATAATAATAATAATAATAATAATAATAAGAATAATACGTAATAATAATAATAATAATAATAATAATAATAATAAACCACACCCCACTAAATATGCAAAATACGTAATACCAACCCCTCGACAACATCCATAGTCAAGAACAGAAAATAGAAGAGTGGAAGTCAAAACAACTACACGGAAGATTCATAGCAGGATTAAAGGCGGATTTATAACAAACATAGAAAACACAACATAACATAGCATAGCATAGCAAAACACAGAATTTTATTTGGGGGTTTTATAACTTGACATAAGACATAGGAAAAACACATATAGAAGAACTGTAGGAAGAACAACCTGTTAAGAATTTTAACTTTATTCTTGTTTCGTTTCTTACGCTGTTAGCTTGTGTTTTTGTTATATTATATAATAATGGATAAATGTTAATAAAGCAAACCAAACACAAAACACAAACAAAAAATTCCAAACAAAGTTTGACACATAACCTCAAAAGAAAAGGAAACAAACTATTCACATCTCTTTCATCTACTCGAACTATTCCGAAGTTTGCCGAGCATGCACGAACATACGAAAAACATAGCAAAAATTGAACTTTCGTCAATTCCCTATGCTATGCTATGCTGTGCTATGTTATGCTGTGTTTTCTATGTCAGTTATAAATGCGTATACGAAAGTCCATATTTTGAAATTCAAATATGAGCTATACTGTGCTATGCTATGTTATGTTGTGTTTACTATGTTTGTTATAAATCCACCTTAACTAGAGAAGAGATAGATTATACAGCTAGCAATACATGGCCCCAACACACAACATCTTTCCCGAGACAGAAGGGTTCGCATTTGCAATACAGGACAGAATAATGGCAACACTTTCGATATATTGTATATTTACGGGTCTTAATAAAAAAAGCAAGTTTTCCCCCTCGGGGGCCTTCGGGAAGCACCGCTAACTTGGAAAAAAGGCCCAAAAAAGCGGTTTTTTCTAAATATCTATTCACCTATTTGCATTAGGTCAAAATAGTTAGTTTGCAATTTATTGAGAATAAAATTCCCTACAACTTTCATTTAATACATTTTTTTCTGTAACCAATAGATGGCGTGCTACAGCGCTTCAAACAGAGCAAATTTTTGAAAATTTCCCTAATGCTTCATTTAAATCATATTTTATTATATATTTTTCAAATTTTTCAAATTACTTATTATTAAACAATTCTTTTTTCCTAGGGTTATCGCTCAAATGCAGCTGTAGACACGTGTTTCGCTCTTATTAGAGCTCATCAGTACAGCATAGCTAGTTAATAGGTGGACATCACTGAAATATATACTAACTGGAATGCGCGTACGAACCGTGACTGTGAAGCATATTGAAAGCCTGCTGCTGGAGTAGTCGGCAAACATCGAGACAGTTCGTGAGTAGACGGAAGCCTGTTGCTGGAGTAGTTGGCAAACATCGAGACAGTTCGTGAGTAGACGGAAATTATTTCGTGTGGTGCATGTTTAAATAAATGAAGCATAATATGAAAACAAAGCGATCAGCTATGATACGAGTTATTCGGCTAGGTTCGGTTCGGCACGAACGTGCGCGAACAGGACCAGCCATTATTGTTCAATGAGCTTCAGTGCAGCGTACGCTTATAGGTAGAGTATGCGAGTTCCAGTTAGTATATATTTCAGTGGTGGACATTAACTAGAGGTAGTAATAAAAAAAAACTGACAGTGTAACAGAACTAGTAAACAGCCAAATACACCCATGTTGTCTCTGTCAGCATTTCCACACACATTGTGGATAAATACAACGTCACAGCGGCGGTGATTTATAACCACCCACCAGACCCGTTACTTGGACCCCCAATCGTAAATATACGAAAACAATAATTTTTCTTGAGCGCAAAATTTGTAAACAATTCTTTTTTCCTAGGGTTATCGCTCAAATGCAGCTGTAGACACGTGTTTCGCTCTTATTAGAGCTCAATTCATTAATTATTATTATTTAACTACTATACATACACATATTAGTTATTGTTCATTGTTTTATTTTCATTTTAAAGACGATTTATAGTCCAGGAAATTTATGATTTTACCTCAAAATAATTATAAGAAAAGCTTTTAAACGGAATCCTATCCAGAAAATGCGCTGAATAACATATAAAAAAAATTCGGATATCCCGCCAATTGAGAAAAATGACGCCATATTTATGTTTTTGGCCATTTGCTCAAAACAATTATGAAAGATAAAAAAACAAACAATAGTACGTATTTAATACTTAGTCTAATAGGTTTCACTATTTATAACAGTTTACATTAGTCGTGGCATCGAAAGAAATAAATTATTGTTGACTTTTTTTATAATAATTGTTAACGTTTTCATGCATTTTTTTATTTTTTCATTCACCACTCTGATCTTGTTAGAGATATGATAAAGCGGTTTGAAAATTTTAATTCAGCATGAAATTCTCTTTCATATCGAGTATGACACAATTTTTTTCCAATGTGCAATTTGCGAGTTACTAACACATTAAATTCACATGAAATTCCTCTAAAATTTTAAACATCTGAAAATCGGCTCATTTCTCAAATTCTCATTCAAAATTTCGACACGATTAAAAATAAACAATATTACGCATTTAATATGTCTCAAAGTGGTTCATGAGAAATTGAGAAATGAGGCGATTTTCAGATGTTTAAAATCTCAGAGGAATTTTATGTGAGTTTAATTTGTTAGTAATTGACAAATTGCTCATCGGAAAAAAATTGTGTCATACTTGATATGAAAGAGAATTTCATGCTGAATTCAAATTTTCAAACCGCGTTATCGTATTTTTAACAAGATCAGAGTGGTGGATGAAAAAATTAAAAATTGCAGGAAAACATTGACAATTATTATAAAAAGGACATCAATAATTTACTTCTTTCGATGCCACGACGAATATAAACAATTATAAAAAGTAAAACCTATTAGACTATGTATTAAATATGTAATATTGTTTGTTTTTTACGTAATTTTAATATCTCTCATAATTATTTTGAGCAAATAGCCAAAAACATAAATATGCCGCCATTTTTCCCAATTGGCGGGCGGTTCCCGTGCTCCGATATCCGAAAATTATTGATATGTTATTCAGCGCATTTTCTGGATAGGATTCCATTTAAAAGCTTTTCTTGTAATTATTTTGAGGTAAAATCATAAAATTATTGGACTATAAAACGTTTTTAAAATGAAAATAAAACAATAAACAATAACTAATATGTATGTATAGTAGTTAAATAATAACAATTAATGAATAATAATAAGTAATTTGAAATTTTTTTTAGTAAAATATATAATAAAATATCATCTAAATGTAGCATTAGGGAAATTTTCAAAAACTTGCTCTGTTTGAAGCGCTGTAGCTCGCTATCTATTGGTTACAGAAAAAAATGTATTAGATGAAAGTTGTAGGGAATTTTATTCTCAATAAATTGAAAACTAACTATTTTGCCCTAATACAAATAGGTGAAGAGATATTTAGAAAAAACCGCTTTTTTGCGCCTTTTTTACCAAGTTGGCGATGCTTCCCGAAGGCCCCCGAGGGGGAAAACTTGAATTTTTTATTAGGACCCCTAAATATATAATATAACCAAAAATCAAAAATACCCGACCTTTTGCAGGGTAAATCTAACTTTTATTTAATTATATAAATTTTAGAAGTATTTCTTTAATTATTTATAATATAACGACAAAATAAGGTTAACCTGGTCACGTAATATTTTTACATAGCAACAAGCTTTGCATGTATTTAAAAATTTATTTAAAAACATTTCATTTGATTGCACTTGTACGTAAAACTTTGTACATACCTCAGGCTCAGGACGAAAGAAGTTTTTACCCTTGGACGAATAAAAGACCGCCTCTAGGCGTCGGGTGGTGTTGCCAGAAGTCGAGACGAGACTTGGGGTCGGTCTCGTCTTGCTCTTGATTTGGTATCTATTAGAGTGGTCTCGTCTTGGTCTTGTCGAGACGAGACTTGATGTAAGTCTCGTCTCGTCTCGAGTCTCGACAAGACTCTCGACTTTAACAATTTCTTTTATAATCGTGTATAATAGTACATAAAATTCTAAGAATAGCAGTACAATCGCGATTCAAAAATTCCAAATAATATTTGAGATATTTATTATTGTTCTCTATGAATATCGTCAACTTGATACTTGAGCTCTTCAAACATTTAATATGAAAATATATGTATATATTGAGTGTTGTTTCTCATTACTAAACGTAAAATATATAATTTCAGTTTCTTAGTTACAAAATAAATCACAGCAATGCATTTTTATTATTAGCAATAACAATTGTTAAATAGGTATGTATATGTTTAAATGGAGCAGTAAGCAAATGGACAAAAATCCCCATAAAAGTAACTTCTTTCGCTATTTTTACTCACTAAGACAATTTTAATGAATTACCGTATGTCACTAACTTAGATAGGTAGCATTAAAAATAAATATTTAATTATTTAATAATACATTTATTTTTGGCATAATATATAAGAACAAAAACATAATATAAAATATTAACACTAAAACAAAATTATTTTCTTTCTTACTTTGAGAAACATGGTTAATGGTACACCCTAGCAATCGAGTCGAGGATTCGATAGTTTATTGGTAATACATTACATTTTTATATTGACATAAATTAAGATTTAAAAACATACAGAATACATTTTATGTTCAAAAAAATATACGTTGGCTCCATGGCAAGATTATGACAATGAAAATTTAGCAGTAATAAGATACGATATTTGGACCTCATAATAAAATAAGCTGATTGCCCCTTATAAATTTTTATGGGACCACACTTGTATAGAGGTTACTTTATTCTGCTGTGTATTAGGATGGTCGGTTGTCCATATAAAAGGCTCCGCAAATATAACATTATGTATTTGAAGTTTTATTTTGATAATTTATCGCTCGGGCTTCGGGCCCATATTCACAAAAAAAACTTTATTAAATATAATGTAATTTTAAAATTCCTCAAACTGACCATTTAATATAAGAAAGAAGTAAAATAAGTACATTGTTATTAAAAAAAAAAAAAAAACATTTGCGTTCGTGCCCCTCGATGCACGATCCTCCACCCCTAAACGCGGGGGCTAGCGGGGACGAAACTCCGCCACTGGTCTGATACCAATTTTCCCAAATTGTTATACCTGGAACTGCATATTTTAACAATGTCCCTTACATTTCACTTTGTTTAGATAAAGTTTTACTTTCATTATATATCACATAATAGACACATAAACTTTTATCTTTTAAAGTACATACATATTTTCCAAATTTTTGTATTATACGAAATTATAACTTTTTTATTAGCATTTAGTAATAACAATACAAAAAGCATTTTTACATAAATTATGGATACCTACAAAGTTTGAGAAGAATTAAATATTCGCCATTTCTCAACAAAATAATTATGTAGGTAATAGGTAACTGATTTGTTATTTTTAATAGTTTACATCATTTGCATTTAATATATAGATACCTATTTCTATATGCGATATTTATTCATATGAATAAATTTTTGTATATTCTTTTTATAATCGTCATGTAATTGGAACTATATAGTTCTGTAGGATAGATTGTTAAATAAATAAATAAATAAATAAATATGTTTGAATGAAATGAATTATTTAGGTGAATAAGAAGTAGGCCGTTGAAAATGTAGAATATGGTTGTTTTAGACTGGGAATAGATTCTTTAAAAATAAATGAAGAATACTGTACAGGGTGTTAAAAAATAAGTGTCAGAAATTATGGAGGCATATAGTACTGACCAAAATGAGTAAAAAAAATTTAATCAACATGGGTCCGATCTTCAACTGTTTTTGAGAAAAAGGCCATTTTGTATTAGAATCGAAGAAAAACTGACTAAGATAGTGGTAGAACAAATTTTTGTCTATGCCAGTAAATAGACTATGAAAAAACATAACATTTTATATGATTTTTTTTTTACTTTCTAATAGTTACGAAGTTATATAAAAACGAAATATTGGCTTAAGTCGCCTTAACTATTGTTTTTTTTTTTTAAAAAAAAAAACTCCCAACAGGATTAAATCCCAATTACAGGGTAGGTTTACATACACAAACATCCATGCCTTAGTGGGATTCGAACCCAGAACCCCGAGCGTACTCATGACTAAGAGGCATTACTCTAACCATTGAGCCACCGGAGCCGACAATTATTCGATTTTTTTTGAAAAACAAAAACATATCTAAGATGACCTCTGAAAGGTAAACAAAATGTCTAATTTAATTAGAGTCGTAACTCTTTTCGAGATAGCAAAGTTAAGAACCGAAAAAACTCATTTTTCATTGCCTTATATCTCAGAAACTATTGAAGATCGGACCCATGTTGATTAAGCTTTTTTTACTCAATTTGGGAATTACTATATGCCCTCATAATTTGTGACACTTATTTTTTAACACCCTGTATATTTGAAGGGAACGTTACTTTTGTCATAATAAATTAATTTAATAAATAAAACTGAAGTACATATGTAGCTAAAGTGGAGAATGCACAACAGATGTAACTTTTGTGCTATTTGAAAATTGGAAATATTTTCTAAGATGTAGTCAGTAGTTCATATACCCAGTTGTACCATTATATTAATTGAGAATTAAACAAAAATTAAGTTAAAATCAACATATTTATAAGTATAAAACATGTAGTGTATATTATAATAGAAAGGTTGATTTTAATTTAATTAAAATATTGGTCCATTCAAATAACAGAATTCTAAATTTATACTTCTTTTATTTCATCCCACCTACATGGTAATTTAAATTCATTTAAAATTTACATTTGGGTTATTTAGATGAATAAGGAATACATCATATTTACATAAATTAACGTTTCTGGAATACAACAACTACGAAAGTAGAAAATTACAAAATTTGAAAAATTAATATCTCTCTTATTTATACGAATTTTCAAACAGTATTTACGGCAATACTTTCAGTTTCTGAAGCACTTTCAGAATATATGTTTTTTTAAAAATACCTTTGAACTGAAGTCGAGAGTCTTGTCGACACTCAAGACTTTCTTGACAAGACTTGATACTGGTCTCGTCTCGTCTCGACTTTTTTAGTCGAGACCAAATGATGGCCTCGTCTTGACAAGACCAAGACGAGACGAGACCAAGACCAAGAACGGTCTTGGTCTTGTGGCAACAGTAGCGTCGGGTTTCAAATTTCATCCGTAGGTGTAAACCTTTTCTTTAGGCTCTCTATAGGTTAATAACTACAGTTCGCCCAATTTGAACTGGCGGATGAAGATCGCTGCCGCGCAGAGAGAGAAAGTGAGGAGTATTCATTCAAAACTTAATATGTCCATCATAAACAGTTTTGAGAAAAACGCGAAAAACTTACTATGTCCCTGCTATATATTTTTTTAATTCGATTACTTCATATATAATTCATGTTATTAAATATCCGATAATATAATATTTGTATATGTTTTCAATTAGCTTAAATTTGAAAAAAATATTTGGACATGTTAACTTTTGCATGGAAAAATTGGGACATGTTAACTTTTGCATGGAAAAATTGGGAAATTTTGAATTTTGTTTGGATTTTTTTGTTAAATTATAAAGAAATTAAGATTAATTTAAACTTTCATGAATTAAAAAAAACTTATAATCAGTGTTGACATCCTTTTTATATTCAAGTTTTACAAAAAATATGAAAATTTAAAAAAAAATCATTCCAGTAGGTGCATAATACTTTTCGTTTAAAGGTGAACTCCTGTGTCAAATTCTTCACAATCACACTCCTCATTATCTTCATTTTAATATTTACATTCTGGAGTGTTTATTAAAACTTTGTTGTACCATTCAAACTCTTCTATCTCTTGACAGATGGTCTACATCCTTTTTTATGTGTACTTATTTTATTAATATTTTTTAGTACATCCAGTTCCAAATTTCTGTCTTTCTTTCCTCTTTTCAAGAGACGTACGGATTGTTCCAAATCACTAAACTATAATACTAGTATTCATGTTCTTTATGTTGAATGTATTCTCTCTTCTCTCCCATACTTTTCTTTATATGAATCCTTTTAGTGTCCTTTAGGCCAGTCATTTATATATATATATATATATATATATATATATATATTTTGTAGTTCTTTGATATTATGTATTTTTCATTCTTACCCTAACCTCATTACTCTTCCTACACTTCTGTATAAATCTTCATATTCAATTTTATATGAACATTATATAGTGGACATTTATAGCTTCGTTTGAAATTAATAAAACTGTATTATTTATTCAAAGGACATGTTAAGATTTGGTTAAAACATAAAAAGTTTCAACCAATAGTTAACATGTCCAGTGGACATATTAATTTTTGATTGAAACTCAATTTTTATTGTTAAGTTTACATGGAACATGTTACAGTTTTCTTGAAACCGAGCATGCCAATCGATTTGGATGACTAAATTTAAGGCGAACACATGTTTAACTCATTTTTGACAAAAAATGGACATATCAACTTTTGAATGAACACTCCTCAAGTATTAGGCAAGAAAGAGACAGGTGCACGCTTGACTAAGTACACTTCACGACACAATATTGGAAGAAACTATGCAAAAAATACTGTTTCACTCTTTATATCAAAAGTATTATAAAAGAAAAAATTAAACACACTGGACGGAGGGTTAGGAGTTGGGTTGTTTGCTCCGACTTTTAATCTGATTACCGAGCACTTTACTTTTGAACTTCATAATTTTCTCATCTGACTGTACAAAACTGCCTAGCTGATCGATCTACAAATGAAATATGCTAGAAACTAAGCTACCCCTACTACTGAGCTTAGCCTGCTACTGCGCATCCAATGGTCATCCGCCAGTTCAAATTGGGTGAATTGTATTTCATACTACATTTACTTGTTTAATGTAATGTGAAACTTTCATATACTACCTATGTTAAGTTTAGTAAAAATATAGCGGTTTGGTTCGTATATCGCCACTGCAGGTAATTGAGGCACTGTACATGAATATGGTCTGGAGATTTCTACATTGTTGGCAATTCAGTTAGCAATGTTGGAAATACTAAGTTATGAAGGTTATGAAGAAGCGGCAACATCGCTGGGCAAGGGACAGGGTGCGGAAAAGGGAAATAGTTGAGTATTAGTCCATACTTATTTGACGGCGAGGAGGCGAGTATAGTGCAAAACTATCTAGAGGGAGAGGGGGCGGTGCCCCCCTGTTTTAAGTTAGGGGGGCGGTCCGCCCCCTCTAACCCATACTTGCGACGCCCCTGCAAGTCAGTGATATACATAGGATTAAGAGAGATGGAATGAGGAATTATGTAAGAGCAAAAGAGAAAAGACTCTTTTCTCGATATCGTACTGCACAGACTCATAACGCGTCATTTTCCATTGCACTTGCGTCTCAAATTTGTTGTCATCCGCCTCATTAGAATTTGGGACGTTTGTTGCGAAAGTTCGTCGATTATTCAACTGAATTATTGGGCGGGTCATTTCGTTTGAGTTTGCGCGCTGTGCTATCGCGAATATCTCGTTATCTCTCTCAATCCTACGCATTTCACGCTCCGCATATCTAGTTAAGTTATATGATCTAAGGTTAAAACCTTGACGACGACTTGACACATACTTCAGGGTTATAAACAAAAATCAGTGATGCTACTATACTGATTAAAACGAAAATGTACTGACAAGCATATTCAATACATTTGGCTTCAATATTCTAAATAATTTATCTTACAAACAAGTCAAGAGACAAATTATATTAAACAATTTAAAATAATGAAGCCAAATGTATTAAATATGCCTGTCAGTACATTTTCGGTTTAATCAGTATAGTGGCATGACTGATTTTCTTTATAACCCTGAAGTATGTGTCAAAACGTTAGCACGGTTCTATAACTTATAGCTAACACCGTGATTGTGGTACGAGCCATTGATGAGAGCCAACAAAGTATCTGACATCTGGTGGCGAAATTAAAAATGCAAGTCGTGGGAAAAACATTGCGGCATGTGAATTGTACTAGCATAGGAACCAAGCAAAAGTGAGAGAAATGTCTAGCAAATGTAAGCAATATTGCTCTGTACCGCAGTGCAATAATTACGTTAGTGCACAAATGTCAATGCACTACTTCCCGAAAGACAAAAAAATGCGAAAAAATGGGTAATTGCGTTAAAAATAGGAAAGAAAATGACACGATATATGAATGAATGTTGTGCTCATTTTTCTGCCTTCGGATTATTATCAAGGTAAATCGTATAACAGGTTCAATATATATATTTTTTTTAATAATATAAAAAAAATATTTACAGGAAAAAAAACCCAAATAAAAGATCTCTTTTGAAAAATAATGCCTGTCCTACTAAAAAAAATATTTCTTTTTAAATTAAAGACGAATAATACACTTAAGGTAATAAGTGTCATTTTTAATTTACCATATTCATGCTAGAATATATTTTTGGGAAATGCTAGAAATACTTACAATTTTAAAAACAATTATTTTCATACCTGATAAGAAAACAACACATTTTAAATACCTGTTCCGGATATTCAGAAATCAAAGTGTTTGAGTCGCAGGATAAGATCATATTTTAATTATAAAAAAGACGTACTTTAAAATATCTAATTGGAGTTACACCGGCAGGCGTTATTATGTTTCGTAAGTTCTGCTTTTGGTGGCAGAACCTCTGATAAGGCAATCGTTAGAGAAGATTTTTTTGGATCTCCTAGAACCATACATGGATGCAGTTATATAATAAATAATGATTTTAAAACCAATAAATTAAAAGTGTCTTTCGAAATACAACGTACACTTCCACTGTTGTACATTGTTTTCAAGGCAAATGCGGATATTATGTGGAATCCCTTTTAAATTAAATGTTTGTAAACAAAGACCGTGAATCTCCACATTGTTTTCTTTATTAAATTGGAAATCATACATTATTATATGACCAGCTAAAATATTACAAATTTTCGATGTTACCTTACAAACTTTTTTACTAACTACTTTATCTTTAAATGTTGCTTCTCCTTCCACGATTGGCCTTACTGCACCATTTAAATATATGTAGATATCTCAGAGTGAGATAAACATCTTATTTTAATTAATTTTTTCTCGTAAATAAAGAGAACTAAATAAAAAATTCGAGATTACTCCTATACCATCAATGTACAAAATACAATGTTTTCCCCACTACGAAGATGTCAATGCTGCCATCTATTGACGGTGGTTACCGCGGATTGTCACTACGATCTAAAAGATCTATTGCAATATGATCCTATTTTAGTTTTCTGGAAGTAGTCCCAGAGGTCTCAGCTGGACAGTCACATACATGCGCACTTTATGATAAAAGTGCATTTATGTAGCGCGTTTTCATATTATATTATAAGAAATGTGCTCCTTAAAAACAGTTTTATTATAAAAGTGCGCTCGTAATACAGGCCACTGTGTTTCGAAGATTCAAGTCAGCCAGCTAATACTGATTTCAGCAAACGCAATTTTTGACGGCAACAAATAATTTCGATACCTATGCGGTTTTTCAGTCGCTAATCGAAATATTAATATTCTTGACTTCACACTACAACAAAACACCAAAAAACCTTATTTTCGAAGGATTTTAATTTTATCATTTTTGTTTTCTTTATTCGTATTCATTATTACGCATATATTTTTACACAACCGCTACCCTTGGTGAGGGAGCTATAAGAATCGCGCTAAAAATCGCATGTCGAGATTTTGGTGAATCACTACGTTTTAAGGACCCTAGAATCCGATTTTAACATTTTCACAATGAAATCTGATAGTATCATTCAAAAAATTCGGAAATCTTGTATTTCTACCTTATTTTAATACGGAACGAAGCCATTAGATTTTGGTGAAAAGGCATTTTACTTGAAGCTCAAAATAGTTTTTCTTCGAAAAATACCTTTAAATGTAATTTTTTCGTCATTTATGTTATAAGAATTAAAGATTATTAAATTTTCTACGGGTCAGTGGCGGCTGGTGATATTTTTGTATGGTAGGGCACGAAAATTTAAAAAAGTAAAAAGAGTATATTAAATTATTTAATCTTTAAGATACAGAACCTGGGGGAACCGGGTTCGTTCCCGACAGACGCCAAATATTTCCAATTTTAATTGGCACAAAAGTGACCCTTGTGGTGCACTCTCCACACCAGCTATGAGTGCCCGTGAAGTGCCGCCTGGTAAGCGCCCACACAGTAAAATATATCGTCATCATTACCGATGTCTACATGTGTTGTAGATACTGGCACACCCAGAAATGGGTAATATGCCGTGATGATATATTTATTTATTTATTTATTTAAGATACAGAAGCCATCTTCGTAATTAAATGAGTACTAGACGATTACAATTCAACAATAACAGATTACCTCGGAAAATGCCGGACATACTCGGACATCTTCGTTTAAATTGGGCTGTGCCCGGAACAGGCTTAATGCAGTCATATGCAGCTTCGCGCGCTTCGCTGCTATTGGTCAAAATTCGAGTAAAAATAGTGGGAGACCGGGGCAGAAACATTTGTGCCCTAGCTTCTAGCAGCATATCGGTACGTGCACACGTCAGTATATAGGCTATATAGCTATCGGCGGTGTAGTAAGAATTGCATAATAATGAAAGTAAATAAATAATAATTAATGTATTTTTAAAATGTATATGTACTCACTTATTTCTTTTTTTCGTGTCTTTTTATTTGGTAGGGCTGCGCCCTTGTGCCCTATAGCACGAGCCGCCACTGCTACGGGTATGCATTCATATTTTTTCTATACATTTAATTATTCAGTTCGGATTTCAAATGTGTGTAACAGATAGATAAATGTCACTGTCAAACAACCTATCATTTCAAATTATTAATGGTAACGTTTTAAAAAGAACATTGTAAACAATAGTTATATTATGCGAATGCTGAAGAATATAATATAGTTTCCAGCATCAATAAATATGTATTTAAATTAATAAAAATTAAGAAAAAATAATATCACTCGATTTAGTTTTACAAGGAAAGTGTATTTTTACTTTATTGTACAATTGCGCCAGTTGCGAGATCATCAAAAGTATTGACAGGAGGTATAGTGCTAGCCACTGGTCACATGAGATTTTTTTAATTCGATTATGCTGGAATAGCATATACTGTAGTACTCTACCCTAACATACATAGTTTAGGAACTCTGCCTTAACACCAAGGTTATGTCAAAAGTCAGGTGTCAGCAGTCTACGAAAAATGAAAGGCTAGGTTACTTTCTTCAGCATTCTGTTCTTACTTTTATTTATGTTGAAGAATACATTTAAAATGTATTGTTTTGCAAAATTTTGTTTAGTTTGTACCACTGAAACCAAAAATTTAATATATTTGTTCACTCGGAGTGAAAGTGATGTTAATACGAATTATTTCGACATGTTACAAATACTTTATCCTAAGTTGGTAAGTTAAAATTGTTTATATTATTTTTATTTGTAGTAGTTGTTTATGTTATTTTCATATTTTCATTTTGTAAATAATGTTTAGAAATGTTGACATTCTTTTAACCTTACAATTGCACATTAAAATATATCCATTTGTATCAAATTTAGGTTAGAATGAATCACTATTTTAATAAAATAACATTTTCTATTGTATTGGTCGTAAATATATAATATACAATATAAAGTTTGTTATTTAAAAAACTTCAATTTCACATTATTTCGAGTGTTATTAAATATGCTTGTCAAACACATTTTATCTGAAAAACAAAGCAACGTGTACTACCAAGCTACGTTCAAATATAATATTTAGTACAAAGAGTTTAAAAAAATGTTTGCGTTTTTTTAACAATAATACCACGTTGCCTATTACGTATTACTGTAATTGCAATATTTAAATTATTTTGAGTACCATTCATTATAAATTTGAACCGTATTTTAAACTCATTATAATAATATTAAAACGCACAAGTTGAAATTACATTCTATTTTTTTAAAGATGTCCGACAAAGGTTATCACTACATGAGCGAATTAACAGTTGGCATACATTTATCGCCCTCATATTTACATTGGCAAAAAAGGCGAGCGATTAGGATGCATATAACACGCTTTTCTTTCAAATAATATTGTTTCGACTTACGACATGCATTTGAGAACGTTCTTGCTATAACGATTTATTAAGCCTGATTTAGAGATTGCATAGAATAGAATGGAATAGAACAAGAAAGGCCCCCCATTCTAATTCCGAAACCCCCGAGCGGATTATATTTTTAAGTATCATATGAAGTAAAGATCTTACGCGTGATAAGTTGTTACGTGTGTGACGTTTGGTTTTGAGCACGGTTTTGAGTAAATAACATTATAGAAAAAATAAGCACGAATAAGAGAATAATAAACGCAATAGACACTTACAGAATTGACATCACATGCAATAGAGAGATAGAAGATCATGCTTACTAACAAACCTCCCTTCGTTGTCTTACGTGCCGCTCCCTGATTCTATCTGTCATTATGTTTGCATCTGTCATTCAGTGTTTATCTAATTCTTGGTGATTTGTTCGTTGTATTCAATAAAAATGAGTTTAAAACCACAAGATGTGCGTAGAGCATCTTTTTTGTTTATTGAAGATCTTTCGATTATTCAACTAAAACGACGGCTGAAGTGTAGACGTCTATGGCTGATGACATGACAGGTCTTTGTTTGCAAGTGGTAACCATAGTAGCCTTTAGTTCTATGCTTTGCCGCAAGATGCGCTCTTGTAAATTGCAATTGTGTGTCACGCTCTGGCAACTTCATATCTACGAGTGAAGCCTTTCTGTTTCTTAGATGTTAGAGAAAGAGTGGGGGAAGCGGGCCTAGTTTTGTATAGTGTGTTATGTGTGTTGGACGTGTTTTTTGAAAATTTGTGTGTTACTTTAACAATTTTTTTTTTTTTTTATTAAAATGGGTCGTAAATGTTTCGAACCTAATTGTACAAGTGGTTATTAATCAAATAAGTGCAAAGTTACGATTTTTTCTGCACCCAAAGAAAAAACTGTTAGAAAAGTCGACTGTTATCAATCCTAAATTGTAGAATTCCATTACATGACGGAATTTTTATGCAAAAAATTGTTCTAAAAACTACCTGCATCATAAACTGTAGACTTGGTTTAAGGGAATCAGGTCATTTCAAAGAATCTGCATTGATTAATATTAAAAATAGAGCCCGCTTAATTCATCTAATTAAAAAAAAAAATGATTTATTTAAACTTTAGAGAATATTTTGTTAGAAAATATAAAATCTCCAAATGTGTACGAAGATACTATGATCACTATTCTCGATATATATAATTTTAAATATCCAAGTTTAGAACATGGTGTATGGGATGAAACAAATTCGAGTTCCTCATATGAAAAACTTTCTTATTAAGCAAGCTACGAAAAATTGATGTAGGTCTTTATGGGCCAACGTTATAAGAAAATTTTTATAAGCACCACAGGAAATTTTGATCATCTTTTGTTTTTGAGTAACAGGCTAAAGGTTGATTTTTGCTAATTTTGAAAATACCTTATATCTCGCTTATTATAAAAAGTAGAGAAAAATCAGATAATTTTTATACTGTTTTTTACGTAGAATAATATGTAGCAATTCTTTTGTTTTAAACATGAATAACAACATAAATTATTAATTTTTTGGGGTGAAAAAAAAAAGTTATTAAGAAACAAATAAATAAATCAATTACAGATCATCATTTGTATATTTCGATTCTAAATCTACATACATACATACATAAAATCACGCATTTCCCACTTAGTGGGTTAGCAAAAACCCGAAAATAATAAGAAAAGGGATGAAAGCAAGAGCTCCACAGAATCACTTAACTCTTTAAAAACATTCTTCTTCCGCCTTGCCCAAAATCTATTACTTAAATTCTCAAAATACTTTTTAGTCAATTATTTTCGATTTAGTTAATTAATTAATATTTTATAGGCGTTATAGTTGGCTTTGCCACAAATCGAAAAATGTGGTAATGTGCTTTCTGGAGTATGTAAATTAGAAAGATGAGTAAAAATAAAGAAAATAACATTAAAACCGATTAAAACTAACTAGATGTTAACCTGTAATTAATTTCTTTAATTGTTTTTTAATAAATTTCTTTGTTATTATCCCAAAAAATTAATAATTCATGTTTTATTAAAATTTAAAACAAAAGAATATAGACTTGTTATATCGTTGAAAAGATTATGAAATGAGACTATTCTCAACAAATGTTCTCATATAAAAAATATTATATTTGTCATATCTCGAGAAATGTTAGGTTTTTTTAAAGAAACCTAATTATACCATATTATTTTACGTAAAACAAAGTATTAAAATCATATGAACAATTTCTCTTTATCTTTTATAATAAGCTAGTTATGAGGTTTTCTGAAAAAAATGCGAAAATCTAGTTTTAGCTCAAAAACAAAAGGCAATCAAAAATTCCTGTGCTGCCTATTAGACGTTACCTCAAAAAGTTGGCCCATGAAGGCCTACATCAATTTTCCGTAGCGTGCTTAATAAGAAAGTTTTTCGTATAAGGAACTCGAATTTGTTCCACCATGTACAAATAATATGTTTTAATTTATGATTTCATTGTATTAAGATTAAGGCAATATTTCCGGAATGATAGAAAAAAAATAATCCTTCGCAATCTAAAGATCGCAAAAGGTCCTATTTACAAAAAAAAATAACTTTTCTATTTCCTAGTAACTTTTTATTTATATAATGTGTAACAAACCCAAATACCCTGGTGAAGTTAGTTTTAAGAAAATTAGGTTAGGCGCATGCGCATGAGGAGAGGTTGGCAACACTGGTACGGAGCTAGCTGTTTTTGCGACGTGCTTGTTCTTATAACTCTTCGTTTGTAATAAGTTAATACCAAGTGTTATAACTAGAATTGTTGTTAATTAGCATTGTCAACCCAAGTGAATGTGAAAAGTGCTAAATAAAGTGGTAACGGTCTTGCAGTGCCAGGACGGAATCTTGTAACCTCATTTCTGTAGTTTGGCGCGAGAAGCTGACATTTAGCGCCTACCGGAATATGACGCAGGCGTGCCCTCAAAGGCTTCGTGTGTCGTCTGCAGAGCTAGAGTATTCGAAACGACGAGTTGTATGGACTGATTTAGAGATAAGTGCTAAACTAATTAAATTTGTGCAATTTATTTTTAGATGTTTATATAGTTCAGCATAATCGATATTAAACTAAAAGTGATTTTATGCAACCCAGAATTATCAGAATCATCAGAATTAAAATATTTTTTCCGTTTTAGTAAAAATATACTAAACTACATCCAAAAGTCTTGTATTGTTAATTTATGTAAATAAAAAGTATTTTTTCTGTATACACGCAATTATTTTATTCCCTTTTTATTTTGAAATTATTAACATGCTTATATAGTTTGAACGCTTGATATACCCAGCCCGCTTTCCCCACCACTGTGGGAAACAGAAATGCTACGCCTGTTTGCTGCCTGTGGCCTCTACTTCTTTATAATAGTTCGTGGTAAGTGTCTATTAGATATAAAAGAAGAAGAATTTGTGTAATACACGATGTATTGTGGCTCACGAGTTTTAAGAAATTTTAAATCGAATTGACTCCAAAGGAATGATGGCAAAAATTAACCAATTTTTATGTTTACACCAGATTATCTCAAAAACTAAGGCGTACATCAAAAAAATTTATGCTTTATAAAAGTTTCTATGATCTTTTAGGGTGTATTTTTTACCTTTCGTTACCTTTAGGTAAGAAAGGTATTGTCTGGTTAAAAAATTCGGTGGTGAATTTTTAATAAATAAGTACGTTTTATGGCCCCTAGAATACGATTCTACTAGTTTCACAATGATGTTTGTATACAGGATGGTTGATTTTATGTCCAGCTTATATCTTCTGAAATATTAAAGATACAAGAAAAAGATATATAGAAAAGTTATTTGATACAACCTGGTCTATAATTTAGAATAAACAATTTTTTTCCAAGGCCTACCAATTTTCCAGAAAAATATTTAACTTTGATTTTTTAAATGGAATACCCTGTATATTTTTACGGAATAAAATTCTAAATAAATTTCTCTTTACAATGATGTATAACAAGTACGGGTTTACCTTTAAATTATGTCTAATAAAGCAAATAGAAATACGATAAAAGTAGGCTGTGATATTCTATTGTTTATACCAGTAAGATCTGTCATAAATAAAAGTACAGTTCACCCAATTTGAACTGGCGGATGACTATTGGATGCGCAGTAGCACGCTAAGCTCAGTAGTAGGGGTAGCTTAGTTTCTAGCATATTTCATTTGTAGGTCGATCAGCTTGGCAGTTTTGTACAGTCAGATGAGAAAATTATGAAGTTCAAAAGTAAAGTGCGCGGTCATCAGATTAAAAGTTAGAGCCAACAACCCAACTCCTAACCCTCCGTCCAGTGTGTTTAATTTTTCTTTTATAATCCTTTTGATATAAAGAGTGAAACAGTGATTTTGTCTTATTATGTGACAACCAATATTTTATTTATTAAATAAAAGTTTATACCCCTTTCTGGTTCAAGTTATAAATAGTATTGCGTGCAGATAAAAACAATATACAAGGATTTAAAAAAGAAGTCACAATTGCAAAAATTGCACTAACATAAAATCATAAAACAATTCGAATACCATACCTCCGAATATTATAAAAAAAATACACCACTGCGTCCCTAAAGGATCGTAGAAACTTTTATAAACAATGCTATTTTTTATTTACGCTTTAGTTTTTGAGATAATTTGGTATAAACATTAAAATTGGGTGAAAATTATTGTTCACTGGCACTCTACTATTGGACAACATGGAAAGAACAGGAAATAACCAAATTTTATTTCTTATTCTATTCCTATTGCTAAGCTAAGTTAAAATCGAGTCTAAAGCTTTACTGTAGACAACTGTTCTTCTGTAGAATACTATCTTTTATTATAGCAAATATAATGGTATTATTTACCCGCTCAAGGAAATGAATATAGTTAATGTATTGTAAAAGTGACACAAAACTTTTCTTTTCTATGTACTCTATAAATGCTCCTAAAATTTCTATTCCTATTCTATTCCACTCCTTATTCTTTTCTATTTCGGTGTATTCTGTGCAATCTATTAATCAGGCTTTATTTGGATATATTAACTTGATTTATTTATGTTAGTATCTTATTATTCATATATTTGGTTTAACATTTTCTAATAACTTATCAGTTGATAGTCCAGTTGTGGGATATAAAAATAAGGCTTTATTCCATAAAAGGTCGGGTATTTTTGATTTTTGGAAGTTTTCGACCTTGGTGCATTTCCGGGAGCACCGCTATCGTGGAGAAATGATGCAAATAATCATTTTTTAAATATCTCCTTACCAGTAGGTATCAGAACAAAAATAGATAACAGTTTTTTAGAAGACAAAATGCGGTTACCAATAGATAACGAGCTACAGCGTTTAGGTATTGTCAAAACAAAATTCATTGAATTCCATTTTCGCAATTAACTTCCATAAAACAATTGTGTGTGTGTGTGTGTGTGTTTGCGCGCGCCGATATGTGTGTGTATGTGTGGATATTGGAAGGACGATTCCTCAAAAACAATAAGACTTGAGACCTCTTTAACTATGAATTCCCCAATCTGACATTCCTGGGAAGAGCTGAAAAGGTTTTGGTAAGAATTGGACAACCGGAAGTGTAGTCCGGGGCACGAAAGATGACCTGTGGAAAATATGTTAGCACAAATCACTATCTCATATATGCACTCCGTTTAAATCCACAGGAAAAACAATTAATTTACTTTCCGCATACCTAATATAACATATAACATTTGCCCAAATAAATTTTAAAGCTACGCAGCCTTATATTGGCAGTTCATCTGTGCAATTTGTGTTCGTAATACACTCGGATCATTAGCGTACACAAATGAGTTAGAAGCACAAAGTTACTGTAATAATTATTATTTTGACTGCGTCTAAGGAATATCACGATATGAGCATTTCTTTCCCCTACCCTTCAGGTCAAGATTGGTGTTCCGCACTATAGTAGTTTCTTAAAATAATCTTTTAAATATTATTTTTTGGAAATCTGTTATACAAATATTGAAGAATATAAAATTCTCTACCCAATACATTGAACATTTTTATTATATCTTTTATAGATTTAGAGATAGAGAATTATAAATCTACGAGCCCTGCGTCAAAAGAATTTGCCTACATCCCTTCTCTTTACAAGGTAGCTACACATTTATTAATTATGATAGCGCATTTTATGTAAGCAATTAATTAACTCTAATAACTTTAAAGTAAGTTTAGAAATAATAATTGAATAAGTGTAAACAATCATCTTTTATATGAAAAATTATTATAAATAGACGTGGGCGAATTCTTTTGACGCAGGGCTCGCATAAATAATCCATTGTATAATGATTCAAACAGCCCATGGAAACCAGTTAAAAAATTAAAATGTTTGTAATTGACAAAAATGTTAGTGTCAAAATCCAAAGATATTACTGAAGGCTTTTTCTGGGTATTATTATTATTATTATTAATATTTCTTATCTTATCAGTAATTAAATATTTAAATTTATAGATATAGTTGCCGCACGTTAAGTTGACACTGTCCTTGAATGCAGAAAATCTAAAATCGAGCCTAAAATTCATACATGGGCAAGTCAAAATATAATAGTAATATAATTTGCTATTATTATACCGAGGAAAAGACTCCGTCAACATCTAAAATTGGTATAAAAAAGGGGATTCATTTATAAGCCAAAGTATGCACCGTATCAGCAGTGTTAACTAAACACGCGCCTCAGCCTTCAGGAATACCGCCAATTTCGTCAATGAATTGGAAGAATCTCGAACATTTAGAAGAATAGGAGGGAACTTGCCTGTGTATCTGGTCGCGAATCTGGGGAACCGGGTTCGATCCCGACCGACACCAAATATTTTGAATTTTAAATGGCACAAAAATGACCCCTGTGGTGCACTCTCCACGCCAGCAATGAGTGCCTGAGAGGTGACGCCTGGTAAAAGCCCGCACGGTGCAAATATGTCATTATCATTACCGATATCGTGATAAAGCAGATAGGCACATTCAAAAATAGATAATTTGCCGTGATGATATATTTATTTATTTTATTTAAGAATACCTAGATGTAATTAGAATTCTTTGTGTTTCCCAGAAATATTAAATACAATACTTATACAGCCTTATATGAAAATGGCGAGAGGTATTGTGCTGACCACTACAGATTTTTACCTCCCGCTACCCTAGGTAAGGGAGGTGTAGGGATCGTGCTAAAAATCGCATATAGAGATTTTAGTGAATAAGCATGTTTTGATGTCCCTAGAATCCGATTTCAACATTTTTACAATGATGTCTGTAGGTATGTATGTGTGTGTGTGTATGTGTGTGTGTGTGTGTCTGCGTGGATCGTGTGTTCGTATGTACACGATTACTCAAATACTATCAATCAGAAAATTTTGAAATTTTGTATACCTGTTCTATACTAATGTGGGAAGAGCTCATTAGTTTTTAGTGTATATCGAATAACCGGAAGTATCATTTACACAAGCTTTTAACAGTTTTTCTTGTAAAAAAATTCATTGAATATCATTTTTTAGCAACTTTTACTAATAAATAATGGATATAATGGTACAATCTTTAATTCTACGATAATAGCATTTAGTAAATAACATGAAATAACTTTAAATATTAAATTATAAAATAATTTATTTTTGTATATCATTTTGCCTATGCGTCAAAGAAAAACAAAATATTTTAATAACAATTTTGACATATTTAAACAAATGCACGGTCAGGAAGGAACCAATTACGTTAAAATTAATAATGAAACCGAGTTAAGAAGATTAAGGTTAGTAAAAATAACATATTTTCCATCATACGTACCTATTTAAATATAAGATATAAATTTGATATGTTTGCAGTACTAAAAATCAAACAACTGTGAATAAGTACGTGTTATCAGTGTCAAATATTAGTTTACAATTAAAACTGCACATTAACGAAATGGATCATGTAAAGCAATATATGCAATATGCAAAGGAACTTAATATAGTTAGCAGAATATGCAGGTATGTATTTAAATTAATAAAAATTCAAAAGCGGGAGGTATTGTGTTGACCACATCAGATTTTTTTATTTTGTTTCAACGATGTATCATTCGCATATGCTTGTTCTTTTGTTTTAAATACCAAGTATACAACATTAATTACTGTTGCCTTATTAAAGTAATAATACCTGTTTAAATTAAAAGAACAAAGGCAAGTTATACATCGATGAAAATTGAAAAAAATCCTTTGCAATATTGAAACTCGTATATACTACAAAAATTCTGACTTTCATATAATCCAAACTATAATTATGTTTTAAAAAATTGAGCATCGCCATTTGGTAGAAAATAAAAAAGGTGCCCTAAAGAAGTGTAAACCAAAATTCAGTATTGTTTTCATACGTGGAAGTTATATGCAAAAATTAGATTCAGCAAAACTTACTTTTTTAACAATATCTAATGACTTTAAGCGCTGCAACTCGCTATCTGTTGGCTATATAAAATATGTTCTAGATCAAAGGTGAAGGGAATTTTGTCTTCTACAAAACTGATAATAATAATTTTTGCTGTAGGGTCTCTAAATATATAACATATCCAAAAATCAAAAATACCCGACCTATTACTATTATTATTATTTTGAATGGTTTTACTGTAACAAATTTAATACTAACAAATATTTCGAGTAGTAGGTATATCTTATGTATTTCTATCAAAAATAAGTATCGCCCCGACTGAACTTACGAAGATAACCTTGATTAGACATCTTTAAAATATGAGATTATGTATTTTATTGTATTTATTTATTTTTTTCAGATTAATCTAAATACAAATCTTCCTGAATTTATCTGTTCTTACTGTATGGAAGAATTACTGAATTCTTATTCATTTTATCAAAAATGTCAAAAGTCTGAATTAGTTCTAAAAAGTTATTTACAAAACATTGCACCTGAAAAAATCAATAACAAAAGAAAAAAAATTCATACAGAAGATTATTGGGATTTTTTTTATGCAACAAAAAAAAATAAATTTACTGAAACTGAAGGATCTAATACACATTGCTCCTCGTTTTGCTCTAAAAGTTTAGAGCGTTTAGTTCATATTAATTTAGATCATAAAAATTTGGATAGTTTCAGTGATGCCCATAAAAGTTTAGATTGTGTCAGTGATGCCACAACTATGTTAAGAGGAAATTCAGAAAATTATACTGATGAAAATACTACCAACATTTCACCTATTGAAACTGAAAACTTTTTTTATTCTCCTGAAGAAATTTTCTTGAAATATATCGAAAGCAATTCGTATGAATTTTCAATAAACGATGTTGAAAAAATATTTGATTTTAAAAATGAAAATAATACTGAAAAAGTACTGTCAACTGAAAACAAATATCTTAATTGGAATTTGTCATCCAGTACTTCTAATACTACAGAAACTGAAGATAATTGTGACAGTTTTTCAGAAAAAAGTTCAGATTTTAAGCCATTTGTACATGAAACTGAAAGTACTGATGCTGAAAATACTTCTGAAACTGAAAAAAACACTGATGCAGAATCTGAGTTTGAAAGATCTCCATTTAATACTGACACGGATGAAACAACTGAAAAAGTACTGGGTAACCCTGAAAGTACCACTGAAAATACTATTTTAGATTTTGAAAGTATTAAAAATTATAAATACGCAGACGAAACAGTATTATGTTCTTCAGAATTATCAGATTCAGATCATAATGAGAGTACCGACAAAAAAGATGAGACTACTAAAAAAGTACTGGACAACCCTGAAAGTACCACTGAAAATACTATTTCAGATTTTGGTAGTATTGAAAATTATAAATACGCACACGAAACAGTATTATGTTCATCAGAATTATCAGATTCAGATCATATTGAGAATACTGACAAAAATAATATTGTTCAAATTCCAGGAACGACTGAATCTTTAAATGTTGAATCAAATAATGCGACATTATTTGAAATTAAACAAGAATTATTAGAAATAATAGCTGAAACTGAAAATCGGATAGAATATTCTGATAGTACTGAATTTTCAATAAGCAGTGCTGAAGGTACTGAAAATCGCATAGAGAATATTGGAGCGTATAAAACATACTACAATGACAATTGTGATATTTTCAGTAGAACAACTGAAAACAATAGTGTAATAAGTAAATCTGAAAAAAATTCAGAAAATACTAGTGTTAAACCTGAAAAATCTATTTTAAACATTGATAAGAATACTGAAATTTTCAGTTACTCTGAGAATACTATTGAAAATACTATAAATACTAGTTCAGATACCGAATTAACTGAAAGTGCCATAAATAATACTAATATTTATAAAACGACTGAAACTCAGAATATTACAGAAACTACTGAAAAACCGAAAGTACTGACAAGTACTGAAAACAATATTTTCACCGAAACTAGTACAAAAATGACTGAAGTCTCAAATGAAAATGAAAATTCAGAAACACTACCTGTAATCAAAACTGAAAATATCTTACCTACTGAAACTATAAATTTAAATTCTGATAGTGAATGCAATACTGAAAATGAATTTTTAGCAGTTAAAAAAGAAATTAAAATAGAAATAGTAGAAAATTCTGAAATAACTGAAACAATTATTGATATAGTTTCTGATAGTGACAGTATAGTAGAAAATCCTGAAAAAACTAATGAAACTACAGACAATGCTACTGATAATACTTCAAAAAATAATGAAAAGTGTACTGCAAGTACTGATAATTGTACTGAAAGTATTAAATGTGAAATATTAGTTAGTTCTGAAATAACTGAAACAATTATTGATAGAGTTTATAATAGTAACAGTATTGTTGAAAATTCTGAAAGTACTATTGAAACTACTGATATTACTTCTGAAAATACTGAAATGTATGGTGCAAATTGTATTGAAAGTACTCATGCTGAAAATGCTGAAAATTGTACTAGAACTACTAAACTTTCTACTGAAAGTGTTGATATTTTGGTTATGCCTGAAAAAAAATCTGACTCTGAATCAGTATTTTCAGAAAACTGTATCAATCCTGAAAATGATAAAAATGATACAAATTTAGTACTTAAAGCTCTCGATAAAACTATAACCACTGAAAAACAAAATACTGAAAGCAGTACTATTTGTACTGCAAATGCTGAAATAGTACCTGAAAACAATAGTATTGAATTAAGCACTGAACCATCTAAAAATTTTGAAAAAAATACTGATTCTGAAATAATAGAAATTTCAGATACTGAATATGACATTACTGAAAAAACTGAAAACTCAAATACTGAACAAACAGACGATGTCATAATTAAAAAAGAGAAATATATAGATCCATTTTGTAAAAACTGGAACAGTACTGAAATTGATGCTGAAAATAATAACAGTGGTTCTAAACAATTTTATCAAAAAGAGAGCAGCAAATCCAAAAATGTTTCACCAAAATACAAACCAGAATGTAGAACCAAGAGTCCCAAAAGTGTTTCACCGACAAGAAAACATAGTGGTTCTAAAACATTCAAAGAACCAGGATCACCAAAACGCAGGAGTAGTGAAAAAAGCTGCAATCCTCTAAAAGTTCGGCAGGTAAAACCATCATATGAACCATGGAAAACCAGCGGTTTCAAAAATGTTAGACCCAGAACTCCACCACAATACGAAAGAAGAAATGAAAACAGATTTCCCCAAAATGATTTTCACAGGGCCGCTCCAATACCTACCATAGTTTCGAACTGTGATCGTCGGACTATTTCCCCCCAACGTAAATTTATTGATACTCAATTCAGAAGTTCTAAAAATGTTCCTGATTATTATGAAGATGCGTCGCTACCTCGACGATATAACAGTGCTCCTCAAAATGTTAATTACGTGCCATATAATGTAGGTGACAACCAATATCAAACAATGAATTTTGATCGTAATAATTTTTATAACGAAAGTCATTGTTCCGAGCATTTACCTCAAAATAGTAGGACTTTTAGGCCTGAATACGATGATGAATACTACAGATACCAGGAATTTCCAACATGTAAACTTTGTGGTTTTCGATGTTCATCATTTAGCAAGCTAAGAGTTCATAATTATTATTGCATACGTAGTCGCGGGCCATTTCGTTAATTATTATTTATGAATTACATTTGCGATGCACTAATACTTATACATAAAATATGCCATGCGATTTAAACCTGAAGTTTGTTCGTAGCACTGAAAATCCAAATATATATTTAGATACACCTTAACGCGCTGATTCCTAATTTTCAAACTTTACCCATTTTTTGGCAATAACCCAAAAATAGATCGTAATACGAACCTGGAGACTTCACCATTCGATTTTACGGGTAAAATTACCTAAATATATCAATTTTTACAGAATTTGTCCAATTAATTTGTATATTTATGTAATTTAATCCATAGAATCCAATGGCGAAGTCGCCACTAGCGTCTAGTGATTGACAAGCGCATCATTGACGAACATATTCGAATGTACACCGTAATTTCACTGCTTTGGGTAATGTGAAATCATGTATCAAAAATGAATAACTTTAAAAAGAGTATCCTCACCTAACGTACAAAAAACACTCTTGGACAACTCGGGGCAAGTTTCGTGCGATAGGTGAAGTTATAGTTGTTATATTTATTTAATTTGGCCCATTATTTTCACTTTATCCAAAACAGTGAAGTTACAGTATACATTCGGTAATGTTCATCATTGATGTTCCCGTCAACCACTAGACACTAATGAAGTCGCCAGGCATGTATTTCCACCCATTTTTGGGTTTTTACCCAAAAATGAAATTTTTGGAGTCTAAGTGTGAACATAAATATCTCAGGAACTAAACGAGATATTATGGCATACTAATCCCATTTTTTTGTTGAAATATTAGATTATTTTTTTAACAATTAATTTTTGTGTATGTTTTATATTGTCTCGTTAAGAATGGATCAAATAATGCTTCAAAGTTCACCATTGTTAAAATAATTCATAAAACCAAAATATGCACTACTTCAAAAGCGTAGTTAATTGTCAGTTATTGTTGTTAATTTTATTTGACAACTAACAGCTGTTATTTTTTACTATTGAAATTTTGGCACATTCTTAACCAAGACGGACTGTAGAAATAATTGTGTTCATTTTTGCTCAAAGTATATTTATAATACATGTTGATTTTTTGAATATTTTATAATTTTATAATGAAATAAATAAATAAATATATGATTTTTTTTTCTTTTAAAAAATGTAAAATAGCCAGCACATTACCTCTCCGTTAATTCCACTTTTATTTATAATAATTTCATGAATTTTTAATTATTAAAAAAAATTTATAAACGAGTGTAACGGTCAGTTAAGTATCATCATATCGATATAAAAAGAGAGGTACACTATTTTGCCTATAGACACGAAATGTGTATATATCCCTAGAGGAGTCTTTGACAAGACATTTAATGGGTAATGGAAAACTACTGGAATTCAATAAATACTTGAAAAATATATTTTCGGCCCCAACTAGTTTCGCCACCACATGTGCCTTCTTCAGAAGCTAAACTAGCCGAAACTAGTTGAGGCCAAAAATATATTTTTCAATAATTGCCTGTATTCCAGTACTTTTCCTTTTCCCATCAAATTTCCAGTTAAGAAGTCTTAAGAACATCCAAGACATATAATACGAGGGCGGTTTAACGGAAGAGTGATTTTTCAAAGGTTGGCAACACTTTCACTACGATAATTATATTTCTGGCTTCCACCATGTTTCTGATGTCTACTTTTAAAATTTCACACAAATCTGACAGATAGTTTATGTTTTATACGAATCTAAAGAAAACTATTTTTTGTTGTTCTGTAAATATGGAGAAAAAAGAATTTCGAGTGTTAGTTAAACATTATTTTTTATGAGGAAAAACAATTAAAGAAAACCAGGAAAAGTTACGTAAATATTATTCTGAATGTATTGTGTCCTATGGAATGATTTGTAAGTGGTTTTCTGCTTCTAAAAGTGGCCATATGAGCACAGATGATGCAGAAAGTCTGGGACCGTCATTTACTGTAACTACTCGAGAAATGGTTAATAAAATCCATGCCGTAGTAATTAGCGATCGTCGATTGAAAGTACGTCAGATAGCTAATGAAGTCAGCATTTCAACCAAATGGGTTTGCAATACTTTGCATGAACGTTTACATATGAAAAAGCTATCCGCGAGATGGGTGCCGCGGCTACTTAATTCAGATCAAATGTGCGCTCGCATTAAAAATTCAGAAAAATGTTCGGTTATCTTCAAACTTCAAACGTAATCCATTGGAATTTTTCCGCCGATATGTCACAGTAGATGAAACGTGATACACCATTATACGTCAGAAACTAAAATGCAGTCGAAACAATGGATTTCTCTTGAGGAACGTGCTCCCAAGAACGCAAGAACCGTTTTTTCGGTCAATAGGGTCATGGTCACAGTATTTTGGGATCCCAAAGGAGTGATCTTTATTGATTGTTTAAAAAAAGGAAAAACGATAACTGACCAATATTATGCTGATTTGACACGTTTTGATGCCGAACTAAAGAGAAAACGACCTCATTTGCTGAAGTAAAAGGGTTGTTCCATTACGATAATGCGCCTTCTCATTCGTCCGTTGTTGCTACAACAAAATTAGTCGAATTGCGTTACGAGATGCTGTCTCATCCGCCATTTTCACTAGATCTGATCTGACTCTCAGTGATTTCTTCATATTTCTAAATTTAAAAAGATGGCTCGGTGGAAAGAGATTTCACACCAATGAAGAGGGGAGTTCCCGAAAGATTACCTTTTGGATGCATTGAAAAAATTGGAAACTCGATTGGCTAAGTGTATACAATTAAAAAAGGATTATATTGTAAAATAAAATACTTGTAAAAGTAAAATAACTTTTTTTTTATTGAAAAGTCACTCTTCCGTCAAACCACCCTCGTATTTTACTTTACAATAGAACTGTTGCAAGAATTTTTATATTACTTCTACTTCTAAGTACTAAATTTTAAAAGTTAAACGTGAAACTGGCTCATTCTCTGGATTTCGGAAGTAACAAATGTTTGTTTACTGAAATAAATTAGTATTATTGAAAGCAATTTCCAACAAACTGTTGCTTTTTGCAATGATTCAAAGGCTAATAAAAGTGGTACAATAAAATTTCAAAATTATTCTTGAATAAAAAATGTTTTCCATTTCCCGGACGTGTAGAAAATATAATTCCGGGTGGAGGCGGTTAGGGGTGAAGATAGGGATTTAACATGGGATTTTAATTTTATGTAAGTTCCTGCTGCCCTGTTCATTTTACAGCAACTGTAGAGTGAAAAATTGTACAGAATTAAAAGTTGCATTCAAACTGTTGTATTTTTACCTCCTGCTACCGTAGGTAAGGGATGTATAGGGATCGTGCTAAATATCGCATGTAGAGATTTTAGTGAATAAGCACGTTTTAATGTCCCCAGAATCCGCTTTTAACATTTTTACAATGATGTCTGTGGGTATGTATGTGTGAGTGTGCGTGTGGATACTGTTTATACGATTACTCAAATACTATAAATCAGAAAATTTTGTATTGCGATGCTAATGTGGGAGGAACCCATTAGATTTAGTGTACATCGGATAATTTAATACGATAATAGCATGTAGTAAATAACTTTAAATATAAATTTATAAAATAATTTAATTTTATACATCACTTTATCTGTGCGTAAAAAAACATAATTCTGTAATAATAATTTTGACATATTTAAACAAATGTCACTGTCAGGAAGCAATTACATTAAAAGTAATAATGAAACCGTGTTAAGGAGAGTATATTAGTAATATATTTGATTATAATGAAATTAAAGTTTATTAAAATAATATTTATATAATATAATTTTATTTTAATGAGAACGACGTATTAGATTTTTGCTAAAATTGATAAATCGGAAGTGGTACTTTACTTGAAGTTCTGAAGATTTCCTTGAAAAAATAAATTAAAATTTGTTATTTAAAAGTCGTATATGATCGGAAATAACATATTAGATTTTGACTATATATGATAAACCGGACGTGGTACATGACTTGGAGCTCATCCTAACATATTTTCGAGAAAAACATACAATATATATAATCAAAAATTTCGTATTACAGACTACAAACTTTTTTATTTATTGGAACAACAAATCAAATTTGTTTACGAACGATCATCCGGAAGTGATACTCTACTTAAAGTTCATTGCTATTTTAAACATGGAATGGACAGGGGGTCATGTGCTGGCCACATCAGATCATGCTTCTACGTTCTTCACAATTTTAAAAAGAAATTTAAAAATTTCTATTAATTCAGGTGTCGTAGCTATTGCTACAAATTGCAAAAAATTTGAAATTTCATTTTAAAAATGTGAACTAGAAACATAACAAGAATGTTTTATATGCAACTTTTAATTATTCTGAACAACTTTCCACTCTACAATTTTTGCTGTGAGGAGAGCAGGAAATTGCATAAAGCTAAAAGCCCATGCTGAATTCTTATGTTCATTCCTAATCGCCATCACCTTGCATTTGCGCTCATTTAGCAGTTTTAAGACATACATAATAATTATGGAAATAAAATTGTCTGTTAGATCTATAAAAAAAAAATCTATTTGCTGCAACTCAAAACAATCTCGAGATCAATCAGAAGTGATTTATAACAGATTTTAAGAGTTTTTACGAAGGTCAAGGAGAGTGAGAAACACTAATGTATCCAAAAGGGACAATCTTTACTTTGTGGACGTAAGTAAAGGAAAAAATACATGTTATAATTATTATAAATATTAGATAAAAGTTATTTTACAATAAATAAAGTAGGGTTTTTTTTTCTCTCGCTTTCATATACAGGTGTCCCAGATTTAAACAGCATTACTTGAACCATGGATTAAACACGTAAAAATAAGGTGACAAGTTCATTTGAGCAAATGTCCGTAAATGCTTTGTTTCAGAGATATTCATGTTTTTCTTATTGGAGCAGCGATACTTTAAAAAATCAGTATCAAATATTATCTTATTAAGTTATGACATAACAATTAAATTAATTACAGGTAAATGATTTGGCTATTACCTAATTTCGATACAAAATTTAGTTTGCTTATCTAAAGTTAGGGCAAAAATGAAAATTATCGATGAATTAAACAAATTTATTATTTATGTACAATAAAATAATAACGATTTTTTTATAACATTTGTTCAAAATGTTCACCTGTAACAAGCAAACTGGCAGGACAACGATCATCCACTGGATTGGTCGCTGCGAGACAGCGTGACATTGGTTGGGAGATATGGTTTCGCAAACTTAAATAATTTTTCTGCGTAGAGTGTCCAAATTATCTATCGGTTCATTATGAACTCTTTCTTTTATGGCACCCCAAGCAAAGAAATATAAAGGTGTTAGATTGGACGAACGGGCTGGGCATGGTACAGGTCCTCTGCGACCAATCCACCGTTGTGTATAGTATATAAATTTAACTACTCTCTTGGTTGTCCCTCATAATGTGCAGGGCAGCCATCTAACTGTAGCCAAGAGTTTCTTCTTAAGGCTAATGTAACTTCTTCCATTAAATCATTCAAATCATTATTTAGAAAATTGTACAGCCTCTCTGAATTTAAACGATGTGGCAAAAAGAAAGGGCCTATTAAAGTATTTTCAATAATACCTAGCCAAACATTACATTGAAATTCATAGTGGAAAATTTTCTCTTTAATAGCATGAGGATTTTCATGTAACCAAAGATGAGAATTTCTTTGATTCAAAACCATTTCTCCCGAGCAATGTCACGCAGCGACCAATGCAGGGGCAGATCGTTGTCGTGCCTGTTTGCTTGCTATAGGTGAACATTTTGAACAAATTTTATAAAAAATAGTTATTATTTTATTGTTCATAAATAATAAATTTGTTTGAATTCATCGATAATTTTCTTTTTTTCCTGACCTCGGTGCAAGCAAACTAAATTTTGTATTGAAATTAGGCAATAGCCAAATCATTTACCTATAATTAATTTAATTATTATATCACAAATTAATAAGTTAATATTTGAAATCTCGTTATAAAGTTGATTTTTTAAAGTAGCGCTGTTCCAATTTGCTCAAATGAACTTGTCACTTTATTTTTACGTGTTTAATCCATGGTTCAAGTTATACTGTTTAAATCTGGGACATTCTGTAAAACTATAGGTAGAAGTACCATGCGATGCATGTCGTCATTTCAAAAGAACGGCGCAAATAATGCCTTTTTTGTATCCTATATTATAAAGCAAACAGTAAGCGATATGCCGCTTTATCATAATTACTACATTTATAGTTTTATTTTTCGACCCAACAGTCAATTTTTCTGACTTTTTAGAGGTGTTTCAACGTAAGTGTAAAAAAATTTAAGGGCATAGTACTGACCAAATTGAGTAAAAAAAGCTTAATTAATAACGGTTCCGATCTCCAATAGTTTCCGAGATATGAGGCAGTGAAAAATGTGTTTCGACGGGGTTTGCCTCTGGTATCTTGAAAACTATGAGTTATTACTTTAATTAAATAAGACTTTTTGTTTACCTTTCAGAGGTCATCTTAGATATGCTTTTGTTTTTTTAAAAAATCAAATTATTGTACTAAGTTAAATGTTGTGGCGACATTGACCAATATTTAATTTTCATATAACTTCGTAACTATTACAAATTGAGAAAAATGTTTCATATAAAATTTTATTGTTTTTTATAGTCTATTTACTGACATAGACAAAATTTTGTTCGATCACTATCATTGTCAATTTTTCTTAGATTTTTCATTTATCTCGGAAACAGTTGAAGATTAGACATATGTTGATTATGCTTTTTTTACTCATTTATGTGAGTACCATATGCCCTTAAACTTTCTTTTTTTGAAACAGCCTGCATAGAATAGAAGTATCGCGCGCCAGGCGATGCATGTCTTCATTCCAATAGAACGGCGCAAATAATGGCCTGTTTTATCCAATATTATAAAGCAAATAGTAAGCGATTTGCCGTTACGTCATAATTACGATATTTGTAGTTTTATTGCTGGACCCGAAGAGTCAAATTTTCTGACTACATACGCCAAACCACTCAAAATTGAAAGGCACTAATATATTTGTTAATGGTCATCTATCTGTCAGTGAGCTACGAAACCGTCAATTGAAGAATAAGCATAAGGCAAATTCTTCGAATTACCATGAAGGAGATGACAACTCACAAAAACGACAGCGGCAGACTTCAGAAGACACACCTACTAAAATTACTCAATCGTTAAAGTTAACTAAATCCGCACATGGTTCACCTAGAGGCAATACTACTCTTTTTCCGACGTCACGATGGACTCAGCAGCAACAAAGCGTCTCCACTACTAAAGGTAAGTTAGATAGTGTTCACGGTATTTGCAACAGAAATGATACTGTAAATTGTAATTTATGTTCTAGCACAAATTAATTATCAAATTGTAACTAAGAATTCTGTTTACGAACTTAAATGGTAAAAACTAATTATTTAAACTTGATGCGGAGGAACGGTCACTATATCACTCAGCCTTCTTTTCCAAATTGTTCAAGAACCATGCCTGCTAAACTGTCAGTAAAGCCATAAAAAAAGTAATGTAACAGGTCGCCCGAGTGGAGGTCTAATTATATTATTCAAAAAAAAAAAAAAAAAACTTAAATTACGCTTTAGAAATCTTAGATATAGACAATATTATATTATAAGATTCACTTTACATTGTATTTTAAACCTAATCTTGAATTTATAACTTGTTTGAACTTACTATATGTAACCGTACTATATATAAACTCCAGTTGAATATATTGAAATTTATAACAATCGTAAGTTCATAGTTCTTGGCGATTTTAATGCTTAAATCGGTGAACTTAAATCAGGTTCCTGAAGACTCTTTTCTGTCAAATAAAATCTAGGGAATAAGAAAAAGTTTAAATATTTCAGTAGATACTAAAGGCAAAAATTAGTGGGAAAATGGAACCTAGAATTTTACGTTTTAAATGGCAGAATATTTGGAGACTACTAGGGAAAAATAACATTTTTGAATCATAACGGTAGCAGTATAATAGACTTCGTATAGTTTAATTTGAATCTTCTTGAGCATATAAAATATCAAAATTTCAACAAATTATTTTAAAAATAACGCACATATATAGACAGAGTCAGGAAACAATGTGGTTTAATAATACAATACAAATTTAAGAACAATTATGTCCTAGATTACACAACTGCTATGGAAAATAGTAGGAACATATATTTCAATGATAATGACCCTTACCGCTTAACAACAATTTAATTAATACCTACAATAATATAATCAGCTAGAAGCTTCAATATTGTAAAAATTAAATCTAAATCCAATAATAATATACTCCGGGAGTATAACCCCTTAATAGTTAATGTGTAGAAGTTAAAAAACATGTAATATTGTTATTAAAATCATATCACTCAAAAAGAGACTGAGTGAGCTTTAGCTACATGGAATATTGCTAAACATAAACACAAAATTCTTTTAAGCAAAACAAAAGTACCTCCTCACTTTTAGTTTTTTCTTTTAAATAATGTGCAATTTCACTTTTTCTATTGCATTTCAATCTCCGACACATTTCTTTTATTCGGCCCAATTCTTTATTAAAATTTAATGTCATTTCACTTATTTTCAATAATACCTTTCCGTTTAGTAATCTATTAAAAGAATTTTTTCTTCATTACACCAATTCGGTTCTCTAATTCTTTCTCCTAACATTTTCGTATAGATCAATCCAGAACAAATGAATTTCGTGAGGGGCAGTTGTTAGAAATAAATTTCATACATAATTTACTCAATGATGGAGCCATGGTCAAATTTATGGTTTAATTTTATGAATAAATTGTATTAAAATCAAAATTTCTCGACATTTACCATGAGATATATAATTAAATAATTTTTAAAAATATTCAAAAGTGAGGTTAAAATCACTCCTGTGGAGCGCAGGTAGAGATGCATTCGGGCCGGGTCGGACCGGGCTTTGAGGTTGGATCGACTCGGCCCGAAAATAAAAATTGCCAGCCCGATTCGATGATCGACTCGATAAAAAATTAGCTGGCCCGGCTTGAAAATTGACCCGAAATCGGGCCGGGCCGGGTCTAAGCTCGAAATTGAGTGCATCCGGCATTCCTAATTTTGATTTTTATGTGAGGCGAAATGTTTAACTTTTTTCGTGTCAAACTTAAAAAAAAAAACCTCTACATCCTTATAACGTTCCACATTAGTTAACAGAAGTAATTAAAAAAAGAAACTTCTAGTGTAAGTTTGTTATAAAAATTACAGACAACTTTTTCACAAATCTTATACAAAAAATAGCATTTACATAATGATTTTTTTATCTAACTTTGTGCTCAAAAATAAGACAAGAAATCATTATGATAGGAACAAAAATCACTTTTATTTAAGTTTCATCATCTATGGCACAACAGCCCTTGTAGGGCCAAGGCCTCAAGTACCGTAGGTACTCGTTTCGTGACCGTAGTACTAGAGCAGTCGGTGTACTTAATCCGTGCGACGACCACTGATTGCTATGCAACCAGTGCGGCAGCGGAAATACTCCTTCTACAACTAGCACCACCTATGCTTTAACATGGACAACTGGTCGGGTCATCGCATGCGAGTGCGATTGATGCCTGATATTGTGGCAGTTTAACGACTACGCACTTAGCCGGCCGGTAGATTCGAACCGAGGAACCTCAGATTCGATCTGAACATGTAGAGACATAGTGCTTTAACGCGCACGGCCACTACACCGGCTTTTATTTAAGTTTACGTAGTAATAATAACAACATCACAATAGCATTATTATGCTTTAGTCTTTAGTGGATAACCTTGAATTCTTGAAGTAAAATAACATTTTTTGTTAAGATGTCAAGTATGATGTTATTAAATCATTTTGATCCTTTTTAACTCCATACATTTTCATTAAAATATTAAGGAAATTGTGCATTTGATTGAACAATAGGATTTTTCGGGCCGGCCTGAAAAGCTCGAATTTTCGGGCCGGCCCGAAAAGCTCGAATTTTCGAGCCGGGCCAAAATCAAAAGCCCGACTCGCCTCAAATGCAAATGATTAGCCCGATTCGGCCCGATAAAAAAAATCTTCGGCCCGGCTCAATGATCGACTCGAAATCGAGGCGGGCTTTGGGCCGGGCCGGGCCAAAGCTCGAAATCGAGTGCATCACTAAGGGCAGGTGACGTCATTCTGGAATGGTCTATACTAAAATTTAAAATGTAGTTACGGCCACACAAAACCTCCCGCTATTTAATTTTTATTAATTTGAATACATACCTACATACTTACTAATACTGCACTATGTATATTAAGTTCCTTTGCATATAACTATTGCTTTATTTATTTTATTATTATTATTTATTTATAACCATTGCTTTATTTACTATTTTCTTTCTAAAATGTCACCATTATTAATTTGAAGTAATTAGTTTTTTAACCTGTCATTTGAAATATAAACTGTGTAACAATCTTCAAATCATAGGCTCTGATATAAAAAAGATTATTTTTTAAATTTATCTGTAAAACATTTAAAAAAGTATTAATGTATACCTGTAGAAAATTCAATAATCTTTAATATTCATAATGCCATAAAATGCAAAAAATAATATTCAATGGTATTTTTGGAAGAAAAACCATTATGAGCTTCAAGTGAAGTACCATTTCCGGTTATCCGATTTACACTAAAATCTAATGGTTTCTTTCTATATTAGAATAGGGTTGAAATACAAGGTTTCAGAATTTTCTGAATATAGTATTTGAGTTAGAGCGGAGACAAAATCCATACATACGTATACACACACACACTCACACACACACTCACACACACATACATACATACATACATACACACATACACACACACACACACACACACACACACACACACACACACACACACACACACACACACACACACATAGCAATCAGCGTGAAAATGATAAAACTGGATTCTAGGAACCTTAAACCTTGTCATTTACTAAAATCTCGATATACGATTTTTACCAAGAGTAGCGGGAGGTAAAAAGAATGTAAACATCTTTTCTTTATCTCTCATAATAAGCGAGATATGAATTATTTAAATTAAGCGAAAAACAAGTTTTAGCCTGTAGCTCAAAAACAAAAGATAGTAGGAAATCCCTGTGGTGCCTATTAAAGTAGTCTCAAAAACGTGGCCCGTAAAGACCTATGTACATCAATTTTCTGTACACAAGAAAGATTATTATATGAGGAATTCGAATTTATTCCACCTTGTACATTGTGTAATATCTTGCTAGTACCAGATTTAAATAGTGACAATTAGTATTAGTAATATAACTTTTATTAAGTTAATACAAATACATATGACAATTATTCACATATCAAAACATGTAAATCAATTCTAACACAACTGCCTCTCTCTCATTGATCCATTTCCCTATACATTGTAGTCCTGCCCAAAATATATTAGATGTACAATAATCATAAGAGTAGCAACATTTCATTTACATGAAATCGTCGTTTAATGGATTACTTTAGTGCCGATTTCTGAACTTTTAATGACGGTTTTAGTGCACTTTAGTGTCAATTTCAAATAATAATTTTGATATATGTATTTAGGACAAAGAATAAAAACTTTTGTACTTCTGTTGAGTCATATGATGATTATTAATGAAGCTTACAGGAAGTGGAAATCGAACTTTCCGGAAATTAACATCAAATTTAGAGGAAATGGATGTTGTAATGTATAATTATGTTACTGGTCAAACCCGATTTCAGGATCAGTCATAAATTTTCTGCGTTAGGTAAGGTTTTGTTAAGGTATATTTAATTTTAAATTAAAGCACAAACTAGTTTATCCTGAAATGGGATTTGGCCGGTAATATTATAAAAACAAAGAAACGACCATATTTCAATACATTGGATCACCTTTAAAAGCAATTAAATAAATATATCATCACGGCATATTACCCATTTCTGGCTGTGCCAGTATCTACAACACATGCAGACATCGGTAATGATGACAATATATTTTACCGTGTGAGCGCTTACCAGGCGTCACCTCACGGGCACTCATAGTTGGTGTGGAGAGTGCACCACAGGGGTCACTTTTATGCCATTTAAAATTGGAAAATATTTGGCGTCTGGCGGGATCGAACCCGGTTCCCCCAGGGGACCCCAATAAATTAAATTTTATTTTTTTATTAAACGTACTTTATAAAAAAATTAAATTGTTTATTTCGTAATAGGTTCTAAGAGAAAAAATAACAAAACAAAGACAAAATATTCTGACCTACGATAAAAAGGTTTACGACCACTGGAATAGAATGTCGATTATCCGAACGACCAATTACAGTGAAGGTCGGTTGGCAAGGCAGCTGTAGTGGGGTTAAGGCTAACATAACATTCAGTTTGAGGCGAGCTGTTATATAGTGAGGTTATATCAGTGTTTTTAATTTATTCAAAAGAATTTCTTTTGCAGAATTCTATTTGTTTCGCGCTATTTGAACTGTGCGCGCATCCTCAGTTTTCCGAATTTAAACCGTTTGTTCCATGATAGTTTCAGATCGGTTTTAAATCGTTCTATGCATGTGCAGATTTTGGTATTCTGCCAACTAACCTCAGATTTAGATTCTATTATACGATAACAAACTAGGGGGCGATCCGCAAGCCACAAGATGGTAGCACAAGAGACCGGGAACGGAAACGTAACGAAAACTGAATTGTATGTATAATTCAATTTACTGAAGATGAAAATTCCAATAAGATGACGTCACTAACAACATAACACTGATTATCAGGAATGTAGCTTCTGGGTATAATTGAAAATATCACAAAATTATATCTTTTAAATATACCTCAGGCTGTTCATTTTAAATGGGACACCATTTGTATCGCGAGAACTATAAAGGCGGTTTTATGCAGCCATTTTCATTTACATTTAATTTAATTTAATTTTCATTTAAAAGATAAATGTATGTAAACCAATGTAGCCATGCATACACCATTTTCATATAAGTTTTCATTTATCTCTCATTCTCATTTATTTTTAAAGATGGCCAACTTTTATTTAATAAATGAAAATTATAAATGGCGCATGCGTGTACGGCATGACAGCGACGAGAATTTGAGTTGATCAGCTGGTTGTCATTATGTATCTCCGTTATCGTTTCTTTTTACGGTTTTTTATTGCAATTAACACGTTTAAAGCTAAACTCATAACTTCTTCGCTGTCACTATTGTTGAACATTTTTATTAATAAATTTTATTCCAATGAAAGTGGGGTTATGACGTTCATCATCTGTCAGCGTATTTTTATATGTGCGCATGCGTTCATTTTATAAATTTTTGTCGTATATTTTTGTATGAATAGGTATATTTAAAAATTATAAATGAGAATTAAATGAAAATTAAATTAAAAAGTAAATGTAAATGAAAATGGCTGCATAAATCCGCCTTAAGATCTACAAAGGTTACATTGGCAAACAATTTCTTTTTTATAATACTATATAAATAGTTTATTTCATTTAAGAAAATAACTGGTCAGAATACATACCAAAGCGAAAAAAATATTACGTGTCAGATGTCAGTTATGAAATGAAATTTTCAAACTTAAATTATATTTAATCATATTTTTGATTTCGACTATGTAATTTTTAATATTCAGATATTGTACATTTTTGCAATGTATAGACGGTCGGCTCTCAAGCGCCATCTGTTATTTTCTTACGTGAAATGAAGTATAATATAATAAACGAAAAAAGAGTTTTCCTGAAATCGTCATGTAATCTACTATTTTCCTACCGCAAAGTCGGTAGGGAAGTAAAATGTAACGTTTGTTTTAAATTCTTGTACAATTTTAAATATAGTTCCTTAAGTTTTCAATGTGATGTACTTGTTAAATGAAAATAGGTTATACATATGTGCCATTCAGTGATTTTGATTTCTTATACGTTTTCAGAAAAAAATAATACTTATCGCGTCTTTGAAGTTCCTTTTTATGAGTTAATATGATTATTTGCATTCTCCATATTCGTCAGAATAAGTAAATAACTACTGTACAACTGTTTTTGGGAATTTTTCCTTCCCCTACCCTTGGTAAGGGAGGTATGGGGATCGTGCTAAAAATCGCATCGAGATTTTGGTAAATGACTGTTTTAAGATCTTTTGAATCCGATTTTAATGTTTTACGATTATGTGTGTGTGTATGGATTTTGTCAACGATCTAACTGAAACACTATCATTCAGAAAATTCTGAAATCTTATATTTCTACCTTATTCTAATATGAAAAGGAGCCAATAAAATTTTAGTGTAAATCGGGTAAGCGGAAATGGAACTTTACTTGAAACTCAAAATAGTTTTAGAAAAATACCTGTTAGGCCCGGTATTTTCATTTCCGGTTAAACAACCTGTTAATTGTTAGTTAAACAGCATCGATATCATAGTCTAAAATGTAAAAATTACACATGTCAATTTTTCGATGCCATATTGTTTTTATAACCGACAGTTTAAACGGCAGTTGAAAATATCTGGCGTAAATATATATATATATATATATATATATATATATATATATATATATATATATATATATATATATATATATATATGTATATATATATATACAGGGTGTCTCAGGACGAGCTTACGCTATCTATATTTTAAATACTATTTAATATAATTTAACGAAATTTGGTATCTAGGGGTTATCGAACATGCCCGTTTTAACTAACATATTTTCAAAGCAGTAGCACTTCCGGTTTGACCGGAAATTGACCTCAACTTTCTTATTTTAAATGGAATACGCTATATTTTATTTTACCATTGAATGCAGCGGAAAATTTTACATATGAAGCAATAAAAACATTTTACTCATGATCAACTACTTCCGGCGTTATTCAACTTTTTTTGATTTTTTGTCTGAAATCCGGCACATTTTCAAAACTCTGTATATCGGGAACGAGATCGAATTTTTATAATCTGAAAAAAGACTTTTATAAAGCAGACTTTAAGCTACATTATCCATAGAGGAATCCTCGATTATTTATAAAAATGTGACGGGTACGTTACACCAAAATTACAGTTGACAAACTTAAAAAAAGACAATTTTTTTAAATGGAACCCCCCCTTTTTATTCCATAAATGTGTACTACGACAAAAAATAAGGGTACTTTATGTAACATGTCCTATGTTGAAAGTTGATAGAATTAATACGTATTTATTCTATGGCTATTGTGGGGTGGAGCGCCAAAATGTTTTTATTGCTTTATATGTAAAATTTTCCGCTGCATTCAATGGTAAAATAAAATATAGCGTATTCCATTTAAAATAAGAAAGTTGAGGTCAATTTCCGGTCAAACCGGAAGTGCTACTGCTTTGAAAATATTTTAGTTAAAACGGGCATGTTGGATAACCCCTAGATACCAAATTTTGTTAAATTATATTAAATAATATTTAAAATATAGATAGCGTAAGCTCGTCCTGAGACACCCTGTATATATATATGTATATATATATATATATAGGGTGTTTCACAACTTCTGGATAAAAATAAAATGGAAGATACTACACGATGTGCTGATCACGAATCAAAAGGAATTTTTTGAAAATTCAAAAAATTAGTTCCACTTATAATGGAGGGTGCAGTTTTAGTGCCAATGGTTTATTTACTATTTTGTAATATGACAGTAATGAAATAAATTTAAAAATAATACAAGCAGTAACTTACCTAATATTGTATTTAATCAAATTAATTATATATCTGTGATGCCCATTACCACAGTTCGATTGTTTCTTTCGTTTGGTGATAATTTTGAGAGTAATTAAAAAATGTCCTACGAGTACAGTGATAGTAAACGCATTAGTTAAGGGTAGCTATAGGTACAAATTTTGAAAATAAAGTCTTGTTTCTTACTAATATTATGTTTCACTTTTGCTTTAAATAATTCCTTCCTTTTAATCAATATGTTTCATTTTAGTCGGTGCCTCCGTTAAACATTACGCAATAAAACTGGTCATATTAAAGTTGTTAATTTAATAAGAATTATTTTTATTTGATACCAGTGGCTTTGAAAATGTACCCTCCATTATAAGTGCAACTAATTTTTCGAATTTTCAAAAAATTCTTTTCGATTCGTGTTCAGCACATCGTGTAGTATATGTCATTTTATTTTTATCCAGAAGTTGTGAAACACCCTGTATATATGCAGGGTGTAAATTTTAAAACGGGCCATAGGGCTATAACGTAGAAAAACAGTTTTTTAGGTGCCAAAAATTTCTATATTAATTTATTGAAAAAACAATTTAAGCCTATTATAAAGAAAAAAATTACGATTTTTTTTAATACCAAACATTACATTTCTGTTTCATATAAAGCCAGAAAATAAATTTAAAATTTGTATAATTAACAAAATTAGCCATGAAACTGACAGTAACAAAACATTATCATTTTTTACTTACATGATAGGGGACAATTAAAGATTAAAGTTATTAATTTATGAGCTAATACAAAATAAAGAAAACACGAAGATATTTATTTAAGAAACAATTACTATTTATTGAAATACGTATTTACAAATTAAAGATGATCTATCAGAAGTGAGTTATAAGAAACGAGAAAAACCGCAAACTACAAGAAAACAATTAAAACCATTTAATAATTTGTAATTTTTCTTCATGAGACAAATTATCCATGATTTCTTCTTAATAAAACGAAAATAATAATAATTTAAAAAATAATGTGCAAAAACGTTTATTGATGAGCGTCTTAAGTCAACAATTGTTTTGTTTTGTTTCTGTCAGTTTCACGGCTAATGCTATTTTTTCTTACGTGTGCAAATTTTTAATTTTATTTTATGGCTTTATAAGAAACAGAAATGTAATGTGTTTGGTATCAAAAAATTCGTAATTTTTTTCTTTATAATATGCACTAATTCAATTTTCAATAAATTAATATAAAAACTATTTTTCTATGCTATAGCCCTATGACCCGTTTTAAAATTTACACTCTGTATATATATACAGGGTAGTTTTGAACTTAATGTCATAAACTTAAGGGTAAGTAGTATGACAAGTGTAGAATACGAAACAGAAAGAATTTTATCAAAAATACATTCAAAATTAGTTGTAGAAGATATTATTTTCAATAATTTAAATAGCATTTTTAACGAAAATAATTGTATAATAGATAAAATATTTCATTATTTTTCTCGGAAGTGTTAGTGAAAAGTGATTTTTGCAGTACTCTTGTTCTAAAAAAATGTATTCTAATTCTGAGTTAGTGGATATGTTGCTAATTTATGGTGAAGTGGGACAAAACGCGGTTCTAGCAGCACGTCTCTATGCCAAACGGTATCCTGAAAGACGCCAGCCTGATCGCAGGATGTTTATCACAGTGACATACCGTCTTCGCGACACAGGGAATTTAAGAAGAAATAATAGACGAGATGGCGGCGGTCGCAGACTACACCACAACATTGTAGATGAAGTCCTAGACTTGGTGTACGTTGACCCAACAATTAGTAGCAGAGGGATATCTCGTGTTGTAGGAGAAATATCTCACTCGACTGTTCTAAACATTTTACATAGGAATGATTATCATCCATTCTATTTTCAGCGTGTTCAAAGATTAATGCCTGCTGATCACCAAGCTAGAGCTCATAATATTTAGTAACGAAGCAATTTTCACACGTGACGGTGTCCATGATTTCCATTATGATTCACATTATTGGGCTCAAGAAAATTCACATATTGTAGTAAGAAGTAATTTACAACACAGCTTTTCATTAAATGTTTTGGCTGGTATGCATCTTAAATAACAATTTACTTGGACCATGCATACTTCCCAAAAGTTAAATGGTGACCAGTATTTGATATTTTTGCGAAATATTATGCCAGAATTATTAAAAGACATTCCCTTACATGTTCTTCAACATGCATGGTTTCAGCATGATGATGCTCCACTTCATTTTTCAAGAAATGTACGGCAGCATTTAAATAATACCTATGAGAATAAGTGGATTGGCCGTGGAGGTCCTGTATCATGGCTACCACGATAACCAAAATTTCTCTGAAACTGTTGAAGAATTGAGGATGCGGATTCAGAATTGTGAAGAAATTATTAAACAGCAAAATCATATGCACCAGGCATGTTGTGTCTCACTAATCCAAAGTAGTGCATTGTTTGCAGCTATGGGAGGTGATAATTTTGAACAATATTTATGGGTTTTATGTTTATTCTTGAATTGATTTTTAAGGAAAGTTGTTTTTCATTTCTTTTAATAAAAAGAATTCTGCGATATATTAATATTAATCTTTGCTCTGGTTCATTGTACTTTCAAAATAAATTACGTTATAAATAATTGAGATTTGATTACCTACAAACATTACGTAAGTTAATTTCAAGTATTAAAGTTGTGTTTTTATTTACAGAAGAATGCAAATGCTATGCCAGTGGTACCAAAAATGTTAGTTTAATGAAAACTACTCTTAAATATGCGATTTTTTTTTTAATTCTGTTTCGTAATCCTACACATGATATACTACATACCCTTAAATTTATGACATTAATTTCAAAACCACCCTGTATATATATATATATATATATATATATATATATATATATATGTGATTTATGTTATAATAAGAATTAAAGATTATTAAATTTTCTACATTTGTGTATTCGTCCTTTTTCTATATATTTTATAGATAAATATATAAAATAATCTATCATTTCAAATTAATAATATTTTAAAAAGAAAGTATTAAATAAAACAATAGTTATATTATACGAATGCAAAGGGACATAATATGGTTTCCAGCCTTAATAAATATGTAGGTAAGTACTTAAATTAATATGTTTAGTTTCAAAAGAAAAGTATATTTTTACTTTATTGTATAATTTCGCTAGTTACGTTATCATTCTAGTGGCGGGAGGGATAATGCTGCCCACAACAGATTTTTTAAATTGTGAAGTAGTTAATTGGGTCTATGTTAAATATCTTTCATATTAGTTGTGTTGTCATTACCTTTCATTACTCATGGAAAATTACTGCAATTACTTTTGTTTTTAATTTTGTTCTAAAATATTTACAGCAAGTAGTGAAGTACTCTTTTCAATTAAAATTGAAAGTATTTATTTGTAGGTTCATAACATAATAAATATAAAGTTTAACTATAACCTAACTTCTAATTGCCAGTTTTACAATCTACATGTGATATGTATGTCATATGTATATTAATTTATTAGTTGTTGTCATGTATTTGTATTTATTATTTTTTCTAAAATATTTGTATCGAGTAGTACATGTTATATTTTGTTAATTAAAATGCAATGTAATACAATGTCAAGAAATTAAATTTTAATTATAAAACACAAAGTCAATTCATTGGTACGAGACAATAATCACATACACAACATTTTGGTCCTTCGAGCCGGATTGTTCGTCGTCCTGCTAGTGGCCAGTATTTTGTTCTTATTGAAGCTAAAAGTTGTTCTTGTCCGCAATGTTTAAGTTTTATATGTTCGTTTTCGATAATAAGGTATGTTATATGATGTTGACTTGGTAGGATGTATGGATGTCTATGAGCTATAGATATGTCCGAATTTTGAAGTCTTCCTCCAACTCTCAAAATATCATATTGATCGAGAAATGGATTAAGATTACGTAATTTTGATCTTTTTTGAATTTCGTGTTTCTTCTTTATTGCCTTTATTTCTTCAAAAAATATTTGTTCTTGTACCAATTTTATTGTAAGTTTTAAAGAGTCATTCATTTCCTCTACTGTTATTTCTTGACTTCTTTCAACATCTAATCTTCTACGTCGTTTTATGAATCTTATGCAGTGACATAATATTCTTTGTAATTTTATTATAGAAGAATATCTCTCTGAAATATTATCTTCGAAAACGAATGCAGCTGTAACTACTACCTTCATTTCTTGAATTTGTTCTTGTAGAATTTGTTCTTGTTTTGGCCATTCATTCTGGTTTAACCACTGAGGTCCGTGCCACCATAAACTGCTTTTAGTTCTTTTGCTGATAATCCCCTTGAAATGAGATCTGCGGGATTTTTATTTGAGCTAATGTGCTGCCAAGTTGCAGCTGCTGTTAATTTTTTAATTTCAGCAACTCTGTTTGCTACAAAGGTCTTCAATTTGATAGGAGGTATTGTTAGCCATGCTAATACTATTGTTGAGTCGCACCATAAGTATATTTAATTTATTTTTTCTAACAGTGATTGCTGTACAGTAGATAACAGTCTGGCTAATATTGTGACAGAACAGATCCGGCACCAGGATAAAATATTAATAAAATGATTAAGCGCTACCACCAGGTTTTTTTTTTTAATGGTAAATAACCAAACCGGATTTTGAGGTTGAATAAAACTTGGAAAAGAATTATTAAAATTTATACTTTCATACGTTCGGAGAGCAAGACGAATTAATCAAAGACAATAGTAGACAAATTAAACATATTAAATAAAATAGAATTAAATTACAAAGAAATAGAGAGGTAAAAGTTACAGTTCTGAAATTAAACAAAAGACCAACAGATGGCTAACATATAGTAGAACAATTCAAAGGAAAATTTCTAAGTGCAATCAACAATTTAGTCTTTATCAATGGAATGACGTAGACATAAAATATAACTAATACTAATTAATTCTAAGTTTGGACTTACCAAACATTTTAGTTCAAGAGCGGACACTCGGCACACGAATCTGGCACTTCAAAACGAACTTTTCTTCTTCACAACAAGTTAACGAATGTCTTTCAATTTTTGAAAAATATTCTGTCTTCGAAAATATCATCCCTACTAGTTTTGTGGAGTGGGCGTTTTTTAACCCTCCTATTAGAGAATTCAATACTGAGAAAGTTTAGTCGGAATGAGTGGAAACGTAGCTTAAAAAACTGACTCATCTGCCTGGAATGCGCGCCAAACTTTTTCAGGGTTGAATTTACGGCTTAATACGTGACTAATTTGGAACCTTGAACTTAAAATTTGGACAACGGATAATAAAACTTTACAACTGTCGCACATAAACAAAAGTTCAAAGGTTTTCTGAACATTGACATTTTCGAAGACATTTTTCCAGACCCACTAATAAATAAATATGCCGCCTGAGATCCACTAATAACTAAATATGCCGCTTGTCACACTCCTTTCCTCTTAGAAAAGTTATATTTCTTAAGGAAATATAACTAACATTAAAACTAGTCTTATTCTACACATTGAAAATTGTCTTTACTGCTTGGAATCGCAGCGCTACCTGAACTGGCACTTCCTGTGGGCGCCGGTGATGGTCCCGCTGATCAGCATGGTTATTTCGCTGCGGAGACGCCTTACAACTTAGCGTGGTCTTCGAAGTCGCCGCTTCTCATTGCCTTACTGTTAGCGATTGTGTCTTATTGGACTTTTTCCGTACTTTTGATTCCAACAGGAATCCTTAATTAACGGACTTTCGTAGTTTGGACCAACGCTTTACTAGCAGGCTACTTAACGGACTTGCGTTGTTTGCGCTTTACTAGTAGGCTCTCCTTGGTTAGTTCGGGACGCGACTACGGGTCAGCCACAACAGAAATGCTGTCCTGGTACACGCTGGAATGAGTTAAAACTTTTTGCAGTATCGGCCTAATACTAACTACTAATTACAATTTATATTTTATACATAACTAACTAGGATACAAATTTAAAACTAAATTTAATCTAGAATCTAATTAGATGCAACTAGATTTTAGCTTGGGAGGATTTTCCCTTTCTCTTTCTACATTAGTGATCGCAAACTCCCCAGCCTAAAATGTAGTATGCTCTTATTCCTTTTTTTTAATAAAGGAACTTTTACTTATACATTCAAAATACTGTATTTCCTGTTACTAATTTGTTTAGCAATTTACTGGCATCGGATTGTTGGGCACATTCAAGTTTCGCAGAAGTTATATTTTGCGAGGTGGTACGGACTACATGGACAGGTAATTCTATATTATTTTGTAGATTTTGATTTCGAATATCGCTTCTTGGTCGTTGACAATTTTTTTGATAAAATTTCTTTTTTACAATTATATACAAAATAGTAGCCAAAACAAGAATCACTAAAAGGGAGCTGAGTCCATAATGTTTATATTGTTTGCTTATATGGTTTGTTCTGAACTCATCTAGGTGTTCGCGTAGAAGTTCTACGTCCATACCTTGACTCAGTTTATTATTTTCGATAGTCGAAAGTATATCAGAAACTCGGTCCTTTTCATGGGACTCTAACGAAAGATTTGCTAGATCAGATGTATTTCCTTGTAGTGGAGGGACAATTACAGTGTTAAATATGTTGGCATTTATATGGGAACTAGTGATACTATGTGACAATAAAAAGTAATTAGCGTTATGGACTGTACAAGAGGGAGGAATAGTCAAAGCACCAGTTCCAATTATTATCTTTTGGCTTGTAGAACTACCTTCTGAATTAGACGCGGGGCAATTTATCGTCAATAAATCCTTATCTACACTATATATCCAAATATTTGAATGTTTTGCCCGATAGAAAATAGAGCGTGTATCGTTTGTTAACTTTTGATTACAAAGTTTTTGAGACTGCTCAAAATTACCAACATACAAGGCACTTAAACAAGATGAGTCGCTAATTCTCCTAACAGGCATTACTGGAGGACATATTCTGATGAACCCGCCTTTACAATTTGACATCTCTTCAAAATTAAATTCTAAATAAAATTGACCGTCTTCTGAAATAGCAAAATAATTAAATTTTGTTTCTATATATAATTTATATCCATCTATATTCATTTTGTGCGGTAAGGGTAACGCGCGGTGGACTTTGAAATATCTGCCTGTAGATTTCAATGGTAACTGAGCAAAAATCCGAATAGTGTCGTTGAAGAACGCGGCATGCACGTATGAAACGTCGTAGTACACAAATATATTCCTTTCCGCGTCTAATGTTAGCAATGCGAGCTGCTGCGGCAAGATTATTTGGATCTGCTTCAACGCCGCCGAAAGTGAAGTAGGGTTAATGAAAAACGGGCTCAATTTATGAAGTGCAGTGATTTCTAGGGCATTTGAAAAATCGGATATAGTTTCTTTAAGTTCATTGAGAACATATTCTGCAAGATGAATCGCCGAATTTAAATGCAACGAGTGAATAATTTTGATATTTTCTTTAATTTCTATCTCTTTGTTTTGATTACTTAGTTTTTTTACTTGGTTATTTAATAATGCTATTATGGTTTTAAACTATTCAAAATTAATATTTAATTTATCTACGTTGTTTCCCAGGTTACTAATAACTGTTACTTGTTCTTTCATTAAATTAGAGATGCCATCGGAATTGGTTTTTAGGTCATTAATTTTATCATTTTTTGCGACTAAATCATCGTTGTTGGTTGTTCCAAACAAAAATTTTAAAATATTTCCTCCGGCATCTATAAGGCCTCGCTTCACTCTCGTATCGTACGGTGCCACGGTTTTAATTAGATTAATAAGTCTGCTTTGCTTTGCTAACATCAGCTCTAATTATGTCCATTTCTCTACTCACCAGTTTGTTTAAATTTTCTTTTTGTTGTACACTCATGTCCTTCCCGAGTTCCACATCAACCTGACGGGCGTCCTTAAGAAAATCGTCGAACACATCTATAAGGAAACGATAATCGTAGAGTTTAATATCAGTGCTTAAAATCCAATTATCGCCGGTGAGCAAAATATCTTCTTCCTTAGCGAAGACCAGACCTTTGTCCAGCTGGAGCACATGGTCTCCGACACAGTAGCAGATGCACAATGAATAAACAATTAGATCTAAAACATATGTATTAATTATACGTGAAAATAGAAATTAAACTAAACAATAATAAAATCGTTACTCTCTAATAAAAAAAATAAACATATTCACCTAACTTAACAACTAATGAAATTAAATGGTTATTTTATATCTTAAATTCTACTACATATTTGATATCCATGGTAAGTCTGGTGGACGGCCAGAGCTTCGCGTTAGATACCTATCTCCGTTATTGGATCGAGTATCTCTCACAACTGGCGATTCATTATCATCAGCGGTGATTATATGGTAGTCGGGTTCTTCTCCAGGAGGTAAATCATTGCTTAGACTGCTATTACGATCGCTATAGTCATTTTCTTGATCCTGTGGGTTGCAAACTGGGTCATGAATGCAGTAATCTAGAATATTTCCCCAATTTGTTGTAAGTTGATCGTCGGGTGGTGGCTGTATGGGCTCGGTAACTGCCTGTGTGTAGGGTTTTAAACGGTTAGCGTGGACTAGTTTTTCTTTCTCGGTCGCTGTATTCTTTATTTTAAAATTCACCGGACTTGTTTGCGCCGTTATTAAATATGGTCCGCTCCATGGTTTTATAAGTTTTTTGGAAAGTCCTGTTGGAATTGCACTTTCGTGTAGGAATACATACTGCCCTACCCGTAAATTAACAGGTGCTGTTTTACGGTTGTATATGTCTTCTCTTCTGTCTTGAGATGATTGAAGTTTATGCCTGACGATCTCACGAGCAGCATTCAATCGCGTCATAATTTCACTGTTGCTGTCGGACCTGCAATTGGGTTTGAGATTATCATGAAAGGGTAATTCAAATTCTCGACCGTAGAGCAAGAAGAAGGGAGTCTCCCCGGTGCTAGAATTCGTCATACTTCTCAGTGCCATCATAACATATGGTAACCAGATATCCCAGTCCGTTTGGTCTTCTCTTACATAGTGCGAGAGACAGTCGGAAATTGTTTTGTGCATGCGCTTTACTTTACCATTGCACATTGGATGGTAGGCTGTAGTTTGCAATTTCTTAATGTTGAGGAATTTGCAGACGTTCTTAAAAAAATCGGACGTGACCGTTTCCGCTTTTTGATTAGGAAGCGCAATTGCCTCCGGATAGCGGAGGAATGGGTTCATCTATAAATTTCTGAAGAGGAGCTGGTTTCAAATGAAGTGATGTTTTCCTCTCATTGCAGGATACACATTTTAAACAGTAATCTCTTATTACCTGCGTCATTCCCTTCCAAAAGAATTTCCTTTTGATTCTCTCGTATGTTTTTTCAAACCCTAAGTGACCAGCTTGGGGAAGGTCTTGAAATACATTTAAAATATTTTGAATCATGGATGCTGGCGCTAATATTTGATCTTCTCGTTCGCTGGTATTTCTTTTTTTTATAAATGATACCATCATTATCCATAAAATAATCTTCTTCTGTCTTGATATTTTCTATTAATTTATGGATATCATTGTCTTTGCGTTGCTCCTGTAATATTCGCTCTCGATCCCAATTTGGTTCAAAGTCGTCTTCGACCTGCGCTATACAAATCCTAGACAACGCGTCCGCGTTTTCATGCAATCTACTTCGTCGATGATGAATATTAAATGTGTATTTTGCAAGGGTTAACGCCCAGCGCGACAATCGGCTGCTCGGATCTCGCAGCTCCATCAGCCACCGCAGAGGCTGATGATCGGTGACAAGAATGAATGGCCTTCCGTATAGGTAGATACGAAAATGTTTAACGGCTCATACGACAGCGAGGCATTCCTTCTCTATAGTGGAGTAATTGGATTCTGCAGAGTTGATTAGCCTGCTTGCGTAGCAAATTGGGTGTTCTTGTCCGTCAATCCTCTGACTTAGAACCGCTCCCAATGCGTGGTTAGAGGCATCGGTGACTAAAATAAATGGTTCTTTAAAATTTGGGTATTGGAGGACAGATTGTTCAGTAAGTTCAGTACGCAACTTATCGAACGCTTCCTGTGCAGCCTTATTCCTTACAAACCGTTCATTTTTCTTTGTAAGTTGAGTAAGCGGTTTGGCTAATTGAGAAAAATCGGGAATAAAGTGCCGATAAAAACCTACGAGACCTAGAAATGCTCTTATATCACGTACTGTCTCTGGTTTTGGGTAATTTAGTACTGCTTCTATTTTACTAAGATCGGGTTTCGCCCCTTCTTTGGAAATAATTTGTCCTAAATAGCTGGTTTCCGGTTTTGCAAAACTGCATTTTTCTATTTTTAATTTTAAATTATTGTTTCTCAATCGCTCGAAAACTTCCGTTAACCTCTGAAGATGCTCCTCCAAGTCATCAGGGCTGAATATGATGATGTCGTCCAGGTAGACATAACATTTTTCGTTTGTTAGGCCACTCAACGCGCACCACATTAACCTCTGGAAGGTACTCGGCGCATTGCAAAGGCCGAATGGCATCCTCGTCCAGTGGTAATGCCCCCATGGAGTGCTGAATGCCGTTTTCTCTTGGTCTTCTTCGGCGACCACCACTTGGTGGTATCCACTGGCGAGATCTAGTGTGGTGAACATGGCTGCTCCATGCAGTTGTTCCAGGGTTTCTTGCAGATTCGGCAAAGGCAAAAAATCCTTCTTTGTGACCTCATTAAGTTTTCTGAAATCAATGCATAAACGTACTTTAGTATTCCCATCAGGCAAGAGTCGGTTGATGAGAACAACAGATGCTGACCAGGGTGAATCAGATTTCATTATGATTCCATCATCCAAAAGCTCCTTAATTTGCTTGTTCAGTTCTTCTTTCTGTGCATGTGGAACGCGGTACGGGGCTTTAGCGATCGGGTGAACTTCTTCAGTTATTATCCGGTGCTTAATTCTGGAAGTACATCCCAATTGACTATTGCCTAACTTAAATATATCTTGGTAATCATTGAGTAGAGAAATTAATTTATCCTTATCTGCTTTTTCCAAATGATCCAAATCCAGTTTATCCGCGAAATTTTGACTGTTAATAGTTGAGACGTGTTCATTAATTCCTATATCCTCCCTTACTTGCAGCTGATGTTCAGTTCCGATAATTGTTTTGGCGGGAATAATTGTTTCTTGTCCATTCACATTGATTAATTTTACATTTATTACTTTTTTATTACCTCTGGTTACAATTCTTGCGGCCATGATACCATTTACATGAATTTCTTCTGGTTCTATCATTATATCGTCTTCCACATTGTTTTTACTATTCCACTGTTCTCTATATGATGTGCATATTATTTCCGTTCGCGGTGGGACCGTGGTATTTTCCTTCAGTCTTATAAATTTTTGCTCGCTGTTGGCTGACTTTTCTGTGCTTTCTTCGATTTTATTCCTATCATTTTCTTTCTTTGAATGCCCACTTCCTGAGGAAACTAGCGAATCCTCCTGGATTAACGATGGACATTTAAGAACATCGCTAACCCGTTTTCCTTCTAATTTTGAATTACTTGTGTTACCCAAATTTTCATTGTGAACCTTCGCGATTTTAAAACAAATATTATCTAAATTAATTTTTGCTCTTACGTAGTTAATATCTGCCTTATATTTTTCCATAAAATCCAACCCAATCAGTCCGTCCGCTTTTATTAACAATTCATTGCTACATACTATGAATTCGTGATTTTTAAATTTGTTATTAAATTTTATTTTTACATTTGCCGTTCCTAAAACTGGTAATTGGTCTCCTGAAATACTTGTGATTATTCTGTTTGAATCTAGTTTATCAATTGTTAACCTTTCCCCTTCTACCACATCGCGCTTTATGATGCTAACACTAGCCCCAGTATCAATTAAAAAATAATAATTTTTGTTCCCTAAATTTACACTAACGCAATTTCTTCTACTTTCGGGTATTAGTGTAATGTTGTGATAAGTTTTTCGTTTGTGGTTTTCTAAGTCGTCAGATTCGGGGACATCTACGACTGATTTTCGTTTAAAGACTCATTGTTTTCTGACTGGGAAAATCTTACATTTGTATCTTTGCACTCGATGGTTCTATGCCGCGGCTTCTTGCAGCGAAAACAAGATTTTAAATTCTGTTCGGATGTGTTGGTGTTTCTGCAGTTTCTTGCAAAATGCCCTAATTTTAAACATTTGAAACACATTATATTTTCGGTGTTAAAATTTGTATTCTTTCGATTAAAACGCTGATTCGGATTAAAATTACTTCTATTGCTGCTAAATGCATTACTTAAATTTTGAGGAGAATAATTGTTACTAGATTGGTTGTGTGCATAAAAATTACTGGGAATTGAATTAGATTGACTATTACAACTTTCCAATTGCTTGATTTTATCTGTAAGGAGGTCTAGTTTTGCTACTAGCTCGTTTTGCGCTACATGATTTACATCACTCCTTGGCCCGCGAATCAAATTCTCTGCGTGCTCATAATTTTTTGCCAATTTTATAGCGTCACTTAGTGTTTCAGGGTTATTTATGATTAAATCACGCTGTAAATGTGGTAACACACCAAAAACAAATTGTTTTACTATACTTTTATCTAACATTTTCGTAATAATAGTTTGTTCGGCCGCGTCTGAAGCAGGTTCATAGAAATGTTGTCCTAGAACTTTCAATCTATCTACATAATCATCAACGCATTCCCCAGTGCGTTGAAAACAACTACAAATTGATGTTCGATACTAACATAATTCGTTCTAGGTGCAAATCTGTCTATTATTTTACTCTTGAATTTCTCCCAATTTAGCTCTTTTCTCACGTCAGGAGTATTATCAACAAACAACTTTGGATTGTTCTTAAATCAAGTATGGGCAAATCTTACAGCTGTTTCGTCATTCCATTGTGCGATTGCTTTATAGTTATCAAAATCCAAAAAAAAACTGCGAACCGATTCTCCTGGTTGCCCCGAAAAATCAGGGAGTCGGTTACAAAGACCCAACGCTGATATTAAGGTTGCAGTATTATCGCCTGCCGGCGCTGTTCCTACGGTTGCGGAACTATCGTTTGTAGGCATTATAGATTGTTATGTACGGAATTTGAGCGGTAAGGCACAAGTACTTATTCAAATCCCACCCCGCTGCCAATCAAAATATGTGACAGAACAGATCCGGCACCAGGATAAAATATTAATAAAATGATTAAGCGCTACCACCAGGTTATGTTTTTAATGGTAAGTAACCAAACCGGATTTTGAGTTTGAATAAAACTTGGAAAAGAATTATTAAAATTTATACTTTCTTACGTTCGGAGGGCAAGACGAATTAATCAAAGACAATAGTAGACAAATTAAATATATTAAATAAAATAGAATTAAATTACAAAGAAATAGAGAGGTAAAAGTTACAGTTCTGAAATTAAACAAAAGACCAACAGATGGCTAACATATAGTAGAACAATTCAAGGGAAAATTTCTAAGTGCAATCAACAATTTAGTCTTTATCAATGGAATGACGTAGACATAAAATATAACTAATACTAATTAATTCCAAGTTCGGACTTACCAAACATTTTAGGTCAGGAGCGGACACTCGGCACACGAATCTGGCACTTCAAAACGAACTTTTCTTCTTCACAACAAGTTAACGAATGTCTTTCAATTTTTGAAAAATATTCTGTCTTCGAAAATATCATCCCCACTAGTTTTGTGGAGTGGGCGTTTTCAACCCTCCTATTGGAGAATTCAATACTGAGAAAGTTTAGTCGGAATGAGTGGAAACGTAGTTTAAAAAACTGACTCATCTGCCTGGAATGCGCGTCAAACTTTTTCAGGGTTGAATTTACGGCTTAACACTAGAACCGCCAAGGGGACAAATATGTCCCCGGATGAAATTTAAGTATATGCGTTTTTTCAGTTACGTTCTTGAGATTTCGTGACTTTTCATTAATGTTATAGAAGAATGTCTATATTGAATATGATCTTTGTGTTTCCATTAATTATATTTTTACAACCATATTTGCCTCAAAATGCCAAGGGGACATTTTTGTCCCCAGGTAAAATAAATGAATAAATGCCAAAATACATTCTTCCTTTTCCTTATAAATATTATATATATATACATTATTATTATTATTATTATTATTATTACTATTATTTCAAAAAGCTCTTCATTGTAAATAATTACAGACATTGAAAAATATTCTCGTGTTCTCGTTGACAGGTACAAATTTAGTCGTTGCCGCTTTGTCCAGTTAGTTTTACTAAAGTTTAGTATATCAATCAATTTTATCAGGGCAAAGAAACGAAAAATGTGATTGTAATGAGTACAATGCATTCTGACGTGCAAATTGGACAAGATAATAAGAAAAACCCGAAACTATAGGGTTTTATAATGAAAGTAAATATGGTGTAGATGTACTTCATCAGATGTGCAGAAAATATTCTGTAAAAGCAGCTTCTCGCAGATGGCCAGTACACACATTTTATAATATTCTAGATATAGCGGGAATAAATTCCTGGGTATTGTATAAACTAAATAAGTATATCATCACGGCATATTACCCATTTCTGGGTGTGCCAGTATCCACAACACATGTAGACATCGGTAATAATGACGATATATTTTACCGTGTGGGCGCTTACCAGGCGTCACCTCACGGGCACTCATAGCTGGTGTGGAAAGTGCACCACAGGGGTCACTTTTGTGCCATTTAAAATTGGAAAGAAAATTTCTCGAAGAAATTATTTGCTAGCTTTAGCAGAAGAACTCGCGAAAGAACATTGAAAAAATCGTGTAACCAATAAAGAACCCGAAGAATCTGAAGTTGAAGATGAAAAATTACCCGACAGACGCAAATATTAAATAAAATCCCGATATAAGACAAGCAAGGGTAACAAGTGCACAGCTACAATCAAAGTACCATCCATTTGTGTAAATTATCACGAGCAGTAAAAGTACAAAATACATTATACTTTATTCTAAGAATTTATTTTTAGTTCATATAATTTTCGATTGCCCATAACACTATGTACAACTTTGGAAAATACATTTTTCTTTTTATATGTTTATATTATTTCTTACAAATTATAGCAGAAATAGCGTTTTATGAAAAATTATTAACAAATATAAAATATCACCACAAAATTACTGAAGGGACAGAAATGACCCCTTTGGCTCTTTAAGGTAGTAGCTGCGCTTCGGCGCTTCTAGTGTTAATACGTGACTAATTTTGAAGCCTGAACTTAAAATTTGGACAACGGATAATAAAACTTTACAACTGTCGCACATAAACAAAATTTCAAAGGTTTTCTGAACTTTGACATTTTCAAAGACATTTTTCCAGATCCACTAATAAATAAATATGCCGCCTGAGATCCGCTAATAACAAAATATGCCGCTTGTCACAATATCACAGCTCCACATAATTCAAGTCTTGGTAATGTTGTTGATTTTAATGGAGCTACCAGCGCCTTTGCACAAAGTAAATGTGTTTCTCTTTCCAAATTCATATTTGTACTGCTAACATATATGCATGCGCCATAAGCTTGCTGGGATGCATCGCAGAATCCATGAATGTCAATGTCATTGCCATTGTTTTTTGGATTGACATTTCTTGAAATTTCAAATTTATTGACATTAGACAATTCATTTTTATACGTCATCCATTTTGTATAAGCTGACTGAGGAACAGTTTCGTCCCAACTTAAATTCAATTGCCAAAGTGGTTGCATTATGATCTTTCCTTCTATAGTTACTGATCCAATTAATCCCAGTGGATCAAAGAGTTGTGTTGTTTGTGAAAGAATGGTTATTTTTGTTATTCTAGTTTCGTTTGTTGCTTTCAACGTGTAATGAATTGTATCTGATTTTGCATTCCATAGTACTCCTAATGTCTTTAGTAATTCATCTTTATTTAGTACTAATAATTCAGTTTCACTTTTCTCTTTCATCATATTCTTCAATATTTCTTCTGAATTAGATCTCCACTTTCTAAGTTCGAATTTTCCTTTATTTACCAGCTCTGTCAAATCTTTTTGCAGTTGTGCTGCTTCTCCAACAGTTTTTGCACCTGCCAATATATCGTCCATGTAAAAATCTGATGTTTGTTTCAAATTAGTTTCGGATAATGGTTTCGCAATAATCTCTTGAGATCTTTCAATATTGTTATGATTCGATGGCACATTAGAACTTTCTATCTCTTTGATTGAAACAACTCTAGTTTAATTTTGAATTTGTAAGAGATTTGACACATTTTCTTGTATTTGTGAATTATTTTATTGTTTAGTAATTTGTTTTATTTGAGTTGCTTTTTTTGCAATATTGTCCATTTTTTGTCTAGAATATTTTTCAGCTTCATTCAAAGTTTTTGTATGGGTATCTTAAATGTCCAAACTTTCGTCATATTTATGTTGACTGTTTTTAAAATTTGAAATACCCTTTTTTGGGTCTTGGGTTTCTGAATCAGAGTCATCGGAAGATGATATGTATATTGTGTGATTGTTAAAAGATTTGTTGGCCAAATTTGATGTGTGTTTAAAATTAGTTTCGGATAATGGTTTCGCAATAATCTCTTGAGATCTTTCAATATTGTTATGATTCGATGGCACATTAGAACTTTCTATCTCTTTGATTGAAACAACTCTATTTTAATTTTGAATTTGTAAGACATTTGACACATTTTCTTGTATTTGTGAATTATTTTATTGTTTAGTAATTTTTTTTGTTTGAGTTGCTTTTTTTGCAATATTGTCCATTTTTTGTCTAAAATATTTTTTAGCTTCATTCAAAGTTTTTGTATGTGTATCGTAAATGTCCAAACTTTCGTCATATATATGTTGACTTTTTTAAAAATTTAATATACCCTTTTTTGGGTCTTGGGTTTCTAAATCAGAGTCATCGGAAGATAATATGTATATTGTGGGATTGTTAAAAGATTTGTTGGCCAAATTTGATGTTTGTTTCAAATTAGTTTCGGATAATGGTTTCGCAATAATCTCTTGCGATCTTTCAATATTGTAATGATTCGATGGCACATTAGAACTTTCTATCTCTTTGATTGAAATAACTAGTTTCATTTTGAAATTGCAAGACTCCAGTTAAAATTTTAACTGTAAGTTAAATAAACAATATTGAATCGAATTATTAACAGCAATGATCAATATATCATTTGACAGTTCATTTCATTTCAGTTTTGTTTATTTAAATGATAGTTCAAATTTTTACTTGAGATTGTAAAACTGGCCCTAAATAACTGTTGTCAGAAGGTCGAAAGTCAAAATAAATTAAATTTCAAATATTTATTGAAACTGCCAACCTTGATATTTTAATATTTCTTTCAATAATAAATTTGAATAAAAGTAAATTACAGGGAAATAGGATAAATTGTATGCAAAATACTTATTACAATGTCCAAATTGTAAAACCTGTTTTTCAATATAATATTTCTTGACTATTAGTTCTCAAAATACGGGCCTAACATTTTTATTATTGAATAGGAACAACATCCTCACATACCAATTTGTTTGAGATAAAAGATAAATAATGTTGAGAGATTCGGTTATAGCCACTTGATAAAACATATTTAAATAATAATAACAGAAGAAAAGCACTTGGTATGATGGTGTGTCTCACAAATGTATTTTAGTTACTTAATCGATTTCTGTTTCAGAAGTTAATTACAAAGAATCTTAGGGTGTGAATATGTTGGAGCTGCGATAAAAGCTATAAGAGCGACGATAAGAGCAGCGATAAAAGCGAAGCAAATCTATCTTTCTTTGATGTGTTTATATTGGAGCTGCGATAAAAGCTATAAGAGCGACGATAAGAGCAGCGATAGAAACTGATATAAATGTTGCTGACAATATTGTTAAAGTTATTTGTTTCTTACATAACACAATCATTGACATGGGAGGTATTGAACATCATTTATAAGATACATTAAATATTCCAAAATAATCAAATACCACAACTAATAATGGTAGGCCAACCCTGGTTGCACAAAATATTCGTGATTTATTTAAAACTTACTTGTGTCACAATTCTGTTGTAAATGACATATAAATTTTAACAAAATGTACTGTAACCTACAATTAATATAAATAAACATATCCACTTCTTGAGTTTAAATTACTCGCCACTTCATCTCATAATTTATTCAGCACATATCTGTTGTGATGGTTTTTATTTGTTTGATCCCATAATGGAGATCTAATAAATACTTCGCTAATTAATTTGTCTACCTCCATCTCTAGCGTAGCGTCTTGCCTAGTGTTGCCGCGAAACGAGATATGGCGAGAAACAATCCACTCTCGTCTCGTCTCGAATTTTCGAGGACGAGATTTCTCTGCATCTTGTCTCGTCATATTTTTCCTTACTTTCTCTCGATCTCGACTCGAGAATCTTGAATTTCTTGAATTTATAATTAGAAATAGTAACTAAATTAACATTACAAGTAACATGAATATAATAAACGGGTACCACTGATTAAAACATTATTTTACTAAGTCTGGTGTTTGAATGTTATAGCATTTTCTTTTTACTAAAACCCAATAAAATAAAAATTAATAAATAAATATGAATGTAAATGAAAAGGCAATTAAAATATTTATCTATACCGACAAATATTTTATTTTTTATAATATTTAAGTAATATAAAAAAAAATCGAGATATCGCTGCATCACTTGTCTTGCCTCGATGAGAGCGTAGAAATACATTCAATTCGTTCTCGACGCTCTTATTGTTGCTCAGCTCCTAAGCGTAGCTTTGCGCGCTGCTTCAATATAAACGCCTACATTTAAATCTATGCATTCATTCGCACATTCGCACTGTATACAAGTTGGAGCTTATATTGTTACCATGGTTACAAGAAACTTACGGTTGGGGGCAATCTGTGTTTTTTCTTAATAGGCATTCTAAATAATACTCAGATTGAAACAAATCACCTTTATAATTTAAAATAGGTAATTCCGTTTAAGTATATGGATTTCTGAATTTCATATTATTCCCAAATATTCTTTTTTGTCTTTTACAAACCTGGCAATCCGTTTAGATCTGTAGTTGCATACAGAAAAGCACCATGTTACAAATTATGGAAAGTCATCAGTCATCAACAATATTTTACCCGAAATATTAGATTGTAAGTTCAAAAGAAGTATCAAAAATATTTACGATTTATTAAGTAAAATTAGTAATGCATAAATTTCAAAAAATGCAAAATTAAGCAGCGGTCAAACTGGACAAGTGAGATCAATTGTCGTCGATTGATTGCAATCGACTAAAAATTAAACTAACACTAGCTTATGGTAATGGTCACACTTCATGCATCGACTGTGAACGAACGATATCGAACATTGGTGAGTGGTTTGATATATCAAACATGTTTGATTTTCTTAGTCGATCGACAGCGATCGTTCTGTTTACGCATGCTCAGTTTGCTCATACTAGTCATACCAATTTAGCTGTAACCTATAACGAAAAACGAAATTTATTTCATGTTTTGCTTGACATTTGTATGCACGTATAGGTTGGAAATTATTATAATAACATGACAGAAAAGTGAACCGTTGGAGAAATAGATCAAATGATAAACAATGTAAGAAACCACGAAGAATTATACAATCAAAGCACACCGGGAGATATTAATTGTTTGACAACAGACGTTGGTATTATTTTTATGGAAATATTTACGTCGATTCATGCAGTATGACATGTCTCCTAAAATTTCAGTCGATCACTGTTGATCTGCGCCAGTTGATAGTGGTCGATCGATTACAATCTAGCCAGTGTGACCGCTGCCTTAGTCTCTTTTGATGTGAATAGTTTATTTACATCAATACCGGTAAATAGTGATGGCCACGAGCACGAGTACGAACTTTACACGACTCGACTCGAAGTCGATCTGCGCCAGTTGATAGTGATCGATCGATTACAATCTAGCCAGTGTGACCGCTGCCTTAGTCTCTTTTGATGTGAATAGTTTATTTACATCAATACCGGTAAATAGTGATGGCCACGAGCACGAGTACGAACTTTACACGACTCGACTCGAAGTCGATCTGCGCCAGTTGATAGTGGTCGATCGATTACAATCTAGCCAGTGTGACCGCTGCCTTAGTCTCTTTTGATGTGAATAGTTTATTTACATCAATACCGGTAAATAGTGATGGCCACGAGCACGAGTACGAACTTTACACGACTCGACTCGAAGCTTGACTCGGAAAGGAGTCAAGTTAAAGTCCCCATGGATTTTGTCAACGCTCTAACTGAAATACTATCATTCAGAACAATTCTGAAATCTGATATTTCTACCTAATTCTAATATGAAAAGAAGCCACTAAATTTTGGTGTATATCAGGTAAACGGAAATGGCACTTTACTTGAAGCTCAAAATAGTTTTTCTTCGAAAAATTCCTTTAAATTCCTTCGCGATTTATGTTATTATAAGAATAAAAGATTATTAAATTGTCTACAGGTATGCATTCGTACTTTTTCTATATATTTTATAGATAAATATATAAAATAATCTCTTATAAATCCTGAAGCCTATGTTTTAAAGATAAACACAATTCCTTAATTACAAAGTTCAGATATCAAATGTATGTAACTGACAGATAAATGTCACTGTCAAAATAATTATCATTTCAAATTATTAATGGTGGTAACGTTTTAAAAAGAAAATTGTAATAGTTAATAAAACAGTAGTTATAGTTACGAATGAAAAGGAACATAAATGTAGTTTCCAGCATCAATAAATATATAGGTATGTATTTAAATTAATAAAAGTTTAAAAAAATAAAAATAATAACACTGAGTTTAGTTTCACAAAAAATATATTTTTATTTTATTGTACAATTTCGTCAGTTGCGGCATCATCAAAAGTACTGGCGAGAGGTGCAGTGCTGGCCACAACAGATATTTTCTTTTCCATATTTCCGTTTTCTTTAAACAAAATAATACGTTGTTGTACCGAGCAATCGTGTTTATATGGACATTAATTAATGAATTTCTTAAATCTTAACTATCTGGATTACCACGAGCCATTTTAGTGTAAAAACTTATCACTTACAATAGATGTCAAGCACTATCCTGATTTCAGCAATGCACCAATTATTTTTTTAACAGTTGAATCATACACCGCCTACTTTATGCATAATTTTTAAGTGGCCCAATTATTCTGATTCTTATATAGTTAATTTAATTTAGTTTAAAACCTAATTGTTATCGAAACTATTTTCTTGTTAATTTAAGCTAAAACTCTATATTTTAAAGTAATAATATAATATTTGTAAGAATAAAATATTGAGTTTTATTAACTCCAACGAGTCTTGGAAGATATCGACGCCTAACGATGCCCTATATCAGGGTGCATTGCCTCTGAGACTAATTTGAGTTCTTCTTTTCAAATCGTCATTAAAAGTTCAGAAATCAGAATCGAACATTATACTACAATTATGCACATGCCAACCTTATGATAATTATTGTACATATAAGATAATTAGGGTAGGTGTACGATGTATGTATGTACAGTGGTGGACAGAAAAAATAGGATAAGTTGAAAAATCAAGTAAATTTTCTTGTATAAGATTTAGTTTGCTTGAATTTGGTTTTACAATTATGACATTTGTCACTTTGATTTGTCAAAATTGTCGAATCGAAGTAAAAAATGCCTCGAATTATCGATATTGTGAAAAGTTCGGTAATTGTTGGAGCCGAAAAAGAAATGCCGATCAGACAAACTGCCCAGCGCTATAATATTAATAAAAATTCTGCCACTAACATTTTAAATAAGTGGAGACAGGAAAGTAAAATAGGAAGGAATCCTGGATCAGGGCGACACAGAATATCAACTGAAGAAGAAGATTAATTGAGGTACTAAGAACTATAGTCTGGACGATATTACTTGGGGAGCTGAAATAATAAATGTACAAACAGTACAGAAAATAATATAATTTATTTATTACATTTAAAAAAAAATAATACAACAATGTCAAGTACGAAATGCAAAAAAAAAATACATAATATGTACATTACACTATATAAATACAGGATGTTTCTAAAGTTATGGATCAAACTTTAATGGATGCCAATAAATCCAAAATTAAGTCAAAAAGCATTAATCCGCAAAGTCCAATTCTCAAAAAAAAAAATTAGTCGAAAATCAGCTGATTGTCATATTTTGAGTAATTTTTAGACATACGTGAAGTTCTCTTAAAGATAAACAAAATTCTTCATTTGACCAAAGTTGTAACTCTTATAGTTTTCAAGATAATGAAAAAAGACGAAAAATCAGTAAATTAGATGATCTACGAGTATATCTCGGAAACAGTTGAGAATTGGAGTGCGGATTAAGACTTTCAGACTTACTTCTAGCAATATTATCACCCGGTTAAAGTTTGGTCTATAAGTATAGAAACACTTGCATATCAGCAAGTCATAGATATTAAAAATTAATGAAAAATATAAAACAATAAATGCATACAAAGAAAAAATGTAATATATTTTTCTGTTTTGCACTTTATATGTTTTTAAGGATCTCAGATATTTACAACGCCATTGCAATATTTGTGGTCTTTCCATAAGAATTTTCTTTTTATTCTGGCACTTCCGCCAGACGAAGCCTTTTGATTTTAATAAAAGTCTTAATGAAGATTTGCTATCGTAAGGAAAATCTATTTTTGTTTTTATTTCATTTAATAATTTCCTGCAAGTAGGAACTTGCTTCTTCGCCAAATAAAAATCTTCTATAGTTCTTTTAATGACATCAAAATCACTTGTTTTTTCGTAAATACTCAATCTTTGTCTCTTTGCTCCGGGAGTAGATAACGATGTAGATGGATTCTCTAAATTTCTAATTTTATTCTCTTTCCTTATTCTAGAAATTATCCTTACTGAAACCCGCGGCTGCACGTGCATTTGTTTTACTTATTGAAAACTTAAATTCTTTATTATTGGCTTCTGAAACACAAGCCTCAATAACTTTGGCAATAATTTCTCTTCCATCACCACGTATAACTTTGTTCAATTTAGCCATTACATTATTTGTAATTTTCAAACACTCTAAACAGAATCTGACTTTAAACTGAATGTTGATTATTAGCTAACATTACATAGAGGGGTTGGAAAAGAACCATTTAATCTTAATCTACCTACAGTTATTTTCTCATTAATTTTTGAAGTTTTAATCTTCTTCTATTTTAATACCTGTTAGCTGGAAGACGGGTATTGATATTATTCGTATAATAATCACATTGCATAATTTATATAAGGGTTTTTCTTGTAATTTGTGTTTAAATATTAGTCTTTAGGTTTAGATTATAATTACGAGCAGATTACATTACAAGTTTATTACTAGCTAGATAATATAAATATTTGTCAATTCGTTTACTTTACCAACATGTTATATGTAATATCTGAAATAAATATTCAAAAAATTTAATCATTTGTAGATTTCTTATTGCCAGTAAGAAAATTTATGCACGCCTATGTGCAAACAGAACTGTTTGAATATAAGTGTCATAAATCGTGCGGTTCGGAATGTTTTTCTATTGTGTTAGGCCATAAAAGGTCGTAAAATCACTATTTTACTTTTAACGCAGTGCGGTATCTAAGAAAAAGTATATATTTAACATACCGCATCGTAGGAATTGTGAATCGACCTATATTCCTAAGACTTGCCAAGTTAAATCGTCCAGACTATACTAGAAATAGGTAATAAGGCATATGATAAAATGTTGTTACCGTCGAATATTGTATGAATTTGGTTAATTTCATGCCACGCAGATTGACCGAAGTTATCAATCGAAATGGTGCAGTGATCAAGTATTATACCTAACATAACCTAACCTATTCACTACTATTTAGTATTGTTTCATGGAAGTTAATTGCAAAAATGGAATTCAATGAATTTTGTTTTGACAACACACATCATCGTGAAAATGTTAAAATTAGATTCTATCTTAAAACTGTTCATTTACCAAAATCTCAACATGCGATTTTTAGCATGATCCCTATATCTTCCTTACCAAGGGTAGCGAGAGGTAAAAATAACAATTGTTGCCTGTTAGTTTCATGATTGGTAGATTATATAAAAATCTTCCATCGTATTCAATTTTAATTAATTCGTAAATATTTGTTTTTTGTTGCAGTTGATCGTAGACATGTGAAAGCCAATTTCTACAGTCAAGAAATTTATAGAGCTTCCACTAAATTATGGACTCGTTCATAGAACAGCACATACACTAAATCGTTTTTATATTTTTTGGGCCACTTACCCTTTCATCATGGCTACTAAAAAGCTACACGCAAGAAGCCGCAATGTGTTGTCCATCGAAGACAAGCTGAAGGTTATCACAAGACTCGAAACAGGCGAAACCGGTGCATCTCTTGCCAGGATTTATAACGTTGGGAGGGCTACAATATTCGACATAAAGAAAAGAAAAGATGAAATCTTAAGTTATGCTGCTAAATTTGACAGTGAAGATGGATCAAAGAAACGAAAAACTATGAAAAAAGCTAACGACGAAAGATTAGAAGAAGCAGTCTACCAGTGGATTCAAGATATGAGACGAGATGGAGAACACATTACTGGACCAATAGTTTGCAAAAAGGCGTTAGAGTTAAATGAACTACTTCAAGGCTCAACTGAATTCAAAGCTAGTTCAGGATGGCTTAATAATTTCAAATCAAGACGGGGGATAAAAGATTTTGGGGTACAAGAACCTGCAGCAAATGTTATTCCACCGGAAGAAGTTTTCAAAGAATCTTTTTTAAAAATGATTAAAGATGAAGGATTTTTGGATGATGATGTTTATATTGTAAATGAAACAAATCTTCACTGGAAATCTCTTCCATGTACTTTACTCGAAACTCAAAATGAGACACTTAATACTAATCTAGAAATGAACAGAGAATATATAACAATTATGTTGTGCGTAAATAATAATGCAGAACATGTTCTTGCTTTGTTAGTTATAGGAAAATCAGAAAATCCAACACTGGTTGAAGACAAAAAGTATTTGCTAATGAGATATAAAGAGCAGAAAGATGATTGTACTCAATCTGATATATTTCTGGAATGGTTTAGACAGGAATTTATCCCTAGTGTTAAACTGAAAAGACAAGAAAATGGAAAAACTGGTAAAGTTTTGCTTGTGATCGGTAATTCACCATCGTATCCACCCCTTGATAAACTTAATTCAATAGACGACAGTTTCATTGTTAGGTTCATACCTCCATATGTTTTACCATTATTTCATCCAATAGATAAAGATATATTATTAAACCTTAAAAGGTTGTATAAGAAGCAAACATTGCATTATGTGCTTCAACAAAATTTCTATTCAGACAGTGTAAACTTTTTCCAACATTTTTCCATTAGTGACTGTTGTTCCATGTTAATGGATACCTGGAGTATATTAATACAAAACAATATAATAATAAATATTAACGATGATGTAGAGGAAATTTTATTTCTGCTTCAACAAATCCCGAAATTTTCTGACTATCCACAAGATTATGTCAACGCTTGGTTGAATGATGATTATGGTAATCAAATGTTAACTGAAGAAGATTCCGATACAATAGTGCAAGTTACATGCCCCGATATGATGGTAGATGGTTTGAAGAAAAAAGAAGAAAATGCAAATGTACCAACTAATGAAGAGGCACTTAATGCGATACAGACTGTCCTAGCTTGGTGTAAAGAACAGTCTGAATGTAATTCTAAGGACTTATCAATGTTAAAGAAGTTAAAAAATCTTGCTGCGAAAAAACTAAATCAAAATTAAATTCATCCTTTATAATATTATAGTTTATGGTTACAAACTATATGAAACTTGTTCTACATTGTACTTTTTTCGGTTAAACGTAGTTCCAAATTTGAACCTACCTCCAATGATGGAAATTATAAAAGATACGAAGTCGATTAAATTAACACGTTCGCGCCGTAGTGATATTTGCAGGTCGTTCATTTCAGCCGTAACTGATTTTGTCACTTTTCTTGTAATGCACTAAACATAAAAATATAATTATAATTCTTTGAAAAACGTAGTTATAAAAAACCAACTTAGAAGTTAATATTGCACAATCTTAAATTTAAATTTAACATATTACAAATTATACAAAATTAAAATTTTAACATAATAAATTCTTTCAAAAATTTACGACGTGTACTACCGGTGGTACACGCCGGCTCTGACTAAGGTACGTCGTGTACAATCGGTGGTACACGTAGGCGCGAACGTATTAAAGTTGCCACATTAGTTAATCATTTTAAAGATGTATTTGTTTTTCCCGAAATATTCATAGGTTACTAGATAAATGAAAAATTTCAAATTTTCCTGATTTTTATTTTTACACCTTCTAAATATGAAACAATATACAAAAAATCTCTTTTCAGTTGTGTAAATTTCCAATATGGCATTCATATAAAAATACAACTTTGGCATCATAACTCGAAATCTAAAGTAAGGTTCGTAATCAAAAATTAGTGCCAACGGTAGATGTAATGGTAAGGGTAATGGCAGAGGTAAAAGTTTGACACTATGTTTATGACAGTAACCATTCATAACAAAAATTATAAAAAATAACGGTGGAGCGGTATCGGCAACGCAGCAGTTGTGTGCAAGTTTGCAAACTCCAAATTTTTATCGCTGCTTCGCCACTACCATGAATGACAGAAAGAAAAGAATGCTTATGTTGTGTTGACTGCAACTGTAATTTATTAAGCCAAACAGATACAAAATAAGAGAAGATTTTGGGTAAGACCAATATATTTTTATAAATATATTTATCTCAATACGTTGCTTTTACATTAAACGTCTTACACGCAGCAACTAACAACTTGAGTGACAGTTATTAAGGCCAGCTTCATAATTTCACACTAGAACTAATAAAATATCCCTATTTATTACCATACAATAATTTTTCTATTCTGAACGTAGAGTGGCGCTAAACATTAATATTATAATTTTATTACCGTAGTCATTGCCACTAATTCTACCGTCACCACTATTTTTTTCGTGGTGAATTTACCTTAAGTGATCAAAAATTGAGCATCGTCGTTCAAAAGAAAATTTTCCGGGTAAAAAAGTAGGTCATCTTTAAAATGATCTACTAATATGGCAACTTTGTCCTAATTTAACCGACTTCGTATTTCTTACAGTTTCCGAGATCCCAATGGTGAACCTCTAAAATTGACACATGCTTGCAGGGTAAACACGAGAAACCGTGACATAGGCTTTTAACATGGAAAAAACATTATGTAATACATAAAAATTTAAACAATAAAATTGTGAATTTTTAAATGTCAATGTCAAAATTCCGAGTATGCTTAATTTAAAGATGGATTTAGTATACAGTATTGCAAAAAATTGACGTTATGTAAACTGTCAAAAGAAGTACCTAACATGTTAAAAAAGATATTTGACAGTTTATGGGCGCTTATTTCTTGAAATAACGCATACTAAATCTATGTTTACCACGTCTTTAAGTTTACTCTGGCATCAAAAACATGAATTTAAAAAATTTGACATTTAAAAGTTCAGAATTTTATTGTCTAAATCTTTAGCATTAGTTTCACGGGGCAGATCATATTTAGAAAAACTGTTTCCCGTATTTTGCCTATGTTACGGTTTCTCGTGTTCACCCTGTATATAATTTAGATTGAAAAAAAATTAAAATAGTTATTTATGCAACAAGTGTGTAAAGTAGTATTTTTTTGGCCTAGTACGATGTTTTACGCATTCGGCTGCGCCTCATGCCGAAATTAACACGAGATAAAAAATACTATTTTACACACGTGTTACATACAATATTTTTCCTACCACCGAAATATTAATGCTATTTCTCATAAAATACTGTACAAAATGTAACAAACATTCGAAAGTATGTCACATAGATAGGTAGAGTACCTAGTCTTCTAGAATTGTGTATTTAATATTAGTGAGTTTGCGGCAGCATATTTTCCGTTATATAAATTCACGATATACAAAATTTATACCTTATAATAAATTTCTGTACGCTATTTCTAAAAATAAGGGGAGCCAATCAGAAAATTATCTTTTATGAAAGTGCGTAACTTGGCATGCGTGTGAACTGGCATACACATTCTGAATGTGACTGCCATTACAATGGTTAAAAAACATAAACAAGGATGAAAAGAAGTTTGGTTTTTGTTCGTTGTTAATAATAATTTTATTAAAGATATTTTTGCATCCATCTCAAAACAAAACAAAATCTAAAAATTTTCACTGGCACTAAGTGCAAATTGAATGTAATAGGTAAAATTACTCGTTGTGATACACGTTTTTTTTTTTTTGCATTTTTCAAAAAGTTTTTGATTTTACCAATTTGATGTGAATGGTGGCGCTCCAACTAAAATTAATTTTAAAAATTTAACCTGATTTATCATACTTATTTATTTTATTTAATTTCACCTGGACATGTCCAGTGGGTCGTATAGGGGATCCACATGTTAATTTACATAACTGAATATTTCTGTGAGTAATTTTTAAATAAGAAAGTAATATAATAATAGTATTGTATGTTCATATATTAGAAATTGTACCTTGTTTATAATTATATTTTCATGTTGTACTGACTCCATGTCTACTTTTAGAGCCCTGAAGAAGACTGTAGTCACAGTCGAAACGTACGAGTAGATCAGGAAATAAATAATTTATACGTGACTGCGTGTCTGATTATTTTCCAATTTTTCCATTACCAAGTACTGTTCAAGATTCGGGTGTTTTTTATCCGTGGGATGCCGACTACGTTGTTAGACCGACGCAGATGACGTCCATACCGCTTCGGTATGTATCCAGGAGAAGGCTGGTGTTATGAGTCTGGCGAAGAACCGGAAGTATCCCACGACTTCATGAAGCCACCACCCGAGATCTATCCGTGGGATGCCGACTACGTGGTCAAACCGACGCAGATGACGTCCATATCAGCTCCTACTTCGGTAATGCCAGTAGCGAATATCAGTACGGCTGATTTCGCTCCATTTCTACTGGCAGAGCAACGGAAGGACATCGTGCATATAATCTGTCATGCAGATGTCTACGAATTCCTTTTCGAGGAGGCTGGTGTCTTGGCGTTCGGCGAGGAACCGGAGACAGACCGCGGATACGAGGTGCATTCGGAGGGTGAAAGGGTTCATCCTACAGCGACAGTGACAACATCGGTCACTGCAAGCGAAGAAGTTCGTCATGTGGAGGTGGAGCGAACCGGCTTTGCAGAAAGAAGTACCTACCCGCAGCCATGTGAAGAACCTCCACCCAAACCCAAGTATAATTATGTATTTGTATTATTTATTTGTCATTTTTAATTCATGGCTATAATTCTATGTTTTTCAATTATTTTATTCATATATTTGGTTTGTGTGGGGATTGTAATAATTTCTTAAGGGATGGTAATTGTCACAAACAATTAGGTTTGTGTAAATATTTCGTTTTAACAAAACTATTTGCAATTTATGTCAATTTAATGTTATTAACCTTTTTGGCTAAACGCGAGGGTATTGCACTTGTCTTTCAGCAAAATTATTGCAATCTTCCATTTTATTTATTAAATTTTTTATAACGACGTCTACTAAAGGGTACTCGATAAGGAGCCCGAGCTACCGGTACGCTATCGCCGGTTAATATTCTGTGTTGTACCATATGAGTTTGTTTTAGCGGTTCCTGCTTAGAATTAAAAATATCTGCCTATTCAAATAAAAATTTTGAAAATTCCTCTTTATCAGCTGTTTTTAAAAGACCCAAATTAAACAACTCTGAAAATTCTTTAGTTGAAATCGCGTTTAGATTTGAGTCTGACTGTTCAATTTGGAAATCTGCCTCGTCAGCAGGAACCGCGATGGCAACAGGTGTTTTTATCTAAGTTTGCACATTCAGGGCTAACATTTAAAAAAATGACCAATACTGAATTTTTCTTTTGCAGCTTTTTTTTATCAAAACACGGGCGATTAGCACACCGTGTAATTCGATATCCTTAGGCTCGAGTACGTGCCGATCGGTGTATGATTATCAATAACTACTGAGCAGGTAACTGCATGACGTGCGGGAATAGCTAGAGATTGCCTCATACGAATTAGGAAATAATGTTCCGTTTTTTGACGTCCTGGTTTGTCGGAATCAGTATTTGTTGATTCCGCCCATTGATTACAAGTTTGTGAGTCATGATCTTTCCAATTTTTGGTTGATCGCCCTCTAACTTATCGATATTGGAATCCGAAATAATGATTTGTCGATCATGACTCTGTGCAATGATCGGCAAATCCGAAGCTAAAGAAGGTTTTCCCATATTAATGATATTGTCGCCACGACTCTGTCGAATGGCTAACAAGTCCGAATTCAACGAATTCTCTCCGATACTGATGTGTTTATCCCGACTCTGTTGACTGTTCAAGGATAAGACAATCCGAATTTATTAAAGAGTTTTTCAAACGAATGACTTGTTAATTATTACTTTTTTCCATGAAAACCACGTCCTAATCTAAAGTAGGATTTTTGGTCTCAGAGTTAACTGAACATATGATGTCAGCACTATTTAATTTTGAGATTTTTGTCATAGATAAAATTCTGCCCTTGATCTTAAATTAATTTGTTTTAAAATTCAAAATCACGCTATCTGTTTCTAAAAAGTCGACCCGAAGTAACCTATCCGTTTTAAAATGCAGATCATCTGTATATACCACGAAATGATGTGTAATTTTTATAGACAACCACAATCTAATTTGATATCTACCACCTCATCACTACGTAAGTAGTTCCCAGATACATCGACTGAAACATTCTTTGAGGCCGAAATCGAAAATTGGTGTTTAACTGCAACGTGTCGTTTGATTAGAGACATAGCCGCACCCGAATCTATTAAAAAGTGGTATATTTCATTGTTAATTTTTGATTTGACAACACGTGTTTTATCTAGACAAAAATCTGCGACCCTCGGTATAACACTGGCAATTTATTTACTTATTCTGTCTGAAGCGGAGTCGCCGTTGAGACAGATTCCTCGTTTAAAATACAGTCTCCAGCAATATGTCCGGGTTTAACGCATTGGAAGCAAAATTTCTATTTAGTGTGGCGGCATAATTTATAGTTATGATCTATACTGCCGCAATTAAAACAACGACCACTCATCTGTGGATATTTTTTATCCGAGAGTAGTTTGGCATTAATTTTGAATTTCTTAGGATGATTTCGTTTTGGGTGCGCTGATTTATGGGGCGCAGAATGCTCCGAATTAAATATTCAGCATAAGGCAACGCTTCATCCACTGTTTTAAATTGCAGATATCGGCAAATTTCATTCGCTAAACGTGTTTCTAATCCCTCTAAAAATTGTTTTATTAAGGCCGCTCTCTCTTAATTGTATTTCTTAAGTTTAAAGGCTCATTGTTATGAATGACTGGAAAAATTTTGGAAGCCGCAATCTCTAATCTTAAGGCATATTTTCTGAGAGACACGTCCATTTTTCTAAACATTTTACAAAATTCGCGTTCCACAGATGCCGGGTCTGTTTTACGCCCGTAGAGTTTAATCAACCAACTTCGAAAAATCGCCACAGTATTTGGGCGTCTATCGTAAGGTAACGAATAGTAGGTTGTGCTTCACCCCGCAATTGTAACTTTATAACGCTTACTATTTGTACATCCTTCCAACTGCAACACTCTGCTACTCCTGTCACGTTGCTTCTAATTCAGGTCCGCCTGAGTAAATCTCAATATTTTTTTAGAGGTTGGAGCAAAGGCCTGAATCCCGGTTGCGGGAGGTGTGGACGGTGCTGTATGTTTTATATTATATGAGTACGGTGGTACATGGTAGAAATAGGGTTGCTGGTAAGATGTTCCTGGCCCGGGGTATGCTTAAGGATAGTAACTTGTAGGTGGACCATGGCTAAGTAAACGATAGGGATTCTCAGTCCCAAAGGCAGTACTAGTTTCCGATGATAGCGAATATGTAAGGCCGATCGTAGTCGTTATGCCTCTAGTTGTAACTGCTATAGTTGCAACAGCCGTCGTCGTAGTCTGTGTTGCTGTACTTGTAATAGTCATAATGTAACTAATTACTAACTGATTAGGGGACATACCCATAACGTCGGACATTGACAAAGACGGGCTATGTGACAGAGCACAAAGTCTCCATCCGATACATCCACCTGCTAATTTTGCCCCCAATCTTGATAATGTAGTGAGTAATGAAACTTCAGCCGCAGGAGGTGCGAGTTTCAGAACTCATCCGTCAGGTCCAGGCTCCAACACAACCAGAACTACCAGCAGCGAAGAGTCGTACAGTTCAGGTCTTAGCCAGACACACTCCCCCCCCCCCCCCCCCCCTCGTTACAACACCCGAAGTAGGGGACCAGTACAAGACCAGCCTTTGCTGTACGACCAACGAATTTAGAATTAAATTAGAATTATTACAAATTGTGTTTATCGTGTCTTTGTATTTATGTTTATTCTTGGCATAGGGATGTCTACTGGGGACATTAGGAACAGCAGAAATCATTGCCTATATGATTGTACTGACCCCGCTGAATAAATTACGAGAGTACGCTTCAGTAGTCGCTGGTGGACTTGTCCATTACGTCCACTATATCCACAGCGATAGATGTGTGGATACCCACCGCTATAGACGGCTCGACCTTCAAGGTATCGGTGCGGGAATTGTTGCAGGGTTGGAAGCTAACAAGATCATTTATATATCAGCCACATTAGCCGGGCAATTAGATGCCAACGGCAAATGTGCGGAGATACAATATACGTATAACGGGGTCAGGTACGAAGATGTCACCGTCAGTGCGTTTTCCACTTAGGAACGGCTTGCCCCTATAACTAAAAATATTGCTTCAACGAGCTACGGCGGGAGACATCTTAGGAAATTGATTCACGTGATCGATGTTCAACGACAGGGACGACGTACTGTATGAAGGGCCCGCTACGTTACTGATGCTCAATTCTACAGCCAAAAATGCCCCAACTAAGTACGTAGTCGTGGAAACACAGGACATCGTGGTTGCACTGCGGCTAATTACCGAAGAAGCCGTGTGGCCACCTAGAGAACTGAGCAGAACCGTCTGATGGTAATTTTCGAGACATCCCTCGGTTTTTATTACCAAAAATCGATGAGAATCAACCATGGCTCAAGTACTCTCCAAGCTACTTTTTCTCGAAATTGCGGTCAAACAACAAACCGTGACCTGAATTTCGACTCCATCCTGAAACGTTGCAAGATCCGAGAGCAATTACTACTCAATCGTCTCGCTCTCGGGCCTGAATCGCCTAAAGTAGGCAGTGACTTGGTGAAGGAGGCAGCCGGTCACACAGGACGAGTAGTAGGAGAGGTACTATACATCGCCAAATGTTACCCGAAGATTGTCGGTTACCGAAAGACGGAATACTGCTACCAAGGGTTACCGGTGGTATATCAAAATGAGTCCAAATTAATAACGCCGGTAACATGAATCTTGCAGGACCATGGAACCCAGGTGGACTGCGACGGTTGACTGCCAGCGATGTTTTATTTGGAAGACAAGTGGGTAGAGTTGAACCCGGAACGTCGATTAGCCAATCCTACTCCGATTGAATTACTCGACAACCTCCCAATGGTGGAGATTTCACCCCTGAGTTCCGGGGGAATTTATTCAAAGTAGGATATGAAGGCATTCCAACACAACTTGCTCTACCCAGACGAAAGGAAGGCAGTCATGAATCTGGTGACGCGGAGAGTGGCTTGGGCTGAAGTGGATGCACAGGGGTACAACCTACCCAACATGTTCAGCCGAGAAGAGTTCACCGCACTGGCCATGGACGCCGCCGAAGAGGTATGGGGTTTCCTCTCTAAGGTGGGGAACATATTTTCGGAGATTGCGGCTATATACACTACATGGTCCATTTTAGCCTACATCGTCAGCGTAGCCATGAATTGCTGGACAATTCGTAAAGCCACCGAACATCAACCCCGAGGGTTATCAATTTTCTTTGCGAGTCTGTGGCATGCTCTGCTAAACCGTTTTTTGGTAGCCAATTAAGTGCCACGACCGCCAACATCAGATGATATGGTATTACGAGGTGCCCTCCCTCCACCAGCGTACCATGCAGCCCTTGCAGCCCAAGGATCGGCATCCATCCAGCTGCTGAGAACACCCCTGTCCCCGGTATGACATTCACCACCACTTATTGTATTAACATTAAGTGGGTAAACGAACTAATATCGCCAGTTTGACTTGAATTATTCCTCTGTGAGGTTATAATTAAGTCTTAAATGGACGGTAATGTAACAATTTGATTGTTGTGTCAAATTTGGTTTCGTAATTGGTCACGCTCAAATTGACGTTTTTATTAATATCAGCTATTGCGTTATATTCCCGAGTATGCAATTAGTTCGTTTACCGAGGACTGAAGATGATCGTTGTGGCCAGGCGAACTCATTCTCAGTCCAACCGCTTTAGAGATTAGTCTTTTGTTTAACTAATTATATTTGTTTTTAACCAAATTAACTTTATAAATAGTTATCAATATCATACTTAATTTAGCTGTGCAAATAAATCTATATTTTTTCTAAATTGTTTCCTTATAATAATTGTGCTACCTAACCAGTGAAGTGATCCGCGTACCAGCCGACGCAACGGACAGCAGGTAAGTATACCCTTCTTAAATCGTTAAAATCGCTCTTTCTGTTGCACCCCAGACCGTATTCTTACATTAATAATAATAAATATATGTATATTCTTACTTATATTATTGTACTTGTACCTATTATTCAATAAATTTAAAAATTGTATTATAGATAACCCCATTTTCAATTTTTTTTCACGCCCCCCACGAAATTTTTGTGCCCCCCAAGGGGAGCGCGCTCCATAGTTCGGGAAACACTGTTTTAAAATATGAAAATGATAAATATTTGTACTTATAATTTATAATTCAAATATAAACAAAAAGAAGAAAAGTGACTGAAATGTTTGATGATCATTTCAGCAACAGATCTTGGGAAATTTCAAGTCACATAATTACAACATACAGACCAGAATTGGCCATTAACATTTGGTCTTGACTAAAAAAGTCAAGATGAGACAAGACCAATATCGAATCTTGTCTGGAAGGTTCGATAAAACTCTCGACTTCTGTTCTTAAGTAGTTTTTAAATATATTTTCCAAAAGTGCTTAAAAAATTAAAAGCAGTGCTGTGTCGACAATGATTTTACAACATTGAGAAAACCCGGTTTAAAACAACCATATTGTAGATTTTTAAAATATGTGTTTCTTATTTATCAATTCCACAATGCGCTCTCTATTAATTTAGCGCTAGCTAGTACTAGCGGCTTCTTCATTCTGAACGCACTACTAAATTCAGTTTTGCTCGAGCAAAAGAGTAAAAATCGCGGGAATTATGAAAACTGACTGAGTGTTTACGAATAGTAGTAAGAGTTAGTAGAGTAGAAGAGGAATATGAAATTTTATTTACCTCTGATTTACTGATGAATTTCATATAAATGAAACGAAAAAACATGCCGATAAAGGCTTTATTTTATTTCATTTTAGGTAATGCAAATTTTTGTTTTTAAATAAATTCAGTAATGAGCAATCATTTGAAATGTTGAGCCTCCTTCACAAATTTCATTAAGAATATTTTTATTTTCAATCCTTTTTTTTAAGAAATGCTACCCAGTTAGCAAATGTCAAAATCATACAGTAGCACTATAAGGTAAAAGGACCGGTAGTTGACACCTATAAGAGATGAATGAATTTATTTAATATTGTTGTTTAAATTCATAGTTTATTGTTTCGCTAAAGTCCAGGATAATTTTCACATTAATTGTTTTCTTAGAAACTACATAATACACATCCAAAAATTTGAATTAAATGTGTCTTACAAAAAAATATAATCAGAATTACATACTGGTAGTTGATATTTAAATTATTTCAAATTTTTAGTAGTACATTTGCGTGTACTAGTAGTAGACATCTTGTAAAATAAAAGATGTTTCTATATTATAGGTCAAACTTTAAAGGTTAATAACACAGCGAAGTGTATGTTAAAATGACAATCCACAAAGCCCAATTCTTAACCCTCTTCGAGGTATAGATCATCTAATATACTGATTTATCGACTTTTTCTATTAATATCTGAGAAACTATAAAAGTTACGACTTGAGTCAAATGGGAATTTTTATTTATCTAAAAGAGGTCTTCCCGGATTTGTTTTTAATTTTCCAAAAATTTCTCAAAATATATCGTCAATCAGCTGATTTTTTTTTTGAGACTTGGACTTGTGGATTAAGGCTTTTTGACAACTTTTAGCTGTATTATCATCTTTTAAAGTTTGATCCGTAAGTAAAGAAACACCCTATGAGATAAATTTAAACAAGCTTTTATGAAACCGGGCAGTAGTGTTCTAGTAATTGACATTTGACGTATTATTAGTTAACACCGTGTCAACCACTAGATATAGAATAATGACAGAAGTTTGGGTGCAATATACATGTAGCTGTAATTTGAAAAAAATGTTCACTTCAAGTTATTGACAGTGGGTGACACTGTCTAATAAAAAAAAGGCCAACAATTTGTAGGCAGTTGCAACATAACCTAAAATCACTATATTTTCATAAAAGTTTATAAGGTCTCTTGTTATTAAAAGTGTTATGAAGAGGAGAATATCAAAAAATTACGGTGGTACCTAATTTGCGGACCACAAAAAAAAAAGCGGACCAGCCATTTTTAACAAAGTGAGGCAGTACAGACTTGGAATCTACATTGCTATTATGATCTTTTGTAATATGCTATGTAAAAGAAACTTCAAATCATCTCCAGGAGGTCACTTTACTCTTGATGAATTTTGCGAACCAGCCATTTCTAATAAAGTGAAACAATACAGACTTGGAATCTAGTTACATTGCTCTTACGATCCTTTGTAATATGCTATATCAATGAAACTTTAAATCATTTCTAGAAGGTCACATTACTCTTGGTGAATTTTGTGGACCACCATTTCTGCAAAATTCACCAGGAATAAAGAGACCTTCTAGAGATTATTTAAAGTTTCAATGATATAGCATACTATAAAGGACATTGAGAGCATTATAGATTTCAAGTCTGTACTGTCTCATTTTATTAGAAATGCCAGGTCCGCAAAATTCACCAAGAGTAAAGTGACCTTCTGGAGATGATTTGAAGTTTCATTTACATAGCATACTTTAAATGCCAATAAGAGCATTGTAGATTTCAAGTCTGTACTGTCTCATTTTATTAGAAATGGCTGGTCCGCAAAATTCACTAGGAGTAAAGTGACATTCTGGAGATGATATAAAGTATCAATGATATAGCATACTATAAAGGATATTGAAGGCATTGTAGACTCCAAGTATGTACTGTTTTACTTCATTAGAATTAGTTGGTCCGCTTTTTTTGTGGTCCGCAAATTAGATCTTCCCAAAAATTACTATTAACAACTTATTTTATTAAAACTAATAATTTATCTTCTTCACTGTTTATACTACAATTCAGTAAGTTTAATATACAAAACTCGCATTGTTCATTGAGTCATGACCAGGGCCGGCGCTAACTATTTTGCGCCCTATTTTAAGGGGGGGGGGGAGGTTATTTAAAATATAAAATTAAATAACTACTTCTACAGGCTCGCCATTACGAAGTCGGTTAAATTAGGGTCATAGTAGACCATTTAAAGATGTATTTGTTTTTCCGAAAAAAAAATCATAGGTCACTAGATAAATGCAAAAAAATTGATTATCTTAAATTTTTATTTATGCAAACAACTCCTAAATCTGAAATAATATGGAATTTTGGTTTTCTCTCTCTACGTCGCTTTTTTATTTTCTTTTGAACAACTGTGCTCAATTTCTTTCATATTTATTAAATTTCGAGTTAATAGATTAAAATTATGTTTTTATATTGACGCCATATTGGAAATTTACACCAATGAAAATAATTTATTTAGCTTTTTAAGAATGTACAACTTATCGAAATCTATCAGTGATAAAAAAAATTAGCATAGGAGTGGTGTAGGAAATAATAATACTAAGATATTCATTTATAATATACTTATTTCCTACACCAGTCCTAATCTGAATCACAGCTTATGCAAACAAAAATTAATCGATTTCTTGTTTTAATTTGTGCCCAGTTATCAATTATTTCAGCATGTTGGTCATTGACGTGCTTAATAGCTATTATTGCTAATTCAGATAGCTTTTCTTGAAACAATGAGGTCCGTTTGTTAAAAAGCACAAATTTTTTATTAAAATGGATTTATAATGTATGCCTATTTTAACAAATAAAAGTGGGCACTTTTTTAAATGCTAACGAGTGAAATAATGGCCTTTTTCACTTTTATTGCAAACTTAAAAAAAATTGAATGGAATTCGAATAACAAGTGTCTTACTTCACTCATAGGATTTGACAAACTCTCATACGGCTTGTTCGGTCAAACTTTCCTATTCGTGAAATAAGACTATACTTTTTACTGTTGTTGCATAAATAACTATTTAGTAATTTTAAGTTTTCAGTAATTTTTGTGTTTATTAATAAACAAAAAATATTTACAAATTAAAAATTTCTCTCCTGCCGTCGATCGAAAAAATGCCGCCCCTTAAAAACTGCCGCCCTAGGCGGACGTCTCGCCGCCTCGCCCCTAGCGCCGGCCCTGGTCATGACATAAGTTCAATTTGGTCGGTTTAACATTAACCGATGTTACGCATTTTCAACACAGATGTCAATACTAGTATATGGACAACAAAAGCTTCTTGAAACACAGTAATATTGCTTATTTAACGTAGTTTAAATTTAGAGTGAACTATTAGTGCTATGTCAACTACGGGTGCTTTTACTTTTACCTTATACTATTTTCGTGTTGTTGAACGTACTCATATACATGAATACAAAAAATATTTTTATAAAACAGGGTGGATCTGGGAAGACGCCACCCCCGTCACATTTAGGAACTTCCTCATACAACGAAAAATAGATATAATTAGAATTGTATGTGTGCAGAAGACATGTTAAATATAATAAAAACAATATTTTGGTAAAGTTCTGTAATATTTTTGTTATGAACCGACGGTTCAATAGCGAAGTGGAATACAATACTTGTATAACATAAAATGGAAATGGCGAGAGGTATTGTGCTGGCCACAACAGATTTTTATGTTTTTCATCGCCTTTACCTCTTTACCGTCAATACAAATCCACTATCATTTATTCATAAACGGAGGTATTTATCTATTCTAATTATACATTGATACAGGGAATAAAACACCAATCCCAATCTCATTAATTCCCCCTCAATCACTTGTGCATCCCTGGCGCTATGCTATCCCTACATCCCTTGGCATCCCGGAACAAAGCGGCTAGGGTTGCGCTGCGAGTAGGGCGACGCACCCTCAGGTCTCGGAAATGACGTCACGTGGCTACTCTCGGGCAGGTCCCATTGTGCGAGCCGCATTGTGAAATTTCCTCGTGCTGTCTCTCTCGGAGCTTTGTTACGAGGGAGAAGCAGGTGATGCAGGTGATGAAAAATTTAAAATTGAATAGGGGGTAGGTGATTTTATGCAACAAATTGGGCACGAGGAAAGGTAAAGAAACGTTCGATTTGTTAAAGTATGTTCGCATTGATTGTTAAGTGCATATCCTTATAAATTATGTATGCAATAGTAAAAAGTTACATTTGTTATACACAAATAAAAGAGTTCCCAATAAGGGCACCGGAGTTAAATTTGGCTCCATTGTTTTCTATTGACTAATATTTCTGAAACTTTGGCAATAGCAGTAATAATCTCATTCATTTATAGATTGCTATCGAAAGTGATCATCGTATTAAATTATGTTATATACAGAATGTCTTATTTTTTATGTTTCTTAAGGTATCTCCGGTAATATTAACCATAGATCAAAACCGTTAGCATATTTCAGGGTCAGCTTTTCGGGAAAAGTTTAATATTCACCACAAGAATTTTCGATCTTCTTTTGTTTTTCGAGCTACAGGCAAAAACTGTTTTCGCTATTTTCCAAAATATCTCATACCTTATTTATTATGATAGAGAAAAATTGTTTAGACAAATTTTATACCGTTTTTTTATGTAGAATAAAACGACGTAATTAGATTTTTTGAAAACTTAATAACTCGAGATATAACACAAACTTTTGTTTTTTAAATGGAAACCTGTGTTCAAAATATTCTAATCTTTTTAAAAAGTTTTTCAATGGTATACAACAAATCTACATTCTTTTGTTTTAAACATGAGTAAAACATGAATAATAATTTTTTTAGGTGAAAAATTGAAAATTATTAAGAAACAAATGAAAAAGATCTATTACAAATCATCTTTTGTTTATTTTTAATATAATTTTCTTCAGTTTATCTCATTTCTTCAGTTTATATACCTCATAAAAGTTACTTTTTTCGAATTGTGGCAAACGTCCATAAAAAATAATTTAACTACCCTGAAATTGAATAAAATTGAAATAAACAAAAGGTGATCTGTAATAGATTTTTTCATTTGTTTCTGAATAATTTTCAAGATTTCACCCCAAAAAATTATAATTCAGGTTTTACTCATTTTGAAAACAAAAGAATGTAAACTTGTTAACAATCAATAAAAAGCTTTTAAAATAAGCAAAAAGATGAAGATATTTTCAACAAACATAGATTTCTATTTTTATTAATTTAAATACATATCTATGTATTTACTAGTGCTGCAAACTATATTACGTTCCATTGCATATGCTATTGCTTTATTTACATAAATAAATAAATAAATATATCATACCCATTTCTGAGTGTGCCACAATCTGCTTTATCGCAGATATCGGTAATGATGATGACATATTAGTACCGTGCGGGCGCTTACCAGGCGTCACCTCACGGGCACTCATTGTTGGCATGGAGAGTGCTTTATTATTATTATTATTATTATTATTATTTAATATGTCTCTATTATTAATTTGAAGTAATTAGTTTTTTGACAATGATGTTTAAATTTATCTGTAAAATATATAGAAAAAGTATTAATGTATACCTGCAGAAAAATCTTTAATTTTCATAATGACATAAAATGCGAAAAAATTGCATTTAATGATATTTTTTTGAAGAAAAACCATTATGAGCTTCAAGTAAAGTGCCATTTCCGTTTATCCGATTTATTCCAAAATCTAATGGTTTCTTTTCATATTAGAATAGGGTAGAAATACAAGGTTTAGAATTTTCTGAATGATAATATTTGATTGATCCATCCTCATATACACACATACATACAGACATCATCGTGAAAATGTTAAAATTGGATTCTAGGGACCTTAAAACGTGGTCATTTACTAAAATCTCCCTATACCTCCCTTACCAAGGGTTAGCGGGAGCATTGACTTTATATACTACGTAGTATATAAAATCAATGGCGGGAGGTAAAAATCATAAGTTTGTGTTATAATCTAGAGTTATTAAGTTTTCAAAAAATCTAATTACGCCATTTTTCCTACTCAAAAAACGGAACAAAATTTGTTTAAACAATTTCTCTCTACTATCATAACAAACAAGACATGAGATATTTTCGAAAATAGCAAAAAAAACGAGTTTTTACCTGTAGCTCAGAAACGAAAGAAGATCAAAAATTCCTGTGGTGACTTTTGCTCATAAAGTTGACTCGGGAATGTGCAATTACTTTCGCTCTATCGTTAATATTACCCGAGATACCTTAAAAAAAACATCATAAGACATTCTGTACATAGACAATGAGGTAGGATGGCAAGAGAATCAAATAAAAACAATTGAATAGTGAATAGTTTTCCGATGCCATTCCACCGTGTGTCTTAATGACACGTTTGGCAATTCGTGAGTATAAATTAATGAAATCTTAGTGACAGTACTAAATTTTAGTCGATTGGCAGGCCGAGTCCATTCATCCTTTGTGTTATTGTGTTTGTGTCTTTTCAATCTGAGGATTCTGAATATACGGGTAATGGTGAATTCGTCATTGCCCGGTTGTTACTTGTTACCTTTGATTTTAATAAAGTTTTACACTAATAAAATTCATATATTACTATTGGCTCAAGTAAATTTTCATGTTAGGTACTATTTCGTGTCCAAACACTATCAGAATCCACTATAATTGGGGTTTTCAACAGTCATGATTTCGTTATATACCTACTTGTAATGTTGTTCAATAGTAATTTTAATTAATTTAGCCTAACAACTTCATTAATTAATTACGCTGTTGCTACTGACAGTTAATAGTTATAAATATGTATATCATCACGGCATATTACCCATTACTGAGTGAGGTAGTATCTACAATACATGTAAACATCGGAATTGATGACGATATATTTTAACCGTGTAGGCGCTTGCAAGGCGTCTTCCCACGGGCACTCATAGCTGATGTGGAAAGGGCATCACAGGGATCATTTTGTGCGATTAAAAATATGCACTGGCCGGTATCGAACCCGGGTCACCAGATTGGCAACGCAGGACCACGCGACCCCATTTTAACTATAAATATACTATTTATTAAGGGTGACTAATACTCGTTACATTTTAACGCAAGTAACAGACGCGTTAATTACATTTCCATGAAGAAAACCTAATTTTATTAGATGCCAAAAAATTTAGAGTAGAAACTTTTGACATTTATAGTTTGTCATTTAATTGTCCAGCAGTGGTATCTATGGTTATTTACACTAAAATCGTTTATTAATAAAAAATCATTTATTAAAAAGAGTCACTTTTTATACATTCATGAAATGCATTAATAAACAATGAACGGAAAACACATTTTACATCATGGTATTGACGGACTGTATGAAATACTTTTTATAAAAATAAAAAAAAATCTTATATTCTATATATACAGTGGCGGACTAACTTCTTCGGAGGCCCGGGGCAGCCTCTAATGTCAGGCCCCTTGTATTGGAACCTATACAGTGTTTAAATACTTCAGGAAAAAAAATAAATGCTAGATACTACATGATATACTGATCACGAATCAGTTTTTATTTTTAAAAGTCACAAAATTAAATACACTTCACATGAAGTATAAATTTTTAACTTCACTCTGATTTCAATATAGTATAATAATAAAACTACTACTTTAATATTAACATAAGAAAAACATTTACTATATTAGTTAACTGATTACTTACTTATATAAATTCTAAGTAAGCATAATACTTTAAACGTTGAATTAAATAGGTAATGAAATAGGTTGTCACCCGTAGCATCTATATTTTCAAAAACCTCGCGCCATTCTTTTTTTGTATTTTGGGACAAGCGCTTGCAAAACGCAAAGCTGGTGCATTGTGCTTTATTCAGAGAGTGAAGTAAGTAAGAAGGACTTCTGTTGCAAAGAGTTACTAACCTGAATATATTTTAGAAAAATAACTAGAAATGTCGCTAGTTATACATTAAAATCACTAAATCACTGGACCTCAGATAAATCGCAAATTTATAAAATAAATCGTATTTGAATCATCAATTCACTAGATGATAAAATCACTAAATTGGCAATACTACTACCACTTATACCATTTTGGAATTCCCGTTCCATAGCTCCAGTGTTACCAGTAATTGTAGTTTTGTAGTTTTAATTTCCTAACCTAACCTAAAAGATTCTTGATAGAAGAGTATTTAAGACAGCTGACTCGAGTATTTAAGGTGGTTATTTGGTGGAAAATCTTAGGACTGAACCTTTTCTTTCATTTGATGCATTTTTATATAGTTATAATTTTTTAACCCGGAAAAGCGGGCCCCTCTGTTTGGTAGGGCCCGGGGCGGAACGCCTCTGTCGCCCCTCCCTTAGTCCGTCACTATATATATATATATATATATATATATATATATATATATATATATATATATATTTACATCCCGTTATCATTGCTGCGTCCTTTCATGGCTAGGACATTGTGGCAACCACCGAAAGGAGTAGAGATAGGTATCGGCTTTATAAAGTATATCTACTTATTTTTCCCCCTGATTATGAATTTCGGTTCAAATTTCAATAAAGTCGATTTACAACGATATACGTTTCCTTTCATTTGACGGACAATATGAGCTCCTCCATTCTGAGTGAATCCGACGTCCACAGTATATACTTCAGACATAATCAGTACTTGTGACGTCCAATTTGTATATTTTTATTCATACTACCGTTACAGTGACGTGTGATGTCCAGCAGCGTTGCCAATATTAAATACATTATTCTGATGCAGAAACCAAAGCACTCTTTCACAACAATATGCATACTTCGCTGTAAACATCATAGATTCCTAATTCCTACAATGTTTGATAATGGTAATTTCTTTTGGCTATCTGTAAGTAATTTGAAAATAAAACTGTTAATTTGTCATTTAAAATGTCATTTTTAATACTTAATACTTTTGTTCTAAAATTATTGAAAAAAAAAATTCTCCAAATTAAAATTTTACCATTGTATTTCTCATACATGTAACAAAAATTGCACTTAGTGTACAAGAACAACAATTCTATTTTTTCCGACGGTAAATGTAAATATGTGAAAATAAGTGTGAAGAATGAACTATTTAAATAACCCCAAAATCTTACAATTAAAAAGTACAGATAGTTATTTTTAATAATAATTTAATATGAACTGAATTAATACTTGCAGTATTTTTTTTTAGTAAAATTTGCCGTCATCCTTTGTATTATAGTCATAAAAATTTTATTTGATAAACAAAGTATTTGTTACATGTCAATAAAATAGTGAAGAAATATAATAATAAGGTTAATATGATTATTAATCTCTGATTTTAATATTTTTATTCTATTTGTTAAACAAATTATTTGTAAAAAAGAGTGAAAATTTGTGAAAAACAACAGTTTGGATGCACTTCGGCTATTTGTGCAATAAATTCAAATTTTTATGAAATTTATAATAATAAGCTTATTATTAATATTCAATTCCGATTTTAATACGCTTATTCTAAGTAAATAGCTATTTGTTGAACAAATTATTTTTCACATGTCAATTAAATTGTAAAAATATATGAAAAGCAGCCGTTTGGGTTCGGCTATTTTTCCAATAAATTGGAATTTTTACGGAAATTACAATAATAGGCATATTATTAAGAAAATTCTAATTAACATAATAAGTCAGTGTCAAGTGCAAATTACATAATATGTAAATAATTTTAGAGCTTTAGCTAGTGAACTGTTCTGAAATTATCAATCTCCCCTGAGAGTTATTGAACCCCTTCGGAGAAAATAAAATGAAAAAATCTGATGTGGCTAACACAATTTCTCCCGCTATTTCATTTTTATTAATTTAAATTCATACCTAATTTTTTTTTTTTTTTTTGCAGTGATATACATTTGAAATATAAACTGTGTAACAAAGGAATTTTGTTTATCTTTGAAAGGCATTGGGATTTATAAAAAAAATTATTTTTTAAATTTTCCGGGAAAATACAAAGAAAAATTATTAATGTATACCTACTTGTAGAAAATTCAATTAGCTTTAATTTTCATGGCATAAAATGCGAAAAAATGACATTTAATGGTATTTTTTGACGAAAAACCATTATGAGCTTCAAGTTAAGTGCCGTTTCCGGTTATCCGATTTACACCAAAATCTAATGGTTTCTTTCCATATTAGAATAGGGTTAAAACAGGCTTCAGAATTTTCTGAATGATAGTGTTTGAGTTAGAGCGTTGCCAAAATCCATACACACACATACAGACATCATCGTGAAAATGATAAAATCGGATTCTAGTGATCCTAGAACGTGGTCATTTATCAAAATCTCAACATGCGATTTTTAGCAAGATCCCTATAACTCCCTTACCAAGGGTAGCGGGAGGTAAAAACAAATAAGTGAAATTTATGAAATATTTATTATTACATCGAACAGTCCTGCTTATTTCCAGAGAGAGTATTTCATAAACATTAATTTGTTACATTAATCTTTAGTTGTTACACATAAACAAATTATTTATCCGTGTTTCTTTCTATGTTTGCATATAGATTGCAATAAAAATACGGTGTTTTTAAAAGTTATTAGACATATTTCTACATATCTCACTAACACATATAATAAAATTTTTCAATTTACATTATAATAAAAATAAACGTATTTAAACTATCTAAAATGTATAAAAATATTTTCTAATTAAAAGAAAACACTTTAATGAAACACCTCAAGTAGAGAAGAAATAGGAAGAAGTACCCAGAATAAAAAATATCTATATTTAATAAATCGTTTGTAGTACATATTAATATGTTTTAAACATTTTTCTTTTAATAATTATTTCAACACTCTCTTTTTCGACTTTGTACTTAATAATACAGCTTTATGATACGAGTATTTATAAATAATTACCTTTTTTAAATTTATTACATTTGTAAACCATACATTTTGATTTCATAGTTTATTGATTTTGTATTTGCTCAGAGGATTTTACATGTGCAAAAACAAATGGTTTGATTACATAAATATTAATTTAAAATACTACCAGGAGTGCACAATGTAGATTTAAATACGATTAAAAGAGTTGCGCGCTAATGTAGTACCCAAAGTTCCACTGTTGCCAAGTGTACGGAGTTCAGAATGTCGCTGGAATGAAACTTCAGTATATACATTGTATATACGCCGGACGACACTAGCACCGCAAGTGGAATTTTTTTGAACTACAAAAAATATACATTTTCCATTCCGCTATCATTCTGACGTCCATAACAAATTTTGCTATACGATACTAGAGGCCACCCTGATGTCAGAAAAAAAATTATAAGGCTATGTGCATATGACGTCCGGTATACGGACGTCTTATGCACAAGGACGTCACTTTGAATGTAGAAAATTACACAGGGGGCGCCACAATGGTAGTGGGATGTAAAACAACAAACCATTGCGCAGTATAGGAAATGTGGCGTCTAATTTATATTTGGTCTGAGGTAATCACTATTTACTAGCTATATTTAATTATATCTCATAATAGCTCTGTTTGATGAGAAGTGCTTGAAGTGTAGAGCAGAATAGTGCAGTGCAGTGTAGTGTACACTAGTACAGTCTAATTCTTGTGGTTTCATAAAACACACTAGTGTATATTTGGGCAAGTTTGCTCAGCTGTGAGTAATCAAGCCAAGCATAGCCAAAGGTGTAAAAGGTTAGGTTGTTTATAAACACAGTCATATCATAAAGCTGGAAAAAAGTGACTGCAGAAATGTCTGTTTTAAAGAGCATAGTGAACTAATAAACGATTCTGACGAAGATCAATCATCACTTGATTCTTTATCAGATTCAGAGACAGATATATTAATTAATTCTTTATATAGCAAAACAAAATTTTAGGTTAAATAAACAGATGTGTAGATATAATAGAATTAAAATGTCTACCGAACAACATTTAACTACCCCCACTCCTAGTCTGCACTTTCTACACTACCTCGCAAGTCAGGTCAGAAAAGTGAGCACTAGTTCCTAAAATTTTTGTCATCGAACAGCCTGCCAGTAGCTGCCCGTTTCTCATAAAAGATGTTAGTGCAAGAAAGTTAACACTAGGGCGGCCTAGTACATGTCATCGAACAAAGCTTATAGCTCTGTTCGATGAGAAGTGCTTGAAGTGCAGAGCAGAATAGTGCAGTGCAGTGTAGTGTACACTAGTACAGTCTAATTCTTGTGGTTTCATAAAACACACTAGTGTATATTTGGGCAAGTTTGCTCAGCTGTGAGTAATCAAGCCAAGCGTAGCCAAAGGTGTAAAAGGTTAGGTTGTTTATAAACACAGTCATATCATAAAGCTGCAAAGAAGTGACTGCAGAAATGTCTGTTTTAAAGAGCACAATGTTTGAACTAATAAACGATTCTGACGAAGATCATTCATCACTTGATTCTTCATCAGATTCATAGACAGATATATTAATTAATTCTTTATATAACAAAACAAAGAGAATATACTATATCTGAACCCATTATTTTATTTTCTCAATGTGTAAAATTTTAGGTTAATAAACAGATGTGAAGATAGGATAGAATTAAAATGTCTACCGAACAACATTTAGTTACCCCCACTCCTACTCTGCACTTTCTACACCACCTCGCGAGTCAGGTCAGAAACGTGAGCACTAGTTCTTAAAATTTTTGTCATCGAACAGCCTGCCAGAAGCTACCCGTTTCTCATAAAACATGTTAGTGTAAGAAAGTTAACACTAGGGCGGCCTAGTACATGTCTTCGAACAAAGCTTATATTATATTGATTATTAGTGGGATATATCATGTCATGTTTACGGTGTTTTAAACGATGTTGTGATTAAATTGTTATTATTCTCAGGATTATTCTACTCTTGCTGTGAAAGGTGGTCGAAATTTTGAAATAAAGAGATTTATAAAGAGTTTCTGTGTCCTAATTCTTGTTTTGTAAATATCTACCTTCTACTAATCTAACATATACGTATACATATACATACATAGGTGCCTTAAATACTCGAACATAGGACTTTAACATTTAATATCAGATTTATATAATTTCCTCTGACCCTAATTGTTTTAGGTGAAAAAGCTTTAAATAAATCAATATGCACACCCAATTTTGAATGCTTTCGTAAAGGCAGAGATTAGGTGTGATTACGTCGAAAATTATCCCAAAAATAGCGCTTACTATGGAATTAAAACAAAAAATTAACAAATGTTAAACGGTTTACCTATGAAGTTAGATTAATTTATTTTATGTACGATAGTGAGTAAAATTGAGGTTTTGTTGTTAGTTTTAAGTATATAAAACGGTTGTTTAGTAACAGGGTTTCATTAGTCACGGGTTGCCAAACAACGAGCGATTAAAATTTTTAAACGCGCTAAATTTTCGAAAACCAGAGTGAATATTTTGTTATCATGGCAAACTTTTATATATTGTTATCTTAATTCATAAATAAAAAATTCAAGGGCTTCCTGCGCCAAAATACATGAATACGCCACTGGTTAATTGCATAGAACGGAAGCTAATAGTGATTTATGCAACTGTGTCTTATTGTTTCGACATTTTCATACCTAATTTCCGCTATTACAAGGCTTGCAAAATTAATTTTCCTTATTGATTCTTAGCTCTACAATTTTCATTTGAAACTTTTTAGCTCTCGCTAAGAGAGGTATTGGATTCATGCTAAAAATCGGATATCCAGATTAAGCACGTTTTAAGGTCATTAGAATCCGATTTTAACACTTTTACAATGATATCTGTGTATGTGTGTGTAAATATATGTATGTGCGTGGGACGGTTTCTCAAATTCTATAACACTAAAGACCAATTATTTAACTACGTATTCCTTAATCTGACATTAATAGAAAGAGCTGAAAAGGTTTTGGTAACAATTGAACAACCGAAAGTAGTAGTTACTTAAACAAAAATGTTCTTAATATTATTTATTTGAAAATTTGTTATTACAAAGATTAAATAATATAAAATTCTCTACCCGATACATTTAACATTTTTATTATATCTTCTTTAGATTTAGAGATATGGAATTATAAATATATAAAATAAACCGTTGTAATGAATCTCACAGCCCAAACAACTCCCTGGAAACCAGTTGAAAAATTTAAATGTTTGTAATACCTATCAGAAATACCGCCATTCTCGTCAATGAATTTGAAGAATCTCGAACATTTAGAAGAGTAGGAGGAAACGTATTTATAGAATGAATTAAAAAATATATGAAAAATGATGTAATTAGAATTTTATGTGTGTACCAGAATTGTTAAATACATTATGTACTTAAGTACCCTAATATGGAAATGGCGAGAAGTCTTGTGCTGGCCACAACAGATTTTTTATTAAAAATTAAGGGAAACTGGAAATTACGATAATATGATTTTACAGTTCTGTTAAAGCTAGAACTGGGTAATTAGTTAAAAGGGAAAACCCACCCACCCGGACCAAATGGAATACGGGTCAAGTCGATTCTTCACCCATGAGACTCATAAGAACCTTATGACCCGTCTTACGGGTCGTAAGACCTGACGTTATGTGTGAAGCGAAGCATTGCATTAGGAGGCATACTTCACCGTACCGATAACCTATCTTATTATTGCATTTAAATTGTTTATAATGTCGTTACAAAACGAGATTTTTTTACTTCTATTATTATACGAATTGCTAACTAACTTTAAAACCAATTGTATTGTGTCAAAGTTTAATCGAATTAATCAGAAGTAATATCACAAGACCTCCTGATTTTATCGATAAATTTTTATTTTGCACGAATTTTTTTTGCTTAGCAACAAACACGAAAGCAAACTGCATGGTAAAATCCCGACTCCGAAGGAGAAGGGGTTTTACCTAATGTCAGTTTGCTTGAGTGATTTTGCTTAAAAAGCAAAAAAAATGAGTGCTTAAAAATAAAAGTTTATCTGAGAAAATCTGAGAGGTCGTGTGGTATTTGGTGAGATAAATTCCAAAGACAACGCAAAATGAAACTTGACAATTAATTGTCACACTGACAGTTATAAACCATAACAACTGTTTATTTACTTGGTAGCGGAAAATTATCGGGGTAACGGGGTTTTATCGGGGTAACAAGGTTTTATCAGTATAATACTGTTCCCATTGGTTGAATTTTCAAGTGTTTTGCATCATGATTGGTTAAAAACTAGTCGTTGGAATTTATCAACTAAATTCTATGAAATTGTTTTTCAAAGGTTTGATATTTGAACGGATAATTATAATGTGCCTTACGGGTAAAACGGTTCTTATGGATCTAATGGAACTTTCCGTTCGTACGGGTCTTCCGGGTGAAGTATCGACTCCGACCCGTAAACGCTGAAATACGGGTGAGCGGGTGGTCTTTAGGATCCACCGGTTTTCCGAACACTAATGCCCAATTGCACCAACGTATCTTAAATATTAAACACGGTTTAAATTGACAATATTGCATCGAAATGAAGTGTCAAATGAATTATAATATATTGCTGTCAAAATTTCGATTTGCATTTTTTTGTTTAAACGTAGATTAAACGTGATTAAAATTAATTTCATATTGGTGCAATTGGGCATAAGTCCTATATCCGGATATTTGACTCACTACCCTGTATATAAATTCTACACAGAAAATATGTTGTAAGAGATTCTATATTTCACGAACATAATATATAAATTGTACTTGATACCGACATCTGTCAATTAGTAGTATTTTAACATCTTATATAAAATTACACAGAAGAGCGTCAGCTTTCATTGCGATTTTCTTCATTATTTTCAGATTTACAGATCTGTTCTAACGTTCCAAACCTGTGTTTATTCCTTGTTGTGGCCTGTGCTTTGTGACCTAAAAAACCATTTCTTGGTGTAGGTACTTAATTTCGCCTATGTATTTTTCTTCCGATGGTATTCTATTTTATACGTACTGTTTGTGTCGTCTTTCATATTCCCATCGTCTCATTTCTATTTGTTTTAGTTTCGAGTCCTTGTATTCTCGCTAAATTTTAGGATTTGTTGGTAATTGTGTTTCTAACTGTCAGTTTTATTTCGAATCTTGCGTTCGCCTTTAGCACAGCGTAGGGCGTATGCGCTGAAGTCACTTGTGGCAGCACGCACCTTAGAATTCTATCACAGAAAACAGGCGATTGTGATTTTACTTTTATGAATCTTGGTAGCATGCACTTTAGAATTCTATACTCGCTTTTCTTTAGGGAATTTACGGTTTTTATACTATTAAAATAGAAAATATTGTGACAGTTATATATATTAAATATATAAATTATATATAAATCGGGTTTGAATTAAATTGTGACAAAATAAAGACGTTAGTTTAATATTTTCGTTTCAACGAAAAGCGAAAACAAATACCTCATTTGAAAGAAGTCTAAAGTGCGCACAGCCACTATAGGTCGCTCACGGATGTTTTGAACAGTTTGAACGCCTCTAAGGCTTACCACCCGCGATACTGTTAAGTTATGTTGGCGATTCTTATTAGTAAAACTTATTTAAATTTATCCCTACTCATGCGATAATTGAAATCTCTTGACGTAAACTGTTAAATTTGGCAAAAGGAGGAATTGTTTTTGTTTCTTATTAGATGGGAACTCAAGAGTGATACAAGTACTTTGTGAGATTTGGCTTAAAATTAAAATCCTTTAGGCTGTTCGTTACGGGCATCGACCTTTAAACTAATAGACGCAGCGTACGAGCAAAACGCTTGTCCCGCCATAACGGTGCAGACACAGTATCTCTATCCTTCAACAGTACGGAAGTTAAGAAAACGCGGCAAAATAAAAATTTGATTTGTCCCTAACTTGTTATACTTGGTGCATAATCGCTAAGAGTATATATTTAATTTTTTTGTGCATAATTACTTTCATTATATATTTTTAATACAATATATTATATACACATATTATATTATAGGGAACAAGTAATAATTAATAAGAACTTACATGTGAAATGACGACACAGCTAAACGACGTACGTACTGCTGACTGCACAAAATACACCGTTTCCCCATTATTTTGTCGCATACCCTCACAACACATATTCGTATATGTTGACAGAAATAATTGTAAATATTCTCCAAAAAAGTAAAATAATACACAAACAGTCACGAAACGTCAAATAGATTTTGACAACTATTTAGTGATAGAAAACGATGTATAGAGGTTTACATATGGCTGAAAAAGATGTACAATGAGTACGAACGCATGCGCAGTATACTTTAACTGAGAACTTCCGTATTGTCAAAGGATAGAATATATATTTCTATCCTTTTATGTTGGAGCATTATTCTAACAATAAAAGAATAGGAAACACTTCGTCCATTAGTTTAAAGGTCGATGGTGACGGGTGTACGTTCTTTACGGAAGTATGTTCGCTACGGACATTACTCTGCCATTGTTGTGCCGTACTGCGAGGATATATTTCTGACTGAGGTCATTCCTACTGCAACCATGCATTGCCAGTGCCGTGGACAGTTCCGACCTCCAGCCCACGAAGCGAAGCCGCCACCTTGTTCAGGACTCAGGACACCGCCCGGAGTCTACAGATAAGCCTAGCCATTATTCTCAGTCAGCTCTTTGTTATTCATTTTTTACCGTTACTAGTATTGGTCCTTTGGACCATTTTTACCTTCCGTCACCTTTAGGTAAGGAAGGTATTGTCTTTGGTCAAAAAATTCGGTGGTGAGTTTTTAATGAATAAGCACGTTTTAGGGTCCCTACAATACGAATTTACTATTTTTAAGATGATGTCTGTATGTATGTGTGTGTGTGTGTGTGTGTCCGTGTGTGTGTGTGTATGTGTGTCCGTGTGTGACAAATTTTTCTCCGACGATAACTCCAATACTATAATTCTAAAAATTATAATTCTTTCGTATTCCTCTTCTGTACATCCATATGAAGAGTTGATTAGATTTTGGTTATAATTGATCCACCGGAAGTACCCTTATTTGAAGTTTTTAACAGTTTTTCTTAAAAAAACGCAGTTAAATATTATTTTTTGACATTTTGTTTTTTATATTTATTAAAGAAAATACTCTTCTCTATATGGTTTGATTATTCATTTTCTTTCATATTCAATAGATGTAGAGTTAAAGCATTATAAAGAAATTAATTTTCAAAAATTAGTCAGCTTTGTTATTTATCATAGAAACAGCTGACATAATTATTCAAAAAAATTTAATTGACAGATGTCAGTTGCAAGTGCAAAACCAAATATGGAAAAAAGTATAGGATCTAAAATTGGTATGTCATAGTGTTGCTCGCCAGTGACACGCAGTGAAAGGCCAAAGAGAAGATGGAAGGACATTACGTAGTGTAGTTTATGTTATAATTTTATTGGATTTATAGAACCTTTTCAAATGAACTTTTGGTATGGAATTTGTAAAAAATAGTATGTGTACGTGTTCGATTTTACATGATATTATATAGAATCTGTTCCAAGGACCTTTTGGTATGGGATTTGTACAAAATACATGGAATTGACGGAAGGTCTTGTGCTGGCCACAACAGATTTTTTTATTATCACAACATATCGCGAGTAGTGTACTAAACAACGTCATATTTTTTACGCTATTTTTTTATGAGTTTACGTACCTACTAGCGGTTCTCAGCTCTTCGGCCGTACAGCGTCTTCTCTACAGGGAGCGGTTTTGAAAATTGGCATTTTCCTATTTGTTTGCCAGATTTCGCGCAGGACATTGCCTCAGTATATTTAAACTTTAAATTATGTAAGTCAATATAGTTCGCATTTCGTATACATTTTGACTTTTTTCTTCGATTTTTTGCCTTACATCCCTATTCTCGATGGCTTATTACTCGGCGGTTTGGATGCTTTTAAAGTAATTGGCGCCTCTAAAGAACCCTTTCGGCACAGTTAGGATCACCCCGTCTTCACTGATCGCTAAACTTAAAAAAAAAGTAAAAAAAAAAATGCAAATTGAAATTTTCTTTTCACATTTCATTTCAATGCAATATTGTCAATTTATCGGATATCCAGATTTTAGAAAATTAGTCCCTAGAATCCAATTTTAACATTTTCACGATGATGTCCGTGTGTATGTGTATTATGTGGAACCTCTTAGAACGCTCTAACTCTAATAATAATAATAATAATAATAATAATAATAATATATTTATTGCGTTAGAAAAATTCATTCTGTACAATATGGGTTGACAACAAATCATAAATAAATTTATACGGTAAAAGAGTAATTGATATATAATTATATATTAAATCTAATGAAAAGTATTCGTAATTAAACATGTTATCTATGTAACTATAGTTTAAGAAAAGTAATAATATCACAAAAGTATGATAATAAGTACAAGAAAATGAACAATTATACAATATATATTGGTAAATTCCAATTAAGTTATAATGGCATAATAAAAATAGATAATAATAAATAACATAATGAAATAACATAATGTTATAACATAATGGGATTATGGTTATATACTCTCTTATAACTCTAATACTATCAATCGAAAAATTTTGAAACCTTACACTGTAAAAAATTTCTCAGTAAAATTACTATAATTGTTATTGGCGTCCAAATTGCCTAAGTGAATTATAGTAAATTTACAGTTAAATGTAATTTTGTCTACCATTTTTAAAATTACATAAACATAAATTCCATAAAAATTTTGATACATACTTAAGTAAATTTACATATTAATAATATACATAATTTAAATTTAAATATAAATCATTTAAATTTAATATAATAAATTTAGAATTTGTCCATAACTCCTGTAAAAATAGAAACTAAAATAAAAGGAATTGAGTTTTTACATAGTTATTATAAAATTTGACAAAATTGATATAGAAATATTAACATATCAGTGTAAAATTTCATATATTTATTGTAATATGAATATTACATTGTAGTTCTAGTAATTTTTTTATATTTGTAAGGGTAAATTAGTAAATTTATATAATTATTTGCTATGTAAATGTAAGTGTACATAGTTTATGTAAAATATGTTATTGCATACATATTATAGTAAAAAATTACTATAACTTTTCGACAAAATCGCTATTATTTTTTACAGTGTATATTGTATCACATCATATTTTTGTTCTGTTTTTCTAGGCACCCTGTAAATAACTAAAAATCACAACTTTTATTTTGCCTCTTTCTTGCAAACGAAACGCATATAAACAAAACTTATGCATTGCAATTTTTAATTCTGAACATTTTTTGCATGTAGGTACCTACACTTTTGTTCTAAAATTAATTTTTACCTCTCGCTAAGAGAGTTATTGGATTCATGCTAAAATTCGCATATCCAGATTTTACTGAATAAGCACGATTTAAGGTCCCTAGAATCCAATAACATTTTTAAAATTATGTCTGTGTGTGTGTGGATGTGTGGATGTGTGTATGTGTGTATGTCTGGATGTTGGAGGGACGATTCCTCAAAAACTATAAGACTTAAGACCTGTTTAACTATGAATTCTTCAATCTGACATTCCTGGGAAGAGCTGAAAAGGTTTTGGTAACAATTAGACAACCGGAAGTAATATTATCTTAAAAATTTTCTTCTAAATATTATGTTTTGAAAATTTTTGTTACTACTAATATTGAAGAACATAAAATTCTCCATCTAATACACTTAAAAATTTTCTTATATATTGTATAGATTTAGAGATAAAGACACTGTAATATATAGAATAATCTAATCGCAGAGGCTAAGGCACTAATGAAACCACTTGACAAATTCAAATGTCTAGTTTGTAAATGACAGATATAAATGTCAGTATCAAAAATTAACAGTTTTGAGTGACATTCTGATAACTTTCAACATTTGATCTTTCTTATTGAGTTATTAATTAAATGTTTGAAATTGTAGATAAAATGCATATATCCATCTGAAGAATCTCTTACATTTAGGAACTTCCTCATACAATGAAAAATAGATATCATTAGAATTATATGTGTGCAGAAGACATGTTAAATACAATAAAAAACAATATTTGGGTAAAGTTCTGTAAATTTTTGTTATAAAACGACAATACTTATGTAGCCTAATATGGAAACGACGAGAGGTCTTGTCCTGGCCACAACAGATTTTTGTCTTCATCAATCGATGAACTAGAAGAATTTAAAAATGAATAATGAGAGAGCAGATTTCATTATTCTGTTGTATTCTGTTTGTGAAAAAACGAAAAACTGTCACATCTGAAGGCAGATATCAATCATAATTCACTGCAAAAACTCCAGCTCTACTGTTGCCTCCAACTTCACCATACATAAAATGTATGTCAGCTAGATTTCAGTCATTTTATTGGATTCAAATTCTAAACACAATGGCAGTAAACGAACGCTACTGCTTTCAATCAATAAAACTTGCCACACTGACAAAATCTATTACTTCCTTTTGTTGTCACTTAGTTCCATGATTATAAACCCAACCTAACATCTGATTGGGTAAGTTTAGAGGACTATATTTCCTGAAAGCGGCCAATTAGGGTAAATTTGACAATAAGTTTTGACTCACGGTGGTCACCTACACCATTCCTAAAGAGATGTCGGCCTATATTCCGAACACATGTATATTACTCTGATTATATCATTTTATTTTTTTTTACCTTCCGTCACCTTTAGGTAAGGGAGGTATTGTCTTTGTTAAAAAAATTCGGTGGTGAGTTTTTAATGAATAAGCACGTTTTAAGGTCCCTACAATACGATTTGTATGTGTGTGTGTGTGTGTGTGTGTGTGTGTGTGTGTGTGTCTGTGTGTGTGTGTGCGTGTGTGTGTGTGTGTGTGTGTGACAAATTTTTCTCCGACGATAACTCCAAAACTACAATTCTAAAAATTATGATTCTTTCGTATTCCTCTTCCTTACAACCCTATGAAGAGCTGATTAGATTTTGGTTATAATTGGTCAACCGGAAATACCCTTATTTGAAATTCTTAACAGTTTTTCTTGAAAAATCGCAGTTAAATATCATTTTCGACATTTTATGTGATTATCAGTAGAAAGAATATCTTATTCTCTATACGGTTCGATTATACATTTTCCTTCATATTCAATAGATATAGAGTTATAGAGAGATTAAGAGAGATTAACTTTCGAAAATCAGTCAGCTTTGCAAAAATTATGAAAACAACAGATATATTCAAAAAAATCTAATTGGCAGATGTCAGTGGCAAGTGCAAAGCCAAAGTGGAAAGTATATGATCTGAAAGTGATATAAGTGACAGTGTCCCTCGCCAGTGACTTGCATTTGCGGCCTCGCCTCAAGATAGGAACTTATAATGCCAGAAGTACGAGAAAGGCAAAAGAGAAGATGGAAGGACTGTGTCACGAAGGTGCTTTGGACAGGAATGAGTAGAAGAGAAGAGCAAGAAACAGCGACTTCTAATAAAATAGGGAAAAGTTGAAGCAGGAGGAAGTGTTAAGTGCAATACATAATGTACGTTCGTATTCGTATTTTATTAGATTTTAGAATCTTTTCAAAGGAACTTTCAGTATGGATATGTAAAAAATAGTGTGTTCTTGTTACAATTATACAGGATATATAGAATCTTTTTCAAGGAACTTTTGGTATAGGATATGTACAAAATACATCGAATTGACGGAAGGTTTTGTGCTGGCCACAACAGATTTTTTTACCTTCCGTCACATTTAGATAAGGAAGGAATTGTCTTTGGTCAAAAAATTCGGTGGTGAGTTTTTAATGAATAAGTACGTTTTAGGATCCCTAGAATACAATTGTACTAGTTTTATGATGATGTCTGTACATGTGTGACAAATTTTTCTCTGACGATAAGTCCAACACTACAATTTTAAAATACATAATTCTTCCGTATTCCTCTTCTTTACATCCATATGAAGATCTGATTAGAATTTGGTTGCAATTGATTAACCGGAAGTTCCTTTATTTGACGATCTTAACAGTTTTTCTTGAAGAAAACGCAGTTAAATGTCATTTATTGACATTTTATGTTATTATCAATATGGAAGAATATCTTATTGTATATACGGTTTGATTATACATTTTCCTTCATATTCAATAGATAGAGTTAAAGAATTATAAAGAGATTAACTTTCATAAATCAGCCAGCTTTGCTATAATCATGGAAACAGCTGATATATTCAAATAATTCTAATTGACAGATATCAATGTCAAGTGCAATTTACATAGTGTATGTTCGTGTTATAATTTTATTGGATTTATAGAATATTTTCCAAGGAACTTTCGGTACCTATGAAATTTATAGAAAATAGTATATGTTCATATTGCAATTTTACTGGATATATAAAATCTTTTCGAAGGAACTTTTGGTATGGGATTTGTACAAAATACATAAACTTGATGGAAGGTAATGTGCTGGCCACATCAATTTTTTTAAAAATATTTTTGATAACTTGCAAGAAATAAAATGTATAATTATTAAAATAATGAACCATTAATGTAAATAATGAAAATGACTAACCAATAATCGTAAAAGGACAACATAAGAAAAATTGAATGATTCAATATACTAATTCAAATACAAATACAGTCGAACTTTGATAACTCGAACCATTACTTCCCATAAAAAAAGTTCGAGTTATCAAGACTTCGGGTTATTAAATAAAATGCATATGTATATTATTTATGTATTATTCGAGTAAAAATCACTTACCTTATGACATACATATACAGATTGATATATACAGATCAAAGTTATAAACATTATTTTAGTGTAAAATAGTCAGTTATTTGTGTCTGACGAGAGAATTTTTTATTTTGATTTTCAATAAAAAAAAGCTTCAATGTTCATCAATAGATAAAGTTTTTAAAGTACGTTTCAATGACATATCATCAGGAATGAAATTGTCTTAAACGTGATAAACCAAGTAGGCACAATATTTTTTTTTTTCACTTAATAATTAACAAAGCATATGTTTGAAGTTCTGTAGTTCAGAAACCAAACTGCCTCCGTCATCATGTTATAAAAACACCTGTTACAAAATCACGTAATTAGGGGATTCCCCCCAGAACTCGACTTATTGAAGCTGGCGCCAAATATTCTATTCGAATTATAAAGATATTCGAGTAATCGAAGTTCGAGTTATCATGTAAAAATTACCCATAATTTTCACTCTTGGCGCTATTGCCAACCAGTTTGATTCGAGTTATCAAAAATACGAGTTACCGAAGTTCGACTTACTGAAGTTCGACTGTAGTAGTGTTATGTGCAAGTACACACTTTACGTGCTGAGACAGGCATATGCCAATTTCGTAAACATGATATTTATAATGAGTTGGCGCAAATATTTATATTCCTTCTATACGTGAGGGAAGGTAAATTCAGCTTTTACACATTCATAGGACAACACCTTTACCTTTTGCTTGCTTTAGAGTGTAGAGGAAACATGCAACGCCGATACTAAGGTCATAAATTGAATTTTCCATAATAAAGTTATTTTAAAATATTTTGCTGGCGTACACCTGGGTTAGAGTTCACAGTCTGAGAGTGGGCTGTTGACCCTGAACTGCATGTACGCGTGTGTTTCAGGGCCGGCTGCTGCCATAAAGTCCCTGAAATATTTATGAATAGCGTCGTTAAGAAGGAGGGCGCAGCGCTGATTCCGCAAGATCCCTTGGGAGCTTCGGGTGTTTCACCACGATAGGAATCTCTAAATATTTATAAGACCGACAGTGTAACATGTCCCTTGTTACTACTCCATGTAATTTTATCATGTTTTATTAATCACACACCTATTCATGGAAGTTCAATGACAAAAAAATCTTTTTTTAATTGGAGGAAATCAAGATTTTTTATCAAGCTAGTGCAGAAGTGCAGGTAGTCGTGCACAGAGTCAGCACTAGTCGCACATTTATAGTGTTTTCGATTCAAATGCTCTCGCGCAATGCAAATGACGTCATTGTAATATACGCGTGTCGTGCTTCGTTGTCTCAGTGAAATTTAGTGCACTTTGAATCGAACATACTGAGTGCATATTGGTGCATGTTACAAATGTACATCAAACTTTTTTTACGTTTTGTACATACAGTATTTTAAAAGTCAAAGATTTAATAAACAAAAATAACCATCCGCAATAATCAGAATATTCTCAAAAATGATCATTTATTTGCCCCTGGCAGTACAAACCGTATGTATTTTCTGATGGAACAGGATTTTGTAGGTTATGTTTACATAAATAAAAGTTTTTAGATGAAACGTTAGCAGTTTATCGGAATTTAGACCAAAGTATTTTATTAATAGAACACGAGAAAACAATAAGCAAAATACATACTACAGTGTATTTTCAACGAAACCGTAAATAGTACATTTATGAGCATTACTGTATTACCATATTACCAATAATATTCATATAATTTTTTACTTTAAAAAAGTTAGAATTTGAATAGTCGCAGAAATTTATTCCTTTCCACCAATATATCGTTTTTATAATTCGGAGAATTTTTAAACAAATTTAATTTGCTGTTGACTATAATTTTCTGTAAACTGTAAATTTTAAGTAAATAATGTAATGTGTTTGTGTAATAATTAATAATCTAATTTTCCTTGTGTTTAAAAACTACATCTTTCTTCAAAATTTTTTATTTTATACTATCAGTGAATCCCATGCACTACCGTCTGGAGTCGTTTGGAGCAGTTTGATGTACAACATTTGCACTCAGTGAGCAACTCTGTTTCATAGCGTTTTCCGCTTACACATTCAGTACGCACTGAGTGCAAATTTAGCTGCACTGACTGTGAGTGGCGTTTTCCACTTACCTTTTCAGTGCGCACTGTTCCGGATTTTTATTTTCCACTTACTATGAAATCGCACTCAGGGCACCATCAACTCGCACTCAGAGTGCATTTTGTTACACCGACTACTATAGCAAGTGCGAGAATTTGAGTGCAAATATGGCGGCGGAAGATTTCAAAAATACCGTAGTGGTATCTACTATTGAAGGACTTTTATCTTCATCTTCGTCATCTGATGATATAACCGAAACGGCTTTAGACTAAATAAAATTAAATAAACCAGACCAACCCAAAATAATTAATTTCATATCTAGTGTAGTATATAAATATTCTGACAAACAGATAATAATTACATATATTGTTTTGCACAAATAAAAAACTTAAATTTTATCAAGTTTCAAGAATCCTTCAGAATTAAAAGAGATTATAAATGACACCGTCGTCATATTTTATATTTATTGTCAATTATGTCAATAAAACTTTCAAACCCCAAACTTAACCTCAACTTTTGCACAAACAAATGTGAACTGAAGTAGGAACATCGACCTTTTAACTAATGGACCAAGTGTTTCCTATTCTTTTATTGTTAGAATAATGCTCCAACATAAAAGGATAGAAATATATATTCTGTCCTTCGACAATACGGAAGTTCTCAGTTAAAGTATACTGCGCTTGCGTTCGTACTCATTGTACATCTTTTTCAGCCATATGTAAACCTCTATACATCGCTCTCTATCACTAAATAGTTGTCAAAATCTATTTGACGTTTCGTGACTGTTTGTGTATTATTTTACTTTTTTGGAGAACATTTACAGTTATTTCTGTCAACATATACGAATATGTGTTGTGAGGGTGCATATGCGACAAAATAATGGGGGAAACGGTTTTTTTGTGCAATCAGCAGTACGTACGCTGTTTAGCTGTGTCATTTCATATGTAAGTTCTTATTAATTATTATTTGTTCCCTATAATATAATATGTGTATACAATATATTGTATTAAAAATATATAATGAAAGTAATTATGCACAAAAAAAATAAATATATACTCTTAGCGATTATGCACCAAGTATAACAAGTTAGGGACAAATCAAATTTTTATTTTGCCGCGTTTTCTTAACTTCTGTTCTGTTGAAGGATAGAGATACTGTGTCTGCACCGTTATGGCGGGACAAGCGTTTTGCTCGTACGCTGCGTGTATTAGTTTAAAGGTCGATGAGCAGGAACGTATTTTCCATTTGTCACTGGATGGGTGCGCACCGTTCACAATACCAAAACAGTGCATGACGTCATACATTGCACAGTGCGTTCCAGTGCGCACTAAATTTTGGTAAGCGGAAAACGCTGATTCCGCGAAACCATTAGCTCGGAAACTTTCACATAATTCTAATCATATTTCTTTTTGGCATAATGCTAGACGTTCACTAGAACGCTTAAAATTCTTCATCGAAGATAAACAGGTAGCTAATCCGCCTTTCATGAAATTGTTGCTAGCTACAATAGTTAACGCAGAATACTTATGGAAATCTCTGCAGAAGAAGGGTTTTAAATATCTCACGTTGAGATCTTTAAATCAGGATCCTGTTGAGAATCTCTTTAGTATAGCGAGAGGGTTGTGCGGTGGCAATTCCAGACCATCGTCTTTGCAATTTGTGGATGCTTACAAGACAGTTATTTTAAATAATACTGTCAAGTGTGGTGTTGGAACAAATTGTGAAGACGTTGGAGAACGCCTTCTTCTGTCCTACAACCTCCTATTAACAAATTACTGTGAAACAAGTACAGATCCTTTAAATCCTGTTCCTTCCACATCCTCTAGTACCTACCCCATGTTTCTGCACAACCGTCTAGTACTGCATTACCTATTGTAGACGTAAATAAATCCGTGTATGTTGTAGGGTATTAAATAGAAAAAAAACTATGAATGTCAGGAATGTGAACAGTTCCTTCGCGCTGCTACAACAACTGGTGTTCATAATCTAATAGTTTTGCTCGATTTTGGCAATAAATTATTAAAATATCCTTCAGAAGTTAATAACCGAAGCAAAAGATTTAATTGCTATGATTCCCGAAATTATCCGTCATCCTAACATCCTTCACAAGTTTCCTATTCCTTCATTCCCGACGATTTTTGCCCTAAACATTCAACAATGCCAAAAGAAATAAAATTATTATATAATAATAGTAATTAACCACTTCATTCATATCAAAAGTCGATACAAATCCAAATGTAACAATAGACAATTTTTTATCAAAGATATTGTAAAAATAAATTATTGTATGTGGCCGCGTGCCTGAGTGTCTGGTCGCGAATCTGGGGAACCGGGTTCTATCCCGACCGACGCCAAATATTTCGAATTTTAAATGGCACAATAGTGACCCCTGTGATGCACTCTCCACACCAAAACTGAGTGCCCGTGAGTTGACGCCTGGTAAACGCCTGCACGGTACAAATATGTCATCATCATTACCGATATCTGCGACAAAGCAGATTGGCACACCTAGAAATGGGTAATATGTCGTGATGATATATTTATTTATGGGGTCCTATACCATTATTCTTTTATTTTTTTTCCTGTAAGAACAGGATAAAATAAGAAGTTCAATGCAAACGCGACTAAAAAATTTTACGTAATAAGCGAGATATGAATTTTTAATATAAAGTTTAAGAATTTGTGCGTGACGTAGCAGGTACTAACAAGTGATCGACAAACAATGGGACAAACTGTTAGTTATACTGGAAACAATTTTTCTTCATGTTTGCATAGCTGAAATGTTTTTATATAAAAACTTATACGTTATATTCACGAAGAAATTATTATTAAGTATAAATAACATAAATAATAAGCATTTAACAAGGATTTCTTCCTAATAAATTACAGAACATTGAAACAGTTTGACAATATTATTACACAAAGTATGACGACGGATGGCGCTAATGTTTGCCTGTTTTGAAGTTTCAATATTAATTTAATTAATATTATTATTAATTTAATTCATATTACAAATTGATTTAATTATAAATAAATGATTATTGTTAATATTACTAGATGTTATAATTAAACAAATTCATCAAACACAAAATTGTTAAATGTTTTGTTAGGTTATAGAACAACATGACATTTTATATTCTTTCAAAGGTGACCGCAGAAGACGCGCGAATCTTCTTTTTAAAATCAAGCGACCAATCAAATTCTTAGTACCTAACGAGTCATACCCAATTAGTAATCAATCGCTTGTAGTTTGTGACCTAGTTAATATTTAAAGGAATTTTTTTCACTAATACTCATTAATTTATGTATATTTTCGTCTTCTTATTTAAGATAGTTAAAATATGACTATGGTATAGGACCCTATTGAACTTCAAAACCCAACCATCAAAATATAATATTCCCCGCCTTTTTGTCATTTATTTCAACTCAGCATCGCTAGGTGGTGCTATGTTTTTAGAACATAGAGTTAGCAAGTCTGATAGTGTATGATGGTCTATGCGCACTGCTGCAGTGAATTGAAAACGCCATTAGTTTTTTTTTTTTACGATTATATGAACTGTTATTAGTGTGCGAATTTAAAATAGGACGATGTGCTGTGATCAAATATCTGCACAAAAAGGTCAAGTAAATTCATGAAAATATGGCAAATTCTTTGAAAACATCTTCTCCTTCATGTACAATGGTAATTAATAATGTGGGTTGCTGTATTTAAACTTGGGTGGGATAGCAATGTCAATGCAGGATGATCTTCACAGTGGGCGACCAGCAACTGTTACCAGTGAAAAAATATCAATTTGATTCGTGATATGATAATGGAAAATTAACGAATCAAGGATCGAGAAGTGGCATATGTGGGCATCTCTAATAAATGATTCAATTCTGTTCATTGAGTTAGGAGTATTCGTTTCCAGAGTTTGTTCGAATTTTAGCTCTGTTATAAAGTTGATCCTGATATGTTTGTGAAAAGATTTGTTACTACTGATGAAACATGGGTTCACCACTATTATTCTGAATAAAAGCAACAGTCGATACAGTGGTAGCATAGGGATTCACCGCTTCCTTAAAGTTAAGACTCTTTTTTTTGAGACACAAAGGAATTGTACCTTTGTACGGCTCAAACCGTTACAGGATGTAACTACTCAAACTTATATCAACTTCGTGAAGGAAAACGGTCTAAAACGGTACCAAAAGGTGTGTTGGTGGTTCCATCAAGATAATAGTTAATCAACCATTGCGATGACTGAAATTCATCAATGCGGGTTTGAATTAGAACTTCGCCGTCACTAGTCTCTGGATCTAGGCAGGGCCGTAACTAGGGTGGGGCGAGCGGGGCACTTGCCCCGGGCGCAGATGTTGCTAGGGCGCAGAAATAAATTCTTCATTAGTTAATTCTCCAAAAAATAATAATAATAAATATAAATCAAGCACACTCTTAGATTTCTTAGTGTACACTTTGCGAATTAATATTGTATTTCTATGCACTGTATTGCATTGACTTTCAAAATTCGCGCGTAAGGCGCCCCACCGCTTGACAGTACGGTTCTTCGACCATATAACTATAGACACGTAATACGGACATTTTTTGTGAAGCAAATTGCCTGTGTTTTGAGGAAAGGGAATTGTGGACTTATAAATTATGCAGGTTGCAAACTTACGGTAAAATTGCAAGATACAACGAGTACTCAACCATTTTGTTTATGGAAAATAACGAAAATAAAAATCATTGTTCACTCATGGGCTCGTGTGTAGCTTCTCCAGAAAGAGTTAAAAAGGATTCATCTATTACTTCTCATTTGTAAATCATAAAATGTAAAATAAAAGGATATTTTTACCATACATATATACTTTTTCGAAATTTTTGTTTCAGAACTATACTTTTACATAATTCATTTTAAACTACTAATAATTTTCTCATATTTCGCTAAAAAATTGTTTACCTATTTAATGATTAATTATAAATGTTGTCATTACATTAGATCTGATCAGAATTAATTTAAAAGAATATTAGTATTAATAACTATGGCCGTTAGTATGAACATGTGATTAAGGGTAAATAGCGAGAATATGATTAGCATTGTTTTATCTCTCTCAATCGTTTATGGATTATTTTTATTTTAGAGAAAAATACTTCGAATAAAAATTAATTGCACACGTTTTTCATTTGAAGAAATAATCCATAAACGAATGAAAAAGATAAAACAATGCTAATCAAATGCTCGTAAATTTTTTATTATTATTTATTAAATAGTTTAACAAAAATACAATAAAACTAGCAACAACATAAATTTCATTTTTAAATGAAATATAATTGAATAATATTTACATTTTATAAATAAATGTAATATTTAATATATGGTTAATAGAAAACATTTTATTTAATTAACTTTTTAATAATAATTTCCAAAAAAATGGGGGGGGCGAAATTTTATATTCCGCCGCAGGCGCAAGAATAGTTAGTTACGGCCCTGGATCTAGGTTCTTCATACTTCCACCTTTATTTGGAAAACTCAAAAAGCACTTGAGAACGTAACGATTTTCATCCACTGTTGTAGCATCCATAAAGGACTATTTTGCAGATGAGCACTGGCGTAGCTAGGAAGTGGGGAAACGGAGTGCCGGCACTTTTTATTACTTAAATAATATTTAATTTTTAAATTATAACTGAAATATTAAAAAAAAGAATAGCTGTCAGTTGTCAATTCCAGTTTGTGTTTGACAATTAATTTCTAATCAAAATGGATGAAGCACTGTAAATTTAAAGAAATGTTTATATATTTCTTTCGTGTTCTAATTAAATCCATTTCATACATGAACCGCTAAAATTTTTATAGAAAACTTTTGTCTCCGAATGTACTCTTAATGATAGACCACGCCTCCCAAGTCGAGGCCAGGGGCACATATCGCTTGGTCGCACTATATTAATTCTATGAAAAAAAAAAAATTGTAACACATTTATTGTAATGTCACTGCTAAACGTTCTTCTGGTCCAATGCCATCAGCAAGTTTCCGTTTTATTATATATGGTCTTATTAATGATAATAATTTGTCAAAAACTGCAACATTCATTCTTGTATATTTGAAGAACTGTGTGGAATCATTTTCTTTCATTTTAGTAAAATAATTTTTATAAAATCCATTATATTTCCGTTGTCGATTTATAAAGCGCGTTTTGTATAACTTTTTTTTTTCTTTTTCTTTATCTTCATGGCTAATAGGGAGCATATTACTAATGTAATAATAGGAACAACATCGTCCGTATCCATAATAGATTTGATAGATTTCTTGTTTCTTAACCAACAAATAATGTCAACATCTAACTGAATATATGAGCAAAATGTTTAACATGAAGTTAGCAGATACGTATAAATACTTGGAACTATGAAATCTTCACAGATTGCTTACGTTACGTTATGTTATGTTATGTTACGTAAAGAAGACTTTTTTCTTTAATTTTAAAAACACTTGCATTACACCTGTTAATTTTTGCGTTGCGTCAATTATAAGTTCTTAGTAAGCTACTGAATATAGATTTAGCGTGTTCTATTTTTCTTGAAATATTTTATTGCTTTCTAGTAATTTTAATATGTAACACAACAACATATCAATTTCATTATATGACTGTTACATGTCAATGACTTTATGTAGATTTTAGTAAATTTGTGTATAACTACTAATATTTAACATAACAAAAAATAATGTGTGTACATAATACATACATAAATGTACTACATGTTATACTAAAATTGATTTTCTTAATATTTCATGTTTTTTAGCTTGAAGCTATGAAGATAAATTTAAAATAATTGTTTTATTTTCGGTGATAGGAAAATGTTTCAATATTACTAGTTTTACATGCTGTTAGTAGTGTTAGTAGACTCTGTTGTTAAATAACGATTATTTTTTCCGTTTGATATTGCATATAACACTAACTACTATTATTTATACTATTATTATTATTAATTTTAGCTATTTATTAAAATTAATATTTTCATCTGAGCAATTAATTGCGGACTGCGTATTATCTTAATATTTGTACTACCTTTTTTACAAAGTAATGACTAATTGCTGCTTTTGAAATATGTAAATCACCTTTGTTTCCAATAAATTTCAGTCTCGTTACTCTTACGTTATTATTAGTAGGAAACCTAAAAATTACACTTTGTTTAATATATTATTTGTAAAAAAAATCCCAGTTACTTACACATGAAACGAAATATCCTTACTTTCTTTGTATTTTTCATTACAATTTGATATACTCCGAGATATACTCACAAACTACACGCAAAAAATAAGATTTGGTTACAGTGAAATGACAAGCAGTGACATATAACACAACAAAACACTGCCCGCAATTCACCATGACTTCCGGCCCCCCGCCTACAATCTTTCGATCACTTCAACCTATGCATTAGTATAGGGAATTACTTCTCTAGTCAGTATATGCTCGAAGGCTTGTTGTAATATCACGACAAAGCGAAGGAGTTGAATTATGTTTTAAATGTATCAAACAAATATTTATAGTATAATTCTATAAGTAAAATAACAGATACAAAAGTATTATTTAATAGTACGTACATTTTATAATTATTTACTTGAATACCAGATATTTTCAATATGTTTAATTCTTATATAGACAACGGCGTAATTTTGCCACCAAGTGGCTACGCACTCCAGGGAATGTACATAAAACTCATTTTTAATTGACATTTAACCTATGTTTTACTTTTATTTAGGACAACTGATTTATGTAAAAATCATATTTTATTTTTCTTTTCTATATCAGAAAATTTAAGTCAAGGTAAGGAAACTAATGAATATCTTAGAAAATATACAAATAGGAGGGCTGTCTGAAAAATTCACGGGCAGAAATGAAAAAAACATTTTTTATGTTCGAAAATGACTTTATTTTTCAACATAATCTCCCTAGACCTCAATGCATTTGTACCAACGACTTTCCAAAAGTTCAATTCCTTCTTTGAAGTGACTTTCCGGGAGCTCTTCAAAATACTCGTTCAGAGCGGCTATGGCATCTTCATTGGACGAAAAACGCTTACCAGCAAGGAATGTCTTAAGTTTTGGAAATAGGTAGAAATCAGAAGGAGCTAAATCTGGAGAATAAGGTGGATGTTCCAGTAAATCGTGCTTTAACTCGTTGATTTTTGACATTACAACAACACTTGTGTGGGCAGGAGCGTTGTCCTGGTGAAAAATGACTTTCTTTATGTTCAAACCGGGCCGCTTCTCACAATTTTTTCTATCCAATTGGCTCATAAGGTTTGAATAATATTCACCGTTGATAGTTCTACCTTTTTCCAAGTAATCAATCAAAAAATCAACACTATGACCGTTCCGGCCGATGGAATGGTCTTTTCTTTCTTTGGCGCTGAACAACCGGCTTCAGTCCATTGTTTGGATTGTTCTTTCGTTTCAGGTGTATAATGGCATATCCATGTTTCGTCCATTGTAACAAATCGACGAATTATGTTTATTCTTCTGTAAACGAATGAGTTTTTGATCTTTATTTAAAAAATGCGGCACCCATCTGGCACAAAGCTTTTTCGTATTTAATTTTTCATTCAAAATATAATTTACACGTTCTTTTGAGATGCATACGGCCGCAGCAATCTCACGCATCTTGATTCGCCGGTCATCGAATACCATTTCATGTACTTTTTTTCTGGTGTAACAGTTTCGGGCGTCCACTACGAGGGTAATCCTCAAGGCTCGTTCTGCCTCATTTAAACTTGAGCGCCCATTTACAAACCATTGTTTTTGAAGCAGCAGGGTCCCCCAACACATTTCGCATTTCGGTTTGAATTTTCATTGGCTTTAAACCTTTTTTAACAAGGTATTCAATCACTGCACGATTCTTTAAATTATCAATTTTTCAAAATCACAATGAAACGTAAATTTTAATTGGCTTATAAATAAATATTAATTCACAGATCAATCTGACACTTTACGGTGATACCTTCGACCATATAACTATAGACACGTAACTGGCTATGTTAGGTTATACAATGTTTTGAAGCATAGGTGTGCGGTGCGGGGAAAGGGGGCGGTGCCCATATGTGGTGATTTGTTGGATGCAGGATTGTAGGAGATAAAAGTGCACTGCGGATTACATACGGGTAAGCATTATTACATTAGGCTTTAAAAAATGTTTGAGAAATTAAATATAATATTCCAATACGAATTATTTAGATATAAAATTTATATTGTTGCTATTTTTAATAAAAAAGTTAAACATTATTTTAAATTTTTCACCAGGACAACGCTCCTGCCCACAAAAGTGTTGTTGCAATGTCAAAAATCAACGAGTTAAAGCACGATTTATTGGAACATCCACCTTATTCTCCGGATTTAGCTCCTTCTAATATCTACCTATTTCCAAAACTTAAGACATTCTTTGCTGGTAAGCGTTTTTCGTCCAATGAAGATGCCGTAGCCGCTATGAACGAGTATTTTGAAAAGCTCCCGAAAAGTCACTTCAAAGAAGGAATTGAACTTTTGGAAAGTCGTTGGTACAAATGTATTGAGGTCTAAGGAGATTATGCTGAAAAATAAAGTCATTTTCGAACATAAAAAATGTTTTTTTCATTTCTGCTCCGTGAATTTTTCAGACAGCCCTCCTATTTGTATATTTTCTAAGATATTCTCATTAGTTTCATTACCTTGTCTTAAATTTTTTGATATAGAAAAGAAAAATAAAATATGATTTTCACATAAATCAGTTGTCCTAAATATAAGTAAAACATAGGTTAAATGTCAATTAAAAATGAGTTTTATGTACATTCCCTGGGCCTCTATTCTCGAATTTAAAAGTATACGTTTGCGGCGTATGAAATGAGACTTTGGTATTATCCAGCGTCCGTTTCGTGAACGTATACGTATCAAAACGTACAAGTTTAACGACGAATGGAGACTGACCATTCGTTCAGTCAATTTTTCATTCGTTTAACATAAAAAAAAACTTTACTATTGGGAATATAATTGCGAATTAAAAATAATTGTTAATATATACAATATTAAAATAACATGGAAGATGCAATCTTACATATTATGTGTATCGAAAATAAAGTACCCGATCCACAATCAGAAGAAAATGAGAATATGGATTTTGAAATTTTTGATCAAACAAATCAAGATGTTGACAATGACGACAAGGAGAATAAATCCAGAATTAGTAAAAAAAAATTGAATATTATTCATAACCATTTTACACAGTATGTTTTGTCATACATTTTAGATACATTTTTGCTCGCGAACGCATATTGTGCCAAGTCTAATATCAATCAGTATAAATATATTTTATAAATTTAAATGTATTATAGAAACTCAACTACCCTTCTCCAGTTTTGTCAGTCCTTTTTTGTTCCGGAATAGCATTTTCAACGTCGATGTTAATTCGTCCCAAAATTTGAATCAAATTTTCCACTCAATAAATGTGGATGTTCTTCCAATGAACTCTACAATTAATTGTTTTGTTTGTCAGCGAAAGGGGAACTTTTTTTCTGCGGTTTTTGTATTATTCAGACAGTTTTGAGTGTTTAATACACAGATTAAACATAAATGTCAAATGGGTCAAATGTTTGAAAGGTAATGCTATCTGATTAGTCAATTCACAAATGTAAAAGACAAGTGGGACCTGCCTTTAGTAAAGTCAAACGTATACGTTGTAAAATGAGCGAGGCAAACGTAAACCGTTCGAGAATAGGATTTTTGGAACGTATACGTTTAGGCACTATACGTTCATGAACGCATACGAATGCGAACGAATAGTTTGGAGAATTGAGGCCCTGGAGTGCGTAGCCACTTGGTGGTGTAGGGATGTTGTAATGAATATAAATAATATAATAATATAATAATAGTTTATTAACACGTACAAAAATGAAAATAAATAAAACTAAACAAACAATAATTAGGAGTCGGTTGCAGAGATGTGCCGAAGATCGCGGTTGGAAAAAGACTGTTTTGCTTGGGGTAGATTGTGCAGCAGAAGGCTGTCTGGTTTCTGTCCTTGGCATTGCATAAGGGATAGTTCTCGGAACTATGGAAAGTTTCGCTTGTGTTAAGAGCGAGACGTTGCCAAGCCTACGCGCGGTTGCCACATTACCCGCTCGCCAGTGTTAACGCTGGAACCAACAAAAAAACAGAATAAAATTAAAATCCCGCTTGGTAGCGGTCAGTGAAACGGACGCGACGTCCGTATCTTGTCGTGATTTCCTCGTTGTTGTTTGTTATGGCACCGGTCGTCTGTGCGCCGCCTGGCTCGGCACTGAGCGTCTCAACAGGAGCAGGCGTCGACGTTTCTTCGGAGATGGTATACGCGGGTTTCAGTCGGTCTACGGACGTGCGAACAACCTTGCCCTTGATGCGTAGGTCGAATGTCTTCTTCCCGCGCTTTATTACCTCAAATGGGCCGTCGTACGTTGGCTGCAGGGGGCGTCGGATGGCGTCGTGACGAACAAACACATATGAAACCGTACGCAATTCCTTGAAAACGAAGGTTTTCTGGGTACCATGTCGTGTGACTGGTGATGGTCTCCAGGCTCGCATCTTCTCGCGGAGCTGTTGTACGTAGTCCGTGGTGAGTTGGGCGTGCTGCGAATCGAAGAAGCTCTGCCGTGGACGCTCGTAGATCTTCCTTGAGCGAGGCCCTTATACTGAGTAATACTATTGGAAGAACGTCAGCCCATGCTTCCGTTTCGTGGCATTTTATGGCTGCCTTAAGTTGACGGTGGAGCCTCTCTACCTTGCCGTTTTATGTCGGGTGATATGCTGTAGTCCGCAGGTGGGTCGCGCCTATTAACTGATTGAGCTCATTAAATAAGCGCGACTCAAATTGCCGTCCTTGGTCGGTGGTGATTCTCTTAGGTACACCAAATCTAGCGATCCATTGGTCAACGAATGCGCGTGCTACTGTAGCCGCTTCGATGTCTTGGAGAGGGATCGCTTCGGGCCACCTGGTGACGCGGTCCACACATGTGAGGCAGTAGCGGTATCCTCTTGACACGGGGAGCGGACCGACAATGTCAATATGGATGGTGCTGTGACGTGTCGTGTAACTTTAACCCGCTGGCACTGGATGCATGATCGCGCCCATTCGCGAAGGTCTTTGTTCATGCCGGGCCACACGTAGCGCTGCGCGATTAGCTTCTGCGTAGCGCGCACTCCTGGATGCGATAAACTATGGAGGCTGTTATATATCTGTTTGCGAAGTGTCGCGGCGACGTAAGGACGAACCGTGCCTGTGGATACATCGCAATACAATTTGTCATCCGAGTCAGGTAAACAAATCTTTCTCATCTGTAGTCCAGTTTTCGCACCCTGCAGAAGTGACTGCAGTTCGCGGTCTTCATTCTGAGCTGCAGCCAGCATTGCACCGTTTACTGAGCCCGTGATTTCCTCGACGCGTGAAAGGGCATCGGCGACGCAATTCTCGTTACCTTTGACGTGGCGGATGTCCGTTGTAAACTGACCAATTAAATCGAGGTAACCGAACTGCCTCGGCGTATTTTTCTCGGGTTTTTGTTTGAAGGCGTAGATCAACGGTTTATGATCTGTGTAGATGGTAACAGATCTACCTTCAACGTTGTGGCGGAAACGTTTAACCGCAGCGTAAACAGCAAGGAGCTCTCTATCGTATGCGCTGTATTTCCGCTGTGCTGGCGATAATCCTTTTGTGAAGTATGCCAGAGGCTGTCATGAATTTTCTACCCATTGTTGCAGTGTCGCTCCAATAGCGTAATCGGAGGCGTCGACCATCATCGATAGCACTGCACCGGGAACTGGGTGCGCGAGCATGGCCGCGTTAGCCAAGCCTGTTTTTATCGCTGCAAACGCGGTTTCCGCCTCGGTGGTCCATTGAACGGGTGTGTTGCCCTTGATGTGTGAGCCGTGTAGCAGTGCGTTGAGTGGCTGTTGGATTTCCGCGGCGCCGGGAATGAACCGCCGGTAGAAATTCACCATACCGAGAAAACGACGCAACTCACGCACTGTTTTCGGTTGTGGATATGAGTGAATAGCTTCCACACGATCCGGGAGTGGCTTCGTACCGTCTTTGTTTACATCGTAACCGAGGAAACGCACTGCTTTTTCGCCGAACACGCACTTGTCACTATTTATCACCAGGCCGTAGTCTTTGAGACCCGAGAATAATTGTCGGAGGTGAACGATGTGCTGCTCGACACTTATGGATGCTACCAGAAACGGAGTCGTGATGGCCGTTTTCTCTACGTCAGACGCTGCCACCGGTATTTGGTTGTATGCCCGCACCAAGTCGATGGTGCTGAAAACCTGATTACCGGCGAGCATCTGCGAGAAGTCCTCTATGTGTGGAATGGGGTAGCGGTCGGGGATTGTACGGCTGTTGAGTGCGCGATAATCGCCGCAAGGCCGCATCTCCTCACTCTTCTTGGGCACCAGGTGGAGTGCTGAAGCCCAGGCGCTCTTCGACGGACGGATCACTCCTTCGTGCAATAAGAGCTTGAATTCGCGCTTCGCCATTTTCAATCTATCTGGCGCGAGTCTTCTGGGTCGGCTGAAGACGGGTTGCCCTGGGGTTGTCGCGATATGATGCACTACACCATGTTTAATCACTCCATCGAGTCCGCGCGGTCGAGTCAATTCGGGAAACTCGCGGAGAATAGTTTTATAAACGGATTCGCCGTGCACTGTTTTTATAGAACCCGCGACACTCGCGTCTTTCACTGTCACACCTCTCGTCACTAAATTTGTCTTATTGTCTAAGATTTGTTTATTGCGGATGTCTACCAGGAGCCCGAAATATGATAAAAGTCCACGCCGATTATGGGTTTATCCACATCCGCCACCATAAAACGCCACACAAAATCACGCCGTAGCCCAACGTCCAGTTTTAGAGTCACTGGCCATACGTCGCGATAGGGCTATTATTCGCTGCGTACAATAAGTTCGCGCTTTTGTCTCTACGACCACTTATCTTACTCCGGGGATATACACAAATGTCAGCTCTTGTGTCGACGAGAAATGCAACTTTGGTTGTTTTATCGGTGACGTAGAGGCGTCGCGGTGTGGAGCCATCGTTGACCGCCTCGCTCAATGATGGTTGCTGCCGTTTCCCGTCGCCCTATTGCAGGGCTTGCGACATTGCGTAGCAGCCTCGCCAAAGGTTCGGTGGTACCAGCACTCGTCGTTTCCGGCCTTCTTCGCGTCGTTTGACGCCTCCCGGCGTTGTGACGGTGTACCGCTTCGTCTTCCGCGGAATGTTGAACGCGATCGGGGCTCTCGTGCTTCGAGTCGCTCCAACCGCTCAAGTATTTGCTTCAACGTGCTACGATATTCTTCCTCTCTGGAGATGGCGGAACACTGCACCGTGGACAATGTCTCATGAATTTTGTCCGCGGTTTCGGCCACTTTGTTCAGGGTGCATTCCACCTGTGTTGCCAAAATAGCTCGCATATTTTCTGGCAAGCGACTCAGCCACAATGAGCGCAGGAAATCTTCCGACACTGTCGCTCCTGCCAACCTGCGCAGGTGTCGAAGAAATTGTGACGGGTTCCGGTCGCCAATTTCTTCCCGTTCTAATAGTTGTGTGAGCTGTAGTTCCTGAGAGACGGGCAAGCGTGATATTAGGGCATCTTTAACACCGTCGTACTTATCAGTCGCAGGTGGTTTAGTTAGTATGTCTTCGATTTCCTCCATTTGCGTTCGATTCAACGCGCTTATGACATACGCATACTTCGTAGCATCTGTAGTGATGCCTGCTAGAGAGAATTGAGCCTCCAGTTGTATAAACCACAGCGTCGGTTTTGCGGCCCAAAATGGCGGTACCTTTACGCTGATACGTGCAACTCCTTCTGCAGAGACTGGTGCTGATGCCGGTGCATTGTTAACTGGTGTTTTTGAATCGCCCGGCATGTTGACACTCACTCACTTCCACAGATTTTAATTTTATCGTTTGCGTGTTTTTTATGACGCGGTAACTTCGGTTATTAATTATCGCGATCACGTCGAGGGTCACCAATTTGTAGTGATGTTGTAATGAATATAAATAATATAATAATAGTTTATTAACACGTACAAAAATGAAAATGAATAAAACTAAACAAACAATAATTAGGAGTCGGTTGCAGAGATGTGCCGAAGATCGCGGTTGGAAAAAGACTGTTTTGCTTGGGGTAGATTGTGCAGCAGAAGGCTGCCTGGTTCCTATCCTTGGCCATGCATAAGGGATAGTTCTCGGAACTATGGAAAGTTTCGCTTGTGTTAAGAGCGAGACGTTGCCAAGCCTACGCGCGGTTGCCACAGTGGCAAAATTACGACATAGTCTATATAAAAATTAAACATATTGAAAATATCTGGTATTCAAGTAAATAATTATAAAATGTACGTACTATTAAATAACACTTTTGTATCTGTTATTTTACTTTTAGAATTATACTATGAATATTTGTATGATTCATTTAAAACATAATTCAACTTCTTCGCTATAATTAGTAATAATCTACGTTACAAGAATTCTACGGCGAACTTTATGTATGGAAATCATGAATGAAAAGTTTTTTTAAAAAAAAAGGTGACATTTACGAACTTTGTTGTTTTGTTTTTACACATTTTTATGTCAATTTCCCCTGAAGAAGGCACCAATTTATGGTGCCGAAACGTTGGGTTTTAATAATAAATAAATAAATAAATAAATACAGAACTTAAACTAAAAAGGTAGTATTATTCCAATTATTAATATGAGTTCTGAAAGATATTTTAATGAAAAGTTTTATATTTTCTAATAATTTCAACATTAATACGAGTATGTTTAGAATTATTTTATATTTCATAATTAATAGGAAAAAATAACATTATTTTTTTTTCGCAACTACCCTATTACTGGAACAGCAGTGAATAGGACTAAAATAATTATAAATTCGAAATAAACATAATTATTTTAACAAAATAAGACATTGCTTGTTTAAACATTTCGCCAAGATAAATTACGTAGGGCCGGTATTTCCAAATACGTTACTATCAAAAAGTTAACCATTTTAAAGTTATAATGATGTACATAATTAAATTTGAATTTTTAAGGAAACCATACAAAATGAACAAGCACTTTTCTATATGCCCTTTAAAAGGAATTTCCTTTACAAGCAAATAAAAATGTAATGAAAGGAAAGTAATTATAATATTCCGCACATGTGTACAACTTCTTCAATTAGCAAAGGCGTGTCACAGCGAGAAACAAATGTGTATAACTCGTAGGTACGCTTGTAAGGAAACTAATATAGTGAGTTTTACTGTTGTCAAACAAGTCTATAATTTCTGTTATTTTTTATCATGTACGCGTTGAATGTTTGCTTGCAATACTGCACGTAAGTATAATGCTTTAAAATATTGTATTACATTAAACTACTTTTTCGAAATAGTTTTCTGACTAGAAGACATACTAGTTTTCAAGTAATTTATCATTCTTTTACTAATTATCATATATGAAAACAGTTATATAGCCTACTATTTTGACATTCTTTATACAGGCTGTGTCTGAGAAGACGCCTTCCTTTATTTTTTTTATTATATTTAATAGAAAAAAATGGCTCATATAAAAGATTTATTATTTTAAATATACTGGCAGATATAGATATTTTTATAAATTCAGGTTTACAAGTTACAACTATACTATCTACTCTTAATTTTTTTTATAGCAACCTATAATTATTTTACTTTTCAACAACGTAAATGTTTATATATCAAAAATATAAAAAAAAATCGAGGAAAATTAGATAATTGAACATTAGATATTATATTTATTCATATTTTGTAGGTGATTATGTGAAAATTTAATTTAAAAGTTAATTTATTAATTTAAAAAAAAAACACGTTGAACAAGTAACAATTAAATGACTATTTTATTTCGTTGTTTTCCATTGTTTACATTTTGTTCATTTTCACATAAAAATAATTTTTGATATTTTCCAATTACATTATTTTATCGAATATTCATATTTTTGATATGCAAACATTTATCCAAACCATACAAAACTAAGTTATTAAAATACAATATATGTATGACAGTAACAACTGGACAACCGGAAGTAGTAGTTTCTTAGAAAAAAATTCTAAATATTTTTTTTGAAAATTTGTGTTGTTACAAATATTGAAGAACATAAAATTACACGTAAAATTTTATTATATCTTCCATAGATTTAGAGATAAAGACTATGATATATAGAATAATCGGATGTAACAAATTGCTGATGCTGAGGCTAAACTACACTAAGGAAACCAGTTGACAATTGTTTGTAACATTGTTTGTAAATTAGAGATAAATGTCAGTGTAAAAAAATCAACAGTTTTAGTGACATTCTGAAAGCTTTCTCTGTGAAGTATATTTAATCGTTCTTATTATTTTATTAATTAAATATTTAAAATTGTAGGTAAAATGCTACAATGCATATATTCATCAGAAATACCTCCAATCTTGTTAATGAATTGGAAGAATCTCTGACATTTAGGAACTTCCTCAAACGATGAAAAATAGATATAATTAAAATTGTATGTGTGCAGAAACATGTTGAATACAATACAAAAAATCTGTTGTGGCCAGCACAATACCTCTCGCCATTTCCATATTAGGCTATATAATTATTGTATTTAACATTTCTGGTACACACAAAAAAATCCTAATTACATCTATTCTTTATTTTTTAATTAATTCTATGAACAAGTTTCCTGCTACTCTTCTAAATGATCGAGATTCTTCCAATTCATTGACGATATTTCTGAAGGGTATATGATGAATTATATGTATAGTAAGCGCGTGTTTAGTTGACACTGATACTGTACATACTTTGGCTTATAAAAAAACCCCTTTCTTTTTATACCAATTTTAGTTGTTAATTCTTATATTACTATTCCATTTCGATTTGTCCATGTACGAATTCTATATCTTTCTATAATTTTAAATATTTAATTAAAGATAAATTAGAAATATTAAATGTACTTCTCAAAATAAGCTTTCAGTACTGTCTGGATTTTTGGCACTGACATTTATGTCAATTACAAACATTTAATTGTTCAACTGATTTCCTGATTGATTCAATATATAATGGATTATTTTATATATTTCAGTCTATCTCTAAATCTACAGAAGATTTTTTTAAAGAAACTACACTTCCGGTGGTCCAATTGTTACCAAAATCTTCTCAGCTCTTCCCAGGATTGTCAGATTGAGGTAACAGCAGTTAAATATTTTTTAAGTCTTATAGAACATTCCGACATACACACATACACACACACACACACATATACTCACACACATACACACAAACACACATACACACACATACACACACACACACAGAGAGAGAGAGAGAGAGAGAGAGAGAGAGAGAGAGGCAGTGTAGCAAGGTGAGCATGGTGAAATAACAAGTAAATAAACTCTTCTAAATTATAGTTTCAATATCAACATTTTAACTCTATCATCTTTGTAAGTCAAAATTCTGTTTAGAAATAATAATCATTATTCTCTCATATATCTGTTTAGTCTAGATGTCAACCGCGTAGACATTTATTGTTTTGACAATTATCTACATAAGTTATTGGCTAGACTACGTGAAATCTTGTTATTTTGCTATGTATGCTACACCCTCGCACCCTACATCAGATATGCCTGTTAAAAAGATAACCTTTTGTTTTTTAGGGAGTCGAGTTTTAAGATTGAAACGAGTCAGGTCAGACATGTAGTCTGTGTTTAGTTTTTGGGCGTTTTACGCCAGTACTCGTAATTAGGATTACAATATAATAATGTAACAGTTAGTTCAGTGTAATCAATAATTATAAGTTAGTTTAATGTAATTATGTAAATAAAGTTAGTTAAAATTAGTATACAAATATTGTGTGCGTGCCATCCATCCAAAATATGTTCATAACTCTATCATCATGTGTAAGTGTTTAGTGAGATAGTGAGTGTAAGAGCGTGTTCCTCCTCAGTATAGTGGTGGACAAACCAGCAAGCGTCCACCTGTTAGAAGAAAATGTGTCATCGTTGGAGACAGAGTAAACAGTAGCCTCAAAGACCCCCCCCCCCCCCCTGTTACAGCAGACATAATTGTAAAATTATTAAAATCGGATTCTAGCAACCTTGAAGCGTGCTTATTCATTAAAATCGGGATATGGGATTTTTAGCATGAATCTAATACCTAGTGTTGCCAGAAGTCGAGACAAGACGAGACTTGGAGTCGGTCTCGTCTTGGTCTTGACTTGGTCTCGACTAGAGTGGTCTCGTCTCGAGTCTCGACAAGACTCTCGACTTTGTCTCTATTAATAATTTTTTTAATAATCGTATCTAATAGTACATAAAATTCTAAGAACAGCAGTACAATCGCGATTAAAAAGTTCCAAATAATATTTGAGATATTTATTATTAAGTTTTCCATGAATATCATCAACTTGATACTTGAGCTCTTCAAACAATTAATATGAAAATACGTATGTTGTTTATCATTACTAAACATAAAATATATAATTTCAATTACTTAACTACAGAATGCATTTCTATTATTAGCAATAGTTAAATAGATATGTATGTGTTTAAATAAATGGATAAAAATCCCCAAAAAAGTAACTCATTTCGCTATTTTTTTTATTTTTTTCTAAATATATGTTAAATAAGTAGATAACTAAAACTTAGACTTTCGCGTATCCCCTGGTACGTGTACTACAGGTTGAGAACCGCTGTTTTATTTCAAAAGTTTGACCTTGAGTTTTGTTTTGAGGTATCGTTATATGATGATCATACTGACTATAAAACTTAAGGGATGGGGGACAAAGCAATGGTTTTTCCAAAAATATCACTTCCTTACTTTTCTAATCTTTGCATTATGCTTATTTTTATTAATTATATTCTGGCAACAATTTTATCAACGAAGATGAAAATAAGAAAATATGAATGAACAAAATATTATGAATTACAATCCCAGTACAAGGGTATCCCTAATTCCAGTATTTTATAATACCCAGTTGAACTGAACCTTAGATTAAAATACGCCGAAAAGAAAACAAAGGCCTTTATGACCAATGACACCGGGCGAAGAAAGTGTACTTGTATGTTGCACGTGTTGTTGCGAGAAATGTTTAATATCAATTTCTTAGAATGTCTGATACCAAATTTTCCAAATAGTTATACCTGTAACTACATATTTTAACAATGTCCCTTACATTTCACTTTATTTGAGATAAAGTTTTACTTTCATTATACATCACATCATCGACCTTTAAACTAATGGACCAAGTGTCTCCTATTCTTTTATTGTTAGAATAATGCTCCAACATAAAAGGATAGAAATATACATTCTGTCTTTCAACAGTACGGAAGTTCTCAGTTAAAGTATACTGCGCATACGTTCGTACTCATTGTACATCTTTTTCAGACATATGTAAACCTCTATACATCGCTCTCTATCACTAAATAGTTGTCAAAATGTACATTTGACGTTTCGTGACTGCGTATTATTTACTTTTTTGGAGAACATTTACAATTATTTCTGTCAATATATACGTAAATATATGTGTTGTGAGGTGTGTGTGCGACAAAATAATGGGTAAACGGTGTATTTCGTGCAGTCTGCAGTACGTACGCGGTTCAGCTGTGTCATTTCATATGTAAGTTCTTATTAATTATTACCTGTCCCCTATAATATACGTATGTATATAAAGATTATATTAAAAATATATAATAAAACGAATTATGCAATAACAAGTAGGGACAAATCAATTTTTTTATTTTGCCGTGTTTTCTTAACTTCCGTACTGTTAAAGGATAGAGATACTGTGTCTGCACCGTTATGGCGGGACAAGCGTTTTGCTCGTACGCTGCGTCTATTAGTTTAAAGATCGATGGTAATAATAGCAATAAAACAACACAAGACCAAGACCGGTCTTGGTCTTGTGGCAACACTACCAATACCTCTCTTGGCGAGAGGTAAAAACAATATTTGGGTAAAGTTTTGTAATAAAACGACTGTTCGATAGCGAAGTGTAATACAATACTTATACAACATAAAATGGAAATGGAGAGAGGTATTGTGCTGGCCACAACAGATTTTTATAAACTCAGGTTTACAAGGTACGACTATCAACTTTTATATTTTAAATAGCAACCTATAATTATTTAAAATAAATAAAAAATATATCATCACGGCATTCGTATTACTCATTTCTAAGTGTGCCAATCTGTTTTATCATCGATATCGGTAATGATGATGACATATTTTTACCGTGCGGGCGCTTACCAGGCGTCACTTCACGGGCACTCATTGCTGGCGTGGAGAGTGCACCACAGGGGTCACTTTTGTGCCATTTAAAATTTGAAATATTTGGCGTCGATCGGGATCGAACCCTGTTCCCCAGATTCGCCACCAGACACTCAGGCACACGGCCACGAGACCCCATAATTATATTACTAGTGTTGCCACTAGAAAAGTCGAGACGAGACGAGACTAGCATCAAGTCTTGTCGAGAAAGTCTTGAGTCTCGACAAGACTCTCGACTTCAGATCAAAGGTATTTTTTTAAACATATACCTATTCTAAAAGTCCTTCAAAAACTGAGAGTATTGCTGTAAATACTGATTGAAAATTCGAATAAATAAGAGAGATATTAATTTTTCAAATTTTGTAATTTTCTACTTTCATAATTGTGTCCCAGAAACATTAATTTATGTAAATATGATGTATTCCTTATTCATCTAAATAATCCAAATATAAGTTTAAAATGAATTTAAATTACAATGTAAGTGGGATGAAATGAAAGAAGTATCAATTTAGAATTCTTATGTTATTTTAATGCACCAATATTTTTTATTAAATTAAGATCAACCTTTATTTTATACTACACATGTTATTTTAATTTAATTTTTGTTTAATTCTCAATTTATATATTGGTACAACTGGGTATATGAAATACTGACTACATCTTCAAAAATATTTCCAATTTTCAAATAGCACACAAAAGTTACATCTGTGGTGCATTCTGCAAGTTAGCAATGTACTTCAGTTTTATTTATTAAATTAATATATTATAACAAAAGTAACGTTCACTTCAAATATACATTATTTTTCTTTTATTTTTAAAAAATCTATTGTGATTCTTAGAATTTTGCGAAAATGCACACAAAGATTTTACGATCTTGGGAAATTCCCGTTTTAAAATAACCATATTCTACATTTTCAACGGATGTACTTCTTATTCACCTAAATAATTCTTCCATTGAAACAAATGAATAATATCGCATGTATCATTTAGTAAAAAAAAATTGGAAAATATCTGCTTCAAAAGATAAAAGTTTATGTATCTTTTACATGTATAATGAAAGTAAAACTTTATCTCAACAAAGTGAAATGTAAAAATGTAAGGGACATTGTTAAAATATGTAGGTACAGGTATAACAATTTGGGAAAATTGGTATCAGATATTCTAAGAAACTGGTATTAAGCATTTCTCGTAAGAACACATGCAAAATGCAAGTACACTCGCCCGGTGCCCATGGGCGTATACAGGGGGGCCAGGGAAGGGAGAGGGGCGCTCGCGCCCCCTGAGAAAATTAAAATACATTGTATAAATTCATTCATATGAAAAAATTGAAAACAATAATCAACGTTTACTTAAAGCCTTAAAGAAAATAGAAATATAAAAGTCGTAATGTACAAGCCCTTCTTTAAAAATTTTCTTAAAACTTTGTATGCACAAATGTGTAAAACAAACTGTTTTTCCAATTCCCTAATATAATATAATTTTTAAAAAATGGGTAAAAAATAACACAACATTTCTTTTCTTGTAAAAATCCAATAATGGAACAATAAATTTTACAACGGTGCTATAAATGCTGCATATTACCAGACAATAACAACCACTTTTAGACATCTGCTAGTAATAAAAGTAGGTAGGTTTGCCCAACCCAAATCCAAATATTTCCGAATACAATACTTTAGTCAATCTAACAATTTTGCATCCTAAAAATATAAAACCATGTAATAAAGAAAAGTATAAACGTATGATAAAGAATTAAATGAAACATAACATAGACAATTTTTATGAGGAATCATTATTATGGTTTCATAAGTGGAAAGAGGAACCTCTTGAGAAAGAAATACCATATGAAGAATTATTAGATATCTCCAAAAAATTCTATCCATTTTTACTCCATGGCTTGATTTTATTTTTAACTCTACCTTCTACAACATGTAAAAGAAGTTTTAGTAGGTACATAAAAAATCTGTTGTGGCTAGCACAAGACCTTCCGTTAATTTGATGTATTTTGTACCAATCCCACATCAAAAGTTCCCTAGAAAAGATTCTATATATTCAATAAAATTATAACACGAACACATACTATTTTTTACAAATTCCATACCGAACGTTCTTTGGAAAAAATATAAATCCAATACAATTATAACAGGAACAATCATTATGTATATTGTACTTGACACTGCCCTCTGTCAATTACAATTTTTTGAATATATCAGCTGATTATAGTAAAGCTGATTGATTTTGGAAAGTTACTCTATTTATAATTCGTTAAACCGTACAATTGTTATTATTAAAGTATCTTAGTTACTAATTTTATAAATTTAAGCACGTTTATTATAATTTATTTGTTTTTCGAATAAGTGTTTTTTTTTTTTTTTGTTAGAGAATTGTGTTTATGCAACTACCTACAGTTTTTATTGAATATACCATTATTATTCTAAATACGTTTTTGGAATAAGTTTATTTTTTTGGCAAATAAATAACATATAAATATATGACTAACTATATTTTTATTCGTCAAAATTTTGATATAAAGCAGAAGTTCTCAACCTGTGGTACGCGTACTAGGAGATACGCGAAAGGTTAAGTTTTAGTTATCTACTTATTTAATATTTATTTAGAAAAATATAAAAAAAATAGCGAAAAAGGTTTTTTTTTTTTTGGTGATTTTTATCCATTTACTTACTGCTTCATTTAAACATATACATACCTATTTAACTATTGCTAATAATAGAAATGCATTGCTGTGATTTATTCTGTAGCTAAGGATTTGAAATTATATATTTTATGTTTATTAACAAGAAACAACACTCGGTATGTATGTATATTTTCAGCTATAATATCCCGAGGACATTGATAATTACGAAATAATTTTGACAGTTACCGAAAGCGCTTTGCTTGGTAACAGCCCGACGCCGAAGGCGGAGGTGGTGTTACCTAAAAGCAACGTACTTGAGGAAGTGTGATAAAATTATAAGATAATTGACAGAATTTTTGTGTCTAACATAGCCCAGTAGGTGTCACTAGTAGCTATGGACGTGAATGTGGCTATGAATATGTTCAGTGTGAAGTGTGCAATGAGAATGAGATCTCTTTGAGTGAGACCAAAGAGAAGAAGATAAGACATACAAAAGTCCATAAATATTCTCCACATTTAGTTTTTCATTTAATACAGTATTTTTTATGTGTTTTCTTCTATAATTTTGTTGATTAAATCATCATTTTTATTGACAGCGTGAAAATGACATTTTCAAAATAAAACAATTAATCTTTAATTATATGTCAAAAAGTGTTTGTTACTTAGCAACTTGGTGACATAAGTGATAATTGTCTTAGGATAATTATCAGTGTAAGTTTGTTTTGATTGGTTACTTTCGCACACGTGGTCAGCAATAAAGCGATTCAATTGGATAATTTTTTAACCAAAAAATTTTCATATTAATTATTTCAAGAGTATCAAGTTGATATTTACAGAAAAAATAATAATAAATAAATATCTCTAATATTATTTGGAATTTTTGAATCGCGATTGTACTGCTGTTTTTAGAATTTTATGTACTATTAGATGGGATTATAAAAAAAATGTTAATGGAGGCAAAGTCGAGAGTCTTGTCGACACTCGAGACGAGACGAGACTGACATCAAGTCTCGTCTCGACAAGACCAAGACGAGACCACTCTAGTCGAGACCAAGTCAAGACCAAGACAAGACCGGCCCCAAGTCTCGTCTCGTCTCGACTTCTGGCAACACTATATATTACTAAAATATAAACCGCCATTTTCTCTTTTGTACGATGTAAATGTTTGTATATCAAAAATATGAAAATTCGATAAAATAATGTAATTGGAAAATATCAAAAAAAAAAATTATGTATGTGTGTGTGTCTGTGTGTTTGTCCGTGTGTGTGTCCGTGTGTGTATGTGTGTGTGTATGCGTGTGTGTGTGTGTGGCAATTTTTTCTCCTATGATAACTCCAAAACTACAATTCTAAAAATTATTATTCTTTCGTATACCTCTTCTTTGCCTCCAAGAGCTGATTAGATTTTGGTTATAATTGGTTAACCGGAAGTTTCCTTCTTCGAAGTTTTTAACAGTTTTTCTTGAAAAAACGCAGTTAAACATCAGTTTTCGACATTGTATGATTAACAATATGAAAGAATATCTTATTCTCTATACAGTTTGATTATACATTTTCCTTCATATTCAATAGATATAGAGTTATACACTTATAAAGAGATTAACTTTCAAAAATCAGTCAGCTTTGCTAAAATAATGGAAACAGCTGATATATTCAAAAAATTCTAATTGACAGATGTCAATATCAAGTGCAAAACCAAAGATGGAAAGTATAGGCTCAGAAAGTTGTATAAGTGACAGTGTCCCTCGCAAGTGATTTTCAGTTGCAAAGAGAAGATGGAAGGACTGTGTAATAGAAGATTTGAGAGAGGAAGAACTATTTCAAGAAGATACGTTGGATAGGAATGAGTATACTCTTCTATAGAAGAGAAGAGTAAGAAATAGGAAGTGTAAAGTGCTATTTACATAGTGTATGTTTATCTTAAAAATTAATGAATTTATATTCTTTTCAAAGGAACTTTTGGTATGGGATTTGTACAAAATACATCGAATTGACGGAAGGTCTTGTGCTGGCCACAACATATTTTTTTTTAATATTTTTGATATGCAAACATTTACATCGTTGAAAAGTAAAATAATTATAGGTTGCTATAAAAAAATAAGAGTAGATAGTCGTATCTTGTAAACCTGACTTTGGAAGAATAGCTATATCTGCCATTTAATAGTATATTGATTCTGTTGAATAATCTTAACGTGTTTTGAATGTTTGCCGTTTATCTCAATAATAATAATAATAATAATTATTATTATTATTTTACTAATTTATTGTTTACTGTTATACTGTTACCTACATTATTTGTTTTAAATAAAGTGTACTTTTTATTATGGATTTTTTTATCATAATTTGACATGTCACAATTACATTGACATTTAAGCAGTTGGAAAGTGGCATTTTTCTAGTCGGTATAAAGTCTTTTTGCTGGGATGTGACGTGAACAATAAGTCACTTCCCAACTGTTTGGTAGGCTAGAAACGCACATATGTACTAACCAATTGTGAATAGAAGTATATTGTGTGTATCAGAAGCATTCAATGCAATATGGCGCTACATTGATTTTACAAATTTTGTAATTATTCGAATTTATTGTGCGGTGAACAAAAATTTTTCGAAGCGGAAAATTTTGTATCGGTTCTGATTCGGGAGGATTGATGTAGCGATAGGAAAATTTGATTACTCGTTAGCGTGTTTCATTTTTCATGGACACTAATTTGAAACGAAATTTCCCTGTTTTGCTGAATACAACTTTGCTTTCCATTTTACAAAAAATAAGCCATGAATAAACTGGTACTGTAATCAAATTTAATATTTCGATTTATTGTGTACATAGTATAAATTTTATATATAATTTGCTTATAATAAAAGATAATATGATATATATTTTCAAATACACTCACTATATCATAAACCATAACATTCCAATCGAAGGCTTTTGATGATACGAATAACAGTAAATAAATAATTTTATTAAAAACGTGTCTTGAATAAAATTGATATGGCGCATTCATTCTTTTGAATGCATCTGTAAAAAAAACTAACTTTGTGGTGATTGTGAATGTATTATCTGTAGGCTAATAACCCGTACATCAGAAGTGTAAGTGAAATGCATATAGCCAAGGCGTATCTCTGGTCCATATCTATCGAGTGTTGTGTTGTTACTTTCAAGTGAAAAGGAGAATTTTAGATATTACATTCAGGATCAATAGTAAATAGTACCTTTATTTCGAAAACGGCTTATTATACAGAATACTGTAGACATACTTATACATATAAATGTAAATTAAATATTTTCGAAATATCATTCTAATACCCATGATTTATAAATATCAATTCATATTTTTACACAATTTCATGATATACACGTTAAAATTCAGAAAATAAACTAGTCAGTGCAAGTGGTTGCTATAGTAAAAATCTGATGTGGCCAGCACATGACCTCCCGCCAATTCCATGTTTAAAAAAGCAATGAGCTTTAAGTACAGTTTCACTTCCGATTGATCGTTTGTAAACAAAATCTACTTTGTTGTTCCCATAAATAGAGCGGTTTGTAATACGAAATTTTGGATTATATTTTATTATGTTTTTCCTGAAAAATCTGTTAGAGCTTCAAATTAAGTACTACATCCGGTTTATAATATATAGTCAAAATCTAATATGTTGTTTCAAATTATATAAGAGTATTAAATACCTACCAACTTTGCGAAGTTTTGGATCATTAATATATTTTAAGGAAAAATCGTCACACACACATTATTGTCAAAATCATCACCAACTTCCTTATGCTCTAAAACGCAATCTGTGTAAATTCTTCGCCGTACATTATCCATTACGTAAATGTGTAGTTGCAAACTATTATTTGACACTTTGAAATCACGGTCTTATTGAGAGCTGTTTGATATATAATGCTGCAAACATCAAACTTAAATCGAATTATCCTGTATATCTAATATTTATGTATGATGGAAAATATATTATTTTTACAAACCTTAATTTCATTAGAATCATATTTAAACTACTAAATTCTTCTTAAGACGGTTTCATTATTAATTTTAATGAAAATTGCTTCGTGACAGTGACATTTGTTTAAATATGTCAAATTTGTTATTAAAGTATTGTTTTTGTTTGACGCAGCGGCAAAGTGATGTACAAAAATAAATTATTTTATAATATAATATAAAGTTATTTCAAGTTATTTACTAAATGCTATTATCGTAGAATTGAAGATTGTGCCATTATATTCAATTTGTATTGGTAAAAGTTGCTAAAAAATTATATTCTTTGAATTTTTTACAAGAAAAACTATTAAAAGCTTGTATAAATGATACTTTCGGTTATCCGATATACACTAAAAACTAATGAGCTCTTCCCACATTGGTATAGAATGGATATACAAAATTTCAAATTTTTCTGATTGATAGTATTTGAGTAATCGTGTCCACAAGATCCACACACACAGACACACACACACACACACACACACACACACACACACAGACACACACAGACACACACACACACACACACACATACATACCTACAGACATCATTGTAAAAATGTTAAAATCGGATTCTGTGGACATCAAAACGTGCTTATTCACTAAAATCTCTATATATGATTTTTAGCACGATCCCTATACCTCCCTTACCTAGGGTAGCGGGAGGTAAAAATAACAGTAATTGCACTTATATGCTCCAAAATCAAGACGTCATCAAGTCGAACATAATATTTTAACGCATTTTTTAATTTGATGAATTATAGTTCATTTATTCACCACCTGTTGGCACTACTGGATTTGGCAATGTATACGTTTATATGACATGTATCTTGTCCACCGGCTTTTCGTATGATAAAATTTAACATTTGTTTACATTGTTCGTTGATGTTTCTTAGGGTTTTATCACTGTTATCTTGTTATGTATCAAATCTGTATCTTTCACTACAAACAGTAAATGTTTTTCAAGTTGTGCTTCGTTGTTAGTACACCATGTAAACCTAGTAATTCCGTGATGTCATTATCTAGTTGCAAACATTGATGACGTCCCTACTCTGCATAAATATTTTTACTATACATATATGTACGAAGGCAGTGCCAAAAATTTCCGGCCTGATATAGAGTTTATGGGAAAAATTCACCGTCTTATTCTGTGGTAAACGATTGGTCGAAACGGTTTCGATTTGGGCAGGAATCCTTGGAAGATGAGGTCAGAACAGGAAGAACGGCGGACGTGGTGATGAACGATAATATTGCCCTTATTGAAAATCTAATATTAGGCGACCGACGCTTGAAGGTGAAAGAAATAACTCAATTTCTGATACAAGCATTCGTCGAATCATCCACGATCATTTAGGCATGAATAAAGTTAGTGCAAGGTGTTTAGCAGTTCAGCGCCAATGTCATGTTGAATGTGCTTAAAACTTTTTGAAGCTATGTGATGTAAACCCAACAGAGGAGGCCAATTGTCACAGGAGATGAAACTATGGTCCCTTTATCAAAAAGCGAGTTGATGGAATGGAGGCGAAAAGGAGAAACAACGGCAAGAAAGTTCAGGGTCTGCCAGTCGGCAAAAATGGTGACGGCTGCGATCTTTTGGGATTGTGAGGGCATACTTCTTACTTTAAAGAACGTACACGACAGTCAATGGGGCATATTATGCAGCACTTCTGCATAAATTGCAACAAAATATTCGGGAAATGAGACGTGGTAAACTAACCAGAGGCGTGCGTTTGCTGCATGACGCAGCCGTGCACACCGTTGCAATTGCGCAAGCTGCGATTCGTGACTGCTGTTTTAAACAAATTTATCATCCTCCTTATAGACCAGGTATAGCCCCCAGTGACTACTGTCTGTTTGGAAATTTGAAAAAGGACCTTCGAGGGCGCCATTTCAGTGACGACGAAGCAGTGAAGGCTGCAGTTTGGGCACATTTTGAAGACAAACTAAAGGAATTTTTTTTAGGGGTATTGAATTATTACTGAAAGGAAATTTTTGACGCTGCCCTCGTACGTTCAGACATCCTGAATTTTTAAAATTTCCTTTTTTACTTGAAGCAAGTAAATAATGTAAGTTTAAAGTCTAAACTACATAACGCTACACAAACTAGCCCTATTCATGACCGTCTTAGCTCAGCATTACTAGAATTTAAATGAAAGCTTAAAATGCTTCTTATCTACAATGATCATTAACATATTATTTCCAGATAATAAATTACGCAGTTTTGGTAAATTAAGGTTTGCAGACATCTTGTATCTTATTATAATCCGAGGTCGCGGACCAGTTCAAGTTCACATAACATATGCTTCGATTAATGCGATAAATTGAAGCAAAATTATAAACAAATTTTACATCGTTTTACAAATTAGATAAAATTTCAAATTTTAAAATATAATTTGCATCAAAATAGTACTACCGTACTTGTAACTTTTCCTTGTGAGAATAATTCTCCTTTATCAATATTGATTTTAATAATGACTTAAACAAAGCCTTTCTCAGACAAATCAAGTTGAACGCGTACTCATTTTGTAATGAATATTTAGACTTGAAATTTTCCCTTACAATTTTTCTAGTCATATATTAATATAACCTAACTTAACCCTCAAAACTCACGCCAGAAAATTGTGTACGGTTACGTTATTATATAATATATATATATATAAGTTATAGTGCTACCCCTGTACTACATAATAGACAAAGTGCCGATGTGCCAGAACGTGACTCTATCATATTTCAGTAGTATAAAAACATATGTAATGCTTTAGATTAGTCAGTCTGTATTCTATTATCATATTATCAAGTAGTTTATAGCATATTATAATTTGTACTCGCAAAAATAAAACTTTTTAAAAACCTATTTGATCGAACGAGAAATTTAAGTGGCGCAGTCTTGGTAGGATTGCCAAAACAATTTAGCGAATATAAATTGTTTCACTTTCGTGATTAATTTGGCAAAATTCGAATATCTCCATACTTCGATCACCGTATCCTGCATCTGAGAGGACATCAGAAGCAAGACACATCTCGACGAGCCGAGCGAGCCAAGCTGAGCGGACATCAGTGCAACTCCTGCCTCAACTTCGAGACGAGACCGTGTTCGACTTCAGGGCACATGAAGCCGACACTACTATTTTTGTGAGTACCATATGTCATTCAGAGAACCAGAATCTTTGTCAGATTCAAATAATTCAGAAGCAGACTCCGATCTCGAAACAGAAGATCGTATAATTAATTTAAATACAAATCCTATTAATAATATCACATTAAGAACGCCATTACTAAACATGGTTACTCCAGTATTAAAAAAGGAATATCTGGACATGGTGCCAGAGTTCCATGGGGAACGTGAATTACTCCCTAGGTTTACTAGCGTTTGTGAAAAATTAGTAACAAAATTTTATAATACTACAAACACAAACGATTTCCAAAATGAATATTTAATGAGCAGTATATTAGCCAAAATAAAAGGTGAAGCTGCTATTAATATTGCAAGTTCCACAATTTCAAAGTGGGAAGATTTGAAAACAGCACTAAAAAATGCTTATTCAGACAAACGTGACTGGTTCACACTAAATATGGAAATAACAGAGCTGAAACAAAATCCTAATGAAAACGTTTTTGATTTTTACGGTCGTTTACAACACCTCTTAAATTTACAAATTTCTTATATTTCAACAAACGCTGCTGCCGAAGCATCCGTAGTAATGATTGACTATTTTCAACATTATGCTTTACGCGTTTTACTAAAAGGTTTGAAAGAACCTATAGGTCAATTAATGAGGGCAAAGAACCCTACAGACTTAAATTCAGCTTTAAGTATGTTAGCAAATGATTTTCAATTTGAATATTATGCCAAATCCAAAACCACTAATCAGAATACACACAAATTAAATCAAAAACCACAAATCCACCAACCAAGATACAATATTCCTAAACCCATACCCTACTTTAATTACACACCCAATAAAACTCTGCATCCTTCACCTATGCAACAAACGACATACAGACAACAATATACTCCTCAACAACAAAAACAATATACTCCTCAACAACAAAGACAATATACTCCTCAACAACAAAGACAATATACACCGCAAACACCACGCCAAGGTCCATCCACCAGACAAAACCTTCCTGCACCTACTCCGATGAGTATTTCCACGCGAAATACAACTCAATACCGTCCTGCACAAAACCGCGCAAACACAGCGGGAGAATTATTTAATATCAACGAGTCAGCAGAATCTGCCGTTGACCCATATGTTTATTACGATAACCAAGAACAAACTGACCAAGTATTAATTGATAACAATGATTATGAAAATCCACAAAACCCCGACAATTTCGAAGACGATAATTTTTTAGACATCGCAGCCTCGGAAACAATAGAAACATTTTACCCGGAGTCGAACTAATGAACCTAACAAATAAAAGTAAATTACCTTATATTATATTCCCTGAAAATAATCTGAAAGTTTTAATAGACACAGGAAGTACGAAATCTTTCATAAAACCTACCATAGCGCATAAATATTACAAAAATTCAATTTTTAAAGACCCTTTCCAAATTTCAACTGCGCATGGAACTTCAATTGAGAATTACAGCACACTCGTACCTATTTCAAAATTATTTAATTTAAAGAAAAATGCAAGTTTAAAATATCACATTTTTGATTTTCACGATGAATTCGATCTCTTATTAGGATTAGACAATCTGAGTACATTAAAAATAATTATAGACCTGAATAAAAATGTAGTAACAACACCCACCTGCCAAATAAAAATTCAACATCAAAATTCTGAAAATAAAATTAATACAAACAAAATTTGTCAGCCAAATAATAATGTAACATTAGACCCCAAAACCGAAAAGGTAATCAAAATTCAAGTAACTCAACAAAACGGAACCATATTAATACCAAAACAACAACAGAATAATTTAATCATCCCCGAATGTGTCACCACAGCCAATAATTACCATGCACTTTGTACAGCAATTAATAACTCAGAATCACATATCAACTTTACACAATTAGAACCAATTACTGTAGAAAACATCTCTAACTATGAAACGTACTCATCACCCAATTTTAATTTCATTCAATCAGAAAAAATTAAATTTGATATTTCAAAAATTCGGTCAGATCACATGAATTCGGAAGAAAAATCAGCTATCACTAATTTAATTCACGATTATTCTGATATATTTCACGTAGACGACAAAAATTTAACATTTACTAATCAAATTAAACATTCCATAAAAACAAGTGACGAAATTCCTATTTATACGAAATCTTATAGATACCCAGAAATTCACCGACAAGAGGTACGTTCTCAAACACAAAAAATGTTAGATCAAAATATTATTAGACCATCATGTTCGCCATGGTCATCACCTATTTGGGTTGTCCCAAAAAAACTTGACGCATCTGGTAAACGCAAGTGGCGTATAGTGGTAGATTACAGGAAATTGCACGAAAAGACTATTAGCGACAAATACCCATTACCGAACATAACTGATTTACTAGACAAACTCGGACGCTGTCAGTATTTCACTACGTTAGACTTGGCATCTGGTTTCCACCAGATTGAAATGGACAAACAAGACATTCAAAAAACTGCATTTAACACGGAAGACGGGCATTATGAGTTCACTCGTATGCCTTTTGGCTTAAAAAACGCACCCGCGACATTCCAACGCGTTATGGACAATGTTCTGAGAGGGTTAGTAAACAAAAAATGCCTTGTTTACCTCGACGACATTATTATATTTAGTACCAGCCTACAAGAACACATTCAAAATTTAAAATTAGTTTTCGAACGTTTGAAAAATTCAAATTTCAAAGTACAACTAGATAAATGCGAATTTCTTAAAAGAGAAGTAGCGTATCTCGGGCATATCGTAACCCCTGAGGGCGTGAAACCAAATCCCGACAAAATTTCGGCTGTTCTAAATTTTCCAATTCCAAAAACTACAACACAAATTAAAGGTTTCTTAGGACTTTTAGGCTATTATCGAAAATTTATTAAAGACTTCGCTAAGATAACAAAACCGCTGACTAGACGCTTAAAGAAAAATGCTGTTATTGACATTAACGACCCTGAGTACAGACAATGCTTTGAAAATTGCAAGAATTTGTTGACTAACGAACCACTACTCCAATATCCTGATTACGACAAAGAATTTAACTTGACATGTGACGCGAGCCAGCTGGCTATTGGAGCCGTGTTATCCCAAGGTAGTCTAGGCAACGACCTACCAGTAGCTTACGCTAGCAGAACACTGAACGAGACAGAGATAAACTATTCTACCATTGAGAAAGAAATGTTAGCTATCATTTGGGCGACTCAGTATTTTAGAACTCACTTATTAGGACGCAAATTCAAAATCTATACAGATCACCGACCCTTGCAATGGCTATTCTCGTTAAAACAATGTAGCCAAAAATTAATAAGATGGCGCCTCAAATTAGAGGAATATGACTATGAAATAATCTATAAGAAAGGCAAACTTAATACCAATGCCGACGCCTTAAGCCGTATACCTGTTGAAATTAATAAAACTCAAAATTTACAATCACAAACACAAGTAGATGACACTCCACTAGCTCTATTCAAAGACTACTTAGATAAGAAACATTGCCTTAATCACAATAATAACAATATTATTGAAGTAATAGGAAATCTATTCGATGCACCATCTGACTCTAGTCTAGCTCATTGCGTGAGCAAAGATTTAGAAATGTCATCGGGTATTGCCAAAAATTTTAAAATTAAATTTAACAACGTACACAAATTAAAATCTCAAAATCCTCAACTTCATAACCTAGTATATTTAAAAACCCCACAAAGATATCTATTATACTTAATAACAAAGGAAAATTATTACAATAAACCTACTAAACAAGACATATTCTATACCTTACTAAATTTGAGAAAATTCTGTTTACATAATAATATCAAAAATTTAAGTATACCAAAAATTGCATGTGGACATGACAATCAAATTTGGAACGAAATAAAATCAATGTTAAAATATATTTTTGATAATACCAACATACTAATAACCGTTTACAAACTCCCTGAACCCAAAATTCCCCAGGCCGAATTAAACATAAACGAAACAGAAAACATGAAACACTTTCATAAATTCATAGAAAATTTTAACACAGAGTTAAGGAATAAAACAGATAACAAAGACGACGATACGCAATCCCTTGCAGTCGAGGTAGGTGACTCACAACATAATGAGATAAACGATGACGACACAAGCGATAGCGATATCACAATACATTCAAGTAAAGAAAATCCTATCGTCGGAATCCCGATAGTAGAATGCCCCGTAAACTATGGCAAAAATCAAATTATTATAACAGAAGTCGATTTTAATCCCAAACAAGTAAAAATTACAAAATTATACGAACACAAAAAATTACGAATGGAAGTAGAATTTTCAAAAAATAATTACAAAACTGAAATGATTGCTTTTATTAAAGAATATCTTGTTCCAAAAATAAAATATCATATTTATTTTCAAAACGAACTATACGAAAAATTCAGTTTAATTCTTCAAAATTATTTCAAAAATTCTCAACTATGTTTAGTAAAATGTACAAAATATTTAAGCGACGTTACCAATGAGGAAGAAATCATACACATCATATCGAATTACCACTGCAGCAAAAGTAACCACCGTGGTATCGATGAAACAGAAGCGCGTATAAAACAACAATATTACTGGCCAAAATTAAGAAAATCCGTTCAAACATTTATTAATAGCTGTGAAATATGCCAAGTAACAAAATACGACAGGCGACCCTTAAACGTAAATTTAAACATCACACCCACAGCTACGAAACCTTTCCAAATTTTACATATAGACAGCATTACTTTAGAACAAGCTAAATTTTTGACTATCGTAGATTCATTTTCAAAATATGCACAAGCATACAAATTAAATTCAGGACAAGGCATAGAAGCTTGTAATAACCTAGTCAAATATTTTACACATCATGGAATCCCAGAACAAATTATTTCAGATAACGGGTTAGAATTTAAAAACTCAGTCGTAAAAGAATTGCTGACACTACACAAAATCGACATACATTTCATAAGCTCACAACATCCAGAATCTAACGGCATAATAGAACGATTCCACTCGACCCTTATCGAACACATAAGACTGTTTAACAATCAAAAAGAATACAAAACGGAGCCTATAGAAGCCAAAGTAAATTATGCGTTATTAGCTTATAATAACACAATTCATTCTGTCACAAAATTGAAACCATGCGAAATTATTACCGGCCATTTAGATACCAACTCCCCATTTAATATCGACCTCGAAAAACAGCTTATTAACAATTATATAGAAAGTCATAAGAATAAAACTAAATTACTTTACGAATCAATTAGAGACAAAATCCAGGCAAATAAAGAAAAGGTAATAAATAAATGTAATGAAAATAGAGAAGAATTACCCAAAATCCCCAAAAAGGTATACGTGAAAAATAAACAGAAACAACAAAAAACTAAAAACAAATACAAACCCGAAAAGCTAAAGAAAATTAATAAACGTCTTAAAACAGGAAAAATACAAACCACCCACGGTAATACAACAGAGAATATCCACCTCTCTAACATTAAACGTCCTAGAAAAAAAACTTACAATTTTGAACCAATTCCAGGTTGTTCGCATTGGGACAAGGAACAATAATTAGAAACATAACAGAAAACCTCGGAATCCTTCCCATCAATCTCGGTCCTGCCAAACTCGAAAAGACGACTCACACCTTCATACACTACTACAATCTCCAAGCTCTCCTTAATCAGTACAACAATCTAAACACACAATACTCAGCACTAAAATCAAGCATATCGAACCATTCACAGTATTTCAATGAACTCGAAAATTATGATAAAATATTAGAATTTATTCGGACAAAAATTGACACAAAAATTAATAACATCGGATTTCATTCTGATCACCATAAAACTAAACGTGGCTTAATAGATGGATTGGGGACAATATTCAAATCAGTCACAGGAAATTTAGATGCCGAAGATGGCAAAAGATATAACGAAATGTTTGCACATATGCAAGAAAACGAGCATAATTTGGAAAGTCAACTCAAACTCTCATATTCGGTGAACCACCAAATTATTCAAAATTTTAATAAAACAATCTCAGATATTCAACACAACGAGGAAATATTAAAATCCAAAATTTTACAACTTTTCAAAATTATAAACAGTACGCACATTCAAAGTATACTGTATGGCAAAAATATTTACGATCAACTTACTATATTATACAATTCTATATTAAGCGTCTTACAAGACATTGAAAATTCAATCACCTTTTGTAAATTAAGAACGGTGCATCCTAGTATAATACACCCCATGGAGCTACTAGCAGAATTAAAACAAATATCAAAATTTTACCATTTGCAGTTACCATTCGAACCCAGACAAGAGAACCTTTTAGACATCGAATCCTTGTTAAAAATAAACTGTAAAATAGAAGCGACCCAAGTAATCTATTTCATTTCTACCCCCATAAATTTCGAAAAAACTTTTGAACTCTACTACATGTACCCAATTCCAACCAAATATGAATCAAAATTTATTACAATCATCCCTAATACGAAATATCTTCTTAAATCTGATAAAGAGATCGTGCCCCTGAATGATATGTGTGTTCAAGCAAAAATATTTCAGTGCCCTAATAAATATCACGCCCACTTCTCAGCGATCTGCGAAGAAGAAATATTCCAAAATCAAACTTCGAGTCACTGCCATTACACAAAAATTAACTTAATTGAAAATCATGTCGAAGTAATTCCAGAAATCAACAAATACCTAGCCGTTTTCCCACACGAGGAGAAAATCACCATTAAATGTCACGAAGAAACCAACATCCAAACCTTAGAGGGAATCTTCCTAATCAATAATCAAGACAACTGCGAAATTCACTTCAGACAACAAATACTAATATTCCAAAATGAAAACCATGGCCAACCCCTACTACTTCCTAAACTGAACCTAAAATCCCAACCGTATAAAATTACAAATTTCTCCATTAACCTAAATCCCTTGAAATTAAATGATATCTCCTTGAATCCAATCGTTCCGATAACAGAAAAAACATACAACATGCACATCCCAAGTATATGGTCCATCATCCTGTACGTGGTTGCTGCAATCATCGTTGGGTACTTCATACGTAACCAAATAAAGAAGAGGAAATCAGCCAAGCTGAGGTCATCTCGCACCCCAGAAGACGTTGAACTTCAACTCCCCCAGGAGGCTCGAATCTGAGGAGGGAGGAGTTATAGTGCTACCCCTGTACTACATAATAGACAAAGTGCCGATGTGCCAGAACGTGACTCTATCATATTTCAGTAGTATAAAAACATATGTAATGCTTTAGATTAGTCAGTCTGTATTCTATTATCATATTATCAAGTAGTTTATAGCATATTATAATTTGTACTCGCAAAAATAAAACTTTTTAAAAACCTATTTGATCGAACGAGAAATTTAAGTTATATATATATATATATATATATATATATATATATATATATATACAGGGTGTCTCAATAAGCTTGCTCACTATTGGTAACTTTTTTATTTGAAGAGATACGAGGTTGGTTAAATTAGCAAAATTGCGCCATTTTATATTAGATAATTGGTCATGTAGACAAAATAAAAATTGTGTCAGCGGTTCCCAAAATTTGGGACAAAATATATATTTTTTAAATGGAACTATATATTTTTTATTATCTTATTGGAAAGAGTATTTTTTTCTCTTTCCAATAAGGTAATGTTGTTTATGTACAATTTTTTCAAATAAACGAGTTATTTACGTTTAAAGATAAAAATTATCTTTTATTAGTTTAGGTCAAGTAAACTATGGAAACAATTGTCTTTTATAAAATTATTATTTTATTATTTTATTTAAATTTTGGGAACCGCTGCCACAATTTTTATTTTGTCTACATGACCAATTTTCTAATATAAAATGGCGCAATTTTGCTAATTTAACCAACCTCGTATCTCTTCAAATAAAAAAGTTACCAATAGTGAGCAAGCTTATTGGGACACCCTGTATATATATATATATATATATATATATATATATATATATATATTAACGCAAATAAAACTTATTTTGGAGCATATAAGTGCAATTACTGTTATTTTTTAAAAAATAAATTTAACTTGGAAGGTATAACTTTTCTGTGTTACCTTTTACGAAGCTGGATGCTTCGTAAAAGGTAACATCAACGTTATTACATTTTTTTTTTTGTGATTTTGTTTCAATTAGATGGCTTATAACTAAAAAGAAGTAAGTTTTATAATTTTTTAACAAACCATTACTGGCGTGTCTAATGCCCGTTTGCACCAACAAGACTTACGCTTTAAGTCTTCTCAAATTTTAAGTCTGACCTAAATTTCTTTGCACCACGTACAAATTGGGAACTTAAATTTAAGCCCCCGGCAGTTGGCGACTTAAACTAGACTTAGCCTGCAAATCGTCACAATCTGTGTTTAGTTTTTGTATCTCATATTACTAACATACTACATTTTAACGTTTATGACGCTGACGACAATTTACAAGAGAGCTGCACAATGCACATTTAACAAAAATAACTTTTTTAAAAGTATATTTTTTAAACAATTTCGATTTTCAGACGTCGACTTCGTAAATGATAAGTATGTTAATTGTGATAATTGTTTTATTTTGAAATAATATTTTTTCCATACATGTTAGTGCGTCTCCTGTAAATCATTTGTTAATTTTTTTCGAACTCTCGCTATATATTGGAAATCACTTGCCCAGTATTGCAGATTTTTTTGGAGTGATTTTAGTACAGGATCTCGAATTATTGTATGTCACGTGTTGGATGAGCAAATTGTATTTAATTAATAGGTTTGTAAAAATGCCTCAAAAACAAGATGATATTAAACAAACTCAAAATGATTTCTATTTGCAAGCTGCAAATTTTCATCGAGTATTTCTGTTATTGTTAAGCAAATCGTTGTACGTACATGCACACATAATTCTTAAATAATTTACTTTACTGATTTATTCAGATGAATTAATAATGTATTTAATGTATGTTTCATTAGATACTGGTATAAAAATTCAATCCCCAGGTGTGTCATTTGAACTCCTATTTCGTTTTTCAAATATCGCTAAAATAATAAATCCCGAATATTATTTCCAGTTATGTGTTATATTTATATAAATTTTATTTGCCCAAAACCAATGTTTTAATTATAAGATTATAAGTAAATAATAGTCATTGGCGCATATAAAATATAATTCTTTCTTATTAATTCATGTTTATATTATTGAATAATTAATTTTTATGTTTTACGCATGTGTCAAAATAAGTGAGAAGTTAGTAATTAGAGAAATTCCCTAGAATATCTCGGCTTACCTAATCTCAGCTCAAATATTCGTTGTGCAAACGACTTATATTTTAAGTCCGGCTTACCGTTAAAGTTAACTTAGCAAAGTCAAGGCTTAAATTTTGTTGGTGCAAACGGGCATAAATCATACACGAGTGCTTGCGTGGTATCCCTTATGCCCGTTTGCACCAACATGACTTAAGCCTTAAGTTTTCTGAAATTTTAAGTTTGACCTAAATTTCTTTGCACAACGTAAAAAACGAGAACTTAAAGTCCTAAGCCAGGCATAAATTTAAGCCCCCAGTAGATGGTGACTTAAACTAGACTTACCCTATAAATCGCCACAACTTGTGTTTAGTTTTTGTATCTCATATTGGTAACATATTAAATTTTAACATTTATGACACTACCGACATGAGGGCTACACATTTAACGAAAATAACTTTGTTAAGCGATAACATAATTTATTAAAAATTATTGTGTTAAAATGCAAAGTCATAATGCTAAAGCAAAGGTAAATGCATAAGTTTACAGCTTACATAAACCATACTTATTCGTATTAATAAAATAATTATACCCAGATTACATGTTTTTCTAATTTACTGAAATTCTATCAACTTTCAACATAGGACATGTTACATAAAGTACCCTTATTTTTTGTCGTAGTACACATTTATGTAATAAAAAAGGGGGGGTTCCATTTAAAAAAATTGTCTTTTTTGAAGTTTGTCAACTGTAATTTTGGTGTAACGTACCCGTCACATTTTTATAAATAATCAAGGATTCTTCTATGGATAATGTAGCTTAAAGTCTCCTTTATAAAAAACTTTTTTCAGATTATAAAAATTCGATCTCGTTCCCGATATACAGAGTTTTGAAAATGTGCCGGATTTCAGACAAAAAATCAAAAAAGTTGAATAACGCCGGAAGTAGTTGATCATAAGTAAAATGTTTTTATTGCTTCATATGTAAAATTTTCCGCTGCATTCAATGGTAAAATAAAATATAGCGTATTCCATTTAAAATAAGAAAGTTGAGGTCAATTTCCGGTCAAACCGGAAATGCTATTGCTTTGAAAATATTTTAGTTAAAACGGGCATATTGGATAACCCCTAGATACCAAATTTCGTCAAATTATATTAAATAGTATTTAAAATATAGATAGCGTAAGCTCGTTCTGAGACACCTGTATATGACGAATGGAATCAATCATCAATCATGACTAAATTCTGAGTATTGTTTTTGTAAGTCATGTAATAACTTATCTCATAAGTAATCAAATATATTTATGCACATTCTGAAGCAATTAAAGAATTTGTCATTATGCTCGCGCAGTTTTTTAAAATTGACATAGAATGCTCCATCTACCTATCTTTCAGATAATATGTACTCAATCAATATCGAATTTTTCTACCTTCTTTCTGATTTTTTCTTTCGTAAGTATAATAAATAAAATAAAGACAATTAGTCCAGTGAACGAAGCATTTTCCCCTTCAAAAGATCGAGTAGTTGTATAGGTTGGTGGGTAAGTCGAAAATCCAAATTTCCACAACTCCCCCTCCTCCGCTTCCTCCGCCATCTTTTTATCGTTTTTTTTTTTGTAAATTGACCGCCACTCCATTGCATTGATCGTAAAAAAAATAATTGTATTTTGTAGGTAATTAAATTTTCTACATCAAGAAGGAGTGGAAAAAAACTCAAATTTTGCTAAGTAAGAAAACATAGCCTTTTTTGTTAGCTTCATAGCTCCGTTGCTATTAATCGTACAAAATAACGTTACGTAAATAATTTGCAGGAAATTTTATCTTCTATAAATCGGCAAATAACTTTCTTTGAAGTTATGTGCAATAAACTGAAAAAAGTGCCGATTTTCGGTGGTTTTTACAAGATAGCGGAGGAAGCGAAAGAGGGGGGATTGTGGAAATTTGGATTTTTCACTAACCCACCAACCTATACAACATATCTAAAATTTAGACCTTCCAGACCTTTTGTAGGGTACATCCCTTTTTTAGCCTCCGTTCACTGGACTAAATGTTGTTTTTTTCATATTGGGTGGGGCATTGGGCACCACCCGTCAACAATACAATACAATACGTCATTGGACGATGTAACCATCATTCCGATGGCGACACACTCTCCGATATTCTAATTTAACGAGTCTGGAAGTAGGTTTCATGACGTCACAACAGTGGCCGAATTGTACTTCAGCGAGTACAGCGGTGAATGGGCGATACACACTTTTTTCAAAATATTGCAAAAACTGTGGCAGATATGAAAAAAGTTTATAAATAGTTAAATTATACTTTAACTTAAAAATGTAGAGTTTTTACAAATTTCTTAGTGGGAAAAGAAAAGTCAATATGTATCTTAAACACCATGTTATTTTATAGGTTTACTACGGCTAAACGACCGCTTAAATATTTTCTGTTAATACAGTTTGATAGAAAATATTATTTTTTTATAATATTGTTTATGTACATTTTTCATATCTGCCACAATTTTCGTAGTATTTTGAAAAAAGTCAATATGTATTTTTACGCTATGTTATTTTATAGGCATAAATATTTTCTATTAATTATAGAGAAATTTATTTTCATACGTAATATAACAAGTGATATGATTATCATCGATGATATTTTCGAGTGGTACCGAGTTGCAGATGCTGCTTCGGTTTCACGAGGAATATCTTCGATTATTAATCATATGACGAGCTTATACAAATATTTAATGGGAGAATATAATGTATTTTTGTTGAAATTAACTGTCAATGTTGTAAAAATCCCTTAGTAACGAATATGAATAATGTTATAATTTCTTTGTTTTTTCCCTTCGCTGTAATAGACATGTAACTAGGGAGATTTCGAATGTTGATTGGAGGAAAAGATGCTATGTGACTAATGAATTATGTTCTCTATAATATTGTTTATATACATTTTTTTCACATCTGCCACAGTTTACGCGGTATTTTAAAAAAGTCTGTTCTCCCATTAAACGCTGTAGTAAAGGCCATTGTTGTAACGTCACAGTTGGAGTAGGGATACCGTTTAAGGCTCATTAGAATAGAATTTTGGAGACTCCGCCTGAGGCCTGTGTGGAAAGTCTTCCCGACACCGATACCGCCACCGACAATATCGTACGCAATTAGTAAAAGCTCTTCATTTATCGTATCTACAGTACAGTGAGTAAAATACGTATACATATACGAGGGTTCAATACACTTTTGTAATCGAATTTTCCAGAGATGGAAAGCTTTGAGCCATTCATTTTCTGGAATCGTATTAAAATACTCCATTATGGTGTTGTTAATCTCCTCTTCTGACGTAAAATGACGACCACGTAAATGTTTTTTCAAATTAAAAAATAGCCAGAAGTCACACATTGCAAGATTAGGAGAATACGGTGGATGCTCAATGACTTTAATACCATTTTCTTTAAAAAAATTAACAGTTGTCGCAGCGGTATGGGAGGACGCATTATCATGGTGAAGCATTAAACCCTTAATTTTCACACTGCGAAAAATTTCAGGTAGACATTTTTGTGTGTCCCAATGGGCAGTAACAGTCTTCTGTCCCTCTAACCTAATTGCTTTCACAAGACCTGTACTGGTGTTGGGTCATCTTCAAACACCCATACCCTACTTTCTTGACGCGTTGGAACATCATAAAAGGGTATGTAAGTTTCATCGCCAGTTACAATTTTAAAGTAGCGGGACTAATTGTAACACGCTTGACTTTTTGTTCTTCCGTTAAGTTGTGTGGCACACAACGAGAAACAATTTTTCTAACACGAAGTTCTTCATGCAAAATTTTTGCTATTGCTGCGGATTCAATGCGAAGGGCATCTTTCATCGTTTGATAGGTGACACGATTGTCATCCTTTATCATTTGCCTGATGGCAGCTACATTTTCTGGCACTACCACTGTACAAGGTCTCCCTGAGTGTTTCTCATCACGCAAGAAATTACGGCCTCTTTTGAATTCTGAAAACCAGCGAAATATAGTTGCTCGAGATGGAGCTTCATTTCCAAATGCCAATCGTAGACGTTCCTCGCACTGTTCTTCACGTAATCCAATTCTAAAGTCGTAGTAAATCATAGCGCGATAATGCTCTCTTCCTAACTTCATGTTGCAGTTTATTTCCACTTCGAATTCCACCACAATAAATCACTTCAACCAGATGTTATTATTGGACAGATATTTTAAATAAATTGTAGTTTGACATTTGTGCACTAAAAATTTTCCAAAGCCAACTGTTTCCCAGCATCTCAATAATTTTGGAGTGACCCTCGTATACGCATACACTACTTTTCCTTAGTACTTATGGAGGAACTAACCTAACTTATACGATGCTTCTACTTTCATTGCCATAAAAATGTTATTTACAATTTCATAAAAATTTATTTAACTGGTGTATTACTTGTCACGCTTTGTAAGAGATAAAATAAAAAGTAAAGCAGTGCAATAATTTATATCCATAATTCATGTGGTCGCATAAGGCTGGCCTGACAGTGAGTTTTTGTGGCTGTACAAATAGCTCGTCATTGGTATGTGTTGCAGACTTGTATATATGATGTCCCGAGTTACATTGCAGAACTTACAAGCACGGCTCGGCTCGGCTCGTCTAGTGTGTGCATTGCGACGAGTTAATCCCGCTCGGATAATCCCCAGTAATGAAGTGGCATTTTGCAATTGCTTGATTATATGTGCGTGTGTGCGGTCAGCACAGTGGCGGCGAGAATGGGAACTCAGCGTAAACTTTTTCTTTGCATATAATGGTTATAAATAATTTATCTACTTCTGTTAATTTATATATCTACTCGGCGTATTTTTTTTCCTTGCCTAGATACTGGTTAAAAATATAAATAATTTATCTAGGTACTTCTGTTAATTTATAGATATACCTATTCATTATATTTTTGTTTCTTGATATGTAATGAGTTATGATCACGATGTATAATATAGACTGTGAGTGCGCTTAATATATGTACAAAACTATATACCGATGAAAGGCATATACCAAACGTCCGGAAGATTATAATGCAGACGAATCAGACGATGAAAACGTATACAGTGTTTCCCATTTAGAGGTGCCACCATTGGGATCTCGAGAACTGTAAAGCCTGTATCCCACGATACAACGTATCAGCAATTTATTGCAGTTAACGGCAACAGTTGCTCGTATGTGTGACAAAACGCTGTGTGCTAGGCAACTTTTTAGGTGCAATTAGTTTAGATGTATGCAGCTAAACTTTTTCGATAACTGCAACTTTCTAGGAACAACTCGTTTGGGCGCATGCGCTAGATCACAGGTGCAGCATGCAGCAACCAAAAATAACTTATGTTAGAAGCATCGTATGATCACGCAGGCGTCATTCTTGTCAAAATCATACTTTTATTATCAACAATACGTGTGCTTGCATATTAAGTACATACAATTGAAGACTGCTATTTTAAATAATAAACATGTGGGAGAGGAACTGATCAATCTCATGAAAAGTTACCCAGTTTTATGGGATGTTAAAGATCAAATATCAAAATTTCCCTATATCTGGTAGAAACTTTAAGCAACGCATTTCCCTAGATTTTAAGGAAACATACATTCCGTGGGATAGAATAATCGTCATGTTGCCGATATCGGCAACTCAAGTTGCTCGTATTTTTCATCGTGGGATACGGCCTTAAGAGATACGATGTCGGTTAAATGGAACTTTTTATGCGCCTTTGGGAGGCCATCTCAGATGTGCTTTTATTTTTCCAAAAATTCTCATAGGACACTAGATAATGACGAAAAACTGAATATTGTTGATTTTTTCTTTTTCAAATAAGTTCTAAACTATTAATAATTGAGAAAAAAGTTTCAAATATAAAAGATAGATATTTTTATTAACTAACCAGTGGCGTACGAAATAAATTTTTATATCTGTAAATTTTTGAGATATAACACAAACTTATATTTTTTTAAATGGAACCCATATCTGATTTTAGTCTCAAAAAAATAAATATTTTTTTCTGTTTTCAACGATGTAAGGGTTATTATGTTTTATATTTGTTTTGCCTTCAAAAATTATTATTTTTTCCTTATTTTGTATTAAATTTACAATTATTTTGAAAATATTGGTAGATTTCTATTTGGAAATACTCCTTGTATATAAATAATTTATTTCCTTAAAAATATTTGCTCAAAATTCGTATCAAATTAATTTTTATATTTTGTATCAGGTCGCCCTTGGCACATCATAGTGTAACTTGTAATTATGAGTCTAGAATAAAAATATTAAGTAATAAACGCATAAAACAAATTATTTTGATCAAATACAATATAATTAATAAAAATAATAATGTTTTTCTGGGAAATAATTAGAAAATTCAGGAAAATAAAGAGAAAAATTAAATTTTAGGAGCAAAATAAATATAAAACATAATAACCCTTACACCATTGAAAAGAGAAAAAAATATTGATTCTTTTGAAACTAAAATCAGATATGGGTTCCATTTAAAAAAATATAAGTTTGTGTTATATCTCGAAAATTTACGGATATGAAAATTTATTTCGTACGCCACTGGTTAGTTAATAAAAATATCTATCTTTTATATTTAAAACGTTTTTCTCAATTACTAATAGTTTAGAAGTTATTTGAGAAAGAAAAAATCAACAATATTTAGTTTTTCGTCATTATCTAGTGTCCTATGAGAATTTTTGGAAAAACAAAAGCACATCGGAGATGACCTCCCAAAGGTGCACAAAAAGTTCCATTTAACCGACATCGTATCTCTTATAGTTCTCGAGATCCCAATGGTGGCACCTCTAAATGGGACACACTGTATAGCAAAAAAAGAAATATGGAGAAGAGTTACGTCATCAAAACATTAAAAAAATTGTAGTAATGACGGAATGATATTTATGTTTAGAAAAAGGATGAAAATTACAATTATTGGAAAGTGGAACAATGTTTTTGCATGCATTTTTAATTTATTTAATTTATACGTTTTATACGTTTATATGACGTCTCATGCCAAATGTACTATCCTATAATTCGTTTTTGCTTTTTCGAATGACTAACTTTTGTTTACGTTGTTCGTTGTTTTTACCTCTCGCTACCCTTAGTAAGGGAGGTATAGTGATTGTGCTAAAAATCGGATATCGAGATTTTAGTAAATGTCTATGTTTTAAGGTCCCTAGAATCCAATTTTAACATTTTCAGTATGTGTGTGTGTATGTGTGAGTATGTATGTACTTATGTGTATGGATTTTGATTTTGTCTCTAATCTAACTCAAATAATGTCATTCAGAAAATTCTGACACCTTGTATTTCGACCCTATTCTAATATGAAACCTATTTCTTGAAAAAATACCATTAAATATTATTTTTTCGCTTTTTATGTCATGGTAAAAATTAAAGATTATTGAAATTTCCACAGGTATACATAAATACTTTTTCTATATATTTTACAGATAAATTTAAAAAATAATCTTTTTTATATATCTCCGAGCCTATGATTTAAAGATTACTTTGTTACACAGTTCATATTTCAAATATAAGTAACTGACAGGGACAGCTAAATGTCACTGTCAAAAACTAAACACTTCAAATTAATAATGGTGACATTTTAAAAACAAAATAGTAAATAAAGCAATGCAAAGAATTTAATACAGTTTGCAGCATTAATAAATATGTAGGTACATATTTAAATTAATAAAAATTAAACAGCGGTAGATATTGTGTTGGCCACAACAGATTTTTTTCGTATAATTTCATTACTGTTGCGCTGTTGCCTATCAAATCTGTATTTTCCAGAATAAACAGTAACTGTTTTTCGAGATAGAAGTACATTAGTATACCATTTGAACCTAGCAATTCCGTGACGTCATTATCTAGCTACAAACTTAGATGACACGACTCCTCTGCATAAAATTTTTACTGTATACCCAACAGGAGCGGATTGAAGATGTAAATCGGCCCGGGCGATTATTCTTAGTCCGGCCCTTTTCGGTGTGAAAAGGATATAATACATGCTCGTATAAGTACACTGCTAAACAAAAAAAAAAGAAAATCGGACACTTGTTTTTTTTTATTATCTCGAGAACTATAAGAGCTACGAAGTCGGTTAATTGGACGAAAATTATCCTATATTAGGATGCCATTTTAGCAATGTATTGTTTATTCAGAAGAAGTGCATAGGTTACTAGATACGGACAAATATGTAAATTTTGCAGTTTTTTTTTTGTTTTTTTAATTTTGATTTGCGATTTGCACTTCTTTAGGACACTTTTTAAAGCTCTTTCGAATAGCGATATTCATATTTTTGTCATTGTACTGTATTTCACGCTACACTACCAAACAAAGCTGCGTGGACGCACTCCAAGGGTTAACGGTTAACTGTCAAATATCATTTATCAACTGCCAACGGTAAACGTACTTCAAGGGTTAACGGTAAGGTAAATGGTTAACGGTTAATTGTCAAATATCAACTATCAACTGACAACAGTAAACGGTATTTTCCACGCCGCTTTGTTTTGTGAAACCCAGTAGTGCAAAAAAATGTGTATTGCCAATCGAAAGAGCTTAAAAAGTGTCCTAAAGAAGTACAAATCAAAATCTGGAATCATTTTATACTTCAAAATTTTTCAAAAACAAAAAACTGTAAAATTTACATATTTGTCTGTATCTAGTGATCTATGCATTAAGCCTGAAAAAAAGAAAAACAATACATTGCTAAAATGGCACTCTAATATATAGCTTTTGCCTAATTAACCGACTTTGTACCTCTTATAGTTCTCGAGGTTACAAAAATAAAAATTAAAAATCCAAGTGTCTGATTGTTTTTGTCCAGCAGTGTATAATAATAATTTTTATTTATGAAAATTATCACACTGTTGTATGTATATATTTTTTGTGTCTCCATCCGGTAAGTAATTGTATATAATGTACTTCAAAATTGTCCAGAAACATGCAACCAGCCTAGGCCTATAGACCAATAGGATTGGCTTTGAAATTAAAATATTTCGATGATACCAACGTAAAAATCCTAGTATTTAATATTTGGAACGAAATGAATTGGCAATATTGTCTGGGGTAAAAAAGGTATATAATTTTTATTTGATAACTCGACCCGAAATTCTTGGTAACTTAAACCGAAAACTGGAATCCATAAGAAACAGAACTTCGTTAAGTCGAATATTTTGGGGAAACTAATAGTTCTTTTTATTTGGTTGGAATTGTAAGTTTTGAAACTGGACGAAAAATTTAAAAGCGCAGGAAGATTTTTTTTTATTCCAACATATCCATTTTATAAAATACACCGTACATTTATGTAAGTGTATATACTCATATACTATGCATTTTTCTTATTTATTATATTAGAGTATTTAATAACTCGAACTTTTTGTAGCATATTCAATTTCGACTTATCGACTAAAAAATAACAATATATTTTCCAAATATTACTAGTAATTGTTAAAAATTTACATTTTTAAATCATGAATTAATTGAAGGCTGCCAACCGGCCCTTTGGACCACTCGGCCCTTCGGGATTTGCCCGATCGCCCGATAGGACAATCCGCCCCTGATACCCAAATCGGACAAGCAACCAATGCACGTCATCACTTAGTGTAAAAACCGAGGTAAAAACCTTACTGCATTAAAATCACTAATAGTGAAAAATTAAATAAAATTTTAATCATTTTTAAACGTCAAAAAGTGTATGGCCTTATATAATTATTATTAAGATGAATAGTAGAGTTCTACTTATCGTAGATATGACATGAATAATATATAAATAATGTACATCTACTTCATATTATTCGTTTATTTGTTGCTATAGTTGGTAACATTGATAATTTGTATGTTTATACTGTCAAAGTTATTATTTGACAATTTGAAAAATATTTGCATAGTGTTTGAAACATTTTTGTGCGTTGTAAAGGCCTATTTATAATAAAGTAACATTAAACACAACGCAACGACGCAACGTGGCCGTTAACGCAAACACAAAATCTGTGATTAATCATAAACGCCAAAGATAGCACTTCTAATCAATCAGAAGAATTGAGTATACATATTTCTTTGAAATTCGGCTCACTTCTCTTTATTGTCTTTATTGACATACAGAAGTATAAAGTTATTGGGTGCGATTCAGTGGGTTATATTAAAGTCTGTACTAACACTTGTATTAACTAAAACACTGTATTAGCTTAAAACACATTTTAAAACAAAGGTGATTCAGTGGTCTGTATTAAGCTGTTTTAGTAAAAACACAAAATTACACTTGGCAACACTGTAATAACTGTCAAAGTACGAAATTGGCGGCATTTGAAACGTCAATATTTTGTATTTGTGTTGTTTTAGGTTATATTACACTACTTTATGACCTATATTTTAAATTTTAGGATATTAAAATGACAGGAAAAATAATTACAGAACCGTTTGGTTTAATGAAGAAAAGATTATTTTAATAAGAGGCAATTACTAAACGGAACGGTATTATTGAAAATAAGGGAAATAACATTAAAATAATGAAAAATAAAAAGCTGCATCATTTTGAAGTGGTAAATTGGAATGTCCAAAGAAATAAAAGTGATGTTTGTGCTGATTGATATTTTTTATTATTGTAATCAAGTTTCCGTTATTGTAAATAAGCATTTCTTTGTTGTAATCAAAATTTCTTTAAGGATTTCTTTGTTTGTAATAAAAAAAAATCAAAATCAAATCAATATTATTTTAATTCAATGTAGCGGGGCCTTTAAAATGTGAGGGGCCCATAGGCAATTACCTACTCTGCCTAATGGGTAATCCGGCACTGATTGAAATGCAATTCAAAGAGTGAAATTGTGCATTATTTAAAAGAAAAACTAAAACTGGAGGAGGTACATCACTGCCAAACCCAGATATGTCAATTCGAATCAAATTTATTACATGCTGAAATACATTTTTTGATAACCGGTATCACTTTCGGAGAGAGTATTGTCACAGTTTTTCGTCTTCTGTATATCCTTCTTCGTCTTCTACAATCAACAACACACCAAACATGCTCAATTCTTTCAACAGTACGTATTGTGTCACCTACTTTACTTAAACAAACTCAGAAAATAAACAACATATAAATAATTGTTGTAACTTGCCTGAATTTATTCATATTAACCTCAATTTTTTAAATTATTTATTTTCTCTTTTATTACATCATTTTAAGTTCAATATTTGCTTTAGTATACTTTATGAAGAGTCAACTATATAATTTTACTTCAATATTTCATATTTGACATTATGAATTAAGGTTAATACAATACTTAAAACAGATATAACCCATTCTAAGAAGTGTTTTAATTTCCTAGGCAACTAATACACATGTATTAAAGTAAACACTCTAAAACAGTCTAATACAAGCCACTGAATCAGGTTTTTTAATACAACTCTTAATACAGATCTTAAAACAGCCTAATACAACCCACTGAATCGCACCCAGTGTTATTAAATAATTTAAATAGAAATGGACAGTGACGAAAATATAGTATTTATTTTGTTAATGTGACAATTCATGAATATGTCCATAATACAGATTTTTATAGTAAAACTAAAACTCTAAATTCTGTTTGGCTAGCGATACAGCAGTAAGTAGAAATATGAGAGTTGGTCGTCTTCTGCGATGCGTTTATTGCGTAGCTGATTGTGGCGCTGCGTTACATTTCATTATAAATCAGCATATAGGAATACCATGCGCTCATATTTTGCGTTACCTTAAGCTTCATTCAGAGCTACTGTTTTAATGCGTAATAGTAATACATAATGCTAACGCATAACGCAGAAAAAGTTTCATAGATGGCAATGCATAAGACCATTCACAGCTACAAATTAGTGCTAACGCGTAAGCGTAAGCGTAATGCATAAACACAAAAGTTTGCAAACGCCAAACTTTTAACGCTATGCTTATGCATTAACTTTGTGTGCGCTTGCGTAGAAGGTTATTATTTTTATATTTAACTTTGATGACAACTGTCAACATGAATGCTGAACAATTTTTATTTATTCAAAAAAATTATAGCTGCCGCAAGTGCTATGTTTATAATTAATTGTGTAAAAAGTAAAATAGCACAAGAAAAGCAAAAATCAAAACGCCGATGGAGAACTCATCCAGTAAATCAGCTTCGGTCTCAACAAAGAGATTGGGAAAACTTAATACAGGAAATGAGATTATGGGACGAAAGTATGTTTTTAACTACACACTAGGAATGACGATGGGTACTCGGGTACTCGGAACCTACCCGATAATAATGTACCCGGGTATAAAATTATTCACCCGATTACCCGAAATATACCCGCTACCCGTTATTTACCCAATACTCTTTAATTACCCGAGAAATTTTTAGCTGCCGGAAAGATTGTATCTAAAAGAAGAGCTTTTTATTACCATACCATAGGTAATTAATATAATTTATGTTAAGTTTTTTATAGAGATACAGTATATTATTTATTTGTATTACTTTTTATTTAATAAATATATGTAAACAATAATTATGAATTTTATTAAAAAGTAAACTGCTCTAATATAAGTGTAATTAGTAATTAACAAATTAATGAATTGTGTATATCTTAAAGGATAACGGGTAATTAAAGGGTATCGGGTTATTAACGGGTAAAGGGTACTATCCGGGTAGTTGTTTCGGGTACTCGGGTACCAAAATTATCGGAATTCGTCATTCCTACTACACACGTTTATCCATACATCAATTTGACATCCTACTTTCGTTGGTAGGACCAAAAATTAAAAAAAAAATTATACATTCCGATTAACTACTTCACCTGGGGCAAAATTGGTATTAGGTAACTTTACAGTGCGTATGAATTACATTTTTATATATGTACATATTTAATAATAAATAAATGTTGCTAATAATTATTATTAGTATTATTTTTGTAAGGTTCTAATATTTGCAAATAGATGTCCGAACCATCGTTAGCGTTACGCTTATCCATTAAATTCGTCGCAGCGAATGGATATTTGACTATTATCTTAAGTAATAGCATTGTGCATTAAAGTTATAATTTACGCATTATCACAATAAATTAAAACAGTAGCTGTGAATGAACCTTTACTGCAACTGCGTTTCCGCTTGCGTTATTACTTCATTACAAATAAGCCTTAAATTATTGTAGTTTGAAATAAGATTGTATGCAATCTGTATAACTCTTTTCATAAATAACTAGTTACTTTAGTAACTTAGTTACTAACTAGTTACTTTTACGTAACTTGTAACGTAACTTAGTTACTTTTTAAAATATGGTAACTGTAACTGTAACTTAACTTGCTGCGGTAAAGTAGTTGGTAACTTTCCGGTTTTTAGTTACTAGTTACTTGAGTAACTTAAGTTACTAGAATGTAACTTAATTTAGTCAAAGTAACTTAAAAAGTGGAATGTAACTTAGTCATAAAAAGTAACGGGGGGATTTAAATTTCTAAGAAATATTTTGTTGAGGCTGATGCCTTTATCAGAAACACTAACTAAAACTGTTTTATTTTAAATAAATGTATGTAATAATTAAATTCAATATTATTGTTGATTGATTTCAAGCCATAATAGATAATAAAATAATTACATTCATAAATAATAGAGTTTTTGTACGGTAAACAGAAAAACTGAAAATAACACATTATTTTAACTTTTAATTCTAGAATTAAAAAGTCACTAAATGTTAAATTTGACTTATAAAATATATTATTTTCAAATATTTTCCTCGCTTACAAATGATACGTTTTAATAAATTATAATTAAGCTGCCACTAAATCATCAAAATTATTCCAATTTTCAGGTTATACAAAATATAGTGTATTTTGTTCGTTGTTCTAAGGGTTGCAAGACTTGAATTCGTCTCATTTTTGCAAATTCCCTTCTCACAAGATAAAATATCACTTTTAATTTTTATGTTATATTATAATGTAGGTCCGCAGGGCCTTTTTATCGGATTTTTGGGCCCTAGGCCAAATTTTTTTTCGGGCCCCCCTCCCTCTTTATAGTAAAAAAACAAGTACGTACAAATATTTGTATAATTATAATGTAAGTTTATTTATTAAAGAAAAAAATAAAATTGCCTGCTGAGAGAAAAGCTGATCAATTATACAGTACCGCATGCTCGATTCTAGTTTGAGGTGAAATTTTAGCGTAATATTTTGTTACTCCTTTCTAGGGACGGTTGGCGATTTTGCCGGTTCTCGGGAATATGTTATTAGCGTAGCGGGGCCCCAAATATTTATAAAAAGATACTTTTTCATCAAAATTTCTTATATATGTGAGCGCGGGGCCTCAGATTGAAAATCGACGTCTGATCCGAGGTTTCCAATAAATTAATCATTATCCACTAATAAGTCTAGGTAGGAAATAAGGTCTGCATGTTTTATACATTATAATGGTCATGTCATGTTAGAAAGAAAGTAGATTCTTTATATCTTGGTATAAGAAATCAAAATTGAAAAATAAATTAATAAATTTTAAAAGAATCACAGCAACCGGGCCCTGCGGGCCCCTTGTCAAAGCGGGCCCTAGGCCGTAGCCTCGTGGGCCTAGGCGGTAATAAGGCCCTGTAGGTCCGTTGACATTAACAATAATAATCTGATTGGGTGTTGCCAAGCAATAACGTTAAAATTTAGGTTAACGTAGTGCAAAAACTCCCTGATATGTATCCTACACAATAACTAAGTCAACAGTCTAAGTCTACACTTCACGTCATTAAAAGTAGTTAGAATGTAACTCAAAGTAACTAAGTTACTTTTAAATAACTTAGTAAATAACTTAGTTCTTTCACCAAAGTAACCGGAACTTAAGTAACTTAGTTACTTTTTTTTTGGAGGTAACTGTAACTAGTTACATTTTAAAAGTAACTTGCCCAGCTCTGCAGTATATGACGTCACACATCTTGTTTTATTCAATTTTTATTAATGACGTGCATCGGCTGCTTGACCGATTTGGTTGTCACCAGTGCGCAAGCGCCAATGTCTTTAATTCATTGATATATTGGTCAAGAAGCTTCAGAAAAAGGGAATATCTTGCATATAAATAATAAATTAGTTGCTGTAAGCCTCATTCACAACACGAAATTAGTAGTTAGTGTTAGTAGTTATAGTTAGTGATTATGGTTAGTAGTTTGTCATTGGGAAACTGCATTCACAATACTCCAAATTAGTGTTAAGCATTACCGGTAAAATAGTACACTTTAGTAGAAAATGAGGATGTTCACTGTAAATTGACATAGATGGCGCAACTTTCGCAACGTGTTTTGTGTCACATGTAGCAAATTTTAACCTCAAATTGTCAGTTTATTGCAAACATGTCAGCAGAAGAATCGTTCTTATCACTTATCGAGAACAAAAAATTGTTATATGATAAGTCAGATATCAATTTTAAAAATACAAAATTAAAGGAAAATGAGTGGGAAATTATTGGAGCTGTATTTAACATAATAGGTAATGAAGTAAATTATTGTATGTTATACAATAAACATTAACTAATGTTTTTAATATGTCCAGAAGCTCAAAATAAGTTTAAAGCTCTCCGCCAAAAGTAAAATTGTTGTATAGTCATTCTGGTATAATTAAAAAACATATTTTCATCATATAGTCTCATTTCTTGTATCAGCTTTTCCCAGTTGCCCTGACTTCTCCTGTTTGAATTAATAAAATGTACCCACCATCTCCTCCGGCATTCTCTTTTATTTCTATTCTTCATTTGTAAAATTAAAAATAGGGCTAATAACTTTTTTTTTCGTATTTCTTGAACTCATTTTCACAAAAATAACCCAATTTTAAAACCACGTCTACAACAAATGTCAAAGTTTCACTCTTTCTTTCTATACATATAACTATCGCTCTCTCCTCTGTTTTCTGATTGGCTACTTCTCTTAACCAGTAACCATAAGTTATATATATATTATATATATATATATATATATATATATATATATATATATTTACATCTTACCATCAATGTGGCGTCCATACATTATGTATTTACCATCATTATAGCGTCCAGTTGCATTAGGGCGTCCGTATACGGACGCTCTAATGTATCACCGTTGGGATGCTCCACAACATCATATCTAATCATCTAGTATCGAAAAACGAAAGTTGAGGGGGACGCTCTAATGATACCACCATGAAAGATTTTGTATATTTTTAGTTCACCATATACCCCACCAGTTTCGCTAGTGTCGCCAGCCGTATATACGCCCCGTATATCTAACTTTCATTGTGACTTCATTAGAGCGTCCGGTGTCGTCAGCCGTATATACGGCTCCGTATATCTAACTTTCATTGTGACTACATTAGAGCGTCCGTATGTCCTTTCTTTCATTGTGAAAACAGTAGAGCGTCTGTAAGTGAATGCCTTCGTTTGCTCAATTCTGGGGAGCAATTTAAATTATTATTTGAATTGAATTTTCTAATTTGGTATAATATGGAGTAGAACAATGTTTTTCCTTATTAGATATTTTATTTTCAATAATTTGACATTCTATAAATCATTCAATAATTAATGAATAAATATTATTCACTCAATAAATTTTAGTGAGATTCACCATTTATTTTATTTGTTTATTTACTGTTCAAAAACGTATTCATTAAATAACCATTTTTCAAAATATTTTTTAGTATGCTATTATCAAAATTGTTACCTGTCCGTGTCAAAGAACAATATAAATAAATATTTTGGTGCTCCTTGATAATTATTAAAGTTGGTAAATTTATTCAGCGCATAATTCAAATAAACTAAATCTGTTGTGTCCAGCACAATACCTCCTGCCATTTTCAATGAAGGTTATATGTATAAGGATTTGTTATATTTTACATTTTTGATATACACAAAATTCCAATTACTCTATTCTTAATATTTAGATATTTTTGTATACTTTTAAATTCTTTATATGTCGTACAATTATAAATATTCGAGATTCTTCAAATTCACTGAGTGATTAGTGATATTTCTAAAGAGTGTATATAATATACCTACAATACTAAATTTTAATTAATATAATACCTAAGTGATATTAAAAATCCTTCCCGGAGAAAACCGCCAGTAATGTATTTTGATTTTTGACACTAACATTTATCTGTCACAAATATTTTATAATTTTCAATTGGTTACCTTGGGGTTGTTTGGGTTGTGAGATTTATTACAACAGATTATTTAATATATATTTTTTTTATCTGTAAATCTATAGAAGATATAATGAAAATTTGAAACGTATTGGATAGAGAATTTTGTACTGTTTAATATTTGTAATAACATATATTTTCCACTTCACACTCACAAACGCACTCACGGTTCCACAATCAAATACTCACACTACACACACACACACTACACACACACACACACACACACACACACACTACACACACACACACACACACTACACACACTTTTACGCACACACACACATACTTGCACACTCACAAACACAAACTCCCACACACACACACACATACACACACACTCTTTTACACTCACCTACTCACAATCATACCCTCTCACACAGCTGGTCATTTTCATACAAACACACACACACACACAAATCAGATACCACTCACATACCACACAGACTAGTGATGCTGCGATATCTCGTCTCGAATTTCGAGACGAGACGGGAGTAATGCCCTCGAGATTTAGAGACGAGAGTAGAAATTCGAGATCTACATTGTACTATTTCTTTTATATTACGTAAATATTTCTAATTAAAATATACAAAATAACAAAATATTTGTCGGTATACATAAATGTTTTAATCGCCTCTTCATTCACATTCATACTTATTGACTAATTTTAGATTTATTGTTTTAGTAAAAAAAATAAATTCACAAAACTGACCTCTATGGTATACTGTTGCCTCAAGTACCTGCATTATACGAATTATAATCATAATTACCAATATTAGCGTACAAAGCAGATTTCTACACCCAACAACGGGTGATAAAGGCTTGATATTAAAGAGTACATATTTTTCACCTACCATTCAAACACCAGACTCAGTAAAATAATATTTTATTCGTTGGTATCCTTTCATTAAATTCATGTTGCTTGTAATGTTCATTTATTTACTATTTCTGATTATAAATTCGAGAAAAGTAAGAAAAAATATGACGAGACGAGATGCAGAGATATCTCGTCTCGAAAATTCGAGACGAGAGTTAATTGTTTCTCGCCATATCTCGTCTGGCGGCATCACTAACACAGACACACTCACACACAATCATACACTCACATAAACACATTTTCACAGACTGATCACTCACGCTCAAGACACATACACTTTCACACACTCAAACGCTACATACACTCTCACACATACTCGCAGACACATACACACACACACACACACATGCACAGTCTCGCAAGATTCACGCACACACTTTCACCCTCAAACGCTACGCATACTAACAAACATGCTGACACTTCTTACACACTCACAAACATGTGCTCACACACAAATACTTACACACATACACTTGCACACTCACAAACACATACACACATTTTAAAATACTAAGGCACCACACACGTACTTACATACACGATCACACTCATACAAATTCACACCCACACACACACATTCACTCGCTCACACACATATAAAATATACATACAAACTCAAACACACCACACGCTCTCTTGCACACACAGGCACACACACACACAGGCACACACACACACAAGCACACAGCACGCACGCACACACAAGCACTCATCACACACACAAGCACACACGCGCGAACGCAAGCACGCACGTATACTTTTACTCACACACTTTTACACAGTCACACACATCTTCAAGCTCACACACACGCGCACTACTAAAATACGAACAAACACACACACACACCACACACACACGCACACACACACACACACAAACATACACACAAAGACACCACACACACCCAAATACACACTCATACACATACACACACACACACACACACACACACACACACACACACACACACACACACACACAGATACACACAGAGACACCACACACACCCAAATACACACTCATACACATACCCACACACTCACTTACACACTCACACGCACTCACACACCTACTCTAATACATACATAATAAATATATCTAAAATAATGTTTAATAAAAGTTGGCAATGTAAGCAATTTGTGGGAAAAGTTACATAAAAACAGCAAGAAACCAGCTATTTGCTGGACGCTATAAAGCCGGAGAAATAAAAGAAAATATATATATATGGACTCCATAAACACGTTGTATGAAAGGACGCTGCATTGATAGTCATGTAAAAAAAAAAATTATATACGGACTCCATAAACACGTTGTATGAAAGGACGCTGCAATGATATTCATATGAAAATTTCGGCGTATAAGGACGCCATAATTCACAGCCATGAAAGGAAGCCATAATGATAGCGGGATGTATATATATATATATATATATATATATATATATATATATATATATATATATATATTCAGATGAAATTATAAAAAAAAATCTGTTGTGGCCAGCACAAGACCTCTCGCCATTTCCAAATTAGGCTATGTAAGTATTGTTTGCACTTCACTTTTGAACCGTCGTTTTATAACAAAAAATTACAGAACTTTACTCTTTTTTATTGTATTTAACATGTCTTCTGCACACATATAATTTTGATTATATCTATTTCTCATTGTATGAGAATGTTTCTAAATGTCAGAGATTCTTCCAATTCATAAACCAGATTGGTGGTATTTTTGATGGATATATGCATTTTACCACAATTTTACCTATAATTTCAAATATTTAATTAATAAAACAATAAGAAAAGTTAAATATACTTCCCAGAAAAAGCTATCAGAATGTCACTAAAACTGTTAATATTTAACAATGACATGTTCATGTTATAAACATTGGAATTTGTCAACTGGTTTCCTTAGTGCCTTGGCCTCTGCGATTAGTTTACTCTATAAATTATAGTGTCTTTATCACTAAATCTATACAAGATATAATAAAAATTTTAAGTGTATTAGATGGAGAATTTTATGTTCTTCAATATTTAATAAAAAAAACTCCCAAAAAATTATATTTAGAAGAATTTTTTAAGAAACTACTACTTCCGGTTGTTCAGTTGTTACCAAAACCTATTCAGCTCTTCCCAGGGATGTCAGATTGAAGAAACTGCAGTTAAATATAGTCTTATAGTTTTTGAGGAATCGTCCCTCCAACATCCATACATACATATAGAGATTCACGGGCTTAGCTTGAAGCTTGAAAGCTTGGCTTGGCTTGGTTTGAAAAAGCTTGAAAAATCAAACCAAGCCTGTCTTTCAAAAAAGCTTGATTTTTCAAGCCAAGCCAAGCTTCTGTTTTATCAAGCCCAAGCCAAACCAAGCCTACCATTAAAAAAAGCTTGAATTTTCAAGCCAAGTCAAGCCTTTGACTGTCAAGTAGCTTGGCTTGAAAACAAGCTTTTTCAAGCTTTTCATAAAATTATTGTGGAGTCCGACAAGACCGTAATTTGCAAACTTCTGAGAATTGGGGTTCCGAAAAGGACCAGCTTCACTACCTGTCAGTTTATTTAGTTTACAAAATTTGTAAAGAGGATTATTATTAAACACGGTCTACTCAAATAATAATAACATTGCAAGTAATATAAGGTGTAGCAATAAAATAACGAGAATTTTATTTTTCCGGCTTCCCTGTAAATTTGGTAACATTGCAGGCTATGTCATATTAATTTGTCATCTTCCCTCCATTCACTGTCAAAATTTCATGATAATTAGGCAAATCGTTCGGTAGTAGCCTTTGATTGAAATTAACTACTTTCCCTTACTCCGTCGGAATTATGTGTCAATACGAAATTCTGTGTGAAACTTCAAAAATCCGTTTCAGAAATGTACGAATTGTTGAAGAATGTTTATAGTGATGAGGGTCTACCTAGTTTTCGAGCAGTTTAGAAGTTTTAAAGAAGGAAGAAAAGAGATCGGAGACGATTAGCGCTTCGGCCGTGCACTGACATTGTTTTTTCGAAATGCGAGTGATTATTCACATGGACTGGGTGCCTGAGGGGCATTTCGTTAACCAAGCATATTACAAGAAGGTTTTGATAACCCTTCATGCACGGGTGAGAAGAAAAAGGGCTGGAATATGATGGATTCTCCACGAAGATAACGCGCCGGACCAAACGCCCTTTCGGCAAGACATTTTTGACGAAATACAAAATCACCGTGTTGGTACATCACCCGTACTTACCTGACCTAGTGCCATATGACTTGCTTTAATTCCCAAATTGTAATTCTGCGTTAAAAGGCACCAAATTCGGGGCCGAGATGTAGTTATAGAAAAGCGGCAGAGCTTATGGACAACCTAACAAAAAAGGCCTGCAGGCATTGCTTCCAACAATGGAATATTCGTATCGGGCGGTATAGGGTTCGGGGAGGAGAGTACATTGAAGGTGGGAATATTTGTTTTGTGTAATTTTATACATTGTCAATGTTCTAAGATCAATTTTGTTATATCATTGCCACACCTCGTATTAATATAAAATACGAAGAAATGTGTATAAGTACAACACAAAATTTATTGCAAATATCAATCATTACATATAGAAATATTCAATATTTTTATTAAATATTTATTAAGTTAAAAGTACTTTGAATAAAATCTAATTAAGTAAATCATTACGTAACTGGAATAAATTATAAACACAAATCTTTAATAAAATAAACTTTTTAAATTTATCTCAATGTACTTAATTTTAAACACCTACCAAACAACAAACATCAACAAATATTAAATATTTATGACCATTGTAATGCTACAAATTGATAATTTTGGTTCAGAATGAAAGGAATAATATCACTTAAGATATTTAAAAATATCCCTTGACATGTTTCATAAGATTTCAGTCGCAGAATCAACCTCTCATTCATTTATCAGAGACTGGGTCACTCAACCAGAACCACAGACGCGTTTCGCTCTTATTGGAGCTCTACAATGTGGTGTACTGACGCGTCTAGGAGGCAGTAAGGCTAAGCGAACAGATGAGAGGCTGGTTCAGAGACTGAAATCTTATGAAACATGTCAAGTGATATTTTTAAATATCTTAATTTAACCAAGTGTCACCATTATAATGAACTTTATTGTACTTTTATTATTAATATCACTTAACACCGAAAAATAATTTGGGTGAAAGACTGCGTATGATGATTATGATAAATATTATAGTTATATTTTGTTAAATAGTTCACAAATGTTGAGTCATATTTTTGGTAGCAAAGAATTTACAATGCTTTGTTATTCTACTATTTCCAAATCGTAGGAAAGAGAAAGTTTCTGTTTGTAAACATATATTTCAATACTATTCATAGCAAAATCACTAATCTACCCCTAATAAACTGATTTTGTCTGTGGGTTTAAAATAGACAACAAAAGAAAAAGTGAGTATTTCAAGGAAATTCCCATCTGTATAGGGTTTTATGATTACCAGATGTATTTGAAGTAAAAGAAATAGGTTGACCGTTACATTCCATTATGAAATTCCAAAAATATGTATTTAAACACTGTTCTACCGTAAGTCGTAATTTTCTGTCTCCGGGGTCTTGAGTTTTTTTTTAATTATGCAAAATGAGTATGAACGAGTTTTAACAGTTTATTAGAAGGTTATTTCGTCATGTTACCAAAATGCAATAAAGTCAAACTAATGTATAAACATAAACCTATAATGAATGAATGGAGTAAATAAAATTTATAAAAGTAACATAAAATTGCAGGGTTAAAACTGGAAAATAAAATTCTAAATATCAATAAACATTAAAATTTGTAAAATATTTTTATTTGTCGTTATTAGAAAAATATTTATCTATATATACGATTATACTTTTAATAAAAAATAATAAATTATGTTGATCGTTTACTGTCAAATATAAAATTCAATTAAATGTTCATATCAATATTGTCATATTTTACCGTCTTATTTCATCTTTACACATAGTTATTCTTCAGTATTACCAGAATGAATTTATGTAAAACTAAAAATGGTACAATGGTATTACAAAACATTTATATATCGATATATCGGATATATCGGTATTAATTTCACATCGAATATCAATATTCAAATCTTGATACCGAACTAATAGTTTAATTTCACATATCAATACCTTTATATTACTTAATATACTGTACAAATAAATGACATGAAATAAAACTATCATATTATGTGCGTGCGTAAATAAGTTCGCGCATGAGCATTTACAAAGCTTGAAAGCTTGAAAAAGCTTGAAAAGGCTTGAAAAAGCTTGAAATAGCTTGATAAAGCTTGAAAATCAAACCAAGCCTAAAAATTTAAAAGCTTGAAATTTTCAAGCCAAGCCAAGCCTTGTATCCATCAAGCCCAAGCCAAGCCAAGCCCAACATTAAAAAAAGCTTGAATTTTCAAGCCAAGCCAAGCTTTTTTATTTCAAGCCAAGTAGCTTGGCTTGGTGAATCCCTACATACATACACACACACACACACAAACACACACACACACACACACACACACACACACACACACACACAGATATCATTTTAAAAATGTTATAATCGGATTCTAGGGACCTGAAATCGTGCTTATTCAATAAAATCTGGGTATGCGAATTTTAGCATGAATCCAATACCTTTCTTAGCGAGAGGTAAAAATGGTGGAATCCCCCATTCAAATACTTTTCAAAAATATTGTATTTTTTTAATACATTAAAATACTTACTAATTTTCAATACTTAAAATATATATTTTTATTTGAAATACATTTTTATATTTAAAATAAACAATTAGGTATTTCAAATATCTACTTTTATTTTTAATTATTAAAAAAAGGTTACTGTAATGTAAAATTGTTTTTCGTATTATTTAATTTATTCGCGTTTTTATATTTATATTTAAAAAAACTCCTGCATTACATTGGCAACTCTTTATTTAGTGAAAACGTAAAGAATTATTCCATTTTATATTACCAATACACCACACACGACGGAGGATTTGCATTTCAAATACATAAATGTAATTAAAAAAATTTAAATACATATATAAAGGTGTTTCAATAACTTATTATATTATACAGATCTGCCCGAACAATTAAAAGAAGCCATAAGGAAAAAAACCAGAAATATGGGCCAAAAGTGTTCTGGTTTACACGATAACGCATCCGTGCACATCAGTAGTGTTGTATTGGGTGCTCTTCACTATATTCGCTTTTTAAACTTCAAAACATCGCCTAGTCATTTAATAAGTTATATTACTTATTAAATGGCCTAGTTTAGTAATGGGGTATAACAATAAAGCTGTAACCCACAAAATGGTCGGATATTTTTAAATTTTGAATATGTTTTACATAGGGTTCCAATGAAAATCCAAGTTATCTACCTTAGCGCATTTCTGCTAAAAAAAATCAAAATATCTTCTCACCAGTAATATTAAAGCCAAAAAGCGTTTTTGCTAATTTTGTAGACAATTTTCCCTATAACTTGTGACAAAAACAATTTTTTCTATAACCAGTAGATAGTAAAATACAGCGTCTCAGTGGTGGGACTAAAATTTTGCTAAATATTGTCTAGCTAATGATTTATCAACTCATTTGCTAAATAGTTTGGCTGTTTCCGTAACTTTGGTACATATTATAGGGAAATTTATTTCATATATGTCAAATTAGTTTTTGACCTCTGTTATTCTGATTTTAATTTCATCATTTTCCCATTAATTATATATTAAAATTGTATTTTCATTATTACTAAAGAAATCTATATAAATTAAAGAAAATTTTATTTTTAACAAACTTTAATATACACATTTTCTATATTATATATAGCTAGCAAATTCATCATATTCACTACTTTTGCCATGACCACCAACACAACTAAAATATTTTATTATATCAAACGTCCTCCTATTCCAGCTGTCTTATTTGTAAATTACTAAGACATGTTGTTATTATTAAGTAGTTTGTCGGACGTATCATAAAGAATTGAGTGGTTCTGTTGAATGTTTCCATTTCCAATATATGATGTAATTTTTCCGGGTTTCTTAAAGTAAATTAATTTGTTAACATTTCTGGCTATTGTTTTAGGTTAGATATTTATATTTGTCGCTATTATTACACGAATACAAATGAATATGAAAGATGCTGTACAATTACATCAACATTATACCTTTGCTTCCATTTTAATAACATAAAACTGGTGCAATAATAATGGTAATACAAATTTATAAACGAACTGACATATTCACAAATGCAACATCTCGTATTTTGTTGCCTACTTAGTGCATGTTAGCAATTATTAGCGATGATTAGCGATTATACAGAGTACTATTTTTGTCGTACAGAATCCTACCACAGAATCACTAGATATTGACAAAAAATCTGATGTGGCCAGCCATTACCTTCCGTCAATTCTATGTATTTTGTACAAATCCCATACCAAAAGTTCCTTGGATAAGATTCTATATATCCAGTAAAATTGTAAGACGAACATATACTATTTTCTATAAATTCCATACCGAGAGTTTCTTGGAAGAGTTTCTATAAATACAATAAAACTATAACGCAAACATACACTATGTAAATTGCACATGACACTGGCATCTGTCAATTAGAAGTATTTGAATATATCAGCTATTTCCATGACTATAGCAAAGCTGGCTGATTTTTGAAAGTTAATTTCTTTATAATTCTTAAACTCTACCAGACCGATTCACAAAAAAGTTTAAGCTAATCCTCATTTGTGGATTAGTGAATACTATTATATTCCGTTATTTAAAATTTAATCTTCGTACTATTATCAAAAAAGGTAAATACCAGGAATAGGTTAGATTAGATTTTAAGATATAAACAGTCAAAATTACAGTAGAATTCGCTAATCCAAAAATGAATATTTTTCATATTGATAATCACATAAAGTGTCCAAAAATGATATTTAACTGCATTTTTCAAGAAAAACTGTTATGAACTTCAAATAAGGGAACTTCCGGTTGATCAATTACAAGCAAAATCTAATCAGTTCTTCATATGGATGAAGAGAAATACGATAATACGAAAGAATTATAATTTTTAGAATTGTAGTATCGGAATTATTATCGGAGAAAAATTTGTTACACAGACACATACAGGCACACACAAACACACACACACACACACATACATATATATATATATATATATATATATATATATATATATACGTATATATATGTACAGAAATCATCGTAAAACTAGTTAAATCGTATAGGGCCCTAACACGTGCATATGCATTAAAAACTCACCACAGAATTTTTTGACCAGACAATACCTTCCTTACTTCTACGTATGAAACAATAGTGAATTTTCGTTTGCACTTTTCTTGGAACGTTGTATTTAGGTAGTATTGAGTTATTTTCAAACCAAAAGACTGTGTGCACTTGCGCAGAAAACGCATTTTCGTTGTAGAAAGAGAGGCATAGATGGAAAACAAAGAAAGCTACACTACTCTCTTTTCTAAATGCTAATATTGAGTGAATTCCATTGTATGAAAATATAGAGTACATATTTTAAGCTCCGCCTCTTTGCGCAAAAGAGAAGTCTATTTGTTTGAAAACAGCTCTATATTACATTAATCGTTCATTTGTATCCTTTATTAACTATTTTAAAATTGTATAATCTTAGTAAATCTAATAATTTATCAAAAGACAAATTAATTATTCTTTTTTGGACTTACAAGAAACATACGCAGTTTGTAATTAGAGTAGGAGTAAGTACATTTGATTTCATTTTTAGCTTCTGGCACGTACACAGGAAGATGGTTAAAAAATTCGACGGTATCTTTTTAAACGTGAAAAAATAATATTTATTTTTTCACACGTAACGAAAAACACAAACTTTGCGTATCCATAACGATGTATAAATGTCATGTTGTAAAAAAATAGTTATTTGTGTACTAAGTAATATTTAATAGTGCGCAAAATACTTTTCCGACGTTGCCCAGGTAACATTGGTGTTGTTTAAAAATGACATGTTTTGCGTTTCGAAAACAATGAAGAAATGTTAAGTTTTTTTGACAGTTGTAGGAAAAAAATATTTTAATCTTCATATGATTTGATATAATATGATTTAATTACTCTATGATATGGTTATACAGTAGGGACCATTTAATCCGTATTGCTATATGTAAGGAGGGATTCGGATTAACGACTTGTTCGGATTACTGAATTTGTTTGAATAATTTAAAATAACTTCAATTTAGAAAATTCTGCAATATTTTACGGTCAGATAATAAAGTTGACACAAAAAACATAATTATTATCTTATCTCTAATCCATTTTTTTATGTATGTATTTACATTACCTGTTCGCATTGATCTGTAATATTATTCTGTAATTGGGATGAAAGTCTCCTGGTAAATAATAAATAATACATGCATCCGCCAGTTGAAATCTCGAACTGAAATGGTTTTCAATCACATCCCGCTACCTCAGGGACTTTATCACGTAGTTTGGATTAAACAGTATTTATTCGTGTTACCTATTTTTACCTGACGTTCGGATTACTGTGGGTTCCGATTAAAGGGTCTCTACTGTAGTTACAAAATGAATAAACTACAAATCTCAAAGAAGTATTTAAATTTAAATGTAAAAATGAACAAATATGCAACTACAATAGTCTCAACTAAAACCTTAGGGATTCATGTAGACCATAATTTTCAATGGGTTCATCACACCCAGTATCTCATAAAAAGACTTAACTCGTCATGTCACGTTATAAGACGCCTGCGAAATTATGTCAATATAGACTTACTTAAACTGTACTATTCCGCACATGTCTTTAGTATTTTATCTTACTGCATAATTTGCTGGGGTAACTCCACACATTCTATCAATGTTTTTAAGGTGCAGAAAAGTATTGCAAGAGCCATGGTTGGATGTACTACTAATACATCGTGCAGAGATATCTTCCCACATCTTGGGTTATTTACCCTACCATGCATATATATATATATATATATATATATATATATATATATATATATATATATATATATTTACGAGTACGCTCTTTTCATAAAAAAAAATACTTCGTCTTTCCTTACAGTCAAACAGGCTACTGGATTGTACAATACTCGTAATGTTAATAATTTATACATTCCAAAATTTAGAACAAGTAACTTTCATGACAATATTTCTTATATGCCAATTAAAATTTATAATAATTTGCCACAGGATCTGAAAGCTTTTACTAGCATATTTTCTTTCAAATTAAAACTAAAAAATTTTTTGATCGAAAAGTGTTTTTATTCGATAGACGAGTTTTTCAACAATTAAATATCTTCATGCCACATTTATTTTATTTCACTTTTTTATGTACAAATGTATTTGCTTTATGTTTTTATTATGTAAATATTTTCTCTATTAATTACTTGCTATCTATTTACTGTCTTGTGTACCTTTATTTTTATATATGTATTTATCCTATTTCATTTACAAGCCAATTGTATTACCATGTGAATCTTATGGCAAATAAATATTATTATTATTATTATTATTATTATTATTATTATTATTATTATTATTATTATTATTATTATTATTATATAATTTAAAAGCTTACACATATAGTCATTTTTTGTTGTCTTTTGTCTATTTATCTCCATTATGTAAGTAATGTGTCACTTTTACCTAAAATCATGTTTCAGTTTTACTCCGTAATGTTTGAAGGTTACTTATTAATATAATTATATAAATTTCTATAGTTTTACAATATTTTGAATTGAAAGAAAATTTTGCCAAGCTAAAATGATATTTTTTTGAACTTATTTTATCAAATCACATTAAACAATCTTTATCGACTGTAATATTATTATTTATTATTATTAAATTAAGAAATGCTAATAATAGAACATTTATATTTTTCTTCACTTTAAATCAGAATAAAATGGCGTCAATGTTTCGCATTTACCTCACTATTTTTATGTTTCATATTTACCCCATTTGACCTTAGGTACTTATTTCATTTTTATTACTTTATGCTTTTTCTTTATTTAGGTATGGTTCTAGTGTTTCATCTGCACTAAGTGATCTTAATTATTCTTTGAAATACGATGTACCTTAAATAATCCATTATATCTACTTCTATTATACTTTTGTTTTATTCATTTCCTTGATAAAGTTATTTAATTTGCAATTATTTTATTAACAACGTTGTCAATCGATTGTCGTATGAACTGATAAGGATTTTTTATAAAAGTGATTTTAATTGGGTATTAAATTGATTAATTAATATCGCTCATGAGTATTTATTTTAAAATAAAGTACGATATATTGACTTGGAGATGTTACTCTCGTTTTGAATATTTGAAAAATATTATTTGAGTGTCAGTAAGACGAGTTCTAGCGAAATTACTATGATTTTTTTTTATTATTTTTTTAACTATACCTAACTACATTCACGTGTACATTTGACATTTTGAATTTAAGTACTCATAGATATGACTCAACATGGTCTTTTGCGTTTCATATAGGTGGGTATAGATGACAATTTCAAACAAATAAACAACTGAAACAATAAGTCTACCATATATATATATATATATTAATGATAATATTATAAATAAACAAGATATGCAATTGTAATTCTTGCTCTATATACAAGCTTTATGGCCATTTTCACCAACGATTTCTAAAATTTGAGAAATGCCTATAAGTACCTGTACATAAAGCATTACATAGCAAAATTTTGGTTTGACCAACAACGAAGTATTGCTTATTTCTTTTAGGAATTAGTTAGCTATGTAGTATGTAGATATCTTTTTCAGATGACCAAATCGCTAAGCATTTCCTAACGTTTGAGAGTTAACACTTAGAAATAAAATTTGTACAAGTTTGTTGTATATTACGACGACAAATAATAAGATCTCCACAATTTAGAAAAGAAAGAGCAAATAATTATTTCATGATCTGTGATGAAAAACAGGTTTCTTAGATTTTCAATAACTAACACAGAATTTTTATGTTCCACTAGGATATAAAACAATATATATTTATGCGCCAAATGAGCTAACATAATGTTTAATCACGATAAGAAAGTTTAGGCCACGAGCCCGCGTATTTTTAAAAAAGAATTAAAAAAAACATGGTTGGTAAAAAATTATAAATTATAAACTTTTAAATACGCACAAACGTTAAGAACAATAATTATGACCTTTATAATTATAACTAGCCAGACAGAAAAGTTCAAATTCCTATTGAATAGTTATAGAAAATGGAAATGTATAGTATTATATTCGCATGTAATGGCTATTATTCATTTTCTTGAGTAATAACCCACATTACACGCTCAATGAATAATCTATTTCCAAATATCCACAACTGCAAATAATATACCTATAATTCAACTGATTTTTATCAATTAATGACTTCAATTCTGTTGCTTATTGCATAACATAATATTTATAGTTCTATGGAATAATATTATTCAATCGTAATGTCAAATTCATATCTTACCTTTCAAAGAGTACAAACAAGATTATTTCGAGTTCATTCCACATAAAAAGCTAAAGTTACACTAGTTTTATCATTTTTTCATATTTTTATTTTCTTTTTCTAAATGTAAAATCACTTCATATCATACATTTGTTACTACAACAATAATAATTCACCAGTACATATACTGTTACTTATAGTTGTTGCTATGTAGTTAATAATACCAGTTTTTTCATCAATATTGAATAAAATTAATTTCGTAATACAGATACAGAAATATAGGTACAGTTATAGTTTATTATATGTCTCAAAATAAGTAGGTACCTATGTAATTTTTACATAAATGTTTATTTATAAAAAAAATCCATATAGGCATATTTTTCTTTTTTGCTCATATTCATCGCTGTTTTATTTATATTTTCTATTCTGTTTTTTCTTTACAAATTTAATTATTTTTATACTACACCGCAAGGTAATATTAATAAAAATGATTCATTTATTTCAGTGCGTAAATACAAATCACAAAAATAACTACTTCGATGCCTACGTAAGTAATTCCTTTATAGGCATTGCTTAGTTTGGTGAAATTCAAAATGCATAAGTAACAGTTTAGGCAGTTTTTAAATCTTAGTAATCAGTAGAAAAGTTGTAATTTTTCCGGAATCATTTCAAATTTAAATTTATTGTTTTCCTAGTGATAAAAACTTTAATACTCAATCATCGTATTATACACCACACTCATATCCCAGCATATTGTAATCCTATTACAAACTACTTTATATCCACTTCACAAACCCCTTACAAAAACCCTTTACCCCGCCTCTGTCTGGTGTGATACATCAATTGCACTCGTCAGTTGTGTTGCTATGCGATGTACGGAGTCAATGCCCTCTCTCCCAGAGCGACTCTCTCGCGAATCTCTCCACGTCGCTCTCTACTCCTCTCCTCTCGCAGGCTCGCTCGGTGATTCGCTCGGACCGCGTGTGGCTATATTGGATCCATTGCGGAAGTGTTGAATGTTTAGCAACGAGAACAAAAGGAAAGGAAACGGTGGGTTTAATTGATGGTGGGACTTTTACTACCAAATGTCGATGAAAATAAAGAAGTGGGAAAAAGAGTAAAATGATAAAATCACGGGTAGTCGTATTCGGAGCATTTTAGGGTAATGTGGACGTATAGGATTATTTTCTACCTTTGTGCTTCCTTTTTCTTTATTCATAGTTTTGTTTTAAAGCTAGTTCTGATTTACCTAAATACGTCTAATTTTTAGAAATACGGCATTTATTCTTATAAAACGAACGTCTCAGGTTTCGGTATACACTCATACCTTCTTCTGAAGATTCTTTAAACACCCAAAACCAATTTAGTGCACAAAACACTAGCATGAGAATTAAATATCGTACTTACAAGTAAGATGTACATATAAATGAACAAATAAAATGTTACAAAAGCAAGGGAAAAAATAGTCAAAATTGTATTAACTGTGTAATGTGTAATAAATTGATAAACAATAAGAATTTTTACTATTTTTTTAAATATAGTGGCGTTTTCTTACTATATTCAGGCCTATTCTGTAACTCAGTGGTTAATTTTTAACAAATGGTTAAAATTTTAATCCAGTAGCTATTGATTTGACAATAAAATGAAGATTATATTGATACAAGTGCTAATATGAGGTTTGAGGTTTCATATTGCAGCTAGTGTCAATATTAAGAAAAAAAAAAAATGTAGCTTAGAGCAAATTTATTTATTATTTAGAATGAATATTGATACTATATTATGATTATGCAAATTTGAGAAATCGAGATATGAACACCATTTTACTAAGAAACACACACTTCATCCGATATTTGAATAGTTGACTTCAGTTAAATAGACCTATTAAATAATCAAAATTTAAAACAAATTGTACCTTTTCCTTTTCTTCACAAATGCATTTTATTGCAAAATTCGGTTACTCTGTCATCAGTTACAAGGAAACTTAAACTAAGGAAACAAACAGGTGTGTAACTTAAAGATGTTACTGAATTTAAAAATTTAAAAGTAGCTTAGCCTTTTACAATAAACAGACAATTGAAAACCTGTTATGTAAAAATATATACACACAAAAAAAACAAGTTAGAATCATCAAACATATACTCTATTCAATGTAATTCATGTAATTTGAAATATATAGGAAAATATAAAAGAGAAATTATAACTAGATTTTAGAAACATAAGTACAACTCCTGCTCTAGCTTTACAGCACCACGAAACGGGACATAATTCCAATGTTGTTAACGTAAAATGTGAAAAACCAAACAATAATTATTATTTAAACATGTTTGAATCCATCGTTATGAAGAAATACGAGAAATAATTTTTAAATACAGATCTATCACCATTGGACAATCCTCTTCTGCAATTTGTAAAACCCAGTAGCACAACCGCAAATTTGCCTGTTACTTAGAAAACCCAATAGTATCCAACCTTAAACATACCGTTAGTATTTGTAGAATTAACTTTTATAAATACCTGTTTGTTTCCTTAGTTTAAGTATTGTTGTATAACTGATGATAATTACAGAGTAACCGAAATGTATATTTTGCAATAAAATTGTGAAGAAAAGGTGCAATTTGTTTCAAATTTTTATTATGTAAGAAACCTTCACGTTAACTTATCATATACTGTATAAACCTATTAAATTTAAAGAGATCGAAAATATGCGTAATGGAATCTGTACATATACAGGCTTATTCTGTAAGAGTGTCGTTATACCATATCGTATCATGATGAAAAAATTGTTAAATAACTATAATTTTTAAAAAGCGTATTCTGTAAAACTAATGTCGTTATATTGAAATCGTATTGTCGTTATTTTAAGTAGTTCGCGAACAATAAGTATTCGCTTGTCGTTATTTAATAATCTGTTAGTGTCAAATGTTAGAATACGGAAGGGTTAATTAATTTATGATATATATTGGAGTAGGGAGGAATTAAAAATAGGTAACAAAACATATATTCATGCATCAAATACAATATTAATAACAATAATTATATTTTAGAAGAAATGTTTGCGTCCGTCAATGTCTTTTATGGGACAACAATAATCCATTTGATAATCGTTTTTTACACATATACGTTACTTAATAAAGGACTAATATTTAAAACAATAATTATATCAATATTTTTTGAAAAATGACAGGACAATGACAATTTAATTTTCAGTAATAGGGCGAGTTTCTTTATTCAACAACTATTTATGCGCTGAATGCCATCAGAAATTGAAAATTATGTCACGATGAATAGCTGATGGATCCGATGGATAGCCGCTGCGACCGAATAAAGAAACGGGTTGCTGAGAAGTGCGATGAATCTCCTAACCTTAAATATCAATTGACAGTTATCCACCAGTTAACAGATATGGAAAGTTTTATAGTTAAAAGAACCGTCGCTCTATTGCAATCATCAAATTCTTCATTGAACAATGAAGAATCTGATACGGAAGTCATAATGATAATAAAAATCATCTACATCTATAACCATCTCCTTTCCGTTGTGAACGATATATAATGTTTTCTTATTTGAATCATACATTTGGTTTTCTTTGCATAATCTTTCACCCGCAAGCATGAAACAAACGCAAATGTCAAAAATATAACCTAAAAACATTTCGTTAGACCCCCCATTACCGATCCATCGGATATCGTAAAATCTATCGGTAGTCAAAGCCGATGCATGCGATGAATTTGCGATGGATAGTGCGCGGTAATTAGAAACGGTATGATGAATTTCATCTGCAATTCAGCAGTGAATAAAGAAATGATTTGATGAATTTACGATTCATGCGCATTAATGCGCACTAGTCATCGGTGAATAAAGAAACTCGCCCATAGTTACCTACTATCTTTCTAAAACAAAAAAATGTCTGATGTTATACCAAACGGTATGATATGGCATTTATAACGATATTGCTTAGTGAACAGGATTTTTACAAAATGTCGTTCAGAATCTCATCGTTATATTTATAAATAACGATAGTTGTTATATATTGATATTTTTACAGAATAAGCCCGATAGTAAGTAAATAAATGGCGGGATTCATGGTTACCCATATTCCATACTCCAAGGACCTTTCGGTATGGGTTTTGTACAAAATACATGGAATTGACGGAAGGTCTTGTGCTGGCCACAACAGATTTTTACAGAATAAGCCCGATAGTAAGTCAATAAATGGCGGGATTCATGGTTACCCATATTCCATACTCATATGAGATCAATGACGTTTGTTTTTCGTTTTTTCAAATTTTAGGCGTAAAACATGAGGAAAGTCTTGACAACCTCAAAAACTTCTCAAATGAAGTTACAAAAGCTTTATTGATGCTAAAATGTCTATCGGTGCAAATTTTCACTGAGATTACACTGAATACAAGTATTTTAGGACCTGCAATATTTTTGAGGTTTAATTTGCCCAAATGGCAATTGCAGGCGCCATTTTACTTACTATGTAGTATGTACCAGAGATAACATATGGTATGTACAGAGATAGGAAGAGATAGCTCGCAGATCTAGGATAACAAGATTCTAACTGCAAGTTTTGGTAAAATGAGATATATGTATGGCAAGGTGAAATTTTACGAGCCATACTATATTCCATCTTTTTTTATATTAGTTTTTAGATATTATTGTCCAGTTTCGAGATAGAACAGAAACAAAGTTCTGTCTGCAATAGAGTACAGAAATACTTTAAAACGAGGGGTGAATCACTCTTTTAATTTTGTACAAAAGATTGTACAATCATTGGATTTTAAGACGATTGTATTGATTGTACACAAGAATGTACAATCTCGAGAACTGAGATACGAAGTCGGTCAAAACTGTAAGTCAAATCTGTAAATAGTGAACAAAATCGCAACGAAATCTCCCACTCTTATGTATAATTTTATATTAATCAACATCAACAAAAATGGCTGTGTTATGTCAGTTTGTTTACAATTTTGACCATAACTCGGCCATTAATGGTGTTTCGTTATGTGAGAAAAAGTTCATAAGCAAAATGTACATTTTACAATTTTTATTTATTTTTATTATTATCTTTAATTGTTTTTCAATTGATCAATTATTATAACAACCATTGACTTTAAACTATGAATTTAATATTATAAGTTATACGTCGTTGGCACCGATAACGTAAGATGCGTTTGTCCGCGTCGTTGGATAGTTAAAAAAAATCCCTTTTCAATAGTTCAACTTTCATGGTGTCCATATAAAAACTAAAACTTTGACATATCTCAAAATCTAGCATCGCCATTCAAATGAATATAAAAAAGTGCCATAAAGATGTGCAAATTGAAATCTAATATTATTCACAATTCGAAGATATTTGCAAAAATAAAAACTTACAAAATTTCCTTTTTGGCCTATATCTAGTGACCTATGCATTTTTGATCAAATAAAAAAATTGCCTCCTAATAGGGCAACTATTTTTTAATTTAATCGGCTTCGTATCTCTTACAGTTCTCGAGATCCATATGTTCGGCAAGTTATCCTGGACATTCTGCATACAGTATTTAAATTTATATTAAGAATGACCTGATCTTCAACGAAATAATTTAATACTGCAAGACAAACATTATCCTAAGATTTGTACATGATTGTAATGATGACTGTAGCTGATTATGTATGATTATAAGGCATGTAACTGATTGTAACTTGTAACGTGATTATAAGGATTATAAATGACTGTAGTGAATATAGACTGCGATTGTAAAGAATGTATCTTTGATTTTAAGTGATTTGTACGATGATTGTTCGAGTGATTCACGACCTCTCTTTAAAACAAGGCTTCCCTGAGCTGAAACTATTTTCTACTTGTTAGTTTAAGCTGAAATTGTGTATTTTTCTGTAATAATATAATATTTGTAAAAATAAAATATTTATCGAGTTTTTTGTAATAAAATTAAATGTCTTGAAGGTAAAATATTGTGCCAGCCCATCTAATATGATATTTGGTTCGTGATATCGTGTAGGCTCATATGTTGAAATAAATAGTCATTTAAATAAATAGTTAGTGATAAAAATAAATAGTAGCGAAATAAATAATTATAGTGAGATAAATATTGTTTAAATAAACAATTGTAGTTATTCGTAGTTTATTCTGAGAAGGTAAAAAGAAGTTAAGAAATTAGCATCTAGAGGCGGAATGATTTGAAAACATTTATGGCTGCAATAACTGAACAATAGCAAATATACTATTGTTTGTTAGTCTACAATACAATATTAAAATTAAATTAGATTTTTTGTAATTGAGAAATTTAATATTTTTTATTTTGTTTTCTTATTATTATTATATTTATTCTTGCCTAACCGGCTTAGAATCTACATATTATATATATTTTACAATAAATTGTGGTACTATATCATAAATTAACCCCCCGTTTCTCGATGACTTCCTTCATCCAATCTTACCCCGACCCTATATCGTCTAACAGAACAGAACCGTTTCATTTCTTCTTTCTCTCGTAACTTCCCTGCACGAAATCCTTCTCTCCCGCATAGCCTGCAACTCCTCTCATCACTTGATAACCAGTATTTATTGTTCCTCTCTTATTATTATTATTATTATTATTATTATTATTATTATTATTATTATTATTATTATTATTATTATTTGTAACTCATAAATTTATTATTTTCTTGTTTAATTAATAAATGTAAATAATAATTTTCTATATCGTACTAAGTTTTTACCTGCTCCTACCCTTGGCAAGGGAGGTATATGGATCGTGCTAAAAATCGCATATAGAGATTTTAGTGAATAAGCATGAATCCGATTTTAACATTTTTACAATGATGCCTGTGGGTATGTATGTATGTATGTATGTATGTATGTATGTATGTTTATGTATGTGTGTGTTTATGTATTTGTGTGGATGTGTGGATCTTGTGGACACGATTACTCAAATACTATCAATCAGAAAATTTTGAAATTTTTTGTGTACCCATTCTGTACTAATGTGGGAAGAGCTCATTAGTATTTAGCGTATATCGAAAACCGGAAGGACCACTTATACAAGCTTTTAACAGTTTTTCTTGTAAAAAATTCATTCAATACAATTTTTTAGCAACTTTTGCTAATAAAAATTGAATATAATGGTACAATCTTCAATCCTACGATAACATAGTATTTAGTAAATAACTCTAAATAACTTTAAATATAAATTTATAATTTAATTTATTTTAATACATCTTGCCTATGTATCAAAAAAACATAATACTTTAATAACATGTAAACGAATGTCACTGCCAGGAAGCAATTACATTAAAATTAATAATAATAATAATAATAATAATAATAATAATAACATTTATTTGCCCAACAGTTTTACACTACTTACAGGACAAAAATATAAAACTAAAGTAAGCATGTACAAAAAAAATATGTAAACAAAAATAATAAATGTAAATGTAATATTAATAATAGTAAATATATAACAATACATAAAATGAAAACGTTTATATGGCCGTGTTGATTAGGAAATTCTTCAAGCTATTGTAAGATATATTATAAATATCTATGAAGCTAGTAATCTTATTGGCATTGTTGCATATTATGTTGACTGGAGATCGGAGTAAAAGATTGGTTCTGGAGTGGTTCGGCTGGAATGCAATACATGATCGAGATGAAATTCTGGGAACATGTATGTTAAGTTGTTTTAATAGGTCTGGACAGTCAATATCATTATTTAATAATTTAAATAAAAATAAAATTGACATATTATATCTACGATGATGTAGTGATAATTCGTTAAATTTATCAAGCAGAAGATTGTATGGAGTACCTCTTGGTGGATATTGCCTATCACATTTTAGACACAGATATTTAAGAAACCGTTTTTGTACAGATTCCAGCTGATTAACATGATAATTGTATATTGGGTTCCATATTAGTGCACAGTATTCCAATTTAGATCTTACATAACTCACATAAAGAATATAAATTGCAGATACATCAGTAAAATTTGCACAATTTCTAATAATGAAACCCAACATACGATTTGCTGACAAAATAATTTCATTGTAATGGAATGTGAAGGTAAGTGAAATATCGAAGTTAACTCCCAAATCTTTCATATTCATTTGTCGTTGTAATTTGTAATTAGCAACTCTATATTCAAACATAACAGGATTTCTTTTGCGATGATAAGACATTATTTTACATTTCGACGGATTTAATTTCAACTTATTCTGTTCACACCATTCGTTTACAGTATCAATCATAGATTGCAAATAACAACAGTCAGGTATATCGGATACAGTACAATAAAGTTTTAAATCGTCAGCAAATAACAACTTTTGACAACTAATTTTATTACAAATATCGTCAATATAAATGGTAAATAATAAAGGACCTAAGTTGGACCCCTGTGGTACACCAGAGGGCGCTTCGAACATATTTGATGTGAAACCATTATACTGTACGAATTGTATTCTATTACTAAGGTAGGAAGTAAACAGCTGCTGAAGTGATGCACACATACCGAGATGACTAAGCTTTTGAAGTAAAATAGCGTGGTTGATCTGGTCAAACGCTTTTTGAATGTCCATGTAAATCACATCGACTTGGCCACCCTTATCCACTGCTTCAGTTAAATATTGGGTGATGATTGCTAAATTGGTAACTGTGGATCTCTTCTCCCTGAAACCGTGCTGTGAGTTGGATATCTTGTTTTTTATATTGTTATGGATATAGGAATGTAATATCATTTCAAAGACCTTTGAAAAGTTATTTAATATTGATATAGGCCTGTAGTTCCTGATGTTTGATGCATTTCCTGATTTTAAAATAGGACATACTTTGGAAACTTTCCAAATTTTTGGAAATTTTTCATTTTTCAAAATTAAGTTGAAAATATATGTAAGTGGACCTGATAATGGGTATGCACAGTCTTTTACCAGGAAAGATGGTATTTGATCGGAGCCTGCTGTCATTTTGTTCTTTAATTTCTTTATAGCGAACTTTACGTCTTCTTCGTTGACAGAATGAAGAGAAAATGTATCCCAATCACTGTTATAATAATTTATGGGATTTTGATCTAATTCCGGATTCTGGTACACACTGCTGAAGAATGAAGCGAATGCATTGACAATTTCTTCCGGATTGCAATAATTAACATCATCCATGAACATGTTTCCTGGAATTCGAGACTGGCACTTTTTCATCTGTATAAAATTCCATAAGTTCTTATGGTCATTTTTAATAGATGTTTCAGCCGATTTTATAAAGTTTCTGTATGATTCGGCAACTTCGTATTTAATTTTTTTCCTCAACTCCCTGAACTCAGCGTAATCATCGGGTGAATTCGTTCTTTTATAAGTTTTGTGTGCAATATTCTTTTTACGTATGTCTGATATAATATCACGCGTGTACCAGTATGGGTAATGTTTTCGTGATGATTTTAATCCATAAGTGGGAATATGTAAATCAAATATTTCGTACAGTTTACAATAAAAATTGTCGCATGCTTCGTCTACTGTTGTAAATTCTCGTAAGAAAGACCAATCGACATATAATAAAGAGTTGTATAAAGCGGGAAAATTTGCTTTTTTAAAGTTGTACCGCTTCTCTTGGTTAACGGCCGGAAAACTCTGATATTCAGCTTTGTTCAAGTTAATTAAGATTTCTAGTGAAGGATGATGAATATCTTCTTTCACATATTCTAAATCTGAGCGCGCGACAGAACACTCTATGTTAGATATAATAACATCTAGGATTTTGTTGTTAGAGTTTGGAATACTATTTAGTTGATTGTAGTTTAAAAATTCACATAAGTTTTTAAAACAATAAAATTTTCTGTCACTCATATCTTCGATTATTAAACCTGGAATATTAAAGTCTCCAACAATTAACACTTTTTCATTGTTTAAAAGTTCATAGGTACTAAACACTTCGAAAAAAGATTCGAGTTCAGACGGAGATATATGGGGGGGTAAATAAATTACGAAAATTATGAGTTTGTTATGTTTACCGTTAATAATACACCCCACTATATCGATAGAATCAAACACTGTAGTTAGAAAGTCTAGATTTAATTGGACCACTAATAAGTTATTTTTTACAGCAATTAGTACACCACCTCCTTTACTTAATCCAATTTTATCAGTACGTCTGTCACAACGATATACATTATAATTTGTAGGGAAGAGTTCTGTATTATTTATGTTATTGTTAAGCCAAGTTTCTGTGACACATACTATGTCGAAGAGAGAAGACGATGCAGAAGAATAAAATAAATTTGTTTTTGTGTTGAGACCCCGGACATTTTGATAAAACATACTGATGTTTTTAAGAATACTGGAGAAACTGTTGGGCACTACTTGTTTAAAGACACAATTTTTGGTAAACCACGGACATATTTTATCGTTAAATTGTGTTCGCCGTTACTTCTTCTTCTGTCTAATTCAGATTTTAACTTCTTATAGTGTTCAATTTGACGTGGAGTACGGTCAAAAGAAATTCCAATAGATTTAAATTTATCAATAGAACAGATATCTTGACGTTTGTGTATTATTCTGTGTACAGTTTCGGAATCTTGTAATCTTATTTTTAGTGGCCGAGATTTACCAGCATCATATTTACCCAGACGTTGAGGCTTTATTAGAGAGATATTTATATCTTTATCAGCTAAATTTATTATCTCTGCTACCACCCTCTTATCAGTTTCGAATCTGATTGTACTATTTTTATCATTTGATTCACATACACCATATATAATTACGTTATTTTTCCTTTTATCCCGCTCCACAATTTCAGCAATAACCTCCTCAAATTCAAAATTTTCACGAACTGCAGCTTCATTGGTATTTAGCTTTTGTTTTAAATCTTGTATTTCATTTCTGAGTTCTTCAATTAAAGAATAAATATCATTTTCAGTTTTCTCTTTCGACGCGCATTTATCACAATAATATATACGCTTATTTAATTTAAGATTACTTAATTCGCTTCTAGATAACCCAGAGCATTTAGTAGTATTGTGTACTGGATCTTTGCAAAGATCACAACGCAATGCTTCATCAACAGTGATTTCCGATGAACATTTTTTGCAGTTGATAAGAGGCATAACTGCTGAGAAGCGGTGGTAGTCGGCAGATAGGCGAATAAATTAACCAAATTTATTTAGTTAGCGCACTACTGATATGTACAAACCAGCAGAGATATTGACAGTCCGGAACCACGTTCTCCACAGCAGATTGATGGTTATCTATTTAATTCAACGGTGAACCACAAAACACACTACCGCACTGCATAGAGTATACTTTTAGACACTGATTCTACAAATCCAAATAATTTTAATTTCAATATAAACCAATTTTTTTGCAAAAAAAACTGAAGAAACAATCGCACATGCTACTGCATGCTATAAACACATGTCTTAAATAATAACACCGTGTTAAGAAGTATACATATAGTAGTAATATATTTGGGTTTAATGGAATTAAGGTTTGTGAAAATAATATTTTTTCCATCATACATAAATATTAAAAGTTTGCTTCATTGTCTTCCAGAATTCGGCTCTTAAAAGACTGTGAAAAGATGCGAGTACTATTTTGATTATTGTTAAGTTTTTTCTAATAGATTTGTTAATATTTGTGAAATTTATTTTGTGTATGATATAAATGTAAAATAAAGATTGTTATGAGAGAATGTAAAGATATTTGAACATAATGATTGCTTTATACTGCGTGGTTAAATACCCAGCGGGAGGTTTTGGGCTGGCCACATCAGATTTTTTTATTTAAATATACTGAGATAGAACTTTGATTCCGTGAAAGATGTGAAAAATTTAGGGTATATAGTTCCAAGTGACTATTTTTGTAATATGTTTTTCGGTAATTAAGCATACCACTGTAATTTTTATTTCATGTGATTATAAATATAATTAACTTCATAATTAAATGTTAACTCTATAACAATAATGTATTCAAATAATAGCGAGTTAAAATATCAAATCAGTTTCTCCCCATATTACTTTCTTGCAGTTACAACCTTGTTATTCTAGACCCGCGAGCTGCTAAATTAAAAAAGTCTCTTGTAAATGAAAAACATTATTTTTTTTTGTTAACAGCTCGGTTGACAGTCACTTAGTACAATTTCATTTGTTAACAAATATATGTCTCCCACTCGTAACTTGTAACATTAAATGAGTGCCATGCGTGCAAAGGAAATATCATAACCTTAATTTTCTAATTTTTATACAAATTTATTGACAAAATTGTAAAAAGTCCTGTATGTAAGTAACCAGTTGAAACAAGGGAAGGTTTTACACATGGCGTGCTATTACGCAAGCGAAGAGTCTAGTGAAGAAAGGCACCCTCATATTGTAACTTGTCACATAAATAGCATTATTATTATGTGTAAATAAATAATAATAATATTAAATAATATATCATCACGGTATATTACCCATTACTGGGTGTGCCAGTATCTACAACACATGTAGACATCGGTAATGATGACGATACATTTTACCGTGTGGGAGCTTACCAGGCGTCACCTCAAGCCTGATTTATAGATTGCATAGAACAGAATGGAATAGAATAGAACAGAATAGCACAGAGAATAGAAATATAAACCAATGTAAATGCATGGAACCATTTATACTTGCATAGAATGGAATAGAATAGGATATAACCAAATTTTATTTCTTATTCTATTCCATTCCATTCTATTCCATTCGGCGTGCTTCGATGATATTCGTGAGACTTGTTGTAACTTCGTTGCTTTTGGCCCATCCCCTAACGTAAAAACTTTCTGTAGACAACATTTATTTTGCAGAAATACTATATTTCATTGCAAAACGAAGCAATGACATTATTCAAATCACCAATAAATATAGTTAATTTAGTGCAAAAGTGATACAAAAGTGACGTCATTCTATTCCAAGTCTTCTCTATTCTATGCAATCTATAAATGGTCTTAAAAATGTCTATTCCTGTTCTATTCCATTCCTTATTCTATTCCATTCTATTCTGTGCAATCTATAAATCAGGCTTCACGGGCACGATAGTTGGAGAGTGCACCACAGGGGTCACTTTTATGCCATTTAAAATTGGAAATATTTGGCGACGACGAGACACTCAGGCACGCGGCCACGGGACCCCATAAATACATTCATTCATAGTCTATTTGAGAATGACTGGCAGTAATAAATCATTATTTGCAAGAGTAGTATTGGATTTTTGCCAGCAATGCGGCAAATAAAACTACCAGAAAAATCAGTTGTAACTACACTAGGATGGTCAAAATAAGCCGCACGCTTTGTACCTGGAACGAAACTTACTTGTCGAACAATAGAAATGCCGTCCGATAATCCCCGTCGGACTGTGTCATAGACGTAGATAGGATTTGTAGAGTGATCTGTTTATACATTTACTAAAAATAAAAGTTTTTAATATTTAAATATAACTTTCTCAGTCATTATTATTATATTGCATACATTTAATATTTGCATACATACATTCAATATTTACATTTTTATTTGTTACATACTAAAATTTATACTTATTTCATGTGTGTTGTCAAGATATTGGTACCTGTCATATTTCTATTAAATATACATATTACATTACATATATTACATATATATAAAACTATAGTTCTCTACCGAATTTAGTCATTTCGACTATCCCTGTGCAAACAATTATTGGCGCGTCACTGGAATGTCTTTGACAGAATGATTTATTACTGCCAGTCATTCTCAAATAGACTATAAACATTTAGTTTTACAAACATCGTACAAAAATCCGTAAAAAATATCTGTCATTGTGTAATACCGGTCAACATAATCAACAAATCGAGCTGTAGAAAAGTAGCAAACTAACAAAGTTAATATGTGAAACAACTGTTAAAAAAAATGTTGAAGTAGGTGGACCAGTACTTAAAAGAGTTAGAAAAGATTCAGGTAGCTTACTCCTACCAAAAATTTTCATAACAGTCCTCTAAACCTCACTGATTGCACTTCTGTGATAAAACATTGACGAATAATACTTACTTGAATTCTGAGCAAAACTATACTACCTATAGGTAAATTGTTCTTCAATATTTCGCAGCTCTAGAATATCAAGATTATAACTGCAAGTTTTTGATGAAATATAAAGTTACCCATTTTCGAGATAGTACAAAAATAAAGTTCTATCTGCCAAAAATTAAATCATACTGTAAAGTTTTATTTATTTGGGTGAAGTGTAAAAATCAGAGAAATATTATTAATTAAAATAAATGTTTATTAAATAATTAAGGAATAATTAAGAAAATAGATAATTAAACACTACGAATAAACTAATATTACACAGTAATTTAAGATTAAGATTAGGTATTATTAAAGACAACACTATGGTTATATTTTATTTAAACAATATATGTATATCTCACTATAATTATATATTTCATTAACTATTTATTTATATCATTATTTATTTCAACATATGAGCCGACTCAACTGCCTTCACGATATCCGCGAGCCCAAAATCATATTAGTTGGGTCGGGACAATATTTTACCTTAATGGCTAAATATTATATTATTTCCACAAAATACACACTCAATTTCAGCTTAAATTAACAATAAAAACAAGAAAATAGTTTCGATTACAATTAGGTTTTAAATTAAATTAACTTATCAGAATAGTTTAGATTAATATTGCCTTGCGCCTCCTTTATTGACTGTAACTGCTTTAATTCTATTACGCATTGTATTAACTAACTTTCCTGCACACTCATCAGGTTCAATATTATCCCATACTTGTTGCAATTTTATTTCTAATTCTTTTACTGTGCGTGCCGAATTTTTACGCAGTTCCTTTTTCATTTTATGCCAAAGGGACTCAATCGGCGACAAATCCGGACTATTTGAAATCCACTTCAGAGTAGGAATATTATGACTGTCAAGCCAAGTTTTAACGGCTTTGCTGTATGACACAAATTTTATATTATTACCGCAATATACACACACAATTTCAGCTTAATTTAACAACAAGAAAAAAATTGTTTCTATTACAATTAGGTTTTAATCTAAATTAAATTAACAATACTGCGTCTGATTTATGATTGCCGTGGTGGGCGGAGCTTGACGAGAGCGGTTTACGCAGTAACATTTTAGGTTAAATACTAATCTATACTCATTTCACGTAATAAAACAGCGTTAGTTTAGATAGGGATATAAATTCGGCCCTTTGATTGGTCTGAATGCTAACCTAGTTCAGAAAAACAAACAACATTACAAATCGACAAAATTAAGTGATATTTAATTATGTTCGTTCATTTTATAGATAAAAATAATTTTATTATTGACTAAGTTTGGTTTCACGAATTTAAATTATTTATTATTAGTATTTTTTTTAGTTTTATTTCGGTAAAATAATATTACAATAATCGAAACCTTCAGACATATCATTTAAAGGTGGAACATTTTCAATATCATCTATTTGAGGACAATTTTGATTAAACATGCGAAATTGCATAAATAAAAAATATTTTTGAGAGGTTGACAGGTGATGTATGTTTTGTATTTATATTAATTTATTTACATTATATTATTAGTTTTTTAAAATTATATTTATATTAAAATTATTTATTTCACTTACATTTAATTTAGCTAGCCTAATTTATTGTACACAATTTTTTTTTTTTCCCATATTTATTTACAATCTGTCAAGAATTGACAATAAGTAAATTTTTTAACAATTTAAAATATCATGCAGAGAACATATCCAGCGACATGTTCTCTTTAAGCCAACTTTAGAATAAACTAAGCAAAGTAACTACTAACTACATAACATTAAAATAAACTAAGTAATACATTATTAAATAAATCTAAAAGGTAATTCTAATGTGTTGTGTCGTTTTAGTCTGTACGTGTCCATACTATTGTCTAATAAATTTACTGCATTTTGGTTTGGATGTACGTCTAGTCTTTTTAGGTATTTTTCACTGTATTTTGTTATTTCTTCTTTTATTGTGTTCATCTGTACGTCGTTGTGTATAACATTGTACACAAATGCAGAAGAAAAGATGCAATAACATAATATTAAGGCAGTTTGAAATTGACTCGCGTTTACACCAATCATAAGCCAGGAAATGTTGTCCCCATGCCATGTTACACTGTATTCTTATATCAGACAGAGTAATATACATACGAATCAGAATAGTTGGGCCATTTATAAATTTTGCACAAAGTAGGCGATGTATGATTCAACTAATGCCAAAACAAATGATACATAATTGAAATAAACAAAGTGCTTGACATTTATATAAAAAAACATATAGTCAATATTTAAGGAAATTCATAATTAATGCCCATATGAACGGCATTTTGGCACGAAAAATTACGATTTCATATTAGATTCCTCGATCGATAGTACCACGTATTATTAATTTGTTTGAAGAAAATGGAAATGTTATCGATAGGAAAACTGACTGCCCACCGTCAACTTCTTATATTACCGTACAATCACGGGAAATGATCGGAAAACAAATTTCGGTATCTACCACTATAATAAGAATTAAACAAATAGGATACAAGTTTTATGAGGTACTTTTTTGAGATTTCACTGTTAAAAAAAAGAATTATTCGTATTTTAGTTATTAGTTGTTGTTAGGCCAAAGAAAAGCATTTCCTTACAAAATATCACAAAAATTGGACGGAAGAACAATGGCATAGCGCCATTTGGTGTGATGAGTCCAAATTTGAAGTTTGCCCGGGAGATTGTAGAAAACACGTATTGCGTACTACTGCCGCGACATTCCAAGACTGTTAAAAAAGTGAAAATTCGTGCAAGCGTTATGGTTTAGGGTTGTACGTCTGGAAGGGGGTGAGCAAGCTACATTTTATAAATGGAACTGTTAACGCTAATAAAGATATACTTAAAGATCTTTTTACCATCGATTTCTTTATGCCAGTCCATTGATGGGAGCTACATTTTTCAGCAGGACGGTGCCCTGTGTCATACGGCAAAACCGTTAAAACCTGGCTTGACAATCATAATATTCCTACTCTAAAGTGGATTTCAAATAATCCTGATTTGTTGCCAACAGAGCTGGGCAGTAACTAGTTACTTTAGGAACTTAGTTACTAACTAGTTACTTTTACGTAACTTGTAACGTAACTTAGTTACTTTTTAAAATATGGTAACTGTAACTGTAACTTAACTTGCTGCGGAAAAGTAGTTGGTAACTTTACGGTTTTTAGTTACTAGTTACTTGAGTAACTTAAGTAACTTAAAGTAACTCAGAAATTAGAATGTAACTTAAGTTAGTCAAAGTAACTTAAAAAGTGGAATGTAACTTAGTCATAAAAAGTAACGGGGAGGATTAAAATTTCTAAGAAATATTTTGTTGAGGCTGATGCCTTTTTTAGAAACATTAACTAAAACTGTTTTGTTTTAAATAAATGTCTGTCCAGAGTGGGAGTGTTGAGCGAAGCATCGCGCATATCCTCTGTAATGTGTAACTTTTATTTTAATATTGTTGATTGATTTCAAGCCATAAAAGATAATAAAAATATTTTAACTTTTAATTCTAGAATTAAAAAGTCACTAAATGTTAAATTTGACTTATAAAATATATTATTTTCAAATGTTTTCCTAGCTTACAAATGATACGTTTTAATAAATTATAATTAAACTGCCAAAAATCATCAAAATTATTCCAATTTTCAGGTTATACAAAAAATAGTGTATTTTGTTCGTTGTTCCAAGGGTTGCAAGACTTGAATTCGTCTCATTTTTGCAAATTCCCTTCTCACAAAATAAAATGTCACTTTTAATTTTTATATTATATTATAATGTAGGTCCGCAGGGCCTTTTTATCAGATTTTTGGGCCCTATGCCAAATTTTTTTTCGGGCCTCCTCCCTCTTTATATTAAAAAACAAGTACGTACAAATATTTGTATAATTATAATGTAAGTTATTAAAGAAAAAAATAAAATTGCCTGCTGAGAGAAAAGCTGGTCAATTATACAGCTCGATTCTAGTTTGAAGTGAAATTTTAGCGTAATATTTTGTTACTCCTCTCTAGGGACGGTTGGCGATTTTGTCGGGTCTCGGGAATATGTTATTAGCGTAGCGGGGCCCCAAATATTTATAAAAAGCACTGAAATATATACTAACTGGAATGCGCGTACGAACCGTGACTGTGAAGCACATTGAAAGCCTGCTGCTGGAGTAGTCAGCAAACATCGAGACAGTTTACGAGTTATTCGGCTAGGTTCGGTTCGGCACGAACGTGCGCGAACAGGACCAGCCATTATTGTTCAATGAGGCTTCAGTGCAGCGTACGCTGATAGGTAGAGTATGCGAGTTCCAGTTAGTATATATTTCAGTGATAAAAAGATACTTTTTCATCAAATTTTCTTAAATATTTGAATGTGCGGGACGCGGGGCCCATGTGAGCGCGGGGCCTCAGATTGAAAATCGACATCAGGAGTGGGATCACGTAACTGTGAAAACGATATTGCGACTGTCGACAAGTGAAAATGCGATCACGTAAATAGTGAAAACCGAAAACGATATCGTTTTAGACTGAAAAAAATGTGAATTCTAGTCGACACTCTCAAAGCATGTGAAAACGATGGTCGTTTCTTACGTCTCTTTTTATTTTATACATTTGGGTATAGGGTATATCCTTTTCTTATTTACTTGCACTTAGGTAAAAGAATGTAGTGAGCAGTGAGTTGAATTTGACGTTTTGGAAAGAATAAAAGAAATGTCATTATAAATTATTTAAAAATAAATTAATATTTTAAATTTGAAAGGTATATTTTATTATTTTATTTAGTAAGGCGAAAATGAAATAATTGTGATAAAATACGATAATTATAAAATGAAAATTGATTACAAGAATGAATCTAAGAAAAATATTCATGATTTTTTTTCTACGAAGAACTAAATGCTTATGATTTACTATACATTTTTACTCTTTTGAAATCTATGATAGAAAATTGAAATCTTGGTGATTAGATATTTTCTTATTTCTACTGAAATTTCCCTGATTTACTATTAAAATTTAGTGAAAGAACTACCCAAAACAAATATTTTCGGGCAATATTGATATTCCAATAACTGTAAAAGTGTTGATTACAACAAAGCATATTTTGATTGATTACAAGAATAAATCCAAGAAAGAAAATTTTATTAATATTTTACTAATATTGTATTCTGCGAAACGTTTTATGATTCATATTTTGTAGTTCTTACATAAAATTAAAATTTGTGAATTGATCATTTTCTGCAGCCCGTCGAAAGTTGTGCGCCGTTATTTAAATGTGGCCCATACTTTATTTACTTGAAATACAAAACTTAATAAAAACTAGATTACTTTAAAATAACAATCTTGTATACTTGCAATCTTAAAAGGTCTCTTGAAGTTTTAATTTTATATTTAGAAATATTTTTGTTTACTTCATAATTTTTTTTGTGGAATATCAAAAGGAAAAAAGTGAGATGATACATGGCATCTGTAACTAATTGATAATTTAACTTGTATCCTTCTTCAATTCTTACAGCATTGCTATTATGAACGAAATAAAAACGAACGGCGAGAATAATACTTTTTGACATTAGATTAAAAATTTTAATGACATTCATATAAATTATCTGTCAAAACTACTATTTAATACTAAAACATTAGTCTGTAAACGATATCGTTTTCACAAAACGTAGTCACTTTACGGAAATAACCGAAGTTAAAAACGTAGTGAGTGACTAATTTTACGTGATCGCTAAGGAAACGAATGTCGTTTTCACTTCTCGATAATCGCAATATCGGTTTCACTTTTACGTGATCCCACTCCTGATCCGAGGTTTCCAATAAATTAATCATTATCCACTAATAAGTCTAGGAAATAATGTCTGCATGTTTTATACATTATAATGGTCACATCATGTTAGAAAGAAAGTAGATTTTTTATATCTTGGTATAAGAAATCAAAATTGAAAAATAAATTAATAAATTTTTAAAAAATCACAGCAACCGGGCCCTGCGGGTCCCTTGTCAAATCGGGCCCTAGGCCGTGGCCTCGTGGGCCTAGGCGGTAATAAGGCCCTGTAAGTCCGTTAACATTAACAATAATAATCTGATTTGGTGTTGCCAAGCAATAACGTTAAAATTTAGGGTAACGTATTTAGTGCAAAAACTCCCTGATATGTATACTAGACAATAACTAAGTCAACAGTCTAAGTCTAGGTACATTTCACGCCATTAAAAGTAGTTAGAAAGAAACTCAAGGTAACTAAGTTACTTTTAATAAGTAACTAGTAAATAACTTAGTTCTTTCACCAAAGTAACTGGAACTTAAGTAACTTAGTTACTTTTTTTTGGAGGTAACTGTAACTTTAACTAGTTACATTTTAAAAGTAACTTGCCCAGCTCTGGTCGCCAATTGAGTCCCTTTGGCATAAAATGAAAAAGGAACTGCGTAAGAATTCGTCACGCACAGTAAACGAATTAGAAATAAAAGTGCCACAAGTATAGGATAATATTGAACCTGATGACTGTGTAAAGTTAGTTGATACAATGCGTAACAGAATTAAAGCAGTTATAGTCAATAAAGGAGGCGCAACGCAATATTAAACTAGTGGCCCAACTATACTTGTTGCAATTTTATTTCTGATTCGTGTGTTAAAGTTAATTTAATTTAGTTTAAAACCTAACTGTTATCGAAATTATTCTCTTGTTGTTAATTTAAGATGAAATTGTATATTTTACGGTAATAACTGATATATTTGTAAGAATAAAATTTTATTGAGTTTTTTTGTAATAATATGTAATGTAATGCCACTAAATATTAATATTAATAAATAATTGTTTCATAATGCTAAATTTTATCAATAATAAATTAATTTTGAAAACTCGTTTTTATTTTTATTAAAAAAAGCTAAAATCAGTAATAATTTCTCCGTGATGTTTCAACTATCTTCTCACAGAGTGACTAATGTAAATAACCGTAGTAACAACTATATTATGAGACGAAGTTAGATAAAATAATTATTCTACCTCTTCCTGTAAGTGAGAAAAATAAAAAATAAAGTTACTGTTTTTATAAGCTTTTAATCAAGGCAGCAATGGAGACTAGTGAACTAACACAAAACACAAACAGCCCGATTCACAAAAAAATTTAAGCTAATCCTCATTTTTGGATTAGTGAATTCTATTCTATTCCGGTATTTAAAATTTAATTTTCATAATAATATCAAAAAAGGTATTTTTTTTTGCAATTTGTAAAAAAATTAAGTGAATTTAGTGTAATCATGGAAGACAAAATCAATTGCACTCCGCTTGAGCTACGTAATATAGGTACAGTCATACAAAAAAAGTCTCCGTACGACAATAGTTTCAATGTATTTTAGGAAAAATAGCAGTTTAAAACCCTATATATTTAATTTTCTTTTAATCCAAAATGAAACGCACTACCTATATTACGTTATTATAAATATAAAATAAACAAATAATATCCTTAATTTATTTATATAATAGGGTAAACATTGAAAGTATTCATAATTTCATGACGAAAAAGTCTCCGTACGATAACCAAAACATTTAAATAATAAACCATTTATTTATGTTTCATGGTTTTCCTTTGGTTTTTCCACCAGTAACTAAGCGATAAGTCATTGAATCTACCAAATTTTTGGTCACCAATAGCACTATATTCTGCCATTTTTCTTATAATTTATTTTAAATTCTTTTTTGGTTTATATTTTTATTTGTTTTAAGAATTTTCCGCACTTTCTCAATTTGGTTAAAATCCGGAGACCGATTTTTTTCTAATTGAAATCGTAATGCTATGCCAAAAAATCGATTTTAATAAAGAATCAAAAGATCGATATTAATAATAGATCAGAAAACCGATGTTAATAAAAGATCGATCTTTATTATAAGAAGTTTCTACTATGCATACGCACATTAAATCACGAAACACAATTCAAGAATTAACATCTAACGCGTTTCAAATGCCAAATACTGCTGAAATTAAAAGATTTTTTATCGTTCTTTGAATTTATTTTTTAGAAAAACCGATTTTTCAGAGTCTAAAAGATCGATATCGATTAATCGATTAAGATTGATTAATCGGTCTTTTTCGCAGCCCTAGTCAGTACATACACCAATAGTCTAGTCTTCAGACCTACGGAGCCCCGAAGGCCCGAAGATGCATGATGTATGTTCCATGTGCCCGCAAAACCCGAGTCGTTTTATCTATCACCTTTTTCGTACAAACATGAAATAGAAACCGTATTGTAACCGCGGTAACGAATGCAATTTTCAAAAATATTTGAATTATTTGGATATTCATGTCATTCTGTCATTCATGCGCTGACTAAAGTAAAACTGATTTTGGCCACTGGCGTTAAAAGGTTCTGCTTGATTAAGTCACTTAATCAAGTGTATAGTTCTTCGTATTGTACAGGTGAAGATTTTTGAAAAAGAATTAAAATATAAAACTTTTTTAATTCATTTACTACTACTTTGTCTCTGTATGTTAGGGTCTATATCGCGTAAGGACGAAAAGTTTCTCGCTTAGTGTTTTTTGGGCTGCAAAATCCATTTTAGAAACAAATATGATGTTTCTATTACATAAGCACATTCTCAAAACATAAATAAATAATAATCTGAAAAAATCAGAACGATATCTTCAATAACTACAAAAAAATATGAATTTTCAAATGTTCGCAAAGAGATAGAACATTGTGAATAACACCATTAAATTTGTTGGAAAATTTCCTATAAGATCACGTAATTTTTAATTTTAAAGTAGCTACAACGGTTTCTATCTGCAACTAAAATTGAGCTGAAATCCTCCAACAAATAGTCACAAAACGTTGTATTTAACCTGGCCTCTGCACGCTATCCAGATATGAATAGAGATCAGTGATTGCTACATATTGATTTTAGACAATAAAATGAGGTATATTTTATGCATTATACATACTTATGTCTTATTTATCCAATCGGTTTATTATTGCTAAATAACTATTACTATTTATACTTCAAATTTTGATAAAAAAAAATCTGTTGTGGCCAGCACAAAACCTTCCGTCAATTCTATGTACAAATCCCATACCAAAAGGTCCTTGGAACAGATTCTATATAATATCATGTAAAATCAAACACGAATACATACTATTTCTATTCTATAAATCCAATAAAATTATAACATAAACATACACTAAGTAAAATGCACTTGACACTTCTTCTTATTCTTCAGCTTCCCCTATTTTATTAGAGGTAGCTGTTTCCTCTTTTCTTCCACTCATTCCTGTCCAACACATCTTCTTGACACAGGCATTCCTTTCAGTCTTCTGCGATACAATCCTTCCTTTTCTTTGGCCTTTCTCTGTGTGTCACTTCCGAGGAGCACTATGACATACCAATTTTGTGATCCTACACTTTCCATATTTGGTTTTGCACTTGCAACTGACATCTGTCAATTAGAATTTTTTTAATATATCAGCAAGACCTGTTTCCATGATAAATAGCAAAGCTGATAATTTTTAAAAATTAATTTCTTTATAATGCTTTAAATCTACATCTATTGAATATGAAGGAAAATGTATAATCAAGCTGTATAGAGAAGAATATTTTCTTTAATATGTATAATAACAAAATGTCAAAAAACAATATTTAACTGCGTTTTTTTAAGAAAAACTGTTAAAAACTTCAAATAAGGGTACTTCCGGTGGATCAATTATAACCAAAATCTAATCAACTCTTCATATGGATGTACAGAAGAGGAATACGAAAGAATTATAAATTTTAGAATTGTAATATTGGAGTTATCGTCGGAGAAAAATTTGTCACACACGGACATACATACACACACACGGACACACACACACACACACACACACACACACACACACATATACAGACATCATCTTAAAAATAGTAAATTCGTATTGTAGGGACCCTAAAACGTGCTTATTAATTAAAAACTCACCACCGAATTTTTTTACCAAAGACAATACCTTCCTTACCTAAAGGTGACGGAAGGTAAAAAATAAAATTGATACAATGTAGGTTATGTTATAATAATGTCAGTTGTCAGTTTTGATTTATATGGATACTTCGGAAACACGCGATTTCATCCGATAATATGACGTCATCAATTCCTCTTGTCTCTTGGCGATTTGAACCATATACTTACGATTAATTAATAACGTGCGTATCAACCGCTGGAAATGGACTTTCCATATAAATTTTATGTCTCCTTTTTACAGTCATACGATAAAATTAATGTTAATTTATTTAACAATCAAATACGGGCGATTAATAATCGAGACACAACTACTGGTTGAGATTATTATAATTGGAGATAATCTAATTGTTTTCTTTGATATAATTTTAAGGTTAGTAACATAGCTTCTTATAGTAAAATTAGTCATTTGTCGAAAATCATGTACACACCGATTTTTCACACTTGACCGTTACGTCATAGTTTGATGTTCGTATATTAGATATACGTATCGAAGACAGAATGTAGGAAACCATAAAACAGATAAACATACGATAAGTACATATATCTAATATACGAACGTCAAACTATGACGTAACGGCCAAGTGTGAAAAATCGGTGTGTATTAATAAGGATCATTAGTAAACGATTTGTATGTAATAATCAACCCATAATTAAAGAACCAACGAAAAATAACTGTTAAACAATACCGAAATATTACTCTAAATTCTACATTCACCACTAATTTGGACGAATAACTATTTTTATTTTATATTGTACCAACTTTTTATTATTCTCGAAATTACTAAAATCTTCATTTTTACACATCAGTCATTGATAAGTTACAATCGGACGTAAAACTTACGTATTTTTCATCATTTATTTTAATATAAAAGCAATGAACTATTTAGTATGAAATATACATATATCAATGTGAAGAACAAACTTCTCGTACAAACAAAACTTTACATTGCTTGTTGACGCTGACATTTCTATAAATACTCGTACAAACCGGTCCGCGTAGTTTGCTCAATACTCATACACGTAGGTTGGCCGGCTCAACGCAAGCGCAGACGAAGAAGTCCGACCAACTGTCGTGTCTGTGCGAGTCTACATGTTATCTGCAACTGCGTTGTAATATTCACGCAGACAAAGAACGTGTTTTCGTTTGCGTGTGCGTTTTATTAATGGAAATAGTAACGCCTTTGTAGCATTTATTAAAGTGTGTGCGTTGTATCTTACGACTGATAAAAATGTAAGTATTATATTTAATAGGAAACGAATTGTATGGTTTGTGATAATGAGAATCCGGCCTTGGAAATTACAATTAGAGTAAAGGTTGGTTTGCACTGTATGAAATGGTTTAGCAGTAACGTTGAGATGTTTTGAAGAGAGTTTAGAGTCATTAAACTGAGTCGATCACGTGACTTACTACGCAATCCCGTCAAGCACATAGCACATATTTATTTGTTTACAGTACTAGGTACAAACATTTGTAAGAAAAATGGCTAATAACATAAATATGCAAATATATTGAACAATGAAGAATCTTCAACAGGCTCTTCAACCAATTTTTTTAATTTTTTTTTTTTCGAAAATAGACGTTAATATATGAATATTTTTCAGATTTTCATCTGTATTGTGATATAATTAAGCCGTTAATAAATGGAACAGATTCTATACAAAATTGAAATTAACGGTGTGACGTCATACCGTCTGATTAAAGTCACTAGATCATATAAAGTACCGCAATTGCATCCATTTTGATTCCAAATTGAAGCGCGAAATTTAAAATATACATATTTATTGACCGCGTATTTTAAAATAATTCTTGGCCTACTAAGAAAACCAAATTGAATAATTTATATTATTATAACGAAAATCTGAAGTTATATAAAATTAATTTAAAACAAATAATAACTATTATATAATAAGTATGGGTCAGGTTTTAAAATAAATTACATTGTAGTTTATTTCTTCAGAAATAATTAGTACAACAATCTTGTTTCTGAGTTATTTGTTAAATCAAACCAAAATTATAAAGTGAAATATTTATTTATTCGTTAATACAGATTTCATTGTAACACTTCTACTGTCTTTATTATTTGTAGTTACAGAATTTGTAGTTTTGAATTCTCTTAATGAGAAATAAATTCTACTTTTAACAAATAGTTTTAATAACTTATACATAATGTTATGACAATTTGGCACTGGTGGTAAATTTTCTGATTTCTGCAATATGTTTACAATATCTCTTTAGTGGTCATTTTATTTATTAGTACTTTTTTTCGTGATACTTATATGTCAGTTCACATTCAGTTATAAAATTAAATAGTTGTTTGTTTACATAACACAAATTGTCTACTTTGAATTCTCTTAATTTTGTAGAATGACTCACAGATAAATCGATAATAATAATTATTGTTTAGAACTGAAATGTCATGTATGATTGTTTTCTGAATATTAAATTATATATAAAACTGAGATTATAACAAACTGTCATTCGCCATTTTGATTCCACAATGTACTTCTTTATCTAACATATGGTCCATACGTATTGCGGTACTTTATATATCTAGTGACTTTACGTGTGATGACAGAACAACATTTAAACAAGTTGACACATGGAAGCTGATGTTACGTTGTTAATTGTTTGATATTTGTATTTATGTGTAAAGTATTTAAATATTCTAATATAATATTAAAAAAGTGATGGAGAGTGGTTTTATAAAGGCAGATTCAACCAATTTACTTGTTGTTGATATAATGATTTAAATTTTTGTTGCTGTTGTTTTCACAACTTGGCACAAAGCATTACTTTACAACCATAACTATAAAGATAACCTAAACAGATGACAACAAAAACACAAATGACAAAACAGATGACCAAATGAAAACTCCAAGATTATGCGCGCGCAATCTCTCTCTGTCACAAGTAGGTATGACAGTCGAATTAGAGGTAAAAAATTCTACATTTAATAATTAATTACAGGCGTAATATATATTTTTTAAATAAAGTGTTATATTTTATGACATTGTTTTCAAGCGTATTATTGAAAATTAGTACCAAATATGCTAAATTTTAATGTGGTTGAAGAGCCTATTATATGTGTTACATTTCCCATAACACTATTATTGGGAGCCCCATGAAAAAATGTCAACACTTTAACTGATGTTGCAACGGAAAGCGAATTTATCGGATATCCGGTTAATTTTCTAAACCGGATATTTGAACAAAAATGTTAAACGAACGAGTTCAAATTTCGCGCGAGGTTGTGGTTGTATACGTTTTAGATTATATTTGTGCAATGGCGTTATTGTTATACATACTATCATTTAGAGAATGAAGAAAAAATAGATTTATATAAATAACTAATAAATTTAATTTTAAAGACAAAATATACATATTTTATATGTATTACTAGTGACACGCGGGAATGAATCAGCATCTATCTCCGTTTTTAAAGGAGACAGCGATTATCTTGAAACACGATTTAAAATATGTGTACTGGTTATGTCACTCTACTCTTCGTGAAACGCGTGTCCAAAGTGATACGTGTTCCTTTGCCTCTTCCGCTAGAGGCGCAACGTGAGAACGAACAATCCCTCATCCATCTTTCATCATTTTGAAAAATATTTATAAAATCTCACCCAAAATGTTTATAACATATTCAGGTGTAACAGAAATAGGTACATTAAATTTAACCGTGGATATGGTAGAAATAATTAGGCATCAAAAAATATCCCTAAAGTAATGACGTCATATACTACTACGTTTACATGGGATACTAATTTATAAGGCGCAAGCAGTCATGTGACTTTGTTGGTATTTCTTGACAAGCAGATAAGGGGGGCCTGTGACAGAATGTCAGCTAGTAATGTGAATGACAAATGTCATCATTTTTCGTCCCAAATTTTATGATTTTCCAATTTCAGGTGGTTTATCTTCTGACTAACGGTCCGAGTTTGCGCAGTTATACGATTTTGGTCAGCTGTTTTTTTTTTTTTTAATTAACCTTGTACTTGGGTAGCGAAAGCGTCATTTTTTTGTTATGTATATAAGTACAATTTAAATTTAAATGATTGACGAATTTTCATCTGAAGAGTCGTATGAATTGGGGGAATTTTCTTCTAGTGATGAAGACAATCTGGAAATATTTGGCGAAAATCCGAGGTCAAAGAATGAAAATTATTTAAAAAAATCTGTTGTGGCCAGCACAAGACCTTCCGTCAATTCCATGTATTTTGTACAAATCCCATACCAAAAGGTCCTTGGAACAGATTCTATATAATATCATGTAAAATCGAACACGAACACATACTATTTTTTACAAATTCCATACCAAAAGTTCATTTGAAAAGGTTCTATAAATCCAATAAAATTACAACATATACTACACTAAGTAATGTCCTTCCATCTTCTCTTTGGCCTTTCTCTGCGTGTCACTTGCGAACAACACTATGACATACCAATTTTAGATCCCATACTTTTTTCCATATTTGATTTTGCACTTGCAACTGACATCTGTCAATTAAATTTTTTTGAATAATTATGTCAGTTGTTTCCATGATAAATAACAAAGCTGACTAATTTTTGAAAATTAATTTCTTTGTAGTGCTTTAAATTTACATCTATTGAATATGAAGGAAAATGTATAATTAAACCGTATAGAGAAGAGTATTTTCTTTAATATACATAATAACAAAATGTCAAAAAATAACATTTAACTGCGTTTTTTAAAAAAAAACTGTTAAAAACTTCAAATAAGGGTACTTCCGGTGGATCAATTATAACCAAAATCTAATCAACTCTTCATATGGTTGTACAGAAGAGGAATACGAAAGAATTATAATTTTTAGAATTGTAGTATTGGAGTTATCGTCGGAGAAAAATTTGTCACACACGGACACACATACACACACACGCACACACGGACACACGGACACACGCACACACGCACACACACACACACATACATACATACAGACATCATCTTAAAAATAGTAAATTTGTATTGTAGGGACCCTAAAACGTGCTTAGTCATTAAAAACTCACCACCGAATTTTTTGACCAAAGACAATACCTTCCTTACCTAAAGGTGACGGAAGGTAAAAAATCTGTTGTGGCCAGCACAAGACCTTCCGTCAATTCCATGTATTTTGTACAAATCCCATACCAAAAGGTCCTTGGAACAGATTCTATATACTATCATGTAAAATCGAACACGAACACATACTATTTTTTACAAATTTCATACCAAAAGTTCATTTGAAAAGGTTCTATAAATCCAATAAAATTATAACATAAACTACACTAAATAATGTCCTTCCATCTTCTCTTTGGCCTTTCTCTGCGTGTCACTTGCGAGTAACATGACATACCAATTTTAGATCCCATACTTTTTTCCATATTTGGTTTTGCACTTGCAACTGACATCTGTCAATTAAATTCTTTTGAATAATTATGTCAGCTGTTTCCATGATAAATAACAAAGCTGACTAATTTTTGAAAATTAATTTCTTTGTAATGCTTTAACTCTACATCTATTGAATATGAAGGAAAATGAATAATCAAACCATATAGAGAAGAGTATTTTCTTTAATAAATATAATAAGAAAATGTCAAAAAATAATATTTAACTGCATTTTTTTAAGAAAAACTGTTAAAAACTTCAAATAAGGGTACTTCCGGTTGACCAGTTATAACCAAAATCTAATCAGCTCTTCATATGGTTGTAAAGAAGAGGAATATGAAAGAATCATAATTTTTAGAATTGTAGTTTTGGAGTTATCGTCGGAGAAAAATTTGTCACACACACACACACAGACACACACACAGACACACACACAGACACACACACAGACATACACACAGACACACACACGGACACACATACACACATACAGACATCATCTTAAAAATAGTACATTCGTATTGTAGGGACCCTAAAACGTGCTTATACATTAAAAACTCACCACCGAATTTTTTGACCAAAAACAATACCTTCCTTTTGACGGAAGGTAAAAAACAGTAACAGTAATCATGTACATACATAGATGTCAAATGTCATTATTTTTCATTTCAAATTTCATGATTTTCCAATTTCATGTGATTTATTTAACTCGCCAAGTAAAGTCCACACTCTGGTAACAAAGACGTGAACTTGGAAAATCTTGAAATTTTGAATTAAAATTTATAACATTTGTATGTTATGTACATTATTACTAGCTGTCATTGTGACACGGGTGACTATGTATCTGCTTGTCAAGATTTGCTTATTTGCAGGGCATCTGTTCCTCTCTAACAATACATAATTTAATTAAAGATTGATAACAAAAGAAATATTTGAAAAATGTCTTTCGAACGGCTTTCAACGGAAATAATAGCCCACAATTTGCGTTCGAAATAGTTCACGACATTCATGGTTAGTTTCTGAAATTGCTTTTTTAAGCTTTAGGCATTATTATGGATGTATTATAGTGTATTACTTAAAAACAAACAAGTAATACTGTAGCACAAGTCACAAATACTTAATGCAGAGAAAACTGACAATCAATTGACAATAGTGACAAGATGGATATTCAATCGATATAAAATTTAATGTACGCATTGTCATGCACGGTATAAAAATCAACTACAATTATTTCAAATAATTTCATATTCCGTAAAAGGAATAGAGATTGACTTAAAAATACTTGTAAATTTCATTAATTTATACGTTTCTTAATAGTAGTATTTTTCTTTCTTCTGTATTTAAAAATAAATAATTTCTACAAGTTATATTTCATTTTATCAGGTCGATGACTTAAGTCTTCTGCCTATTCATTTTCCCTATAGAACTCGGGAGCAAAAATATTTCATAGTAACTTTTTTTTAAACCTTCTAGATGTTGTTTTCAAAATCTTCAAAGTTTTGTAAAAAAAAATCATTACCTGACTAAAAAATCTGATGTGTCCAGCACATGACCTCCCTCCAAATCCATGTTTAAAATAGCAATGAGCTTTAAGTAATGTATCACTTCCGATTGATCGTTTGCAAACAAAATCTACTTTGTTGTTCCAATAAATAGAAAAGTTTGTAATACGAAATTTTGGATTATATTTTATTATGTTTTTCCGAAAAATCTGTGAGCAAATACCAACTTTGCGAAGTTTTGGATCATTAATATATTTTAAGGAAAAATCGTCATCCACACATTATTGTCAAAATCAGCACCAACGTCCTTATGCTCTAAAACGCAATCTGTGTAAATTCTTTGCCGTACATGATCTATTTTGTAAATGTGTAGTTGCAAACTATTATTTGACACTTTGATATCACGTTCTTATTGAGAGCTGTTTGATATATAAAGCTGGAAACATAAAACTTATATCGAATTATCTTGTATATCTAATATTTATGTATGCTGGAAATTAATATTTTTACAAACCTTAATTTCATTAAAATCATATTTAAACTACTATATTCTTTCTAACACGGTTTCATTATTAATTTTAATGTAATTGCTTCGTGACAGTGACATTTGTTTAAATATGTCAAATTTGTTATTAAAGTATTGTTTTTGTTTGTCGCAGAGGCAAAGTGATGTACAAAAATAAATTATTTTATAATGTAATATTTAAAGTTATTTCAAGTTATTTACTAAATGCTATTATCGTAGAATTGAAGATTGTGTCATTATATTCAATTTGTATTGGTAAAAGTTGCTAAAAAATTATATTCAATTAATTTTTTACAAGAAGAACTGTTAAAAGCTTGTTTAAATGATACTTCCGGTTATCCGATATACACTAAAAACTAATGAGCTCTTGCCACATTAGTATAGAATGGGTATACAAAATATCAAATTTTTCTGATTGATAGTATTTGAGTAATCGTGTCCACACGATCCACACACACAGACACACACACACAGACCTACACACACATACACACACAGACACATACACATACATACCTACAGACACCATTGTAAAAATGTTAAAATCGGATTCTGGGGACTTCAAAACTTGCTCATTCACTAAAATTTCTATATGTGATTTTTAGCACGATCCCTATACCTCCCTTACCTAGGGTAGCGGGAAGTAAAAAACTAAAAAAATTGAGAATAAAAAAAAAGTTACTAAGAAATATTGTTGCTCTCGACGAGTTCTGTCAATGTTACTTACTTTTTTCTGTTTCACCAGTATACATCTCGAAATTGAAAATATTTCTTTCCTCAAAAAATTTGCGATTTCGAAAAAAAGTTACTAAGAAATATTGTTCCTCTTGCCGAATTCTATTACTGGTTAAATTTAATCTAATGTTATTTTAAATCGTGATCAAAACGAATTCAAATTTTGTAATTTAAATTTGTCATTTTGACACATGTCCTTATATTTTGTTTGTAGGTAAATAGTAGGCTAAAGTAGGATTGTTGTAATGTAGCGCATCTAGTGCATATTCAATGAAACACTCGGAACCTCAAAAACAATTAAATATTTTAAATAATCATGTCTTGAAATAAGCATATTTATTATAGACAATATGGGCAATAAGATGTTTCAAGATCAAGAAGCTTTCTCTTATATCCGATTCCGGAGGATGTGATACCAAGTTCCAAATTGCTAATGGACCATACCGAGGACCATATTATACATTATTATATTTTTAAAACACAAAATTTGTTTTGCAATTGTGGTAAACAAGAAGTTCGTAGTTCCTTGTATTATTTAAAAATAAAATGGCGACAGTTTGAAAGACATAATAAATCAAGAGTTCGAAATTTTGGGTGGTAGTATGTGATTAAGGGTGATTAGCTAGGAGATGACTAGCAGTGTTTTAGCGCTGTCAGTCGTTTATGGATAATTTTAGAGAAAAATACTTCCAATAGCAGTTATAGAAAAATTAATTGTACACAACTTTTATTTGAAGCGCTAAACGCCACTAGTCATCTCCTAGCTAATCACCCTTAATCATTTGTTGATACTACCATCCTTTGTGTCCTTGGTTCTTTAGCCCAGAGTACGCTACATATATAAATTTATCTCAAATACCATCATCTATGAACAAACACACACCCATACACACACACATACACACTTGATTTTTTTCATTGAATATATTCGTATTTCAAACGTCCGCCATTTTATTTTTTAATTATATACTGTACTTATTACTTTTTCATCAGCAAAGAATATTTTGTCTATTTTTGAAATATATAAAATGTTATACAATACTTCTTGTTACGTTATTCTATTCACCATATTTTCTATCTTAAATAAATAAACATATCATCACGGCATATTACCCATTTCTGGGTGTGCCAAACTGGTGTATTACAGATATGGGTAATGAAGATGATATATTGGTACCGTGTGGGCGCTTACCAGGCGACACCTCACGGGCACTCTTGCTGGCGTGGAGAGTGCACCACAGGGGTCACTTTTGTGCTATTTAAAATTCGAAATATTTGGCGTCGGTCGTAAATTTGCTTATTTGAAGATAATCGCTATCTCTCTTAATAAAGGAGATATTTGCTGCTATTCCCTCGTGATCACTATAATAATAAAATATTTCTATTTTGTTTTTAAATTAAAATTTATTACTCATTTATATATTTTTTTTTTTCTATTTGATGCTCATCAGATATAATGTTTTTAATCGGAAACCGGTTATCCGTTGTATTTCTAACTTCAACTATAAATTCTTTGAATAATTTTTAGCAAAAAAGTTGAAATAAACATTATCGCATACCCGTTCTCCTCTGCTGCTCTCCTACAGGAGTACCATGTATCAATCTCTTGAAATGACTCAAGAGTGTATACCTACACTTTGGTCTCTAAATTGAAAATACAGGGTGGGGCAGAAAAACCTATCCGATTTCAAAACGTTATAAAATTAAAACCACTCAACTTGTCAAAAAAATTTTTTATTAACATATCGCAAATTTTATGCCATTTTTAAATTTAAGTTTTGAAAAGCACATCACTCAAATGTCGTCCTTGGGAGCGGATACACTGATTTAGGCGCTCGCGGTAGCTTTCCATGACTTTCACCGTCATTTCCACAGGAATTTCTTCAATTGCCCGAGCAATTTCCCTTCGTAAAGCAAGAAGGGTCCTTGGTCGATGCTGGTAAACCTTCGATTTGAGGTAACCCCAAAGGAAGAAGTCACATGGAGTGAGATCCGGTGAGCGCGGCGGCCAGCCAAGATCACCTCTCAGGGAAATGAGGCGACCGGGAAACAGTTCCCTGAGAATGTCCATTGATCGTCGCGATGTGTGGGCGGTTGCCCCATCCTGCATGAAACAATAGCGCTCGCTGTTGACCGTTACGGTTTGCCCATTTTCTTCAAAAAAGTAAGGCCCCCAGACGCCTAGGCGGGAAAGAGCACACCACACAGTCACTTTTGGGCTATGGAGGGGTTCCTGATGGATTTCTCGAGGATTTTCGTCACTCCAATATCGAAATGAATTCGAAAAGCACGTTGTGTAGCAATTATCGAACCGCCGCATTCGATAAACCGCTCAATAACAAAAGCACGATGTTCACCAGACCAAGGCATGTTGACTACTGACAAATGGCATAAAACCGGCTTTCTAACGGTTTTTACCCCACTACTCTACCTGCTCCCTCTTTTGAGAAAAAGGGATTTGAAATCGGATAGGTTTTTCTGCCCCACCCTGTAGTTACATGTTACATACATCTAAAATTATGAAACTTGGTATATTTGTTATATCATATAAAAACATTACCTATATTGCAAAATTTTCTGAAGTTTTTATCTCATACAGAGTCATCCAAATTTTATAGAAGTAAGGTACTCTTAATGACATTTCATAAAATGCACCGTTTTGGAGATAATACAATTTAAATGAAACAACAGACACTAAACTAATTTATTGGAAAAAGGGTTGTTTCTTGGATGGAAATGGTGATGTAAAGAAAAGTTTCTGGATTTCAGCCACTATAGTTTATTCAATCTCGACAGTTTCTGAAGACGCACTTGATTTCGAGCTTTGGCCCGGCCCGGCCCGAAGCCCGCCTCGATTTCGAGGCGATCATCGAGCCGGGCCGAAGATATTTTTTTATCAGGCCGAATCGGGCTAATCATTTGCAAAAGTTGAGGCGAGTCGGACTTCTGATTTTGGCCCAGCCCGAAAATTCAAGCTTTTCGGGCCGGCCCGAAAAATCCTATTGTTCAGTCAAATGCACTGTTTCCTTAATATGTTAATGAAAATGTATTAAAAGTATCAAAATGATTTAATAACTTCATACTTCATATCTTAACAAATAAAAATGTTATTTTACTTCAAGAATTCAAGCTTATTCACTAAAGCATAATAATGCTTTCTGATATTACGACTGTTACTACTCGCATACTTAAATAAAAGTGATTTTTGTTCCTATCATAATTATTTTTTTTCTTATTGTTAAACAGAAACAAAGTTAGATAAAAATCAATAGGTGAATGATATTTTTTTGTATAAGATTTGTGAAAAAGTTGTTTCAATTTTTGAACGCCTTTGGTAAATAAAGTGTCAAATACTCGTAGGTCTGTAATTTTTATAACAAACACACTAGAAGTATCTCTTTTTTGAACATCTTATGTTAAATAATGTTAAAGGTTATAAGGATGTAGAGGATTTTTTTTAAGTTTGACACGAAAAAAGTTAAACATTTCGCCTCACATAAAAATTAAAATTAGGAATGACGGATGCACTCAATTTCGAGCTGTACAGTAAATAAATAAAATAAATATATCATCATCACGGCATATTAATTTCAGAGTTTTGAAAATGTGCCGGATTTCAGACAAAAAATCAAAAAAAGTTTAATAACGCCGGAAGTAATTGATCATGAGTAAAATGTTTTTACTTCATATGTTAAATTTTCCGCTGCATTCAATGGTAAAATAAAATATAGCGTATTCCATTTAAAATAAGAGTTGAGGTCAATTTCCGGTCAAACCGGAAGTACTACTGCTTTGAAAATACTTTAGTTAAAACGGGCATGTTCGATAACTCCATGATACCAAATTTCGTTAAATTATATTAAATAGTATTTAAAATATAGATAGCGTAAGCTCGTCCTGAGACATCCTATATATATATATATATATATATGTATAATATGTAATGCTCAAACACCGAAATCGCTCAGTGAGCGAAAAAAGCATTCACAACGCGTTGTGTACGGTGGTGAACGATCAAGTATGAAATCTGATTAACCTAATAACCATTGTCTACAAATTATGAGTTGCCAGTTAGGTTACGTTGCAGTTATTAGTTTTTTATTTTACGCAACGTAACCTAACTGGCAACTCTTAAAAAACACGACCACAACGCGAATTTCGGTATTTGATCGTTCAGCACTGTCCACAACGCGTTCTGTCTGTTTTTTCGCATTTAGATAAGAGAAAACATAAATAGTATTAGCTTAAAAATACATATTAATAAAATTCTCAGACCTTTTTATGTGGAAAGAGAGACTTAAACAAATTGCCAAGTATAAATTATAAATCGTAAAATTTTGATATTGTATTTCGAATTCACTAAAATAATTCTTTATCAATAGAAAATGTAATTGGAAATAGAAAAATATATCTTAATTTTCATTCTCATACTGGCAAGTAGAGTGAAACAAAATTATTTCATCACAATATTTCATGTTTTATTCTGCTCTTCATAATTTCTAGACATTTCTCGGTTATAATTAATTTAATTAGTTAGGCCCGACTGTTGTCGCTTTATGAGCATCAAGGCTCGCAATATGAGTGAAAATTCCCGGTTTGCCCTAACATACACTGTTAAATTGTTACTTAAGCGCCTAGATTCAATTACCAAAATGTTTATTTGAACCAGCCTGGGAAATCGTCTGTTGCAGAGCATGCCTTGGAAGAATTCCACCAAATTAAATTTGAAGAAACTAAAATTATTGCCAGACCTACTAGACTTACCAAAAGATTCATTAGAGAAGCCATTGAAAATTATAAAACCAGAAATATCAATCTCAATCATTGTGACGGATTAGAACTTAGTCGCGCTTGGCTTCCATTATTAAATATGTTGTAATTTGTATACAATTTTTTCTAGACTTTTTATAACTTCTGTTAATAAAGAGTACGGCTGCGGTATTTCGCTACCGATAAAGCGTCTCTGAGTTATACAGATCACTTCTCTGCCAGTTTTTGGGAGAAGATCCATGTTCGCCGTTTAAGTTATTGCCGGGCATGCACATATATTGTCTAGAAAATTGTATACATAAAAAAGGTAACATTTACGTACTTTTTATGTTACCTTGGTTGCTTGTTGTTTTTTTTTTTCCACATTTTTATGTCAATTTCCTCTGAAGAAGGTACCAATTTATGGTGCCGAAACGTTGGGTTTTGATAATAAAAAATTACAGAACTTAAACTAAAAAAGGTAGTATTATTTCAATTGTTTATTTATGTTTTATTGAATTAATTACAGTCTTGGGTTATGATGTAACGATAATTAAAGAGCACAATTAGTAGGCAAGCAATTATTTAGAATTGATTAATATTAATTTTGACATAAAAGTATTTAGATTAATGGTGACTGAAGAGTGTTTTCTGCATTTTTGAGACGTACGGTAACACTGTGGTAAAGTACACTTCATTATTTAGCCTTGGCCTTGTGCCAACACTTTTAAACCAAATTTCCTTTTCTTTAATAAATTATTCATTTGTTTCAGTTGAATAGAAAAAGAAGAAAGAAAATATATTCAAAATAAATAATTATTAGAGTTCGCTGTTAATCAACAAAGCAATAATAAGCTCATTTCGTTAATAGGCATGAAATTTTGTGTCATAATATTTATACATATATCATTAATGTCAATAATATCCTTATTTCAACTCATAGCTGCATGATAAAAAAAAATCTGAACAGCTGTCCATATATTAAATTTAAAAATATTTACTGCCTGCACGTTCAAATTACTTTTAATAATCATTGCATATTTTAAATTATTAAAAATTGATAAACGCAATATAAAATGGAAGACTCGATGGAACAATACAAACAAAAAACAACATTAAACAGTCCTAACTTCGTCGTTGAATTTCTCCAACTGTATAAAAGCTTGCCAGCCGTATGGAAGCTCAGAAGTAAAGAATATGGCGACCGCGTGGAAAAGTCCGCAGCTTACAAAAAGCTGATTGAGAAGCTCCGTGAGGTGGATCCACTGGCTAATCGAGAGTCGGTTGTTAGGAAGATCAACAATCTTCGAACTTCGTACAGGAGGGAATTAAAGAAGGTACAGAAGTCACGGAAATCGGCCCGGAATCCAAGACATGTGTATAAGCCATCACTTTGGTATTACCCGTATATGTCCTTTATTGAAGAACAGGAGGCGCTAAGGTTATGGAACAAACGCAGTGCAAGTTATTCTGATGATAATGAAGTAAGTATAAAGGCATGTTAATAAGTAAAAGTAGTTGCCCTATACAATGTTTCGTTTAAGCTTGTAGCGCTGTAGATTTCGAAATAAATTCAAAATGGAGTCCTCCACCATTTTTTTTTAATTAAACCTCTTATATTTAGTTCTACGAAGTCTTGATTGTAATTCATTAAGCCGTAATGTTTTTATGAATATTCTATGATGTAGATGTTAAGCTCTTTTTATTCTCAAACAGTAGAGTTCGCTAATAATGAGGTCATGCAAAAAAATAATTGTACCTTTTTTCTGGTTAAATCGAAAAAGGATAGTCTAATTCATCGATCAGTATGATTAAATTATTTTTTATTTATATTTTTTGTTGTATAAATCGTTTTAAAGTATGATATTTTTGAAAAGTTGCAAAAACCAGCTATGTTTTGTCTTCACAACGTTACGTACCAAGTTCAGAGTCATTTCAAACAGATATTTTATATGGACACATAATTTCTAAAAGAAAAATATATATAAACTATAAATTGAGGATTATATATCTGAATATGCTATAATATATTAATATAATATCGTTCTATTTATTTTTATAAATATAATTTTCATTTGGCGTGAAATTATCTACGTTACATCAGATGTTTCATTCACTTTTGAATCTTTGAATTAGACGATAGAGGGTTATAAACGCATGTGAGACATTGAATATATTGCAAAATATTATTTTATTCTTTATTTTGGCACGAAACAACGTTCCATCGACATGTTTACTTTCATAAATTTTAGGTTATCTTTAAATGTCACTTTGACGTTTAAGACAATGTAAAAATCAAAATGGTCGTGCCTGTCACTCTGTGACGTTATTGGACAAGGGACGAAGCGAGGGTCTAGCAGCCTCATTTTAAAGAATGTCATTTTCAATTACATTTTTTCATGATTAATGATTAAATATCGATTTGAGGAAAAATAAGAAATATGGGTCTATTATTTTTCACTACTCTATCAATTAAAATTATAAAAAAAAGTCGTGCATGACCTCATTGAAGTCACATAAAATGATCTTTTTCGACACTTAAATATATTAATACATATGTTTGAAATAATAAAGTGTTGTGGTCAATAATTATAAATAGATATGGATAAAAGTAATTTATTAAAATAATTAGTAAACAATCTGATGTGGCCAGCACATTACCTTCCGCCAGTTTTATGTATTTTATACAAATTCCATACAGAAAGTTTCTTGCAAAAGATTTAATATTTCCAGAGAAATAACAAAGATACTATGTAAATTACACTTGACACTGAGGGCTGGTTTATGATGAAATTAATTTATAAATTTACATTTAAAAATTTTGTTTGAAAATTTACAATTTTCTGTCTGGTTTATATTCGATTTTGAAATTCTGGATCTGACCAATCAGTATATGTATATCTGCTGGAATACGGCTCTTGTGAATTGTCACTTTAAGCCACTAGCGATACCGTCGCCACGCATGCCTCAGACATGTTGAGCTCCCAGAGCTTGACCTCCAAGAGGCCATGGGTCCCAGACCCATCATGACAGTTTAGCTTACGATCACACATAGGTCCCAGACCTATCATAATAAACCCCAGGTTTATCCTTAACGTCCCAGACGTTCTCGTGTATCTCAGCATGTCATTTGGTGTCACTAGCGGTACCATAGCCACCAACACATGTCCCAGATATGTTGAACTCCCAGAGCTCGACCTCCCATAGGCCTGTGGGTCCCAGACCTACTTGGTGTTTCTCCACTATGTACCCTAGCCACCTTCAGAGCACGAGGTTCTATGGACCCAGGGTTGTCCCATACAATTCTTCGGATATTAGGATCCAACTACACGTTGTGGCCACAAACAAATAATATAAATGTATACTTCACATATACCATGCATATCAAATACACAAACAGTGTATAAGCATATCAATCAAGCATCTGTTGATTTGCACTCGATCGTCATACCTGTACAATAATTAGACTGTGAGCCTAATCACTCACTTTTCATTACAGCAAACTGCTCGTCTTTCTTATTGACACTTTCACCCACCGATCCGAGAACCATGACAAATACAACTAACTCATCTAAGGGTCGTCGGCTGAGGGCTGTTTATTTTTCTAGGAATGTTTATGCCAGCGCTTCTAAACCAGTGGTGCGTAAGAGAAAAGTGAATCTTACACAGTTAAGCAAGATGTCCCCTTAGAAAATTTTGTGATTAACTAGCATTTTATATCACTCATTCTATGTTCATTTTCAAGATTCGACGTTGAAATTCCATTTCACGTTCTTTTGTTGTTATTTGGGCGAAGACCAAAGTGGCTAACATAATCACATCAGACCTGTAGCTGAAGCTCCACTTTTCTTCACAGGAACATTCTTTCATCTTACCAGTTGTTGTAATAGAAGTTAAAGCGACTGAATGAGAATTTGTAATACAGCCAGCATGAATTGTTGGAATTGCATTACCTAATAAACTATTTTTCTTGTTATTCATAAAATTTGTGTCAAAATGATTTGCACAAATGAAGGAAAATGACAAATTTTCATCAGAGTTAATATTGCAAAATTTCATCCAAATATCACATCGCGCCGTATTTTCTACAGAAAATCAAAAAGTGTTTATTTTGTGGTTCTCTTACTTTCATACGTTCATTCTCGCAGTTGGCATGTCGACATTTATATTTGTAACGAAGATTCAAACTGAAATAAAATTAAATTACTTACTTATCATAAGCTATAATGTATTTTTTTAGATCAACTATCTTCTATGAAATTATTTTCAATAATATTTTTTGCTATTGTTTATTTCTAACAAATAATTTTATAAATTTTTATTTTTTATTTCATAGATTACTTAATTCATTTTAAACTATAGCAGCGACATGAACCTGTTAGTGACATCTGGGTCGCAGGGGGCACATTATTCTTACTGCCTACTGTTTGCCAATTTCCCAATACAAGTTGCACCGTTTTTGAATTTTATACAAAATATTGTAATTTTGTTGGTTCATATAAATTTATTTTGATATTAAAATGCATGTGCACAAATTAATGTTTAATTATACTTTTTGATTTATGCATAATAAAATTTTAATTTTAAGATAGATGTATGTCAACTTCATTGAATAATTGTAACGGTTTAAAATAAAACACGAATTGAATTATATGAACTTATGAACACATAAAATTAATCAATGTTACAATAAGAACTTGCCTAATAGACACACAGAAGTTACAATGAATAATCAAAGTGAATTCACCACTCACAAATGGAAATATGTCAAATTCACAAATTTACGTCAAATTCAAATGTTTCCCACACATCCTTATTTCCCACTTCAGAAAAATACGGAGACCAATAGTTGTTTAGTAATAAAATATGCAAGTTCTTATATCGACGTTTGCGACACCTATTGACTGGAATTGAGTACTAGTGGCAAAGGCCCGGAACTCATAAGTTTCCACTAAGTTTCCAAAGGAAAACACTCGTAAAATTTTAAAAATTTCATTATAATTCACTAAATACATTCGACACTGAAACAGAAATGGAAATGTATTTAAGTTTGATTCTATTTGTCTAAAATTATAGCTAGCCGTCTTGAAACTTTACGAGTATTAATGAAAATGGGAAAAGTACACGCAGAGAAGAATCGCTTACTCTAATTAATTTTTGTTTTTCATTTGACACATTTTTGACAATGACAGACAATTTGACAAAATGAACATAATTCCATAAATATTATTTTATAAATGAAAGCAGTGATTATACTCGTAGTAACAATTTAAATTTGGGAAATATATCAATGAAAGATGTGACGGTTTTTTAAAATTAATCTGACCTGATGTCAAATGACGAGTTAATAATAAACGTCATGGAGCTCATACATGAAATGGTACGTATATCAAATGCATTAATAATATATACCCTCAAAACTATAATGATTTGGGAAACTAACTACTACCTTTTTTATGAAATTCTCAAGATCGAATGATTTTCCCAGTGATCCATGAGATTTGGGAATATCGCTTTGAAATGTTAACAGTGTGATTATAGATAATTATTACTTCCTTGTACGTAGTAAAGGAAGTATTGTAATCGCGAATTTCAAACATTTCATTATCCATTTTGACAATCTCTGAATCTATTTTGACTAATTGCCGTTCGTACGTACGTATGTACGTATCTCGCATAACTCAAAAACTTTGTATTTAGGACTGTTATAATATCTAGTTGTGCACCTCCCTTTTTGGTCATTACAAAACTTTCATAAGCGGTACCTACGTTACTTGAAGCCTATAATAGATTTTAATGAAAAACTGTATTAAAATAGAATCCAAAACGTTTCAAATTAGGTATATGACTTTTATATCAATGGAAATAAAATAACAAAATTTTGTTAAAATTGACTAACCAGAAGTGATACATTACCGGAAGTTTTTCTTGAAAAAAAATTTTTATTTTGATTCTCAAATTAATTGCTTCAATTGAAAGTTTTACAGAATTAAATTCTGGGTCTAGCACATTAAGTATTATTAAATTAACCCTTTGTATTATCGAGATATGTAAATTTAAAAATTATATACTTTTTGGCTTTTGTAGATAAGTTTGGAATGGATGGATTAGGACAAAAATTACAAAAATAAAAATTTAATGTTAATGTCAAATTACATCAAATACGTGCAATTTCATCCCGTTTTGAAGTTAAAATTTATATTTTATATTTTAGTCATTACAAAATATGTATAGTAGCTAAATAAGTCGTGTGGTGTCTGCATCAGATATTACTTTATTTGCAAAAGCATCTTATAATATTGAATAAAATAATTTCAATCAATCACACATAATTATTTGATAAACGTGTACTCCATTTCTTATTTTAAAACAGAATAAATAAAAGTTTGTTATTATTTTTTGTTTGACAACTTTGCTAATGATTTAAAATTACATAAAGTATAAATTCTTTTTTTGTGCAGTTCAGGTAAAATTAATGATGGAATAAAACCGTTTACATATATAGGTTCAATATTTTTTGAGGCAAATCTAATAGAATAGCCACCTAGGAATATCTGATATCTCGCATTACGGTAGTAGATAACGCGACGTGATTAGATTTTTTGAATAGTTAATAATACTCGAGTACAATAAATATATTGGCACGTTTTACAAGTTGCGCGTTTTTTCAAAAGTGCGCTCGTAATACGGGCCAATATTTTTTAAATGGGAACCTATGCTCTCATATATTTCTTGTATTATAATCTACATTTTGTTGTTTTACATAACTATACATGAATTTATTGAGGTGAAAACAATAAAAATTATTATGAAACAATTGAAAATTCAATTATAGGTGATTATTTATTTTGTTTGTTTTTGTCCCGTGGCCGCGTGCCTGAGTGTCTGGTCGCGAACCTGGGGGAACCGGATTCGATCCCGACAGACGCCAAATATTTCCAATTTTAATTGGCACAAAAGTGATCCCTGTGGTGCACTCTCCACAACAGCTATGAGTGCCCGTGAGGTGACGCCTGGTAAGCGCCCACACGGTAAAATATATCGTCATCATTACCGATGTCTACATGTGTTGTAGATACTGGCACACCCAGAAATGGGTAATATGCCGTGATGATATATTTATTTATTTGTTTATTTTGATTTTTGTATCTTACTGTATACGCCCGAAAATTGATAAATCCCAGCACTGACATGCAAAATTTAGGATTTGCCAATGTAAATTTTTGTGCGTTGGGCTAGGTTATTATTCTTGTTATATTTCTAAATATAACAACAATAACCTAACTGCCTAACCTTAATGCACAAAAGTCATGCTTTGGAAACTCGGGCCGAGTTCGTACATTTACCACATGAAATTGGTCAATCCTAGGATTTACCGATTTTTGGGCATTTACACATTTAACATATGTACATATTAATTAAATTCTCAAAACTATTCTCATCCAATTATTTTCTGTTGAATTAAATTAATTTTTAAAGCAATAAGCATTCTTGGATATAAAAAGCTTTTAAGAACAATAATAATAATAATAATAATAATAATAATAATTAAACTTTATTGAGATCCAACTCAAAGGCGAGGTTCAGCTAAAAGCTGTTCTTCCACCTAACCCTTGATACATAATGTATGTAATACATACAAAAAAAAGTTAATACAAATGAACAATCACAGTAGTAAACTATAATGTACAAAAAGTACAAAAATATACATGAAAACAGAATTTAAACAATTTAATTTTAAGCTATATGTAGACTTTTTAATTGATTTTTAAAATTACTTACCGATAGAGACTTTAAGAAATTAGGAATATTGTTATACAATTTGAGAGCTTGATATGAAAATGAACCTTTAAATTTAGTTTTCTTAAAAGAAGGAACTACAAATAAATCAGTACCACGAAAATTATAGTTATACTCTCTGACATTTAGTTTACAGTATAGGTAGGATGGAATGTTTGTCGTGTAAATTTTATGAATTAGACACAAATGGGTAATTGTTTATTGTTATATAAAATTACTCATTGTTAGAAGCTTTTTATTTATCCAATAATCCTTATAACTTCATTACCAACCACAGCTTCAGAAAATTTCAACCATAATTTATTTTTTATCGACGTTAATGGTTGGCTTTGGCACCACAAAAAAATGTGAAATGTGGTTTAATTTTTTGTCTGAAGTATCTAAATTGAAGAAATGAGTAAAAAGCAAGAAATGTATACGGAATTGACGATAGATAATAGGCTGGTTACATCAAATTTTTTAATTTGTATTAGTTAAATGGACTGACTAAGGAAGAAGTGTGCATGATTAATGAGGAAAGAATAAAATGATCGCGTTCCTTTATATTACCATTCTCATATTATTTGTAAAAATTTTCTTGAACATTAGAATTCTGAGCAGTCCATACTGTATATGTATATTTTGAGTATTTTCTAAAACACAATAGAATTATAAAGCACTCGAAAATTTAAACAATTGTTATTATTAGTATTTATTTAGTAAATAATACCTAATATAAAATAATATTTCCAACAAAAGTTTTTTGTTTTTAGAATATACATCCGACGATACCACACATGACCTAAGTTGTCATTTGAAATTCTGAATCTGGGTGTAGTTTCCTACTTCCGGTGAATTCCGGAAATCGAGACTACTGCCCTTAAATTCTTCAGGTTCATGTTATGCTTCTTTTTTTTCCTGAACCACTAGAACGTCGTTGTTTTGAAAAAAGGCTGAGACGGGTAGTCTGAAACACTTTGTATACTAAAATAATATACAGAATGTTATACCCGAGACAGACGACAAAAATTAATGATCATTAACGGTTAGATATAGTATGCGCACGTGAACTTGAGACTATTGACAGATATCAAAATTGCGTCTATTAACAAACCAGAAAATATTGACTCTAATAAGTACGTTTTACTTATTGTTTCATACTGTATGAGTACAATCCAATAAGTAGCACGAGCAATATTTCAATATTTCTGGTTTGTTAATAAACGCAATTTTGACATCTGTCAATAGTCTCAAGTTCACGTGCGCATACTATAGGTGCGTTCGGTATATCATACGGAGTTGGAGTATTTACGGAGCGGTGTTGGAGTGGAGTGGGAGTAGAGCTGGAGTTGGAGTAGATCGAGGGAACAAGGTACACTCCTTTATTTGTGATTAACCAAACGAGTGGAGTTAAAATTTTGGTGCACGAATATAATAACCTCCTTTTTTGACAATCTGATATACTGCACTGCTAAAAAATAAATAAATAATGAACCATACAGAAATTATTCAGTTCGGTATTATTCTTTAATGATTCTGAAGAAAGTAAATATTACATATGGTACAGAATTCTTACCGTTCCGACATACTGTGCCTTGTTATATTACAAAACAATATTATAAATATAAAATAATTGTGTATAATAAAATATTTCAACATAAAAATACAAAATGATCTGACAGATGTCAAATAAAACAAAAAAACTCCATGTATGCTTGGATATCGAGGTTTGACTTGGAGTTAACACTTTTCACTCCACTTGACTCCATTCTGCATTTGCCGAACGCTCCATTTTAAGACGCTTCTCACTCCATGTAATTACCGAACGGTGCTAGGAGTGTACCGAGTGAAAAGAGTGAACAGAACTCATTTGCCGAACGCACCTTATATCTAACCGTTAATGATCATTAATTTCTGTCGTCTGTCTCGGCTATAACGGAAATAAGTACATTGAATTTAACCAGTCATAGAACTCGGCAAGTAACAATATTTCTTAGGAACTATTTTCGAAATCGCAATTTATTTTTTTTGGAATTTTGAGACATATACTGATGAAACATAAAATTAAGTGACATTGGCAGAAATCGTCGAGAGCAACAATATTTCTTAGTAACATTTTTTTGAATTCTCGTTTTTTTTAGTACTTTTACGCAGGTCATGATTTTTTTTTACAAAACTTTGAAGATTTTTAACACAATATCTAGAAGGTTTACAAAAAAAGTTACCTTCTAAGAAATATTGTTGCTCTCGACAAATTCTATTACTGGTTAAATTTAGTGTACTTATTTCTGTTATTTCTTAGAGTTTATTTTTGTTATATTCGTAGAGGCAATATTTTTTTTTTACTTTTCTTATGATTTTTACATCAAAGATACCGATTTCTGCTCCTGCTGATGAAAAAAATAAATAGATTTATGCCTGTGCCAATTAGTTTAAACTGCATGAGAAATTATTTTTTGTTACAGGACACCATCCCTTTGTTTGACTTGCCCCAACAAACTACACCAGACCCATCCTTAGCTGAGCCAATCTCCCACATCAAAATAGAACAAGAAGCCATATCAGATCCTCAACTCAAATACGACCACTTGAGCGAATCTACCGGCTCAATCGACTACCATATGCAGATTGGCCCACAAGAATTTGGCTCTGAGTCTATAAGGATTCTAACTACTCCTAGCAGTACGCCAAACATAGCAAGCTGTTCTATCTGCAATGGGCGGTATGAGTGCGCGTGCTGGACCAAAGAGAAAAAGGACCAGATGACGGAGTGCAACACAATGGCACCTGTAAGTATCGATAAAAATGCATTTTTTATATTTTGATCGAGTACTAGACATTTATGGCCAATTGCATCGCTTATTGTTATACTCACCATCAAATAAATATGGACTGATGCTTAATTTTTCCCTTCTCCCCACCCTGTCCCTTGCCATGCGGTATTGCCGCTTCTTCATAACAGCATTTTCAACATGACCAATGGAATTGGCAACAGTGTAGAAATCTCCAGTCCATATTTCGTCGACCTTTAAACTAATAGACGCAGCGTACGAGCAAAACGCTTGTCCCGCCATAACGGTGCTGACACAGTATCTCTATCCTTCAACAGTACGGAAGTTAAGAAAACGCGGCAAAATAAAAAAATTGATTTTTCCTTACTTGTTATTGCATAATTCGTTTTATTATATATTTTAATATAATATTTATATACATATGTATATTATAGGGGACAAGTAATAATTAATAAGAACTTACATATGAAATGACACAGCTGAACCGCGTATGTACTGCTGACTGCACGAAATACACCGTTTCCCCATTATTTTGTCGCATACACACCTCACAACACATATATTTACGTATATATTGACAGAAATAATTGTAAATGTTCTCCAAAAAAGTAAATAATACGCAGCCAAATGTAGATTTTGACAACTATTTAGTGACATAGAGCGATGTATAGAGGTTTATATATGTCTGAAAAAGATGTACAATGAGTACGAACGTATGCGCAGTATACTTTAACACAGAACTTCCGTACTGTTGAAAGACAGAATATATATTTCTATCCTTTTATGTTGGAGCATTATTCTAACAATAAAAGAATAGGAGACACTTGGTCCATTAGTTTAAAGGTCGATGCCATATTTATTTAACGGCAAGTATAGTCAACTGAAGGCTAATAAAAAGTGCGTATTGAAATTTTGACAGTAGTATTTAACAACTGATTTGACAGTTCGTACGATATTGTCAATTTTACCAAGAGTTAAAATTTATTTATAAGCGATGCAACTCAGGGGATTTCAAGTCTAATGGATAAAATGGCAGCATAAATTTAGTTCATCCATATGACCCTGCAGCGCTATATTCGTTGGGACGTTCTGACAGTTGATTTGAAAGATGTAAACAAAAACAAATTCATATGAGTTGTCAAAAGTCAAAAATTGTAAGTTTGCTACTAAATTTAAATTATGCCACTGTAATTAAAAGTTTCATTTTCTAATTGAAATTGAGAGATGTAAATTTGTGACATGTGAAGCTAATAACTGTAAGTACATTAAAATTCGTTTTTTTTTATATACAAACATGTTTTTACCTCCCGCTACCCTTGGTAAGGGAGGTGACCACGTTTTAAGGTCCCTAGAATCTATTTTTAACATTTTCACGATGATGTCTGTATGTGTGTATGTGTACGAATTTTGTTTGCACTCTAACTCAAATACTATCATTCAGAAAATTCTGAAACCTTGTATTTTCACCCTATTCTAATAGGAATAGAAGCCATTAGATTTTGGTGTAAATCGGATAACCGGAAATGGCACTTTACCTGAAGCTCATAGTGGTTTTTCTTCAAAAAATACCATTAAATGCCATTTTTTCGAATTTTATGTCTTATGAAAATTAAAGATTATTGAATTTTCTACAGGAATACATTAAAACTTTTTGTATATATTTTGCAGATAAATTTAAAAATATTTTTTTTTATTAGTCGCGAAGCCTAAGATAAAAACTTCCTTTGTTACACAGTTCATTTTTCAAATGAATGTAACTGACAGTAAATGTCACTGTCAGAAAACTTATCACTTCAAAATTTATAATAGTGACATTTTAAAAAGAAAATAGTAAATAAAGCAATAGTTTTCTGCAATGAAACAGTTTGCAGCGTTAGTAATTACGTAGGTAGGTATGTATTTAAATTAATAAAAATTAAATAGCGGGAGGTTTTGTGTTGGCCACATCAGATTTTTTAATTTTACTTTTTAGTCCGTGAAAATATACCACTGCCAAAACCCTTGGACTTGAAAATTTTGTGATAAATAAAATATACAATATTAATATTAATGACTCGCCATGCTAATGGCAACACTAACACCTTTATTAGAAGTTTTATTATAATACTGCATGTAACACTTCATCATTTTTGGATCGGAAAAGCAGTTTTGTATGTGTAAAACTTCGATAGAATATGAAAAAGTAAGTTAAGAATACAAGCAGAGTGAAAACATATTTATTTAGCTAATCATTTTATTAGTGAGTTATCAGGTAATACCAATGGAACTATCATCTGTCCTCGAAATAATGAAGAATATTTGTTAACTATTTAACATGAATGTATATTTATGAGACGAATTTGTATCAAAATATATTTTTATAAATTATCAATTCTTTCTTATTATTGCGTATTAATTTATATGTACCGCTGTCATTCATTTACATCGTACGTTTCCTATATATCCCACAAGAAAATATAGTTCCGCCATATAACACGACAGCGCTGCTTGCAGAATTTGTTTCCATTTTTTTTGCTGGCAGCTGGATCTCTATTGGTGTTAGTGCTTTGTGATGCAACTAGCCATTAATCATCCGAAAATAAAAAACAAAACATGAATACAAATTGTATATAAAGATTGATATACAGTTTTATAAACGAACAAAGTAATGATAAGAGTATCTCGCACTAATCGTGAAGATTGTCAACACGTCATGTACGACAAATTCAATGTTCTTGAGAAAAATTAATGAATTTTCATTTTATTAGAAAAAATTGTGTACTTAGACCGCACAGCTGAAGTGAAACTTCTTTCGTCCACGATACTTGTATTATGCAGGTAGCGGTTGGAACTAAGTCAAGAATGAATCTGATTCCAATTCTAATTTGGACACTCATTTTCAATGATAATTGTTACTTTTAATTTTTTTTTGTGAACCAGAATTGCATTTGTGTTGCTAACTAATGAAGTTTCTACAAGTTTATTACAAGACTTTAAACGAATGTATAGATTATTATTACCAATAAAAGAAAAAAAAAAAAAAAACACGGGAAATAATTGTTGAACAAGATTTTGGAATAGGATCCGTCCTTGTAATCGATTTAAATTCAATGAATCGGAAAGCGGAACCGTTTTGCCCATCACTATTACAAACACGCTAGCTTACTTCACAACTTGTACTATTATTAGAGAAAGCGAGAATGGGAGAGAGAAAGTGCACGCGTGTTTCAACTTCCGTAACGCGATCTTTTAGTTACACCCTCCGCAAAGAAGTTTCACTTCAAAAAACACGTGAAGGAATCGTTGAACGAGATTTTGGAATTGGATCCGATGCTAAAGTTGATTCAAATCCAATGAGACCGAAATCGGAACCGTTTTGCCCATCACTATAGCACAAACACGTTAGCTTATTCCCCAACTTGTATTATTGGAGAAAGAGAGAACGGGAGAGAGGAAGTGCGCGCGTATTATAATGCTCTAGTCGTGAAGCAAGCGTTATCGTTCGTGCCTTGAATGTTTCTACTTCCGTAACGCAATCTTTTAGTTTACATCCTCCGTAAAGAAGTTTAGTAGAAAAATTATTTAACATATTTAAATAAATTTTTATTTTCTGTTTCGGTGTTCTTACAAGGCTATAAAAGCACTGTTAACAGGTCTTTGTAATGGTCTATAAGCGTACTGTATGATACAATGTATTAACGCATACAATCAGCAAACTTCACAGCACACAGTACACAAACAATCAAAATATGAAATTTAAATTGTAAGCTGAAAGCGCTACCAACATAACTAACAAAAAAAAAAAAAACACGCAAGTCATATTTTTGACAAGTCGCATTTTTAAAAAAAATCTTATTGTAAAATTACCTCAATAGAAAAAAATAGTATAGAAAACATATTTCATAAGGCCTGTTAATACACTTGTCCTTTGTATAACTTGTCTCGCGGCTAGTTTTTCAAACTTTGACTCGTTCGTTAAGAATACCTTATAATACTATTTTTTAATGTACCTACTATTTCTTTACATGTTACACTTACGTATTATTTATTATTTAAACCTTGCTAATAGCAAAACTCTCGTACAAAGTCGATAGCAGAAAAATAGTACCTAATTGCAAAAAATGCGCGACGCTAAGTTATGCATACTATACTTTTTCTACGATCGATTCAATGAAAGTACATACTCAAAATTCAATTTTTTTTACTTATTGGTCTATTGTGTAACTCAGTGGTTAATTTTTAACAACTGATTAAAATTATAACCAATCAAGTATGTTGACATAAAAACAAAAAATCTGTTGTGGCCAGCACAAGACCTCTCGCCATTCCATATTAGGCTATATAAGTATTGCACTTCGCTTTCGAACCGTCGTTTTATAAAAAATACAAAACTTTACCCAAATATTGTTTTTTTATTGTATTTAACATGTCTTCTGCACACATAATTCTAATTATATCTATTTTTCATTGTATGAGGAAGTTTCTAAATGCGAGAGATTCTTCCAATTCATTAACCAGATTGGCGGTATTTCTGATGGATATATGCATTTTACCTATAATTTCAAATATTTAATTAATAAAACAATAAGAAAGATTAAATATACTTCCCAGAAAAAGCTATCACAATGTCACTAAAACTGTTGATTTTTGACACTGACATATGTCATTTACAAACTATGTTATGAACATTAGAATTTGTCAACTGGTTTCTTTAGTGCCTTAGCCTCTGCGATTAGATTACTCTATATATTATGTCTTTATCTCTAAATCTATACAAGATATAATTTTTTTTAAGTGTATTAGATGGAGAATTTTATGTTCTTCAATATTTAATAAAAAAAAAACTCCCAAAAATTATATTTAGAAGAATTTTTCTAAGAAACTACTACTTCCGGTTGTTCAATTGTTACCAAAACCTTTTCAGATCTTCCCAGGACTGTCAGATTGAGGAATCCATAGTTAAACAGTTCTTAAGTCTTATAGTTTTTGAGGAATCGTGTCTACAACATCCAGACATACACACACACACACATACACACACACACACACACACACACACACATGCACACATCCCCCCACACACAGACATCATTTTAAAAATGTTATAATCGGATTATATCGTTCTTAATCACTAAAATCTGGATTTGCGAATTTTAGCATGAATCCAATACCTCTCTTAGCGAGAGGTAAAAATTGGACTTTTAGTTGTCAAATCAGTATCTACTGGATAAATTTTTAACCTGTAATTAAAAATTAACCACTGAGTTAGAGAATAGGTCCGCTATACTCTTAAACATCTGTCAAATTCAAATTACAAAAATCTGTTACTGCAATCTAATAAAAATATTATCCGTGCCAAAAAATTATAAGATCACTTATAGGCGCAGTACGTAAAATAAACTCCGTAAGAAAGATATTGCATTTAACGTATCAAACTGCAATCGAATGTATGAAGCACACATCCCCCCACACACAGACATCATTTTAAAAATGTTATAATCGGATTATATCGTGCTTAATCACTAAAATCTGGATTTGCGAATTTTAGCATGAATCCAATACCTCTCTTAGCGAGAGGTAAAAATTGGACTTTTAGTTGTCAAATCAGTATCTACTGGATAAATTTTTAACCTGTAATTAAAAATTAACCACTGAGTTAGAGAATAGGTCCGCTATACTCTTAAACATCTGTCAAATTCAAATTACAAAAATCTGTTACTGCAATCTAATAAAAATATTATCCGTGCCAAAAAATTATAAGATCACTTATAGGCGCAGTACGTAAAATAAACTCCGTAAGAAAGATATTGCATTTAACGTATCAAACTGCAATCGAATGTATGAAGCCTCTACTTTACGCATTACAGTAGAAAAATACGTTTAGCGAACATGCATGAACCCGAACAAATAAAATGGCTCTGTTAAATTTGCTAAAAGGAAAAAAAAACTATAAAATATAATTTTTACTTTTCAACTCTTGTCCGAAATAATTTAAAACCACTTTGTTTAGAATTTTGTAACTTGTTTCAGGTTAGCAACAAACACGCAGAAGATGAATTCGACGCCATTGGAAAGACGTATGCCTTCAAGCTCAGAAACCTCAAATACGATCAGAGGATCTTCGCGGAGAAACTTATCAGTGATGTGTTGTTTGAAGCACAGTTGAGTGGGTTGAGTAGACATAGTATTTTGGTAGCTAAACCAGAGGATCCTTTATTAAATTAAATTATTAAAGTACTGGATAAATATTAAATATATAAATACATGTAACTACGTATATATTTACACTATGTTATGTTTAAAGTACTACAATTTATGAAGTGTAATTGAATGTGTTCCATTCCATTGTACCTAGGTGTTTTATATTTTTATATAAATAAAATATTGCCAAATATGAATTTTATTTTTAATCGTAAGAGATTTGACAGTAATGTTATAAATGTTTTTCTTTTTCAATAATCTGTGGTCTCTTAGATAAATTCGTAACTACGATGGCCACGGTAAAATTATTGAGAATATAACACAATACATAGTTCATCTTTTTTACAATTTTATTTTAAATTTGTTCAAAGTAAGTAATTCCCTGCAACTTCAATTCTTAAATTAATTTCGGCATTCTTTCCTTTTCTCATTCACTTCTTAAAAGCTCCCAACTATTCTTCTTTTGTAATGCTGAATGCTTTTAAAGTAATTATGAAATGCAGCATCAATCTCTTTTTCTAGACGAAAACCTTCTACCATGTAAATTTTTAAAAATAGCCTAAAATCAGGTTAGTATGGTGTGTATTCTATTAATTTTATATGCATCTATATTTTTTCACTAAAAAAAAAAAGAAAACAGTTGGCACACTTTCAGAGGTTTGTTTTTCGGTTTTAGAATTTTTCTTCAATAATCGACATCTAGCATTTGGACATACTGTAATTTAACATGACAAAATATATCGCACACAGAAAATAGAGTAAAAATAATAGTTATTTAAGTATTTAAGCACTGAAGTTCCTATTTTTTTTATCACGAATGTGGAATTTATTTGCCGAGGCCCTCAGGGCCGAGGAAAATAAACCATGTGAGTGATAAAAAGGAACTTCAATGCCGAGGTGCATATTCAATTTTATTTGAAATCGAAAAATTGTGAAATATAAGAAATATTTATTTAATAGGTTGGGTTAAAAGTAATCTGTCAGTTTGACAGTCAATGTTGCTAACCTTAAACATTGAAGTTATGGTAAGGAACACTAAAAATTATGACCGGTAGTATTTACTCAAAATTTTAGTCACCTTGACTAACTAATTACAATGACTACCATTTAGAAATACATTGGAGAGATTAAAAAACAACTGAATTTGTAACTTTAGTCAACGCTTAATCACCCCTGTTTAAGAGTAAATACTACCATTCTATGTGTTTTATCTCAAATTTATTCATAGGAAATATTTATTCCTCTTGTACATATTTTTGTCATTTTATGTACAAATTTACTATTGTACAGGGTGTCTCATTTTCGATATTATTTTTTCACCCCAAAAAAACAATAGTTCATCTTTTATTCGTGTGTAAAACAAAAGAATGTAGACTTGTTATATATCATTGAGAAGCTTAAAAAATAAGCAAAAAGATGAGACTATTTTCAACATAGGTTGCTATTTAAAAAATCATAAGTTTGTGTTATATCTCAAGAATTATGAAGTTTCCAAAAAATCTAATTACGCTATTTTATTTTACCTAAAAAACGGTATAAAATTTGTTAAAACAATTTTTCTCTAACTACCATAATAAATGAGTTATAAGATATTTTCCAAAAGAGCGAAAAACAAGTTTTTGCCTGTAGCTCAGAAACAAAAGAAGATCGAAAATTCCTGTGGTGACTATTAAATTTTTCTCAAAAAGTTAACTATGGAATGTGCAAACGATTTTGCTCTATCATTAATATTTCCCGAGATACCTTAAAAAAGCATCGAAAATGAGACACCCTGTACATCGTACACCTACCTAAATTATCTTACATGTACAGCTAACATTGCTAACTACATGAAATCGTTGTATAATGGATTATTTTATTACCGATTTCTGAGCTTTTATCACTATATTTGTGCACTTTAGTGACGATTTCAAATAAATGAATTTAATTTAATTTAATTTTACTCAAGCTGCTCTACTTTGCATGCATTTTATACAAGGAAAAGATCAACTTTGCTTAATTTTTATTAATTATTAGTATATTACGTTCCAAGAAAAATGAAAGTTTACCAGGCGAGTTGGCTATCGCTCATATATATCCCATACGAGTACAGTAATATCACTTAGCATTAAAATTTAATTTTTTTGTGGCGTAATATATTGAATTAAAAACATCTAAAAAAAAATATAGTAGTCTGATTCTCATTAACAAAGTAACTTGACAGTCATTGTTTTTTGTACCTTGCAACCTCCCAAACAAATTCATTGTTGGAGATCGATTTGCAAAACGATGGATCTAGATTATGAAAAGAACATGGAAAACGATTTAGAAGATAAACAATAAAAAATAAAAATAAAAGAATTCCTTGTGTCAAAATGTATTTCAATGACAAAACCATTGCTACTCTACGATTTTGATTATGTTAAAATAGTACATTACTGTACAAAATACTAAAATATTTATTTACTGTAAGGACTTATTTTCACTCTTTCACTGGAAAACTATCTAACTACATCTAACAATTATTTTTGGAAAAGTGGATTTATTTCGTTTTGCGTAATCGGTCTTCTACTGCAGCAAAGACATATTCAACCATCTAGATAAAAAGCATCTTATGCGATCGGGAAACTGCTTCCAGAAAACTAATCTCTCACAGTCATAATAATAACAATAATATCAATAAAAATATTCTGAGAAACTCATTCGTGAGTAAATTTTGATAACTCGGGAAGGGGGTGGCACTAAAATTTAATCTGAGGGCAGCACATATTCCTGCTATTTTATGTCAGGTACATGCCCTATTAACAATCTAGTTGCTGGGGAAATTAAATGCTTTGACATTTTCTGTATAAATATGACATCCTGATCTGTCAAAGTGGTGTCATTTTTTTCATTATAAAATTTCAGTTCCATTCCATTTCAAAAGAAGCTTAAAATGTAACATTACATTTCAACAAACTGTTTACAGAATACCGTTTGAAGAGAGAAAATTAGAATATTTGAAACTCAAATGAATAAGAAGATTAATCATTAAAATATATTATAAATTGAAATGGTAATTAGCTGTGTTAATTTATAATACCTTAGGATATTTTGCTGGATTTATTTCATATTAATGTATTTGATATTATAATATGGAGAAGAAAACAGTGATGATTTATGAACCGGTAAATATGATATCTGGTGTATTTTATTCGTTAATATTTTACATAATACCCAGTAAGCATAATGTCTAAACATTTTAACTGTTAGTTACTGCACATACCAAAGAACGTTTATCCGAATATACGACCGGCTAATGTGTCAACCATAACTATATCGATTGTTACCGGCCAAACCCGAAATCCGATCTTTTACATGATCAGTAACAGTCTGATATTCAACCGCCAATAGAAGATAGATACCTACCTAGAAATACTATTTCATGACGAAATGAAGTTATATAAAATTTAAAATTTTGTGGATAATATTGCCTAATCTTACAAGTGCTTAATTAGGGGCAATAAGATTTCTCAATATATGACTCAGTCATTATCCTACGATAACCACAATTATATCACATATTAAACTATATGGCTGTACTATTAATTCTAAAATCACATATTATTATTTTAAATATTTCTAAATATACCTTAACATAACTTAACCTGTCGTTACACGCACAAAAAGCAGTTTAACTCAATTTTGGCCGAATTATTACCTTTGTTCGATGACATGTACTAGGCCGCCCTAGTGTTAACTTTCTTACACTAACATGTTTTATGAGAAACGGACAGCTTCTGGCAGGCTGTTCGATGACAAAAATTTTAAGAACTAGTGCTCACGTTTCTGACCTGACTCGCGAGGTGGTGTAGAACGTGCAGAGTAGGAGTGGGGGTAACTAAATGTTGTTCGGTAGACATTTTAATTCTATCCTATCTACACGTCTGTTTATTAACCTAAAATTTTACACATTGAGAAAATAAAATAATGGATTGAGATATAGTATATTCTCTTTGTTTTGTTATACATATAAAGAATTAATTAATATATCTGTCTCTGAATCTGATGATTGATCTTCATCAGAATAGTTTATTAGTTCAAACATTATTTCTGCAGTCACTTCTTTACAGCTTTATGATATGACTGTGTTTATAAACAACCTAACCTTTTACACCTTTGGCTACGCTTGGCTTGATTATTCACAGCTGAGCAAACTTGCCCTAATATACACTAGTGTGTTTTATGAAACCACAAGAATTAGACTGTACTAGTGTACACTACACTACACTGCACTATTCTGCTCTGCACTTCAAGCACTTCTCATCGAACAGAGCTATTATGTTAAGAAACATAATATAGTTACCTGCATCAATAAATATGTACGTATCTATGTAAATTAAGAAAAGTTAAGTGGCTGAGGTTTTGTGTTGGTCACATCAGATTTTTTTATATAATTTCGTCTAAAATTATAAATAAAACCGAGACTGTTGGTGAAAATTCGGGAAAAAATCCAATAAAGTTTGAAAGAAATAGATGTGACATCACGAATAAAGTTTTTATGTCAAAACCTTCGTCGATCTAAATGTTCTTGAAGAGGATTATATTTATAAAAAAAATAAATTAATATTACAACACTGTATAAGTCTACAGCCTTCATAATTGCAAGGGTTTTTAAATTATAAAGTTAATTACCAGAAATATATAATCAAATAAACACTTTTTGAGAATGCCGCCGACGCGGCTCATGCTTAGCTCATCTCTTATTTGAAACTGTTAAATTGTTTACTTCCATTGGTTTTGGTTATACACCTGGTTGGCGGTCTTGGGAGGTATGTAATATACAAGATGTTAAAACACAAGTGTAATAACTTTTGAAGACATATAGTACTGACCATAATGAGTAAAGAAGGCTTAGTTAACATGAGTCCGATCTTCAATAGTTTCCGAGATATAAGGCAGTGAAAAATGAGTTGTTACGGGGTTACCTTTGCTATCTCGAAAATTATAAGAGTTACGACTTCGATTAGATGAGACTTCTTGTTTATCTTTCAAAGGTCATGTTACATGTGCTTTTGTTAAAAAAAATCAAATAATTGTACTTAAGACAAATGTGGCGACCTTGACCAATATTTAATTTTTAAATAACTTCGTAACTATTAGAATCAAATTTTATGGTTTTTTTATAGGCTATATAATTACAGACAAAATTTTGTTCGGTTGCTATCTTTTGCAGTTTTTCTTCGATTCTGATACAAAATGGTAAGTTTCTCAGAAACAGTTGAAGAGCAGACGCATGTGGATTAAACTATTTTAACTTAATTTGTTTAGTACTATATGTCCTCAAAAGTTGTTACACTTGTTTTGTAACACCTGTATATAATTATTCATAATTTACTTCCGGTTTATGTTAGTTCTCCTAATTCAAACATAGAAATAGGCCTTAAAGATTAAGTAAATTTTAATTAACGAAGAAAGATTTTGTGAAAAATTCATGACCCCGGCACGGATCATTATTTTTTTTACAAATTCTTCGTTAATTAAAATTTACTTCATCTTTAAGGCCTATTTCTCTGTTTGAAAAACATTTAGATTGGATCAGAAATATTTATTCTTCTTTTAATTCGATTTAGTTGGAATAACCTGTTATCAATGCCGCACTGCCGATTAGATTTTAGCCAGTGCTATAGTTTCATAATAGGCAATATAATTGTGGTTTGTACAGTATTTATAGACTAAGGAAACTTTTTATCCCATTCATATAACGCACATCCCAGTTTAAGCCTATGGCATACTGTTTGATGAGCATCAGCGAGCATAGATGAAGCACAGAATGCACTCGTTATCGACGAAAAATATCGGCGTCACTATTTTCATTGAAGAGTCATTGATTAACGGAATGTATCTCATTCCACATGTATCTTTTGTGTTAACACGGTTTTTTTCTTTGGCTTATATCAACTTTGTTATTTTCGCGTATTCAGTATATTTTCATTCATTGATATTTCCTTCATTCACAAAACAGGGTTTTGGAAAACAATCTCCAAACAACAATAAACTGGGGAAATATCAATTTAAAAACCGGCGCAGTAAAAACATTTCACTGGTAATATTACCATCTTACCTTTTTTTCGTCACAGATTTTTTTTATGTATTTGTCACCAATGAAACAGAATCATCAATGACGGGACCGTTCTGTTGTTTCATTGAAGAGATAATCGATGCTCTCTGATGCTTATCGATTGGTGTGCCACAGGCTTCAGTATTTGTAGATTAGGCTGTTTGAAATTTGCGTCGTTGGTAGTGGGGTAAACTATACTCGTAGATGTTAGACATTTGTGTGGCGTAGCATTTGGACAATAAGGTATATTCCGGACTTAAATTTTTATTATTTTATATTAAATTAGGTACCTGGAATATCATTCATATGATGATTTTTTATTCGAAAGTAATCGGTTGTGATTTTGATGATTTATTTCTAATTATTAAATAGTACAAAAATGATTCCTCTCTTCTGATACTCTCTTGACTTAGGGCCCATTTTATGACACTTGTTAAATACCTTCTACGGAACAATATATCGTAATTACCGATTAACATACATTGGTACACCCAGCATTGGACATTAAGTCGTGATGACATATTTATTTATTTTTGTTTGAACTAATAATTCAAGACGAACTAGTTCACTTCTATTCGTGAAGTGCTACACGGTTTTTATTAAACTGTTTCTTTAGGAATCTAGAGGAACTCAAATAGAAACACAGAAAACTCCTGATCCAATCGAAGTACAAACTGAAGATTCACTTGAAGACGTTACATTGCAATCTTCTGAAGAAGCCCCAACTAAAAAACCTGAAGAATTAGCAGCAGAAGGAGAAGAACCATCTGTATCTGAAAAAGAAAAATCTGAATCTGAAAAAGAAAAATCTGAATCTGAAAAAGAAAAATCTGAATCTGAAAAACAAACATCTGCAACTGAAAAACCATCTCAGTCAATGTCGAAAAGCTTATCCCCAACTGAAGAAGTGGAAGAAGAGGTATCTAAAGCTGAATATATACCCTCACCTCCACCAGCTAAAACTAAAGAAGAAGAAGATGCATCTAAATCATCTTCAGAACCAGGTATTTTTGAAATATAAGTAAAATGATATTAACTAACCTGTCATATAGCATTTATTTTTCATAAAATCAACGTTTCTGTATAGATTTATATTTTCATCAGTAAGTTCTTCGATGCAAAATTAATAAAATTACATCTGGCAATGCATCATATATTTAAAATGATATGCCTATATCCATTTTATCTCTTTTAGGTATTAATTTTATTTCTCTTATTTTTTAAATATTTTTCATAATATACATACAGTGTGCATGGTGTTTTAAAAGCATGTTGACAAAGTTCTAGTTGTTAATCACTTTTGTTCATAAATCCATATCCGCAAATAAATTGTTTTAGCAGTAAAGCAAGAAAAAGGAATTTCTAAAGAAAAATATTTTGACCACTAAAATTTGAGTATGCGATTTTTTTGTACTTTGTGAAGGCGAATTGGGAAAATATTTTTTTTATATTTATTTTTGCAAATAACTATTAAATATTTGTGCAAATGTCAAATATATTTTTTTGTTATGGTTCAAAAATTGATTTACTTCTTCTAAACCCCTCCCTAACTTCAGATGAGTAAGCACAAAATTAGGTTTTAGTCAGTGGTGTGAAGGGCAATATTTATAAACTCAACTTAAGTTAAATATCTTACACGCTACTGAAATTTTTCGCACCAAACGTGTTTAAATAAGGCATAGCATAGTGCATGACGAGTACTGCACATGTACACGTACACCATCTACAATTATTTTGTCTCTACACTTTTGAAACAGCCTGTCTTGAACATGAATTTAGAATTCCATTTATAAAGTTGTAATAGTCAAAATCAGGGACTTGAACCCAAATCGTCGGTTTGGTACAAAAGTATCCTAAGTCCATATGGACTTAGGATACTTTATTAATGTAATAAAAGGTTGAAATGATGTTAGGATACTTTGATATTCGTAATTTTACAGGCGCCAAATTTAAAATGTGGACTTGGGATCGTTTTACAGTTAAACACATGAGCTAAATTGTGATTTGTCGTAAATATCTTATTTTCAGTAAAATATGGACTTAGGATGTAGCAAAGCGACGAAATCTATTATGGTTCAGTTTCCGTTCAGGATCAGGAAATAAATTTTGGTTCAGGTTCAGTTTCGGTTCAAGAAAATGGAAATTATAACCAGGGCATCGAACCCAAACCTGAACCGAACCAAAACTGGAACCAAACCGTAACATTTTACCGAACCCAAATTCAGAACTGATCCTCAGATATCTTTTTCAGTTGAACCCGAGTTGGGAAGGAACTGAATATTAAAATTCGAGTTCAGGGTTCAGATTCATATTTAGTTCAAAACGTAAGAGTAATCGTAATACAGCCGATCATCGACGCTTTCTGCATTTATGTTTATGCCTATATTGACGGTTCGTAAAAATGTTGCATAATAAATTCAGACTTGCATTTTAATTATTTCTATATGAAAAAAAAACATTAATTCAATTATTATTAGGGCGAACCGAACCTCAACCCGGAACGAACCTATCTTTCAAAAAACAAATTAACCTGAACCGAACCCAGTTTTCAAAGGGATCGATGCCCTGATTATAACTGTTCTTATATTTTTGGTTCGGATTCGAATTTCGGTTCAGAGCGGTAAATAAAAACAAGCACAGGCAGATAATGATATTTATTATTTTAAAATCGTATTAATGGTTTAATTATAATTTACAATATTTAATTATACATTTAACAGATCTGGAGTGGGATCACGTAACTGTGAAAACGATATTACGACTGTCGACAAGTGAAAATGTGATCACCTAAATAGTGAAAACCGAAAACAATATCGTTTTAGAATGAAAAAAATATGAATTCTAGTCGACACTCTCAAAGCATGTGAAAACGATAGTCGTTTCTTACATCTCTTTTTATTTCATACATTTGGGTATAGATATATCCTTTTCTTATTTACTTGCATTTAGGTAAAAGAATGTAGTGAGCAGTGAGTTGAATTTGACGTTTTGGAAAGAATGAAAGAAATGTCATTAGAAATGATTTAAAAATAAATTAATATTTTAAATTTGAAAGGTATTTTTTATTTAGAAAGGCGAAAATGAAATAATTGTGATAAAATACGATAATTATAAAATAAAAATTGATTACAAGAATGAAGCTAAGAAAAAAATTCATGAATATTTTAATAAGCATGTTAGGAAGAACCAAATGCTTATGATTTACTATATATTTTTACTCTTGAAATTTATGATAGAAAATTGAAATCTAGGTGATTATATATTTTCTTATTTCTACTGAAATTTCCCTGATTTACTATTAAAATTTAGTACATGATTTAGTGAAAGAACTACCCAAAAGAAATATTTTCTGGCAATATTAATATTCCAATAACTGTAAAATTGTTGATTACAACAAAAGCATAATTTGATTGATTACAAGAATAAATCCAAGAAAGAAAATTTTATTAATATTTTAATAATATTGTATTCTGCGAAGCATCAAATATAACGATTCTAGCCTGTGTTTTGTCATTAATATTTTGTAGTTTTTACATAAAATTAAAATTTGTGAATTGATCATTTTCCGCAACCCTCCCAAAGGTTGTGCGCCGTTATTTAAATGTGGCCCATACTTTATTTACTTGAAATATAAAACTTAATGAAAACTAGATTACTTTAAAATAACAATGTTGTATACTTGCAGTCTTAAAAGGTCTATTGAAGTTTTAATTATACCTATATTTAGAAATATTTTTGTTTAGTTCATAAATTTTTCGTCTGGAATATCAAAAGGAACAAAATTAGATGATACATGGTATATGCAACTAATTGATAATTTAACTTGTATCCTTCTTCAATTTTTACAGCATTGCTATTATGATCGAAATAAAAACGAAAGGCGAGAATAATACTTTTTGACATTAGATTAAAAAATTTAATGACATTCAAATAAATCTGTCAAAACTACTATATAATGCAAAAACATTAGTCAATAAACGATATCGTTTTCACAAAACGTAGTCACTTTACGGAAATAACCGAAGTTGAAAACGTAGTGAGTGACTAATTTTACGTGATCGCTAAGGAAACGAATATCGTTTTCACTTCTCGATAATCGCAATATCGTTTTCACTTTTACGTGTTCCCACTCCTGAACCGAATCTGTATTTAAAATAATTTAAATTCGATTTAGGTTTATTGACCTTGTCAAAAACAAGTTCGTTTCAGGTGCAGGTTTCAACATAAATTCGAATTAATTCAAGTTTTCAGTTCAGGTTCAGATTCATATTCATATCTCTGATCAAAGTAACAAAAAAATCTAGTTTGTTTCATTTTCATTTCATTATATGCCATCTACAGATTTATTGAGGCCACATTGGCGTTTTCTTGAAATCTATTGAAAAAAAATGTATATTCCCATCAAATTTAAAATTAGGTAGAATAAAAAATGATAATATACACAGGACATTAATTTTTTTTTTATCTCTTTAGCAGCAGAAAAATCATTTGAAGAAAGTCCACCACTAGCAGAGAGCACACTAAGATCGAGTTTACAGACTCAAGTAGCAGCAAATACAACTGACGACCCACCATCAGTTCAAAGCCAACCAAGGTCATCTCAAGACCAAAGATCGAGTAAGCTACCATCACAAACAGCAAATCAAACTGCAGAAATAAGGTCGTCTCAAAGAGGATCTCAAAACATACAAGACATAACTCCACCGTCAGATCAAAGCCAACCAAGATCTTCTCAAGACCAAAGATCGAGTAAGCTACCGTCACAAACAGCAAATCAAACTGCAGAAATAAGGTCGTCTCAAAGAGGATCTCAAAACATACAAGACATAACTCCACCGTCAGATCAAAGCCAACCAAGGTCTTCTCAAGACCAAAGATCGAGTAAGTTACCATCACAAACAATAAATCAAACTGCAGAAACAACAAGAGGATCTGAAGAATTAAGTGAACTATCGCCTATAACGGTAATTGAACGACCAAAACAGCCTAGTGTAACCACAGGAACGGATCCAGTTAATTTAGAAGAAAAAAGACAATCTGGATTGCAGTCTCAAGGAACAGTACCGGTACCACTTGTTGTTCCACTAAGGGAATCTAAAGCACAATCTCAAGGTACAGTACAATGTGTCATATATTTACAATGATATGCCTATGAACCGAGTGTAACACGAAAACCGGGCCATAGGCGTTTAACATGGGAAAACAGTTTTTCCTTGTCCAAAAGTGGCCTATTAATTTTAGACAAAAATACTTTAAATAAATCTTGTAGTATAAGCCGGGTTTATGCAGCAATAACATAGTCACAATCATAATCATAGTCTTAAGTTATAGTCATAAGAACAGTCGTAAGGTAGGTGATCGTTTATGCAGCATTTTTGTTGTGACTGTTAATATGTTACTTTCTAACCTCATTTACTTATGCTTATAATAAATATTATATTTGCCGAATAAATAAATATTGATGCGTTAATATATAGTAGAGAAAAAAATAGTTGTTGCTAGTTTGTTCATAATAAACAGCATCACAATTAAAACAGAAGTTATATTTTCTGATACTGACAGTTCTCAGGCATGCGTATTTTGTAAGTCATCACACTCATAGTACAAAATTAAAATTTACCCAATTCTGTGATTATGCTTATGTTCATGATACTGACTATGACGATGTTGCATAAACAGCTCTATTATAAAAACATATTTTAATTCTTAAGACTAAGACTACAACTATGACAATGACTATGATTTTGTTGCATAAACCCGGCTATAGAGAATTAAATTCTGCATCTAAATCAATAATCATATTTTGTTTTGCATAACCGAGATAAATAGAATTTGAAATCTTATCAATATTACTTCTTTATAGTAGTCTAAGAGCCAGTGGCCAGCAGACTTACGGCATTTTGTAAAACCCTATATTTTTTGTTTACTCTCTTACACCTGCCCTACATGAAATGGGGACTCGTTAGTTCAGCCGGCGGTTCCTATAGAGTCACTCGGGTATAAAAGGTGTAAAAATTTGACTGAGTTCAACGTAATACTGACAAGGCTGCCACTTGGATATTTTAAAATACTTAATTATTGATATTGAAAAATAACAATGGCAGACAGCTATGGCGGTTCCAAGGTCATGGCAGACACTTTTAAAAGTTACAAAAAATAAAGACAATTTACGGTACTTTGACAAAGCTAAAATTTATATATGATGTTAATAATAATATTGTAAGCCTATATTTAGCACGGCAGGCATTTTCCACGGTTCTAACATCCCGGCAGACAACCAAATGTTACCTTTGGCGCGAGTATACATATGTATAATACTGTCGCACTCACTCTAATCCAAGGACTATTTTACTTTTTTTTAGTTAGTATTAGGGCTTATAACTAAGTGTCAAGTTATACCAAACAGTGAAACATCTAGCGTAGTTAGTAACGGCTTTGTCTAATATTTTTAGTATATTTCTGAACTCTGACAGAGAAGCATCTTACGTAGTGAACATTGTAAAATATTTAACATGAAGCGCGGGCAGACACGTGACTTTGACAAGTGCTTGTAGGGCCCCACAAGGTTGCCAATATACAGCTTGTGTACTTTGCCTGTATTGCCAATAAGTAAATTTCTTTAAACTAACAAATTCTAATCAATTTTAAACATTTTATGATATTTAAAGCATTACTGTCAAAAGTTCGACTGTCATTTGAAGGAACAAATTTTATGTACTTTAGAAGTAAATTTATCTGTCGTTTATAAAACTGGCCTTTATTCTTTATAAATATTTCTCATAATATACAGGTGTTTCAAAAACATGTCGACAAAGTTACAGTAGTAGTAGAGGACGTGAAAATAATCAATTTTTGTTAATAAATTCATAGCTGCAAATCAGTCGTTTAAGCAACAGAGCAATAAAAATAAATTTCAAAAAAAAAATATTTTGAATACCTACACTAAAATCTTGATACGCGATTTTTAGCATGATTCCTACCTATGGTTGCGAAAGGTAAAAATCACAAAAAGAGTTGTACTTATACAAAATAAGTTATTATGTAGTACTATTTCAAAATAGTGTCACAAAATCGACTTTGTAAAGGCGAATTGGGAAAATATTTTTTAGATTTATTTTTACAAATAACCTCGCAAATCAATATTTATACAAATGTTAAATATAGTTTTTGAAATGGTCAAAAAATGATTTACTTCTTAAACAAGCGCTGTAATGATCATTTCCTCTACACCTCCTACAAGTTTGTCAGATGTTTTTGAAACAGCCTGCATAGAACATGAATTTAGAATTCCATTTATAAAGTTGTAATAACGTAGTTACGCATTTTTCAATTTTTTTTTTTTTTTTCTGAAGGAATTGTTCACGTTATTCCCTTTAATACGTGTTTTACGCCTGGCAACTGTATATTTTTCAAAATATAGGATGTTCTGAAAATGGGTGAAAAGTTTCAGGTAGAACGATTCTTTGATTAATTCTGAGCCGATAATCCTGATGCAAAAAAATTATACGGCCTTTCGTAAAGCCACACGAGCTACTTAAAAGAAATGTAAATTTGGCAACACCGAATCAAACTGTTATAGTAGTTATCAGGTAGCTATGCAAATCAGTATGAATTTTATGTCAACATTATTTTGACATAGGTACACTCAGTGGAAATTCAAATTGGGAGTTGAATTTATTTATTTAAGATACCAGCTTTGCTTTATTAATTAAAAAAAATTCAATATAAACGATATTTTGAGTATTTATGTAGTAATAAAAATAACACAAATAATAATAATTATAATTATAATAGTCAATAACTTGCAAATAAAGTCAATTTATAATAAATGTTCAAACTGATATCCATCAGTTTCCAGACATAGCTGTAGCCTTTGGAGAAGAGAATTCAAGGCGCGTTGCAACATATTGGGACTAATTAATTGTAGCGTGGCATTAATCCTATTAATTACTTCCTTCCATATACTTTTTCCTTTAAAAAGCCCCAAACGAAAAAATCAAGAGGATTCATATCTGGAGACCTTGGAGGCCATGGTATTGGTCCAGTGCGCCCAATCCACCTATTTGGAAATGTTTCATCTAACCACTCTATTGTAATTCGGGCATTGTGAGCAGGAGCACCATTATGCATGTATAACATGTTTTGTCTCAGATTTAGTGGTACATTGTCCAGTACTTCCTCTAGTATATTCACGTACTTAGTTGCGTTTAGTCTATTGGGAAGAATTATTGGTCCAATAACGCGAAGGATCAAAATCCCTAGCCATACATTTACTGAGAATCTTCTTCAGTGTCCGAATTCTCTGCATTCTCTTGGATTTTCGTCCGCCCAAAAATGAAAATTATGGCTATTGAACACTCCATCTCTTGTGAATGTGCATTCGTCACTCCAGAGAACTTGAAGTAAGAAATTTTGATCTTGAAGCCGGTTTAAAATTGTATTGCAGAAAATTATTCTGTGTATATTATCATTTTGATAAAGTAGCTGCACTGTGGTATAATGAAATGACCGCAAAAGATTTTGTGACAACACTGAATGCACTAATGAATTACTTGGCATATTAAGTTCCCGTGCTATTTGTCTAGTGCTACAAGTAGGATCTTCATGAACAATATCAATAATTTGTTCTTCTAATCGAACCGTAGCTCGTTCTCTAGGTCATCCTCTATTATGATAATTAAGGATAAATGTACTAGATTCGCGAAGTCGCTGATCTAATTTTCTAAATGTCATCGAACATGGGTGCCACCGGTTTGGGTATCGTGCTTCATATTCTTCTTTTGCTAAGTTCGCATTCCCGTTGCAAAATCCATATACCATATACTACGGTGAAGTAAGCACACGATTCGTAGCAGACGATTCAAAATATCAACTAGTGTGTGGCAGTCTAACCCTGTGTTAGACCATGGCCCACTATATAGGTGTTAAATATTATTTCTTAATAAATATCAAATTTATGCGCTATAAAGGTATAGAATTATAAAATTCTGATAATAGATGTTTAGATTAATAACAACCTAGAAAAATAATAATAATTCAACGTATATCCTTAAGGACAATAAGGACAAAATTAAAAATAATATCATAAGACCACTCATCAATGAATTATTGTTTATATCTTTGTTAATATTAAGCTCAAGTAGTTCAAATATCGTATATATATTTTGTTTTCAATAGTAATAAATTCCGATAACTAATATTCTAATACTGTTGGATTAGGTCTAGGAAAACTTAATCAGATTCCGGCGAAGTTGTAGAGACAATACTTTAATACTGAACAACATATATAACATTCGTAAACGATGTGTGTGTGTTATTAAATAATACAACAGAACAACAGATAATACAAATACGAGTACAATGCTAGCACACTGCTGACTAATGGCTGACTCTTCTTCTGTCTATGCGTCTGCGCGCGTCAGAGCGTTGGCCGCTGCGTTCGTTGTATCTTTTACGCTGTGGTGCGTTCGTTGTAACAAATACATAGGGCAATTTAAAATTCTTTATATTAAGATGACATCTGTTTAAACATTGTTTATAACTAAGTTATAAACACAGTCAAGTAGTTTTTGTTTATAATAATTTTGATAATTTGCGATGACCAAATTCAAGTGACATCCATTAGAACAAAGATAAATTAAAAATTTTAAATTGATGGCTATAAATAATTGTTCATAATAACAGCATAGCGAAATAGTTCAAATTTGTGGAGAATATTGTATATAACAATATTAATAATATGTGAAGATCAAATTCTACAGACATCCTTCAGGACAATAAGGATAAATTTAAAATCTTGAACTAAGATGACTTTGGTATAATTAATTGTTTATAGCATAACAAGGAAGTTTAAATTTGCAACGGCCATTGTTTATAACAATATTAATAATTTACGATTATAAAATTCTACAGACATCCTTCTGAACAATAAGGATAAATTAAAAATCTTACTAAAGTGACTTTGATATAAATAATTGTTTATAAGTTTGTTAATAGCACAGCAAGGATGTTCAAATTTGCAGGGACCATTGTTTATAATAATAGTATCAATTTACGATTACCAAATTCTACAGACATACTTTAGGACTACAAGGGTAAATTAAAAATTCTTATACTAAGGTGACTTTGATTTAAATAATTGTTTATAACTTTGTTAATAGCATAGCAAGGAAGTTCAAATTTGCAGGGACCATTGTTTATAACAATAGTAATAATTTACGATTACCAAATTCTACAGACATCCTTCAGGACTATAAGGATAAATTAAATGTCTTATACTAAGGTGACTTTGAAATAAATAATTGTTTATAACTTTGTTAATAGCATAGCAAGGAAGTTCAAATTTGCAGGAACCATTGATTTGGTATCAAACGTTCAGCTACGTACATCAAATTTTACACAATTCTTCTAGAATGTAAAGAGCAATGATATTACGTAAAAGATTTTTAAAAAACCGCTTAGTTCTAGTTGCACATTTACAAGTTTGATTGCTTCGTGCGGCTTTACGAAGGGCCGTACAAATTTTTTGCATTAGGATTATCGACTCAGAATTAATCAAAGTATCGTTCTACCTGAAGCTTTTCACCCATATTCAGAACAGCCTGTATAATTTGATAAAAAAAATCTTATATCACATTTTCCCGTGTGTGACGTGTATTATTAATACCAATCACAGTCTTTCTTGCCCTAGCGGTACACTCTCGGTACACTGTATACACAATACAGTAGTTGACTACCATTTTTATCTAAAAAAATTTATATTTTTCAAAGAAGCACTATTTCGAAAGAAATTATTCATTTTCACACAAATTCATTACTTTCATTACTCTTTCTTAAATTAGTTGATGTAGAAAAGAAAAATGAAATATGATTTTAATACGAAACAGTTGTCCTACCGTAAAACATAGGTTAAATGTCAACTAAAAATCACATTCATGTACAATCCATGGAGTGTACAGACTAGCGTATAAGTTTGTTATTGGAGAAGAAAATGAACTCATAGCCACCTGGTGGCAAAATTATAAGAATCATCTTGAAAATATCTGGTATTCAAGTAAATAATTATGAAATATACGTATTGTTAATAATACTTTTGTATCTGTTATTTTACTTTTAGAATTATACTGTAAATATTTATATGATACAATTAAAACATAATTTAACTTCTTTGTCGTAATATTACAACAAGCTTGTATGAGTCATACAGACTTGGCCGAACTTAATTATTAATAATTTACGTCATAAGAATTCCACCGCGATCTTTATTTATGAAAATTATGAATGAAAAGTTTTATATTTTCTAATAATTTTTACATTAATATGTTTAGAATTAGTTTATTTCATAATTAATAGGAAAAAATTACATTAATTTTTTTCGCAAATACCCTATTGTGAAAGTCAAAATAACACAAAAAAATTTCTAATACTCCCTATGCCCGTCCTCCTTCTAGTTTATTTAATTTTTACTTCCATATCACTATTTCCCATTTACATAGCTCGTACTAGGATCACGGTTTTAACTAAAACGCTGTTTTAAGAAATGTTAAATTTCATTATTTAATAAAAGTAACAAATATGAATTTATCAAAATAAGATGTTAAAGCAGAATTGTATTCAAACAAACATTTTTTTAAAAAATCGCTCTCTAAACATAGGAGGGAAATTAAATATTTAAATTTGAATTTAAAACCGTGATCACACTACGAGCCATTGAGATCACAATATTGTTTTCTTGAAATCTATTGAAAAAATGTATAATCTTACCAAATTTAAAATTAAGTGGAATAAAAATTGATTGTATAACTACGACATTAAATGAAATTTATTGTTCCATTAGCGGCAGACGATTCGTGGGAAGAAAGTCCACCACTAGCTCAAAGCACATTAAGGCCTTCTCAAATAAGTCAAGAAAGACGAAGTCAATTATCAGCAAAAGAAAGATCGAGTCGATTAGCATCAGAAGAAAAGTCAACTAGATTAAAATCAGAAACAGTAGAACAGGAGAATCAAACACTCTCTGACGAACAAATACAAACGGACACCGAGATGAAAAGTCAGGGAACAATTGTTACTGGTAATTTTATTTTTATTTTATTCTATATATAATAGTCCAGTGAACGAAGCATTTTACCCTACGAAAGGTCGGGTACTTCTGAATTTTTGATATGTTGTATAGGATGGTGGCTTAGTGAAAAACCCAAATTTCCACAATCCCTCCTTCCTCCGCTTCCTCCCCCATCTTGTAAAAACCACCGAAAATCGGCACTTTTTTCAGTTTATTGCCTATAACTTCTTTCTGGTGCATTTTAGCACAAAAAAAAATTAATTTTCGACTTGTAGAGGACAAAATTTCCTGCAAACTAATTGTGTAAATTTATTTTGTACGATTTATAGCAACGGAGCTACGATACTGACAAAAAAGGTTAAAATTGGGTACTTAGAAAAATTTTGAGTTTCTTTCCACTTTACATCGCAATAGCTCCGTAACACATCATTTTAGCGTAAAAGTCCTCATAATCAATCTTGTAGAGAACTTAATTACCTACAAAACTCAAATATTTTTTTACGATCAATGCAACGGAGTGGGGACCAATTTACAAAAAACGATAATAATAGTTGTTTTTAGTTTAGTGCAACAACTCTTTTTGGTTTATTATTTCTAATAATAAAACTGTTATTTAAACAAAATAATCTGTATAGATGCAAAATGAACGTAATTATGTGTTGTCAAACGTCAATGAAGTCTCATGGGACTATTAGATTTTCTTAAAAAAAACAGCACTTCCTTCTTTTATTTGTCTGCGACTTCTTTCCACTGCTCTTCATCTCAGCGATCTTAGAAAAATATTGAGTTTTTTATAACTATTCCTAGCTATAAGTAAATCATTATCTACAAATTTCATTATATTCTTTAAGATATTGTATCCAGCTCCTACAGATACGAAATGGATGAAATATAGAATACACTGATTACCGCGAAACATTCATTTTGAAAAATTGCTTTATTAACATTTTAACGACCGAAAATCGACAATTTTTCAAAATAGTTATTTAACGACTTGTAGAGCATAAAATTTCCTGTATATTTGGTCCACGAAGTTGTTTTGTAGGAATAATGACAACGGAGTTATAAAGCTCCAATAAAAGGACAAAATTGATTACTTAGTTAAATTTTGAGTTTCTTTCCAATTTACATTTGCAATAACTCTGTAACACTTCATTTTAGTGTAAAAGTAATTATGATAAATCTTGAGAATTTACTTACCTGCAAAATCTATCTATCAATTAACGTAGTGGGGGTATCTTTACAAAAAAATACGAAAAAGTGATTTTTTTCAAGTTTAGTGCAGCAACGTTGTGCCTCCAGTTTTTATCATTATACTTGATTTTATGATGCGGAATTAACGTAATACGGATTCGACAAACATAATTCTGAGCTGTACAGCAATAGAAAGAAGTCGCAGACAAATAAAAGAAAGAAGTACTGTTTCTTTAAAAAAAAAATCTAATTGTTCCATGAGACTTTATTGACGTTTGACAACACATAATTACGTTCATTTTGCATCTATACAGATTATTTTGTTTGAATAACAGTTTTATAATTAGAAATAATAAACCAAAAAGAGTTGCTGCACTAAACTAGAAACGACTATTATTATCGTTTTTTGTAATTTGATTCCCACTCCGTTGCATGTTGCATTGATCGTAAAAGAATAATTGGATTTTGTAGGTAATTAAATTCTCTACAAGATTGATTATGAGGACTTTTACGCTACAATGATGTGTTACGGAGCTATTGCGATGTAAAATGGAAAGAAACTTAAAATTTTGCTAAGTACGCAGTTTTAACCTTTTTTGGCAGAATCATAGCTCCGTCGCTATGAATCGTACAAAATAACTTCACCTAACTATTTTGCAGGAAATTTTGTCCTCTACAAGCCGGCAAATAACTTTTTTTGTGCTAAAATGCACCAGAAAGAAATTTTAGGCAATAAACTGAAAGAAGTGCCGATTTTCGGTGGTTTTTACAAGATGGCGGAGAAAGCGGTGGAGGGGGGATTGTGGAAATTTGGGTTTTTCACTAACCAATCATCCTGTACAACATATCAAAAATTCAGAACTACCCGACCTTTTGTAGGATACCCCTCTTTTTCAGCCTCCGTTCACTGGACTATAAAGGGTTTTCCAACATAGGCGAAGCTATAAAAGTTTCTTAGGAGGTAGGTACCAGATACGAAAAATACTTTAAAGTTTAAATGCATCGTCATTAAAATTTGTTCCACATAACATTTTGGAATAATGTTACAAATTAATAGTTATTTATGTACCAAGGCACTGAAGTTTTATTTTTCTTATCATGAATATGGAATTTACTTGCCGACACCCTTAGGGCTGAGGAACATGATTGATAAAAAAAAGGAACTTCCAGTACCGAGGTGCATATTAAATATTATTTAAAATCGAAAAATTGTGAAAATGAAAGGAATATTTATTTTATAGGTTATGTTTAAATAAATTTACTTATTGTACATCGTAAACATGCCCAAATTATTTTACATGTACACCAATTATTATAAGGTTACACTACAACTGCATAAAATCGTCGTATAATGAATTACTTTAGTCGATTTCTGAGCTTTTAATGGCGATTTTTGTGCACTTTAGTGACGATTTCAAATAAATATTATAGTTTAATCCGGGCCTATGTTTATAGGTGTATTAAGAGTGTATATAATTTACTAAATATATATCTCTCCATTTACCTTATTAACAAAAAATTATTACAAAAACAGCAATGGTTAGTTCGAATAAAGAAAAACTGATTACAATAATGAAATGACAAACCTTTACTAAAGAGCAAAATAAGAAAAATTATTGCAATATACAGTTCCAACTAAGCATTTGCCCCCGAAAAAATGTGAACTAAGTTTGTAGCGGTAAATACGTAAATATATATCCAATCAGGACAACAGAATTATTATTGTGAATATATACACACTGTCAAAATCATTTACGGTAACTGGACTATGCGATTTTTGCATTATGAAGTCAGTTTTGTGAAAACAGTCTTTATCAATTTCAATACTACATTGGCCAGTGTTTGAAAGAAAAACGGTATGTAGCTATTTTGTTTATAAAATCTTAACTGATTTTACAATGCATAGCCCCAGAACTACTTTTTACTCGTATGCCTGTATTCATAAACATTCGCAAAATTTTTAAACGGTTCGTTATAATTTTTATCCAATAAAAGCAGTCGACATGAAAGATAAATTGAAATTTTATATGTCAAGTCTGATTCTATTTGTCAAAAATTATAACGAACCGTTTTGAAACTTTACGAGTGTTTGTGAATATGGGCATTAGTGTATCTTAGAAACATAAGAGCGTGTGTAGTGACCTTCAGGGACATTGTTTGCTGCGGCGCGCTGTACCAATTTAAATGACATTCATGTATCAATGGAACATTTCTTTCCTTGCAGTCTGAGACCAAGGACATTTAAACGTCCTTGTCTGAGACCTGGTTGACACCAACTTTGTAGGTTAAAAAATATAATAAGTTAGCACACCTAAACGAGTAGTATTTATATAATCTGTCCGCGATGTGGTGACCGGTACGTCATCAAAAATATTCGTGTGGGTTAAGATTTTAATGGTGGGGGATATTTTCATGACGACCATTGTTTAGAATTAACGATCTTTACTTTACATTATTTTGACGTATGAGTTTGACAGTTCGACGTTTTAATAATATAATACTCTTTTGTGGTTTACGATAGTGTATCTTTTTGATTTCTTTTTGAACGTTTTGTTATTATTAATACTGTTATATTTGTACTTTATTATAAATAAATACAAATTAAATATTATTATTTTTATGACATTTATTTATATATCTTTTTATTCTCCAATTCAATTGTCGTCCCGCCAACTATGTTACAAAATACACTACATTACCCCCGCGTTACAAAAATAAATTATTTTGGCGTATAATCTTCCATCCATCCAGGGGGTCGTGAAAACCTCGCAGAACGTCGAATTTCTATTGGTTCTGCCGGTCTCTCCTCTTTAATTTCTAGTGATTCTTGAAGTGACTGAGGTTCTTCCGCGTCGTTGGTCTCATCAGAGTTGTACCTCTTCACGTGTGATGTGTTTCTGTCGAATTTTCGTCCATCAGGTGTCTCAACAGTAATACAATTACCCTTCCTATTTACTACTTTACACGGTGTTGTAATAAACGGCGTTTGCAGTTTATCTATGTTTATATCTCTCTTTAGCAACACTTGATCTCCTACAGAAATGTCGCTTGGACGTGCATTTCTGGAATCGTCGGCGTACATTTTCTGTTTTCCTTTCATTTCTAAATCTCGATCTCTTACGCTGTTGTCTTCAATTTGTATGTTTCTGTATTCTGGTATATTATCCCTTATTTCTCTTCCTAACATTTATTTATTTATTCGTATCTGCATTAAGTACATATCTTTAAATTAAATTCTTGCTTGATGTGCTAGTGATATATATTTCTACTCTTTCGAAATTAGAAGATTATTTATGAACAATCAAGATATTTGAATTATTTAAGCAAAACTCCAAAATTCTTCCTAACATTAATAGAGCAGGAGTTTGACCTGTTGTCGTATGTGGTGTAGTATGATACGCAAGCATATATTGTCGCAAAGCCGATTTTAAGTCTACTCCGGTAGCTTGTGCTATTCTTAATCTTTTTAGAATGGATCGGTTTTGTCTCTCAACTTCACCGTTAGCTTGTGGCCATTTGGGAGTGTTAAGTCGCAGACTTATTCCATTTATCAAGCAAAAGTCCCTAAATGTTCTACTTATAAATTGACGTCCATTGTCCGCTCTGATTTCTTCGGGAATGCCGAATCTAGCAAACATCTCTTCTAGTTCTTCAATTGTTTTCTCTGCGGTGATTATAGACATAATTCTGGCTTCATAGAACCTGCTGTAGTAATCTACGGCTAAAAATAAATACGTTTCACCATGTATCGGTCCCAAGAAATCTAATGCAATTGTCTTCCAAGGTTTTTCTGGCATTCGTGTGCTGTTCATAGGTTCGGGTGGGCCAGCTGCTCCAACTAGTTGACAGCCGTGACATTTTTTGCAGAAATTCTCCACTTCTTTATCTATGCCATACCACCATACCTTAGTGCGTAGTCTTTGTTTCATTTTTACCACTCCTGGGTGACTCTCGTGTGCTAGTTCTAGCACTCTTGAACGTAAAGCTGGAGGTATTAATATCCTTGTACCTCTTAATATTATATCATCTATTACACATAGCTCTGTTTTTATTATTTCATATTTCCTTAGGTTTACAGGCCATCTATCTGATTGTATAGCTAGTTTTAGCTCTGATAAATAACTGCTTTTAAAATAATTTTCACGAATTTCCTCTAGGCTCATTGAAAATGGAATAGCTTGTTTAATTACCCATCTGATATGCTCTTCAGTATTATCAAAATATTTGTTTCTTCTCCCACTGCTAATCTAGAAAGTGGATCTGCGATATTCGATTTGCCTGGACTGTATTTCACCCTAAATCGGTAGCCCATAAGTCGCATTACCCAACGCTCAATCCTTGGACAAGGTTTTGATCTTGGTGAAAATATAAACTCCAGTGGTTTGTAGTCGGTAATTATATCGAATTGAGTTCCATATACGTATGTATGGAATCGTTCACACGCCCACACGAGAGCCAATGCTTCTTTTTCGATCTGGCTGTACTTTTTCTCTGTGTGGCTCAAAGCTCGACTAGCAAATTCAATGATTTTATTTTTTCTGTCTTGGCACTGAACGAGGACGGCTCCTAAGCCATACGGGCTCGCATCTGTGATTATCGTTGATTTTTCTTTTGGATCAAAAAATCCTAGTACTCTACCTTGTTTTGTCAAACTATTCTTTAATTTGTTAAATGCGTCATTTTGCTTTTTTGTTCATTTGTATTCCACGTTCTTTCTTGTAAGTTCCCTCAGCGGATCTGTAAGTGTAGAAAAGTTCGGGATGAATCTTCCACAATATCCTACGAGTCCTAGGAGACTTTGTAACTCCTTTTTTGTTTCTGGTGGTCTGCAATCTTCTATTGCTTTTATTCTACTTTCTAACGGTTCAATTCCTTCTCCCGATATCATGTGTCCCATAAATTCCAGTTTTTTGACTCTTATACCCAACGGGATGGCTTAGCTACTTTCTCTATAATGTCCGCTTTTTCCAACTCAACTAATCTTTTCTTCAGCGGTGCTCTTAGCTGGTGTGGTATTCTCCGGCCTACTTGAGTGACTGACTTTACACTATTATCCATACTCAGTTTTAACTGGTGATTTTTTATTTTCCCTATCCTACTGCTGGGTACTGCTCTTCAAATTCTTTTATAGTACTTTCAACCTTAATGTTTCGTAATGGAAGGCCTATTTTCAAAATTCCCAAAGTTTTTGCCGTTTCCTTGCCCAGTATAGGTACACCCTTATCGTTAACAACGTAAAATGGCACAGAATTCATCTTAGTTCCATCTTCCAGTATTACGTGTGTCGTAAATAATCCTATTACTGACAGTGGCTGCTTTGCATCATAGGGAAACAGTTTCTTGTCCGTTCTTGTGCATTTACCCTTTATTTTCTGCTGCTTCATAATTTCCCAATTCTGTTTATCAATAACGTTGCATGACGCTCCAGAGTCAATTAAAAACTTGGCTCGAACTCCACCTATATCAATGTTAATCATGCTTGAATCGTTTTTCATAATATTATTAATATTAAACATATAGTCATCTGATTCCGTTATTTCTGACTGGTCTTCAATATTCCGTACTTGTTTTGATTGTTTATTATTTCCGTACTGTCGTATTTTTGTCTTACAGCATTTCTCGAAATGGCCTATCTTGTGACATTTCTTGCATTCCATTTTAATTGCTGAGCATTTAGCATCTGAGGAAATGTGACCGCGCTTTCCACATCGGAAACATGTGACGTTTTTATTAAGAAATTTGGAACGTGGTTTCTGTTCAGTTCTTCTTACTTCCTGTTCTGCTCTAATTCTACTGTCAGCTTCAATTAATCCAGCTTGTCTTTCCGAGGTTTCCAGGACTGTTCCAATTTCTATCGCCTTCTCTACTGTCAACCCATCACCTTCTTTTAGTAGTTGCCTTCGTAGCTCATTGGAAGTACATTTTTCTATTAACTGATCTATTATCATCTCATCTTCTCTTCCTTGGCAATTACAATTATTTATTTGCGCTTTCAGCCTGGTTACGAACTGCGTTACGGACTCACCTTCTTTCTGGGCTAATGTACGGAACAAATGTCTTTCATACGTAAAGTTTCTTTTTGGTTTAAATACATTTGACAATACTTTTTTGCACGTTTCGTATACATCCTCACCAGCTTGCTCAGTTTGACTTGATTCTGGCAATGTATACCATACATCCTGCACATTCTCACCCGCGTGGTGTAGAAGAAGTGCTCGTTTTCTTTTATGCTCTTTTATATCACTTGCTTCAATAAATAATTCAAAACTTCTTAACCATCTTTCCCACTTTTGTGCGATTGCTGTCTCTTCTCCCGACGGGTCAAAATTATTTAAATTCTTTTTATCTGTATTACTTGCCATATTTTCGACTTTTCCTCGTCGCCAATGTTATATTTGTACTTTATTATAAATAAATACAAATTAAATATTATTATTTTTATGAGATTTATTTATATATCTTTTTATTCTCCAATTCAATTGTCGTCCCGCCAACTATGTTACAAAATACACTACAAATACTTATTGTTACTACTAGTTTTTTGTTCTTCGTTTTTGTTGCTTTTATGGGGTCATAATGCCTGGAATAATATTAAGAAGCCAAGCTCAGGAATTGGTGTTGAATTTGGTGGATTATTTCATACGAGAAAGAGATAACAGTGGACCGTTTATTTCATTAAAGGCCGTCCAAGAGGTAGATGCTTATATTTTAATTATTATTATTAAAATTCTAATAATTATTTTATATTCAGAGAGTAGCTAATGCTTTGAAAATTAGCGTTTCTACAGTTCGGCGGGTTGTACGGGAGGGTGAAGTTTCACGAGCCAGCAGTTCCAAACCTGTTTCACCTAGAAAATGTAGATGAGTATTCGTAAAACGTTGACAAATTTTACAATTGAAGCAATAATGAAATGTATACCAATGGTACGTACAATTTAGCTATTACGTTTATCAATATGAAGTACTTCAAAATATGTTATTTATATGTCTGACTTGCTTTGTAGGACAACATATTACTTTGAGATCTTTGCTGGCTGCATTAAAAGAAAGGGATACAGTTTCATTCGGGAAGACTACTCTAAATGCAGTGCTCCCTAACATTGGATTTAAATACAAAACGGATGATAACAGACGTTCTCTTTGTGAAAAGAATTATGTTGTTGACCAGCGCATCAAATTTTTACGTGCCTACATGGAAAAATCTTCAAGCGATCCATATTATGTAGTATTCATCGACGAAACTTTAATTTTCGCAAGGGGAAGTAAAAGAAAATCCTGGCAAAATTACACAGTTCACTCTGTGAAAAACAAACCAGCGGGAGAAGGTAAACGATACATTGTTTTAAGTGCTGACGGCAGAAACGGATTTGTTCCGAATTCTTCGCTGGTGTTTTCAGCAAAGTCTACAACGTCCGATTACCACGGAAAAATGAATGCAGAGAATTTTAACAAATGTTTGACGGAACAGCTTCTACCTAATCTCCAAGAGCCAACACTGATTGTTATGGATAACGCGTCGTATCATTCCAAGTTACTAGAAAAACGTCCAACTACTACTTCGTCCAGAACTATACGCATTGGCGAAACAAGCTACGATGCAGACAAAATTATTCATGAACATAAAGTTTTACAGTTACCGCCGTATCATTGCCATTATAATGCAATAGAAGAAGAATGGTCTCATTGTAAAAGGTACTACGACAATCACATTGGACGATACGGATTTGGGGACAACCAGGTTAAATTAATGTGGCAAGAAGGATTGGCCCAAGTATCGGAAATTCAGTGGCAAAACTATGTTTCGCATACTGAATCTGTCATAGAGAAATCCTGGAAACAAGAATATGCAAAAGAATTTTTTGCAGTAGAACCACTAATTATACATCTCGTGTCTGATAGTTGTTCTGATACTGACAGCGACATTGTCTCTGATTGAGAAAAATATTTATAAAATTGAAAATGTTTATATTTGTTTATTTTTATATATTTTATGTTAAAGCAAAAGTACTGTAATTGAGATTCTCTGTTATACACAGTATCTAATAAATAAATTATTTATGAATTTCAAATTGACATCTAGTGTTTGCTTTTTATCTTTTCTATATTTTATGTTAATGTAAGAATTATTAAAATAAAATAAATAAATATATCATCACGGCATATTACCCATTGCTGGGTGTGCCAATCTGCTTTGTATGCAGATGTAATGATGATGACATATTTGTACCGTGCGGGCGTTTAGCAGGTGTCACCCCACGGGCACTCATTGCTGGCGTGGAGAGTGCACCACAGGGGTCAATTTTGTACCATTTAAAATTCGAAATATTTGACGTCGGTCAGGATCGAACCCGGTTCCTCAAATTCGCGACCAAACACTCAGGCACGCGGCCACTAGAATTATTTATTTATTATATTTTTTAAATGAAATATGAAACCGTAGTTTTGTTCAAAATATAACCTCAAATGAATACTGAAATGACAGATTGAAGTTTGACATTTCCGTTCAGGAAGTGATCAACTACCTTTTTTCTTTTCAAGTAGTGGAAAAGAGATGGACATATTAGACTCACGTAAAATTAACCAATGCTTGAAAAAGCGTGTATGCGACAAAGACAGATTATACATACAACTGTTAATTATTAGTTTTGAAATAAATGATGGACCGGTCACCACATCGCCGACATACTTTACAATGTACTAAAATCATGTTATAATTTTTGGTTTACGTTGCTTATAATTTAATATTTTGCCTAAAACGTTAGGTGGTGGCCAGGCGCTTTCGGCACGCACCGTAGCGTCGCCAGTTTTCCAATAAGTACTTCAGATCTTTAAAATATGACACTAACAGCCCAATTCTCTAAACAATTGTTACGGATGTTACTACATAGTTACGATATAACTTTCGCACGCACACGAGCATGTTCTGTAACTCAGCGGTTATTTTTTAACAACAGGATAAATTTTTCAACCAATCAAGTATATTGATATACAATATTTTGCCTAAAACATTAGAGGGTGGCCAGGCGCCTTCGGCACCCTCCGTAGCTTCGCCAGTTTTCCAATAAGTACTTGTGACACTAACAGCCCAATTCTCTAAACAATTGTTACGGATGTTACTACATAGTTACGATATAACTTTCACACGCACACGAGCATGTTCTGTAACTCAGCGGTTATTTTTTAACAACAGGATAAATTTTTCAACCAATCAAGTATATTGATATACAATATTTTGCCTAAAACATTAGAGGGTGGCCAGGCGCCTTCGGCACCCTCCGTAGCTTCGCCAGTTTTCCAATAAGTACTTGTGACACTAACAGCCCAATTCTCTAAACAATTGTTACGGATGTTACTACATAGTTACGATATAACTTTCACACGCACACGAGCATGTTCTGTAACTCAGCGGTTATTTTTTAACAACAGGATAAATTTTTCAACCAATCAAGTATATTGATATACAATATTTTGCCTAAAACATTAGAGGGTGGCCAGGCGCCTTCGGCACCCTCCGTAGCTTCGCCAGTTTTCCAATAAGTACTTGTGACACTAACAGCCCAATTCTCTAAACAATTGTTACGGATGTTACTACATAGTTACGATATAACTTTCACACGCACACGAGCATGTTCTGTAACTCAGCGGTTATTTTTTAACAACAGGATAAATTTTTCAACCAATCAAGTATATTGATATACAATATTTTGCCTAAAACATTAGAGGGTGGCCAGGCGCCTTCGGCACCCTCCGTAGCTTCGCCAGTTTTCCAATAAGTACTTGTGACACTAACAGCCCAATTCTCTAAACAATTGTTACGGATGTTACTACATAGTTACGATATAACTTTCACACGCACACGAGCATGTTCTGTAACTCAGCGGTTATTTTTTAACAACAGGATAAATTTTTCAACCAATCAAGTATATTGATATACAATATTTTGCCTAAAACATTAGAGGGCCTATTTCAGCTTCACACACTTGCCACATAATATACTATTTTTAAAATAAAATTTATATTTTTATATATGTTTTCAACATAACATTGCGGATATAGTAATAGAAATCGGATTTTCAGTACCGTGCAAGTAGCCCATTGTTTAGTTCGTTTTACTTGCACATATTTTTTGTCAATTTACGTTCAAATTTACTAATATTATATGTCGTACACCTACCTACATTATCTTATATGTGCAATAATTATAATAATTTTTATACACACAAAAGAATAAAGAACCTAATTATATACGTCTGCATTGTACAAATATGTCATCATCATTACCGATATTTGTGATAAAGCACATTGCCACACCCAGAAATGGGTAATATGCCGTGATGATATATTTATTTATTGTTTCATTCTATAATAAATCTTGTCCTACTCTTCTAATGTTCAAGATGCTTCCAATTCATTGATGGAATTGGTGGTATTTCTTAAGAATATGTACTATTACTATTAATACACATACCTACTATTTTAAATATTTAATTAATATTTCAATAAGAAATATTAAATGTACTTCCCAGAAAAACCTTTTAGTAATGTCAGTAAAACTGTTGATTTTTGACACTGACATTTATCATTTATCTGTCAATTATAAATATTTGAATTTGAGAACTGGTTTCCTTGGTATAGTCTGGACTGTGCGATTTATTGCAACAGATTATTCTATATATTATATTTTCTTTATCTATAGAAGATATAATAAAAACTTTAAAGGTATTAGATTAAGAATTTTATGTTCGTCTATATTTGTGATAACAAAAACTTTCAAAAAATTATATTTAGTAGAATTTTTTAAGAAACTACTATTTCCGCTTGTCCAATTATTATTAAAACCGTTTCAGCTAAATTATTATCAGATTGAGAAATACGTAGTTAAACAGGTCTTAAGTATTATAGTTTTTGAGGAATCGTTCTTCCAACATCCAACCATACACACACACACACACACGCACACACACGCACACACACACACGCACACACACACACACACACACACACACACACACCGTTGACGTGCTTATTCACTAAAATCTGAATAAGCGATTTTTAGCATAAATCCATTCATTAACTCTCTAGTGTGACGAAAATATAGTATTAATTTTGTAGATGTGACAGTTCATGACCATGTCGATAATACAGATTGCAATCTGTATAACTCTTTTCATAAAGATTCTAAAACCTCTGCAAACGTACCAGTACATGACGTCACACATCTAGTTCCTTTTATTCAATTTTTATTAATGACGTGCATTGGGTGCTTAAATTATTATGGTATAATAATATACAGTGTGTCCCATTTAGAGGTGCCACCATTGGGATCTCGAGAACTATAAGAGATACGATGTCGGTTAAATGGAACTTTTTGCGCGTCTTTGGGAGGCCATCTCAGATGTGCTTTTGTTTTTCCAAAAATTCTCATAGGGCACTAGATAATGACGAAAAACGGAATATTGTTGATTTTTTCTTTTTCAAATAACTTCTAAACTATTAGTAATTGAGAAAAACATTTCAAATATAAAAGATAGATATTTTTATTAAATAACCAGTGGCGTACGAAACAAATTTTTATATCCGTAAATTTTCGAGATATAATACAAAGTTATATTTTTTTAAATGGAACCCATATCTTTTATATTTGAAACGTTTTTGTCAATTACCAATAGTTTAGAAGTTATTTGAAAAAGAAAAAATCAACAATAATCAATTTTTCGTCATTATCTAGTGCCCTATGAGAATTTTTGGAAAAACAAAAGCACATTTGAGATCGTCTCCCATAGACGCACAAAAAGTTCCATTTAACCAACATTGTATTTCTTATAGTTCTCGAGATCCCAATGGTGGCATTTATAAATGGGACACACTGTAGAAATTATTTGAAGTAGCTCACTTAGCTGTTACACTTGTATATTGAAGAATATCAGCAATAGCTACAGCTATTGTCCTACAAATTTTAAAAATGCAGTAATTTATAACTTATGATGTCAGATATATCACTACGAAGACATCATGTTTGTTTACATTTAGTGAGACATCTAGTGGCAACGCTCACGCCTCATAGCCATTACATACGAATGGAATATTATACTTTATCCATAACTGTCAAATAATGTCAGTGGCATACTTGTATTGAAAAATAGTAGAAATTTTTAATTGAAAAATGCAATTTCTTTTTCTTAAACATAGATAAATCATGTAGAAGTACCAATCCTGGAATAGCCTGCTGTTATGATTTATTAGGGATACAATACTTCTGCAAATCGTTTAATTTTTTATTTTGTAACTTCACAGAATCGAATACTGTTTTAATAATGTTGTAAAATTTTAAGTCATCATCGTATACTAAAATAAAAGAATTCTTAAAACTTGAGTTGATGTTGTGAACAGGTTAAATAACAAGGGTGCAAGAAGCGACCTTAGGGAATACCAGATGTTACGTATATTAAACGTGATTTAAATCCGTTGCAGGTGATGAAACACCAAGAACAACCATAGAACAACCACGGATGACTCAAGAAGATACCCTATCAGCAATCCCACCTAATGTTCAACAGCAAAAAGCGAGTTATTTACAATCAAAAGGAGTCATACTACCAGAAGAAACACTCAAATCAAGAGATGAAACACTCAAATCAAGAGATGGAACACTCAAATCAAGAGATGAAACACTCAAATCAAGAGATGGAACACTCAAATCAAGAGATGAAACACTCAAATCAAGAGATGAAACACTCAAATCAAGAGATGAAACACTCAAATCAAGAGATGGAACACTAAAATCAACCGATGAATCACTAGAAAAAACTAGAGTAAATGACGAAAGTGTTTCATCATCACCACGCCAAACTTATCCACCATCCAGAGTCAGCTTCCATATGGATGACGACGGCAAAACTATAACTATATGTTCTCCATATAGCAGTGGACCAAATATAGCAAACTGTGCTATTTGTAGTAAAAAGAATACAGGTTGTTACTTTCCTGTCGACGACAAGACAAGCGATCGCAAAGAAAGCAAAACGAAAACTTGCTGTAGTTCAACCAGCAGTCGGCAAAGTGTGGACGAATGTGATGCTCTTGGAAGAACGTATGCTTGTAAACTCAGAGATTTGGATTCAGAACAAAGAATCTTTGCAGAAAAACTGATCAGTGATATATTCTTTGAAGCGCAACTCAATGCCCTTACAAGGGATACCAGAGTAATCAGAAAAAAGGTTACATTAAGCTTGTTAAATTATGATGTGTTTATTGCAGTTAACTAATGGAACTCCAGAAGCATCGAAAAAGAACAGCGTTGTGGTTGTAGTAAAGAAGAAAGACGGCCTAACGTGGCAAAAAGATGCAGAAGGGGAAGAAAAGGAATTGAATTATGATGGAGAGGTTAGTGTTAAGAATAAGTTAAAATGATTACTATATATGAAATGAGTAAAAACCTTTCTAGGTACCAAAAGTGATAGTGTTGCCATGCCAGGCTTCATCGAGGAATTCGGGTTCGAATCCCTGCATTGGTATTAAATGCACAAGTGGAACCTGCGTAGCGAAGAGTATTAATATTTATCATAGTTTAATTTTAAAATAATTTAATTTCTCTTTATTTACGGTTGAGAAAAACTGGTGGGGTAAATACGTATATTAATAAATCATTGGGACTCACATCTTATTAGGACATGAGGTAGAGGTGGGCGCATAAGTAACTTTTTGTTAAGCACGCTTACAAAACTAAAATGTAATCACGACCAATCACGTAGAAGTTTTTGTGGCTAAATGTCAACCGATAGTATTGTTATAGGTATACAAAGCAATAGTTCCACCGACTGGTAGAATTTTCACGATTTTAATAGCATATCCGCCGACAAATCTAATATATTGTACATTTGTGATGGAACAAGTATATTTTTTGTTATTTCCGTTGATCGGTGGCCGCCGATGAAAAGGCTTATAAAATGCTTGGATTTATATTGCGAGTTGGATCGAGCTTTAAAAACTTCCACCACTCTTGTTTATTTATACAGTATGTTAAAAAATAAGTGTAGCAAATTATGAGGGCATGTAGTAGGTACTGATTGACCAAAATGAGTAAAAAAAAACTCAATCAACATGGGTCCGATATTCAATAGTTTCCGGGATATAAGGAAATGAAAAATAAGTTTTTTTTTGTGTTTACTCGAAAACTGTAAGAGTTACGACTTTGATTAAATGAGACTTTTTGTTTACCTTTCAGAGGTCATCTTAGATGTGTTTTTGTTTTTGAAAAAAAAAAAAACGAATAATTGTTCTGGCCAATATTTAGTTTTGAAATAACTTGTAACTATTAGAAAGTGAAAAAAATTGTTCATATAAAATGTTATTGTTTTTTTATAGTCTTTTTACTGCCATAGACAAAATTTTGTTCGACCACTATCTTTGTTAGTTTTTCTTCTATTCTAATACAAAATGGCCTCTTTCTCAAAAACAGTTGAAGATCGGGCCCATGCTGATTAAGCTTTTCTTACTCATTTTGGTCAGTACTATATGCCCTTATAATTTGTTACACTAATTTTTAACACCCTGTATTACATATTATATCAGATCTCAAATGGAATTTGCTGTTGTCGCCATATTATCAAATATATGTGAATAGAGTTGAGGGTATTCAGCGTAAATTTATTCTGCACTGAATTCTAAATTTCCTGATAATTCAATTTATTTCAACAAAAACATAAAGTTATGTTGGATTTAATTTTCTTTATAAAATTATAAATGGTAATATTGATAGTCCAACCCTTTTGAGTAAAATAACTTACGTCCTCATATTCTATACAGACCCTGTCTCATTTGAAATATGAAAGTTTATATCACTTCCGGTTAAACCGGAAGCGCTACCATCATACCAAATACCAAGATTTGTGAGCCCCGAAGCCTCTAGTTATAAAATAATTATAAATGAAAAAGTTATTTTGAATGGCCCGTTTTTTAGTGTCATATGTATAACAAGTTCATCTCATGTACGATAAACAGAGCATCAATCTATAAATTAGTATTTTATAATCGTGAAAATTCCGTCGGTGGACGGAAGTGTCGATTGGTGAATATGTTACAGTAAATTAGACAGTGGGATGTGTACATTGTCGGTAAATGTAGAAACTTGCCCAACACTCTTTTTTTATATTTCAGCCAAACACAAAATAATAACCGCATCTAACGGACGAAAGTCACTCCTGGAAAACTAAGGGTGCGTTAGTCGGGGTATTATTGTTGTTCTCTTTGCTTAAATTGCAAGCGAAAACAATTTTAATGGAATCTCTACATTTATCGGGCACAGTGCATATCATCCCACTATATACATTGACTGTAACATATAGAGGTGTTTCATGTAGCAGTACAAGGCTTAGAACCATGAATTCTAGATACCAACAAGAAATCCACGATATCTATGTTATCACACTAGCGGGTTTTGATACGGTCCTCGACCAATAGGAGCACGGCGGCTAGCGGCTGCGGCAACGAGTGAAGTAATAGCCGACAGTTTTTGTCTGTGCCGGTACAGCATTTTTGTGTCATTTTGGATTTATTGACTTGAGGCGAGAATGACTGCTTACAAAAAACACAAGAATCTGTTTTCTTTAGAAAAGGAATTTTTAGCCCTAGATTTAGCAGAGAGGCGGCTCATATTATCGGACACCGTTAATTTATTCATTGTTTTTTCACGAATTCACCGCCGTCTCGAACTATTCTTACCTTCGATAAAACTTCAAGATGAATAAACAGTGGCGGAGTGGGAGCAGCAACCGCACCGCACAGTACGATTGCAAGAATCGCCACCCGCACCCTTTAAAACTCGCTAGTGTGATACAGGCTTTAGGGCAACAAGGCACTAATGTTTTTTTTCTCGTTTTGATACCTAGAATTTATACTCCGGAGCCTTGTAAGTGTCCGCTAACAGTAAACAGTAACAGTAAAAGTAATACATACACCAAAATGGGTAGTAGGATATGCAGTTTGTAATGCTCTACTGTTTTAAGTTTTAAAAATAATATCCAAAAAATGGCAGCCATTTTCAGAAATGCAGGCAACTAAGCGCTCTCTGCGAAGTTTGCGCTACATCGATCAACATCCTTCAAAGAAGAAGAATTTCGGTGATGACTCGGCGAATCTCATTATGGAGCTCTTGGATGATCCAAGGCTTGTTGTTGTACACCTTAGACTTCAAGTAGCAAAAAAAAAAATCGTACATCTATAGATCAGGAGAGCGAGAGGGCCAAGAGACGTCGCCGAAAGGAGAAATTGCGCGACCTGGAAACTTTCTGTGGACTGTATCTATGATTGACGAGCAGTGCACCCCGTGTAAGACAGCAAGCCTCGGACCATCCAAGAGCTGAACGAGATTCGCCGAGTGATTACCGAAATTCTTCAAAGGATGTTGGTCGATGGCCGATGTAGCGCATAACTTCAGAGAACACCTAGCTGCTTTTTTGGATATTATTCTTAAAATATTACAGGGTTGGACAGAAAGAACGGAAGTTTTCTAAAACATCACAAAATTGATACTTATTGTTTAAGAAAAAAAATTATTGACAGATTTGACATAGCATTTGACAGAATCAAGCTGGGAAAACAACAACTTGCATGTGATGTCCGTTATCATCAATGCATTTCTGGAGGCGTTCTACGAAGTTTGCAGACACTCTTTTCAACATCAATTTGGGCGACTACTACGGGCTTCTTTCAGTACTTCCAATGAACGGGGTTTGTGTTCGTATGTACGTATCTTGAGATGATCCCACAAGAAAAAATCGCATATCGACAAATCGGGTGACCGAGCGGGCGAATGAATGTCACCAAACCTGAAAATGAGGCGATCGGGAAAGAGAGGACGAATACATTCATTGATGCTTTGTCTGTGTGAGCTGTTGCCCCATCCAGCTGAAAACCAAACACGTCGGATAAGAACACGGTTTGTACCATCTCAATATAGCACTCCGAGTTCACTGTAACAGCAGTCCCTCCAGAAATGTATTAATGGTAACAGACACCACATGTAAGATGTTGTTTTCCTCACCTGATTTTGTCAAATGCTCTGTCATTATGAACTCAAATTTGTCAGTAAATTTTTTCTTAAGCAAAAAGTAACAATTTTGTGACATTTTAAAAAATGTCCGTCCTTTTTCGCCCAACCCTGTACATATTTTAGTGAATACTTTGTTTTTTTTTTTCTTTAATAAATGTACATGACAGTCTAAAACTTCAGGGAAAGTCTAGCTGCCTGCATCGCTTGAAATGGCTTCCATCTTTTGGATATTATTTTTAAAACATAAAACAGTAGAGTATTACAAACTGCATATCCTACTATATATTTTGGTGTATTAGTCGGACTCTGTACTGTTACATAAAACAGCCTGTATAATAATGACGGCGGACATTTTAGCCACTATCTTATTTTATATGACATCTACATCTGAGAAAAAAAGATACTTTGTCCTACGGTGTATCCGATAAAATTCACGGCCCTCGAGTACAGCGCTCGTCACAAGTGGTGGCGAGACGAAGATATGCGTAGAAGACCGAATTGCGACCTTACCCCAGAGTGCTGCGCGGGTTCACTTTATTAGAACCGCACTCGACCTGTGTCCGCATAAACTAAATCCGCACCCGATCCGCGATCCGCATTTTTCTGACATGTGACCCGCTTCCGACCCGCTACCCGCAAGAATAACTTTTCCCTACCCACAACCAGACCCGCTAGCAGATACCGGCGGGGTACCCCCTTCTCGATGCAAATAATAGTAGTGTACTAGCGACCCGCAACCGACCCGCGACCCGCATATTCCTAGTTTGTTATACCCGCAGTCGACCCGTGACCCGCAAAATATATAGAAACCCGAACCGCACCCGATTAGTATTGCGCGAGAACCCGCGGTATCCGACCCAATGTAGGACTCTACCTAACCCCCTATATTCCAGATGGGTAAGCACAAAATCAGTATCGAGTCAGTGGCGTAGAGTGTAATATTAATCTTTTTTCTACTCCCGTGCGTGAAGTGAGTACTTCACGTATCAATTTTTATGTGTGAAGTTTGATTTTTTGCCCACAGTGCGTGAAGTAACATTTCAGGCACCGCTCATTATTTTAAATATTACAAACTGAATTGTATTTTAATAAAACAAAGCTGCTAAACACTCGTAACGTTGGTAACCATGATTACACAAGTCTATAATACAGAGGCATTACGTTAAAAGAATGACAATGTGAAGAAAAAATATATTTTATTGCAAGGTCGTAGAAAAAGTATAGTATGTAACACGTATGTGAAGGCTATTTTACATTCGGGTAGTTTCTCCACCCTCATGTAAAAATTTCAGCTTGACACACTTGCCACATAATATACTATTTTATGTTTACACTCTAAGGTCCGGTATTTCAATCTCCTGGTAACTCTGTCAAGTAACTACTTGTCGAGTAACGTTACCTGTCTGGTAAGATCTGTCAAGTAAATAATTCCGTCTTTCAATCGTTATTTATCTGTTTGGTAGTTACTTGACACATCAATGAAGTAAATTTAATGTTGGTAATTATGTCAGAAATGAATATATTCAAGTCATTTATAAAACAAGCCAAGAACCTTGGTTACCATTTATTTTTTTCAATACGTGTTGTCCTTTCTGTCACCATCTGTCATAAAATATAGTTTGGAAAGATAATAAAATGAGCGACAGAAAAAGATCTATAAATTTTACAAAAAAAAGAATTTTGCTTTTAATTGACCTTATTTTGGCGCATAAAGACATCATAGAAAATAAGACTACACTACGTGGAAAATGAGTGAGAAAACATGGCTCAAAATTGAAAATTATATAATTATAAAAGCGGACTAGTAGCAAGAAATATTAGAACATTGAAAATAAAACATGAAAGTATTAAAAAAGATTTAAAAAGAATATTCTTGCTTCAAATAATTAATGTCAGAAGTACCATTTTGTATTATGCGCCCAGCAGTAGATTTATGTACCTACCCCAAGAAAAGCACGACTTACAATATAAAAACATCCAGTTGCATAAAATCTTAACGTAAGAAGCAATTGATTTGCTGGTGAAATTGCATTATTTCTAAAATTTGGAATAATTTTAGATATAATGATGTAACTATTAAAATTAAAATAGAGCAACACGAACCTGTTTGTTATATGTACGATATTATTTTCAATTTTTCGTAATAAATTTTGTACAGTAAATTTTGATAAATGAAATCTCATGTAAAAATCCAAATTATCCCATTTTTCAAAGTGATCAACCCTTTCTCTTATTGTATATGGTCTTCTTAAAAATAAATAATCAACAATCTCCTCATCGTCATCTATAATATTTTCTATGTCGGAATCCATCCTACCATCTGACTTTCAATTAATCATTTTTTGACGTTTCTGTCAGTTAAGCCGTTACTGGTCACTTCAAGTGGCAAGTAAAATAACTGTCTGGCAAGTAACTTTATGTTGCTGGGAAACCATACTTGTCGATTGAAATACCGAAAATTTACTTACCAGACAGATTAAATTTACTTGACACGTTACCAGGGAGTCTATTCTAATTCACTTATCAAGTCGCTAACTGTGTGGTGTCGCTATCCCCACTACTGCTAGCCGTACTGTAGAGGGGGTCACCGAGTGAAGCGACTATCGCTAGACTTATCAAGACCTAAGTAGGTGTCGCTAAATTGTTTTACTCTCGCTAACTTTGAAGTTTGCTCATGTTAGTGTTTTGTTTGTAAACAAATGAAACAATAATTATAAAACACACTTTAAATTATGTACTATACATTTCTACGTAATTACACTAAGTTTCATATTTTTAAATTAACCATAGGCTTTGTGAATACTTTGAACGTTAATTTATTTTCGATTTATTTATATTTTGTTTATAACAATTAAAACAAGAAAAATGTTAGATCTCAGCTTCTATTAATAATTTATTTGAAATTCATTAGTTTAATTTAAATCCTTTTTTACTGTTTTCGCGCGTGAATGTATGGTTTATAATAAAACAATTATTAAAATTAAATTAATCAATTTAAAATAAAAATTTATTAATATTTTATATAAAAACTACATTCTGATTCAGCATGCCAAATATCAATTTCTAATTATTAATAAAAGCTGAGATCTAACAATTTTATTTTTTAATTGTTATAAACAAAATATAAATAAATCGAAAATAAATTAACGTTCAAATTATTCACAAAACCTATGGTTATAACATATTAAAATTTAAATTTTTTCCATTCGTTCATTTGAATATTAGACATCAATATTAATTAATTTAAAAATATGAAACTTAGTGTAATTACGTAGAAATGTATGGTCCATAATTTAAAGTGTGTTTTATAATTATTGTTTCATTTGTTTACAAACAAAACACTAACATGAGCAAACTTCAAAGTTAGCGAGAGTAAAACAGTTTAGCGACACCTACTTAGGTCTTGATAAGTCTAGCGATAGTCGCTTCACTCGGTGACCCCCTCTACAGTACGGTTAGCAGTAGTGGGGATAGCGACACCACACAGTTAGCGACTTGATAAGTGAATTAGAATAGACCTCCAGGAGATTGAAATACCGGACCTAAGTTAAATATCTTGCAAGCTACTGATTTTTTCCCCATCAAACGTCTTTAAGTAAGGCGTGGCCTAGTATGCTCGGCAGCTCGCCATCACTAGTGACGAACACTGTACCTAAGGTATTTCGGGTCGCCTCAAACATTCGGATAGGTGATCAGTATAGTAAAAATTTTAAAACAACGGGCATTTGGTCTTTTTTAACTTACCTATATGTAATCATTGCTGGTTTGAATTGCGACATTCCTGTTATATTCTTCGTTAGATGTTCAAAGGGTGTCGCAAGGGATACATAGTCTAATACACTATAATAAATCTGTCCAGAAATATATTATTTGACAAGTTGCTTTATTAATTTTGTGGTAATTATCATTTATTTTAACTGTAGATGGTGATTATCAAATATTACTGCACCACTAAGTATTTAGGGGTTACCATAAGCATTACTTTCCTTGAATAAAATCACTTAATAAATACCCCACCAAATTATCAAATAAATTCTATTTATAATAATAAATTTATATGGTTTTTGTTAAGTATATAGTAGAGAAGACAAATTCTTAAAATAACTATATTCTTAACAGTTATTTTACAATAACATGTGATAGTGTTCTGGTTGCATTAAATACATAAATTATCTAGGGAACGGGCAAAATAAAAAAAAAATCACTCTCACTAAACTGACTATCATATTTTACCAAAAATTTCCTTTAATGGAATTTGTATAAAAAATACATACTATAAAAGAAAGCCGAAAAAGAGAAAATAATATAAAAAAAAAATTGTTACGGAAAGCTATTCAAGTACTCGTTCGTTCGCTTAACTCATCACTACGCGACTTGTGTCCGAATTTCTAACTAATGCTAGAATAGGTTTCTTTGTTTTAATATACGGTAATATTCTTTGTTTCGGAATAGGAATAACATATTCTAGTACTCTTATTGATGTTAGAATGAGTATCATTCTTAAACGATTTTTTTGTTGGTGACATTTGGTGATTTGGAATTGATATAGGGCCGGTTTTTCAATGTACTTACAAGTGTCTGTTAAGTCTCTGTACAATTTATCCTCATGGTAAACACCTATTTCAGTTTTTCAATGTCATGTTAGCGTTGCCAACAGGATAAGTCTTAGCTAAACAAGAGGATAACGTAACAGACACTTTGACCTACCGATAAAATTTTACCAGTAGGATAAATTCAGCTGTTACTTACCGGACAGATAAATTCGTATTGAAAAACGCATTTTCATTACCATGGAGTTTATCTGATGGATAAATTTAATCTGCTAGGTAGTTAACAAACACTTTAACAAGCGATTGAAAAACCGGCCCATAATGTCAAATCAATCATATGTCATGACTGCATTAATTTTTTTAAATATTTTTATTTAGACAATGAAAATAAAAATCATCATCTTCATTATCTCATTTCAAATTTGTATGAATACTGCAAATCATTTTACCAATAGAACTTTTCAATTAAAAGTGAAAGAAAATATAGGTAATGAGATCTGCGCATATTATGTTAATAAAAATGAATGGCGGGAGTCATGGTTACGACATCCATGGTGTTTGTTTCTTCAAAATTGTAGAGAAAGTTTGACAACTTTTAGCAAATTTCTTAATGGAAGATTCGCACGCTTTTTTAAAAACAAAAGTATGAAATGATACTAATATTCACATAAGATTTTTCAAGTTCAAATTTCGCTTATAGGCGTAGAATGGATGAAAAAAGACAATTTATAAATTGAAAAGGTTTATTGCTGTAGTTAAATATATAAAAAATGATTTTAAAAACAAATATTCTTTATAAAAATATTTTGGTCATCGTAATTGTGTATGTGCGCTGTTTCAAATCGAATGGATATTATTGATTACAAAATTGTATTGTATTGCCTCCAAAAATACGTACTAACTTAGAAATAAGTGAAGTTAAATAAAAATCGTAGAATATGCACCACCAAACATGATCGATGTTAAATGCATCCCGCGAGATGTTAAAGGTTACCGACCCCTGGTGCAAGCAATATCGAAACGGACGGGAAAGCAAGAACGAGAGAAAACATCAAAAAGATTGAAGATTTGCCCTTAACAGATCGAAAGATGAAAGTTTTAGTGATTGCAAATGAAATGAGGATATGAGGAGCGACTGAATAAAATCAGGGCCAGCTGTAGAGTTTATGTCGCCTGGGGCAGGACAGGCAAAAGGGTCTGCCACTATAGTTTTTATGAAATTTAATCTAAATTAAAAGCAATCTGTAATTTTAGAAACTCTTAGGCAGTGTCCGATGTTGCACTTTTATCACCCTAATATCTAAATCCTAAATTTATATGCCCTATATCTACCGATTATTTACGATTTTAGGAATTAGATTTTCGGATTTTGCAGGAATACATTGTGCCTTGAAGTTGACGCGCATTAATTAAACAAATCATATTCGTTGCTATAATTTGTACAAAACGTCAAATTTACTGTTAAAAAATAGCTTCTGAGCTTCTATTTTATGAAACATAATATTAACATTTACTTTCAAGCATCAAATTGAATCGAATTGTATAATTAATTTTTGTTGTTCTAAAATGTTACCATACAAACCAATGGATATTACTAGTGTGCCATTCGGAGTTGTATTTATGTGAAGAAGAACTAAATCTTAAATACTAAATGACAAAATGCAACATCGGACACATCCTTAATTGTTATTCCAAATGCTGTAAAATTTTGTTCAATATTCTATTACAAAGTCATTCGCTAATATTAGAGTCACATAAGTTGATCTATTTCAACTATATTATACAAATATATGATGTTTAATACTTATTTATGTGTCAGTCTAATGAAGTTCTATTTTTTATCACGAATGAGGAAAATAAACCATACTTGTATGATTGATAAAGGAACTCCAGTGATGAGGTGCATTCTAAATTTTATTTGAAATAGAAAAATTGTTAATACGAATGGATTATTTATTTTTATAGGTTATATGTACGTTTCTGTCAGTCTAACCTCAATGTTTCTAATTTTAGATATTTCAGTTATTCTCATTCATAAACGTCCCAATGTCTTTTCTTTATTATTAATATCTACTACGTCTTAACCTTAAAACCCATAAGTTAAAAATAAAATTCCACAAGGGATTTTCTTTAGGAAGTGTATAGGGACACGTTAATGTGCGTCTAAAATGAAGTGCAAGTACATGCTAAAACCCCATCATTGCTTATTATGTAGGTATTTAACAATTTAACGTACACAGACTTATTGCGTCCAAAATACCAAAAGACGGACGTTAAATAAATGACGTTATGTTTGGGTGTTAAAATAAACTAGTTTTGTGTGTTAGGTTATGTCGTTATATTTTGAAAAATATACCATTTTAGCGTATAAATTAACTTGCCTGGTATTTTATACTCATTTACAAAGGTACATGTGAAATGTCTACCTGAGAAGCGGTTATGACGTTTTAGCCTGTACCTACATTTCATATTAGTCAATTTGCGAACCTCAGTTACTTATAACGTAATCGTGACTTAAATAACTGGTAATACCATACCGTTGAAAGGAAGATTACGTACGTCATTTTCTGAGTTGTACGTCACGTTCCGTTATACTCTGTCTCATCGAAACGCAAAGGATCACAATAAACAGCTTAAACAACAGTATACTTTAAAAATACAAAGAAACAGTTTAGTGCGGTGTACCGCAAATTGCCTTAGGTTTGTCACAATTCTTCCCACAGTAGGATTATAAGAAAAATTTAAATAATATCTTATGAGACAATACATATAATCCCACTCAAAGACGCAAAGATACTTATTACAAAAATAAGAAATTATTATTGGTGTATTACTGTGGTTCGAATTTAAGCAATTTAGCCTGAATTAGCATAGCCAGTTTTGAGTGTCAATTACACTAACGACATATAATTTTGACATATTTAAGAAACTGGTAAAGTTTCCAAACTAAATAAGTAACTAAACTCGGATTAAATCTTCTGCTACTATTTCTTACTTACCAAAAAAAAAAAATACATTATAAGTTTTGATACAACTTTTGTACTAGTAAAGTTGACATTTTTTTAAAATCATGTGGCAACCGTGGGTTTCAAATAATGGTGACGTAGCTGGTGCAAGTGATAATGTTAATGAACTGGACGTTTCTGTGGCAAATTAAGTGAGAGGCGTTCCAAAGGTTTATGGCGATCCTTTGGATTTCGGTGAGAGAGAGAATACAGTTAACTAAGGTTCGAAAATTGCCTGCTAATGCATAGACCCAAACTTTATAATAGTTTGAGTAGGGCTGCCATAAATCCCGATTTGACCGAGACAGTCCCGGTTTTAAGCTCGTGTGTCGGTGTCACGGTCGGTTTACAATAATTGTGTATATCCAGGTTTTTCATGTTTTTTTTTTTTTATTATATAATTTTTAATTTTAATTAATATTGTACAGCACACGAGCAGCGCTAAATTGCATTTTATGAAGTTTGTATGTCTTCCATTTCATGTTGGGAAGTAAATTCCGCAAATATTGAAGAACATTCATGGTTATTCAATGAAGTGAATGGGCTACTTGCGTACCTTTTTTTATTTAATTTTTGAAGAACAGGTGAAAACTTGCTACCCATATTTTTTCTTTTGACAAAATTTTTATTAATTAGCCAGAAAACAAATAATGAAATTTGATTATTTGAATTACCGCCATGTATGACGTAGAATTAGGCCGCACCAATGAATGGTCGTAAAGCCATAGCGTTTGTTTGTACGGGTAATGTAGATCTCCTGTTTGACGTTTCAACAATAGTTTGGAGGTTAGTATTTTAGTTTGTCTTTTTGGTATCGATATTTTAAATTACATGTAACTACCTATGTGTTTATTTGTGAAGTAATTAAAATATTTGAGAGCCCAGAGAGAGAGAGAGAGAGAGAGAGAGAAATGAACTAATGTCAAATTCAAATTAAAACTATCTCGCACACTATGCCATCTACATGTTACATTTTTAAACATAGTTTCCTTCTGTGCAATATAATGCGTCAGAGAAAATTTTATTTCTTAATTTCCTAAAAAACTAATAATTTTTTTAAAATAAAATTTATATTTTTATATACGTTTTCAACATAACATTACGTATATAGTCATAGAAATCGGATTTTCAGTACCACGCAAGTAGCCCATTAGACTGAAACTGAAAAAAACGGTCAATATGATCAATATAAATTATGAAGATGCGGCAATTGATAGTCTCTTTGTGGGGGTAGTTTTTCCAAAATAAAAAAAAAGAAAATAGACCGACATTGATAGAACAAAGCAATGACGACAAAAAAATATGGTTTGATATATATTTCAGAAAAGGAATTCATATTTTATAATAATCAAACTATTCATATGTCCAATCAAATAGACAAAATACCTTACTTATTTGCATTAAATTATTAACATTGAATTTTTCATTATAATTGTACTAATACTAAAATATCCTCTAAAAAAAAACGTGTTCCGGTTTGGACATTTTGAAATATGGTATGGTAATAGGTACACATTTAACGTGTACACTGCCTTTTAAGCAGAGTGACAGATGACAATTTTAGAAAATATAAATTGCATTCTACATCTACAACCATCGCATAGATAAATCAATTAAATAAATAAATTATAAATAAACTTCATCGATAAATTATGGCATCGAAAAGATGTCGAATCAATAGTTTTTTTAATTTTAATTATATATATATATATATATATATATATATATATATATATAAATTTATTTTTAAATATCTAAAACCATATAAATTTATTAATACGATTTCTGTTTAATTTATAAAAAGTATGAATAAGTTAGATATTTAAGTTAATAACTACATACGTTTAATGAATTTTCAGACCTATTTGAGGCAATTGTTAGAACGCCGTGCAGAAAATTGTAAGAAAGTAAGGTGTCTTCGGTGTAACAGATTCAAGCGGACGTAATAAATTCAATTTATAACCCTTTGTAAATATTTCATTGTACAAATACAATAATTATACAGTAATAATTCTTATTAAAATTTTAGACGAAACAGTTAATACAAATGTTTCAGAAGTATTGCATTCACGATTCTTATCATCTGTTCCCGGTGTTTAATAATTTACTTCTTACAAAGTGTACTATAAGAAGAACTAATAAATAAATTCTTCAAATTTGGCTTCATGACGAATTTCGAATCCCCACAACACAAGCTGTCAATATGTTATAATATACTCACTGTTAAATTTGTAAACGTTTATTACATAAATAATTCATCCAAAATTTGTATTACTCTCTACTATTCTATTTACAGATATTAATATAGTTTGGATCAAAAAAGGTAATTTATAAGATGTTTTTTGTACTTGCAGATAATTTCACTGTATTTCGTACCCGTTGGCGCTTTATTTTTAAGGATATTAACAAAAAAAAAACATATAAGGGTCGAAAGAAAAGGTTTACGGTTTACGCCTGCTTTTTGTCGTCCAAGGGTCTAAACTTCTTTCGGCCCTGTTCGGGCGCCAAATTGTGATGTCATTGTTCGGGCGCCAAATTGTGACGTCATTGTTCGGGCGCCAACTTGTGACGTCATCCTCACCTCTTATTGTTGCTGTCGGGGTTGTTTCTTACTCGGGCGCCATCTTGTATCTCTGTGTACCTCTGAGAGAAGGATGAGGAAGATTTGCAGATAGCTAGTCCTATAAAACAGGATTCTTAGGTTATTTTTGAGCAGTGAAAAATGCAGTACACAACTATGTTTATTTACACACAATGTACAATTGCATAAATGAATGCGAAACTGTGACTAATATTATTCAAACTACTGAGAATTTTAGCATCAAGTAAAACTGGAAATATCTACTCTGTGAACTTAGAACGCGAAATATTATTTATACTCTAGACAACCGTGAAATAATATTTACTCTGAGAACTTAGTACGCGAAACATTTGCTCCGTGAAACTTAGTACGTGAAGTCCTGTGAAACTTAGTACGTGAAATATTAACTCTTTGAAACTTAGCAACGTGAAATATTATTTACTCTCAAGACAAACGTGGAATAATATTCACTCGGTGAAACTTAGACTCGTCGAACAGCGACGCTCTGTGGCTGTATCCTATAGAACAGCTATAGGAGGTCTTCTGGATTCTGGAGCTGGTTAGAACGGCTAGTCAGACACAGAATCTCCTTCTAGGGCTGGTGCTTCGCCTTTTATAGCCGGATTTTAGCAACTCTGGTTCGAACGCGCGCAGTTTACATGGAAGAGGCCTTATTCAGTTTTTCTTGTTTCAAACTAACAGGTAAAATATATAAAATAACATTACAATAAAATAGAAATAAACAAATATCTCAAGTTATAGTTTATTTCGCCTGGGTTTGGCGCTGCCGTCTTGACAGGTCTGGAATTCGTACTCCAATTGTCAACTGAGGTTTAGGGTTGCTTTTGGGGTAGCCGTGTGATGTGTAAAGAGAATGCCGGCCATGAAAACCCTTGGATAATGGTGACATGATGAAAACTGGAGGATAATGTCGTTGGCCGCTACCGCGTGCTGACCACGTGCTGCAGGTAAGGTTATGTGCGTTGTAGGAACAATTTAAACTGACGAGTTCTGTTTCTGTGTCACAGTTGCCTCTTGAAAAATGGGTATATGCTGTGATACGGCCCCAATGTGGACGGTGATGCTCCATGGTCGACGGCGTCCTGGATTTTCCAGTTGAAAAATTGTGACTTGGTCATAATTAAAGCTCGGATTATATGCAAAATGCATATTTTTGCATTTTTTGCATATTTTACCTAATTCTTGCATTTTTTGCATATTTTACCTAATTCTTGCATTTTTTGCATATTTCATTGTGATGTGCATATTTTCTAAATTTTTCGTTATTTTTATCGATTTCAATAAAATTCTCATAATAATTCTTGCATTTTTTGCATATTTCAATGCGATGTACATATTTGTGCATATTTTTAAAATTTTTATCAATTTCAATAAAATTCTCGTATCTTTGACGAACATATTGTCACCGAACCAGTGCTACTTCGCCAAAAATTACCCAGAATTTCATTTATGGCTGGAATTTCCTAATCCCTTACAGAGAAAAGAGAAAGTAACGGTCAGTCTAGCTTTAAATATTTCTGTCGGTTCCGTTATCTTAGTCTAAAGAGGGGGTGGAAAATGTACTTCTCTTTCAATTATATTTTCAAACCATTCGTACGCATTTTACTTACGGAACAGTATGGCTTCAAAATTATTTGTTTGGATTCGTCCGTAACCGGAACTATCTATATAGACGGCGACAATATTTTCTGTAAACCCTCTGTGGCAAGTCGATAAGTTGTTTAACATGCAAATAATTGTTTTTAATAATAAATTTAATTGATTTTATTTTTTATTTAATAGATATCAAGCATATTTTTTGTATTCTTGTACTGCATATTTTGCATATATTTTTGCATATGCTGGGCACTTAACTGAATATTTTCCAATAAAATCCTGCATATATATGCGCATATTCTTCCTATTTTCCTTGCATATAAATCCGAGCTTTAGTCATAATACATTCAAATGAAATGTTTTTAAATTATTATCTAATTATATTTAAATGCCACAAAACAATAAGGCGCATCGCATCGTTGCATTGCTAACTATTTTGGTTATTTTTGTTTTTTATTAAATGTTAAACTTGGACGTTAAAGACAATTTCTGAAGTAATTCTTCAAGCAATTCTAATGTAGTGAAGCTTTGGCGGAACTGTACCTGGATCGCGCCATATTATAATATAGAAAAGTGGCGACTCGATGCTGGATATACGATATTTGTACAGAATAAATTCAAGTCGAGATCACGCCATAAATAAACTTCTTTTTACTTCTTTGTACGAAGTAAAAGAAGTATTCTAATCGCAAAAAAATTCGGTTTCCAGATTTCAAAGAAAATATCCATTTTGACCATCACTAATTTCGTCGTGACGTCTGTACGTACGTACGTACGTACCTATGTACTTATCTCGCATAACTGAAAAACGGGAAGCCATAGAAAGTTGAAATTTTGTATTTAGGACTGTTATAACATCTAGTTGTGCACCTCCCTTTTTAGTCATTACATAACTTTTGGAAGTGGTACTTTACTTAAAGCCTATAATAGATTTTAATGAAAAACTATTAAAATATAATTCAAAATTTTTCAAATTTGGTATATAATACTTTTGTACCAATGGGAATAATATAATAGATTTTAGTTAAAATGGTCTATCCAGAAGTGGTACTTTACTTGAAGCCTATAATAGATTTTAATGAAAAACAATATGAAAATATAATCCAAATCTTTTCAAATTTGGTATAAATACTTTTATATCAATGGGAATAACATAATAGATTTTAGTTAAAATGGTCTACCAGAAAGTGATACTTTACTTGAAGCCTATAATAGATTTTAATGAAAAACTATATTAAAATATAATCCAAAACTTTTCAAATTTGGTATATGATACTTTTATATCAATGGGAATAACATAATAGATTTTGGTTAAAATAGTCTAATCGGAAATGATACTTTACTTGAAGCTATTATCAGTTTTTCTTGAAAAAAAAAAAATGGTGTTATTTTTATTTTAATAATAAATGCTTCAAATAAGTTTTAGAAAATTGAATTCCGCGTTGAAAACATCAAGTATGATTAAATTAGCTCTTTGTATGAGCGAGATATGTAAATTTATATATTATATACTTTTTGGTATCTGTAATTAAGTTTGCTATGAATTAGGACAAAAAATAACAAAAAAAATAAGGTATTTTATGTCAATGTCAAATTATGTCAAATACGTGCAATTTTATGATTGGGTCTGTTATAACACATATTTTAATTATTAACAAAATATGTATAGTGTAACAGACGTACAAGGAAGTCATGTGGTGCCCACATCAGATATTTTTGTTTAATTTTTATAGTTTTTAGATGTAAATATGCGAAAAAAATATCAATACTTTTTACCTCCCGCTACCCTTGGTAAGGGAGGTATAGGGATCGTGCTAAAAATCTCATATCGAGATTTTAGTAAATGACCACGTTTTAAGGTCCCTAGAATCCATTTTTAACATTTTCACGATGATGTCTGTATGTGTGTATGTGTGTGTGTATGTGTGTGTGTATGTATGTATGTATGTATGTGTGTGTGTGTATGTGTAGGGATTTTGTCTTCGTTCTAACTCAAATACTATCATTCAGAAAATTCTGAAACCTTGTATTTCTATCCTATTCTAATATGGAAAGAAGCCATTAGATTTTGGTGTAAATCGGATAACCGGAAATGGCACTTTACCTGAAGCTCATAATGGTTTTTCTTTAAAAAATATCATTAAATGCCATTTTTTCGCATTTTATGTCTTATGACAATTAAAGATTATTGAATTTTCTACAGGAATACATTAATACTTTTTCTATATATTTTACAGATAAATTTAAAAATAATTTTTTTTAATAGTCGCGAAGCCTAAGATAAACACAATTTCTTTGTTACTCAGTTCATTTTTCAAATGAATGTAACTGACAGTAAATGTCACTGCCAAAAAACTAATCACTTCAAATTAATAATAGTGACATTTTAAAAAGAAAATAGTAAATAAATCAATAGTTTTATGCAATGGTACAGTTTGCAGCGTTAGTAAATACGTAAGTATGTATTTAAATTAATAAAAATGGATAGGAAAGTGTGGCGAAGGAAGATTGTTGCGTAACTATTATTGTGGTCCGAATGGGGTTATTCGCTACCGAAAATCGGTCACTTTAATATGTTCTTATGTATGAATGCTATGATGGTTGTGGACAAGGCGAAAGAAGAATGTTGTTAAAGAGTGAAGTGAGTCAGATGAGCTCTTACTCTTATCCCTTTTCTTATTGTTACTATTGTTTCCGGGTATTTGCTAACCCCCTAAGTGGGAATCGCGTGATTTTATGTACGTATGTATGTAAAGATTAAATAGCGGGAGGTTTTGTGTTGGCCACATCAGATTTTTTTTCATACAAATATCGTTTCCTCGGCAATGAGTCATCACTTTTAGAAGTATGGCGCGATCCAGGTGCTGATATATATATTTTTTTTTTACCTCCCGCTACCCTTGGTAAGGGAGGTATAGGGATCGTGCTAAAAATCACATATCGAGATTTTAGTAAATGACCACGTTTTAAGGTCCCTAGAATCCAATTTTAACATTTTCACGATGATGTCTGTATGTGTGTATGTGTGTGTGTATGTATGTATGTATGTGTGTGTGTGTGTGTGTATGTGTATGGATTTTGTCTTCACTCTAACTCAAATACGATCATTCAGAAAATTCTGAAACCTTGTATTTATACCCTATTCTAATATGAAAAGAAGCCATTAGATTTTTGTGTAAATGGGATAACCGGAAATGGCACTTTACCTGAAGCTCATAATGGTTTTTCTTCAAAAAATACCATTAAATGCCATTTTTTCGCATTTTATGTCTTATGAAAATTAAAGATTTTTGAATTTTCTACAGGAATACATTAATACTAGGGCTGTCAAAAGTATTCGGTTAACCGGTTAACCGGTTAATCGGTTAACCGGAAACCGGTTTTTCAATAATGAAATATTCGGCTAGCCGGTTAACCGGTTTTAGCCGGCTTTTAATCGGTTTATAGCCGGTTTTTAACCGGTCAATAGCCGGTTTTTAACCGGTCAATAGCCGGTTTTTAACCGGTCAATAGCCGGTTTTTAACCGGTCAATAGCCGGTTTTTTAACCGGTCAATAGCCGGTTTTTAACCGGTCAATAGCCGGTTTTTAACCGGTTAGTAGCCGGTTTATAGCCGGTTTTTAATCGGTTTCTAACCGGTTCATAGCACTCTTTTTTTTTAAAAAAATTAATTATAACCTAACGTCTAAATAGCTCTTGACAAAATGCCATATATCAAAATAAATAAATTTCAAATGCTCATTGAAACTGTCAATGTTACCAACCTTAATTTGTTATTATTTCTTTTAATAATATTTTTGAAATAAAAGTAAATTACATTGAAATAGGAAATAATTCATTAGTCACGTGATATGTTTTCCGCCAATCAACATTCAGAATTTCCATAGTTACATGTCTATCACAGCGATGATAAAAAACAAAGAATATCACCTTATTTCTATTCGTTACTAACTGCTATGGCATTTTTACAACATTGACAGTTAATTTTAATAAAAATTCATTATATTCTCTCATTAAATATAAGCTCGTGATATTAATAATGAAGAAAGGGGTGAAAGGACCAAGCGTTGAATGGTTTATAGATGAAAACAAAAGGCATAAATGGTCCACGTGTATTGTAAAATTCTTTATTCGCAATCATTATAGTAATATACCGATTCCTAACCTTTTGGAGGTTGGGAAATACGTCATTCTTAACTTTAATGACATTCTCTTAGGTAGGAAATAACAGATTTTACCTCTTGGGTTGGAAACGTTTATGTAGAGGTTGCCTAGCAACATTGTCAGAGATCCTTATAATAAAGTAAGTTAAAACAAATTTTAAGAGAGCTGTCAAAAAATATTAATAAAATTAAAGGTTAAAACTCATTGATTTATTTTGAAAATTATTGATTTAAAATGAGGATGATTGTGAATAAAATAAGATACATAACCTCGGTGGGAGTTTCATTACAGCCTCTCGCTTTATCTCACCTCGAGGCTTCGCCTCTCGGTAATATACATAAGCCCTCGGATGTAATGAAACATTTCCCACCTCGGATGTAAAAACCGGTTTTTTGACCGGATAAAAACCGGTTTTTCTGACCGGTTAAAAATCGGCCGGTTATTGACTTAAAACCGGTTATTCGGTTTTTCGGTTAACCGGTCTGTAAACCGACGGTTAACCGGTTAGCAATTTCAGCAGATTTTGACAGCCCTAATTAATACTTTTTCTATACATATATTTTACAGATAAATTTAAAAATAATTTTTTTATTAGTCGCGAAGCCTAAGATAAACACAATAATTCGTTTGTTACACAGTTCATATTTCAAATGAATGTATCTGACAGTAAATGTCACTGTCAAAAAACTAATCACTTCAAATTAATAATAGTGACATTTTAAAAAGAAAATAGTAAATAAAGCAATAGTTTTCTGCAATGGAACAGTTTCCAGCGTTCGCAAATACGTAGGTATGTATTTAAATTAATAAAAATTAAATAGCGGGAGGTTTTGTGTTGGCCACATCAGATTTTTTAAATAAGAGTGTTGATTATAAATATTTTCAATTGTATCTTTGACGTTTTGTTTACCAGTCGGCGGGCTTTTGCTGTATTTTACCGCCCGACGGGTGTAATCTTTCAGTTTCTTCCGTGCCAACTTCAGAGTGATGTGGAAAATTTAAATTTCAATTGTTTTAAATACATTGACACTGCACAGCTGATGGCTGGGACTTTATAATAAAGTTTAACCCAATTTCAATTGTAGTATTATAACAAATTAAAATTTAATAAGCTTCTTTAATTTCTTATCTACTTATGTTACAATTTATGTTACGTTTGTTGGTTATATTTTCCACTGCTGAACTGCTGCCCGAAGCCGATTGCTGTCATCACAGGTACAAGTTGTGACCAACATTGTGATCCAAATGCACTAAATTTATTATATTAATATTAAATTTCATTTAATATTTCACCATTTTCTCTCATTTTTATTAAGCCGAAAAGTGTTTGAGGAGCTATACTTTTTTATTATACAGGGTGTTATGTAAGTAAGTGTTCAACGCTTAACTCATGGTAGAACTGACCCCAAAGATAGTAAATCTGACAATAATTTTTGTTTAACATACTTTCTACAAGAACTAGAGGTTTTTAAAACTAACCAATCACGTCATAGTTCAAAACTTTTTTTAAAAAAAGTAGAAATCAATATGTTCTCTGAAAAAAATATTGATTGTCAATCTGACGTTAAATGTTTTTTTGCATAGACGTACAATTTATATTCTGTTTTTTTGATATTCTCAAAATTCCATTTACCTTCACCAACCAAGAGTATGTTGACATGCACATGGTTTATGGCGAGACATTACAAAATAGTCGTGCTGTTGTAAAACGGAACAGAGAGTTATTTCCAAATAGACGTCAATGATTTTATATGTCATTTGTGACAGGTATCACATTTTTTCCAGAGAACACATTGATTTTTACTTTTTTATAAAATTTTGAACTATGACATGAGTGGTCAGCTTTAAAGGCCTCTAGTTCTTTTAGAAAGTATGTTAAACAAAAATTATTGCCAGATTTACTATCTATGGGATCAGTTCTATTATGGGTTAAGCGTCGAACACTTACTTACATAACACCCTGTATAGTTTTTTAAGAAATGCTTTAGAAATAACAGGTTTTTTTTCCAAAATATATATATATATATATATATATATATATATATATATATATATATATATATATATATATATGCTAAATTACATTATCCATTTCCTTAATGTGTAGTTGTAAACTAATATTTGACACTTTGATAATACGTACTTATTCACAGCCGTTCTGTACATCTAATATTTATGTATGATGGAAAATATATTATTTTTACTAACCTTAATTTCATTAGACTCAATACAATCTTCTTATTTTATTTTAGAAGCTGTGAACACCAACCATAAAGTTATAATTTTATTTATATTTCTTATTTCCGTAGCTGTGAATGAGCCTTTACGTTTGCAAATCTTTGTGTTTATGTCTTACGTTTAATTTTATTTTCGAGAGCTGTGAACACTTCCATAAGAAACTATTGTTTAATTCGTTATTTTTATGTATAATTTTATTTTTATTTTCGGAGCTGTGAATGAGGCTTAACACGGTTTCGATATACACTAAAAACTAAGGAGCTCTTCCCACATTATAATAGAATGGGTATACAAAATTTCAAATTTTTCTGATTGATAGTATTTGAGTAATCGTGTCCACAGGATCCACACACACATACATACCAATAGACATCGCTGTAAAAATGTTAAAATTCTGGGGACATTAAAACGTGCTTATTCACTAAAATCTCTATATGCGATATTTAGCAGGATCCCTATACCTCCCTTACCTAGGGTAGCGGGTGGTAAAAATAATACTCTACGAATAACTTATATACAGAGAGTTTATTTTAAAATGCAACATTATAGGTCATCACTTCCACTGTTACTCACTATTGTCAAAAATGACAGCAATGTAATATAATATTTGTCCATTTTAAAATGCAACATAATAAATAGTATTGCAGCACAGGAGATACCTCCAAAACACATCACAAATGGTGTCAATTCTTATTACGACCGACTAGAATATTGCCTCAGAGTGATTGGGGGTATTTTTTAACATTTATTACATGAAAATTATGAATTTTTGTAAGCTAAATTTTGTTAAGATGTACAACATTCATGTTTTGATTATTTGTTAATCGTATGTAGGCTAATTTATTGGAAATTAGTTTTTATAATACAAAACTACAAATTTTGTATGTTACATTTTAAAATGGACAAAAATTAAATTGCTGTCATTTTTTGACAATAGTGAGTAACCATGGAAGTGATTCGCCATATGTTGCATGTTAAAATAAATTCCCTGTATTTAACAAATTTGGTTGGTGAAACAAAACTTCGATTATTCAATGAATAACATTTATTCTTCAGATAACTATTTGTGAATTTATTCGGCAATGGTGAAACCGGGCATTAGAATGGAAATCAAATAGAACACTATTTATAAAGTTTCCTCACTAAGTGGGGAAAGTTTTTTTTTTAGCTTTTTCTACATTTATTTGTTGAAATAACAGGTATACGAACTTCAGTTCATATGAAAAAACTATTTATTTAATATTACACAATAACAACAAACAATAATATTCAAACAGCTTGCGCAGATATAAAATATATAGTACAATTTTCTGCATGAATAGGGGACTCCAAATTCTTCTGATTTTCTTTGCAAGATACTCGTTGACGGAGTGCTTGTTGTTGACGCTAAAATAATATTATTTGGACTTGTCAGATGAAACAGCTCCAAGTATTTAGTGGCTACGGAGATTTTGTTTTGCACAGAATTTTCTATATATCCCTTTGTTACTGCAGAGGACTTCCAACCTCCGTGACGTTTGAATGTAAGTAAATCTCCTCCGGCGTCAACTAATAAGGATGCTGATGTTCTTCGCCAGCGGTGCCCGGTATAGGAAAAAGCGTGTGGTATTTTCAATTTTTTTGCTATTATAGCGGGTACTTTGGAAATCTTGTTTATATCAACGGGTTGAATGGTATTTTTTTTTTTGTAATTTACAAATAATAGTCGATGTACCTACTGTAGTATGTCACAATCACTGATTACGAGAAACTTTTAACACGTTTATGTTGCCTCCATTTGATAAAATAATCTGTTGTGGCTAGCACAAGATCTCTTGCCATTTCCAGAACTTTACCCAAATATTATTTTTATTGTATTTAACATGTCTTCTGCACACATATAATTCTAATTATATCTATTTTTCATTGTATTAGGAAGTTCCTAAATTTCAGAGATTCTTTCAATTCATTAACCAGATTGGCGGTATTTCTGATAGATATATGCATTTTACCCATAATTTCAAATATTAATTAATAAAACAATAAGAAAGATTAAATATGCTTCCCATAAAAAGCTATCAGAATGTCAGTAAAACTGTTGATTTTTGACACTGACATATCATTTACAAACTATGTTATAAACATTTCAATTTGTCAAGTGGTTTCCTTAGTGCCTTAACCTGTGCGACTAGATTATTCTATATATTACAGTGCCTTTATCTCTAAATCTATACAAGAATAAAAAATTTAAGTGTATTGGATGGAGAATTTTATGTTCTTCAATAATACCAATAACAGAAATTTTCAAAAAAAAATATAAAAATTTTTTTTAAAGAAACTACTGCTTTCCGTTGTCCAAAACCTTTTCAGCTCTTCCCAGAAATGTCAGATTGAGGAATTCATAGATATACAGGTCTTAAGTCTTGTAGTTTTTAAGGAATCGTCCCTCCAACATCCAGACCTACACAAACACACACACACACACACACACACACACACACACACACACATACATACATACATACATACACACATCTACACACACACAAACACACACACACACACACACAGACATCATTTTAAAAATATTATAAACGGATTCTAGGGACCTTAAATCGTACTTATTCAGTAAAATCTAAATATGCGAATTTCGTAGCGTACTCGGGATTTAGCCGGCAAAAGATCCAAAGTTACCTAGTCCGCTGCTTCTTTAATGTCTGGTGGAATATTGGGTAAATCTGAATCACTCTCTTCTTCCATAATTAGTAATAATTTTATCTTTAACAAGTATATTACAATTTTAATTTATTTAGGTAAAAATAAATGACACATACCTGCACAAGCTGTTTGAATATTACTACTTACTAGTGTTTGTAGTAAGTAACCAAGAAAGCATGATGTGCATTTGCAAATACAACTGCTATGATTTTTATAAAATAATTTTTAAATTTCTTGTATTATTAACGGGAAAATGTAAGTTTCACATGTTCTGTTGAAAAAAATAGTATGTAATACACGTGTTCCAAATTTCGTACTCATTTTACAATGCTGCCCTTGTAATATACTATTTTATTTTGCATCTGTAACAAAGCTATTACAGCACTGAAAATACTTCGTTAATAGCTCATTCAAGTGCTGTAATGGACTAGTACAATTTATTTTTATAAGTTTGGTGGCTAAGAATTTCAAAAATGTCAAATGTCAAACCTCGTTAAAAATCTGACCTATGGTGGTTAAGCTTTTTTCCCTCATTTTTGTCAGTACTACATGCGCTTAATGTTTGTACTTGAAGTTGTACTACTGTTGCTTTTGACTAGAGCTGGGCAAGTTACTTTTAAAATGTAACTAGTTACAGTTACAGTTACCTCCAAAAAAAAGTAACTAAGTTACTTAAGTTACAGTTACATTGGTGAAAGAACTAAGTTATTTACTAGTTACTCATTAAAAGTAACTTAGTTACCTTGAGTTACTTTCTAACTACTTTTAATGGCGTGAAGTGTAGACTTAGACTGTTGACTTAGTTAGGGTGGAATTATGCAGCTTATATTTTATTTTACTTTTTCTTTTCTTTTTCGCTTTTACTTTTACTTTAAGTTTGGTACTTTATGCAGCTGCTTTAAAGCCTTCGGTACACATGCGCAGATGTGATTTTTCTGGCATATCAGTTGTCATAAACGTAAAGAAATAATTATAACCTGTAAAAATTGACACAAATGTAATAATTTGTGCATATGCTATATTACTTGTAGTTTTACCCATTTTCTAATTTTTGCAATCTTACCTACACAAAAATAAATAAATAAATAAATAAATAAATACAGCACACGCTGACGTTTGTCGCATGAAGTGGTGCACATGCGCAGTGTGAAATTCTTTTACTTTAACGGTCTTAAGTTGAAAGTTGGTCAACTTTAGTTCTTAAAGTAAAATTGAAGGTGTGCACATAAAGTAGTATATTTATTAATACACCTTTAACTTTTGTAAAGTAAAAGAAAAAGAAAAGGTAAAATAAAAAGTAGGCTGCATAAATCCACCTTTATTGTGTAGTATACATATCAGGGAGTTTTTGCACTAACTACGTTAACCTAAATTTTAACGTTATTGCTTGGCAACACCCAATCAGATTATTATTGTTAATGTTAACGGACCTACAGGGCCTTATTACCGCCTAGGCCCACGAGGCCACGGCCTAGGGCCCGCTTTGACAAGGGGCCATCAAGGCCCGGTTGCTGTGATAAAATATCTGATAAAAATGCCCTGCGGACCAACATTATAATATAATATAAAAATTAAAAGTAACATTTTATCTTGTGAGAAGGGAATTTGCAAAATGAGACGAATTCAAGTCTTGCAACCCTTGGAACAACGAACAAAATACACTATTTTTTGTATAACCTGAAAATTGGAATAATTCTGATGATTTAGTGGCAGTTTAATTATAATTTATTAAAACGTATCGTTTGTAAGTGAGGAAAACATTTGAAAATAATATATTTTATAAGTCAAATTTAACATTTAGTGACTTTTTAATTCTAGAATTAAAAGTTAAAATAATGTGTTATTTTTAGTTTTTCTGTTTACCGTACAAAAACTCTATTATTAATAAATATAATTACTTATTTTATTATCTATTATGGCTTGAAATCTATCAACAATAATATTGAATTTAATTATGTATTAAAATAAAAGTTACACATTACAGAGGGTATGCGCGATGCTGCGCTCAACACTCCCACTCTGGACAGACATTTATTTAAAACAAAACAGTTTTAGTTAGTGTTTCCAAAAAAGGCATCAGCCTCAACAAAATATTTCTTAGAAATTTTAATCCCCCCCGTTACTTTTTATAACTAAGTTACATTCCACTTTTTAAGTTACTTTGACTAACTTAAGTTACTCAAGTAACTAGTAACTAAAAACCGTAAAGTTACCAACTACTTTTCTGCAGCAAGTTAAGTTACAGTTACCATATTTTAAAAAGTAACTAAGTTACGTTACAAGTTACGTAAAAGTAACTAGTTAGTAACTAAGTTACTAAAGTAACTAGTTACTGCCCAGCTCTGCTTTTGACCCATGAAGAGCAGTGGAGTATTAAGGTATTTTGGCGCCAGAAGCCCTTGCAATTTTTCCGCCCCCCCCCCCCCCTCTTTTTTGGTTAACATGAATGAAAACAATATTGAAATTTTCTAAAAAGATAACCAACTATTCGAAAAATGACTATCATACGCGGGTAGATGAAAGGCTTTTTTATTAGTAAAATTCAACAGACATTGAAAATAAACTTTTATTTTTAATTCAAATAGTATAATGACAAAAATATAATTAAATGACATATTTCTTGCTTTGGTACTGGCAAAATTATTCACAGTGTCGTCAAAATTAATTTCATTTAAAAGTTTTTTCGATGCACATAATAACCAAAGCGTTTAATTTTGCGTGAGATATTGTGGACCTGCGGTAATCCTTCACTCTCTTCAGCGCTGAAAAGGATCTCTAGCCAGTACAGTTAGTCACTGCTTTGCAAGCAAACACCCGTAATAAAATTACAATTTTAGGAAAAACATTCTCAATGTTCGTCTTTTAATAGTTTCAGAAATTTCAGCAATCCGTTTGCTAATTTATATTTTATAAAAAAAATTGATTTTCTTTTTTTCAATTCCTGGCATAATTTTGCGCCCCCTATAATTTTGCGCCAGAAGTCCGGGCTTCTCGGGCTTCTGCGATAATACGCCACTGATGAAGAGAGATAAGAGGTAAGATATCTGCAATATAAAAAAATCTGTTGTGGCCAGCACAAGACCTCTCGCCATTTCCATATTAGGCTATATAAGTATTGTATTGCACTTTGCTATCGAACCGTCGTTTTATAACAAAATATTACAGAACTTTACCCAAATATTGTTTTTTATTGTATTTAACATGTCTTTTGCACACATATAATTCTAATTATATCTATTTTTCATTGTATGAGGAAGTTCCTATCAATGTCACAGATTCTTCCAATTCATTAACCAGATTGGCGGTATTTCTGATGGATATACCTATGTATGCATATTACCTATAATTTCAAATATTTAATTAATAAAACAATAAGAAAGATTGAATGTACTTCCCAAAAAAAACTAACAAAATGTCACTAAAACTGTTAATTTTTGACACTGAAATCTGCCATTTACAAATTATGTTATAAACATTTGAATTTGTCAACTGGTTTCCTTAGTGTAGTATCGCCTACTCGACTTGTTATATCCCGATATTTTATATATTATAGCGTCTTTATGTCTAAATTTATAGAAGATATAATAAAAAATTTAAATATATTAGGTGTAGAACTTTGTTCTTCAAAATTAGTAATATCAAAAATTTTCAAAAAATAATATTTGGAAGAATTTCTTTTAAAAACTACTACTTCCGGTTGTTCAATTGTTACCAAAACCTTTTCAGCTCCCAGAAAAAGGTAACAAAATGTCACTAAAACTGTTGATTTTTGACACTGAAATCTATCATTTACAAATTATGTTATAAACATTTGAATTTGTCAACTGGTAAATGTATCAGGTGTAGAATTTTGTAATATCAAAAATCAGCTCTTCCCAGGAATGTTAGATTGAGGAATTCATAGTTAAACAGGTCTTATGTCTTATAGTTTTTGAGGAATCGTCCGTCCAACATCCAGCCATACACACACACATACACACATCCACATACACACACACACACACACACACACACACACACACACACACACACAGACAGACATCATTGTAAAAATATTAAAATCGGATTCTAGTGACCTTGAAACGTGCTTATTCATTAAAATCTGGATATGTGATTTTTAGCATGATTCCAATACCTCTCTTAGCGATATTAAGGTAGTGATTACGTAAAACAAAAAATAAATTTGTTAACATCATTAGTTTGTAAAATTATGACTTTTTGAAATGGGATCAAGGATTAAAATACATGTAGAAGTAAAATAAACAAGTAATATATTATATACATTGTATTACTTATTAGATTAATATTGCATCTGTATATGGCATCAGCTTAATATTAATGTAGAATAACTAGAATAATACTGTTGCTAATTCATAAATATTCACCCCAATTCTGTAAGGAAGTTGTTAAGTCTTAGCAACGTTGCTAAAAATTATAACCAATAGAAACAAACAGTGGCGTAGCTACATATTCAGCGCCCTGGAGCAAGAAAAATCGATGCGCCCCCTTGTTTCTTGGAAGACGTCCAGTCAAATTTTGTATTGAATATAAAAATATAAACATATGTATTTATTTGCTGTTTAAAACATCTTATTTAATAATTCATTATTAAAAATTCAAAGCATTCCAATAATAAAGCAAATACATATATTAATAAAACAAAATATAATTCTTTAACTACGGAATACATACTTATATTAACTATATATTTTATGAACTACTTAATGACAAAATGTATACATTTTAAGTTTCCACATAATAAAACATGAAAATTTTCGCTTTCTCGCTTTTTCGCTCGCAAATCGGTCAATCACTTTATCTAGATTAAGTTGACAAGCCATTGTTTTCTCAATTGATATAGTGGCCAAAGAGCTAAGACGGTGTTGTGACATGCTGCTTCTTAAATAAGTTTTAATTAGCTTCAGTTTTGAAAAACTTCGTTCTGCTGTCGCTGTCGTCACTGGCAAAGTTAAAAAAATGAGGCATGCTGCAATAATATCGGAAAAGCTACTTGAGGCTGCAGTGTGAATTAACAGTAGTAGCGCTAAATAGTATCAATTAGAAATTTTTTTTCGCTCTGCCAAATTTTGCGCTCTCATAATTAGTGCGCCTGGAGCAATTTGCTCCAACTGCTCCACGATAGCTACGCCACTGGAAACAAATGTAAAGGCTGTCATTTTCATGTTTTATTCAGTGTTCGTAATTATTATTGGTTATTTGCTGTATTAATGTTGCTAAGTCTTAACAACTTTCTTACAGAATTGGGGCGAATAGGAATATAAAATTTCACATTGCTTATTGCTATTTTTAATTCTTTACTGTACTCGTATACTTTTAAATTACGCTTTGTTTTTATTTTCATAATACTATGTAGATTCAAATACTCAGCTATAGGTATAACAATATTAATAACAATTTTTAACTACAGCTGATTTAATAAGGTCTTCTCATGTAATTCAAAGACACTTACTTGAGTTAGGTAATGCAATATCACAATAGTCATGTAATGAAAAAGTGCGTTGTTTCATTATCTAACGCATTTTTATTTAAAATATTATAAACAAATAGTAGTAAAAATTAATAGAAATGTCAAATTTTATTAATTTTAAGTGGTCATAGCTAAGAATTTGCATAGAACGCATGTAAGATAAACAGTTAAAACATCCAGCAATTCTTCGTCCTCATAGTGATGTGAAGCTGTAATAATGGTAAATGTAAAATGTCACAGTTAGAATTTTTCATATTGTTTTATATAAAATCGTAGCATATAGATATAATTTTCAAAAGTTTATAATGAAAATAAATTTTGGGCCGTTTTCATAATAAACTTTTTCTATTTTGCATCTGTAACAAAACTATTACAGTACCCAAAGGAGTTCGTTAATAGTTAATAATTCGAGTGGTAATAGACTAATACAGTTTATTTTTATAAGGTTGGTGGCTAAGAATTTCAAAAAAAATGTCAAATCTCGTTAAACGATTGTCATTTATTTTCAAATAATTTTGAATTTAAAACAAAACTAAGAATAAGAAGAGGAGAAGAAATAGAGTAGTAAAATTAACAAATTTCGCATGGTGTTACAAAAACAAGGTTACAGTTGTCAAATGAATTTCTAAACGTCACATTAATAACGCCAATTGACAAAATTCCCTAAATTTTGACATTATTTTTCATTTAAAAATGGCATAGGAAGTGCAAAATAGAAAAAATAGTATAAAGAACTCATGGCATAATTGTCGATTATTTCGTTCGAAGGGTTGGAGCATCCAAACTTCTTTCTCACAAAATACAATGGCAATTATGACATTTGTTCTTTAATATACAATTATTTCCACTTTTAATTAAAATTAAAGTTGTGTTCGTTTTCATAATATACCTTTAGCACTTTAGCAAGCATTGCAGAATTATTTTAAAAGAAAAATAAAAATCTTAAAGTATTTTTAATTAAAGTCTTAAAGTGAGACTTATTATGAAACGGCCCTTATACAGTGTTGTAACTTATCTAGATAATTTTATCTAGTTAAATCATCTATATAACATAATTTTATCTATTATCTTATCTAGTAATTTTTTCCAAGTTATCTTTATCTTATCTAGATAAAAATAAAAATTATCTTCATCTATTTTTGGTATATATATATATATATATATATGAAAATTTTAATAAAATAATAAAAATATAAATAAATGATAATAGTGGAGCGCCGTAAGGTTTATACCTCGGAACCCGGGTCCACTGAACGGATTTTTGTAAAATTTTGTGTGTTTTCAACACTAAATACTAAAATGTTTACCCATTTATTTTTGCCGATCTCAATTTTTTAGTTATTAAAATAAATAATCATAATTTTTTTGGAGTTTTCAGTCATTTTCTGTTAAAAACTTTAATTTTTTTGCGATTAAAGTTATATTTTACATAAGATAACTAATACATACCTGTCCTTGAGGCCGTTGTTGGTTTCCTCAAGCAAAATAAAAGTGGATGATGATATCATTCCCACTACTTTTATTTCAACGTATTTGCGTTTTAAAATAAATCAGACGAAGAACTAAAAACTTATATGACTTTTGAATTAGCCCCTTATCCTCTAGCTCTTTTTGAAGATGGTGAAATGCGCAAAACAAAAAATCTGCATTATATGACCTATTCCCAGAAATGACGGTGAATGTGAACGATGTACAAAAATTTTCCTACGTAATTGATGGAGGGATGTTACTACACCGTAGCAAGTGGCGATTTAATAAAAATTTTGGCACTATTTGTGAATACTACATAAGATTACAATTACAGCACAAAATCGATCGAAAGAACTCGTCGCTCTAAAAGAAATGCATGTAATGACATCATATTCGACAAAAACATGCCTTTCAAAATAAGACAAGAGCAATTTTTAGCGAATGCCAAAAATAAGAGTAGCCTCATAGATATGCTACGAAACACACTTACAGAAAATCAAATATTTTTTTTTGTCAAGCGGAAGCTGATACCGATAGATTAATAACTGAAACCGCAATTAATTTACAATCCGAAAATATCGTTGTAGTTTCCAAGGATGTGGATGTTCTACTTTTACTGACTGCGCTCTCACCAACAAATCGAGAAATTTATTTTAAAAAACCAGGAAAAGGCAAAATACCACAAAAAGTGTACTCATCTTAAAGTTTGGAAACAGTATTACTAAAGTGTAAACAGCATATCCTTTTTTACATTCTTTTAGTGGTTGTGACACGACGTTGGCTTTTTTCCAAAGGGGAAAAAATGTTTTTTTAAAAAATTTCGAGAAACGGCCGAACTTACAAAATGCTGCAGCTTGAAAATGAATGTAAAGACGCCAATGACATTTTTAACGCTGGTGCTATATGTACGCTTGCTTTATACGATGCCCCCCAACAAAATAAAAGATCTAAATACATTAAAGTACAACACTTTCGTAAAAGCAACCGGTAAAAATAGATGCGTTAAATTACCATTACTATAAAAATATAATTTATTGTATATAAAATAGAAATCTTTACTACAAAATTTTTTTTATTCATATTTTTCTCATTTTTCAATTAATTGTTATTAAATATTATTGTAATTGAGATCGGCAAATTTTGGTAGGTAAACTTTTTTATTTAAACTTTTAACAATGTAATAGAAAAGGTTTCACGAAAACCCATTCAGTGGAACCGGGTTCCGAGATTTTTACATTTTTTTGTCTTACGGCACTCCACTATAAATCTAAGACGTCATTTTTAAATATGTAATTGTAAAAGAATTTTTTTAATATAACAAATTTTAACCCATACTGTTAATTTAATTTTGGCAGAATTCTGTAATTTTGAAATTTTACAGATCCTTAATCTATAAAGGTATAAATACGATTACTTTTTAATTTGTCAGGATGACAAGAAGGTACGATTTTGTAAATTTATTACAGTTTCATAAATTGGTAATGGACATATTTGCACAAAATTACATTATTTATTCGATGTATAATTTTGTGAAAAATGGGGTCCCGTGGCCGCGTGCCTGAGTGTCTGGTCGCGAACCTGGGGGAACCGGGTTCGATCCCGACCGACGCCAAATATTTCCAATTTTAAATGGCACAAAAGTGACCCCTGTGGTGCACTCTCCAGGCCAACCATGAGTGCCCGTGAGGTGACGCCTGCTAAGCGCCCGCACGGTACAAATATGTCATCATCATTACCGATGTCTGCGATAAAGCAGATTGTGGCACACTCAGAAATGGGTAATATGCCGTGATGATATATTTATTTATATTTATATTTATAATTTTGTTGAAAATACATTACGTTAATATGTACACGTTAAATTACTATAAAAGAATATTTCTAAATTTGCAAAATAATTTATTGTTCCGTCCTATATTTACATTATACCATGTTATTTACATTTTCAACAAATTATCTAGAAAGTATTTAGATAATATTATTAATTATCTATTATCTAGATAACTTTTTAAATAATTATCTACATCTTATCTAGATAAAAAAAAATGTTAGTTATCTTGCGAAAGTTATTGTCACAAGCTGTTAAACCGTGAAATTTAATTTTTTTATTCTTAGTTTAACGCACTCTTTTATGTAATTTCGAAAGAGTACAATTTATTTGTTCAGTTGTTGCCCGGTTTTACCAAGTTAAGCCATATTTCCACCGAATATTTTAATGCTTAATGCATTATGACAATTTAGAAGGGTATCAATTGGAAAAATACTACCTTTTTTTTAGTTAATGTTCTGTATTTATTAATTATAACCCAACGTTTCGGAACCATAAACTGGTGCCTTCTTCAGGGGGTTATAATTAATAAATACAAAACATAAACTAAAAAAAAGGTAGTATTTTTCCAATTAATAATATGAGTTCTGAAAGATATTATAATAATTAGAAGGGTATCATTTCCAGCTACTTTGTTTTACATATTTCGCAATAGTTACAGTTAAATTTTGGTTATAAGCAATCGATTAGGACTGTCCCAAAGTGTGGATGGCTTATGAAAGCAAAAACGAAGGAAAATATCAAAAAGTTAAAAATATGTTTTTTTATAGAAAGACAGATGAAAATTTATGTGATTGCAAATGAAAAATATTGCTTTACTATTTATAAGTATTTTATTTTCTTCTATAAAAAGTTAAAATTAGATACATAGTATTAAAGTCATAAATGATGTGTCCCACTTCCAACATACATATACTGTACAATTATTAAGAGCATATTACTTAAATTTTTATCGCCGTCCCGACACTTCTAAAATTAAAACCGACATATTCTCCGCTCGATTACCGCCATCTTATCTGAGAATTAATCTCCTGTAACTAGCGCGCTTCCTCTCCCAGCCGGAAGTGAGGAGCAGAATGTGTAATTAGCCTGAGATGTAGCCGCTCTCTTCTCCTCCTACTCTCCACGTCCAAGTCTCTTCTCTCGTTCTCGCTCTCCAAGAGAAGAGATCCCAGATAGCTTCGGGTTGTCACGAACTGCGATATGCATCTGCGAGGAGTCATGTTGGCTTGCTCGCGTCTCCTGGGATACGTAACATATAATGTTCTACGCCGTGGACTTTGGACATGAGAGTAGACACATCTACGGAGGCTTTGTTTATGACTGTCGTTTGTTTGTAATCGGATCACGTTTATGAGATGTCACAAAATACGAGCGTGTATTTATCTTACTGTGCTAGGTAGTTACAGTTTACAGTATCAAGTTTATTCACAGTTTTTGCAAATCTGACAAATATTGGCGTATATTATAATTTTTTTAAATTTTATAAATTTTTACAATCAGTTTGTATGCTAGCCAGAGGAGTATTGCATTAGTGTGCTTTATTTAGAAAACGATTAATTCAATTGTATTCTATTTTTAAACTAAAAGGAAATATTTAAATTAAACTGCGAAAGATTAGCCACCGGGATCTTTTCATGATTTATTTCATATTAGTCTAAGAGCCAGTGGCCGGCAGACTTACGGTATTTTGTAAAACCCTATATTTTTTTCGTTTACTCTCTTACACCTGCCGTACATGAAATGGGGACTCGTTAGTTCAGCCGGCGGTTCCTATAGCGTCACTCGGGTATAAAAGGTGTAAAAATTTGACTGAATTCAACGTAATACTGACAAGGCTGCCACTTGGATATTTTAAAATACTTAATTATTGATATTGAAAAATAACAATGGCAGACAGCTATGGCGGTTCCAAGGTCATGGCAGACACTTTTAAAAGTCCCAAAAAATAATAACAATTTACGGTACTTTGACAAAGCTAAAATTTATATATTATGTTAATAATAATATTGTAAGCCTATATTTAGCACGGCAGACATTTTCCACGGTTCTAACATCCCGGCAGACAACCAAATGTTACCTCTGGCGCGAGCATACATATGTATAATACTGTCGCACTCACTCTAATCCAAGGACTATTTTACTTTCTTTAGTTAGTACTAGGGCTTATAACTGTGTCATGTTATACCAAACAGTGAAACATGTAGCGTAGTAACGGTTTTGTCTAATATTTTTAGTGTATTTCTGAACTCTGACAGAGAAGCATCTTACGTACCTAGTGAACATTGTAAAATATTTAACATGAAGCGCGGGCAGACACGTGACTTTGACAAGTGCATGTAGGGCCCCACAAGGTTGCCAATATACAGCTTGTGTACCTTGTCTGTATTGCCAAATCATTTTGACCGTAAAATTAATAAATAAAATTGTAAAACTAGTTATTATTAATGAATTTATTTTCTAATTTAATTTTTAAAATATTTTTTTTATGTAAAAACAGCGATTAGTGCTATATACTAGTTTTACAATTTTATTTATTAATTTTACGGTCAAAATGATTTGGCAATACAGACAAGGTACACAAGCTGTATATTGGCAACCTTGTGGGGCCCTACATGCACTTGTCAAAGTCACGTGTCTGCCCGCGCTTCATGTTAAATATTTTACAATGTTCACTAGGTACGTAAGATGCTTCTCTGTCAGAGTTCAGAAATACACTAAAAATATTAGACAAAACCGTTACTACGCTACATGTTTCACTGTTTGGTATAACATGACACAGTTATAAGCCCTAGTACTAACTAAAGAAAGTAAAATAGTCCTTGGATTAGAGTGAGTGCGACAGTATTATACATATGTATGCTCGCGCCAGAGGTAACATTTGGTTGTCTGCCGGGATGTTAGAACCGTGGAAAATGTCTGCCGTGCTAAATATAGGCTTACAATATTATTATTAACATAATATATAAATTTTAGCTTTGTCAAAGTACCGTAAATTGTTATTATTTTTTGGGACTTTTAAAAGTGTCTGCCATGACCTTGGAACCGCCATAGCTGTCTGCCATTGTTATTTTTCAATATCAATAATTAAGTATTTTAAAATATCCAAGTGGCAGCCTTGTCAGTATTACGTTGAATTCAGTCAAATTTTTACACCTTTTATACCCGAGTGACGCTATAGGAACCGCCGGCTGAACTAACGAGTCCCCATTTCATGTACGGCAGGTGTAAGAGAGTAAACGAAAAAAATATAGGGTTTTACAAAATACCGTAAGTCTGCCGGCCACTGGCTCTTAGACTATATATATAGGCTCGTATTCTTACTTCTAACATTTTTCGGAAGTAATACTTCTAATTCTAATTTTATTTATTAATTTAATGCCATTTTAAGCCAAATTTAAACAAAAAAAAATCTGTTGTGGCCGGCACAAGACCTCTCGCCATTTCCATATTAGGGTATATAGGTAAGTACTGTATTGCACTTTGCTATCGAACCGTCGTTTTATAACAAAATATTACAAAACTTTACCCAAATATTGTTTTTTATTGTATTTAACATGTTTTCTGCACACATATAATTCTAATTATATCTATTTTTTATTGTATGAGGAAATGTCACAGATTCTTCCAATTCATTAACCAGATTGGCGATATTTCTGATGGATATATGTATGCATATTACCTATAATTTCAAATATTTAATTAATAAAACAATAAGAAAGATTAAATGTACTTCCCAGAAAAAGCTAACAAAATGTCACTAAAACTGTTGATTTTTACTGAAATCTGTCATGTACAAATTATGTTATAAACATTTGAATTTGTCAACTGGTTTCCTTAGTGTAGTTTCGCCTACTCGACTTGTTATATCCCGATATTCTATATATTATAGCATCTTTATCTGTAAATTTATAGAAGATATAATAAAAAATTTAAATGTATCAGGTGTAGAATTTTGTTCTTCAAAATTCGTAATATCAAAAATCTTCAAAAAATAATATTTGGAAGAATTTATTTTAAAAACTACTACTTCCGGTTGTTCAATTGTTACCAAAACCTTTTCAGCTCTTCCTAGGAATGTCAGATTGAGGAATTCATAGTTAAACAGGTCTTATATCTTATAGTTTCTGAGGAATCGTCCGTCCAACATCCAGCCATATATACAGGGTGTCTCAGGACGAGCTTACGCTATCTCTATTTTAAATACTATTTAATATAATTTAACGAAATTTGGTATCTAGGGGTTATCCAACATGCCCGTTTTAACTAAAATATTTTCAAAGCAGTAGCACTTCCGGTTTGACCGGAAATTGACCTCAACTTTCTTATTTTAAATGGAATACGCTATATTTTATTTTACCATTGAATGCAGCGGAAAATTTTACATATGAAGCAATAAAAACATTTTACTCATGATCAACTACTTCCGGCGTTATTCAACTTTTTTTGATTTTTTGTCTGAAATCCGGCACATTTTCCAAACTCTGTATATCGGGAACGAGATCGAATTTTTATAATCTGAAAAAAGCCTTTTATAAAGGAGACTTTAAGCTACATTATCCATAGAAGAATCCTCGATTATTTATAAAAATGTGACGGGTACGTTACACCAAAATTACAGTTGACAAACTTCAAAAAAGACAATTTTTTTAAATGGAACCCCCCGTTTTTTACTACATAAATGTATTCTACGGCAAAAAATAAGGGTACTTTATGTAATATGTCCTATGTTGAAAGTTGATAGAATTTCAGTAAATTAGAAAAACATGTAATCTGTGTATAATTATTTTATTAATACACACACACACACACACACACACACACACACACACACATACATACAGACATACAGACATCATTGTAAAAATGTTAAAATCGGATTCTAGTGACCTAGAACCGTGCTTATTCATTAAAATCTGGATATGTGATTTTTAGCATGATTCCAATACATCTCTTAGCGAGAGGTAAAAAAGGAAATCGAAATTTTGACAGCAATTCGCGATGCAAGTTTAGACGTCAGCGCCAGTAGTGAACTTGTTTGGAGGATAATGACATCTGTTAATCTATTGTGTACTTTGGAATATTTTTGCGTAGTTTCTCTTATATTTGTGTTATTATACAAATTTAAGTGTTTGTATATACGATACATTTGTATATAAGCGTCGTTTTCATCTATGTAGTATTGATATTGGAACTTTTATGGTATGTATTATACCGTGAGTATTTTTTAACGTGAAACATTGGGTGTGTCATATCCATGGTTACGACATTTGATTGACAGCAATGTATTTGCGTGTCCCATTTAAAATGAAACATAGGGAACGAATTTGACGGAAGTATTATATTTAAATATTGTAAGAAATTTAATTGAGTCAGAAAACTACTCAAGAGCACTAAACATATTTCGGGTCGGGCACAAGGTGCACACAATATTTTTTCTACAACTACATTTAATTTTTAGAAAACATGTATAATTATTTAAACAAAATTAACCTCGAATAACATCTTGTCAATGTGACATTTAATTGACAGCAATGTATTTGTCTGTCTCATTTAAAATAAATCATAGGGAATGCATTTGACAGAAGTATTATATTTAAATATTGTAAGAAATTTAGCCAAGTCAGAAAATCACTGGGGCACAAGGTGCACACAATATTTTTTCTATAACTAATTTAAATTTAGAAAGCAGGTACAATTATTTAAACAAAATTAACCTCTATTGACGTCTTGTCAAATGTCAAATTCATTCCCTATGTTTCATTTTAAATGGGACACACAAATACATTGCTGTCAATCAAATGTCAAGTCGTAACCATGGATTTCACAAACCCAATGTTTCATGTTAAAAAATACTCACGGTACCTATAGAAGGTTATGTAATTATTTCATTATGACATTTTTATATCATTTCAGTTTCATTCAGAGTATTCCCTGGTTTCATTGAATATTCAATAACATCGTAGTTGCTATTATATTATGATTATAAACCTATGTTTATATAAAAATTTAAAAAATAAAGCGAAATTACACAAAAAAATGACAAAGTAAACACGAGATTGACAGATCTCAATACTCTCCAAACAAGTTCCCTAGTGGCGCTGACGTCTAAACTTGCATCGCGAATATATTATAATTCATTTGACATTTCATTTCGATGATGCAATATTGCTAATTTAACCCGAGTTTAATATTTAAGTTACTTTGGTGGCCATAATTAACAATTCAATAATAAATATTAAATATACTTCACAGAAAAAGCTTTCAGTAATGTCAGCAAAATTGTTGATATTTGACACTGATATTCATCTGTCAATTACAAATATTTGACAACTGGTTTCATGACTGGTTTACTTGGTGTAGTCTGGACGTCTGTATTGTGCGAATTATTTCAACAGATACTATATATTATATTTTCTTTATCACTAAACCTATAGAAGATACAATAAAAAGTTTAATGCCCGTATTCACCAACATCGAATAAATCTTTGAACAGCTTATTCATTGAATAAGAGAAAAATATCGCATCGATACCATAACTCAAATGAAGGTATTTATTCTAGCAGTCATAATTTGATGCGATATTTTTCTCTTATTCAATGAATAAGCTATTCGAAAATTTATTTGATGTTGGTGAATACGGGCATAAGTGTATTAGATGGAGAATTTTATTGTTCAATATTTGCAATAATAAAAATTTTCAAAAAATAATTTTTAGAAGATTTTTTTTAAGAAACTAATACTTCCGGTTGTTCAATTGTTATCAAAACCTTTTTAGCTTTTCCCATTAATGTCAGCTTGAGGAATACGTAGTTAAACAGGTTTTAAGTATTATAGTTTTTTGAGGAATCGTCCTTCCAACATCCAGACACACATACATACATACATACATACATACACACACATCATACTAAAAATGTTATAATCGGATTCTAGGAACCTTAAAATGTGCGTACACACTAAAATCTGGGTATATGATTTTTACTACTAATCCAATACCTCTCTTAGCGAGAGGTAATAAGGAAATATATTTTTATCTTCCGTCACCTTTAGGTAACGAAGGTATTGTCTTTGATCAAAAAATTCGGTGGTGACTTTTTAATGAATAAGCACGATTTAGGGCCCTAGTGATATCTGTATTTGTGGGTGTTTCGATATTTTTCGATACGATTCGATATTTGTCGATAAATTTCGATATTTATTGATAATTATCGAAATTTCTAGATAAGACGAATATCGAAAAAAGAATTTTTATCGAAACCAATCAGGTATCGAATATCGACATGTGTATCAAATATTTTATTTATTCCAGCCCTAATTATTATTGCATATGAATTTTAAATAAATATAAATAAATTTTAACAATTTATAAATTACTATATATTTGGTATTTTCATACACGTAATACAAGGGAGGTTACATAGTTTGAGAGCTGTATCTCTGCAAACCCCCGTCAGACCATATAACAAAATTTTATTTGGCGTATATTCGGGTCTATTCTGTAAAATTAGCGTGTACGTTAAACTCGAAGGTCACCGTTAAAATTTTAACGGATTCTTTAATTTTGAATTTTCTATTCAGTAAGCAGATATACGTTACTATGTTAAAGAAATCGTTAATTCAACAACGCTAAAATCACGAAATTTAACGTCATCTTGATACATAGTGTTAAAATTTTAAAGCAACGTTAATATTAAAAATTGCTTGCAAATGTAGTTATAAGTATTCTTCTATTGGAAGAAATTGAGAGAATGAATGAAAAATAAGAATATTAATAAATTTATTTGAACTAATTATTACTTATAATAATAATAGCCTTTATATAGACTCCCCAGAATTACAATGTTAAATAAATCTAAATGTTTAATAAAGTTAAATATGTATATGTATGTACCTTGCACAATATTTACAATTAGCTAATTTAATGAAGGGATGGGTTTCTACATTCAATATTGAACGAAGGCCTCCTTTATATTCTTCCTTATATGTATATGAATAAATAATGATTAATTAATTGTTTTACTTGTAAGTTTATGACACATAGGTACACACTAATAATTTTAAATTGTATCCAAAATGCATTTTATCATTTTTGGCTCTTACGCAGGACTTCGTTTTCGAAATCTTCGCAATACAAGTAATCTATCCCATTTGCCCGATTATGAATTTATCAGAAGTTCTAGTTTATCAAAGCACTGTGTTTTAGATGTAATTATTGCTCTTACACACTTATCACTATATGAGGAATCCAATAAGAACCACTGCAATACCTATCACTACGGGTACGTGTAATAATATTTTAATAAATTCATAATTAATATTACATTAACTAATTATTAGTTATTAACTACGTGTATATCTTTTGGATTTAATATTCCAACAAGCAAAATTTTGTTTTCTTAACAATTCACTTTGCTTTGTTTGTTGCACATGGACCTCTTTTCTTTGTTTCTGCAGATAACTTATTATTGAAAATATTGCAAATACTTATTTGAATATATGTAATTATCACTGTCGGACATTATATTTATAAATAGTTATAATTATTCATCAATGTAGTATACTTTTCACACTTGACAGGCGATTAAATTAAGTTAGGACATACGTTTTCCAGTTTAATTTTGTCATGTGGAACACACTTCACATCTTTCATTAGCGCATACGCTAAAAAGTTAAATATTAACGGAATTTTTAACCAGTGCTTTAGTGAATAACATTTTTATGAAATACCGTTAATACTGACGCTAATATTTACTTTTTAGCGTTGCATATTTGTACGCCAAAAATTAACGTACTTTTTAGTGAATAGACCTGATTGACAGTCACGTCGTTTGTAAGCACAGGAACAGTTGTTCAACCTTTATAAAAACCCATTTTTCAATGACCTGTCTGATGGAAGTTGCAGGAAGCCGCTAGATACCAAATTTTTCAAACAACACTAATCGAAGTCTGCTCGTGTTTGTATTACAGTCTTGTAGGTGCTTAATTCGCAGTTAAGTCACTCGAAATCTATTGAAAAATTATTGGTTTATTCCAAATCCAGAAAAATTTAGAAACATCTCATATTGTGTTATTAATATAAATGTGTTCTGCGTCTGCTTCTGACAGAACGTTAACAAGATAAAAAAAAATCTCCTTTTGAGCGCGTAATCAGATTAGATGTTCTTTGCTGAGTCTCTTAATTATAAGTAAAGTCCTGATTCTTGCATTTCAGTTCGTTTCAGTTTCTTACAGCGCCGAGACGGATCAATATTTCCAGGCGGTGAAAAAACTGCGCTCCGGCGACCGGCAACGACGACCGGCGACTGCACCATGCGATGGATGTGAATCGTAATAGGTTTAGAATGTGATTACTAACGACGCGCAATGAGACTAGTCGCGTTAAACACTCGTTAAATTCTAATTACGCAGGAATTTTCTTCAAGTTGTTGAGATAATCGGGTTACATTCCTTTGAGATTTCGCCGGAGTTTAGGGAGAAGGGAGACGTCTGCTGCAACAAAGAGATGCTGTTAAAGTTTATCTCTCTCACATAAAGATGGAGTTTTATTCCATTCTGCATAGAATTGCGATTGCACTACTGGAAAAATGTGTTCGGTTCGATAAATAAAAGTTGTCTTGTAAATAAAAAATTATGTCTACTAGTTTGTACATTAAATTCAGTACCGATCTTGCCAAATCGTTAAATAAACAAGGATAAGTTATGTTTCAGCATTAGCACAATAATTGCTGTTTAATTCTTCACTAAGATATAATCAGCGATTACATTACGCCATGTAATTTACTGAATTACAGGGATGGTAATCATAAAAATATTCGTTTAGGTTTCGGTCATCGTGAAAATAAAATTTCGGCTTTGATTTCGGTTTGGTTTTTATACAGCAATTGGTTTAAGTGTACCGGTTTTACTAAAAGGGTTTTGGTTCTGCAGAAGTAATTTACGAGTACTTATATATTTTTAATTTTAATTTTAGTTCTTATTCTTATAATTCGTATACATACCTAATGGCGCTCGACATTTGTTATATAGGGATTTAAGATGAGAAATTAAAACATATTTTGAATATATGCTTCCCATTAAAAATTATTGTTATCAACTCTTCCCATTAATGTCAGATTGACGAATAAGAAGTTGAACTGGTCTTGTCTTATAGTTTTTGAGAAATCATCTCTCCAACATCAGCACACAATCATTTTACCGGCGTTGACGTATTATGTTATCTATTTATTTATTTATTGGAATTAGGACTCTCAACAGGACAAAGGTCCCAATTAAAGAGAATCTCTAGTTACAAATGAGTACAAAACTGTAAATTACATTATAAAACATAATATATATATATATATATATATATATATATATATATATATATATATATATATATATATATATATAATAAACAATTACATATATTAACAAATATTATTGGAGATACCTGGTTAATGAGCGTTTGAAAATGGGCAATGATGTTGAAAACATATCTGGCAAATTAAGTTTTAAGTGATTAAAAATGAATTTGTTTTGCAGCGATTAATGGCAAACAGATTATGATGCCTTGAATGATAGCTACGAACCTTGAAATTAAATTTAGATAAAAGGTATGGTGAATCTATTGAATTGTGAAAAAGCTTATATAGGAAAGTGAGGTCTTTAAGTTTTCTTCTACTTTCTAAATTAAGAAGATTTAGGGCTGGTTTATGATAAATTTAATTTACGAATTTACAATTTATAATTTACATTTGAAAATATAAACTCACTTAAAACGCATAGGATGGTTTATGAACGATTTACAAATTTAGAAATTTGAAATTTAGATTTAGAATATAACTATATTTTATATTTCCAAATGTAAATTTCAAATTCGGCCAATCACAAGAGAGAACTATTAAACATGGCGGTAAGGTATAACTTTGCTTCATCTGTCAACTTTCTTTTCTGTTTGTGAATTGTTGACATTTTGAACATGGAATCACATGAACAAATTGATATTTTGTTTTTTGTTAATAATCAGTATTCGCGAACATCGTAATTTGTACGACAAAGCAAATAAATTGTATAAAAATAAAGCGTTTGCGTAGTTTCAATGCAACGAGGGATGGCACGGAATTAAATATATGTAGACTCATACGAGTATATTTCAAGAATTGTTCATGATCTTATTTCACTTTCAGAAACAAACTATGCCCGTTAACAAATCAATGTGTTCATAGGCCTAACAGACCGACCATCTGCGATTTTTAAGTTTGTGTTTGTTTTATTTCTATACTATACAAAACGACAATAGTAAATAAAAAAAACATTCCCGATATTATTGAAGAATAATCTTGTTCATTAGCGTCTAACAAATTCATGGCTAAAATATATTTGTAACCTGAAATCTGAAATGATAACTGGGGAAACGTCAAATAACAAGCATTGACAAGTCACGTGACGGATGCTGATTGGTCAGATCCAGAATTTCAAAATCGAACATAAACCAGAGACAAAATTGTAAATTTTAAATCAAAATTTTCAAATGTAAATTTATAAATTAAATTCATCATAAACCAGCCCTTACTCGATATGCTGGAAACCTATATCTTAAATATCTTAGAAATTTATTTTGAATCTTTTCTATTCTATTAATGTAAGTTGAATACCATGGACTCCAACATATAGAAGCAAATTCTAAATGACATCTAACTAAACTATAGTATAAGTGTAACAGTGTGGATGGATGCTTGAAATTTGAACTTGCTCTTATTAGAAACCGAAGCATCTTGAAAGCTTTTTTAACTATATTATCTATATGTTGGTCGAACATGAATTTACTGTCAAAAACTACACCTAAATCTTTAATGCTGTAAACTTTGTTTACTATATTTCCATCAAGGTGGTAATTATTACTGAAATTGGTTTTATTCCTTGTGAATTTTACATAACTACATTTGGCTATATTGAGTCTTAATTTGTGATCTTTACAATATTCCACGAATATGTTAAGATCATTTTGCATAGCTTCAAGGTCATTGGCACTTTCAATTGAATGATATATCTTTAAGTCGTCAGCATACATGATAAATTTAGCAAATTTAAAACATTCAGAAATATCATTCATGAAAAGGTTGAAAAGTAGGGGTCCAAGATGAGAACCCTGTGGTACGCCTGATGTTACAAGAACATTATTGGATTTAAACCCATTCAAAACAACACGTTGTTTTCTGTTTGTTAAATAAGAAATTAACCATTTCAACAGATTACCTCCTATACCAACTTCAGAAAGTCTGGAAATGAGTATATAATGATCTATTTTATCAAATGCCTTACTGAAGTCGGTATAGATGACATCAACCTCAACCTGGTTATCCATAGCCTGAAGTATGTAGTCGCAATATTCAAGTAAGTTTGTTTCTATGGATCGGCCAGAAACGAAACCGTGCTGTTGGGGAATAATGTAATTTTTAAATGTTGCATATAATTCTTTGTAAACTATTTTTTCAAAAATTTTTTCGAAAATACATAGTTTAGAAATTGGTCTATAATTTTCTATTAAATTTTTGCTATCATTTTTAAATACTGGTACTACGTAGGCGACTTTCCATACATCAGGAAAATGGCATTCAAGCAAAGATTTTCTGTATATTACACCTAAGGGAGTACATAACGTGGAGGCACATTTTTTTATAAAAATTACCCACATTTTGAAAAGTCAGCGTATATCTTTTAAAATTACTATTAAACTGTTATTTATTTATTTAAATCGTTAGTTAGAATGGTGTTTACGGAAGAACACCACCTAAGTTAATTTTGAAAGCATTTCGTAAATAAATTGATTCCACTTTGACTAAACCGAATACGTTTATTTTCATACCCTTTCAGATATTTACTGTACGCCAATGCAGTCTGTCAATCGTATTTCACTGTCACAAAGATGCGGCGAAAAAATCAGAAAGAGGCGAAACCTTCATTCATTCTGGATCACTCTGTAGGTATTATCGATATGACAATGTGTAATGTCATATCGAACGTTATTCGTTATTTTAACAATAAAACTAGATTAGAATAATTACAATGCAAGTTTTGTTTCTCGCATTTTATCCGAAATACAGTGTGTTTCACTTTACATGAAGACACCTAAATAAATTGTATATTAGTAACGCAGTCATATCAGCGATGAAGATAGAGCAAAAATGTATTTAAGAAAGTTGTTGCTAGTCATTAATATACTCCAAATACGAAGTTTCGATGAAAAATTTTAATTTTGTAATTTTCTACATTTTTGTGTAAACTCATAGAAAAAATTCTTATTTCAAGTATCAGGTGTGCAGCACAATCAAAACAATGGAACATTGTTTGAAACGTCAGGAATAAACAGAATTTACTCATATTTTGATTGTGTGTTACACACTTGATATTTAAGATAACAAAATTTCACTGAGTTTTGAGTTTACACAAAAATGTAGGTAAATTACAAAATTAATTTTTTAGCGGAACTTCGTATTTTGAGTATTTTAGTGATTAGCAATAACTTTCTTAAATACTTTTTTGCTCTATCTTCATCGCTGATATGACTTTACTTAAAACACTAGTTTTTATTTTAATCATAGTTGGCCGGATTTAGATCTTAAATAAAATTCATACCTACAAAAATATTAAGCATGATGCCCTCTACCACTGGGAAAATTTTTATACTAATTGTGTCATTAATAAGCTATTTATTTAGGTGTCTTCATGTAAATTGAAACACACTGAGTTTCAGCTAATATGCAACATTTACTGTACTGTAATTAATGTATTACCATGGATACTAGTTATTATATGTACTACATCGTTCCAGATAAAATGCAACAGGATGTCAAAGTTGTCAATGTCAAATTAAATTGTCTTGTCATAACTCTTCGAAGATATTTAGTAAAGAAGAAAGGATTCGAATAGTTACTTGGTACAATGCTGGCTACAGTTTAAGAAATGTGTGTGATATGTTTACCAACTTATTTCTTGAACGTCCTAGACCAAATCCAACTACAATTTCGAAAATATTTTCAAAATTTAAAAGTGATTTGATGGATGTTTGGATAAGAATCATAAGAAGAGAACAAGAACAAACACTGCGCGGACTGAAGAAAAGATAAATAATTTACTAAGAGCAATAGAATAAAATAATCAGCTATCTACGAAAATTTTGGCAAATCAATTAAATATTTGCAAAACTTCTATATTTAGATTATTAAAAGACGAAAAATTTCATTCTTACTATTTTCAAAAACACCAAGAGTTAAAAAACAATGATCATGAGAAAAGAATTGCCTTTTGTGAGCTACTTTTTGAGAAAATTAATATCGATCCGGATATCAAGAGCAAAATTTTGTTTACTGATGAAGCTACTTTTTTGCAGCAGGAGAAGCAAATTATTAATAAAAATTAACTGGCCACCGTGTACACCAGATCTCTCTCCTAATGACTTCTTTTACTGGGGTTTTTTAAAATCTAAAGTATATACAGGAGAAATTGAAAATTTAGAAGAACTTAAATTTAAAATTGGAGAGGCTTCGTCAACAATAACTCCCGAAATATTACATTCTGTCCATGAAAATTTTTATTATCGTCTAAATTATTGTTTAATTGTTACTGGTTCAGTTTTTGAAAATTTGTGTTTGAAATATAATGATATTTTATTGCTACTGCTCTTATTACTTTCTTACGTTATTTATAGATCAGTAGGGAAACTATGACAAGTTAATTTGACATTGACAACTTTGACAACCTATGTTGCATTCTATCTGGATCTGGAACGATGCAGTACACAATAAAAACTAGTATCCATAGTAATATATTAATATCAGTATAGTATATGCTGCATCTTAGCTAAAACTCACGGTATAAGCTTCCACACATATGTTTTATAGTATACCTACATATAATATTTGTTTATATTGTCATAATGAATTCTCGACTGTGTACAACTTATTCCTCAGATCATAATAATTCAGCTGTATAAATAAAAATACAATTTTGCACTATTAAAAGAAATATATTTCTTGATTGATACCACCTTTTTCACAAATGTTACAATACATCCTTTAGCGGGAGATAGAAAATTTGTCTTCATTGCTTCTTACAAATCATCAAGTAATTGAAAACTTAATTTTAGCCTTATTTAACTTATCATTAGACTGTAAATCGAATTAAACCGAACACCTAGTAAATACGTGTACAACCGGTAAATGATTAATGCGATACATAACTCAAATAAAATTAGGCACACTTGTGCTCCGCTAACAAGATCGGTTTACCTGAGGCAGTTCCCCTGCTCTACTAATAATTCAACCACGTGTCAGGCAAACGCAGCCACGTGTCGTTGGGTAATACGTCTACGATCCTTCGTCCTGTACTAATACAAACCGAGGATGAAATGTTTGCTGTCAATATTTGATTTGTGGTGGACCCTACACAGGTATATTGAAGTGGTGGAAATATGGAAGAATATGTCTAGAAATATGAAATGAGACAAGTAAAAATTTTAGTCGCAAACTTGCGATTGTTTATAAAATATGTATTTAAACATTTATTTATATAATACGTATTTTTCACCTTTATTTACAAGGCTCTATAAGACTAAAATATTCCAGTTTTTTATTATAATAATACTGGACTATTGCTCAAATATTATCACTGTTTGATTTCGAGTTATAGTGTCTGTTTATTTGTTTCAAACAGCAAAAATGAAACAATTATTATATTTTTTTTTTTGTTAAAATCAATGGTTGTTACTATAAAACAATGAAAAACAACAATTAAAAATAATAAATGTGGTTATTTTCATTAATAAAGTATTGCGTATTTCAAATAATATTAATATTTTTATATGGACGTCGTAGTAGTAAATAACGATTCATAACGAAATGTTTGCATGGTATGTACATAAACTTAAAAATAAACAAAATAAAAATTGAATATTAATTCGTTTGTTTCGTTGTTAAACCATGCAATTACTTTTTTACCTTCCACTACCCTAGGTAAGGGAGGTATAGGAATCGTGCTAAAAATCGCATATAGAGATTTTAGTGAATAAGTACGATTTGATGTCACCAGAATCCGATTTTAACATTTTTACAATGATGTCTGTAGCAGAGCTGGGCAAGTTACTTTTAAAATGTAACTAGTTACAGTTACAGTTGCCTCCAAAAAAAAGTAACTAAGTTACTTAAGTTACAGTTACTTTGGTGAAAGAACTAAGTTATTTACTGGTTACTCATTAAAAGTAACTTAGTTACCTTGAGTTACTTTCTAACTACTTTTAATGGCGTAATTTGTAGACTTAGACTGTTGACTTAGTTATTGTGTAGTATACATTTCAGGGAGTTTTTGCACTAACTACGTTAACCTAAATTTTAACGTTATTGCTTGGCAACACCCAATCAGATTATTATTATTAATGTAAAATAACATATTCCCGAGACCCGGCAAAATCGTCAACCGTCCCTAGAGAGGAGTAACAAAATATTACCCTAAAATTTCACCTTAAACTGGAATCGAGCATACGGTACTATATAATTGATCAGCTTTTTTTCTCAGCAGGCACGTACTTATTTTTTGCTATAAAGAGGGAGGGGGGCCTAAAAAAAAATTGGCCTAGGACCCAAAAATCTGATAAAAGGCCCTGCGCACCTACATTATAATATAATATAAAAATTAAAAGTACCATTTTATCTTGTGAGAAGGGAATTTGCAAAAATGAAACAAATTCAAGTCTTGCAACCCTTGGAACAACGAACAAAATACATTATTTTTTGTATAACCTGAAAATTGGAATAATTTTGATGATTTAGTGGCAGTTTAATTATAATTTATTAAAACGTATCATTTGTAAGCGAGGAAAACATTTGAAAACAATATATTTTATAAGTCAAATTTAACATTTAGTGACTTTTTAATTCTAGAATTAAAAGTTAAAATAATGTGTTATTTTTAGTTTTTCTGTTTACCGTACAAAAACTCTATTATTAATGAATATAATTACTTATTTTATTATCTATTATGGCTTGAAATCAATCAACAATAATATTGAATTTAATTATGTATTAAAATAAAAGTTACACATTGCAGAGGGTATGCGCGATGTTTCGCTCAACACTCCCACTCTGGACAGACATTTTTAGTTAGTGTTTCTAAAAAAGGCATCAGCCTCAACAAAATATTTCTTATAAATTTTAATCCCCCCCGTTACTTTTTACAACTAAGTTAAATTCCACTTTTTAAGTTACTTTGACTAACTTAAGTTACATTCTAATTTCTGAGTTACTTTAAATAACTTAAGTTACTCAAGTAACTAGTAACTAAAAACCGTAAAGTTACCAACTACTTTTCCTCAGCAAGTTAAGTTACAGTTACAGTTACCATATTTTAAAAGTAACTAAGTTACGTTACAAGTTACGTAAAAGTAACTAGTTAGTAACTAAGTTCCTAAAGTAACTAGTTACTGCCCAGCTCTGGTCTGTATGTATGTATGTATGTATGTATGTATGTATATGTATGTATATATGTATGTATGTATGTGTGTGTGTGTGTGTGTGTGTGTGTGAGTGTGTGTGTGTGTGTGTGTGTGTGTGGATCGTGTGGACACGATTACTCAAATACTATCAATCAGAAAATTTTAAAATTTTCTATAACCGCAAGTTTCATTTATATAAGCTTTTAACAGTGTTTCTTGTAAAAATTCATTGAATATAATTTTTTATTCAATTTTGACGTTTTAAACTGTCATTATTAACTCCATAGCAACAACTATAAGTAACACTTTTTTCACTTGTGAATTAAAAATTTTTTTAAATCAATGTACGAAAATTAACACTCACCATAATATTTAACAGACATTATCAGCCATTTTCATTATTTTTCACGGCATAAATGACAGACAATAAATCATTTTAAATACATGACTTGACGTCTTATCAGCGACGATTGTCATGCTCAGCCTACTAACTGATCAGTTTTTTATTTTGTCAAAATTCAATATTATAATGATTTTTATTAGTATTTCGTCAAAGTTGAATAAAATATTGTACAAACTACGTGAGCTAAGAATGTTTATTCACTCGAAGAAATTGCTTTCTTCTCATGAATAAACATTACCTTAGCTCACTTGATGTGATCTATTAGCAACTTCTACGAATAAAAATTTAATATAATGATACAATCTTCAATTCTACGATAATAGCATTTAGTAAATAACTTGAAATAACTTTAAGTATTAAATTATAAAATAATTTATTTTGTATATCATCTTGCCTATGCGTCAAACAAAAACATAATATTTTAGTAACAATTTTGACATATTTAAACAAATGTCACTGTTAGGAAGCAATTACATTAAAATTAATAATGTAACCATATTAAGAAGATTGTATTGAGTCTAATGAAATTAAGGTTAGTGAAAATAATATGTTTTCCATCATACATAAATATTAGATGCTCAGGTGATATCAATTTGATATGTTTAAGCACTAAAAATCATGCATCTGTGACTAAGCACGTGTTATCAAAGTGTCAAATATTTGTTTACAACTACACATTAACGAAATATATCATGTAAAGCAATAGATATATGCAAAGGAACTTAATATAGTCTGCAGGATTAGTAAAAATGTAGGTTTGTATTTAAATTAATAAAATTAAAAAGCGGGAGGAATTGTATTGACCACATCAGATTTATTTCTCTATTATTTTGCGTTGAGTATACAATTAACAAGTTCATCTGCCTTACAAAACTGTCAAATTCGCTCTAAACAAAAATAATTTTTGATTTTGGTCCTTGAAATAAATCGAATATTTCACATTTGCTTACTTTTAAATTTTATTTGATATTTTATTACTACGTTGTTTTTTACTATTATTACCTATATTATCTAGTACTTTAGAATTTTTGTTATTATGTGTTGTATTTCTCTTTGCCACATTACTTTTGTATTGACAAGCCAATTGAATTACATGTAAATATTTTGACAAATAGATTATTAATTTATTAAATACCTATTAAATGTATAATTGAAATGTTATTAAGATAATGTTTTTTTTAATACTTATCATTTTTTAATTACAAAATTCTAGCATTATGAAATAAAATCTAATCTAAGAAAATTTCAAGCCTGTACAAATTATAGATGTAAAGAACCAAAAAGAGACACGTGCGTCCTTTATGATACAACACGTATATCATACAGTCGTCTTTTTCTTTATATCGGAGTACTTATGCCATGATAAAATTGTAGTATTTGATGACTGGGAACACAGTACACATACTGATAACTTTGTTTCCTTAGGGGTGCACGTGACATCATAAAGCTGGCCCCGGGGTGAATCAAATACTCGTCTAGACCAACACAAAAAAAATACAGAGATATAAAACAAACTATTTGTCTCTGACTAGACGACAGACGTGCAAGACAGTATATAAACATAAACCTCATTATCCTGTTCAATGCATTGATGTCTCTGATTTCGTTAATAACCCAGTTTTCGCAGACAAGATTAAACAAATTTTTAAGTTTAGATTAAAATTGACTAAGTATAACTTATTTTCTTAACAATTACTAGAAATCTCAGTCAAACAGCATTTATTCTTATAACATCGACGTCTCGGTGTACACTTGCACCTTCTTCAGGGTCTATAACATTCAATAAAAAATCTGTTGTGGCCAGCACATATCTCCCGCTAGTATGCATGGTATGGTACGACTAGCGAATGAAAGTTGACATTTAAATTATTTTATAGGTGTAGTGTCTTTTGAAAAGTTTTTTGTATGCTTCGAATTTGAAAGGAAACTACCTTTATGTATTCTGTTAGAGAAGATTAGAATTGTATAAGTCGTGACAACTTTTAGTGCTATTGACTCCCGAAGAACCTCGCTGCAGGTAGTCCTTAAGAAGGTTTAAATTAAAAATTACTGGACCGTATTTATACATTTTCTTAAATTTTTTAAAAAATCAGAAACTTATTCTGATATATTTATTTCAGGTTATCTTCAAAGATTAAAACAATTCATTAAACATGATGTAATAGGTCCTTCTGTGTAACAATCTTTTGACGACCCCTTTAAGGTCGTTAAATGTTATTACTAGTGCTGTGAAGATCCGACAAAACATGGATCCGAGTACCCGGATTTTAAAATATCCGGTTCCTCGGATATCCGATGTTCGGATATTGAAGCGGATATCCGTAAATTTAATTCGGATTTGGTTTGGGTACCATATCCCATTCGGATCCGGATTCGATGTGTTGTTCACGGATCCGGATCCAAATTTTAATTCTGGATCCGTTTCATCATTTTGAATGTAAAGGCAAACATTTGAATGTAAACGGTTGTAGAGACAGCGGTCTGTAATCAGCAATAAATTTTATAATACCCCTCTAAAATAGCCAGGTAGTTGGTGCAAATTTTTCTTAGAATATTGAAAATTCTGTAGTTCTAAAATTTTAACAAATACTTCAAAGAAAACGAAATTAAGATTAAATTTGAGAAATAATGGTTACAGATTCATTGCAGTTGTCGAAATACCTATTTATTTATATCGTGCATGTGTTTCACATAAAAGGGATTAATTGTTTTTGTTACCTACTTATAGTTCTGTGGAATCGAGGAATTTCCTTTTTAGCGGATGCTAAAAGTTTAACATCGAAAATATACCGACTATTAACTACATCAAACAAAAATGTATAGTGGATTATGTCATAATCAAATTTATTTGGTTTTGTGACTCCATGATAATATACATTCAGATATTATTATCTGGTTCAATACTGAGAATAGATACTCGAATCCGAGAACCAATGCGCATACTGAAATTCCATATCTAAAATCCGATACTCATACTCATATTCGGATCCGAATCCAAAATCCAATACTCAGATTCGGATCCAAAACCCGTTACTCAGATCCGGATCCAAAATCCGATTCTGAGATTTGGATCCCAGATCCGGATAGTTCAACATTCAATTATCTGGATATCCGGATATTTTTGGATCCGAAACCGAAACTATCCGGATCCGGATCCCACCACTAGTTATTACACATTTTTATAAATTTAGTAAATGAAAATTTAGACATCGTTTCAACTAACAGGCTTAAACCTGAATTTTTAGCACAGTCGTCTCATACCGAAAACTAATGACACTCATTTTTAACTTCCATCACGTAGGTAAGGAAGGTATTGTCTTTGGTAAAAAAAATCGGTGGTGAGTTTTTAAAAAATAAGCACGTTTTCGGGTCCCTAGAATACAATTTTATTAGTTTTACGATAATGTCCGTATGCGTGTGTATCTGTATGTCCGTGGGCGTGTGACAAAAATTTCTCCGACGATAACTCTAATACTACAATTCTAAAAATAAAATTCTTTCGTATTCCTCTTCTTTACATCCACAGAACTGATTAGATTTTGGTTATAATTGGTCAATCGGAAGTTCTCTTATTTGAAGTTCTTAACAGCTTTTCTTGAAAAAACGCAGTTAATATTAAATTTTTTGACATTTTATTTGATTATCAATCGAAAGAATACCTTATTGATTAGAATTAGAATTAGAGATTTATAAAGAGATTAACTTTCATAAATCAGCCAGCTTTGTTATAATCATGGGAACAGCTGGCATATTTAAATAATTTTAATTGACAGATGTCAGTGCGTCAAGAGCAATTTACATAGGCTGTGTCCGAAGTTGCACTTTTATAACCCTTCATTTTTGTTACCATACAAACCAACGGATGTCATTAGTGTGTTATTCGGAATTGTATTTATGTGAAGAAGACCAAAATCATAAATACTAAATGCCAAAATGTGTTATAATTTTATTGGATTATAGAATCTTTTCCAAGGAAAATTTGGCATGGGCTATATGCAAAATACATAGAATTGATGGAAGGTAATGTGCTGGCCATATCAGGTTTTTTTTTTACTCCTTATTTTAATCTTTATAATTTCTCTTCCCTTGATAATTGTGTAAGGGAGAAAATATGTTATGCTATATGTTATATTTATTATTTTTATACTATTTTATTTATGTTATATTTTTATATCAAGTTTTAATTTTTGATGTAACCCAACATTTTGTTGGTTATAAAGAAATAGTTTATAAGTAAATGAATATGGAATTGTCACGATTTAATAAATTACTGCATTTAATTACCCTTTTGTCAAAATTTCTTTTGCTCGTTTCGTAACCGAGGAAAATTAATTTAAAATTTTATCAAACTTACTTCTTTATAGTGTTAGCCATGGTATTAAAATAAAATATCTTACAAATTTTATGACATTTTGCCTGTCAGTAATTATAAAATATAGATTTTAGACGACCATTGTGATAAGTATGACATAACATAGTATCACTGAAAGTTGAACTTATGACATTAGTGTTACGATATATTTCATATCGTAATAGTTGACACGGTTGCTAGGTTACTATGTCATTATTTTCTGGCTATATGTATACATTATTCATTTGTCAGCTGTCCGTACGTTTGCACCTAAATTTCAATTTTGTAAAAAAAGTAAAATTTATTTATGCTCGTCTAAAAAATAATGTTCGTAACTTGTATGAAATTCAAATATCTTAGCTCGTGCGTATTGACTTGCACTTGGTATTTTTCATAACTTATTACGAAAATAACTATTTCATCAATATAATTCTCCATTTTCAATAATGATAACTTAGTGTTTTTAACAGGGACAATCTGACAGATACGTTTCTGACAGGTAAAATGTCATTATATTTGTTTGTAATTTTACCTGTCAAAAAAGTTCTGTTTGAGTTATCATTATTGAAAATGGAGAATTATACACAGGAAGAGAAGATGTAAATTATTGAGTAATATTATTTTGATGAAAACTATATTTTATAATTTCTGACATGTAAAATGTCATAAAAATTTGTAGATTTCATTTTAATACCATGGCTAACGCTATAAAGAAGTAACTTTCATAAAATTTTAAATTCAATATGCTTGGTTACCAAACATGCAAAAGAAAAAGATGACTATTGATTTAGATGTAGAATTTAATTCTCTACAATATTTATTTGAAGAATTTTTGTCTAAAAACAATAAGCCACTTTTGGGCAAGGAAAAACTGTTTTCCCATGTTCACCGCCTATGGCCTGGTTCACTACACAAATACATAGGTACCTTATTTCCACAACAGTCATTCTCCGTTCGTTTACGCTTCCCATACATGCCTAACATTTCTTCCCGCGTATCATCGCAGGGACAAGCACTCCAATACACTCTTATGCGAAAATTCTGACAGATATCATATATGTTCACGCTTTTGGAAAAGGTATCCGTAGCACCCACTACCACACTACCTTACATTTCGCACTCACTCCTCTTTCAGCCTCTCGATCAAATCGTCCATCCCTCGACGCTCGATATCAGGCTTTCCAAATATACAAAATTATTCGTCTCTTCCAGTCTCACTCCATCTACTTACCAACACATTGCACTTAGTCACTAAACCACTCATCTCATATACTAACAATTCTAACATCTTGCTTTTATCAACATTTTACAACAAATTCATGTTTCTCTCTACTACATCATTCTCAATTGCTATACATTTCCACCCACACACAAATAAAGGCCGTAACTTTTTATCATGTGCTATATTATTAAAAAATACAATGGCGAATGATTAAAATATTCCATTGGTACCAATCCATTGATTTGGGAAATAATTATTGAAATACTCGGCTACTTGATGAGAGTTGTGAGGTGGTGCCCCATCTTGTTGGAAATATACATCTCGCAATACTAATAACGGCAGATCATCCAAAATATTGTCTACCATATCCCTGAGAATTCTAAATATCGAGCGCCACTAAGCGTACCCTCGTACATGTAACAGTAAACGTGATTGTTTAAAATGGCACACCATATATTAACACTAAATTTTTCTTAAAAACCTGTATCTCTTATTATAACAGGGTTGAGGCGACTGCAATAATGTGTATTGTGCCTGTTGAACTTTCCATTATTTGAAAAATTGGCTTCGTCGGTCCATACCTCTCTTAGCGAGAAGTAAAAAATTGTAAATCAAATTAAATTATTATGATTATAAAAATAATAAGTATTACCATCTTTATGTGCTTGTGCTCTGCACTGAAATTCGAACTCGAAGCCAAAACCGATGAACCGCTATATATACAGGGTGTAAATTTTAAAACATGTCATAGGGCTATAACATAGAAAAACAGTTTTTTGGACGCCAAAAGTTTATATATTAATTTATTGAAAAAATAATTAGTGCATATTATAAAGAAAAAATTTACGAATTTTTTAATACCAAACATATTATATTTCTGTTTCATGTAAAACCAGAAAATAAATTTAAAAATTTGCACAATTAAGAAAAAATATCAATAGCCGTGAAACTGACAGAAACAAAACAAAACAATTGTTGACTTTAAACGCTCATTAGTAAACGTTTCTTACACTTTATTTGTTAAATTATTATTATTTTCGTTTTATTAAGAAGAAATCATGAACAATTTGACTCATGAAGAAAAATTACAAATTATTAATGCTGCGCCTGCGCCACTCGCGCACTTATGACAAATTTTCGCACCTAACCTATGAAAATGTACAACGATGACAACAAAGTCCCTGCAGAAAAGAGCGACGAAATACTAATTGGACTTATTCAACAAATTGTTTACCTTTATTTTTTTATCTTATATAAATATAATGTATTGCAATTGCACCTATAAAAGTTAGGTTATACGAAATGTCAAACATAAAATTCTGAATTTTAATTTACTGCATAAACGACGTTATTTTAGTTTAGTTTCTTAATTTAGTAGCTTAATTTAATTTCATAATTTATATGCTGCATAAACCCAGCATAAATGATTTTAATTTGTTCCTTTGTAGTTTGCAGTTTTTCTTGTTTCTTATAACTTATTTCTTATTACATGTAGATCATCTTTAGTTTGTAAATACCTATTACAATAAATAATAATTGTTTCTGATATAAATATCCTATTTTTTACTTTATTTTGTGTTATTTTGTACTGGTTCATAAATTAATAACTTTAATCTTTAATTGTCCCCTATCATGACAATGTTTTGTTACTGTCACTTTCATGGCTAATGATACTTTTTCTTAATTGTAAAAATTTTTAAATTTAATTTCTGGCTTTATATGAAACAGAAATGTAAGGTGTTTGGTAACAAAAAAATTGTATAATTCTATATAATACGTACCAATTATGTTTTCAATAAATTAATATGGAAACTTTTGGCATCTAAAAAACTGTTTTTCTATGTTATAGCCCTATGACCCGTTTTAAAATTTACACCTTGTACATATATATTATTTTAAGTGAACCGAAACTGAACCTGAACTGATATTTTTTCCTCAACCATAAATACGTTTTGGTTTTAAGATAATTTTTACCTTCCGTCACCTTTAGGTAAGGAAGGTATTGTCTTTGGTCAAAAAATTCGGTGGTGAGTTTTAATGAATAAGCACGTTTTAGGGTCCCTACAATACGAATATACCATTTTTAAGATGATGTCTGTGTGTGTGTGTGTGTGTGTGTGTGTGTGTGTGTGTGTGTGTGTGTATGTGTGTGTCCGTGTGTGACAATTTTTTCTCCGACGATAACTCCAATACTACAATTCTAAAAATTATAATTCTTTCGTATTCCTCTTCTGTACATCCATATGAAGAGTTGATTAGATTTTGCTTATAATTTATCCACCGGAAGTACCCTTATTTGAAGTTTTTAACAGTTTTTCTTAAAAAAAACGCAGTTAAATATTGTTTTTTGACATTTTGTTATTATACATATTAAAGAAAATATTCTTCTCTATACAGTTTGATTATACATTTTCCTTCATATTCAATAGATGTAGATTTAAAGTATTAAAGCATTATAAAGAAATTAATTTTCAAAAATTATTCAGCTTTGCTATTTATCATGGAAACAGCTGATGCTGATTTATTAAAAAAATTCTAATTGACAGATGTCAGTTGCAAGTGCAAAACCAAATATGGAAAGTGTAGGATCACAAAATTGGTATGTCATAGTGTTTCTCCCAAGTGACACGCAGAGAAAGGCCAAAGAGAAGATGGAAGGACTGTATCGCAGAAGACTGAAAGGAGTGCCTGTGTCAGGAAGATGTGTTGGACAGGAATGAGTGGAAGAAAAGAGGAAACAGCTACCTCTAATAAAATAGGGGAAGCTGAAGAATAAGAAGAAGTGTCAAGTGCATTTTACTTAGTGTATGTTTATGTTATAATTTTATTGGATTTATAGAATAGAAATAGTATGTGTTCGTGTTTGATTTTACATGATATTATATAGAATCTATTCCAAGGACCTTTTGGTATGGGATTTGTACAAAATACATTGAATTGACGGAAGGTTTTGTGCTGGCCACAACAGATTTTTTAATATAAATTACCAATTTTCTAATTTGTTACTTTGGCGGAAGACCCTATTATTTAAATCTTTTAATTTTTGCTAATCCTGACCTACCAGTCGATAACACATTCCACCACTGAGGCAGGTATAACTTTGATTGCATCATCTTTTTTCCTTATTCCCAATTTCCGGAATTTTTGAGATTTATTTAGTTTCCCACGAAATCCTGTAGATATTCGTTTCGAGACCGATAGTACTAGAGCAGTTCGTGTACTTAACCTGTGCGACAACCAGTAATTGATATGCAACCAGTGCGATAACGGAAATACTTCTACAGCTGACACCATCTACGTTTAACATGGACAACTGTCGGGTCTTAGCACTTAGCATGCGACTGCGATTAATGCCTGATATGGTAGCATTTTAACTACTACGTAGTGATTCGGTCGAGACGAGACGAGACGAGAAATTCATTGTCTCGCCGCGTCTCGTTTCAAACTCATAAAATTATGTCTCGTCTCGAAATATTTCTCGTCTCGTTTAATAGAGTCTCGTCTCGGCCGAGATTCTCGCCGAGATTTCTCGATGGAAATTTAATATGTACAGTTTTGGTCCTATATACTAATTATTAAATTTATAAAATTTTGTATTAATAGTAATTTGAACAAATAGATAAATATTTGTCGTTTAATTTGTCAAAATTTGATATAACCTAAAACTTGTGCAAATTTTATTATGTTATAATTTTATAAATTTAATATTTATCTAGCATTTTCTAATATGTTATAAAACACTAAAAAGAAAATAATGTTAAAAATCTTAGTTAAAGCCTGGATTACACGATGAAGTTTTTATTTTCAAGTGACTTGAAAAGTGTCTTTATATGTGATATTACAAGTATATCTACACGATCAAGTTTTGCGGGAATTAAAATATCCAAGTGTCAAAATTTAAGTTATACTTAAATTAAGATTTCAATTACTTCTCTACCCCATTTTGCCATTTTTCAATTTAATATCAATCACTATATAGCACCACACTTCTACACATCAAAAATATAAACACAAATGACATTTGACAGTTACTTGACAGTTAAAATTTGTAGGGACTTTTAAGAAAAAGTAGCGCATGTTCTAGTTTTTCTTCATTCAAAATTCAAAGTCAGTTGAAAAGAAAAACTTCACCGTGTACACCATCTACCTTTAAACTAATGGACCAAGTGTCTCCTATTCTTTTATTGTTAGAATAATGCTCCAACATAAAAGGATAGAAATATATATTCTGTCTTTCAACAGTACTGAAGTTCTCTGTTAAAGTATACTGCGCATACGTTCGTACTCATTGTACATCTTTTTCAGACATATGTAAACCTCTATACATCGCTCTATGTCACTAAATAGTTGTCAAAATCTACATTTGACTGCGTATAATTTACTTTTTTGGAGAACATTTACAATTATATCTGTCAATATATACGTAAATATATGTGTTGTGAGGTGTGTGTGCGACAAAATAATGGGGAAACGGTGTATTTCGTGCAGTCAGCAGTACGTACGCGGTTCAGCTGTCATTTCATATGCAAGTTCTTATTAATTATTACTTGTCCCCTATAATATACATATGTATATAAATATTATATTAAAAATATATAATAAAACGAATTATGCAATAACAAGTAAGGACAAATCAATTTTTTATTTTGCCGCGTTTTCTTAACTTCCGTACTGTTGAACGATAGAGATACTGTGTCTGCACCGTTATGGCGGGACAAGCGTTTTGCTCGTACGCTGCGTCTATTAGTTTAAAGGTCGATGGTGTACACGCTTAACATATTCTGACAGATAAAATGTCATATACTTTATTATCTTTTTGTTTAAAAATGCCATAGCTAAATAGATATCACTAAAAATATGATAAATTTCACGTTTGCAAATATAACTCATGAGAAAAATAACAACCGAGAAATCTCGAAACAATTTTCGAGAATCGAGATCTCGGCAAATATATCTCGTTGGGTAAAATATTTTTTACATTTCTGTCTCGTCTCGTCGACGAGAACTCTCGACTACGAGACGAGACGAGAATCGAGATATATCTCGTCTCGACAGAATCACTACTACTACGCACTTAGCCGGCCGGTAGGTTCGAACCGAGGAACTTCAGATTCGATTTGAACATGTAGAGACGTAGCGCTTTAATTCGCACGATCCTACACCGGTAACATTGCAATAAATTATCATAATTTCAACATTTCTTTTCAACAATTTCTCGCACGTGCTCACGTACATTACCCACCCCTGGCGCTAACATCGCGTTGTTTTGTATATCCATGGCATTTCCCTTCCATTGCTGACTGCCGCTGCGTCTGGAAGACGGATCCTTTACTCTGGCGGTAGCAGTAGGTGTAAGCCCAAACCGCACGTCATGATTGATGAATGGAATGCCTGGTGGCATTGCACTGCTGTTGCGGTTTTCTTTTGTTTCCACCCTTGCCGGCAGGGGTGGGGGAAACAGCCGCCCCTCGTGTAATCCAATATTCTTTGTGCGCCGACCACTGCACGGGATATTATTCTCAGTAACCGGGAAGCTTATTTTCAAGCCAATGCTTCATTAACTTCGTTTAACTGAGAAGGGTTAATATACAGATGAGAAATTTTAATGAGTATTAATTTTCTTTGTTTTTTGATTGCAGTTTTTTAATTTCATGGTTTAAATGAATTTCCTTCAGTTAATAATTTTAAAGGGGTAACTGAGTGCATTTAACCCTTTCTGTGCGTATTTCATAATGATAATATGGTTCATTCGTTTAATGTCTACAGATCGCCATAAACGATTAAACACCGCTCACTTATATTAACAAAAAACGCAAAATATTACCCACAATAAATAAAAATATGTACTCTGTCTCATCGAAACCCAAAGGATCGCAATAAACCTTTGGAACGCCCTTCATTTAAGTTAATAAAGAAACCAAAATTTCCACCCCTCATAAATAAGACTGCAAATGCTGTCACTACTATACAGGGTGTTAAAAATAAGTATCACAAATTATGAGGGCATATAGTATTGAACAAAATGAGTAAAACACGTTTAATCAACATGGGTCCTATCTTCAATAGTTTCCGAGATATAAGCCAATGAAAAATGAGTTTTTTCGGTGTTTACCTCTGCTATCTCGAAAACTAGAGTTACGACGTTGATTAAATGAGACATTTTGTTTACTTTTCAGAGGAAATCTTAAATGTATTTTTGTTTTTTTTTTTTAAATCGAATAATTCTACTAAGACAAAAGTTGCCACAACGCCACGGCTTTGGTCAATATTTAGTTTTCAAATAACTTCGTAAATTAGAAAGTGAAACAAATGTTTTATGTAAAATGTTATTGTTTTTTTCGATTCCGACTGACGCCAAATATTTCCAATTTTAAATGGCACAAAAGTGACCCCTGTGGTGCACTCTCCACGCCAGCTATGAGTACCCGTGAGGTGACGCCTGGTAAGCGCCCACACGGTAAAATATATCGTCATCATTACCGATGTCTACATGTGTTGTAGATACTGGCACACCCAGAAATGGGTAATATGCCGTGATGATATATTTATTTTTTTTTTTTTTTTTTTTTATAGTCTATTTACTGGCATGGACAAAATTTTGTTCGACCACTATCTTAGTCAGTTTTTCTTCGATTCTAATACAAAATGGCCTTTTTCTCAAAAACAGTTGAAGATCGGACCCATTTTGATTAAACTTTTTTTTCTCATTCTAGTTAGTACTATATGCCCGCATAATTTCTGACATTAATTTTAACACCCTGTATACCGCATGTAAATAAATTTTATTCAAATTAATTTCATCGACTTCATTGTGATGTCCACTTCAGTCGTATTTTCTTTTGGTTCATTTTAAAACATTGAATTTTCTCACAGAAACGTCTAGTCCATTACCATTATCACTAGAACCAGCTACGTCACCATCATTTAAAACCCGCGGTTGCCATATGATTAAAAATAAAAAAAACAATGCGAACTTTGCTAGTAGAGAAGTTGTATCAGAACTAAGTTTTTCTTATAACGTATTTTATATGGGGTAAGTATGAAATAACAGCGAAAAATTTAATCCGGGTTAGTTGCTAATTTAGTTAAGAAACTGGTTTTATCAATGTATTGTTTATTCAGAAGAAATGCATGGGTCACTAGATACAGGCATACGAGCCCTGTCCCATAAGTGTTGGCCCAGTCATAAAAAAAAGCATTATTATACCTACTTGTGCTCAACTGGAGAAGCTGCATCCAATTGCATTAGTTAGTGTAGATCTGTAGATCAGTTATTTCCAGTATTTAAGGCATTAAGTTATAATTCAATGGAAATAAATTAGTAGTTGTTTTGATTTTTTGCTTAAATAAGTCATTTCAATGATTTTATGCAACTGGGCCAACATTTATGGGACAGGGCTCGTATATGTAAATTTTGTAGTTATTGTTGTTTTTAAAAAAATTCTAAGTAGGAAATGATTCCAGATTTTAATTTGCACTTCTTTAGGATATGTTTTTAAGTTCTTTCGAATGGCGATTCTCAGTTTTTTGTCACTACTGTATTTCACTCTACACTACCAAATAAAGCGGCGTGGAAAAAACCGTTTACAGTTGGCAGTTGATACTGTTGATAGTTGACATTTGACAGTTAACCGTTAACTTTTTGACCTTTACCGTTAACCCTTGGAATACGTTTACCGTTGGCAATTGATAGCTGACATTTGACAGTTAACCATTAACCGTTCAGCTCCTTGGAATGCGTTCACGCCTCTTTGTTTGGTAGGGCAGAGTGAAATACAGTAGTGACAAAAAAATGAGAATCGTCATTTGAAAGAGCTTAAAAACGTGTCCTAAAGAAGTGCAAATCAAAATCTGGAAACATTTCCTACTTAGAAATTTTTCAAAAACTATAAAATTTACATATATGTCTGTATCTAGTGACCCATGCATTTCTTCTAAATAAACAATACATTGCTAAATGGCATCCTAATATAGGATAACTTTCGTCTAATTAACCCACTTAATACCTCTTATAGTTCTCGAGATAATAACAAAAATACACATTTAAGAAATCAAGTGTCCGATTTTTTTGTCCAGCAGTGTAGTTTGAAAAAAAATGTACATAAATAAACAAATAACACCCAGCAATGGGTAATATGCCGTGATAATATACAGGTTGTTCCCTGAGGAGACCGACAAACAGTAACCATATATCCTAGGGATCATTCTAAGTAAAAAAAAAGTTTATATAAACTGTAAGTCAATTCTTCTACGGTTTAGAGATATCGACAGAACCAAGCAAAAATTTTATCAAAAAGTCTATTCTTTTAAGAATACTTAGGTAAGTAGTTATTGTTCACCTATTGTTTTATTTAACGTATCAGTAGCACGAACTGTCAAAGTTATTCAAACTTGGTTTCGTATGATGTGAAAGTGAAACTACGTAAATTGGATATCGTCAACGGTATTCTTCTATGCAGCTCGACAGTTTCCATTACAAAAACCTTACAAAAAGCATTATTCCACAAAGTAAAAGTTCTATATAGGCATGTGAAATGATTAGGTGATTTGACAGTTCGTGCTACTGCTACTGATGCGTTAAATAGAACAAGAGGTGAACAATAGCTACTTACCTAACACTTTTGGATTGTTAAATATGTTGCGTGTTGCTGTCAATATCTCTAAAACGAAGAAGAATTTACCTATAGTTTATATGGACTTTTTCCTTGCTAACAATTATAATGGAGTATTCCACCATAACAAAAAAAAAAAAATTCAATTTAATTTAAAGTATAGCTCAATAAATAATAGTTAACACAATGAAAATATTTTTTAAATAATTGCTTTACGAGATATTTCACATTTGCTAAAAGGGAAAATTGACGTCATACAATTGTTTCTCTCGTAGCGTACTCAGAGCAGTGAGTGTGAGAAAGACAAGTATAGGGAAAATGTGACGTTACACTGATTTCTCGAAAATAAAATACTGTTAAATAGGAACAATTAAGTTTTTTTAATACTATGAATTGCTTCAAAACTGAATGAAGTTTTATTTTAAATAATAAAAAATCTGATGTGGCCAACACATGACCTCCCGCCAATTCCATGTTTAAAATAGCAGTGAGCTTTAAGTAAAGTATCATTACCGGTTAATCGTTTGTAAATAAAATCTAATTTGTTGTCCAATAAATAGAAAAGTCTGTAATACGAAATTTTGGATTGTTTTATTGTTTTTCCTCAAAAATTTGTTAGAGCTCCAAATTAAGTACTACATCCGATTTATCATATACGGTTAAAATCTAATATGTTGTTTCAAATTATATATGAGTTTTAAATACCAAATTTGAGAAGTTTTGGATCATATTTTAATAGGTTTTAAGGAAAAATAGTCACACACGTACATTCTTATAAAAATCAGCATCATCTTCTAGGTGCTCTAAAACGCAACCTTTGTAAATTCTTCGCCGTACATAATCCATTTCGTAAATGTGTAGTTGTAAATTAATATTAATTTATAGTGCTGCAAAAATAGCAATTAGCAAATTTAAATCAGATCATCCTGTTCATCTAACATTTATGTATGATGGAAAATATATTATTTTTACAAACCTTAATAAAATATTTTACTATTATATTCTCATTAACACAGTTTCATTATTAATTTTAATATAATTGCTGCCTGTCAGTGACATTTGTTTAAATATGTCAAACCTGTCATTAAAATTATGATTTTGTTTGACGCATAGGCTAGGTGATACATGGAAATAAATTATATTATATATTCATATTTAAAGTTATTTAGAGTTATTTACTAAATGTTATTATCGTAGAATTGAAGATTAAACCATTATATTCCATTTTAATTAGTAAAAGTTGCTAAAAAATTATATTCAATGAATTTTTTACAAGAAAAACTGTTAAAAGCTTGTATAAATGATACTTTCGGTTATCCGATATACACTAAAAACTAATGAGCTCTTCCCATATTAGTATAGAATGGGTATACAAAATTTCAAATTTTTCTGATAGATAGTATTTGAGTAATCGTGTCCACATGATCCACATACACAGACACACACACACACACACACACACACACACACACACACACACACACACACACACAGACACACACACATACATACCTACAGACATCATTGTAAAAATGTTAAAATCGGATTCTGGGGACATCAAAACGTGCTTATTATATAAAATCTCTATATGCTATTTTTAGCACGATCCCTATACCTCCCTTACCTAGGGTAGCGGGAGGTAAAAATTCTTGATTTTTAAAAAATTAAAATATCTCAAAAACTACTAAATTTTTCAAGATTTTCCATGAGTACTTTTTTGTGTACTTTTGCATTGTATGATGTAATATTGGTAAAAATGTTAATAGGAAAAAAATAACGATAAAAAAACGTTCAAGGTTTCCCAATATGAAACGTTATTGTTTGAAATAAAGAAACAAAAGAGAGTATAAACATGATTTATTAATAAAAAATTATCTGAGATACACCTTAAAAGAGCTATAACTCTGTAATAAACGTTTCCAGACATATCTTCATATTACATTTTTTACTTAATAACTCCGTCAATATATGGTTTAATTTTGGCATAGCCCTTACGAATCACCCTATATAACCTTTCTTGTGTTACAATGATTATTTTTGTATGTTTTACTATTTTTGTATTGGCTTTGAAACGTGGGACTTTTCTTGGCTCACTGTATATAACCATTTACGTGTTCGAGTCTAATCAAAGCATCTTTAAAATGTATAAATACCATAATTTGGAAAAGAAGTAGTATCAAAAAGAATACAATACAAATGTCAAAATTTTATTTTAAGTCCACCATACATTGGTTTGCGAACATCAAGTGTTAAGAATAAAATGTGAACAAAACCAAGTGATTCATATTGTTGAGGGAAATTATGGACGAACAACATCTTCAGATTGTGCAACAGGACCAATTAAGTCTATAACTTGTACTCAACAACATAGCAATGCTATTTTGTCAGAATTGTAAGTTGATCATTATATTTTATATGCATTTTGTTATACTTAAAATTCTAGATGCGAAGGCAAACCTGAATGCGCTGTACAAGCTTCCAATGGTCTGTTTGGAGACCCATGTGCTGGTACTTTAAAATATTTATCTGTTAAGTACCAATGTGTTAATCCGCATGGTAAGTAGTAATTATTATATTAAAATTACTTATAGTTCTGTTCGCTAAGAACAAAATTTCAATGCCATAAGGTCACTAAAAATGTTTACATCGTTCTTTGCGAGAAAAAACAAATAATAATATAGATATATACCTTACCTTAATCTTAATGTATCGCACGGGTTCTGGTGTGTGACTCGTATACCAATTAGAAAATTCTAATAGGTATATGGTGTGACATAGGTACGATTATAGCTGCACAGATTATACCTACATATTATACTACATAATTACTTTAATGGGAGACCGGGAAACAGAAAATTATAAAGACCCTTTGTTAGATGATTGCTAAATCTAAAAATTGCTAAATCTAAAAATGAAATATACTATATTACAATCGAAATCGACAAATGATTTATTTTTTTACATTAAAATTAACCGTATTTAAATCTTCTAATACATATCATTTTATCAAGAATGCTGGATAACAAAATTTTTTGGGATACTACAAGTACATGCTTTAGAAAATATTAAACAAAAAAGTTCTAATAAGCACATGCCACGTCTAATTTTATTTCTCTTAAAACTACCGACCTCTTCAAGATAAATCTAAAGATGTATATTTATTCCTCTAATTTGAGAGCAGTTACTCGTACACTTGGAATTATGAAACTTTACATACATTTGCTAGTTCGTATGTCGTATTTTTTTTTTTTTCGATATTTTGACTCTCCTGGTTATTGAAAAGTTGTGGAGATTTTTTCTTGTAGTTTAGATTAGAGCAGCGGTTCCCAGTGTGGGGTATATTTTTGATGGTTTATGAGTACGCAAAAAATTAAATGGCACGTTTAAATTACACTTTTTTAAGATAAGCGATATAAAGAAATAGGGTCTCAAAGAATACGTAATTGAAAAAAGTTGAAAACCGTTTGCTTAGAGACTTATTTGACTATGGCCCGGTTCTTCTACATCTTGATAAAGTGCCACTTAAGTTATCCGCCAGATAAAAGAAAAATATTGCATCATCAGGTTGACGTGCGTACAATTTTGTCAATTTGCGCTCTAATATCGATGTGATTTTTACTTTATATCTGGCAGTCAAGTTAACTGACACTTTATACCAAGATGAAAAACCGGGCCTATTATAGAAAGTACCTACTTCATCAAATTAAATAGAAAAATCTCTAAATCCTAAATGAGAAAAATACAAAGTAATGATATAATGATTTAAAAAATAAATCAAGTTTCATCATTCTATCAGTTTTTCAAATTAGAGAAAAATTTTGAGCATCTCTAACGACGTCTTCATGATATTCACGTCCTGCGGAAGATAATATCAGGCGTTTATTTTAATTGCTTTGCTTAAAATAATTACTGAAAGAATATGTGTAATTAAAGTACCTACTGTCATCCTTTCCTGGCACATTATGTATATAGTTAATTTCGCGAAGCTTGAAAAAAACAGTATAAAATTACATTGCCATTAATTACTTACATACACATATTTAAAAGTATATACACCACAAATCAAAACGTATACACTGTTACTGGTTTCCTAATTATTATACAACATCCTCTATTGGATAGGACCAGGTTTTGGGGTCAAATTCAATAACATCAAAATATTTTGCAAAAATGAATTTGTTTTCTATTAAAATAAAAAAATCTGTTGTGGCCAACATAATTATAACCTTCCGTGAATTTTATGTATTTTATGTGAATTCCTTACTCGAAAACAGTAGAGATGATGTTTTCGGTTCGTTTAACTAATACTTTTTTTAAAAAATCTGATGTGGCCAACACAAAACCTCCCGCTATGTAATTTTTATTAATTTAAATACATACCTACGGATTTACTAACGCTGCAAACTGTTCCATTGCAAAAACTATTGCTTTATTTACTATTTTCTTTTTAAAATGTCACTAGTATTAATTTGAAGTGATTAGTTTTTTGACAGTGACATTTACTGTCAGTTACATTCATTTGAAATATGAACTGTGTAACAAAGGAATTGTGTTTATCTTAGGCTTCGCGACTAAAAAAAAAAAAATATTTTTAAATGTATCTGTAAAATATATAGAAAAAGTATTAATGTATTCTTGTACAAAATTCAAAAATCTTTAATTTTCATAAGACATAAAATGCGAAAAAGATGGCATTTAATGGTATTTTTTGAAGAAAAACCATTATGAGCTTCAGGTAAACTACCATTTCCGGTTATCCGATTTACACCAAAATCTAATGGTTTCTTTTCATATTAGAATAGGGTATAAATACAAAGTTTCAAAATTTTCTGAATGATAGTATTTGAGTTAGAGCGAAGACAAAATCCCTACACATACACACATACATACATACATACATACATACATACATACATACATACATACATACACACACACATACACACATACAGACATCATCGTGAAAATGTTAAAATTGGATTCTAGGGACCTTAAAACGTGGTCATTTACTAAAATCTCGATATGTGATTTTTAACACGATCCCTATACCTCCCTTACCAAGGGTAGCGGGAGGTAAAAAATGATAAAACGAACAAATTTTATTACGAACAAGGTTTTAGTCCTAATTGTGTTCGTTGTAGCATACCTCATTGTGTTTTCAGTAAAATTATATCACCAACGCAACATAATCGCTGGCATTCTGAGCATCCGACTAAGTAAGCTACTAGCCAGTCGCCCGACTATCATAATGTTCTAATATATACTTTAGTCGGATGAGTAGGTAGTCGCTTACTTAGTCGGGCTTAGTCTAGAGCTCAGAATATCAGCCAATCTGTCTATATATTTTCAGTAAAATAATTTCACCCACAATATTATGTAAATTACTTTTATCTTACTTGTCCAAAATGAGGTAAATTGTAAAGAAACTCACAGCTGATAAAATTATTTTATTCACAATCGGTTAGTAATATTGCTTTTCTAACAGACAGTTGGAAAGTGACTTATTGTTTACTTCACTTCCCAACTAGATGGAAAAGACTTTCCCGGTTAGCTAAATATCAATTTCCAACTAAAATGTCATTGTGATTTTGACAATTCAAGTTGTAATAATAATGTTCATATTAAAAAGAACGCTTTATTTAACAATATCTTCTGGCAAAGCATAGAACTAAAAGTTGCTATGGTTACCACTACCAAACAAAGACCTGTCATCAGCCATAGTCCTCTATACTCCAGCCATCGTTTTAGTTGAATAATCGAATGATCTTCAATATTATCAAACAAAAAAAGTTGCCCCACGCATATCTTGTGGTTTTAAACACATTTTTATTGAACACAGCGAATAAATCACAAAGAATTAGTTTAACATAATGACAGGTAGAATCAGAGAGCGTCACGTAAAACAACGAGGGGAGGTTTGTTTGGAAGCATGATCTTTTATCTCTCTCTTGCATGTGATGTCAATTCTGTGTCTATTGATTGCATTGCATTAATAATATGAACTAGCTGTTGGACAAATACCTACTTTCTGTACAATACTGGCTTTATTAAACTTTATTTAACAACCAAAGTGTTAACATGAGTTTTGTACACATATACCGTATTTAAATCAAGGGCTACAGCCAGCATGTGTTATCATTATAATAATAATAATTAACATCACACTTGTAACCTACGCCGGTATTAATATAAATGTTAACTTATGAGTCGTTGACTCCTAAAACAGAATAAAATGTTAATATTAAAGCATGTGTTAGTTAGTTGATATGTTACAATAATATTATTTATGTAATTTTTTTTTTTTTCAGAATACAAACATGCAATAGCATGTGAAAACGAACCAATACAATTAGAATGTGATTTTCCCACTATTATTCAGGTGACTTCAGCAAATTATGGCAGACTTTCTCTAGGAAATAATTGTCCTAAATCAATAGTTCGAACAATAAATTGTAAATCACAAATTTCACCAGCTGTTGTTTCTCAACTGTAAGGAAATACATTTTTTTTTTATAGATATAAGTTGTATTTACGAAAGATAACTATTCGAGGTCACTCTTTGGAAAAATAATATATGCTCTATTTCCAGCTTAATTATTTTAAGTTTGACGCAAAATTGACAATGTAAAACAAGCTTTATTCGTAGTACACAGCAATAGTAATGTTCCGCATTAGAAAAAGAAAAGTTTTTTAATTTATGTTGTGTCTGATAAAGATTGTGGCGCTAGAGTTATTTTCGTGCCTGCTTTGACAGTTTAAGACGTCAAAATTTAATATACAGGGTTAGTTAAAAATATGGAGACGGCAATTTATTGTCGTTAATATTAATTTTAGGAAATTATGTTCAATACAAAAGTTTTTTAAGAAATTTTGATCTACATTTGAGAATACTCGATTTTTTTTTCTTCAATTGTTTTTGAGTTACGCTTGTCCGCGTAATTTTTTTAAATGGGAACCTATTAATTTTACTCTACCATTCGATAGAGTGTTTTTTTTTCTCTTTACAACAGTATGTTTGTTTTTTTATTTTTCCATTTATTTTAATAATATTTTTACAAGAAAAACAGTATTTACGAATAGTAGGTACATCTAAGATAGACAAAAGCGAAGCGATAAATAAACTCTAGCGATGTAATTTACTTAGTTATTAATTTGTTTTTAATGATAAGATTGTGACCGACAACTTTATTGAAAATAATTTTGTCTATCTTAGATGAACCTACTATTCGTAAATACTTAAACCGGTGTTTTTCCTTGTAAAAATGTTATTAAAATAAATTGAAAAATAAAAAAACAAACATACTGTTGTAAAGAGAGAAAAACACTCTATCGAATGGTAGAGTAAAATTAATAGGTTCCCATTTAAAAAAATTACGCGGACAAGCGTAACTTAAAAACAATTTAAGAAAAAAAAATTCAAGTATTCTCAAATGTAGATTAAAATTTCTTTAAAAACTTTTATATTGAACATAATTTCCTAAAATGAATATTAACGACAATAAATCGCCGTCTCCATACTTTTAACTAACCTGTATGTAATAACATGTTTATTGGTGGTGAATATGACGGACAGTATTATATTTGGGACCCAGCAAATACAGGGTGTTAAAAAATAAGTGTCATAAATTATGAGGGCATATAGTACTGACCAAAATGAGTAAAAAAATCTGATGTGGCCAACACAAAACCTCCCGCTATTGAATTTTTATTAATTTAAATATATACTTACGTATTTACTACCGCTGCAAACTGTTCCATTGCAGAAAACTATTGCTTTATTTACTATTTTCTTTTTAAAATGTCACTATTATTAATTTGAAGTGATTAGTTTTTTGACAGTGACATTAACTGTCAGTTACATTCATTTGAAATATGAACTGTGTAACAAACGAATTATTGTGTTTCTCTTAGGCTTCGCGACTAATAAAAAAAATTATTTTTAAATTTATGTGTAAAATATATAGAAAAAGTATTAATGTATTCCAGTAGAAAATTCAATAATCTTTAATTTTCATAAGACATAAAATGCGAAAAAATGGCATTTAATGGTATTTTTTGAAGAAAAACCATTATGAGCTTCAGGTAAAGTGTCATTTCCGGTTATCCGATTTACACCAAAACCTAATGGCTTCTATTCATATTAGAATGGGTTGGAAATACAAGGTTTCAGAATTTTCTGAATGATAGTATTTGAGTTAGAGTGAAGACAAAATCCCTACACATACACACATACATACACACATACACACACACATACACACATACACACATACAGACATCATCGTGAAAATGTTAAAAATGGATTCTAGGGAACTTAAAACGTGGTCATTTACTAAAATCTCGATATGAGATTTTTAGCACGATCCCTATACCTCCCTTACCAAGGGTAGCGGGAGGTAAAAAGTATAATCAACATGGGTCCGATCTTCAACTGTTTTTGAGAAAGAGGCCATTTTGTATTAGAATCGAAGAAAAACTGACTAAGATAGTGGTCGAACAAAATTTTGTCTATGCCAGTAAATAGACTATAAAAAAAAAACAATAAAATTTTATATGAAACATTTTTTTCACTTTCTATTAGTTACGAAGTTATTTGAGAACTAAATATTGGGAACGGTCGCCACAACTTTTATCTTAGTACAATTATTCGATTTTTTTTGAAAAAAATCTGTTGTGGCCAGCACAAGACCTTCCGTCAATTCGATGAATTTTGTACAAAACCCATACCAAAAGGTCCTTGGAACAGATTCTATATAATATCATGTAAAATCGAACACGAACACATACTGTTTTTTACAAATTCCATACTAAAAGTTCATTTGAAAAGGTTCTTTAAATCCAATAAAATTATAACATAAACTACACTAAGTAATGTCCTTCCATCTTCTCTTTGGCCTTTCTCTGCATGACACTTGCGAGTAACAATATGACATACCAATTTTAGATCCTATACTTTTCATATTTGGTTTTGCACTTGCAACTGACATCTGTCAATTAATTTTTTTTGAATAATTATCTCAGCTGTTTCCATAATAAATTGCAAAGCAGACTAATTTTTGAAAATTAATTTCTTTATAATGCTTTAAATTTACATCTATTTAATATGAAGGAAAATGTATAATTAAACCGTATAGAGAAGAGTATTTTCTTTAATATACATAATAACAAAATGTCAAAAAGTAATATTTAACTGCGTTTTTTTAAGAAAAACTGTTAAAAACTTCAAAAAAGGGTACTTCCGGTGGATCGATTATAACCAAAATCTAATCAACTCTTCATATGGATGTACAGAAGAGGAATACGAAAGAATTATAATTTTTAGAATTGTAGTATTGGAGTTATCGTCGGAGAAAAATTTGTCACACACGGACACACATACACACACACACACACACGGACACACGCACACACACACACACACACACACACACACATACATACAGACATCATCTTAAAAATAGTAAATTTGTATTGTAGGGACCCTAAAACGTGCTTAGTCATTAAAAACTCACAACCGAATTTTTTGACCAAAGACAATACCTTCCTTACCTAAAGGTGACGGAAGGTAAAAAAATTAATTAAAACACTTGGTGATGTCCACGAAATAAATATGACATCACCAAGTGTTTTAATTAATTTTTTACTCCATGTTCCACCAAATGTCGACAACGTCCTCAATTAATACTAATAAAAAAAATCTGTTGTGGCCAGCACAAAACCTTCCGTCAATTCGATGTATTTTGTACATATCCTATACCAAAAGTTCCTTGAAAAAGATTCTATATATCCTGTATAATTGTAACAAGAACACACTATTTTTACATATCCATACTGAAAGTTCCTTTGAAAAGATTCTAAAATCTAATAAAATTTTAATACGAATACGAACGTACATTATGTATTGCACTTAACACTTCCTCCTGCTTCAACTTTTCCTATTTTATTAGAAGTCACTGTTTCTTACTCTTCTCTTCTACTCATTCCTGTCAAAAGCACCTTCGTGACACAGTTCTTCCTCTCTCAAATCTTCTGCTATACGGACTGTATATGCCTTTCTCGTACTTCTGGCATTATAAGTTCCTATCTTGAGACGAGGCCGCAAATGCAAGTCACTGGCGAGGGACACTCTGTCACTTATATCACTTTCAAATCATATACTTTCCACTTTGGTTTTGCACTTGACGCTGACATCTGTCAATTAGATTTTTTAGAATATATATGTTGTTTTCATAATTTTTGCAAAGCTGACTAATTTTCGAAAGTTAATCTCTCTTAATCTCTCTATAACTCTATATCTATTGAATATGAAGGAAAATTTATAATCGAACCGTATAGAGAATAAGATATTCTTTCTATTGATAATCACATAAAATGTCGAAAATGATATTTAACTGCGATTTTTCAAGAAAAACTGTTAAGAACTTCAAATAAGGGTACTTCCGGTTGACCAATTATAACCAAAATCTAATCAGCTCTTCATAGGGTTGTAAGGAAGAGGAATACGAAAGAATCATAATTTTTAGAATTGTAGTTTTGGAGTTATCGTCGGAGAAAAATTTGTCACACACACACACACACGGACACACACACAGACACACACACGGACACACACACACACACACACAGACACACACACACACACACGGACACACACACACACATACAGACATCATCGTGAAACCAGTAAAATCGTATTGTAGGGACCTTAAAACGTGCTTATTCATTAAAAACTCACCACCGAATTTTTTGACCAAAAACAATACCTCCCTTACCTAAAGGTGATGGAAGGTAAAAATTGAGTGGAATACCCCATTCTTTCACATTTCCCTTCTTTACATCCATAAAGATCTGATTAGATTTTAGTTATAATAGGGTATTCTCTCATAATTGCCAATATTAAAAAAATTATTAAAAATATCAAAGTTGGTCGGTACATAAGAGGAAAAAACTAAAAAACACATTATAAATTGATTGTTGTAAAAGATATAAAGCATTGAAAATTTAATGACGTACTAGTTGTACTATCAAAAGGAGATCAGTTGAAATCCCTACTTCATGTCTGAATGTGGTAACACACCGCATCTTAAGTACGTACATACTCGGGTGTACTTTGAATCATTCGGGAGTGTTCGTAGTACAGCTACATGGGTGTCCTGAGTTTTTGTGCTACTCGCTGTCAGCTACTTGCTTGTTTATTGTTATTTGATCATTATTTTAAAAATATTTGTATTACCTACATTAAATACAAAATGAAGTATCTAACCATTAAGAAAATGCAATAAATTTTATCAGAACTATATAAATGATTTGAATGTGTACTTACCACAAATAATTTGGCAAAACAGGAGTATTTCTTTAAGAAATAATATTATAAAACTCGAACAGAAGAAACAAAGCAATAAACGTAATAAATGAACTACAATCTCCAACCCAAATTCAAAACATTTCAAAACAAAACTTATCAGTCGACTTACGATACAAGCGCCACCATTAGTTTGAGATTATCAAAATGTTTGTGTAGTACAATGAAAAATGTGTAATCAATTACACATATTAATTATCTTATAATTTTCTTCAGTTTTTTAGTAATAGTATGTAAGATTATAATGAAATATATTTTATTTACTACCTTTTTCAATATTTCTCAGAAAGCTATGAACGACTGCTTGTATACCACTAGTACTGTACTACTACTACTACTAGTACGTCACGTGACACTACAAAATCGAACTTTGAAAATTAATATCTCGCTTAATAATTGGAATTTTTAACTTGGTTTTCACAAGTACTTTTAGATATACTTGTACTTTAATTTTAAAAAAAGAGATAATACCCTATTGAACAACCGGAAGTACCTTTATTTGAAGTTATTAACAGTTTTTATTGAAAAAAAAAAAACGCAGTTAAGTATCATTTTTTGGCATTTCATGTGAATATCAATATGAGAGAATATCTTATTGTCTATATGGTTTGATTATACATTTTCCTTCATATTCAATAGATATAGTCTTAAAGAAATATAAAGAAATTATCTTTCATAGATCAGCCAGATAGAAAAAAGCTGGAGAAATGGACAGATGTTAGTGTCAAGTGCAATTTACATAGTGTATGTTCGTATTATAATTTTATTTGATTTATAGAATCTTTTCCAAGGAACCTTCGGTATGGAATTTATAGAAAATAGTGACGGAAGGTAATGTGCTGGCCACATCAGATTTGTATTAATAACTCTGATACCAGTTGCTCAAAAATTTTGAAACTTATAATTAGTATGGATGTATTACTTATTTAGATGCACGTATTTTTATACTACCTTTGTTTCTTTATCTCAACTACTAAACCAAAGGCGTCTCATGTAGGAAAGTCAGAAAGTTTCTCGTCGTTATTTTGAACCTGTTAATATATTTTTTCTTCCTTGTACGAAGTAAAGGAAGTATTGCAATCGTGAAAAACTTCGGTTTCCAGATTTCAACGGCAATATCCATTTTAACCATCCCTGAATCCATTTTGACTAATTTCGTTGTGATGTCTGTACGTACGTATCTCGCATAACCGAAAAACGGGAAGCCGTAGAATGTTAAAATTTTGTATTTAGGACTGTTATAACATCTAGTTGTGCACCTCCCTTTTTGGTCATTACATAACTTATATCAATGGGAATAATATAATAGATTTTAGTTCAAATGGTCTACCAGGAAGTGGTACTTTACTTGAAGCCTATAATAGATTTTAATGAAAAACTATATTAAAATATAATCCAAAACTTTTCAAATATAGTATATAATACTTTTTTATATCAATGGGGATAACATAATGGATTTTAGTTAAAATGGTCTACCCGGAAGTGGTACTTTACTTGAAGACTATAATAGATTTTAATGAAAAACTATATTAAAATAAAATCCAAAACTTTTGAAATATGGCATATAATACTTTTATATAAATGCGAACAACATAATAGATTTTGGTTAAAATAGTCTAAACGGAAGTGATACTTTACTTGAAGCTGTTATCAGTTTTTCTTGAAAAAAAAGGCGTTATTTTAATTTTAACAATAAATGCTTCAAATAAAAGTTCTAGAGCATTGAATTCTGCGTCCTAAAAATCAAGTATGATTAAATTACCTCTTTGTATAAGCGAGATATGTAAATTAAAAAATTAAGTAAAGTAAAGTAATTAACTTTGCTATGAATTAGGACAAAAAATAACAAAAAAATAAAGAATTTAATGACAATGTCAAATTATGTCAAATACGTGCAATTTTATGATTGGGTCTGTTATAATACATATTTTAATTATTAACAAAATATGTATATTGTAACAGGCGTACAAGGAAGTCATGTGGTGTCCACAACAGATATTTTTCATTTATAATTATAAAATATTATGTACATACAAAATAAAAATACACAAATAAGGGATACTCTTGTTAATATTTGATAAGAAACATATTTATCATTCGTTATTATAAAATTTTAATTTGAATAATATTAAATTATCAAACAGATAAATCGTCATTTAAAATTTAGGTGCCGTGACGTTTCTTACCAGCTCTAATGTAGATTACTGTTTAATTTTATGGAAGATCGGTAACCACACGATTATTTTATAAAGGTGTCTTTGGTTGTGAGAGTGTGAATCCTCTGTGCGCTTTATATTCAATTTCTACCAATCAGAAAAATTTGAAGGTATTCTTGCTCTGTACTAAAATGGAAAGAACTCATTAGATTTTCATTCAATCGATCAAGTTAGTTCTCATCATTAGTTTTTCTTGGAAAAATATCATCAAATATGCAAATATCATTACCCATTTTTTATATTACTGCAAGAGTGATGGTATAAAAAATAGCGAAAATAGAATCTTATTTGTAAAAGAATCTTTACCAGTTATTAATAATTAACTTTGCGAGAAATAATTAAAGCGAAAATTTTAAATGATGTTTTTAAATGTTAATGTATGTTAAGAGTACATGCTTCTTAAACATATTTACTTACTTGTAAAATTACATATGACTTACATCAATATTTTACATAATCCGTTTCTATAAACATATGTAAATAAACTGCATAAGTAAAAATGATTTTTTTTTGTATAAAATATTATATTCTTAATTTGTAAATATGCTGAGAAGAGTTTCGAACAAGTCTGTTATCAATAAAAACTCGTTTTATAATATCCTGAATCGTATATTGTTGTAAAATGAAAATTATATTTATTTATCTACATATATTTTGTGTATCAAAGGAAATAAAAAAATGTTTGTTACCAATTAACATCAATTTTCTTGGAAGACATATGAAACATTGAAAAAAGTTTCATTTTCCATTAAATTAACTACATTAGAGGCCCTAAAATTGAAAATGAAACTCCACTTTAAATCAGCTTCATAGAACCCCATTGCTTTAGGAAACCTGAAACATATTCAGTTTGTATTAATTGTACTTCTTGAAATTAAAGAAATGTTTAAATTGAAATAGTTATGTAAGTATTAAATGCAGTTTACTGCTAGAGGAATGTTGAGGTATCCAATATTATTATCCAAAAGTTTCATAATAAATATAAAGTCAATTTACTTTTAAAGTTTGTTCTAAAAGTGAAAATAGCGTTTCATAATGTCACTTTAAGTTAAAGTTGTCAGTTCCTTTACGGGCTTAAAGTGAAAATTAGCTAGTCAGTTCCGGTTCAACATTTTTGAGAAAAATGTTTTCTTTCACTTCATTCACATTAACCTAACCTATAAAACTGAGCTCGCCTTTACTTGTATTACCTATTCAAACAAACGAGAACTACATGCATGTGATGCGTGAATTTGCGGGTTAGTTTTAGCACAGCAATAATTTTTAACTAAACATTTTGTTCTAAAATTATTTTCAAACTTTAGAATTAGGTACTTTCTCTCGGTACTCTCGACTTTGCCTCCATTAATAATTTTTTTAATAATCGTATCTAATAGTACATAAAATTCTAAGAACAGCAGTACAATCGCGATTAAAAAATTCCAAATAATATTTGAGATATTTATTATTAAGTTTTCCATGAATATCATCAACTTGATACTTGACCTCTTCAAACAATTAATATGAAAATATACGTATATATCGAGTGTTGTTTATCATTACTAAACATAAAATATATAATTTCAATTCCTTAACTACAGAATACATTTCTATTATTAGCAATAGTTAAATAGATATGTATATGTTTAAATGAAGCAGTAAGTAAATGGATAAAAATCCCAAAAAAAGTAACTTTTTTCGCTATTTTTTTTATTTTTTTTTTAAATATATGTTAAATAAGTAAATAACTAAAACTTAGTCTTTTGCGTATCCCCTGGTACGTGTACTACATGTTGAGAACCGCTGTTTTATTTCAAAAGTTTGACCTTGAGTTATGTTTTGAGGTAACATTATATGATGATCATACTGACTATAAAACTTAAGGGATGGGGGACAAAGCAATGGTTTTTCCAAAAATATCACTGCCTTACAAACTTTTCTAATCTTTACATTATGCTTATTTTTATTAATTATATTCTGGCAACAATTTTATCAACGAAACTGAAAATAAGAAAATACGAATGAACAAAAAATTATGAATTACAATCCCAGTACAAGGATACCCCTAATTCCAGTATTTTATAATACCCAGTTGAACTGAACCTTAGATTACAATACGCCGAAAAGAAAACAAACGCCTTTATGACCAATGACACCTGGCGAGGAAAGTGTACTTGTACTTTGCACGTGTTTTTACGAGAAATGTTTAATACCAATTTCTTAGAATGTTTGATACCAAATTTCCCAAATTGTTATACCTGTAACTACATATTTTAACAATGTCCCTTACATTTCACTTTATTGAGATAAAGTTTTACTTTCATTATACATCGCATAATAGATACATAAACTTTTATCTTTTGTAGTACATATTTTCCAAATTTTTGTTTATATACGATACCATAATTTTTTTATTGGCATTTAATGATAATACTACAAAATGTTTTATTTTAATTCGCAGGAAAAGTATTTTTACATAAATTATGGATACAAAGTTTGAGAAGAATTAAATCTTCGATTTTTATACTTTTACTATTTCTGTACAAAATAATTATATAACTGATTTGTTAGTATTAATAGTTTACATTATTTGCATTTAATATATTCCTATTTCTATATGCATTATGTATTCATATGTTTGAATGAAGTGAAATATTTAGGCGAATAAGAAGTACGTCCGTTGAACAAGTACAATATGGTTGTTTTAAACCGGGACACAGACCGGGAATTTCCCTAGGATCGTAAAATCTTTGTCTGCATTCCGTAAAATTCTAAGAATCACAATAGATTATTTAAAAATGAAAAATACTGTATATTTGAAGGGAACGTTACTTTGTTATAATAAATTAATTTAATAAATAAAACTGAAGTACATTGCTAATGTGGAGAATGCACCACAAATGTAACTTTTTTGCTATTTGAAAATTGGAAATATTTTCCAAGATATAGTCAGTTGTACCAATATTTTAATTGAGAATTAATCAAAAAATAAATTAAAATCAACATATTTATACATATAAAACATGTATATTATAAAATAAAGGTTGATTTTATTTTAATTAAAATATTGGTGCATTAAAATAACATAAAAATTCTAAATTTATGTTTCTTTCATTTCATCCCACCTACATTGTAAATTCATTTAAAAGTTATATTTGGATTATTTAGATGAATAAGGAATACATCATATTTACATAAATTAATGTTTTTGGAACACAACTATGAAAGTAGAAAATTACAAAATTTGAAAAATTAATATCTCTCTTATTTATATCAATTTTCGAACAGGATTTACAGAAATATTCTCAATTTTTGAAGCACTTTTAGAATATATGTTTTAAAAAAATCCTTTGAACTGAAGTCGAGAGTCTTGTCGAGACTCAAGACTTTCTCGACAAGACTTGATACTGGTCTCGTCTCGTCTCGACTTTTCTAGTCGAGACCAAATGATGGTCTCGTCTCGACAAGACCAAGACGAGACGAGACCAAGACCAAGACCGGTCTTGGTCTTGTGGCAACACTAGTTATGGATAAATTTGATAAAAAAAAAACAGGTTTTAACTTAAAGTGAAAATTTTTAACATAAATTGATATTGTAACATATAATAGATATTTACACACCAAGTGAGCTAGGGTAATGTTTATTCATGAGAAGAAAGTTTCTTCGAGTGAATAAACATTCTTAACTCACGTGGTTTGTACAATATTTTAACGTATGTCTCATAAGTATTGGCACAAATTTCAAAATTTTTTTTTTGCAAAAAATTATGCTTTTACTTGAAGTGTTGTAGTACATAATAATTAACAGTTTCATTAGCAACTAATTATAAACTTAAATTAAATAAAGAGGTCCGTGGTTCTTCTACAAGGCGCAACTTTCTGCATACTTCTATCATTAGGTTTTGGACGGTATTTAAATCGATTTCTCGAACTTTTCTATATACTCTGCGTCGCAGTACCTCCTCATTTTAATCTTCCTATCCTCCATCGTAAACTTTACGAGATAAAAGAGCCCAAAAATCTTCTATGGGACGAGCCTGGGGATGGTTAGGGGGATTGTCATTCCCCGGAACAAATGGTATGTTTCGGTGTGCTGGGCAAGTTTGATCCTGTCTTGTATGGGGTCCCGTGGCCTCGTGCCTGAGTGTCTGGTCGCGAACCTGGGGGAACCGGGTTCGATCCCGACTGACGCCAAATATTTCCAATTTTAAATGGCACAAAAGTGACCCCTGTGGTGCACTCTCCACGCTAGCTATGAGTGCCCGTGAGGTGACGCCTGGTAAGCGCCCACACGGTAAAATATATCGTCATCATTACCGATGTCTACATGTGTTGTAGATACTGGCACACCCAGAAATGGGTAATATGCCGAGATGATATATATATATATATTTTTTATTTTTTTGTATAGTGACAAGATGCGAGGTCTGGGCACAACATAATATCGTCTTCAGCATGTTCTTCTTCATTAAAATTAACCAATTTCGTTAGGCAATTATGGATGTACCGTTGACTAACCATTGCTTCACCACTCGGCCCACATAAAGCCTGAATGCACCCCTTATGGAAATACGGAAATGGCGCAGCAAACCAACACCTTATCTGCGAATTTGGATTTTTGTTTATATCTGACATTGACATTGAGACATACGTTATTCAATTTTGACGAAATAGTAATAAATACTATAGTGACTGTATATACATAGTGTGGCGAATAGGGGTATCAATTTTGATTGGTCGGCGCGAATTTGCCTAAATATGGCGGATATTATGCCGACAAAGTGACTGTCAGTTAGGAAAATCAATCATAATCGTTGTCAAAAGACGAACGAGTTTATCTAATTCAGTGTTATGGCAAAGGTAATAAAGAGATCCGTTGAGTTTTTAGATTTATGTTGTTAGAGTCATTGTTAATGTGTAACATTTCAAGCATGAGTCTTTTAGTTGACTTCTGTGTCAAGAATTTTTACGATGTCAAAATTGAACTCATGGCCAAGTGATTCCACATGACTAACTAGAGCGCATTTGCTATTATTTGTGTTTCTATTAATACAATTTCTTTTATGTACTTTTATTTTTGTGTTTAGATTTCGTTTCGTCTGCCCAGTATACTGCGAAAGACAGTCTCTGTATGGTATTTTGTATATTACGTGTGTCCTGTAATCATCATCAATATCAGCTTTAAGTTTTCTAAATAAAGTTCCAACAGTTTTAGTTTGCTTAAAGCCTAAATTAATATCGAGGGTGTTGAGAACAAATGTTTCAACTGCATCATGGCTATGCCATCTATATATGTCATAGAATAATAATTCTTAATGTTTTGTTGTTTATTTTCATTTATCCTATTATTATTAAAAAAAAAAACCGAACGTGCAAAAGGATGTCTAAGTCTCAGTCTTTCAAGTCCATTCTCTGAATCTCTCAAAAGAAAAGCGGTTATGAATCTAAACAGTGTGTAAGTAATCACACATCTTATTGCTATTGTAAAGCTAACTTAAAATACATTTCGAAAATATGAATATATACAGGATGTTAAAAAATAAGTGTCTCAAATTATGAGGGCATATAGTACTGACCAAAATGAGTAAAAAAAGTATAATCAACATGGGTCCGATCTTCAACTGTTTTTGAGAAAGAGGCCATTTTGTATTAGAATCGAAGAAAACCAGACTAAGATAGTGGTCGAACAAAATTTTGTCTATGCGAGTAAATAGACCATAAAAAAAACAATAACATTATATGAAACATTTTTTTCACTTTCTAATAGTTACGAAGTTATTTGAAAACTAAATATTGACCAAGGGCGCCACGACTTTTGTATTAGTACAATTATTCGATTTTTTGTAAAAAACAAAAACACATCTAAGATGACCTCTCAAAGGCAAACAAAATGTCCCATTTAATCAAAGTCGTAACTCTTACAGTTTTCGAGATAGCAGAGGTAAACACCGAAAAAACTCATTTTTCATTTCCTTATATCTCGAAAACTATTGAAGATCGGACCCATGCTTTTTTAACTCATTTTGGTCAGTACTATATGCCCTCATAATTTGGGACACTTCTTTTTTAACACCCTGTATATATACCATTACATTTGAAAATTCAACGATGATTCCGCTTCCGGCGGAACCGAAAGTATAAACCCGGATCTTCTCACACCAAAAGTGGCATTTAACAGCTATTTGTCCCTATTTTTTCAATCACGTTGTAGAGCAAATCGATTTTTTACTTCAAATGCCTGCCTAGCCTGTATTTTTAATACAGCATTTAATTGATCCTCTATTTTGAAATTCTATACGAAATAACTATATACAAACCTCATCCACCCCACCATGGCCCCCCTGGGACACACCCTTATTTTTTGCACACTTTCCCTGTTGCATTGAGCCCTGTTGCCCCCTGTGGCGTCGGCAAGTAATTGCCCTAGCGGTGATAATTGACATATTGAGTGCGTCAGTGACGAGTGGCCGCTTCCTGACAAGGGTGCGAGGTCCTGGGTGGCCTTGCCTCGCTTTGCCCATGCCACCCTAGGGCACGTGCCGCAGCAGCTTGTATGGTGTTTACTGATCAGGGTAATACGGACGTGACTAAAAGGTGTTTGTGTTTGCGTTATGAGTTGTTCATGGTTATTATAATATTGTATACAGTATTAGTCACAGTCGTTGATGGTACTTATTTAAACATAGTTGTAATCTTTTTTACTGTTAAGGTGGATTTAGAACAAACGCAGACCATAGAACATAATTTAGCACAGATTAATTTAGCATAGGAAACATAGAATTTTGTCAGGGGGTTTTATAAAGTCACTAGTGATTCAGTCGAGACGAGACGAGACGAGAAATTGATTGTCTCGTCTCGTCTCGTCTCGTTTCAAATCCATAAAACTGTGTCTCGTCTCGAAATATTTCTCGTCTCGTTTAATAGAAATTTAATATGTCCATTTTAGTCCCATAAACTAATTATTAAATTTATGTAATTTTCTATTAATTGTAATTTGAACAAAAAGATAAATACTTATCGTTTTATCTGCCAGAATTTGTTATAACCTAAAACTTGTGCGAATTTTAATGTTATAATTTTATTAATTTAATATTTATCTAGCATTTTCTAATCTCTTATAAAACACTGAAAAGTAAATAACGCTAAAAATCTTTATTTTCAAGTGACTTGAAAAGTGTCTTTGTAAGTGACCTTACAAATTTATTTACACAATCAAGTTTTGCGTGAATTAAAATATCCAAGTGTCAAAATTTAAGTTATAGTTACATTAAGATTTCAATTACTTCTATATTCCATTTTGCCATTTTTACCTCTCGCTAAGAGAGGTATTGGATTCATGTTAAAAATCACATCTCCAGATTTAAGTGAATAAGCACGATTTAAGGTCCATATAAACCGATTTTAACATTTGTACGATGATGTCTGTCTGTATGAGTGTGTGTGTGTGTGTGTGTGTGTGTGTGTGTGTGTGTGTGTGTGTGTGAGTGGATGTGTGTAACTATGTGTGTATGTGTGTATGTTTGGAGGAACTATTACTCAAAAACTATAAGACATAAGACCTGTTTAACTATGAATTCCTCAATCCTACTTCCTACATTCCTGGGAAGAGCTGAAAAGGTTTGGGTAACAATTGAACAACCGAAAATAGTAGTTTTTTTAAAAAAATATTCTAAATATTATTTTTTGAAAATATTTTATATTACGCATTTTGAAGAACAAAATTTTACGTCTGATACATTTCAATTTTGTATTAATATCTTCTATAAATTTAGATATAAAGACGCTATAATATATAGAATATCGGGATATAACAAGTCGAGTAGGCGAAACTACATTAAGGAAACCAGTTGACAAATTCAAATGTTTATAACATAATTTGTAAATGACAGATATCAGTGTCAAAAATAAAAAGTTTTAGTTACATTCTGAAAGCTGTTTCTAGGAAGTACATTTAATCTTTCTTATTGTTTTATTAATTAAATATTTAAAATTATAGGTAATCTGCATATTATCCATTAGAAATACCGCCAATCTTGTTAATGAATTGAATCTCTGACAAATAGGAACTTCCTCATACAATGAAAAATTGATATAATTAGAATTGTATGTGTGCAGAAGACATGTTAAATACAATAAAATACAATATTTAGGTAAAGTTCTGTAATTTTTTTGTTACAAACGACGGTTCGATAGCGAAGTGCAATATATCACTTATACAGTGTGTCCCACTTAGAGGTGCCACCATTGGGATCTCGAGAACTATAAGAGATACGATGTTTGATCATTGAAAAGAGAAAAAAATAATTATTTTTTTGAGACTGAAATCAGATATGAGTTCCATTTAAAAAATATAAGTTTGTGTTAAATCTCGAAAATTTACGGATATAAAAAGATATTTTGTACGCCACTGGTTACCTAATTAATAAAAATATCTATCTTTTGTATTTGAAACGTTTTTCTCAATTACTAATAGTTTAGAAATTATTTGAAAAAGAAAAAATCAACAATATTCAGTTTTTTGTCATTATCTAGTGCCCTATGAGAATTTTTGGAAAAACAAAAGCACATATGAGATGGCCTCCCAAAGGCGCACAAAAAGTTCCATTTAACCGACATCGTATCTCTGATAGTTCTCGAGATCGCAATGGTGGCACCTCTAAATGGGACACACTATATCAGGCATCGGCAACCTTTTTTGGCTGCGGGTCAAATTCAATCAAAATATGACTATTAAAGAAACGATTCGGGTCACTAGGTCTTTCAATTTTAAAGCAGTCTTTTAGTGTATAATAAGATAAATCTTATTAAGCAAATAATGACAATATTCTTTTAAACTTTAAACAAAAAAATAAAATTATCATTCTACTTTTTATAAAAACAAATATAGGTATGTAATTGTCAATTTTTAGAATTTTTAGATCATTAATTTATGAATTTTATTTAAAAAACTTAGTCATCGACCAACACAACAAATTAATTTCATGTGTGAAAATATTTGCTTACATTGATAAGTAGAACCGAAAGCGCCAAAATGGCAAAGCCAATTTTTGAATTTTTTTCAAATGGTAAGATTCGTTCGGACAATGTCGCTGATTATTAATCTTATTTATATTTTCTCAAAGTGTTCCATGTTTATGTTTTATAGTTTACTTTTTAGAATTATACTCCTATTTTTTTTTATTCAAAATATAAGTGGGTCACCAGTAATTGTCAAATGGGTCACTTGGTGACCCGCGGGTCATAGGTTGCCGACGTCTGCACTATATAATATAAAATGGAAATGGCGAGAGGTCTTGTGCTGGCCATAACAGATTTTTCAGTTTAATATCGATAACTTATAACACTACTTGTATCAAAAATCTGTTGTGGCCAGCACAAGACCTCTCGCCATTTCCATATAAGGCTATATAAGTATTGTATTGTACTTCGCTATCGAACCGTCGATTTATAACAAAAAAATACAGAACTTTACCCAAATATTGTTTTTTATTATATTGAACATGTCTTCTGCACACATATAATTCTAATTATATCTATTTTACATTGCATGAGGAAGTTCCTATTTGTCAGAGATTCTTCCAATTTATTAATCAGATTGGCGGTATTTCTGCTAGATATATGCATTTTACCTATAATTTTAAATATTTCATTAATAAAATAATAAGAAAAATTAAATATACTTCCCAGAAAAAACTATCAGAATGTCACTAAAACTGTTGATTTTTGACACTGACATACATATATCTCGTCTCGACAGAATCACTAAAAGTCACACAAAACACAGTAAAAATAAGAAGTAAAACAAGAAGTACCTCTCATTTTGAAATAATAATAAGAAGATAAACATATGTTTGGCTTTATGAAATATTTTATAATTTTTGTCAGATTTGATTTCGAGTTCTTGTTATTATTTAGTTTTGTTATTTATGATTAAATTTTTACAAATAAGTTTGATGTCATCCATTTTAACCAACAAATGACTGACATACGTGTTTCAACCTCGTAGCGGTATTTACAAATATTTATTCGAACTACCACGAAATGTTACGAAAAACGCGCACAGCACAGACATAGAAAACTGAACATTGGTTAATTCCTTTGCTGTTCTAAATTATGTTCTGTGCGCTATATCTCTAATAAATGAATACATTATTTTCCGTATGACCAAATTGTGTGTTTTCTATCTTAAATTATGTTCTGTGTTCTGTGTTCCTTATAAATCCACCTTTACTTCGAAAATTTAAAAAATTTGATTAAGCCAGCACCTTTCTTTCTGCCATTTTAATGAGAATAAATTAAATGCTATATCAAAAATACAAATGCTACAATGATACATAAAAAATTCTGTTGTCGCCATTCTCATATTAAACAATATATAAGTACATATTGTATTTAATATTTCTGGTATACACACAAAAATTATAATTGCGTCTATTATTAATATACAGGATGTCTCTTAAATAGGGGGACATGGCTTAACCACAGATTCCTGAGGCTAAAATAAGACGATTTAATCTAACTTGCTTCTATCGGAAAGTGTACCATTTAGCCAGAATTCTGCTTCAAAGTTCTTCAAAAAAAAAAAAAAAAATTAATTTTGCTTATAATAATCGGACGCTTTATTTGATTTGGATGAAATTTGGTATGACAGTTTATATGGTTATAAGTCATCTTATAAGGTGATACTTGTTATTATTAATGAACCCCTAGTGTATGAAACTTAGGTGTCCCAACATTGATTGGACCGTAACTTTTTAATGGCCACGCAGATTACCTAAAATTATTTTTTTTTTCAGAAAAATACATTTAATACTAAACTTTTCTCCCTCTATGTAATTTGTGATATCTGTTACGGTTGACACATAAAATAATAAAATCTGAATGTCTGTCCCGCTAAATTTTTAATATAAATTTTATCTAGCAGTCTGTCCAAATGCCAAACATTTAATTTTTAATGACAGTAACGAGTTATCAATCTTCACAACTTGTTTAGTAGTAAGCTAAGATATGTAATCGTTTTATTTATAATAATGGTAGTAAAATATTATTAGGCCGAACAAACGGATGTTACTAATTTTAGAATATTGCGAAGAAAATTTTTGACAACCCATGAAACAATTGTTACTGTCATTAAAAATTAGTTGTTTGACATTTGGATAGACTGCTAGATTAAATTTATTTTAAAAATTTAGCGGTGCAGACACTCAGGTTTTATTTTTTTCTGTGTGAACCGTAACAGATATCACAAATTACACAGAGAGAGAAAAGTTTACTATTGAATGTATCTTTCTGAAGAAAAATAATTTCACGTTTTCGGCATAACCATTAAAAATTTACGGTCTAATTAATGTTGGGACACCTAAGTCTCATACACTAGTGGTTCACAATTAATAACAAGTATCATCTTGAAAGATGACTTATAATTATATAAACTGTCACACCAAATTTTATCCAAATCGAAAAAACGTCCAATTATTATAAGCAAAATTAATTTTTTTTTCGAAGAACTTTGAAGCAGAATTCTGGCTAAATGGTACACTTTCCGGTAGAAGCAAGTTTGGTTAAATCGTCTTAAGCCTTAGGAATCTGTGGTTAAGCTATGTCCCCCTATTTAAGAGACACACTGTATTTCGATATTTTTTAATTCATTCTATAAATAAGTTTCCTCCTACTCTTCTAAATGTTCGAGATTCTTCAAATTCATTGACGAGATTGGCGGTATTACTAATGAGTATATGTCATAGGTACGTGTCTATGTATCCATAATTTTAAATAATTAATTAATAATAATCTTCAGTACTATATCTGGATTTTTGACACTGACATTTTTCAGTCAATTACAAACATTTTGTTTTTCAACTGATTTCCTTGGAATTATTTGGGCTCTTAGATTCATTACAACAACGGATTATTTTATATAGGTATATACTTCTTTATTTCTAAATCTATACAAGATATAATAAAAATGTTCAATTTATCAGATAGAGAATTTCTTTAATATTTGTAATAACATAAATTTCCAAAAAATAATATATTCAGCTCTTCCCATTAATGTCAGATTAAGGAATACGTGGTTAAATTGGTCTTTAGTCTTATAGAATTTGAGAAATCGTCTCTCCAACATATACACACATATCCACCCACACAAACACACACACACACACATCATTGAAAAACTTTTAAAATTATATTCCTGACCTTAACATGTGCTTATTCACTAAAATCTGGATAAGCTATTTTTAGCATGAATCCAATACCTCTCTTAGTGAGAGGTAAAAAATTGTTTTGCTATATACTTATACATATACAGTATGTTAATGAATACGTGTATAAATTAATACTGAAATTAATTACTGAAGGGGTAGGTCACATCCAACTAAAATTAAGGTAAATATTTTTTACTCTTTAATGAGCTTAAAGTTCGAAAACGGTACTTTTCTGGGCATGAGTTCATTAGTAAAATTAATCTATTTTGCATACCCTACTATACACAGGCTGTTGTGGCTAGCACTTCGTTATCGAACCGTCGTTTTATAACAAAATATTACAGAACTTTACCCAAATATGTTTTTTTTTTGTATTTAACATGTTTTCTGCACATATATAATTCTAATTATATCTATTTTTCATTCTATGAGGAAGTTCCTAAATGTCGGACATTCTTCCAATTCATTAACCTGATTGGCGGTGTTTCTGATGGATATATGCATTTTACCTATAATGGGCTACTTGCGTACCTTTTTTTTATTTAATATTTTTGAAGAGCAGGTAAAAACTTGCTACCCATATTTTTTCTTTTGACAAAATTTTTATTAATTAGCCAGAAAAAAAAATAATGAAATTAGATTATTTGAATTCCCGCCATGTATGACGTTGAATTACGCCGCACCAATGAATGGTTGTAAAGCCATAGCGTTTGTTTGTACGGGTAATGTAGATCTCCTATTTGACGTTTCAACAATAGTTTGGAGGTTAGTATTTTAGTTTGTCTTTTCGATATCGATATTTTAAATTACATATACCTACCTATGTGTTTATTTGTGAAGTAATGTCAAATTCAAATTAAAACTTTCTCGCACGACATGCCATCTATACGTTACATTTTTAAACATGGTTTCCTTTTCGAGTTCAATATAATGACGTCACAGAAAATTTTCTTTCTTAATTTACTAAAAAACAAATAATTTTTTAAAAATTTATATTTTTATTTATGTTTTCAACATAACATTACGTATATAGTGATAGAAATTGGATTTTCAATACCACGCAAGTAGCCCATTTCAAATATATAATTATTAAAACAATAAGAAAGATTAAATGTACTTCCCAGAAAAAGCTATCAGAATGTCACTAAAACTGTTGATTTTTGACACTGACATACATATATCTCGCCTCGACAGAATCACTAAAAGTCACACAAAACACAGTAAAAATAAGAAGTAAAACAAGAAGTACCTCTCATTTTGAAATAATAATAAGAAGATAAACATATGTTTGGCTTTATGAAATATTTTATAAATTTTGTCAGATTTGATTTCGAGTTCTTGTTATTATTTAGTTATTTATGATTAAATTTTTACAAATAAGTTTGATGTCATCCATTTTAACCAACAAATGACTGAGACATGTTTCTATCATTTACAAATTATGTTATAAACATTTGAATTTGTCAAGTGGTTTCCTTAGTGCCTTAGCCTCTGCGATTAGATTATTCTATATATTATAGTGTCTTTAACTCTAAATCTAAACAAGATATAAAAAATTTAAGTGTATTAGATGGAGAATTATGTTCTTCAATTTTTGTACTAACAAAATTTCCAAAAAATTGTATTTAGAAGAATTTTTCTAAGAAACTACTACTGGCGGTTGTCCAATTGTTACCAAAAGCTCTTCCTAAGTACGTCAGATTGAGGAATTCATAGTTAAACTGGTTTTATGTTTTATAGTTTTTGAGTAATCGTCCCTCCAACATTCTCACATACATACACACGTACATACACGCATACACACACACATACACACAGCCACACACATCATAAAAATGTTAAAATCGTTTTATAGGGACCTTAAATCGTGCTTATTCACTAAAATCTGGATACGTGATTTTTAGCATGAATCCAATACCTCTCTTAGCAAGAGGTAAAAAATGCATTTCTGGAGGCGTTCTACGTTCTAGAAAAAAATAAGCCTTAATTTGAAAGGATTACCGCTATCTGTCTTCATTCTTGAGAATCTCCTTTCTCCTTTATTTGGTGTAGGTTGCTGTTTTGATATTTTCGTTGACATCGTAATAATAACTTATATCGAAGCAAATAATTTAAAGTTGACCATAGTATCACCGCCCCCTATTTTAAATAATTTATACTAGTACTTATTTTTGTAGAACTTAGCTCAACTAAGAATATTTAACTTATTACAAGTATTATAGATTCTAAAAGTTTTTTACATTATGATACGCAAATACATACCTACTTAATAAAGTCAATTTCATAATTGATGTATCAGTGAATTTTTAAAAAGAAATTACTAATTAACTTACTGAACAATTATGCATGTTATAAATTATATTAATACGTCCTTAATTCATTATTAAAATTTCAAGAAAAGTGATTATTAATTACAATCGTGCCTTCGCTTGAGCTTGCATTGATTAAGAAATATTTTAATTAGAAAACAAGAAATGAATTCAAGAAATACCAATCATTAATTATTCCTTATAATTAATTTCAATTACACATACCACGTTGACAACGCTGACGCTAATATAAAACTGCAAAGTGAATTTATAAGAAGCTTGCATTAATGATTTTAATCCTGTCTACATAATATAATGAAATAATTAAAAGATTTCAACTTGCTATAATGCGACATCGAATGACAAACTTCCATCATTTTCCGTTTTCTTGTGCATATAAAAACTTATAATTTTAAAATTACACTTACAATTGTATAATATTTAAAATGTCTGATGTGGACACCACGTGACTTCCTTGTACGTCTATTACACTATACATATTTTGTTAATAATTAAAATATGTATTATAACAGACCCAATCATAAAATTGCACGTATTTTACATAATTTGACAATGACAATAAATTCTTTATTTTTTTTGTTATTTTTTGTCTTAATTCATAGCAAACTTAATTACAGAAACCAAAAAGTACATAATATTTTAATTTACATATCTCACTTATACAAAGAGCTAATTTAATAATACTTAATGTTTTCGACGCAGAATTCAATTCTCTAAAACTTTTCTTTGAACCATTTATTTCTAAAATCAAAATAACACCATTTTTTTCAAGAAAAACTGATAACAGCTTCAAGTTACTTTACTTACTTCAAGTAAAGTATCACTTCCAGTTAGACTATTTTAACCAAAATCTATTATGTTAATCCCATTGATATGATAAGTATTATATACCAAATTTGAAAAGTTCTGGATTATATTTTAATGTAGTTTCTCATTAAAATATATTATAGGCTTCAAGTAAAGTACCACTTCCGAAAGTTATGTAAAGACCAAAAAGGGAGGTGCATAACTAGATGTTATAACAGTTCTAAATACAAAATTTTAACTTTCTACGGCTTCCCGTATTTCAGTTATGCGAGATACGTACATACAGACGTCACGACGAAATTAGTCAAAATGGATTCAGGGATGATCAAAATGGATATTTCCGTTGAAATCTGGAAACTGAAATTTTTGGCGATTACAATACTTCCTTTACTTCGTACAAGGAAGTAAAAATCATACTTCACACGTGACACGTTTCAAAAGATTTCAGTCTGTCGGTCATTTATTAGAGACTGGCCACTCAACCAGAACCAGATCATCATCATCATCTATAGGTCGAGTGGACGGATGATAAACCATCCAAAGATGATTTGATGACTGCAAGGTAACTAACCACATGTAGACCCATCTATTGAGAACTCCTGAACTAGACCAGAAATAAATAATAATAAATGTACAAAGTACAACTGCGACACGTTTCACAAAAGATTTCAGTCTCTAACCGGGTCTGTGGTTTTGGTAGAGTGGTCCAGTCTCTGTTAAATAAACTAGAGATTGATTCAGACTGAAATCTTGTGAAACGTGTCAAATATGATTTTATAAATATTAGATTAGAACAGTTTTATCAAGTATCGTAATTGTACTTTATACATTTATGATTATACACAAATGATTTTTTTACCTTCCGTCACCTTTAGTTAAGGAAGGTTTTTTTTTCGGCAAAAAAATCAGTGGGGAGTTTTAAAGAATAAGCACGTTTTAGGATCCGTACTATACGAATTTACTATTTTTAAGATAATATCAGTATGTGCGTCCGTGTCCGTGTTCGTGTGTGTGTGTTCGTGTGTGTGTGTGTGTGTGTGTGTGTGTGTGTGTGTGTGTGTTCGTGTGTGTGTGTGTGTTCGTGTGTGTGTGTGTGTGTGTGTGTGTGTGTGTGTGTGCGTCCGTGTCCGTGTTTGTGTATGTGTGTGTATGTGTGTATATGTGACAAATTTTTCTCCAACGATAACTCCAATACTATAATTCTAAAAATTATAATTCTTTCGTATTCCTTTTCTTTCTGTGTATATGTGACAAATTTTTCTCCGACAATAACTCCAATACTATAATTCTAAAAATTATAATTCTTTCGTATTCCTTTTCTTTACAATCCCTATGAAGAGGTAATTAGATTTTGGTTGTAATTGATCCAGCGGAAGTACCATTATTTGAAGTTTTTAACAATTTTTCTTAAAAAATCGCATTTAAATATTATTTTTTGACATTTTATTATTATTCAATAGATATAGAGTTAAAGAATTATAAAGAGATTAACTTTCAAAAATCAGTCAGCGTTGCTATTTATCATAGAAACAGCTGATCTATTCAAAAAATTCTAATTGACAGATATCAGTGTCATGAGCAAAACCAAAGATGGAAAGTTTAGGATCAGAAAGTGGTATAAGTCATAGTGTTCCTCGCAAGTGACATGCAGTTGCAGCCTCGGCTCAGGCTTGGAACTTTCAATGTCGGGAGTACGAGGAAGGCCAAATAGAAGATAGAAAGATTGTATCGCAGAAGTCTTGAGAGAGGAAGAACTGTGTGAAGACGTCGCGTTGGACAGGAATGAGTGGAAGAAAAGAGTACGAAACAGCGACCTCTAATAAAATAGGGAAAAGCTGAAGAAGAAAGCAGGAAGTGTCAAGTGCAATATACATAGTGCATGTTCGTGTTACAATTTTACATGATATATAGAATCTTTTCCAAGGAACTTTTGGTATGGGATTTGTACAAAATGCATCGAATTTTTTTTTGTACACGCGAACAGAATGATTCGTAACTAGATTACATGAATAACTATGTAGAAAATAATGGGTCGGCTTATTGGCTTTTTGTACAACAGGGAATAAATGGTTAAATTCGAAAATGCAGCATTTCAAGGCAACATTTTTAAAATTTTACAGTAAATACTTCTAGTTGTGACCAACGAGGAGTTGATAAATTTGATACAAGAACAAGAGAAGAAGTTACAAGAATCTAGAAACAACAAAAGTCGTGGATCACGGTTATTATAATTACTAATTATTATTGTGTTTAAAAATATCAGGTAGGCTGGGGCCAATAAAATTGTCACTGTCATTTTAAACAGTTATTTATCTGGTATTTGAAACTATGTTTCAAAAGTTAATTGAAAATTAGTTAATCAAATTGTTAATTAAAATACTATCATGGAATTAACCAGAGAACATTTTCTTCAACTTTTGGCGAAAAAATGTATAAAAGTAATATAAGCATATTCACTTGATTTGGCAATAAGCAATTTTTGGCTAGTTTTTGGTCTTAAAAATTTTACTGGGTAAAAGGTTTTGTCTGAAGAAGACTGATACTGCAAGTCATGATTATTTTGAAAGTATTTCGAAAGCAAATTGTTTGAGAACTTTTATCAAGTAACAGAAGAGACTGGCGAAGTATATAATTGTTAAAGAGGGAACTACTTTGAACATACATATATATAATAAAATTTTAAAAATATGAACATTTGTCTTATTCTCAATAATTCCAGCATGATTTTCGTACATAAAATCATCAGACCTATAGGTATGCCACAATATAATAAATAAAGACGAAAAAAGCAGAAAATTAATTTACTCGAATGACCTCTCTAAACAACCTATTTGTTATACTCGTTCAAACACATTTTATATAGTTAAAAAAAAAAAAACTCTAGACTTCTGGAAAGAGGATTACGACACAAAAACAGTGTTTAATAGATATTTTTAGAATTTTACAATGGGATGTAACGGTCATGATTTCCCCTTCACTTCAAATACATGTGACAATCATAAAAACCTATAGATGAGAATTTCCATGAAATTTTGCTTCTACGAAGACAAATACTCCGCATTTTTACTTTTGTTTTCTATTATACCTGCCACAGATAAGTTCTGTTTATTAGAACTGGATTAAGGACTTTGCTATAAATAACATTCAAATATTTGTTTACAAACATAAACTTTTTTTTGTACGTTTCGAAAATAGTAGAAAAACAAAATATTGTAAATATTTTGTCAACGAAAATATGACCATTTAACAAAATGCAACTATGATATTTCTCATCATCATCCGCATTCTATCTTTCGATTTTCCTTTCGGTGTTAAATTATATTATTCCTTTCATTCTGAACTAAAATTATTTATTTGTAGCAGTACAATAAATAATAAATATTAAGTATTTGTTGAAGCTTGGTGCTTGGTATTTAGAATCAAATGAATATTAAGTAGTACCATGTGATATACCGGGAGTTTATTTTATCAGTAAACATAGGGTATATCATTGCCATAGTTACGGTATGAATGTTTGACAGCAATGTATTGAAGCATTTATTTTATGAGTAAACATAGGCGTTTAACATGGGAAGCAGTTTTTTGTAAATACATAGTGTCCGGCTAAAAATCTAACCATGGTATTGAACATGATAATAGTACATTACATCTTGTACATTATTTAATATTAATTACTTTCATAATATTGTAAAAATTGCAATAAATTACAAAAAGTGTCAAATAAATAATTGTTTCAGTTTTTTATTATGCAATATGAAAATATTTACATATGTCTCCATGGCGCAGTGGTCATAACACTAGCGTCTGAAATTTTTGGTTGGGGTTCGATTCCCCATTGGGGTAATTATTTTTTTTTTACATAAACATTATTGAACTTTTAAAAATCAGTTTATATTTCCATATTACAATCATTTGAATATAATAATAACATTGTAATAAATAAAGAGAAAATGATTGAGAATAATTGATTACAATAATCAAAATATTGATGTAATAATAATGCATTATATTTTATTTGATAAATACAGTAAAGACATAATATTTGCACAAATTTATTATATTTCAGTTATTTTTATCAATATCAAAGGAATTACAATGCATTGTTATTGCATCAATATTTTGATTATTGTAATCAATTATTTTCTCTTTATTTATTACAATGTTATTATTATTTTTAAATGATTGTAATATGGAAATATAAACTGATTTTTAAAAGTTCAAAAATTTTATGTAAAAAAAATAAAATAATTACACCAATGGGGAATCGAACCCCAACCAAAAATTTCAGACACTAGTGTTATGACCATTGCGTCACGGAGACATTTGGAAATCTTTTCATATTGCATAATAAAAAATTGAAACAATTATTTATTTGACAATTTTTGTAATTTATTGCAATTTTTGCAATATTATTAAAGTAATTAATATTAAATAATGTACAAAATGTAATATACTATTATCATGTTCAATAGCATGGTTAGATATTTAGCCGGACACTTTGTATTTACAAAAAACTGCTTCCCATGCTAAACGCCTATGTTTACTCATAAAATAAACGCTTCAATACATTGCTGTCAAACATTCATACCGTAACTATGGTAATGATATACCCTATGTTTACTGATAAAATAAACTCCCGGTATAAAGAATTAAAGATATAAATTTAAAAATAATTCTTTTAGTGTGAAAATTAGTTGCTTAAAGATTTAATTACTTAATTTTTATTCAAAATACTTTTAACTGAATAATGTATTATATTTCCAATAAATGTTGTGACAATATTATACATATTTCAAATTAATATAAAGAATAAAACAATACTATTAAGTTATCATTATTGAAGTGGAATGCGCACAATAATAATCCTTTTTACAAATTTTTGAAGACACATAAACTGACACGAATTTGAAGAGATCAAGTATCAAGTTACTAGTCTCATAAAAAAATTAAAAATTAACATTTCAGATATTTTTGGAATTTCTGAATCGCAATTGTACTGTAATTCTTAGATTTTTATGCAATATTGTATACGATTATAAAAAATATGTTAATTAACACAGAGCCGAGAGTCTTGTCGATTCTCATCTCGCCAAGACCAAGAGTAGACCAATGTAGTCGAGACTAAGTTAAGACCAAGACAAGACTGACCTCAAGTCTCGTCTCGTCTTGTGGCAACACTACCACTGTATGTCACAGTCACAATAGGTTATTGTTATTATTGCTATTATACCACAGTTAATATGCTATAATAACAAAGTAGATTCGTTGCATTTGTATTTATCAAACAGTAAGCCATTTAAACAAGTTAATGAAATTGAAAGAAATTAAATGACATCTGCACACGAATTCTAAAATATGAAAAATATTTGTTTGGTTTATAAAAAGAACCATGTTCACTAAATCTTCTCCAGTACTGTACAGTGTATTTGTAATGATTTGAACCGGTCATTATAGGGTTATTTGTATTTATGTTTTTATCTATTTCCTGCACGCAATACAGAAATTTTCCTTCCTATTATTGATTTGTTTGGCTGACAAGATAATCTATACAATCTTTGGAAATTTCTAATAATATTTACTTACTCAGCAAATTACAACTTTTAATAGTAATTCTATTTTCAAAACAGACATTGCCTATGAATATTTTATAATGCATGTGCGTTCAAGAATTTGTTTAAGGGTGAAACATCATACTTATTATTTTTCATGACGTAAATTTCACGCTACGGTTTTGGAGATCGCATCCTTTTTTTACCTTCCGTCACCTCTAGGTAAGGAAGGTATTGTCTTTGGTCTCCGGTGGTGCGTTTTTAATGAATAAGCACGTTTTTGGGTCCCTAGAATATGATTTTACTAGTTTTATAATGATGTCTGTATGAGTAAGTCTGTTTGTCCATGTGTATGCAGGACAAAAATTTCTCCGATGGTAACACATTTCTCTTCTTTGCATCCATATGAAGAGCTGATTAGATTTTGGTTATAATAGAACAACTGGAAGTACCTTTATTTGAAATTCTTAACAGTTTTTATTGAAAAAAAAGCAGTTCAATACCATTTTTTGAAATTTTATGTTATTACCATACCATTATTAAAGAACATTTGATTATCTATACGGTTTGATTACACATTTTCTTTCATATGCAATAGATATAGGAATAAAGAATTTTAAACAGATAACTTTCATACATCAGCCAGCTATGCTATAGCCATGGAAACTGGTGATATATTCAATTATTCTAATTAACAGATGTCAAGGTCAATTGCAATTTACGTAGTATATGTTCGTGTTACAATTTTACTAGATATACTAATAGAATATATATACACGGTGTCTCTCAAATAGGGGGATATGGCTTAACCACAGATTCCTGAGGCTAAAATAAGACGATTTAATCAAACTTGCTTCTACCATTTAGCCAGTATTCTGCTTCAAAGTTCTTCGAAAAAAAAAAAAGAATTTTGCTTATAATAACTGCTTTATTCGATTTGGATGAAATTTGTTATCACAGAGTATATGGTTATAAGTCATCTTTTAAGATGATTATTATTAGTCAACCACTAGTATATGAAACTTAGATGTCTCAACATTGATTAGACCGTAACTTTTTAATGGCCACAGCGATAACGTGAAATTATTATTTTTTTTTCAGAAAGATACATTCAATAGTAAACTTTTCTCTCTATGTGTAATTTGTAATATCTGTTACGGTTCACACAGAAAATAATATAAAAAAATCTGTTGTGGCCAGCACAAGACCTCTCGCCACGTCCATATTAGTCTATATAAGTATTGTACTGCACTTCGCTTTCGAACCGTCGTTTTATAACAAAATATTACAGAACTTTACCCAAATATTGTTTTTTATTGTATTTAACATGTCTTCTGCATACATATAATTCTAATTATATCTATTTTTCATTGTATGAGGAAGTTTCTGAATGTCAGAGATTCTTCCAATTCATTAACCAGATTGGCGGTATTTCTGATGGATATTTGCATTTTACCTATAATTTCAAATATTTAATTAAAATCATCACGGCATATTACCCATTACTGGGTGTGCCAGTATCTACAACACATGTAGACTCGGTAATGATGACGATATATTTTACCGTGTGGGCGCTTACCAGGCGTCACCTCACGGGCACTCATAGCTGGTGTGGAGAGTGCACCACAGGGGTCACTTTTGTGCCATTTAAAATTGGAAATATTAATATTAATAATAATAATAATAAATATTAATATTATATTAATATTTAATATTGGAAATTAATAAAACAATAAGAAAGATTAAATATACTTCCCAGAAAAAGCTATCAGAATGTCACTAAAACTTGATTTTTGACACTGACATGTGTCATTTACAAACTATGTTATAAATATTGGAATTTGTCAACTGGTTTCCTTAGTGTCCTAGCCTCTGCGATTAGAATACTCTATAAATTATAGTGTCTTTATATCTAAATCTATACAAGATATGATAAAAATTTTAAGTGTATTAGATGGAGAATTTTATGTTCTTCAATATTTAATAAAAAACCTCCCAAAAAACTATATTTAGAAGAATTTTTCTAACTACTACTTCCGGTTGTTCAATTGTTACCAAAACCTTTTCAGCTCTTCCCAGGAATGTCAGATTGAGACCTTAAATCGTGCTTATTCAATAAAATCTGGATATGCGAATTTTAGCATGAATCCAATACCTCTCTTAGCGAGAGGTAAAAATGTCAAACAATTAATTTTTAATGACAGTAACAATTGTTTATGGGTTATCAAAAATTTTCTTCGCAATATTCTAAAATAGTAACGTCCGTTTGTTTGGCCTAATAATATTTTACTAGCATTATTGTAAATAAGACGATTACATTTAATTCATGTAGCTGAAATAAATGGATACAAAAAAGACTTGATTTACCAAATTTTAAATAAACAGAAAATAGAAATTCACTTTTACAGCGGTAATAATAAACAAATATCTATTTCCAGATTAGGTATTCCGAAAATATTCCGAGATTATCTTTTAACCCTGTGTTAACATTATTTATGCAGAGTTTATTCTAGAGTTATATCTTATTCCATGTTTATTAGGTATTTATTATACATTCGTGGGTTAAGTTCGTGCTAAACTATTCCTGTGTTATAAGGAGGCTATTCTGAATTTACCCCTTATTTATTATTACCGCTGTTAAAGTTCCACAACACTTAAGTCTGAACGCCATCTATAAAGGAGCTATAATATCGATCCTTACGGCGCACCAGTATGGATAAGCGCCGTGCAAAAGAAATACAACCAGCGTAAATTAAAAGGAATACAAAGAATATTAAATATAAATATATAGGGGTCAATTTTACAATCTCCGGTTAGAATTTTAACTGCAAGTTAAATAAACAATATTGAATCGGATTATTGACAACAAAGATCAATGTATCATTTGACAGTTTATTTCGATTCAATTTTGTTTATTTAACCAACAGTTAAAATTTTAACCAGAGATTGTAAAACTGGCCCTAAGAGGTATCAAAACCATATCATTTGAAGCTTCTTGAATCTTAACCGGAAATACACCAATAATTATAAAATTGCAAGAAATTGTAAGAGTATAACAAAAACTCAAAATCCTCTAAGACGACAATGAAACCATTACTCATGAAGAACGCAAAGCAAAAAATCTGTTGTAGCCAGCACAAGACCTCTCGCCATTTCCATATTAGGCTATATAAGTATTGTATTGCACTTTGCTATCGAACCGTCGTTTTATAACAAAAAATTACAGAACTTTACCCAAATATTGTTTTTTGTTGTATTTAACATGTCTTCTGCACACATATAATTCTAATTATATCTAATTTTTCATTGTATGAGGAAGTTCCTAAATGTCAGAGATTCTTCCAATTCATTAACCAGATTGGCGGTATTTGTGATGGATATGTGCATTTTCCCTATAATTTAAAATATTTAATTAATAAAACAATAAGAAAGACTAAATGTACTTCCGAGAAAAAGCTATCAGAATGTCACTAAAACTGTTGATTTTTTACATTGACATTGATATCTGTCTGGTTTCCTTAGTATAGTTTCGCCTACTCGACTTATTATATCCCGATATTCTCTATATTACAGCGTCTTTATCTCTAAATTTATAGAAGATATAATACAAATTTAAATGTATCAGATGTAGTATTTTGTTCTTCAAAATTAGTAATATCAAAAATTTTCAGAAAATAATATTTAGAAATTGTTTTTTTAAAAACTACTGCTTCCGGTTGTTCAATAGTTACCAAAACCTTCTCAGCTCTTCCCAGGAATGGCAGATTGAGGAGTCCATAGTTAAACAGTTCTTAAGTCTTATAGTTTTTGAGGAATCGTCCCTCATCACATCATTGTAAAAATGTTAAAATCGGATTCTAGTGACCTTGAAACGCATTTATTCATTAAAATCTGGATATGTGATTTTTAGTATGATTCCAATACCCTCTTAGCGAGAGGTAAAACAGAAATTAGTTACAAGTCAAGAAATAAAATTCAGTGAAGAGTTGAGGCGAAACTAATTAAAAAATACCAATAAAGGAAATACGGAAAGCCACTGTGCTATTGTGTCGCCATCTACTGTTGTAATTAACTAGCTTCATTCATTTACATAATGCAGTTGGCAAGTGTGACAAAATTGTTTTTCCCGTGCGTTATATCAAGACTAGAAACTAAATTCCCATACTCATCTAAACTAACAGTTATTTTAAATGGACACGGACGTATCAAAAGTTACTTTTTTAAATTTAAAATAAGTGAAAGTGCGGAATATGCATGTGGTTATGAAGAGCAAACTCACGATTACATAATCTACAATTGTGCAATATTGAACAGTGAGTGCCAAAACTTTTAACCCAAATTAGAAGCGCAGGAAAGAACTAGCCAAAATCGAAACCAGATCTAGTTGTAAATAAATAAATATAAAATAAATATATCATCACGGCATATTACCCATTACTGGGTGTGCCAGTATCTACAACACATGTAGACATCGGTAATGATGACGATATATTTTACCGTATGGGCGCTTACCAAGCGTCACCTCGCGGGCACTCATAGCTGGTGTGGAGAGTGCACCACAGGGGTCACTTTTGTGCCATTTAAAATTGAAAATATTTGGCGATCTAGTTAATACCCCGATTATGGTCTTCTCTTTAAGAATTATAGAATTTAAGCTTAAAGAGTTGTCTTAAAGACATTCTTAAATAATTTAACGAATTCTGATTACGGTCATTTAAATTTAATTTCTTAAATTCGAAATGTCACTTTATAGAGTAGCTAACTTCATTTATGTTATGTTACTGTTATAGTGACATATAGGTTAGAAAATAAAACATCTCAAAATATGGAAAATTTTCACTGTAGCTCATGGTAAATAAAATATATCACGTATTCACGTTAATATACTAGTTAATAAATAATAAAAAACGTGTAAAGCATGCCAATACATTTACTGAACAATATGAAGAGTTATAAAAGCTATGGAAAGTGATACTGGGTGGTAGAATGAATAAGTGATTAACACGTTCAGGGTGATTAGCTAGGAAATGACTAGCAGTGTTTTAACGCTTTAAATCGTTTATGGATTATTTTAGAAAAAAATACTTCAAATAGCAGTTATAGAAAAATTAATTGTCCGTACTTTTATTTGAATTATTTTTCTTTAAAATAATCCGTAAACGACTGACAGCGCGAAAACACTGCTAGTCATCTCCACCTCAGTCATCTCCTAAGCACCATTCATGCTATCACCCACAGTGTTTAGAACGGGAATAATAAACCCAACATTACCTCCTGATTACATTGAAAAGAAATTAAATTATAACTTTGTTTAAACGAAAGTCTTTAATAAATTTATTTTCGGGATATTCGAAAGGATTCGTAGTATCCCTTAATATTCTTCTTTTAATTCTCATTTCATTCCTACATAAGAAAAAAATTTTAATCTAACTTGCACGATTATAAGAATATGTATTTTTTACCCTTCATCATCTTCATTTAACCACAAAAATTGGAATATTGTCCATATTTTGCATTTTTGATTAAAAAAAATTAAATGAAATTTTATAGCGAGGTTCTTGTCACTGTAAAATTTATAGAAATATTTAGTAACTAAATATTTAAAGCCATGACCATAATTGTGTTCAAACTTTAACTCTTAAATTCTAAAGAGTTAAAGCGTAAATATTTAAAGTTATGTCCATAATTGTTTTCAACTTTAATTCTTAAATTTTAAAGTGTTAAAGCGCTATAGAGCTATAATGAATGATCATAATCGGGGCATAAGACACATAAAACAGCATTTATAGATTTTGTAAATTTTATTACAGGTTTTGTATATACTCGTATTAAATCAGATCACACTATTTAATTAATTAATATAGACTTTTAAGTTAAATAATAAAGTATTTATTGTGAAATAAAATATAAAGAAATACAATTGTAATATCTAAGAAAGATAATTAGCATGTAGTATTGTATACATATTGTATAATGGAGCATGCTAAAGAAACATAATATAAAATTAAAAATAATACACATACACACATCCACACACGCACACAGACATCATTGTAAAAGTGTTAAAATCGGATTGTTGTGTGTGTGCTTATTCATTGAAATCTGTATATGCGATTTTTAGGATGTATCTAATAACCCGTATTTATAAAAATGAAGCATTTACTTTGAAGTGAAAGGTAGAAGTAAAAGGTAGCACTAAGAAGCATAAGGTAGAAGTAAAAAGTTTTGCTTTAATTCGTATTCATAATTTTTACGTTTTCCTTGCGAGGAAATACTTCAGAAATATAAAGTAAAAGGTACTACAGAATCGCGATGTTACAAGTTTAAACTGAACGTGTGTGTGATCAGTAAGAGTTATACAGTTTATTTAGAATAGAGGTGATTGATTTGAATTCCGATTCACGAGGCGTACGCCTCGGTTTATAAAGTTTTCTTGCACGTAAATGTACCACTTCAGCCATAACAAAGGTAATACTGCAAAGGCACAACCAAAATGAAAGTTTAGCTTATAAAAACAGCATATACACTATACACGTTCATAGAGGTAAGAATATATAAATAGAGGGAGCGTAAAGTGAGCTTGTAGACAATGACCTTGATGCCTAGTGACGGAAGGGGAATGAAGCGTCAGCCATATTGTGCTGGTCCATTTTAGCGCGTTTTTCAAATGTTTTCATTTTACTCGCACATATTTCTAAAATAAAGTTAAGGGGAGAGTAATAAAACAATAAGAATAGTGCAATTTACTTGAAAAAATTTATTATAGAAGACAATATTTGCTGTAATACATAATTTTTAAAACTTAAAAGAAATAGAATAAATATAAACATGAATTTAAGAACCTTCGAAAAGAATTAATTTGTTATATTGTTGTCGTCAACTTTGTGATGCATCTTTGATATTTTTCGTTATATAGTATAGCCGTATGGAAATATATTTTTCTGAAATACCTTTAATTAAATTAATAATATGATTCTCCATTGGATTCTGATCATTGGTGTGTTCAACTAAATTTTCAAAAATATTTTTATTTTGATAATAATGTAACACAGATGTAACTAAATACAAAACACAAAACTTTTTCTTTAAGTGAATTCCTCCACTTTCTAATAAAGCTTGTCTTATTATTTTTTCTGCAATTTTACAAATATTTTGTACACATGGCGAAGGGTACAAAAGGCCACCTTTATTTTTAACATTTATTAAAGATAAATTACTGCTTACACGACCACTACGTTTATTTTTTTCCAGTGCTTCAACACATTCTTCACAATGAATAACTTTTTTTAAATGTCTAACTACAAAACCACTTATGTAAGAAATTACATTTTCTGCATACTCAGTTAATTCTTGAGGATTTCTGTAATAGTTATGATCAAAATCCTGTAAGATAGATATTACTTCTTGCTGTTCTTCGCCTTCTATATTAATACGGCCTATATTTAAAGAATTATTAATTACTGCAACGGCATTTGTTTTGATTTTTGTACTACATGGTATATGTAAAATATTAATTTGTTCTAAAGGAATGCAATTTCCGGTTGATGAAGTTTACAGTTCCATATGAACTAAAAGTCTCTTGTAAGATGCTGAAAACTGTCGGATCGTTGGATTATTATTAAATCCTCCTCGTGCACGAATTGTAGAAAAAAGCATTTCTAAGTGGTCTTGACTTAATTTATAGGTTGGAATATATTGTAATAACGAATTATTTTCTATTAAATCTGTGTATAATTTTTTTAAACTATTTATACAAATCAAGAAGGCTATGAAGCCTGTTTTTCTATTGGAGGTTATTAATAAAGAATCGCTTTTGTTTTTTAAACTGCGTATATAATTTTCGTACTTTTCTATTGTTGATAACATATATTATGTTATATTATATCTTGATATTGGGGCTTTTAAACCACGTTGTCTTGAATTTTTACTGTTTAGGATATCAAATAAATTATTAAAGCAGCGAATAAAATCCACAGTAGCGGAAATGTCTTTAAAATTTGGAAGTTGTAAATCATTGCAACAAAATTCTAAAGCACATGCAACTGATTCGCTTAAAAGTTGAGCAGCTAACCGAACCTTCATCACTTGCCTATTATAATTAACATGTATATTCTTTAATTTGTTAGCCAAATGTAATCCTTCCGAATCCTGTAATTGCTGTAATTGTGTAATATATGTCCAATTAATTTGTTTATTGTTTGCATCATAAAAAATGCAGTGATCGTGAAAAGCATTTCGCACATTTTTAAGCATATGACTGGGATCAGGGTAAAAATAAATTTTATCTTTCGTATCAGGATGATAAAACCATGTTTTTCGTTGCGATAAATCACATCCCAATCTTGACATCATTGATATATTTGAAGCTGCACCATCAAATGTTAGTGACACTACTCTTATTCCAGCTTCATGCCATTTTGATAAACAAATATTTATCAAATTACAGCGTTGTTCTGCTGACACTCCGTCAACAGGAAAATATGCCACGGGAACTTTCCACGAGTCATTAATGCATACAATTAAAAATACTAATACATCTTTAGCTTGTGCTATTGTATCGTCATCATTTTCAACTCCATACTCAACATATCCATAATACCTCTTGCCGTCGAATTCTATTTGTCGCCGTATAGCCATTTCATCCATACACAGACTACATAACAACATGTTATCCGAATACTGACTTCTAATTTTTATTGCTTGAAATGCTTCAGATGTGAAGCCTGGAGTACCGTCAACTGATCTATACCATTTTGATATAGTTTTGGGATGTGGAAGGCAAGAATTAAATGAAGACCGAACGTAATTGTAGGCACTTGGTGAATAATAGTGGAGAGTTATTGCAAATTTCCTTAATTCTTCACTATACTGTCTTGGAGTTCCCGAACCACAGCTTTGTGTAATTTGACGTTTTAATATTTCCTTATTAGAGGTTGATATATTTTTCAAAACAATCAGTTGATCTTCTTGTAAAAAGTTTTGAGTTTTTAAAGCACGAAGTACTAAAGACATTGTGGCAATTTTTTAAATATTTCTTCGATTTCTCTGCTGGAGCAGTTTTATTTTCATTTTGTAACGTTGATTTATCTCCTTTATTTTCTTTAATAAAGCAGATTTATTTGGAGATATCTGTCGTGTCATTCTTCGTAATGGTGAAAAAGATGTTGTACGTGATATTGTTAGAATATGTTTCTGTTTTGATTGAGATAAAACAGAAGTTCTGAGCTTTCTAGAGAGAGCTGTATCTGTACCTGACTGATTGGACGAAGATTCTGCAGAACTTCCAGTTATTGCTATCGGTGTATCCTGCTGCTGGTTACTAGATACAGCTTGAAAAGAAGGCCTGGCTGTTGCTTTTGGACTAATCCCAATTTCTTGTACAGAATGTTGAATTCCAGAATCTTGCTGCTGGTAACTAGATGCAGCTTGAAGAGAAGGTCCGGCTATTGCTATTGGACTAATTCCAATCACTTGTTCAGGATGTTGAATTCCAGAATACTAGTAACATAATAAAAATCTTATTTTTTTTTCTTTTATATACAGAAGAGTTTACAGTAATATGTCCACAATAATTTAATGGTATTACAAATAAAGGTAGATACAGGAAAGTAAGAATTCTTCGGACTTTCAGTCAATTAATAAAATTTATTCACGCCGACGTTTCGACTATACAATAGTCTTCTTCAGGGCTAGAATGGTCAGTTGAAAAAAGGAAACCACATGTGGATAATAGAACATACAGCACGGACAATTAAAAAAATAAATATGAATAAATAAATAAATAGTTAAAACCAACATATCACAGTCGAATATCGATTTTTCAAATTACAAATAAAGTTTGATAAAATTACCTATATGTAATCGTATTTGTTATGTAAGCCAAAAGTTTAAGTAATTCAATTTAATAAATATAATAATGCAATTGCTTGAAAATATAAAAATGTTAAATATATATATGAGTAGGTATTATTAACATATTTTAACACTTTGTTTTTATTTAAAAATATTTGTTCGCTTATTATTGTTAGCATACCCACTTGACAAAAGCTCTAAAACTTACCGTGTGTGCAGGCCTTAAAATAATAGGAATAGCAGAATCACGTAATCGTACATAAACTAAGGAAGTACGATCGAAACTGCCTTCTGGAAAATGTTCTGAACATAAAACACTTCCTCTTGACGGATTCCATCCAATCCTTCCAATCGTTTTTAACCAAGCATTTCTTTTTTCCAGGTTTTTCGGAAATCTAAATAAAAGAATTGAAAAATAAGATAATGCTATTTATTTCAAAAGAACACTTAAATATGAATATATTTAAAATACTTACGCATGAAAGGTTATCTTTCTTTTCTTTTCAGTAGCTTTCTCTATTTGTGATTTCCTCCAAGAACGATTACTGCAGCCCAACACAGAGCACACTGGCATATTTATTATATACAGGGTGTAAATTTTAAAACGGGTCATAGGGCTATAACATAGAAAAACAGTTTTTTCGACGTGAAAAGTTTCTATTTTAATTTATTGAAAAAAGAATTAGTGCATATTATTAAGAAAAAAATTACGATTTTTCTAATACCAAACACATTACATTTCTGTTTCATATAAAGCCAGAAAATAAATTAAAAAATTTATACAATTAAGAAAAAATAACAACAGCCATGAAACTGACAGTAACAAAACATTGTCATCTTTTAATAACATGATAGGGGACAATTAAAGATTAAAGTTATTAATTTATAAACTAATATAAAATAACATAAAATAAAGAAAACACTGGGATATTTATTTTAGAAACAATTATATTTATTGTAATAGGTATTCTCAAATTAAAGATGATCTACATGTAATTAGAAATAAGTTATAAGAAACGAGAAAAACTGCAAACTACAAGGGAAAAATAATTTGTAATTTTTCTTCATGAGACAAATTATCCATGATTTCTTGTTAATAAAACGAAAATAATAATAATTTAACAAATAATGTCCAAAAAACGTTTATCAATGACAGCCTTAAGTCAAAAATAGTTTTGTTTTGTTTCTGTCAGTTTCAAGGCTAATAATATTTTTTCTTAATTGTGCAAAGTTTTAAATTTATTTTCTGGCTTCATATGAAACAAAAATGTAATGTGTTTGGTATCAAAATTCGTAATTTTTCCCTTTATAATATGCACTAATTCTTTTTTCAAAAAATTAATATAGAAACTTTTGGCGTCTAAAAAACTGTTTTTTCATGTTATAGCCCTATGACCCGTTTTAAATTTTACACCCTGTATATATATTATAAATGTGTCCAAAAAAGGTATTTATACACAAAAGTTTGAAAACAAATTTAAAATAGCACACGCCAACGAAAGTGAAAGCAAACGACGAATCAGAAATGGACCAGTACAAGATGGCGGACCATTTCCCCGCACGGCTTCAAGATTTTAGTCTTAAGCTCCCTCTATATTATATATTCTTAACTCTATGTACACGTTGTATGCGGGCTGAGAAACTAATGAATAAATGAGATTCTTGAAAAAATGTTGCATGGGGACTAGATACATTTTTTTAGAAGCAAATCCTTCAGTTTTGGAGCAAATGCTTCTTTTTATAAATACGAAAAATGTAAAATCTTTTATTATGCAGCAAAACCTTTTTCCTTCACTTTTACCTGAAGTAATTGCTTCACTTTTTTCAAGCAAAAGGTAATGCTTCTTTTTATAAATACCTAGTAATATCTCTCTTAGCGAAAGGTAAAAAGGTTCAATTTATCAACTCATACCAATATTTTGTAACAAAAATACCCAGGAAGTTCTGACATGAATCCTCCAGCCTCACTTCCCGTATCATAAAAAAGGCGTCACTTCCTGTGTCATAAAAAGGAGCCACTTTCGAAGGATTAAGTAATATTTGCATTTAAATTTTTGTACGGAAATTTACATTTTTAATAATAATAATAATAATAATAATAATAATAATAATAATAATAATTTATTGCCCAACAGTTTTTTTACAAACCAATTACAGGACAAAATACTAGAACAATAAGAATACGTAAACATTAACAATTACAAATGAAGATGAATTACATAAATATGTCATCATAATGCAAGTTGGCATATCGACACATGACAGTAATAGGACACGCGAGAGGAGGTATGGTACATCCTTCACGCCTCTTAGTAGGAGCCACAGGAATCTGGAACAGCTCAGCTCTCTCCTAGACTTCAGAGACGGCATATTGTGGCGCTCAAGAAGGGACTGCTGATCTGTACCCCTGGGTGGATAGATCCTATCTAGCTTATAGGAGAGAAATTTTAAGAACCTGCGATGAACACGATCAAGTGTTAGTTGTTGATATTCATAAAGAGGGGTCCAGATTAGGTGAACATATTCGAGTTTACTCATGACATAAGCAAAGTACAGCGACTTAATGGCATGAATATCGTGAAACATGTTTGTTGATCGAATAATAAAACCAAGCATTTTATTAGCTTCTTTAGAAGCAATGTTAATATGTTCAGAGAAACTGAAGTTAGAAGAAAATGTTACGCCCAAATCCTTAATTGATTTAACATTATCAAGAACTGAACCATGTATATTGTATGGGTAGGTAATGCTATTTATTTTTTTAGTGTAGGAAACAACACAGCATTTCTGGATATTCAGAGAGAGATTATTATTTTTGCACCATGTAAATAATACGTTGATATTTTTTTGTAATAGTTCCGCATCGCTAATTGACTTAATATCAATGAATAATTTCAAATCATCAGCATAAGCTAGAGCACGAATAGTTAACATAGAAAAGAGGTCATTAATATAAAGAATAAATAACAAGGGACCAAGGTTGGACCCTTGAGGTACGCCTGAAGTGGCTATGTAGGAAGAAGATGAAAAACCATTGTAATAAACATAGCAAATTCTGTTACTTAAGTAAGAGTTCAGTAATTTGATTAAGTTCGGGGAAGCTCCATAGCTACTTATTTTAGATAGCAGAATGCTATGGTCAATGCAGTCGAACGCCCGGGAGAAATCTGTATATATAACGTCGTTTATCCAGAACTTCAGCTATATGCTTCCTATTTGTGCTGATTTTTAATTATGTACAAACAGCTTGAAATGTGAAATATGTTATTTTTATTATAAGAAAGGATTTCTTGTTTATATGAGTTCTACAAGGACAATAAGACAAAAAACAGTTTTATTTACTGTGTGGTTTATTAAAAACCACATTTATTTTTATTACAAAGACCTTCAAATTACTATAATTAACTGTGGTTAATCAAACATTTAGTATTTAATATTGTCAGCAGTTTGTCTTTTGTGAATATAATATATGATTCTCTATATTTACAAATTCTTTAATTTATAAAAGTTTCAGTAAATTAGGATGAAATCAGATTGACTGAATTAATCTGAAGTATATCACGTGTACCTATTAGAAACTTTTTACACAATCTCAAAATTAAACATTAAACCAAAACCAAGCAGAAAATTGGTATTGTTTGTGAAACATAGACGTAGACGAAAATAAAAAAAAAACTACAAGTCTAGATAAAACATACATCAAACAACATGTTAAAATTTGACAGAATCATAAGCTAAAACGCAGTATCTGATTTGTAGTAGTAAGCAAGAACGCAGCAACCACATGTAGATACTATGTTTTACTTTAAAATGTAATAGATACTGCGTTTTTATAATTTAATTATGAAAGAGGTCAATTGTGCAGATACTGCATGTGGATTTTCTTGTTATATCGAAAACTATTGCATATATTTCATTTTTGCTTAAAGATTCAGAATCTGTGATCTCTACAGATTAATAATAGACAAAAAAAAACGATTTTTTTTTCCACTTACTGTGTTCTTAGGGCAGTATTTTGGAAAATAAGTAGAGCGAAAAATTTCTTGTTTCTGTGTTAGGATCAAAACTTTTCAGACTATCCTCGTACGTCATTGATAAGCTGTAATTTTTAATTTTGGTACTTTTGTCACGTTGGTTGTATTATTACTTTTTTACCGAGCCTTTTATACACGTGTGAAATAAAACAATAAACAACGTATTAACTAATATGAACAATGAACATCAAAAAGAATAAATGAATCAGACATTTACTCCCTAGACCAATGACAAATCTCTCCTCACACCTCGCCTCACACTGTCTTCAAACAATAGGCTCATAAACCATAACAAAAAATAATACACTTTATCCTTAAAGTACCTACTACTCAATAAATAACGATTAAGATAAAAAAAAACATTTTTTTAATAATTACTTCCGAGATATTTGAATTTATTTCAAGGGGTACAGATTATTGGTATCTTTCTCGCGCAGCCTACTACAGAAACAAGTGTGAGAAAGATTGCTATAGGTTTCTTTAAAAATCAAATGCAGCTATACAAAAAACAATTATGACTTTTTGATACCACAAATTTCTTCAAAATGAAACGAACTTTCATTTAAAATTATTTTAAAAAAGTGGTTTATGTTGTCACATGCCGTGATGTTTCTACTTTTAAGCAGTCGGCAGTGCTGTTATCCTTTCAAACTCTCATTGGAAAAATGCACGTAATTTTAGTAAAATTCATAAATTTAATAACTTTTGAAAAATTAAATCTATCTTAAATTATATGAAAAACACGTCAAAATTCCACAGCTGTATTTCAAAATATAGTAGAATAATGGCTGGTTGGTGAATTTAAATACCTATATCAAATGCGTCCAATCAACTTCTTATATTAGGTCACGTGGTTTGACGTAAATACCTGGAATACAATGACGTAAACAAATCAAAATTTATCTATAGATTTGAAAAGAAACGAGCATGATGATGATGACATAATTGTCTTGGGATTATTTGTAACTTCATAACAACATTTTTATCTTTATTTTGAAAATCTATTTCGACAAATATCTCTAATCAAAATTAACATGTAAGGTTACGAGCAGTTTAACTGTCACTTGAAACTTTCATTCATACTACCAAAATTATTGTTTAAAATACTGTGAAATGATTGGACGTATTCACATATTTGTATTTACATTTACAATATAAAATATGGTGACATTTTAAATAATAAATAAATATACCATCACAGCATATTACCCATTTCTAGATGTGCCAATCTGCTTTGTCACAGATATCGGTAATGATGATGACATATTTGTCCCGTGCAGGCGTTTACCAGGCGTCACCTCACGGGCACTCATTCCTGGCGTAGGGAGTGCACCATAGAGGTCACTTTTGTGCCATTTAAAAATCGATATATTTGGCGTCGGTCGGGATTGAACCCGGTTCCCCAGGTTCGCGACCAGACACTCAGACACGCGGCCACGGGACCCCATTGATGTAAATGTAAATTCAGAATCATAAATTCATCAAGATCCCGTAAAGGGAGATATATACAATTTATATTTATAAATGTAAATTTGTAAATCTAAATTTAATTTAATTTACATTATTTCTAAAAATTAAAATTTGTAATATATTTACATTTAATCGTTACCATAATGTCCCGTATTTTAATTTAAAATGAGGCAGTAAACATTCACATTCTGTTCTATTTGAGCAAATTAATTCAGAATTCCACGAAGTCACTTAACTTGCAATAAATCAGCAGGTATGTGTATGTACTGTACGTTTGTGTTTAACACGGTTTCAACGCGAATGGGCACCTTATTGCGTATTAATGATTAATCCAACATGACTGTGACACACATATCATCGGCTGTTTCTCTGTGACACAAAATGTGACTATTTATAACTGTACCAGCAGCTCTAGTTTCGGAATTTATCGATACAGGTTAAGTCGAAAATATTGCCACACGCCTCTTTGTGAAACTATAACGGATACGTAAACTGGGCCAGCAAAACCATTCTGTTTTATATCACTGTGTTAAAATTAGCAACTCTAACCGTAGCATTCATGAAAAATTCATACGCTTCCATACCAACTATACTTTTCTAATTTATTATTTATGATGTAAAATAACATTTTAAATTTAGAAACTTGGTTAATGAAGTCTGAATTATTAATAATTAGTCCCCATTTTCATAAATATTACAGTTTTTAAAATATAGCACATTTAGGTCATGTGGTGCCTACCTCATTTCCAATGTTTTTAAAGGCCTTCAAAAACGGAATTTTGAAATATGTTGAAAATACTCAAAATTTCCAGTTATTTTAACATTTACTTTGTACTGAAAAATGAAAGATAATAATTTGTATCACTAGGCCAGAAACTGAACATTTACGAGAGCGAGTTTAATTTGACAGGCCGAGCTGCAAATTACGAGATCTCGCAAAACAGTTTCTGGGTGTGTGATACACAAGATTTTTTTGTGCCGACGACGTTTTTAATTTATTAAGGGCCGGTCTTTTCACCTTCGGATAAAGTTCCGGATAAAGTTATCTGATGGATAAATCAAAAATGTGTCTTTCCACCTTCAGATAAGGGTATCCGCCAGATAAATAATGCCTATCTGACAGATAAGTTATCCCGGACTTTTCTACCGGATAAATATGATATCTGACTGAAACATATGAATTGATGTAATAAATTAGGAGAAATGTCAAATACATAATATTTTGGTATAATACAAATATGTAAAATTACTGTAAGTAGGTACATGTAATTTCACAAATCTATTTGTTATTTTTTATTATATATATTTTATTATATACTGATATTTCTGCTTGCAAATCGTACTTGTTTTTTATTGTTATATAATATACCAAAATTTTAAATAAATATACACCCGATTATGGATATCAGGGATATGGACAAGAAGAAATACAAACAAATAAAACATTTCACATCTAAACTTTGAGAGACAATTTTTCTTGCTTCTCAGACACTTTTTTCATCATCCTTTCCTTGTAGTCTGTAGTTAGTACCTCCCTGGTAAATCATTCTCACTGTTAGCATAGTTAATATTTTAAATTAAATTTAATCATTACCATCTTCCATTAGACAATTTAAAAATTAATTTTGGAGGCATTACATTTGCTTTTTTTGTCGATCCACTGTCCCTTCTTGATCCACCTTCCCTCCCCCTAGCGGCGCTCCAGGATATGTCCTTTTATTTTCTATGATATGCTTATACTTGCACCTTAGTACAACTACAAATAAATGTAGAAATATTCCGTATTTCAACAATTTCAAAATTATTGCAGCTCTTGCGTTTCTTTTAATTTTCATAATCTTTAAACATTTCGAAATATGAACAGAAAACAATAAACTGCACTCGGAATATTTATTCAAATTATTTTTAAATTATAACTTTTTGTTCATAGCATCGACCTTTAAACTAATGGACCAAGTGTCTCCTATTCCTTTATAGTTAGAATATTGTTCCAACATAGAAAGATAGAAATATATATTCTGTCCTTCATTAGTACGGAAGTTCTCAGTTAAAGTATACTGCGCATGCGTTCGTACATCTTTTTCAGTCATATGTAAACCTCTATACATCGCTCTCTATCACTAAATAATTGTCAAAATTTACATTTGACGTTTCGTAACTGTTTGTGTATTATTTGCTTCTTTGGAGAACATTTACAATTATTTCTGTCAATATATACGTGTATGTGTTGTGAGGTGTGTATGTGACAAAATAATGGGGAAACGGTGTATTTCGTGCAGTCAACAGTACGTACGCGGTCCAGCTGTGTCATTTTATATGTAAGTTCTTATTAATTATTACTTGTCCCCTATAATATAATATTTATGTAATATATTGTATTAAAAATATATAATGAATCGAATTATGCACAAAATTAAATCTATACTCTTAGCGATTATGCACCAAGTACAACAAGTTAGGGATAAATCAAATTTTTTATTTTGCTGCGTTTTCTTAACTTCCGTAATATTGAAGGATAGAGATACTATGTCTGCACCGTTATGGCGGGACAGACGTTTTGGTTGTACGCTGCGTCTATTAGTTTAAAGGTCGATGGTTCATAGTAAATATTTTTAATTACGTCAAAAAGATCATAACCACAAAAAATGTCAAAACACAAATATTAAGCAACTTGATCGAAATAAAACTTATATTGTATTTTCTTGCTCTGCCTTATTATATTTGCAATGTTGTTATCTGTTTTTAATTTTATCAGAGATTTCGGAACTGCATATACCGCACTTATCTGTAGGATAGTTATCCGTCAGATAAATTTGAAATGAAAGACAGAAAAAAGTTATCCGTCGGATAAAGTTTCAGATAAGTTTATCTGGCGGATAGCTATCCGGAACTTTATCTGAAGGTGGAAAGACCGGCCCTAAAGAAATATTACTACTTTTTCAAATATTATATACACTGAAATATATACTAACTGGAACTCGCATACTCTACCTATCAGCGTACGCTGCACTGAAGCCCCATTGAACAATAATGGCTGGTCCTGTTCGACCACGTTCGTGTCGAACCGAACCTAGCCGAATAATTCGTATCATAGCTCATCGTTTTATTTTCATGTTTAAGTTACGCACATACATTTTATTTAAACCTGCGCCACACGAAATAATTTCCGTCTACTCACGAACTGTCCCGATGTGTGCCGACTACTCCAGCAGCCAGCTTTCAATGTGCCTTCACAGTCACGGTACGTACCCGCATTCCAGTTAGTATATATTTCAGTGATTATATACTACAAAAATTTTGTTAGTAACATTTTCGATTTACATGGTTTTATTAACAATTCATTTGTTTTATTGAAAAAAATTAGTGACATTTTAGACCAATAATCCGCATCCTGATCCGCATTATAGGTTAAAATTTGAAGATACATTTTCTGCTTGTATTCGTTCAACAGAACCTCAAAAATAAAACGAATGTGATGATATTTTACAACAATTAATGTAATAATAATCGTATAATAAGAGTATAATATGAAAAATAAATAAAAAGTAGTGTTTTTAAATAATATGTCACATTTTGAAAATATTTTTAAACTGACATTTCACCATAATAATACCAACTTATAGTCATAAAATTCGCTATATGTTTGCTGGCCCAGGCCAGAAAATAAGTGTTTCTGGGCGATTTCGAGATATGTAAAACGAGCTATGCTGGACGAAGGCACGAAAAATATTATTAGGAAGTGGATGAATTTGGTCCCAGCAGCCGGGATTTATCATTACCTACACCTAATCACCTAAATGTCCCGAGCAGTGGCAGCTCGTAGGAATTTTTAGTGGTGGGGCTGAAGCAATAAAAAAAATACTGATTAGAACTATTATTCCTACCTTCAATGAAATTTACTTATAGTTGCCTTTTAATATTAACTATCTTTAACACACACTTTTTAAATGTTCAGCATATTTCTCATGTTTTTAATTTTTTCATTTAAATGTTCTAAATCTGCTAGTCCTATTTGTATCCATAATGAATCCCCACAAAACTAAGGATATGGAAAGCAAAAAAAATGATAGTCCTCTCCTCTACTTATTGATGACAGAAATATGCAAATCAATTTTAATTTTTACGTTTTTCCGGCAGTTCGACTTATGAAAATTTTATATTTTACAAATACTTAACAGAGTTCTTTGCTTCGTTCATTTTTACTATGATTAATATTAAGTGCCAATATTAAGAAAAAAAAAAAAAAAATTCTCGAAAATCACACAAATTTGTAACAGCCTACCGTTACCATAAATGGTTACAGGAAATTTAGAATGAAAAAAAAATTATAATTACATAATCACTTTAAACTAAAGCATTATAGATAGTACCTTAAAGTGACCAAAAAACAAATCAATCAATCAATCACCTGTCACTTTTTTACACTAATGCAAAAAATCTGATGTGGACACCACATGACTTCCTTGTACGCCTGTTAAACTATACATATATTGTTAATAATTAAAATATGAATTATAACGCACCCAATCATAAAATTACACATATTTGACGTTGACATTAAATTTTTTATTTTTTGTTATTTTTTGTCCTAATCCATAGCAAACTTAATTACAAAAACCAAAAATTACATAATATAAAAATTTACATATCTCGCTTATACAAAGAGCTAATTTAATCATAATTAATGTGTTAGACGCAGAATTCAATTCTCTAAAACTTTTATTTAAAGCATTTCTTTCTAAAATCAAAATAACACCATTGTTTTCAAGAAAAACTTATAACAGCTTCAAGTAAAGTATCACTTCCGGTTACACCATTCTAACCAAAATCTATTATATTATTTCCATTGATATAAAAGTCTTATATACCAAATTTTAAAAGTTTTGGATTATATTTTAATATAGTTTTTCATTAAAATCTATTATAGGCTTCAAGTAAAGTGCCACTTCCGGAAGTTTTGTAATGACCAAAAAGACTGGTGCACAACAATCCTAAATACAAAATTTGGACTTTCTACAGCTTATCATTTTTCAATTATGCGAGATACGTACATACGTACGTAATGTACAGACGTCACGACGAAATTAGTCAAAATGGATTCAGGGATGGTCAAAATGGATATGTCCGTTGAAATCTGGAAACCGAAATTTTTCGCGATTACAATATGTAAAAGTAAAAAGTGACAGCTAACCTCTATACGATAATAAATTATTATTTTTTTTCTTGAAGCATTTAACCAAAAACCTTATATGTGATTCGAAAGCAAATTTGTGTTTTTCACACATCCTCGAATTGGAAATCTTCACGCCGTTCAAGAATTTTAAAGAATCTCGGGTAATATTAACCCGGCGTCGGTATGGTGGGGTATCACATAACCCACTCAAGTTCAATACGCTCAATACTGCTGCAATTTTAATGGCACAGCTGCACAAATTCGTATACCTTCAAGTTAAACTTTGTATGTTAGTTTATCATATCAATAACAACAGTCAAGTATTACGTTTATATAAATACCAAAAGTGTTATATAATTTGTAAGGCGAGTAGTTCGTAATAATTTACTATTCTATAGTTTTTACATAAAAAAATATCTGAGAATGTCATACTAAGGGGAACAAAAATTGCCCTTACCTTTGTGGAAAGAATCAGAACAAATAGAAAATATAATCATCGACTGACCAGATAAAGAAGGAAAAATTATTTCATTGCCAAAAAAAACTTAAAAACGAAGACGACACAGCCAAGAAGATCTAAAAAAAAAAACAAAAAGAATAGGAGGATGTTGTATATGTCCAAGGTCAAAGGATAGGAAGTCATATCTAGCAGGTTCTTCTTGACAACGATGTGTATCCATGGAATTTTCTTACCAAATATGTATGGAGTGTAATACTTTATAACTCATTTTTTCCGGTATACATTTTTGCATTATTATCTCTACTATTTTATTGTATAAACTGAATATGGTTCCAGTATTTTGTTGAACAAAGAAATACAAAAACATTGAGTGCTGTTTTAATTCTTCAAATTAGGTTCATGATTCGGAAATGTGCATAACTAACGTAAATATTATTAAAATATTATAAACTTGGTTAAAAAAAACTTGAAAGATTCTGATTTGTATAATATTTACATGACACAAAAAAAATATTTATTAAAAAAAAAATATATTCGGTGGAGTATCTCATACCCCACCATACCGGTAACGTTATACTTTTCCACCACACCGTCGCCGAGTTAAGGGATTGTTTATGATGGATTTAATTTATAATTATTGATTTATAAATTTAAATTTAGAAATAAAAAATATTCATAAATGCATTTGCTGGTTCATGATGCATTTAAATTTGTATTTAATGCCTATAGCACACTGATCAATGAGCATCAGAGAGCATCGATGAAACAACAGAACGCAACCGTCATTTGCTTCGACATGTCAAATATGTTATTTTCTCGTATTTATTATATTTTCATTTAGTGTTTAATTTTCCTTTTATATATAGGATTACAATTTTGTTCGTTGTTTTTTTTTTTCATTCACAAAACAGGGTCACAGAAGCGATACTCCTTGTCGGCACCATTGTTGTTGTGATTTGACGTTAATGACCTTGAACTTTAAATTTGTTGACAAATTTACGCCCAAAATTTAAATTGTTTTAAATGACAAAAGAAAAATTAGAACATAAAAGTACTAATATTTTAATTTTATTAACGAATTAAAAAGAAATCAAATAATATAAACACATAATTATATTTTAAACAAATACCTGAATTTACAAATTCATTATAATGCAGAATTTTCTATATCTTTGATGTGTGAAACACAAACGTCAGACTCGATGAATATGTCCCATATCCTTTTCCATCAAATCTTCTCTTCCACAGGCCTTGAGCCACATTTTACACCTATATTTATTAAATGAATATACATTTTACATGATATGGTAGTCGCTTAAAATAACTTACATTTCTGGATCTTTCCGAAACAAAAAAAAACCTACATTTTTCTTTTTCCATTTTTTAAATCTACTTTTGCAGTCTTTGTATGATCAAACAAGCCCTCCCAATTTTATCTTCTTCGTTTGTTCCATTTTATTAGAAACTAATATCACTTCACAAACAGTTCACAAAACGACATATGTCAAAAGCACAGTCAAAAGTAAGATGTTTGGTTTGCTTGAATTAGTCATAAAATACATGGGCGTGACAAGCTGAGACAACAGCTCCTCCAGAATATGCGAAATATAATGACTTTATTTATGATAACGATTTTTCCTATCGTTTGTTGAAAAAATAACATATTTCTTCTTATTAGAAATCAATTTGTGTTTCTCAATATACTTTTTTGACTCCTAACAGAAAATGTTTGCGTCGAGTTAATGAAAAGAAAATATCTGATGTGGACACCACATGACTTCCTTGTACGCCTGTTACACTATACATATTTTGTTAATAATTTAAATATGTAGAACAAGAGACCCAATCATAAAATTGCACGTATTTGACATTGACATTAAATTCTTTATTTTTTTGTTATTTCTTGTCCTAATTCATAGCAAACTTAATTACAGAAACCAAAAAGTACATAATGTTTAAATTTAAATATCTCGCTTATACAAAGAACTAATTTAATCATACTTGAAGTTTTCGACGCAAAATTCAATTCTCTAAAACTTATTTGAAGCATTTATTGTTAAATTCAAAATAACACCATTTTTTTCAAGAAAAACTGATAATAGCTTCAAGTAAAGTATCGCTTCCGGTTAGACTATTTTAACCAAAGTCTATTATGTTATTTCCATTGATATAAAAGTATTATATACCAAATTTGAAAAGTTTTAGATTATATTTGAATATAGTTTTCCATTATAATCTATTATAGGCTTCAAGTAAAGTACCACTTCCGGGTAGACCATTTTTACTAAAATCTATTATGTAATTCCCATTGATATAAAAGTCTTATATACCAAATTTGAAAAGTTTTGGATTATATTTTAATATAGTTTTCCATTAAAATCTATTATGGGCTTCAAGTAAAGTACCACTTCTGAATGTTATGCAATGACCAAAAAGGGAGGTGCACAACTAGATGTTATAACAGTCTTAAATACAAAATTTTAACTTTCTACGGCTTCCTGTTTTTCAGTTATGCGAGATACGTACGTACGTACAGACGTCACGACGAAATTAGTCAAAATGGATTCAGTGATGGTCAAAATGGATATTTCCGTTGAAATCTGGAAACCGAATTTTTTCGCGATTACAATACTTCCTTTACTTCGTACAAGGAAGTAAAAAGAATCGTGAGATGCGAAGATGTGCCGAAACAATCCGATTTTATCAGATTGGCCTTTTAAATTTGTTGGCATACTATTTCTCTCTCTAATTTTCGTTTCTCTCTCTGAATATATAAATGTTTATTCTGTGACAGAATTTTGAAATTGAAAACAACTACCAAGCAACAACAATAAACTAGGGAAATATCAATTTAAAAACCGACGGCGTAGGAACATTTCACTGATAATATTACCAACTTAACTTTTTTTCGTCACAGAAAAAAATTATGTTTTTGTCATCGATGAAACATAAAATTATCAATGACGGTTGCGTTCTGTTGTTTCACTGAGGAGCTCATCGATACTTTCTGATGCTCATCGATCAGTGTGCTATAGGCATAAGATTTATAAATTTATAAATTTTATATTTGAAATTTTATTTTATAATTTTTAAATCACACCAATCAGATCATAGTTTTCTTATAACCAAATAAACAAAATTATGTGACAGTTGCTGACACTATCAAAAATATGTCAAGAAATAGGTAATTTATATGTAATTCATAATGGAAAGTCAATATAAATTAGGTATGGAAATGATTTTTGATGCATAATTGCACAGTAATTTGTATGACAAGAAAATCATTTAAGAATATCATTTATTTAATTGGATTAATTTATAAATCTAAATTCATAAATCTAAATTTATAAATTAAATTTATCATAAACAAACTTTTAAGGCAATAGAGCAAACCTATACATTTCATAATCATTTTTTTGAAACAAAATTAATGGTCACATAGAAATTTTCTAACCTCTTTTTTTGAGCCACAGGCTAAAACTTATTTCTCGTTCATATTGTAATTACCTCGTATCCCGTTTGAGGATAGTTGATTAGACAATTTTGATATGATTTTTTTACGTAGAATAATATATCCCTGTTTGATTTAAACGCGAATCATTAGGTATTAATTTATTGGAATGGAAAATGTAAAAAAGCAAATGAATAATATATCAATTGATCTTTATTTGTCTATATTTATTATATATCTATTAATTAAATTCACATTTGCTTTATTTAAATTAATTTAGCATTGAGGTTATATTTTATGGCTTTTGCTCAAAATGTGGTTTAATGCTTTCTAAGGTAGTACTTATACAAAATGAAGGAAATATATTAAAAACAAAGAAATGATGACGTATAACAAATTGTTTGATTGATATTTTTGACCGAAATAAATTAATCATTTATGTTGTATTTATATTTGAAAGAAACGAACGTAGAGATGTTATTTATGATTGAACCGCTTATAAAATAAGAAAAAATATTGAACTATTTACAACCTAAGTTCTCGATTATTATTAGGTTTTCAAGATATCTAATTATACCACATTATTCCACTTAAAAATCTTATAAAATTATGTAAACATTTCTTCTGTATCATACATAATAAACTAAAGAGGTGCCTACTATTAATTTTGTCTCAAAAAATTGACCATTAGAATATATAAACGGTTTTGCTCTACAATTAATATTACCGCATCGAAAATGCAACAAGATGTTGCTCCGACAGCTTGAATACGAATCCGACTGAAATCAATTTAAAAATAATATCCAATTTTCTCACCGGCTTTTAATTAAAGGCTTGGTGTCACTAACATGCTGGTTGTAAAGTATTTAATATTTTTCTTTTATGGCCAGACATTTTTTGTTTTCATTTAATACGTATCAATGATAACATGGTCCTTAAATCAGGAATGGGATAACGTTAACGAAACGTTACGTTATTTCTTAACGTTATAAAAATTAATTCGTTATATAGCGTTATAAATAATTTAAGAAAAAACAAAATAACGTTATGTAATGTTATAATAATCTTATTTTTGTTTCGTTATTATAACGTTATAATAACTGTATTTTTCTTAAATTCATAGTAAAAATTATTATTAGAAACAATACGAGATTAAACAAAGTTTATACTAATTTTATTCTAGACATAAAATGAAGTGAATTAAATGCGGTAAACATTGAAATTGAAAGTCCTTTATTTCTAAAATAAAGTGTTTTCTACATAAGGTTAACGTTTACGTTCTTTCATCTTAGAAGTTGCAATAACTCCCTAATAATAAATAAAACGTTATCGGGTACCGTTATCGTTATGTTACGTTTTCCATCCCTGCCTTAAATAAACAAAATATTAATCGTACTACATACAATTTTGCATATACGAGCCTCGTCCAGCTTCAGTTGGCCCATTTTTTAAAAATTCATTGTTCATGACTTAATTAATTGAATTTATAATAAAAATTAAATAAAACTTTACTTTTTATTTAAAATGAAGATTTTGCAACATTATAACGCAAATTTAATTAAATATTTAGCTAAAGAATAAATATTTAACGATATAACCGTAAAACAAATCGATATACTAATTTCTTCCCCATGGAAGTTACGTTCTGCACAATTTTTCATAGAAAGTAGCATGTAAATATGTTTCTTTCATTCGTACCACTTCTTTAAATTTCCTTTTTATTTTTTCTCTATAACAAATTTTCTTAATTACTTTTAAATTTAATGTGAAAAAATAATGTTTGAGTGTTAGTTAATGCCCAGTAGTCGTGTCCCTTGAGCTGTTTGTTATTCATGTACAACAATGTCTGTAGTTGCAAATACAGTGTGTTCAGAAAAAAAAACCTAATTCGGAGTAGGCTATGAACGCAGAAAAGTATACTTGATTATTATTCAATTCAAAAATCATGTTGACAAAATTGATCCTAAAATGTAATTTTAATTAGAAAAGATAATAAAGAAGGATGCAGAACATTGCCATTTATTGTTTTCTAATTTATTTCCATTGTTAAAAATAAGGATTCAAGAAGAAAAGATTTGATTTCTCCAAATAAAATTTTTAAAAATATATATTGTGCCAAATTGACAATTAATTAAATACTTTCAAATTGACATACTTTTTTTTGTTTATAGCCTACTACGAGTTAGGACTTTTTTGAATACACTGTAGTACAACTCGTGAAATAATACGTAATTTTACACTTCTTGATATTTCATAGTATTTTCCTCAGAGAAACTATTTTTAAAACTGTAAATACATATGGTCGACTGCTATAAATATTAATGTGTTTGAAATGTTTTGTTGGTTAAAGAAAATATTGCATAATGAATAAAAACATTGATTATGCATGTTTTGTGGTTAAAATTACTATGTAAATGCTTGAAAACTAAATTGTTTGCTAGCAAAGTGGCGTCATGATATTTGCAAGGTTAAATACTATGCAAATATGGTTATGTGTTCAAGTTATGAATTATTCAATTGCTATTGTTGCATTGTTTCATTTCATAAACGTAATTCATAAAAACTAAACATGTTTTCCCGGTAACACGATCAAATGACAGTTGATATATTGTATTACATGTAAAAAATAGGTATATTGCAATTAAAATGTTGTATAAACTTCGTACAGCTGAACTTTACAGCCTGCAAAACATCAATGAGCTAGAAAAAGTCCAAGTAGGGTTCTTCAAAAACTTGTTTAACTGGTCAAGAAATACGCCAAATTATATAGTGACAACAGAAATAAATAAACTTAAACTAGAAATTACTATATTTAATTTGGTTGTGAACTACTGCAAAAAACTGCTATTAATAAACCCCACCAGATATCCAAAGATATGCTAACAAGCTGGTATATCTTGACAACAGTACACATAGTAACCCAAAATATAACTGGGTAACCCAAGTCAAGAATATGTTTGCAAAAATTGACAGTCTAAATGCGTGGAATAAACAAAGTTTCAATGCACTGGAACTCTGTCAACACATACTTCTGGATAACGCTGCTCAAATACTGGAAGATGAAGACCAAGCCACAATTTTGAATTCATCGTACAGTGTCAAGTACAAGGATATCACAACTTCCAAAGCCGGCTTAACTCAATTTATCAGCTGAAGTAAACAATAACGTTGTAAAGATTATGAGCCAAATTCGTATGTCATCAACAAGAAATACAGCCCAGTTATATGTTAACGGATCGGTATTTAAATTTGATCTTGATAGCATTTGTTCAATATGTAACTGTTTACAGCCTGATAATTTCGTGATGTGTCCATTCTACACTGCTCCGAGATCTGCCTTCCTCCAGAAACATCTCCACGAACCAGACGAAATGAACTACCACAACCAGCTGTTCAAGTCCCTAACCAAAGACAAAATGTACGACAGTTACAATGGGCGCGTTCAGTAGCACTCAGCAACTGAGTTGCTGGGTTGCTAAACTCAACTGAATGATTTGCTGAGTTTATGATTACTGTCATCAGCTGAGTCAACAATTCAGCGCATTTGAAACGCGCTGACTTGTGTCAGCAAGTCAGCAAGTGTTAATTTATAGTAGGTTAGATGTCAAAAATGAAATTGAATAATAATTTATATGAATATAATACGTATACCACGTTCAAAATGATTTAATTGAAGAGATTGTACAACATTTTGTAGTATTCTTCCGATTATTATTTTTAAATGATTAATTACATCGTCGTCCAACTATTCATTTACAATTAGATTCAAATCTTTCATGATTTCTAATACTCAAACTAAAAATAAATATTGGAAATATAAATTAAGTAGAAAATAACTTATCACTGTATGTATATTAACAGATGACAGGTAAAATTTTCCATCACTAACTCAACATGTCGTTCAGCACTATGCTAAAATGCTTACTTGTTACTGCTGAGTTGCTTACTCAGTTGCTGAATGCAACTGAACGCGCCCAATTTCACGATCTCAGCACTTCAATTAAAAGCATTTGCCCTGAATATTTAAACTATGTTGTAAACAAAATTTATTGCCCATTTTTTGTATTTTATATACCTATATCTCTGTACAGGGTGTCTCATTTTCGATGCTTTTTTAGGGTATCTCGGGAAATATTAATGATAGAGCAAAATCGTTTGCACATTCCAGAGTCAACTTTTTGAGAAAATTTTAATAGTCACCACAGGAATTTTCGATCATCTTTTGTTTCTGAGCTACAGGCAAAAACTTGTTTTCGCTCATTTCGAAAATATCTTATAACTCATTTTTATTATGGTAGTTAGAAAAAAATTGTTTTAACAAATTTTATACCGTTTTTTGGAAACTTCATAATTCTTGAGATATAACACAAACTTATGATTTTTTAAATGGCAACCTATGTTGAAAATAGTCTCATCCTTTTGCTTATTTTTTAAGCTTTTCAAATATATATAACAAGTCTACATTCTTTTGTTTTACACACGAATAAAAGATGAATTATTGTTTTTTTGGGGTGAAAAATTGAAAATTATTAAGAAATAAATTAAAAAACTATAATAGTTCGTCATTTGTTTATTTCTAATATTATTTGCTTTAGTTTTACACATATTTTTAATTTATTTACTTTAGCATATTTTTTCGAATTGTGTCAAGGCCACCTGCGACGTCGATAAATAATAATTTAACTAATCCGAAAATAATTGGTTTAGAATAATTTTGAAAACATAATTAGTAGATATGGAATCAAAATAAACAAATGATGAAGTATTACAGTATATTTCATTTGTTTCTTAATCATTTTCAATTTTTTCACCCCAAAAAATTAATAAATAATCTTTTATTCATGTGTAAAACAAAAGAATGTAGACTTGTTATATATCATTGAAAAGCTTAAAAAATAAGTAAAAAGATGAGACTATTTTCAACATAAGTTGCCGTTTAAAAAATCATAAGTTTGTGTTATATCTCAAAAATTATGAAGTTTCCAAAAAATCTAATTACGCCATTTTATTTTACCTAAAAAACGGTATAAAATTTGTTAAAAGAATTTTTCTCTAACTACCATAATAAATGAGTTTTAAGATATTTTCGAAATGAGCGAAAAACAAGTTTTTGCCTGTAGCTCAGAAACAAAAGAAGATCGAAAATTCCTGTGGTGACTATTAAACTTTTCTCAAAAAGTTGACTCTGGAATGTGCAAACGATTTTGCTCTATCATTGATATATCCCGAGATACCCTAAAAAAGCATCGAAAATGAGACACCCTGTACACCACTGTCTTGTATATGCTAAGCCTTTCACAATAAACATTTATTATTATTATTATTATTATTATTATTGTTATTATTATTATTATTATTATAAACTTCGTGAAAAAAATGTATAATAAAAATTATTACGGTTTTTCAAATAAATGATTTTAGGTATAAGTGTATTATGTGAAAATAAAGGCTAGTTTATGTAAGCTGTAACCTTAAGACTTTACCTCAGCATTAGTATTTATTAAACTACATTATGCTGTCCGGTTCATGTACTTCTTAAGGCAAACCAATAAGAGCAGGCCGGTAATATCATTATTTTGTAAAAGCGACATGTCTTTTTTTATCATAAAAACATTTATATTATTCAATTAACTGTATTAATTGAACATCTTTTTCAATCACTGATTTTTACCTCTCGCTAAGAGGTATCGGAATCATGCTAAAAATCGCATATTCATATTTTAGTGAATAAGCACGTTTTAAGATTACTGTAATCCGATTTTAACATTTTTACAATGATGTTTGTGTGTGTGAATGTGTGGATGTAGACACAGTTTCTCAAATTCTATAAGACCAAAGATCAATTTAACTACGTATTCCTTAATCTGACATTAATGAGAAGAGCTGAAAAGGTTTTGGTAACCATTACGGAAGTAGTAGTTTCTTAAAAAAAAATCTTCTAAATATTATTTTTTAGAAATTTATGTTATTACAATCGTTAAAGAATATAACATTCTCTATCCAATACACTGAATATCTTTAATATATTTTCTATAAATTTAGAGATAGACAGAATTATAAATATATATATTGCCATTGTATAATGAATCAATCAGCCAATGGAAACCATTTGAAAAATTGAAATCAATGTCAAAAATCCAGACATTAGTGAAGACTTTCTCTGGGAAGTACATTTAACAATTGTTTATATATATATTTAAAATTATAGATAGATATAGAATTTGTACATGGACAAGTCGAAATGTAATAGTGTTATAATATGCTGTTGTTATAACGAGGAAAAGTCTTCGTCAACATCCAAAATTGGTATAAAAAGAAAGGAGATTCATTTGTAAACCAAAGTACGTACAGTATCAGCGTCAACTAAACACGCGCTTACTATACATATAATTCATCATATACTCTTCAGAAATACCGCCAATCTCGTCAATGAATTGGTAGAATTTCGAATATTTAGAAGAATAGGAGGAAACTACTTGTTTATAGAATGAATTGAAAAATAAAGAATAGATGTAATTAAAATTTTTTGTGTGTACCAGAAATGTCAAATATAATACTTATATAGCCTAATATGAACATGACGAGAAGTATTGTGCTGGCCACAACAGATTTTTAATCAAGACAATGAGAACTCTTTAAAATTAACAAACGTCAAATAGATAAACGCGAATATCGCCAGAATCAAGTTTTCGTAATGCTAAGGTTAAGGTTACAACTACATATACCATAGCACGCATTTGTCTAAACTCGAATTATTAATTCAAAGTCATAATGCTAATGCTAAGTAAATGCATAAGTTTGCAGCTTACATAAACCAGCCGTAAGTCATACGAGAAAAAGGCCAAGTGGGGTTGGGGGACTTTTCTTAAGTGACTTATTTGTAATAACACACGTGTACTATACAAAACTTTAACCCAACACCTCTACGTTTTATTTAATTTAAGATTTATGAAATATCATTTGACAAATGACAAATCACTTTGATCTGACAGCGACATGCAAAAATCAACTTGTTTGTTTAAAAAAATAATAAATAAATTATTCTGTCAGTCTGTTTATTCTATAATTCTATTACATTTTTTTGGGGCGATGACAAAAAACATTCAAAAAGTTGCTAATATTCGAAAAATCTAGGGTACATTACGAAAAAGAATTTCATCAACTTAACTGCTGGCGGGAGGAAAAGGAATTAGTGGCATAAATTAAAAAAAATTATACTGACTTATTTTGCTGAAATTGGAAAGAAGTATTTAAGTTCCTTATTGTGGACAAAATACGAGATGGTAATCAACATCTAATTGCTGGCTACTAATCATAGAATAAATCTCTATATTTAAAACTAGTGATCTATGGCATTAGTGACTATGGATGGTTCATAAGTCACTAGTGACTTACTTATTCATTACAAATACGACTAACTTCCTGCATCTCATCAATAGACACTTACAAAATTGCAATTTGCACGAGCGCCTCTAACGGCAAAGCATAGAAATCAAGGTTGCTATGGTTACCCCGTCCAAACAAAGACCTGTCATCAGCCGTAGACTCTACACTCTAGCCATCGTTTTAGTTGAATAATCGACTGATCTTCAATATTATCAAACAAAAAAGTTGCCCCAGACACATCTTCTGGTTTTAAACTCATTTTTATTACACACAACGTACAAATCACAACAAAGAATTAGGTTTAACACTGAATAACAGATGCCAACACAATGACAGAAGGAACATGGAACGGGACGCAAGACAACGAGGGGAGGTTTGTTTGGATGCATGATCTTCTATCTCTCTCTTGCAGTGAAGTCAATTTTGTAAGTGTCTATTTAAATTTTGACTAAAAACTACATCAAATTAATTTTAAATAGACATACATACATCGTTGGACAGCTTAGAAAAATCAATATAGTGTCCATATAAAAATTATATCTTTGACCTCATAACTCTGAATCTAACAATGATTAAAAGAATTGAGCAACGTCGTTCGCAAGAAAATAAAAATCTGACCAGTAACTTACCGTAGGTCAATTCTATGTATTTTTTACAAATCTCATACCAAAAGTTCCTTGGAAATTCCATACCGAAAATTCGTTGGAAAAGATTCTATAAATCCAATAAAATTATAACACAAAATACACTATAATTTTATATAATTTTAATAAAATATTTTTCTACTGACAAATGTATGGTGGAAAACAACGAAAAAGATACTAAGTACAAAACGAAAGTCCAGAACAAAACATGGAATAAACAATAAAGTAAATATTCTAGCCACAAACAGAATAAGATGGAAACATTTCATAGAAACCCTTTGCTCATACTATAAGCTTATAGGGTAATATTATTACTATTATTAACAAAATATGTATGCACGTATCAAGTATTTAGTATTTAGGTATACTAACAAATTGTAACCCATATTCTGTTTTAATTTAATTAGTCGTAATATTTACAATTTAAAAAATATGTTGATTATAATAGCGAAAATATTGACTTCAATTTGATTAATTATTTATAGATACAGATTTTTGGATCTGTAAGACCTTCAGTTTTGAACAGAATACGCCCATAAAGCGACCTTTGTAAAACTTGTTTCATAATATACTAATGCTAAACTATAGATTAAAACCTTTTTGAAATAATTGTGTGCGAAGCTCATAGATATTTACTGAAATTTATATTTCGTAAAATTTCTTCATTATCCAACGGTTTAATATAAAATATTTGTTTCGGAATAATATTAATATGAAGTTTTAAAGCAGTTTGATTAATATTTGTGCAAAATTGTTCGATCATAGAAAAAGTGCAATACATGCGTGAAGCTAAAGCCTTTTTTACAATTTGTTTGGGAAGTGAGCCGCTCTACTCTCGTGTAAAAAAGGTTTCACGCACGTGTTGCTCAATACCTTTTTTCTAAGATCGATTCAACAAAAGTATACAAAATTCAAGAATTTTTCCTGCGTTATCAAACAACTGTTGTTAGTTTTTACCTGCCGCTACCCTAGGTAAGGGAGGTATAGGTAATTGTTTGATGTCTCGTACTGTTTGCTTATTATCTTTTCGACTTTTTACCTCCCGCTAAGAGAGGTATTGGATTCATGCTAAAATTCGCATATCCAGATTTTATTGAATAAGCACGATTTAAGGTCCCTAGAATCCGATTATAACATTTTTAAAATTATGTATGTGTGTGTGTGTTGGTGTATGTGTGTATGTGTGTGTATGTGTGTGTGTGTGTGTGTGTGTATGTCTGGATGTTGTAGACACGATTCCTCAGACTTCAAAAATATTTAACTGCAGTTTCCTCAATCTGACATTCCTGGAAGAGTTGAAAAGGTTTTGGTAACAATAGAACAACCGGAAGTAGTAGTTTCTTAGAAAAAATCTTCTAAATATAAATTTTTAGGAATTTTTTTTTAAATATTGAAGAACATAAAATTCTCCATCTAACACATATAACATTTTTATTATATCTTGTATAGATTTAGAGAGAGACACTATAACTTATGGAATAATCTAATCGCAGAGGCTAAGGCACTAAGGAAACCAGTTGACAAATTCCAATGTTTATAACAGTGTCAAAAATCAACAGTTTTAGTGACATTCTGATAGCTTTTTCTGGGAAGTATATTTAATCTTTCTTATTGTTTTATTAATTAAATATTTGAAATTATAGATAAAATTGTGGTAAAATGCATTTATCCATCAGAAATACCGCCAATCTGGTTAATGAATTGGAAGAATCTGTGACATTTAGAAATTTAGAATTATACGTGTGTAGAAGACATGTTAAATACAATAAAAAACAATATTTGGGTAAAGTTCTGTAATATTTTGTGATAAAACGACGGTTCGAAAGCGAAGTGCAATACAATACTTATATAGCCTAATATGGAAATGGCGAGAGGTTTGTGCTGGCCACAACAGATTTTTTATATTATTCTATATAAGATTTATGTCACAATTCAATCACCAATCAGCACCTAGGTAATTCCAATAATTTTTATTACGTTTTCATATTTTTGATTTATTGTCATAAAATATAATTGGTTTCTTTTGCACGTATAGTCTTCTTGTAGGTTGCCATGTTGCTTAAACTGCAAGTTTATTAGATACAACATTTATTATTTTTACACCAGTCAAATCGTCTATAAAAAGTTTACAATAAGAATTAGATCTACATAACTTTGAAGAATTAATCCGCACAACAGAGGACAAATCTTTGTAAATTTAAAATGACCGGCGCGGCGAAGTCTGCAATCTGCATCAGCTATGGACCCAATGAATTATTAGAATACTCACAATAAGTGACGTTTAAATTATATTTTGAACTGGAAACGTGCTTTGATTGTATCGCTATCGTAAAAATGTTAATATCGAATTTCAAATGTTTATTATTTAAAAAAAATCTGTTGTGGCCAGCACAAGACCTTCCGTCAATTCGATGTATTTTGTACAAATCCCATACCAAAAAGTCCTTGGAACAGATTCTATATAATATCATGTAAAATCGAACACGAACACATACTATTTCTTACAAATTCTATACCAAAAGTTGATTCGAAAAGGTTCTATAAATCCAATAAAATTATAACATAAATATACACTAAGTAAAATGCACTAGACACTTCCTTCATTTCTTCTTTCCCCTATTTTATTAGGGGTCGCTGTTTCCTCTTCTCTTCCACTCTTCTCTTCCAACGCATCACACAGTCCTTTCTTTCTCAAGTCTTTTGCGATACAGTCCTTCCGTCTTCTCTTTGGCCTTTCTCTGCGTGTCACTTGCGAGTAACACTATGGTTCTGCACTTCCAATTGACATCTGTCAATTAGAATTTTTTAATATATCATCTGTTTCCATGATAAATAGCAAAGCAGACTAATTTTTCAAAATTAATTTCTTTATAACGCTTTAAATCTACATCTATTAATTATGAAGGAAAATGTATAATAACCATATAGAGAAGAGTATTTTCTTTAATATGTATAATAACAAAATGTCAAAAAATAATATTTAACTGCGTTTTTTTAGGAAAAACTGTTAAAAACTTCAAATAAGGGTACTTCCGGTGGAGTAATTATAACCAAAATCTAATAAACTCTTCATATGGTTGTACAGAAGAGGAATACGAATGAATTATAATTTTTAGAATTGTAGTATTGGAGTTATCCTAAAACGTGCTTATTCATTAAAAACTCACCACCGAATTTTTTGGCCAAAGACAATACCTTCCTTACCTAAAGGTGACGAAAGGTAAAAAACTCGATATATGACATTGCTAAAACGTGCATCTTCATCCATGATAATGCGCCAAACCACACATCATTTTTTGGCTCTGAAAAACATTCCGACTCATCTTCCAAACTCCCTACTTGGCATCGTGCAATTTTTTTTTGTCCCCCAAACTCAAAATTCACGTGAAAATAAAACACCAGTAACATAAATAACTAATATTATCATTGAAACTTAATAAGGCAGTTCAAGTAATTTTACATATTCTCTAAATATTAAATTTTAACAAATCACATTCATTAAATAGCCTCAAATTTGAAAATATCACGAAATATTCCTGAGAAATTTTGCAATTTATTATTGAAATTTGTATATTTTGAAAAAATCACGTGATCTGAAACAGAATGTGACGTCAAAGTTATATTAATTAACATGTGACAAACTATTGCCTAAATTTATTTATATAAATAACATTGTTGCTTACCTATAGACGAGCTGTATGTAATTTGACGTCACAAGGGGGGTCTTCATTTCTGGAGTCAATATTATATTTTAATTAAATTATTTACAAAAGTAACAACAAATAAATTATTATTATTATTATTGTTATTATTATTATTATTATTATTATTATTATTATTATTATTATTATTTTATTACTATGAAAAATAAAATTTCATTTAAAATACTTTTTGAAAATGTAAAAGTGGTCCATTCTGACACTTTATTTTTAAATATAAATAAACTATCAGAAAGTTCTTATTATAAAAGAGAAAAGAGTAAAGATTAATACTTTTACAGGAGAATTCAAATAAAGACGTCCATGAAAAATCGTAAAGAAAAGTAACAGAGTCCCTTACATTTTACATTACAATAACATACATACATGGTCATTTTGCTGTACCAAGGCCTAATAAAAAATACCTCAGATGAATCTATAAAACTTCACAATTTTATAGACAAATAAAACTTGTTTGAATAGACGTACTTCCAAATATTCTAAATTTAATTCTCCTTACATGCAAAATAATCTATCTCAGATCAGTAAATCAGTAGACAAACCAACTACATTTAATAAAAAAAAAAATATTTTCCAAAGTAGCTACTTCATAGTTATAAAATGGATTCCAAAGCACTCAACCATATTCTAGTTTGTTTCTAATTAGAAAAGATATTCACTAAACTTGTTTTATTTGTAAAATTATGAATTACGCGAAAAACCAATATTATTATAAGAAGCTCTAATTACTAGATTTATGTGAGTTTGGAAAGTGACTTTCATATCATTCATACCCATATTACAACATTAGAAATGGCAAATGGCTCTGCAAACCTAAATTATCCATTCCGCAGTTCTAATAGATATATAAATTTTTTTTTTCTTGAATAAATGCAATCTAAATCAACTTGAAGCTCACGACAATTACGTAAATCATTAATAATATGATATAATTTAAAGTCATCCCAATCCGCATATATTTGGAAAAAGAAATAACATCAACAATTCCATTTATGTATAGTAGGAACAATAACGGGCCCTTGCAAAACTCTATAAGGTACTAAAAAATCTGTTGTGTCCAGCAAAATACCTCTCGCCATTTCCGTTTTGTTACAAAAGAATCGAATTTAACATTCCTTTTCACACACAAATAATTCTAATTATATCTATTCTTTCATTCTTTCAAGGAATCTTGTCAAACTCTTCTAAAATGTTCCAGATGGTTCCAATTTATTGACGGGATTGGTGGTATTATATGTACTATTACTATTAATATACATACACCTACCAATTTTAGATATTTATACATATAATAATTCAATAAGAAATATTAAATGTACTTCCCAGAAAAAGCTTTCAGTAATGTGAGTAAAACTGTTGATTTTTGACATTGACATTTATCAGTCAATTACAAACATTTGAATTTGACAACTGGTTTCCTTGGTGTAGTCTGGATTGTACGATTTATTGTAACAAATTATTCTATATATTATATTTCTTTATTCAATTTTGACGTTTTAAACTGTCATTATTAACTCCACAGCAACAACTATAAGAAACACTTTTTTCACATTTAAATCACTCTCACAAAATTTTAACTCACTCTGCAACAAATAATGCATTTAAAATAACATCAGATACGAAAATAACACTCACCATAATATTTATTAGATAATATCAGTCATTTTCATTATTTTTCACGGCACAAATGACAGACAATAAAGCATTTTAAATACATGAGTTGACGTCTATCAGCGACGATTGTCATGCTCAGCCTACTAACTGACCAGTTTTTTTAATTTGTCAAAATTAAATATTATAATGGATTTTATTAGTATTTCGTCAAAATTGAATAAAATATTGTACAAACCACGTGAGCTAAACTTTCTTCTCATGAATAAACATTACTTTAGCTCACTTGGTGTGTAAATATCTATTATATCTAAATCTATTGAAGATATAATAAAAATATTAAGTGCATTAGATGGAGAATTTAATGTTCTTCACTATCTGCAATAACAAAAAGTTAAATAGGTCTTAAGTCTTAAGTATTATAGTTTTTGAGGAATCATCCTCCCAACATTCAGACACACACACACACACACACACACAAACACACGCGCGCGCGCTTGCGATTTTTAGCATGAATCCAATACCTCTCTTAGCGAGAGGTACTGAGCAAAAACTACCTAACAGAATCAAATAAAAAACTGAACAAAACAAATTAAAAATAGCCGTAACGTAAATCTGGCCCTCTTATGCCCAGTTGCACCGATACCACTTAAGAATTTAAGTTTAGTTTAGCCTTAAGTTCAGTTTTATTTCATTGCACGGAGCGCTAAACTCTCCATAAACATCTCAAGGCTTCCACAAATTTAAACCTTCGAAATTGACTGTTTATCTTGCAGTTAAGTAAGTAGTGAGGTTATATTGAATGAAAACGTTTTTAATTTTTATCAGAATCATTGAAGTTATTGATTTTATTGACGATGATGGCGAATTAGTGCCCGGTTGCACCGACGTTTCTTAAATTTACACTTAATAAAACTGAACTTACATTAAGTATCACTTAATTTTTATCTACTGTTGCACACATATTTTTTTTAATAACCTTAAGTAAGTGGAGTTTATATATTTTTAAGCTGTTTAAATTGTACTTTTAGTAACAAGAAAAATAAAATTTAGAGATTTTGTTTGTGTTAAAGTTTGGAGGTTATATTGGTAAGTTCGATTCAAATAGAATTATAGTTTTTAAAATTGAAGTGTAATTAAATATATTCATTGTTTTTAGCAAAAAGGGTATCAGACGAAAAAAGAAAGCGAACACGAAGTGTCAACTAATTAAATTAATAAGTAAAACATTGAAAGAAAAATGAATGCAATACTTACATGTTGATATAAAATTCAATATTATTTTCTATTAAAATCAGTAATTGCAATACTGTATATTTGGTTAATCGAAACCGTTGAAAAAAAGCATGCTCAGAAAGAGTATGAAAATGATCAGATCTGTCGTATATTTGCCTTGGTATTCCGCATAACATTAAATCCAATGCATCTAAATCGTCATCATCGACAATAAAATCAATAACTTATTGAAGTTATTTCAGATAGAAATTAAAAACGTTTCCATTCAATATAACCTCACTACTTACTTAAGTGCAAGATAAACCGTCAATTTCGGAGGCTTAAATTTATGGAAGCCTTAAGATGTTTATGGAGAGTTTAGCGCACGGTGCAACGAAATAAAACTAAACTTAAGGCTAAACTAAATTTAAATTCTTAAGTGATATCGGTGCAACTGGGCATAGATGCGATGGATTTAATAGTATAAGGAATACCAAGGAAAATATACGACAGAGCTGATCATTTTCATACTCTTTCTGATCATGCTTTTTTTCAACGGTTTCGATTAACCATTTATACAATATTGGAATTGCTAATTTTAATATTGAATTTTTTAACATGTAAGTACACTCTAAGAAATTATGTTTAAAATAAACACTAAAATTGGTTTATATAGGTCCACACCAAGTTGTGTAAATTTAACCACATACAAATTTGGTACAAAAGTACACTTTGAAGCGGTTCAAAATTGAATAGGAATATATCGTAGCATAGCACCAACTTATGTATTATAACTATGAAATGATGTTACAAGATACATACATATATGTATGCGTGAATGTATGTATTATAAATAAATAAAAACAATATGTTCAAAGATCTCATTTATAGAACGCATTTTACATAGATTAAATGATGATAGAGTACTTACCAGGTAATGGAAAATCTTCAAACCAGACGCCATCGTTAAAGAAAACACATTTACACAGATTTTTGTATTTCACTTTGAATGTTAGTTTGTATTATCATTTAATATACAAAACACAGAAATATACAACCGAATACTTCGAAGTACCACAACAAACTAAACTACCGGGCGATTTTTAACTTGTTTCATTAGGAACTCGACAAAACTGATGAATTTTCTTTAAATTATAGTGTAAAAAATTTATAAATTATTTAGCACTACATATTTTACTGCATTTTATTATTTACAATTAGCAAATTTTATAAAATTTAATGTTGATTTTTACACTAATATATTTCACCACTTATCAAATCGGTTTTTACACGGCGAAAATGTGTATTGCATTCATTTTTCTTTCAATGTTTTACTTATTAATTTAATTAATTAGCACTTCGTGTTCGCATTCTTTTTTCGTCTGATACCATTTTTGCTAAAAACAACGAATATATTTAATTACACTTTAATTTTAAAAACTATAACTTTGAATCGAACTTAAATATAACCTCCAAACTTTGACACATACAAAATCAACTATGAAAAATCCCTAAATTTTATTTTTCTTGTTACTAAAAGTACAATTTAAACAGCTTAAAAATATATAAACTACGATTAGTTAAGATTATTAAAAAAATATGTGTGCAACAGTACATAAAAATTAAGTGATACTTAATGTAAGTTTAGTTTTATTAAGTGTAAATTTAAGAAACGTCGGTGCAACCGGGCATTACAATTACAAATTATTACATTCCAAACCAATCAAACTTTTAAAATACGAAAACATCCAATCTGAAATGTCACTATCGATTGTTGTCGATAGTAAAACAAGCAGGCACAGCATATAGAAGATTCTATGTGAACTTATTAATTCGTGATGGGAGTCGCAGATATAAACCTGTTGAAATTTTAATGAGGGGCCTTGGAGTGATATCGGAAATCCATCGCTCTGCATCGTTTAAGACGTAAAAATTACACAGAACAAAGCTTGCGATTGGAGATCTGACAAAGACGAAGGACGGCGAAGGACAGATGAATTATGAATCGGGCTTTTTCTTTTCCACTTCGTATTGATCGAAAAGTTCCCACTACTAGATTAGTTATTAATTGCTTTCCTATGATGTTTGTTAATAAATAACGAAGGACAGGTAAGTGTTACAATGACACGTTAAAAATTAAACTTAGTTTATAATTATACAATAAAAAATAAACTAATTACCCTTAGTGAGTCTGTAATCATAATGTTGTTTGAAATAGAGTTTGATGTTTTTAATTATCTAATTACTTATAATAAAAGCAGATATTATTTGTATGACGTGATACAAAAGATTTCTTATTCTAACGTATTCGTTAGTAGTTTAATTTTATAATTATATGAAATTTGTATTTTTCTAGTTAATAAATCTAATTAGATACAGGTCATTATATTTCAATTTTATAAGACGTTTATTTTCTTTGCATAAAATGAAAGCTATGAAGAATAAAGTATATTGTTTTCATCATGCCATACTAATATATCGGGTGGTAGCGCTTAGGTTAAATTAGGTTTTAAGGTCCCTAGAATTGGATTTTAACATCTACACGATGATGTCTGTAGGTGTGTATGTGCATGTGTGTGTGTGTGTGTGTGCCTGTGTGTGTGTATGTGTATGGATTTTGTCAACGCTCTAACCCAAATACTATCATTCAAAAAATTCTGAAACCTTGTATTTCTACTTCATTGTAGAAAGTAACCATTATATTTTGGTGTAAATCAGGTAACCAGAAATGGCACTATACTTTAAGCTCAAAATAGGTTTTCTTCTAAAAATACCTTTAAAAATATTTTTTTGGTGATTTATGGTATTATAAGAATTAAAGATTATTAAATTTTCTACAGATATGCATGCATACTTTTCCTATATATTTAATAGATAAATATGTAAAATAACATATTTTTTTCACTACTAGCCTAGGAACCCACTATTATTTACCTTTATTTGACATGAGAAATTGTTTTTCACTACCTCTTGCTTGTAACCATGGTAACCTAAGTCAATAATAATTTATTGTTAACCTTGGTCTATAATGCAAACTGTCACTTTTCGATCAAACTCAAGCCTCCAAATCCAAATATTATTTAATTCATTAAACTCAAGAAAGGTGTTAAGTATATAATTTAAATTTGCCACTATAATTTTAAATTGACCTACGCTGCCGCCTCGCCCGGCCACTGTGCTGTTTTGGTGAAAATGTGAAATATTTGTAGATGTAGGATTGAACTATTGAACAAATCACTATTTTTTTGTATTTGTAGGTAAATACATTTCAATAGATTTATTTAAAAATAATAATGTACTAATAAGGCTGCTGACTATAACAGCACAAAGTGTTTTTATTAAATAATTAAATCAAATACAAATCAAGGCCCATAAGTGAGGTTATCAAACCAGCGAAATGAGCAAAACGTCAGATAAAAACAAATGCAGCCTACTTTGTTTTTGTGAATATTAACAAATAAGTAGGTAACGTTATTATTCATGTCAAAAATATTGTAATTATCAATAAACAAAAATTCAAAGAGAAGTTATGTGCTAGTAGTGAAAAAAGTAGTATATAAACCACGGTTGAGAAGATCATTATTGACCAGGCGCCTTATATCCCTCGGGCTTCGCCCTCGGGTTACAATAGGTGCTGGGTCAATAATGATTATCTTCTCAACCTTGGCGTATAATATACTATTATAAACCCCGGAGCCTATCGTTTAAAGTTAAACACAATTCCTTAGTTATACAGTTCAGATTGCAAATGTATGTAACTGATAGATAAATGCCACTCTCAAAGAACCTGTCATTTTAAATCATTAATGATAACAGAAAAAGTAGTAGTCGGATTTTGGACAGGGAGTTTTAAAAAAAAACTAATTTCAACACCTCAACGTTTCAGTTTAATTTAAACCATTTTCAAGAACTAAAACAGATCATACATATTTTATTTACAATGTTTCAATCATGTAAAGTGAAAATTGTGGACATTAGATTCTGTAAAAAGTGAAAAAAATATAAATTTGTAAAAAATTAACATTACATTGATTGTACATCTTATTAATAAATTAATAACAATGAAATTAAATGAAATACGATGTTTCAATCATGTAAAGTGAAAATTCTGCACATTTGATTACGTGTAAAAAGTGTAAAATATAAATTTGTAAAAAATGAACATTGCATTGAGTGTGCATCATATTAATAAATTAATAACAATGAAATTAAATGAAATATAAAATACATCTCAAATTTGTATGAGATATATATGGTATACAATATTTATATTAACTTCTCTAATTAAATTAAAACAGTAATATAGGAAATATTCAATTATTATGGATTGAAATTATTTTCATAAAATGATGAAATTTAACCATATTAAAAAACGTGAATTGTAAAAAACTCATTTGACATAAAATTGCAAAAATTTTAAAACCTTTTTTTGCTTTGACAGTCCGAGGAACAAAGACTGGCAAGGTTAAATCTCAAGTTCCTACTTTTAAATGACAACGTATCAGTGAACTAAACAAGTAAATGAAAATAACTAACAAATAAATAATAAAAAGAAGAAAGTTATATTATATTCAAATAAATTCTATTCAAATTTTGAATATCTTTTCTGAAATTTAACAAGTTTTCTTTATTGACAATGTCAATGTGTAACATTTCCAAAAATAAACGTTTCTTATAATTTTCTTCTTTGTCTATTATTTTGACGTTATCAAAGTCAAAATTATGACCTTGTCCATAATGATGATTAGCAAGGATGGTTTACTCATTTTTGTTATGTGTATTTTTACAATCATTTATATGTGTTCGTATACGTGCACCTAACCAAATTTTAGGTTGACCTATATGCGTCCCATTACATTCCAAACAATCTATTTTGTATACAACTGATGTCTGAAAGTATGGAGGGGTCTTATCTTTTAAATTAGTGAATAAAACGTCCAATTTTTTGGTGATATAAAAAACAATATCAATATTGATATGTCTCATGATACCTCTTGGATATGAGACGTAACATGCTTTCTAGGAGCGTTTTAAACTGTTGTACGAAAGGTGGAACAAGTGTAGTGTAAATACAGGAGAGATGTACTTTACAGGAAATTAAATTAAAAGTATTGTTCTTTTTGTCAATAAAATTTTATTGAACAATTCCGGAAGCATTTTGATTCTACCATGTATACAATTGAAAATACATACAAAAATTAATGAATTTAGAAGTAAAAATCTGATGTGGCCAACACAACATCTCCCGCTATTTAATGTTTATTAATTTAAATACATACCTACATATTTACTAATGCTGCAAACTATATTAAGTTCCTTTGAATACAACTATAGCTTTCTTTTTAAAATATCACTATTACTAATTTGAAAAGATTAGTTTTTTGCAGTCGCATTTATTTGTCTGTTACATACATTTGAAATATGAACTGTGTAACAAAGGCTTTGTGTTTGTCTTTAAAACATAGGCTCCGGCATTTATGAAAAGATTATATTTTAACAAAGTATTAAGAAAACACTCTCCATGTTTCACAAGATATCAGCGTCTAAATCAGCCTTTCGGCCATCATCGGACGCCGGCTGTGCTCAGCTAGTAACCATAGACGCGTTTCGATCTTGTTGGAGCTCATCAGTATGGTGTAACTGCCGTCTCTGTGACAATTCCCCAACTGAGCGCGGCAAGAGATAAACATCTCATATAAGATAGTTGGTTTAAGAGGTAACTGTACTCACATGTAGAGCCATCTATCGAAGAATCGCTAAAAAGCACTGGCAGCTATTGAAATAATAATAATAATAATAATAATAATAATAATAATAATAATAATAATAATAGTACAATAGCGAACTCTAGGTGAAACAATGTTTAATAAAGTATTAAGAAATTGGTAATTATCTCTGCAAAAAGAGACATCAGTTACACCATACTAATAAGCTCCAACAACCGCGAAACGCGTCTATAGTTACTCGCTGAGCACGGCCGGCGTCTGATGATGGCCGAAAGGTTGATTCAGACGATGAAATCTTGTGAAACATGGCGAGTGTTTTCTTTATATTTTATTAAACAGTTTCACCTGGAGGCCGCTATTGTACTATTATAATTATTTAAATTTATCTATAAAATATATAAAGTATTAATGTATACCTGTAGAAAATTCAATAATTCATAATAATATAAAATGCGAATAATGACATTTCCGGTTATCCGATATTTACACATTTTGACATTAGTACAACTAACAATATTTATGTGTGAATACAAGCTGGTCTTCAATTAGTATTATTTCCAATTTTCAAATAGCATCTTTGAGAACCTGATAAACAGCCTCAACGGTACAAATATACCGTCAATACCGAAAACTGTGATTAGAAGCAGATTAGCGCACCTACAAATAGACCAATAAACTGTGATGACATATATTTATTTACCCAATTACTTAAATTTTGTGTTCTTATTTAGAATCATACATAATATATAGTATGTAGAATAATATATTAAAGCATAAATAATATAGACGCCAATTTAATCTAGCGTTAGAAATGCAGACACAAGCCGAGTAATGCTTGAATAGCTTCTTGCAATTATATTATTTTCTCGATTTCGGATTTCACTTACATTTAGGTATATCTTTATCAAAAGAGTTCATGATTTTTCATTAAAGGACATATTTGGGAGAAAATTTAGGTTGATGACATTGATTCATGTTTTTTATTTTGTTCGTTGCCAAAATATTTTGTGTATTTAATGTTGAATGCAGTAATACCAATACCAAAATAAAATATCACCAAACATAATTTTAAAATTAAGCTCATTCTAGCATCAATAAGCGAGCTAGAATATGACATTCTCATTCGAAAAAAGAGAAAGAAATAGTAAATGTTTATGTTTTGGAAATTATGAATTTTCATATCGTTTAGTTTAGTGAAAAAGCAGCAATTATCGCTACAAATGAGCAGGTAGTAAATCAGAAATTACAGACTCGGCAACGCTCGTTTAAAATGCAATAAATCTTTGGCTCACACCGATGTTTATCGCCGCAGCGCAAAGGTCATTATATTAATAAACAATTTAATACGTGAAAGGTGTGCACTCGCCAAATGCCAATGCAACGCAGGTTCACCGCACCGCTCTCGCCAATCCAAGAGTGCTGTGCCTTTTGCGCCATCCTTTTGTTTAGCAAGCAAATCGAGATAGGTGCCGTGCTGGTGCTGTTGCAATATTCAATTGGAAATTATTTATCGGTTCTGCACTGCAGGTGAAATACGAAAGGTTGCAAACTAATTTTGTTTTGATTAGAACGTTTACTTCATTTATTACTCAAATAAATTAATGTCAATATTGAATATTCAGAGAGTGCAGGTATAGGTACTTAATTATAAACATTAATTAATTATACATACTTAATTTTTTTTACAATCACCTTAAAGATAAGGAAAGTATTTTCTGAAGTAATTTTTTTTTAATTCTTGGACTTTGCCGCGATTTTAACCCAGAAACTTTTATGCCCAGCGGACGCACAGCGTTGCCACATTTACCTTCCGTCAATTTTATGTATTTTGTACAAATCCCATACCGAAAGTTCCTTGGAAAAGATTCTATATATCCAGTAAAATTGTAATATGAAAATAACTATTTACTACAAATTCCTTACCGAATTATCCTTAGAAAAGATTCTATGTATATATCCAATAAAATTATAACTACATAACATATACTATACTTCATTTCACGTAAGAAAATAGTGACGGGAAGGTAGGTGCAGTTTGATCTTGTTTTTCGATTGGATAATATTCCGATATTATCCATTATGTATGTAAATTGCACTTGACACTGACATCTGTAAATTATAATTATTTGAATATATCAGCTGTTTCCATGATTATGAATAGGAAAGCTACTAACTCTATATCTATTAAATATGAAGGAAAATATATAATCAAACCGTATAGAAAATAAGATCTTCTTTCATAATGATAATCACAAAAGTCAAAAAATTATATTTAACTGCATTTTTTCAAGAAAAACTGTTAAGAACTTCAAATAAAGAAACTTCCGGTTAACCAATTATAACCAAAATCTAATCACTTCTTCATATGAACGTAAAGCAGAGGAATACGAAAGAGTTATAATTTTTAGAATTGTAGTATTGGAGTTATCGTAGGAGAAACTTTTGTCACACATATGTATATACAGAAATCATCGTAAAACTAGTAAAATCGTGTCCTAAAACGTGCTTATTCCTTAAAAACACCGATTTTTTTACCTTATAGGTGACGGAAGGTAAAAATCGAGATTTAGAGGCAAGCAACAGGACAAGCTAAAAAATTTATGTTAAATACAAGTCATTTAACAACATACCTTATGTCTCATAAATTTTAACATTTTTTTTTTTTTTATTAAATTTACTTAAAATTTTGTACTACTTAATATTAGGTGCGTTCGGCAAATGAGTTCTGTTCACTCTTTTCACTCTGTACACTCCTGCACCGTTCGATAATTACACGGAGTGATAAGCGTCTTAAAATGGAGCGTTCGGCAAATGCAGAATGGAGTCAAGTGGAGTGAAAATTGTTAACTCCATAAGCCCAACCTCGATATGCAAGCATACATGGAGTTTTTTTTTTTTTTGTTTTATTTGACGTCTGTCAGATCATTTTGTATTTTTATGTTGAAATATTTTATTATACAGAATTATTTTATATTTATAAAATTGTTCTGTAATATAACAAGGCACAGTATGTCGGAATGGTAAGAACTCTGTATCTTTTCTAATATATACTTTCTTCAGAATCATTAAAGAATAATACCAAACTGAATAACTTCTGTATGGTTCATTATTTATATTTTTAGCAGTGTAGTATATAAGATTGTCAAAAAAAGGAGGTTATTATATTCGTGCACCAAAATTTTAACTGTACTCGTTCGGTTAATCACAAATAAAGGAGTGTACCTTGTTCCCTCGATTTACTCCAACTTTAGCTCTACTCCCACTCCACTCTAATACCGCTATGAATTTAAATTAAACAAAGAGGGTCGTGTTCTTCTATAAGGCGCACCTTTCTGCGGATACCCATATTATCAACTTATCTTTAAAAACAAATACTTTTCCTGTCCAATGGAAGGTCACACGTATAACACCAATATTCAAGTCTGGCGATAACGGCGACATAAAAAACTATCGTCCCATTGCTGTATTACCTAATTTTAGTAAGGTATTTGAGAAGTTAATTTATTCATCAATTTACAGTAAAGTTAAAAATCATATATCCGATGTACTCTCTTTCACACATGCTGCGTCCTCCATTCTGAATTGTAAAGGCCAAATGGATTGTATTTATACCGACTTTTTCAATGCATTCGATATAGTGGATCATTCTATACTTATCCAGACACTTCATTTCTTCTTATCTTCATCATTAATTAGTATTCTTTCATCATACCTCTCCGATCGCCAACTATTTGTACATTTCCTTGGTCGCAAATCTTCATCCTTTAAATCCACATCTGGTATTCCGCAGGGTTCTAATCTCGACCCACTCTTATTCCTTTTATTTATTAACGACGTTACTGACATTTTAATTTCCAATAAACTTTTATTTGCTGAAGATTTGAAAATATTTTATTCCATTAATTCACTGAATGATACTAAAATTCTTCAAACAGACTTAAATAATTTACACATTTGGTGCACCCATAACAACTTAAGTTTAAATTTTAATAAATGCTTCGTTATGTCATATACTCGAAAATCCTCTCCACTAATATTTAACTACAGAATTAACAACTTTCCTCTTACACGTTGCTATACGGTAAAAAATTACATTGATATTCCGGACAAAATTTAGTTAGCTGTATTTTTTTTGTTACTTCAACAATATTTTTTGCCGTGTATACGAAGAACTTTGTATTTTAAGTTTCCAAAACTAAACAATTTTTGTTGTGTATAAAAAGTATTATTTGCTGTAAAATATTAGTCATGGTAGCAATTATTATTAGTAGTACTAAGCAGTCATTTTGTTACTTTGTTCAGATTACAAAATCATTTTGCAACAATTAAAGATATTTAATCTGTTACTGGGACAAATTTTATTTTTTTGTATCCTGTGACATATATTTTGTAAAGATTACCAATTCTTCTTCCCGCCATATACTTATTTGTACAGGTAACTAAAACTTTTGTGTAGACAGGGTATTCCCTGGTATGCAGCATAATTCACTGTTCGTGTTATACAATACTATAGTACGTCGTGTCTCATTTGCTTGCGCAGTTAAGTTTAGCCTGTCGAAAATTGTGTTTTAAAAGTGCTTGTTTCTTGTGCCCGTCAATAAAAATGGATGATTTTGTAAAAGATATTTTAAAACAATGGCAATTAGAGTGTCTTGCTGGTCCTATATTGACAAAAAAAATTTGCTGCTGGAACTCATTTTTGGTAATCACAACAAAGTTTTTATTTACCGTGTATATCATGATCTAGGTGTTACTTTTGATTCCAAACTTACTTTTGTAAATCATATTACACGCATATGCAACTCTTCTCTTCGTATGCTTGGTTTCGTCATCCGCAACACTCGTTCCTTCCATAACATGGGTTCTATCCTTTCACTATATTATGCTTTCGTCCGCTCCAAACTCGAATATTGCTCTATCATATGGAATCCCATCTACGAAACTCATCAGGACCGTATTGAAAATATTCAGAAAAAAATTCTAAAATTTTTGTACTTTAAAATTTATCATCATTATCTTGATAACTCAATTCATTATTCTAACTTACTTAAAAATTTTAATTTTCATACCTTAATTGAATGTCGCGAATTCCAGCTTATGCATTATCTCTGTAAGCTGATTCATGCTGAAATTGATGATCCTACATGTTTAAGTCTTCTACCTTTTCATACTCCTTGCATTCACACACGTTATTCCCAAACCTTTTATTTTCCCACTTCCCGAACTAATGTTTTATCCCTGTCACCATTATACCGTATGCGACACCTTTACATGCTCAAATTTTCAAATGTTGATGTATTCCTTCTTCCTCCAAAGAAATTCTTACTTACGTTAAAACGCTAGTTTTAATATGTTGTATACCTACGTTAATTGTTATGTACCTAATTTTGTCCCTATCTAGTATTTTTTTGTATATGTACGTTTTCCCTGCCCTCTCACTACGTTTTTTACCTCTCTCTAAAAGAGGTATTGGATTCATGCTAAAATTCGCATATCCAGATTTTATTGAATAAGCACGATTTAAGGTTCCTAGAATCCAATTATAACATTTTTAAAATGATGTCTGTGTGTGTGTGTGTGTGTGTGTGTGTGTGTGTGTGTGTGTGTGTGTGTGTGTGTGTGTGTGTGTGTGTGTCTGGATGTTGGAGGGACGATTGCTCAAAAACTATAAAACTTAAAAATATTTAACTGCAGTTTCCTCAATCTGATATTCCTGGGAAGAGCTGAAAAGGTTTTGGTAACAATTGGACAACCGGAAGTAGTAGTTTCTTAGAAAAATTCTTCTAAATAAAAATGTTTTGGAATTTTTTGTTATTACAAATATTGAAGAACAAAATTCTCCATCTAATACATTTAAAATTTTTTTTATATCTTGTATAGATTTAGAGATAAAGACACTATAATATATAGAATATTCTAATCGCAGAGGCTAATGCACTAAGGAAACGACTTGACAAATTCAAATGTTTATAACATACTTTGTAAATGACATATGTCAGTGTTAAAAATCAACAGTTTTAGTGACATTCTGATAGTTTTTTCTGGGAAGTATATTTAATCTTTCTTATTATTTTATTAATGAAATATTTGAAATTATAGGTAAAATGCATATATTCATCAGAAATACCTCCAATCTGGTTATTGAATTGGAAGACATATAGGAACTTCCTCATACAATGAAAAATAGATATAATTAGAATTATATGTGTGCAGAAGACATGTTAAATACAATAAAAAATCTGATGTGGCCAGTACATAACCTCCCGCTCAATTCCATGTTTAAAATAGCAATGAGCTTTAAGTAAAGTTTCACTTCCGATTGATCGTTTGTAAACAAAATCTACTTTGTTGTTCCAATAAATAGAAAAGTTTGTAATACGAAATTTTGGATTATATTTTACTATGTTTTTCCTAAAAAATCTGTTAGAGCTTCAAATTAAGTACTACATCCGATTTATCATATATAGTCAAAATCTAATATGTTGTTTGAAATTATATAAGAGTATGAAATACCAACTTTGCGGAGTTTTGGATCATTAATTTATTTTAAGGAAAAATCGTCACACACACATTATTGTCAAAATCATCACCAACTTCCTTATGCAATCTGTGTAAATTCTTCGCCGTACATTATCCATTTCGTAAATGTGTAGTTGCAAACTATTATTTGACACTTTGTAATCACGTTCCTATTGAGAGCTGTTTGATATATAATGCTGCAAACATCAAACTTAAATCAAATTATCCTGTATATCTAATATTTATTTATGATGGAAAATATATTATTTTTACAAACCTTAATTTCATTAGAATCACATTTAAACTACTAAATTCTTCTTAACATGGTTTCATTATTAATTTTAATGAAAATTGCTTCGTGACAGTGACATTTGTTTAAATATGTCAAATTTGTTATTAAAGTATTGTTTTTGTTTGACGCAGAGGCAAAGTGATATACACAAATAAATTATTTTATAATATAATATAAAGTTATTTCAAGTTATTTACTAAATGCTATTATCGTAGAATTGAAGATTGTGCCATTATATTCAATTTGTATTGGTAAAAATTGCTAAAAAATTATATTTAATGAATTTTTTACAAGAAAAACTGTTAAAACCTTGTATAAATGATACTTCCGGTTATCCGATATACACTAAAAACTAATGAGCTCTTCCCACATTAGTATAGAATGAATATACAAAATTTCAAATTTTTCTGATTGACAGTATTTGAGTAATCGTGTCCACAAGATCCACACACACAGACACACACACATACATACCTACAGACATCATTTTAAAAATGTTAAAATCGGATTCTGGGGACATCAAAACGTGCTTATTCACTAAAATCTCTATATCCGATTTTTAGCACGATCCCTATACCTCCCTTACCTAGGGTAGCGGGAGGTAAAAACAATATTTGATTAAAGTTCTGTAATTTTTTGTTATAAAACGACGGTTCGATAGCGAAGTGCAGCCTAATATGGAAATGGCGAGAGGTCTTGTGCTGACCACAACAGATTTTTTTTTTACCTGTTGGGCAGTGCATATTTAAATAAATAAATAAATACCTAGCATTAGGTTTTGGACGACATTTACCTCAATTTCTCTAACTTTCCTGTATATTCTATGTCGAAGTTCCTCCGCTATGGTCAAGATAAAAGAGCCCAAAAATCGTTTATGAGACTAGCCTGCGGAAGGTTTCGCGGAACAAATGATACATTTTGACCAGAACATAAAATCGTCCCCAGCGTGTTCTTCTTCAATAAAACAAAAATTATAAACTGCACAACTACTATTTATCTATCAAAATAATATATTAAACAATAATTTTCACAGAAAATATCCTATTTGTACTTAACTGAAGATTTTACTTCTTGAAGAGTTTTTTACAGTCCTTACTATATTGTTTTTAGAATAATCGTTCTGTCCCTCGCGGGAAAATTTATTTTGTCTTAAATAGCGGGACACCTCGCAAAAATCGGGACGGGATATGCTCTAGCAACTGAGCTATGAAATCCCCTTGGACTCAATGGAGTTTGACCTGCTTGTTTTCTTCAGTATTTAATAAATAATACATCATCCAATGTTGCAAAAATAACCATATAGAAACAGATTATAAACAAGGAAAATATTTTCATTTGTCAAAAAAATTAATAAACCCTTGTCATTGGATTGGTCTGTTTCATTTTTTCTCAGTGCCTACTATAATTGTTGTTGTTGGTTATAATTTATCGTTAAAAAAAAAATTGATTGAGTTGCGGAATAGAGGTGATTATTTCGACAACGATAATTTACAGAACTGCAAATTCTGAATTATAATTTTCTACACATATAAGTTTTCCAATTTTGTGATAGCTTGTTCAATAATGTACGTAAGAGTAATAGATTTATATAGTCAATTTTAATTGTCAAAACAATTATTTCGTCACTATAAATGAAAATAATTTATTCGAGATAATTAGTAATTTAACAAAATAAATATAAATATATCATCACCGCATATTACCCATTTCTGGGAATGCCAGTATCTACAACGCATGTAGACATCGATAATGATGACGATATATTTTACCGTGTGGGCGCTTACCAGGCGTCACCTCACGGGCACTCACAGCTGGTGTGGAGAGTGCACCACAGGGGTCACTTTTGTGCCATTTAAAATTGGAAATATTTGGCGTTCGTCGGGATCGAACCCGGTTCCCCCAGACACTCAGGCACGCGGCCATGGGACCCCATAGTAATTTAACAAGTTATAAAATAAAGATGTACTTCTTTATGCTATTATGCCCGGTTTTATAAAAGACAGAATAAATTTACTTCCGTGGTAAATTTATTTAAATTAACAATTTGAATTTATTTTATTCATTTATGGCTTATATGTCATTAATATTAAAAGTTCGATTGTCATTTAAAAAAAAAAAAAAAAAACAATTTATGTTATAAGGCAAGAAAGTAAAACGATTACTGGAAACCTGTAATGTAATGTAAATTTGCCAATTCTATTAAAAAATAAAAACAGAAACATCAGATTGAATATTCAATTTTCTTTCCACTTTCCAGAATAGTATATTAAAACATAAGTTACACAAGAGAACTTATTTATGCACGAGTTTGAAATTCGAACACGAGCGCGTAATAACAAGTGTGGGAACGAACGAATGCTTGAACAGCCTTTTGTAATGAGTGTTTCCATTAAGGAATTTTTTTGACAAAATAATTAGATTGGTAACAACAATGATTTGTGTTTTTATTTTGTCCGTTGCCAAGATATTTTGTATTTTTAGTGCAGTCATATCAATCCCAAATAACAAAATGTTGCCAAAAGTCGTTTAAGACTGAAGCTCCTTCTAGCATTAATAATAGTGCTAGAATATATCATTATAATTCCGAAACAGAGAAAATAAATTTTATTTGCTTTGAAAGTAAATTAATGTGTCGTTTATAAAATCGGTCATTAGTGTGTCAAGAAGTTTTTGCTTCAACAAATAAAAACACACGCTAGAATATAAAAATATGTAGTTTAACTAAAAAGTACAAAAAAAATTTCCATTTTTCTTTTCTCTATACCTGCTGTGTATATTGTTTTATGTAATTAAAACCTTTCTTATATAATTATATAATAAACTTATTGACTATCCATTAATTTAAAATACATTTTGTATAACCAATAAATACAGGGTGTTATACCGGGAGTTTATTTTATCAGTAAACATAGGGTATATCATTGTCATAGTTACGGTATGAATGTTTGACAGCAATGTATTGAAGCGTTTATTTTATGAGTAAACATAGGTGTTTAACATGGAAAGCAGTTTTTGGTAAATACAAAGGTCTGGCAATAAATCAAGCCATGCTATTGAACATGATAATAGTACATTACATCTTGTACATTATTTAATATTAATTACTTTAATAATATTGCAAAAATTACAATAAATTGTAAAAATTGTCAAATAAATAGTTGTATTTCGGTAGTGCAGTGGTTATAACAGTTGCGTCTTAAATTTTTGGTTGGGGTTCGATTCCCCGTTGGGATAATTATTTTATTTTTTTTTTTACATAAAAATTGTTGAACTTTTAAAAATCAGTTTATATTTTCATATTACAATCATTTAAAAATAATAATAACATTTTAATAAATAAAGAGAAAATAATTTACTGTATTTATCAAAATAAAAAATTCAATGCATTGTTATTACATCAATATTTTGATTATTGTAATCAATTATTCACATTTATTTTCTCTTTATTTATTACAATGTTATTATTATTTTTAAATGATTGTAATATGGAAATATAAACTGATTTTTAAAAGTTCAACAATTTTTATGTAAAAAAATAAAATAATGACCCCAATGGGGAATCGAACCCCAACCAAAAATTTTAGACGCTAGTGTTATGACCACTGCGCCACGGAGACATTTCGAAATCTTTTCATATTGCATAATAAAGAAGTGAAACAATTATTTATTTGACAATTTTTGTAATTTATTACAATTTTTGCAATATTATTAAGGGCCGGTCTTTCCACCTTCAGATAAAGTTCCGGATAGCTATCCGCCAGATAAACTTATCTGAGACTTTATCCGACGGATAACTTTTTTCTGTCTTTCATTTCAAATTTATCTGACGGATAACTATCCGACAGATAAGTGCAGTATAAGCAGTTCCAAAATCTCTAATAAAATTAAAAAGAGACAACAGCATTGCAAATGTAATAAGGCAGAGCAAGAAAATGCATTATAAGTTTTGTTTCGATCAAGTTGCTTAATATTTATGTTTTGACATTTGTGGTTATGATCTTTTTGACGTAATTATAAATATGTGTGCAGGCTATTCTGCTTTCTGTTCATATTTGGAATTGTATAAGGATTATAAAAATTGAAAGAAATGTGAGAGCTCCAATAATTTTGAAATTATTGAAATACGGAATATTTTTATATTTGTACTTGTACTAAGGTGCAAGTATAAGTATGTCATAGAAAATAAAAAGATATATACAGCGGCGAGGGATTAAGAATGACTTCCCTTGGACCGACAAAAAAAAAGTGTATTGCCTCTAAAATTAATTTTAAAATAGTATAATTGGAAGATAATTTTCATCATGGTAATGATTAAACTTGATGACAATAATGATAATACTTGATTATAACAATTTGATTTAATTACAACAATACTAACTATGTTAACAGTGAGAATGAGTAACCAGGGATGGACAAACTGCAGTGAAATGATGATAGAATAAGATCTGAGAAGCAAGAACTCTTGTCTCTCAAAGTTTAGATGTGTAATGATTTATTTGTTTGTATATATTTATTTTTCTCCATATCCCTGATACCCATAATCGGGTGTGTATTTATTTAAAATTTGGTATGACAAAAAAAAATACGGTTTGTAGGAATGAACATTAGTTTTGCCCCATTGGAAAATTTTCTGGCGCCATATATAACAATAAATAATAATTAAATATGTGAAATTACATGTTTGTATTCTATCAAAATATCATGTATTTGACATTTTTTTTCGATTTATTGCATTTGATTCATATGTTTCTGTCAGATATCATATTTATCCGGTACAAAAGTTCCGGATAACTTATCTGTCGGATAGGCAATATTTATCTGGCGGATAACCTTATCTGAAGGTGGAAAGACACATTTTTGATTTATCCACCAGATAACTTTATCCGGAACTTTATCCGAAGGTGGAAAGACCGGCCCTAAAGTAATTAATATTAAATAATGTACAAGATGTAATGTACTATTATCATGTTCAATAGCATGGCTTGATTTATTGCCAGCCCTTTGTATTTACAAAAAACTGCTTCCCATGTTAAACGCCTATGTTTACTCATAAAATAAACGCTTCAATACATTGCTGTCAAACATTCATATCGTAACTATGGCAATGATATACCCTATGTTTACTGATAAAATAAACTCTCGGTATAAGTAATCTGCCATATGTTACCACTTAATAAAGAAAGTTACAGTGTATCGTAATCTGCAAAAATTTCTAATGTGCTCGTTGCAATTGTAAAAGCATTTCAAGATGGACCAATAACAAGTATTGAATAAAGATTTATTTAAAAATCACAGCAATTTGATTGAAAACATCGCTTGTACTGTACTACGCCACTTATTGCAAAATCAACGTCATTTATGATAACCAACAAATATTGTTTCTTTATTTTTTGAGCAATTGACCTAGACTGCAAATATTCTCTGCATCAGCCTTATCAGTTCTTAGGAAATCCACACGTTTTTGATTTTGTGTACATGTAGAAACCTGATACTAAAGATTTTATAAATAATAATAATAATTATACCAATTCGGCCGCATTTCAAATAACAGTTTAAGAAAGTAGGTAAAAATGGATTCCAATTAATAATTTTTAAATATTAATATGATAATGTTGGTTACCTAATATAAACAGATATGCTTGATTATTTGTGGTTTATTTGTTTCATAAATAACAGGTAAAATAATTGGAATGATGACATTTGTACAACCTTGTATAAATAACGAGTATAATATTCACCAAATTATCCATTTCTTTCATATTTTATTACGCAATATGATAATTTTATGTAAATTTGTTAGAACAAATGGATAAATAAATTATAATTCGCAAACAAACTGTATTGAACATATAAAAACATCAGGAAATACATTAACTGATCTATTTGATCATATAATAATTATAACACACACTATTTTTGTTTTTATACAATATATTTAAATATAGTGAGTTGGAAATTGAAATTAAGTCCAACGAAACAAATAATAAAAAAATATTTTCATGAAAGATAAGGTTTGTATAGTCGGTGCTTGATGGAACATTCTAATCTTCCTATTATCTCGAAGTAGGCTAAAATTATCATCTTTTAATGTCATTGTTAATTTGAATATGTAATTTTTATTATTATAAATTAGTTTATTATAGTAATACAGTATCTAATACGAATAAATTTACCTACATAAAAAAGGTAAACAAAAATAATTGTTTCACATATTACAAAACCAAATTCTTAAAATATCTTTCAGAACTCATATTAATAATTAGAATAATACTACCTTTTTAGCTTATGTTCTGTATTTTTATTTAATACTAACGTTTCGGCACCATAAACTGATGCTTTCTTCAGGAAAAAATCACAGATAAAATGCGACAAAAACAAAAAACTAAGGTAACATGAAAAGTACGTAAAGGTTACCTATTTTTTATGTATACAATTTACTAGACAATATATGCATACCTGGCAATAACTAGGACGGCAAACATTCATCTTCTTAGGAAAACTCTTCTTTTGCCAGAGGAAAAACCGTCCTCAAAAACTGGCAGAGAAGTGACCTGTATAACTCAGAGACATTTTATCGGTAGCGAAATACCGCAGCCGTACTCTTTATTAACAGATGTTACAAAAAGTCTAGAAAAAATTGTATACATATTACAAATTACAACATATTTAAAATTGGAAGCCATGCGCGACTAAGTTCTAAACCATCACAATGATTGAGTTTATTTCTGGTTTTATAAATCTCAATGGCTTCTCTAATTAAGCTGTTGTTAAGTTGTGTTGGTCTAGCAATAATGTTTGTATCTTCAAATTTTATTCGCTGGTATTCTTCCAGGGCATGCTCTGCAACAGACGATTTCCCAGGCTGGTTCAATCTGACCGATCGATGATGTTCATTCAATCTTGTAGAGACAGTTCTACCAGTCTGGCCGATGTAAACTCTCCCGCAGACACATGGAATTTTGTAAATCCCTGATGATTGAAGAGGGATGACCTCTTTCACTTGTTGCAACATATGACGAAGTTTAACACATGGAATGAAATAATGCTAATAATGCTTGTTCGTTTAAGAGGTAGGTAATTTGAATTGCCTGTAGATATGGGTCGTGCCAACTTTTTGTGCCATTGACTTAACTTAAATAAAATTATTTTTTAATTATTCAATGCATTTACCACAAAATATACTAGCATGTTCTTAATATACAAATTAGTGCGAAATTTATACTACGTCAAGATTATTTCTTACGCAGAATGGGGGAGTTCATGATTTTTACCTTCCGTCACCCTTAGGTAAGGAAGTTATTGTCTTTGGTCAAAAAATTCGGTGGTTAGTTTTTAATGAATAAGCACGTTTGAAGATCCCTAGAATACGATATTACTAATTTTACATTAATGTCTGTATGTGTGTGTGTGTGTGTGTGTGTCCGTGTGTGTGTCCGTGTGTGTGTGTGTGTGTGTGTGTGACAAATTTTTCTCCGAGGATAACTCGCAAACTAAAATTCTAAAAATTATGATTTTTTCGTATTCCTCTTCTTTACAACCATATGAAGAGCTGATTAGATTTTGGTTATAATTGGTCAACCGGAAGTACCCTTATTTGAAGTTTTTAACAGTTTTTCTGGGAAAACCGCAGTTAAATATCATTTTTTGACATTTTGTGATCATTAATATGAAAGAAAATCTTATTCTCTATACAATTTGATTATACATTTTCCTTCATATTCAATAGATATAGTTATAGAGAGATTAAGTGAGGTTAACTTTCAAAAATCAGTTAGCATTGCTAAAATTATGGAAACAGCACATATATTCAAAAAAATTCTTATTGACAGATGTCAGTGTCAAGTGCAAAACCAAAGTGGAAAATATAGAATCAGACATAACATAAGTGACAGAGTGTCGCTCGCATAAGTGACTTGCAGTTTCAATACCGGCAGTACGAGGAAGGCCAAAGAGAAGATGGAAGGACTGTGTAGCAGAATATTTGAGAGAGGAAGAACTGTCTGAAGAAGATGCGTTGGATAGGAATGAGGAAGTGTGAAGTGCAATTTACAGAATGTACATTCGTGTTATAATAATATTGGATTTATAGAATCTTCCCAAAGGAAATTGCAATATGGAATTTGTAAAAAATAGTTTGTTCGTGTTACAATTTTACAGGATATATAGAATCTTTTCCAAGGAACTTTTGGTATCGGATTTGTACGAAATACATTGAATTGACGGAAGGTTTTGTGCTGGCCACAACAGATTTTTTTTATATTTAATAATACACAAATACAATTAGAAACAGTTATAAATAAATCTTATCTACAAATATAATATAAGTGAACTCCCCCATTGTACATATATTTTTAGTACCTACTTCTTTTTTGACATAATGCATTTGTTAGTTCATACACCTTTTTTCATAAATAAACGCCCTTTGTGCAATTTGTTACAGTGATAAATTGTATGAACGTAGATATACAAAACATAAGCATTTATATCAGCCAAATCATATTGTACAATAGGCATATTGGCCACCTCTTAGTCCTTGTTTTGCAAGTGTACGTGCTAGCAAGCTACTTATTATCGTTATTTTGAGCTGTACACTACTTGTTCTTAATCATCATCAGCTTCTAACTCATAAGGTTCTTTACAGACTAATGAAACATTATCGTCTTTACTAGGGTTCTCCGTATCACTAAAACCCTCTGTTTCAACCACTATCACTTCCACATAACAGAAATCTGCTACTTCAGCTTCGCTCCAACCACGCCAAGACATGTTTATTGCACCGAAGTTCACTTGTAATTTATTTATTTATTTAGCATACAATGCCCAACAGGAATAATCCCAATAACAGGGCAGGATAAAATGTGACAAAACATTACAAAAAATCGGTACAAAAGACAAAGAATATAAATTGTGGTACAAATTTCTTAACAAAACATGGCATAATTGGTTAGGGTTAAGATGAAAAACATTAACGTTCGCAAACCTTATGTTGTTTTTGATTTTAAAACATCTAAATGTAAAAATTTTGAGTGATAATCAGCGATTACAAGATAGTCCATGCCCTTGACTTTTAGAAAATCTAGTGAAATCTTCTCCCACGGAAGTCTTATTACGGGATGAGGTTGAAGTGGTTCTTTAGTGTTAGCTCTGGAATATTTTTGACATACCAGACAACTATTAACCATCTGTTCGATGTCTTTTGTCATTTGTGGCCAGTACACAGCATCTTTAGCACGTTTTATACATGAATTAATGCCTTGATATGCACTATGAATTCTTTTCAATATATCTTCTCTTTGTTTCGTAGGAATTATTAATTGCTTTCCTTTGAACAATAGATTTTCATGATTATATATTTCATTTCTTGCTTCAAAATACGGCTTCATATCTGGTTTTACAGATGAGCTATATCGAGGCCATCCATTTTGAATATACATTATTATTTCTTTCAATGTTTTGTCTTCATTAGTATCTTTCATTAAATTTCTAACTGTTTCTTCGGTTGCAATTACAACTGAGGAGACAACCAATTCTTCCATAAAGTCGGTGTTGCAAAAATTGTGTAACGGTGAACGTGATAACATGTCCGCCACATACATGAACTTACCAGGGGTAAATGATAATTTGACATTATATCTTAAAAGTCGTAGTACCAGGCGTTGTAATCTAGGAGATATTAAATCTAAAGGTTTTTTCACGATACCTAGTAGTGGTTTGTGGTCGGTTTCTAATTCAAAAGTTCTTCCATACACGTAATAATTGAAATGTTCACAGCTTAACACAGCGGCCAGTAATTCTTTTTCTATTTGGGAATATCTTATTTGTGCTTCGTTAAGAGATGCTGAGAAAAATGCAACTGGATGATCTTCTTGTAATAAAACCCCTCCAATTCCATACTGGCTGGCATCCGTTGATATTTTCACTGGCTTTCTGGAATCAAAAAATCTTAAAACAGGAGCGTTTATTAATAATTGTTTTAAACTATTAAAACATGCTGTTTCAGTAGCACCCCATATCCACTGGGAATCTTTTTTTAGTAGGTTTCTGAGTGGTGCAGTCTTTGCTTGTAAATTCTGACAAAATTTTCCCAAGTAATTAATCATTCCAATAAAAGATTGAAGTTCCTTAACATTTTCCGGTTTTTTGACATTTAATATTGCTTTCAACCTCTCTTTGGTAATAGCTATTCCTTCATTTGAGATTTCATGTCCCAAGTAGTTAATTTTATTTACTGCTAATTGTAATTTCTCCAGTTTTAATTTAAGATTATTATTTCGAGCAACGTTTAAAAAATTTCTCAATCTTTCATTATGTTCTTTTATAGTTTTTCCGTAGATTAACACATCATCCATATATGCCACGGTCCCTTCTAAATTTTCTGTAAGTTCAGCCATAGCTTTTGAAAAAACTTCTGGCGCACTGTTTATTCCGTATGGTAAACGTAAATATTGATAACGGCCAAAAGGTGTGGTAAACGTACACAAATCCGCACTTTCTTCATCTAGTGGAATTTGGTGAAAAGCGCTCGATGCGTCTAAAACTGTATAGTATTTTGCTCGTTGCAAAGACGCTAGTATGGACTCTAGAGTTGGTAATTCAAAATGTTCCCTCATTACATACTTGTTTAAAGGTCTAGGATCCATACAAATACGAACTTGATTATCTTTTTTCTCGACAACCACTATTGGATGGACCCAAGCCGTTGGCGTATCAACTTTTCTAATAATTTCTTGTTCTTCTAGCTTATCAAGTGCTTTTTTCACGCGATCATGTAGTGCTATGGGAATTTTCCTTGTTCTCGCTACCTGAGGAATTGCATTTTCTGATAATCGTATATGATAGTTCTTCTTTAGCTTTCCCATTCCTCTAAAAACGTCTTTATACTCTTCTATTATTTTATTCGTTTCTTCTAGACTTTCTTCTTCTATTTTCATTACCCTTTTAATTAAATTTAGCTCGATGCTGCTGTTTAAACCCAAAATTGGTTGGTAATTCCCTTCTACAATATAGAAATATAAATTATACGTTTTATTTTTATGCTTACATTTTAAAATGGTTGTTCCTGAAACCGCTATTTTTTCTTTTGAATAGTTTAGCAACATCTTCTGAGCTTTCATAAGAATTGGTTTCGATTGAAACTTATTATAAACTCGCAATGGTATTAAGTTTGCGCCGCTTCCGGTATCAATTTTAAATTTGATTTCCTTTCCTTTTACTACTAAAACCTCCGACCAATCTTTCTGCACTTTTCCTTCTAGTTCTTCAATTTTACCACAAAACAGATATTCTTCTTTTTCCGAAATATTCTCTTCGTCTGTTTCTTCAACATTTCCAACCGATTTCAATCTACATTGATTTGAGAAATGATTCTTTTTCTTGCAATTTCTACAGGTTTTCCCCCATGCCGGACATTTCACAAACTCGTGTATTGTATTACATCGTCCACAAGTTTTATTCATAGAGCTTTTATCGTATTGTTTCCCTTTTAAGTCCTTGTACACTCTTTTTATCGCATTTATTGGAATTTCTGTAGAGTTCATCTTTTGAATTTGTTTTTTCGACACTTCATCCGCTCTGCAGGTATCTATACACTGTGAGAGAGTAAGATCTTTAGTTTTTAATAATTTTTCCCTCAGGTCTGAACTTCTTACACCGCATACAATTCGGTCGCGGATAAGTGAGTCTTGCAATGTTCCAAATCCACAATCCTTGGCTTTTTGTTTTAAACAGGTAACAAATTGGTCTATAGTTTGACCTTCTTCTTGCGTTGTTGTGAAAAACAAGTATCTAATTCATTCATTATCACTTCCACGCTTAGTTCATCCTCTGTTTCCTTAAATGACATTGTATTATAAATTTCCATCCCAGTTTCTCCTAATAAATGCAATAATGTAGCGCGTTGTTGCTTTACTGACTTTGTTTCAAGGTCTGCAGCTACCCAGTAAATCTCTACCTGTTGTCTCCACTTTTTGTATGCTTCTGCTGGATTATGACCTGGCTCAAATTCTTTTGGCGGTTTTAAATTTGACATATTTGCGTATTTTTCTTTTATTCTGACACCATGTAATGTATTATTTAATACTATAAAATATACTAGTTTTATTATTCAGTTTATTATTACAATTAATCAAATACAACATTAAGTGACAGTTCATTTATATTCATCTGTTCTATATTCTCTAAAGAAAACGCCAACTATATTATTATTTTTAAACACATGTGACAGTAAACATGACACATACGGTAAATAGGCGAACTAGAAAGAATATTGGTTCTGGAGGTAGGTAAGTAGAAGGTTGTGAAGGAACGAGTAGTTTTGCAAGGAGCATGAAAATTAGGAAGGCTAAGAGAAGTAGAGTCATCAATCTCTGAGTGAATGAGTTTTGATAGGAAGATGACGGAATTAAATTCACGTCTTTCGTATAAACTGGGTATTTTAAACATGTTCAACAGGTCAAGATAAGATATTGAATTGCCTGGATAAATATGATTTATTTTGAAGTAAACACATTTTAGAAATTTTTTCTGTATTTTTTCAATGAGGTCCTGATAACATTCATAGGAAGGATTCCATATTGTACAGCAATATTCCAATTTGGAGCGAACGAATGAATAGTAAAGAGTAAAGATAGGCGAAACGTCAGTGAAAGTACGTGTGTTAAGTATTATGAAACCGAGCATACGTAGGGAATTATTAAAAATATCATGTAAATGATTATGGAATGAAAGTTTACAGTCGAATGTCACTCCGAGATCCTTGTAAATATAACAACGGGTTAACTCACTATTTTGAATTTTGTAATTAAAAACAACTGGTGAAGCTTTCCTGGTAAAACTCATTATATTACATTTGTTTATATTTAAAAAGAGATTATTATTAGAACATCACTGTGATAATGGTTGGAGATCATGTTGAAGTAGCATGCAGTCATTAATTGATAAAATGGAGTAAAAAATCTTAAGATCGTCAGCGAATAAAAGTTTCTGGCAATTTAATATGTCAGGTAAGTCATTAATAAATAGAAGAAATAAAAGAGGGCCTAGATTTGAGGCTTGGGGAACCCCAGAAGCAGAAGTGTAAGTGTTAGAGTTAAAACCAAGGATTTGTACAGAAAGTTGACGTTGAGAAAGATAAGAAGAAAGCAGAGAAATGAGTAAGGAAGAGAAGGAAAATGATTTTAGTTTATTTATTAAAATACTATGATCTATCTTGTCGAATGCTTTTGAGAAATCTGTATAAACGCAGTCTACTTGTCCTTTATTATCGAGCGCTGAAGAAATGAAATGAGTGAAATATGTTAAATTAGTAGCAGTAGATCTTTTCTCCATGAAACCGTGCTGAAATTTTGAAATTGTATTTTTAATACTTGGGTATATTTTGGAATAAATAATCATTTCAAAAACTTTGCTGAAGTTCGACAAGATAGCAATAGGCCTGTAGTTTTCGATATCGAATTTGTTACCGCTTTTATAAATGGGGGTGATTTTTGTGCGTTTCCAGGCATCCGGAAAAGTACCAGTTTTAATTGATAAATTAAATATATGAAGTAATGCCGTGGATAAGGGTAATATTATGTATATAAATGAAACCAAATTGAACTCCCTACATACTCCATACGGCAATACATAAAATAAGAAGCCCCCAACGACGATAATAGTTCTCTTGACAATAGGATAGTTATCATGCGTGGAATTTTAATAAAATAAATATCTTTATACAATAAATTACGCATAATATAATTTTCTATACGATAAAAAACACTATTTATTGCTTATATATTTATAAAGTGCTAATTAAAATTCCGCACTCTTTGAATCAACCTCTCCGCTGTGACGTCATATGTTTTAATCGTAAACCGCTGAAACGCTAGTGTCGTATTTGAATAGTAAGCATTAAATGTCATAACAAGTAACATAACCTTGTTTTCATGTATAATCTTTGATCACATACCTGTATCAATACTCCAAAAGACACAAAATAAGGCTACGAAAAACAAAGAAGTAAGCAAACTGAGTATCAAATACACAAAAAACAAAACTGACAATTACCAATCAACGTTCTCTAAAACGGAATGTAAACGAGTTCCCCTTGCCCCTTAAGACATACGTAACGAAAAATTTTGCTATATCTTTCATACAGGTAAACACGTGACGTCACGTATGGCGGGAGAAAAATTATTTATTTTTCTCCAATTTTTTTCTCAAAAAAGAACAAGAATTATGCACAATAAAAAAAAAATATGGAAAACTTTAATTTAAAAATACTATAACATAAATTTTTCAAAAAGAGCAAAAGAGTAACAACACTGGGTCAAACTGACCCATTTACCAAATACTCGTATGTTACTCATTAATTTTATTCATACAAATGTAATGAATGATATGAAAGTTAAAGAAATATACATATTGATAACCACGTTTGAGGATTACATATAATATGAAATCACAATTCACAAGTCAGTTATGCGCAAACTCAGACAGAACGGTGAAATCGAACCACTTGAACGTAGGTCGTAACAAAGCGTAAAAGCGCTTCACTGTAACCGCAACCGCGTGCGTCAGTGTATAAGTCGACATACGTTGCGCCGAGCCTCTACCGACGTCATCACAGCTTAAAATCGATTTTTCCAGAAAATCTGGGCATTTTTGAAAAAAATAAAACATGTTACATCATTTTTCAAGTCATTCTCATGGAATAATTTTTAAAAAAAAATCGCTAAACTTCCCCATTGCCTGTAGATATAGGTCGTGCCAACTTTTAGTGCCTTTGACTTGAGTTACTAATCGATGGATTATTCCCTTCGCAGCATGAGATTTTGCTACTTATTGGAAAGGGCCGGATTTAATACATATTATAATTTTCTTTATTCTAAAACCTACCATGAGATTTAATGTTATCTATTTGGAACGAATTAAGGGTTAATGAGAACTGTAATCTTCAGAAGAGTATATAATAGGTACAGTTTAAATTTAAATATAGTTTTGTGTTATTATTATGTGTCCATACTTTTTGTGTAGTTTATAAGAGTATATTCACATTTTTTCATTTTTATTGTTTTGTGAATTGATGTAAGTAGTACACATTTTTATTGCCAATTCAATTATTTTTTCTGAAACCGGAGCGAAAGTACTATTTTCGCGCCTAAAATGACTAGTCAACAAAATTAGAACGTTTGTTTTTTTACAAAAAAAAATAATTGGGTATTAATGTTTATGGTTGCGTTATTTACATTAGATATGTTAATACCAGACAACAAAGCGACTTGAATTTTTAAAGGAACCTCGTTCGAAGACCAAAAATGTAGAACCGACAGTAAATTCGTTTTTGTTTATTTACTAATTTTTTTTTCCTGTCAGCTTAGTAACGAGAAAAGAACTATTAGATATTTATAGAAAATCAGATTTAATTAATATATTTAAAATTAATTTTTATTATAATCAAAGGTTTCAGAAAAAAATAATTCATAACTCGTCAGTAAAATGTCTGTACTTGCCTCGGAGCCGTAAAATACTGGGCACGAAGTGCCTCGTATTTCAATATGACTTCGACAGTAATGTACCATTTTTTTTACCCTTACAACCGAATTCACCATCCCTGAATCAAATTTGATTCTCTGACCAACAAAATTTGACACTGTTGCTTAGTTAAAACTGTTGATCTCCAAGGTAAACCAGAACTTGATTTACAGATCAGTGTTGATCAGAGAATCAAGACTTGATTAACGGTTGGTGAATTTGGTGGTTACTATATTAAATTATATTAAATAACTATTTTATTAATGTTTAATATATTTTATTTCCTAATCCCCGGTGTAGTGGCCGTGCGCAATAACGCGCCGGCGTCTTTATCTATTCAGTTCGAATCTGAGGTTATTCGGTTCGAACCCACCGGCCGGCTAAGTGCGTAGTCGTTAAAATGCCACAACATTAGGCATTAATCGCCCTCGCATGCGATGATCTGACCAATCGTCCATGTTAAACATAGATGGTGTTAGTTGTAGAAGGTGTACTCCCGATGCCGCACTGGCTGCATAGCAATCAGTGGCTGTCGCACGGTGTAAGTATGCCAACTGTGCTGGCACTATCGGTCAAGAAACGAGTACCTACAGTACTTGAAGCCAAAATCCACAAAGGATTTTAGTGCTATAGGAAGAATCCCAGTATATGAATATTTATCTTTCTATTTTGCTGTAACAAAGCTATTACAGCACCCAAAGGAGTTCGTTAATAGCTCAAGCGAGTGCAGTAATAGGAAAGTACAATTTATTTTTGTAAAGTTGGTTGTTAAGAATTGCAAAAATATCAATTGTCAAATCTCGTTAAATAAACGAACACAGACGACTGTTATGAATTATATTTTCTTATAATTTATAATACGATATTATGGTGTTACAAAAATAAGGTTAGGGTTATCAAATGAATTTTCAAATGTCACCAACTGACAAAATTCCCTAAACTATGACATTACTATTTTTCATTTAAAAGAGGCATAAGATGAGCAAAGTAGAAAATATAGTATAAAAGAACTCATGCCATAATTGTCAATTATTTTGTTCGAACTTTCTTTTCACAAAATAAAATGACAATTATAACATTTGTTCTTTAATTTACTTTTAAAGCATATTGTAGTACAGTTATTTTAAATTTTTTCATCATTTTAAAATTGCAGAAATTGTATAAATACGGTCCAGGAATTTTTAGTTTATAACCTTCTTAAGGGGGGGTTTCGAAAAAGCGACACGAAGTAATATCGGCCAAGCCATGAACTATTTCACGTTTGCTTATAATATTAACCAAGAGAGGGCGATAGAATGGTTCGGGTCTCTACTTAGGTTTGTGCCTGAGATAAAAGGTTGAATGTAAACAAGAAGATACAGATTCTTTAGGTCAAATTTTACCCAAGGCCTGGGGTTTTATGACTAGTAAATAAAAGCTTTTATAACCAGTGACAAAGCAACAGCAAACCGTTCATTTTTGTAGTATTTCACTTTCAACGAATGATTTCTAGAAATGTACGACAATTTTCCTTTTTAGATTTGTGTATAGGCATGATTACTGCCCAGTTTCGTAAATTTCTAAGTATTTAATTAATGATAAGGAATATTAAATGTACTTCTCAGAAAAGCCTTCAAAAATGTCTCTGGATTTTCAACGCTGACATTTATGTCAATTACAAAAATTTTAATTTTTCAACTGGTTTCCATGAGTTGTTTAATACAGTGGATTATTTTACATATTTATAATTCTCTATCTCTAAATCTGTAGGAGATATAATAAAAGTGGTCAGTGTTTTGGATAGAGAATTTTATATTCTTTAACATTTGTAATAACATAAATTTCCAAAAAATAATATTTAGAAGATTTTTTTAAGAAACTGTTACTTCAGATTGTCCAATTGTTACCAAAACTTTTTCAGGTCTTGCCATTAATGTCAGATTAAGGAACACGTAGTTAAATTGGTCTTAAGTATTATAGTTTTTGAGGAATCATCCCTCAAACATCCACACATACACACACACACACACACACACACACACACACACAAACACACATCCACACGCACACACAGACATTGTAATTCGTATAATATAAAATGAATTTGTATAATCCCTAAAATTTTAACTGCCAGTTATTAAGTATTATCATACACATTTCCATTTGTTTCTTTACATTAAAATAGTAAATATAACATATTAATAATAAAAGCATTATATTGTAGATTACTAGTAAATACTTATTGCCCGCACATTAAAATAATGAATAAAGTAATTAAAATTGAAAACTCAAATGAACTACAACAGTAAATATTTGTTGGCGATAGTGACAAAAAAATATATAGACATTATAGATTATAAAATGACATAATTTTGTTAATAAAATATAACACTGACAAACGTTGAAAATAGAATATACGGATAATATTGATAATCTATTAGAATAAAATTTGTACAACAATATAAATTGCTACTATGATAGATCTGAGACAGTTTATTTTTACTTCCCGCCATACGGTAAGGGAGGTAATGTTTTTGGTCCAAAAATTCGATAGAATAAGCACGAATTAGGGTCGCCAGAACACGTTTTTGCTATTTTTACAATGATGTGTGTGTGTGCGACTATATTTTCATCCACGATAACTCATATCAAACTTTAAATAATTTCTATTTTCCGTATTTAAGCTTTCTGCAGTAATGTAAACTATATTAATTATTAACTGAGTGTTGTGTTGAGTAGTTAATCAGAGTTCTCCCTATATATTCAAAAAAGCAGAGCGGGATAGTTTTAAAAAACCAGTGTAGCAGAGAACTAAACTTTATAAATGCAAAAAATTTATGATTTAATACCATTTCTCGTTAATATTGTTTATTGCAAATATTTGTAACGGGTACAGATGGTTAATGATAAATTTGTTATTTGACAGTTCATTTCGATTCGATTTTGTCTATTTTCCCGGCAGTTAAACTTTTTTCGTAATACCATACTGTTATTATGACATAACAGGATTAAAACAAAAATGTAAAGATAGAAATAACGACCTAGGCCGTTATTTTTTATAACAGTCGCGTACAATTAAGGATCAGGTGTTCCTAGAAAAATAACAGCATATTGATGGACTGTTGTCTATGAGAATTTATAAATTAACCAAAGCAGATGTTCAATATAAGAAATAGAAGAATTTTATTATTCCTAAATGTTTAAATTTTAAGTTATTTCGAGAATACATTTTGGAAGCTAAAACTTTGAGGGACAAAAAATAATTATTAAATAATCTATAATTTTAACTTTTGATTACGTATCATTTAATGAGTGAAAACTACTTAACTTTAAACTTTTTTTTGTAAATAGTTTCAATTATTTAATATTATTATATTATTATTAATTATTGTTATTATTCTTATTAATTATTATTATTTCATCTTTATTTGTTTCAGTATTTTCTTTAAATGTATTCGTAATTATAAGTAAGTTTTTAAGTTTATATGGTTATATTAATATTATTTATTTAAATTGCATATTGCCAGAAATTGTTTTGGGAATAGAGTTAAAAAAAAAATGAATAAAAAATGTAAAGACCCGGAATACATTGTGGAAGCTAAAACTTTGGGGGACAAAAATAATTTTTCTATAATCAATAATTTTACCTTTTGATTACATATCATTTACTGAGTGAAAAACTAATTAACTTTAAACTTTTTTTGTAAATAATTTCAATTATTTAATATTATTAATTATTATTATTATTATTATTATTATTTCATATTTATTTGTTTCAGTATTTTATTTAAATTTATTCGTAATTATAAGTAGGTTTTTAAGTTTATATTGTTATATTAATATTGATCTGATGATGCTGTTTCATTATTGCATATTGCTGAAAATTGTTTTGGGGAATAGATTAAAAAAAATATTAATAAAAAATGTAAAGACCCGGAATACATTTTGGAAGCTAAAACTTTGAGGGACAAAAAATAATTATTCTATAATCAATAATTTTACCTTTTAATTACATATCATTTACTGAGTGAAAAACTACTTAACTTCAAACTTTTTTTTGTAAATAATTTGAATTATTTAATATTATTGTATTATTATTAATATTATTATTTCATATTTAATTATTGCATAATCAAAAATTTTACCATTTTGAAAAAACATTCACAATCATGATGATTAATTGATTACATATCAATTACTAACTGAGTGAAAATCTACTTAACTTTAAACTTTATTTATGATGATGTTACTGTGGTAGCGAAACTATAGTCATCGTGATATAAATATTTTTCTAAAGCTAAAAAAACTGAGTCTTTATTTAAAATACAAATTCAAGAATGAAGTTTCACCATATTAGAGCTGATACCATAAAAGAAATTTCAATTGCCTTAAAATATATTGTTTCTTGTTATTCTTGTATTTAGTGAAACAATACTTTTACTAAAAATCACTAATAGTTAATAATATATGTTTTGATTTGTTCACAATAGAATATTTCGAGACAAATTTCTATTACATTTTTAGCTTAGATTTATTTTCTCTAAGAAACCATTCATGGAAATAGCCGCAGTAATAAAAGATTGTAATTCAAATTACAAAAATGTCATCCTTAGTCAGGTAGAGCTTCAATGTTTACTTTCCGAACTGCATTACCGACATTTCTAGTGCTGACAGATGTCAGGTAATGCCCAAACTATTTTTCAGTGCCGCGGCAGTCAAATGAGTCTGTTTTGGTAAATTTTTCGTTCGTGTCGTTTTAAAAACCTGTTGCATACACTTTTATAAAATTTGTATATTTGTTTATGGTTTTTAATAAATTGTGTCCTGAATATAATTTGGTCTACGTATTTTAAGTTATAAACCGGAAATGAAGTATTTTTTTTCATATCCACTGTATTTTTTCAACCAAAATGGTTTTAGGACACATACATAATCATATAATTTACAAAATTTTAATAAATATTTACTTTTTTTTATTACAATCGCGAGGGGACACGAACAAAAAATGATTTTTTTGCTTATGCAACCCTCTTCATTCAAACCCCCCCTTAAGGACTACCTGCAGCAAGGGTCTTCTGGAGTTAATAACACTAAAAGTTGACACAACCTATAACAACGTATAGTCTATTTGAGAATGACTGGCAGTAATAAATCATTATTTGCAAGAGTAGTATTGGATTTTTGCCAGCAATGCGGCAAATAAAACTACCAGAAAAATCAGTTGTAACTACACTAGGATGGTCAAAATAAGCCGCACGCTTTGTACCTGGAACGAAACTTACTTGTCGAACAATAGAAATGCCGTCCGATAATCCCCGTCGGACTGTGTCATAGACGTAGATAGGATTTGTAGAGTGATCTGTTTATACATTTACTAAAAATAAAAGTTTTTAATATTTAAATATAACTTTCTCAGTCATTATTATTATATTGCATACATTTAATATTTACATACATACATTCAATATTTACATTTTTATTTGTTACATACTAAAATTTATACTTATTTCATGTGTGTTGTCAAGATATTGGTACCTGTCATATGTCTATTAAATATACATATTACATTACATATACTTATATATTTATACATAAATTATTAAAAATCAGAATCTGATTCTGAATCTTGTCCTACTGAAATTGTAAATGGCTCGATCGTTTCGTCTATCAGATGGTCAAGTTTGCACATTTGGTCTTCTTCCTTTATGACATGTTGAATACAGTTTTTCTAATTATCGGCAGTCACATGTTTTAATGCATACATAAAAAATTTTTTCACATTGTCCAATTTAAAAGTGGTGTTGTTTCGCGCTACTTCACCTTTAACTTATAACTATAGTTCTCTACCGAATTTAGTCATTTCGACTATCCCTGTGCAAACAATTATTGGCGCGCCACTGGAATGTCTTTGACAGAATGATTTATTACTGCCAGTCATTCTCAAATAGACTATAGTTATATTAAGATATTCTACATAAAATTAATTTGGTCTTTTGTAATTATTTCATATTTTTAAATAAGTAAAGGTAATTTATTCGAGTTGTCAAAATGGCGACATGTCTTACCAAATTATAACCAAATAAAACTTGACCTTGAAAAACATTACGGTGTAAACATAAAATAACTAAAAGTTTGGTATAGTTAAGATTTGGTTAGGTCAGGATATAGTGCCATGGTGTAAACCAGGCCATTAAAATTGTTCAATGCTAATGTTTTTCTTACATTTTCGGCTTTCCTAGTTTCAAGGTTTTCCAATACGTATAACCTGAATCCTTTGGCGGCAATATGCAGAATGTCAAAATTACCATTGAAATTATAACTGTTTTCTATGCAGTACTCAGAAAAACCAGTGTTTTGTAAATAAATCTTTATCTCCTGTGTTTAAAACTTTTACCGCTTTGACCGATATATAAAACATCACAGCCTCACAATTAATTTTGCATATTTCATTTAATTCTAATTTTAAGGGTTTTGTTTATTATTTGTTTTTATTTGCTGATATGGTCTTAATTTCGTGGTTACTTAACTTTCGAGATATTTTTTTTGGTTATTCAAGAAACACATTTTAAAGTATCTCGAAAGTTAACTAACCATGAAATTAAAACCATATCAGCAAATAAAAACAACGACAAACAAACATATTATTAATAAAATAAATATGTGATTACATCTTCTTACCCATTGCTTGGGATACTAATTCATTTTTATTTGCAAATTTTGGTAATGATATGTTGGACGCTTATTAGATGGCACATTGGCACCTCATGGGCACTCAAAATTGATGGAGAGAGAGAGAGAGAGAGAGCGAGACAGAAAAGGAACTCGTCGGGGGTCAGTCTAAAATACTTTGAAAATTGGAAATTCGCGACTAAAATTACCACCGCAGCGCTAGTGTACTTTTCAACATGGCCGCTCAAAAACATACTCTTTGAATGACAGCTGCAAATGTCCGTATATGATAAAACATCTGTTTTGTACAGCGTTAATTATAATTTGTTATTTAAAGTGTTTTTTAGCGGAAGGGTACGTATTTATGGTTTGTTATTTGATTATACATGTCATAACATTTTTATTTGCAGATAATTATGAATATGTTTGAAGGAAAAAATCTTCGATTAATATCGACGGAATTAATTTCTTATTTACAAGCCACGAATGCCTCAAGGAATTTTTTGGAAGGAGAAGAAGTCATAAATAGTGGTTTGGTGGTTTTATGCGGTATTACAAATACGACCGAGGAAAAATGTTATTACAAACTAGTGCTCTAATGTCAGATCCACACGAGATCACTGGTATTTTAGCGTATGAAAATAATATAAATTTTTTGTCTTTTTTATGTTCATGTAAAGCAGGAAAAGGTGGACGATGTAAACACATTGCTTATATATCTCACAAGGTGTTTTTAGTTTAATTTCTTTTTTATGCAGAAGGAAATGAGTGCCTTTTTTTATTTTTTTATATTGTTTTTCTAGGTTTTGTTTTTTTTTTTTGTTTATTCTTTTGTGTTTCAGGAATAAAATAATAAAATAAATGATATTGAAATAATATCACAGACAGATACAAAATGCCAATGGAGTAAACAGAAGGCACAAACTATTAGTACTTTTAAACCAGTACCATGGTTGGAAACAGAATGTTAAAAAATAAATAAAGGAAGAAGATAAATTCGAAACGTTTGATGTACAGCAAGAACTTTTAGAATTTTTTTAAATATAACCCCAGTTCTGCCTTGAATATTCATAAGTATGTAGACGTCTTTGTTATAATTGTTAGCGTACTATATTTATTTATAGGTGTAGAAAACGAAAAATTTATCCTGTAGTGGTAGCACGCACTTTAGAATTCTATCAAAAGAGGCATTTGTTTTCGTCACGAAGCGAAAATTTGGTAGCATGCGTGTATCAAAATATTCGCCTGCAAGCGTACGACTCGAGGCGAAAGTGTCAAAATAACGTCATTATTTTGCCACAATTCTATTCAAAGCCAATTTACACTTAATTTATACATTTATTATATAGAACTATCATAATATTTTTTATTTTAATAGTATAAAATCCAATAATTTCCGAATCAAAAAACGAATATAGAATTCTAAAGTGCATGCTACCAAGATTCGTAAAAGTAAAATCGCATTCGCCTGCTTTCTATGACAGAATTCTAAAGTGCGTGCTACCACTACTGAACCTTCAATTAAAAATGAAAATATACCCGTAAATGTAAATATTATAAATAAAAATCAGTTCAATTATTTACCGAAAAAAAAAACTGCATTAATAAGCAGGCCATAGGCGTTTAACATAGGACATCAGATTTTCCTTGCGCACAAGTTATAATTATATTTTGACAAAAATGTTTCAAATAAAAATTGTACATAATTAAATTAACTTGTAAAATCGAATTTGAAAGTTTATAAATATTGCTCATTTATAGTGATAGCCATGGAATTGAAACAAAATTACAAAGAAAGGCATAAATTCCTATTACTATTCATTACCAAGGCTTGTTCAGTTAATTTTTTTTTTTTTTTTTCACTACTAGCCTAGGAACCCACTATTATTTGTCTTTATTTGACATGAGAAGTTGTTTTTCGCTACCGCTTGCTTGTAACCATGGTAACCTAGGTCAATAATAATTTATTATTAACCTAGGTCTATAATGCAAACTGTCACTTTTCAATCAAACTCAAGGCTCCAAATCCAAATATTATTTAACTCAAGAAAAGTACATAATTTATATTTGCCGCTTAATTTTAAATTGACCTACGCTGCCGCCTCGCCTCGCCACTGTGTTGTTTTGGTGAAGCGGTAAAACATGTGTAGATGTAGAAAGAATAAATCACTATTTTTTTGTATTTCTACATACATTTCAATAGATTGGCCAGTTGTACCGCTTATAGTTAAATTTTAACTTTTGGTTAAATTGACAATATCGCATCGAAACTAAATGTCAAATGAAGTTGTTAAATATTTCTGTTAAAATTTCGATATGCGCTTTTTTTGATAACCTGTAGTTTAGGCTTTAACTACAAATGGTTCAATTGGCCATAACAAAATACTTACAGTGCGTTAAAGAAACCTAACTCGGAGTAGGATACGAACAGAGAAAGATTCGTCTTAATTTGAAATTATTTAATTAAATGTCAGTATGACACGAGATATTGTCAAAAATGTTTTCTAAAGATATCAAAGCTTTTCTTCTTAAATCTTATTTTAGAAAGGGAAATAAATTAGAAAACGGCGATTGGCAATAGTCTTTTGTTTCCTGTTATTATATTTCATGATCAATTTTGAAAACTTGATTTTTGAATTAAATAATGATCAGACATACGTTTCTCTGTTTATCACTTCGTAAACTGGTTATACACAAATAATTAAATTTTTAGAAGGTAAGTTTAGAATATATAATTAATTTTTAAATAATAAACACAGATATTGAATTAAATCATTTAATACTGTTGGGAATTCCGCCGATGTGACTACACTGACACTGACAACAAGAGTGATGCCGAGAAACGAAAGGGAAATATACAGTGCAGCGCATTGATGTGATCAAACAATGCCATTGTTGCAATCAATTTTACCATTGCTATAATCAAGTTTTTTTGAAGTACTTATTTATTTAATATTATGTTCAGAAAGATATTGCAATATATTAAAAATCTGATGTGGCCAACACAAATCCTCCCGCTATTTAATTTTTATTAATTTAAATACATACCTTATTTAGTAATGCTGCAAACTATATTATGTTCCATTGCATATAACTATTGCTTTATTTAAGATTTTCTTTTTAAAATGGCATTATTATGAATTTGAAGTTTTTAGTTTATTGACAATGACGTTTAGTTGTCAGTTACAATTCGGGATTAAAAAAAAAAAGATTTTTAAATTTATCTGTAAAATATACAGAAGAAGTATTAATGCATACCTATAGAAAATTCAATAATCTTTAATTGTCATAATGGCATAAAATGCGAAAAAATCTGTTGTGGCCAGCACAAGACCTTCCGTCAATTCCATATATTTTGTACAAATCCCATACCAAAAGGTCCTTGGAACAGATTCTATATAATATCATGTAAAATCGAACACGAACACATACTATTTTTTACAAATTCCATACCAAAAGTTCATTTAAAAAGGTTCTATAAATCCAATAAAATTATAACATAAACTACACTAAGTAATGTCCTTCCATCTTCTCTTTGGCCTTTCTCTGCGTGTCACTTGCGAGCAACACTATGACATACCAATTTTAGATCCTATACTTTTTTCCATATTTGGTTTTGCACTTGCAACTGACATCTGTCAATTAAATTTTTTTGAATAATTATGTCAGCTGTTTCCATGATAAATAACAAAGCTGACTAATTTTTGAAAATTAATTTCTTTATAATGCTTTAACTCTACATCTATTGAATATGAAGGAAAATGAATAATCAAACCATATAGAAAAGAGTATTTTCTTTAATAAATATAATAACAAAATGTCAAAAAATAATATTTAACTGCGTTTTTTTAAGAAAAACTGTTAAAAACTTCAAAAAAGGGTACTTCCGGTGAATCGATTATAACCAAAATCTAATCAACTCTTCATATGGATGTACAGAAGAGGAATACGAAAGAATTATAATTTTTAGAATTGTAGTATTGGAGTTATCGTCGGAGAAAAATTTGTCACACACGGACACACATACACACACACACACACACACGGACACACATACACACACACACACATACACACACACACACACATACATACATACAGACATCATCTTAAAAATAGTAAATTTGTATTGTAGGGACCCTAAAACGTGCTTATTCATTAAAAACTCACCACCGAATTTTTTGACCAAAGACAATACCTTCCTTACCTAAAGGTGACGGAAGGTAAAAATGGCATTTTATGGTATTTTTTGAAGAAAAACCATTATGAGCTTCAAGTAAAGTGCCATTTCCGTTTATCCGATATAAAACAAAATCTAATGATTTCTTTCCATATTATAATAGGGTAGAAATACAAGGTTTCAGAATTTTCTGAATGATAGTATTTGTGGTAGAGCGAAGACAAAATTCATACACATACACATACATACATACACACACACACACACACACACACACATACATACATACATACATACATACATACATACATACATACATACATACAGACATCATCGTGAAAATGTTAAAATTGGTTCCTAGGGACGTGGCACGATCCATATACCTCCCTCGCAGGGTAGCGGGGTAGCGGGAGGTAAAAATATAACAATGTAATTTATGCGTTTTTAAAATTAATGGTAGAAATATTTTCTTTTTTTTATTAATTAAAAAATGAAATTTCAAGTATATATTTCAAGATTTTTGAAATGTTAAACTATCAAATTGTGAAATTAAAAAAAAAAAAAAACTATTAAGTTTCATTGTTAAATCGTGCAATAATAACAATGAAATATTTTGCACGTGGCACGGTGGTCTCGGTTCCGTACACTCACATCATGTATCGATCGTTTCCAGCACCGTTCGGTGCGGTCCGTCTCCATACGGGATTCTTCGCAACTGTCTGATACGCTTCGTAGCGGAACATGCCGGACCGGATACCAACGCGAGGAGTGAGAAGAGTACGTTCAGTATGAAATAGGCTGCTGTTGTGTTGATACACATGGAAGCGCATTGGCACTATGGACAACGAAAAATTAATAGAATTAGTACAGCAGTATTCATTTTTGTACGATTTACAAGATAAAAGGTATAGTGATAATCAGAAAAAAGATGCAGCATGGAGGAAGATCGCTCAGAAATTGAACACATCTGGTAAGTAAAATAATTAACTGCCGGTTTCATAATAAATTTAAAGCCACTTTACTATTAAAGTTTGATCTAAAAGTGAAAGAAGCGTTTCATAATTTTACTTTAACTTAACCTGTAAAACTGAGCTCACCTTTTCTTGTATTATTTAAACAAACGAGAACTGCATGAATGCATGTGATTCTTGAATTATAGGCAAGTTTTTTTATTCATTGACAAATTCATCGGTGAAATTCATTGCAATTTGATAATGACGTCACTGATGGATATATGATGGAACAGATAGATGGTGCTGGAAGTTATACATATTGTAGGTTAGAGTTAGAATTGTCGCTGTCATTAGAGAAGTTATGGAGGGTTTTTTATTAGTAAAATTACTAAATTGTTCCGATTCGGATTCGTTTTCTAATGAAAAAAATTCTACTGATAATTTAGAAACTGTATTAATAAATAAAAAAAGGAAAACATTATGAGATAATGGCAATGAAATCATTTCTACAACATTCATAATTCACGATTTTTCTTCACTGACTACCGGCACCGGTTAAAACGACAACAAACTTATGAACATAACCTAAAAACTATATCCCCACTACTAATTCATCAGAAATTATCAATTCTATGGACACTCAAACCTAATGGATCCGATAGATTTCTGTTTAACTAATCGGTGAAAATAGGAACGCTATTTTGAAATTCATTGCTTTTAAAGCGTTGAATAAAAAGACCCATTGGTGAATATCTGCTTCTCGCGCACGACCCATCGGTGAATAAAAGAACTCGCTTTAGATCTTTTATACTTGTACTTGACATTTCATTCAATGAATCTGAGGGTCTTACCACAGCTCATAATTTTTAACTAAACATTTTGTTCTAAAATTATTTTTAAAACTTTAGAACTCTTTTACAAAGTAAAGGAAGTTTTTATTACAAAACGCACATATTTTAAAGTGTATATAAAGTCACTTTAAAATAAAATTTAACTTTAGCTAAAGTTTACTTTTACGAATTATTATGAAACCGGCCGTAAGTATTTTATTCTAAATAATTAGTTAAGTATAATGTAATAATAATAATGATAGTACAATAGCGAACTCTAGGCGAAACAATGTTGAATAAAGTATTAAGAAAACACTCCCCATGTTTCAGGAGATTTCAGCGGCTGAATCAACCTTTTGGCTAATTGGCTATTATTATTTCAATAGCTGCCAGTGATTTTTGGCGATTCTTCGATAGATGGCTCTGCACATGGTTACATTTACCTCTTAAGCCAACTATCTTTTATGAGATGTTTATATCTCTCGCCGTGCTCAGTTGGGAATTGTCTCTGCAACGAGACGGTAGTTCACCATACTGATGAGCTCCAAAAAGAGCGAAACGCGTCTAAGGTTACTAGCTAAGCACGGCCGGCGTCTGATGATTGATGGCCGAAAGGTTGATTCAGATGCTGAAATCTTGTGAAACATGGCGAGTGTTTTCTTAATACTTTACTTTAAGTATAATGTAAATTATTCCTCCTTCTTGGCGAATTTAGAAACAACAAATTGTTCCCTGATGCAAAAAGCAGCGTCTTGACTGTTGCCTCTTCGACATGGTAATAGCTGTATTTTTTTTTGCATTTTTTTGCTCATTTCAGTTGTTAAGTGGGTTGAGATGAACCGAGCTGTATTGTCTAGCAACCATTACCTCTAAGCATTGCTGTTAGATGCGCTATATGCAAAATACACTTATGTAAGTGTATATTGAAAATGTCTTTTATAATTATTGAAGTATTAAATGATCCGTTGTTAGCAGGGGCTATTATCACAGCGGGTTTGCTATCAATTACTACCCATACATGCAGTTTTGAAAACTGTTTCACTTTTCGGTCAAAATTATTGGCTGGTGTAAGTTCTCTTCACTCCAAATAATTCGTTTTGTCATTACTTATTCCATTTTTTTTTTTTTATTTTTTTTTAATTTGTATCGGTACGAACTAAAACGACACAACAGTCAGTTTATTTGCAAATTAGTAAGCGGAAAATAGTTTTCAAGTCAAACCCATGCATTTTAGTTTTGCTTTGTGATAACTCAAAACCGTTTTGACGCTGTATATAAGGGGTTATCAAAACGAAAATAGTTTTGAACAGTTTCAAAACAGCATGTAAACTCAGTGTATGGGTCCAACCCCGATTGGAAAGTTGCAAATATTCCAAAATACATCTGTAATTTCTCAGCATTTCTCGGTTGTTGGAATAGGCTAATATACTGCCAATAATTATTACATAATAGCGTTGCCGACGTCTACAACATTATTAAAGACTGTTTTTCAAGAGCGAATTTCTGTAACTTACATTTCACCAGATTTCTACTGGCGAATGAGGATCGTTGTCGCACAGAGAGAGAAAGTATTCGACCACTATACTTACCAATGTCATAAAATTCAACATTGCTCTGACTTAATCAAATTCCATAATTTACCAATTTGAGTGTATAAAACGGCCTAGCTGATGGACGCACGACTGAAATATGTTAGAAACTAGAACTACTCCCACTACAGAGTTTAGCGTTCTACTGCGTATCCAATCGTCATCCGCCAGTAGAAATTTGGTGAACTATATTAAAGTATAAAAATAACGAAGAATGATTTGTGAAAAAAATGCTATAACCAACTGAGCTAGAATATTTCATTGAAGTCAGTAAATCTTTTACATGTCACTTACGTAACAGGTTCGGCAGTGATTTTTAATCCTTTCTATATAAACTAAATAATGATACTTGACTCCAAAATTAGAACACTAATTTAATTAATGAAAATATAATTTAGATCAAATGTAGCCGAATCGCTGGCACCTTTATCCGTATTTTAAAAGCCTACGGATAGAAGGCCATGTGCAAAAAGGATTAAACAGACGCGAATGTAAATCAATCAAAGATTTGGTAGTGCCTCTAAGATATTCAAATTATACTCACGCGTTGTAATATAGGTCACCAAGACTCACGTTTAAAATGGGTATGGGACAAACAAACAACAATAACAAAATTATTACACTGACTAAAAATGAAACCCAAAAATAGTGCATACCGCTGTATTTTCACCAAGATCCACACAATACTGCCCCTCTAAAATTATATTGCCACCCAAGTAACCTATGTATTACGTAATCCTATCAGTTACCCAAATTAATTACAGTAAATACGATTATGTAACAAAATTATATATAATTTAATAATTAAAATATATAATCCAAATAAAACTACGACGCTATCAATTGAATTTACATAAACTCTAAGTTCTTATTCTCTAATTCACATAATGATTCTCAAGCAGCTTTTACATAGATCAACAACTATTTTCAAAAACGATTAATAATAATAATACCAAATAAAATTATTTACATGAGTAAAACACACAGTTAAAAAAAAATTACACCTCAATGAGAGAGCCCAGTACAATTTAAGCGGTTATTTCACACAAAAATACCAAGTACTAAGCTCAGTCTAAGACAGTCATAGAACTGAATAGCACAAATACAATAAGCAAACAAGTTCAACATAACCAACTCAAAATAACAAGGAGTCAGAGTCAAAGCTCTGAATATATATTCTCTAAAGGAAGAAACCATTGACTCAAACCGTTACTTTCCAGCTTATCTCATATTGAAAACTCGAGACAAGTCATATTTTCTTACAAAACCTCTTAGTGTTCACTAAGGCACCTTCTAACGAATAAACGCTTCTTAGAACACAGTTCTGCATAAAAGCTCTAACCGTGAGACATTTTGTAACATCCAGCTGTTTTAAACATTTTACCTTCTGACTAGAGAAAACACAAAACTATAATTTTAATGGAGAGAAAAAAAAATACGTAATAGTCGCTGACCAGACTATTATACATATTAGTCGTGAAAGAGTATGATCTCCCACATGGAGTATATCGTTACCCACACAACAGCACGACAACATACTTCAATATAATTCACGGTAACTAAGTTAGAGAAATTCACTGTTGAAAAACGGTTTTAATATACTCGTACAGGTTGTTGACCAGCACAGCCGAACATAAGACTCTATTATGTAAGATCAGACCTTCGTAATTTCCAGCTTCCCTATTTATTTTAGGTTATCAATAAGCAAAATTAATTTTACATGCAGAAATTAGGTTTGAAAATGCCGAAAACCACCCTAAAAGTAACGATATCCATGGCATTGAACAAAATAATGAATAATTGTTAACGATTTATCTGTCTTTACATACTTTAGTTCACAAGAAAGGTTAGCATGGTACTTATTCCAAGGCAATAACTGAAGGCAAAGATTTAAAAAAGTCTCCAATAGCCAAAAATCTGAAAAGAAATTTAATAAATAGTATAAATATTGAATTAGATCGACTTTTATTTCAATTCAAATGCTTCTTTTTTCAGATAAAGACTGTAAAAAGGCCTGGAATGCTCTGAGAGATGGATTTCGACGAGTAATGAAGAGACATAAAGAAACTAAAAGTGGGCAAGAATCTTTACCAATAAAAAAATGGAAATTTGAGGATGAGCTATCTTTCCTTGCACCATATTTAAAAGAAAGGCCGAAAATTACGTCCATAAATTATACAGAAGGGGAGCTTCATGATGAAAGCTCCAGCGACTTGGAAAAGACTCCAGCATTGTCTCAACAGCCAGTCATGCAAATATCCAATATACCGAAATCCACTACTCCAGTGAAACGCTTAGTGACAATTAGAAAATCACGACAGTTCCCGAAGAAGGTTGCTCAAGAAACCTGTTCGGCTGTGATGATGAAGTATCTACTTAATAAAAAAGAAGTAGATGAAATTGATACGTTTTTCTCCAGTATAGCATCAACTGTAAAGAAATTCCCACCACGCCAGAGGGCTATTGCAAAAGCAGAAGTTTTTTCAGTGATTTCTAAATTAGAAATAGAAATATTAAGTCAACCATCACCAGAGCCACAGCAATAACACCACACAGTGACAATACCTATACCCATTCCTTCTCTCAGCCAATCTATAAGAACAATTTCTAAAAAATCCTGTGCAAACACCAGATATAGTTACACTTAACATTATTATAATTTTCAACTTGATATGATGTAGAAAGCCTTTACAAAAGAATTAGTATAGTAGGTATTTTTCTGATAAATTGTACTACTAATGAAATAGAAATATATTAATAAAAAATATTTTATCTTAAGAAAATCGCTAGTATTTTTTTATTGCTTCCTTGAAAACCGCGTCTTCTTTAGTTATGATCATCATCACTTAATTTTTTTGCAACAACTCATTAAATTAATTCTGAGATAATCGAATATATTGGAATAACTTTTCTCCATCTTATATAGTGTCCATTATTGTCCTTGTGTCTTCCTTTTACGCAACATTTGATGGACAGAAAAGTGCTTACATTTACTACGGGTCTCAATTGATAAAAAAAAACAGAAGAATGTAAAAAAATCAAAATTTAATTTGAGTTTTCTTACAATGTATTTTAGCGCTAAGAAGATATCACATGGTCTGCAACATACGAGTAACTGATTATATTTTCTAATAGCGTTTTCCATTTATATATTTAGTTTTGCACTTAGTGCAGCTAATGACGTCATGGCGGGCACTAGTTGTTACAACACATCCGTAGTGTATTTTAGCCCTATAACTGCTACTGGAACTTTAAATTTCATTTATCTTTTTAACGATAACTATGACTTTCATGTTTTTGAAATTTATCTACTTTTTCTAAAATATATCCTTGAGGCCCATATATTGTTGTTTTTGTATGTTAGCAAGGGCAAACTTGTCTCATATCTGTTTTTATAATTCATTTCACATAAGTATCACGCTATCATTGCTCGTTATTTCTCAGTGTCTTTGGAACTTTCGTATCTGCAACATTGTAGTTCGTTTTACTCGTATTTCAGTTGTTGCATCTTCTAATATGTTCCCCAAAAAAGACCTTTCTGACGAAAAGTTACTGAAATACCTACTTAAGAATGACACGTATTCAAATGTATTAAAAAGATAATTTCAGACTACCGAAGTACAGTAGAACCCCGATTATCCGTGCGCGTTTAATCCGGGCGGCAGATTTTCCGTGCGGCATTTTGCGATTGGTCTTCCGTGCGGCACGGATTATCCGTGACTGCGGACTATGGATGATGATTATCTAAATAACCAGACTTCTACAGAAAGTTCTGGTAAAAGTAGTGATGACGATGAAAATAATTTCTTCATCAGAACAAGTCATCCAGACGCCAGAGATGCGGTAAATGTACTCATTGAATATTTTGAAGAACAATCTGAAATTGATAGCATTGATCTACAGTTACTTCAACTTAGAAACGAAGGAATTGATAAGAAGTAAAATTTACGAAGCCAAAAAACAGAAAAAAATAACATATAATAATAAATTTTTCAAATGATTTTATTCACATATGTACATACATAAACCTACATAATTATGTACATATTGCATATTGTACAATGTACATTCATACATATGTATACGTATTAAAACTTTTTTTGTTACATGTATCACGTTTGTTTTGATCCTCTGACATATGTATTTGTCCAAATAAATTATTAAAAAAATGGAAAATGAGATGTTTGGATTATCCGTGTTTTCAATTATCTGGCAAAGGCTCGGTCCCGGCTACCAAGGTCAAAGTAAAGTCCTCTGAGAATATAGTAAAACATATTATATACCTCACCTTTTTACCTCTCGCTAAAAGAGAGAATTGGAATCATGCTAACAATCGCATATCCAGATTTTAGTCTATAAGCACGTTTGTAGGTCAATATACAGTGGCGTAGCGAGCATAACTGGCGCCCGGGGCACGAAACCTTTTTGACCCCCCCTCCCGTAACAAATAATAATAAAATACAGTACCCACAATAAAATAAATAGGAACACCGGTTCAAGTTAGGCTTAAAAAATCTAGATTCGGAAATGTGTTTATGTCAGGGGGAAAACCGGACATACGGTTAATTATATTTTTTTATTATTAGTAGTAGTTTAATATTATTTAAAGCCCCGGCCTGGCGCCCCTCTGCGAGTGGCGCCCGGGGCATGATAGACCCCCTTGCCCTCCCTACGCTACGCCACTGTCAATATAATCTGATTATAACATTTTTATGATGATGTCCGTGTGTATGTGTATGTGTGTGTGTATGTGTGTGTATGTATGTGTGTGTGTGTGTGTGTGTGTGTGTGTGTGTGTGTGTGTGTGTGTGTGTGTGTGTGTGGATGTTGGAACCACGGTTTCTCAAATACTATAAGACAAGAGCTGATTAGATTTTGGTAACAATTGGACAACCGGATGTAATAGTTTCTTTAAAAATATTCTAAATATTATTTTTTTTAAATTTCTGTTACTACTAATATATATTCTTTAGAATATAAAAGTTTCTATCCGATACATTTAAAATTTTTATTATATCTTCTATGGAATTAAAGATAGAGGCATATAAATATATAAAATAATAAGTTGTAAATGTATCTCGCAGTCCATGGAAATCAAGTGGAAAAATTAAAATGTTTGTAATTGGCAGATAAATGTGATTGTCAAAAAGCCAGAGACATTACTGAAAACTTTTTCTGGGAAGTACATTTAATATTTCTTATTTTATTATTAATTAAATATTTATAATTATAGATACAAATATTACAAATACCCTTCAGAAATACCACCAATCTCATCAAAGAATTGGAAGAATCTCGAATATTAAAAGAATAAGAGTGAATAGAATAAATTAAAAAATATAAAAATATATAAAGAAGATATGTGTTTTTGTGTGTATCAGAAATGTCAAATACATATGTACAATGCTTATATAGCCTAATATGGAAACGGCGAGAGGTCTTGTGCTGGCCACAACAAATTTTTTATAAGATTTATTCTTTTCCAAAAACTAAAATGAAATTTAGATAGCGGCTCCCACCTCTGTGCTCACAGGAAGACGTTGTAAAAAGAACGCATTGAATAAGAATAAAGGACCTTCGCACTTTGTATTTAGAACCTGCGAGAGCGAAATGTCTTGCTTCACTTTTTATTTTCTCTAAAACCGTATAAGATGTAGTATAGTAATAACCCTTAAAACACCCCAGAGAGGACCAACCTAACAAACGTATGCAGTAATTTCCCGCAAGTATAGGGTTAAATGAATATGTTACAAAAGGCCAGTGCAATTTTGTTAGCGTCACTGTTAAATAGAGAGTTTATGTACAGCCGCAACTGTTTATTTGTATTCAGTCTGTTACAAAATGGGTAAAAGATTTTGAGGGCATATAGTACTGAACAAAACGTGTAAAAAAAGTTTAATCAACATGGGTCCTTTCTACAATAGTTTTTACGAGGTTTATCACTGCTAATACGAAAAGTAAAAGTTACGACTTCGATTAAATGACTTTTTGTTTACCTTTCAGAGGTCGTCCTAGATGTACTTTTGTTTTTCAAAAAAAATAAAAAATAATAATAATTGTTTCAAGTTAAATGTTGCTAATATTTAATTTTAAAATAACTATTAGAAATTGAGAAAAATGTTTGATATAAAATTTTATTGTTTTTTTTTTATAGTCTATTTGCTGATATAGACATTTTGTTCAATCACTATCTTTGTTAGTTTTTCTTCGATTTTAATAAAAAATGGCCTCTTACTGTTGATTAAGCTTTTTTAGTTTTACTCATTTTGGTCAATATTATATACCCTCAAAAATAAATTACCCATTTTTTAACACCCTGTACACTTACATTAGGTACATACATACAAATTTAGCAGGTAAGAACTGCACATACATCATTGTAAAATGTTAAAATCGGATTCTAGTGACCTTAAAACGTTTTTATTCACTTAAATCTGTATATGCGATTTTTAGCATGAATTCAATACCTCTTTTGGCGAGAAGCAAATGTAACGACAAAAATTATTCTTTAGTACTTCGTTATGGGCCCATTTATATCATAATCATACATCCATCGTTTCCAGCACGGTTCGGTGCGGTCCGTCTTCGTGCGGGTTGGCGAGAATATTTGTTTGATACGCTACGTATCGGAACATGCCGGGCCGGACAACGATGTGTGCTTTTCAATATAAAAAGAGCTGTTAGTCACAATCATACACTTTCAAGCGCATTGCTACTATGAAAAAAATCTGTTGTGGCCAGCACAAGATCTCTCGCCATTTCCATATTAGGCTGTATAAGTATTGTATTGCACTTCGCTATCGAACCGTCGTTTTGTAACAAAATATTACAGAACTTTACCCAAATATTGATTACATGTCTTCTGCATACATATAATTCTAATTATATCTATTGTATGAGGAAGTTTCTAAATGTCACAGATTCTTCCAATTCATTAACCAGATTGGCGGTATTTCTGATGGATATATGCATTTTACCACAATTTTACCTATAATTTCAAATATTTAGTTAATAAAACAATAAGAAAGATTAATATACTTCCCAGAAAAAGCTATCAAAATGTCACTAAAACTGTTGATTTTTGACACTGAAATCTGTCATTTACAAATTATGTTATAAACATTTGAATTTGTCAAATGATTTCCTTAGTGTAGTTTCGCCTACTCGACTTGTTATATCTCGATGTTCTATATATTATACCGTCTTTATCTCTAAATTTATAGAAGATATAATAAAAAATTTAAATGTATCAGGTGTAGAATTTTGTTTTTCAAAATTAGTAATATCAAAAATTTTCTAAAATTAATATTTGGAAGAATTTCTTTTAAAAACTACTGCTTCTGGTTGTTCAATTGTTATCAAAACCTTTTCAGCTCTTCCCGGGAGTGTCAGATTGAGGAATTAATGTCTTATGTCTTATAGTTTTTGAGGAATCGTCCGTCCAACATCCAGCCATACACACACACACACACACACACACACACATACACACATCCACACACACACACACACACACACACACACACACACACACACAGACATCATTTTAAAAATGTTATAATCGGATTGTAGGGACTTAAATCTTGCGTATTCAATAAAATCTGGATATGCGAATTTTTGATTTTTTTACAACTCATTGAACATGTATTGCGACAAATAAAAACTTCATCATCCATTAATATAGTTCGTTGTATAGAATCCAATATTCTACTACTTTCTTTTGTTAAGCATTGTATTGACGGAAAATGTTTCTCACTATTTTTAACATTTTCTTCTTCTATTAATAAAATGATATTACATATAATTCAATGGGATATATTTACAAACAAATATAATATTTTGTAGAAGGTGTTACTTTATGCCAATGAAATAAAAAGCGCGGTTGGAAATGATAAATTACACTGTTTTTAATAAGAAAAGATTACAAGAAAAAGGCAGATTATAAAAAATTTCTGTGCTTAAGACCGCACTTTCGAAATGAAAACTTAAATGGAAATTTGGATCGTACCAGGGCATCGAACCCGAACCTAAACCGAACCAGAACCAAACCGTAACATTTTAGCAAACCCAAACCCCGAACCGAACCTCAGATATATTTTTCAATAGAACCTGAGTCGGAACCGAACCAGGTATTAAAAATCGGGTTCAGGGTTCAACTCCAGTTCAAGTTTATTATCAGTTTGAAGCGCAAGCGTAATCGTAATACAGCCGATTTGCATAGGTAATCAGAGTGCAGAATTTATTTCCCTACCAAACCAACGTTATTTTCTTAAGTGAAATGAACTATAATTACCTAGATACCTTTTTATACCGGGTGTTTATTTTCAAAGTATACATAGGAGATTAACATAGTAAATTAGTTTTTTTTTTTGCAAAATGTTACCCCCTGTTTTGTCTAACAACAATAGTTATGATAATCAATAGAAAAATAAAATAACTTTGCATCAAACGACACCAAATACATGCAGTGCTGTAGTCGTAAAATTAGCAGAGGGTATACGCTGAAAATATATTTGTAAACATAAGGTATACGCAGGGGGGGGGGGGGCAATAATTAAGAAGAAAAAAATATGCAGGGGGGGAGCAATAATAAAAAAAAATGGCGCCGCAGGCGAATTTTTTTTCATTCAAGGTCAAATGCCTTATAATTGAAAACTACATTTTTTCAAGGGATGTGAAGTTGCATGTTTTTTGCCTTTCATGTATAAAAATAAATTGCCAGATCACAGAACATTTTACAAAAGAGAATATATTTATCTGGATAAACTGTCTAAAATCGAAACACAACAACACAACATGCGCGCGACTATTATACATTGTGACTTAATACGAAGTTAATGTCATCTTTTAAATTTTCAACTAAAATTCAAAATACAAAAACTATAAACACAAAGAAAAAAATAAAATAATTAAATACTGCCTTACGTATCAAAGTCGCAAACCTGCCTACTACGAATCGTACATTTTGCGAAAACTGAAAACGGTATACGGATTCTATATAACAAAAATCAAAATTAAAATTTCAATAATAGATGGCGACGCCAATCAAATAAAGTACATTTTATAAACATAAAGATAATTTCAATATAATTTCTAAAAAAAATGATATTCATTGTGGGATAAAATTTTCATTAGTTGAGATAATTTTTATAATTTTTGTCTCAAATATTTAAAAGCAGAGGGTACACGCTCGGGCACCTAAAAAATCCAGAGGGTATACGGCGTATACCCGCGTATACCCTCGACTACACCCCTGAATACATGTCAACTATGTAATAGGTTAATCCTATAAATTGACATATTAAATTTATCCAATTTATTATTAATGAAGATAGCCACATGTCATTTGAACAAAAAGATAAACAAATTTTTGACTTTTACTTGTCAGATTTCATTAGTTATTATTATTCTTTTGTTTTAATTTCTTTTTAATATTTTTAAAAAATCTGGAGTGGGATCATGTAACTGTGAAAACGATATTGCGACTGTCGACAAGTGAAAATGTGATCACGTAAATAGTGAAAACCGAAAACGATATCGTTTTGGACCGAAAAAAATGTGAATTCTAGTCAACACACTCAAAGTATGTGAAAACGATAGTCGTATCTTATGTCCCGTTTTATTTCATACATTTGGGTATAGGTATACCTTTTCTAATTTACTTACATTTAAGTAACAGAATGTAGTGAGCAGTGAATTAAATTTGACGTTTTGGAAAGAAATGTCATTAAATTAATATATCAAATTTGAAAGGTATTTTTTTTTAGCAAAGCGAAAATGAAATAATTATAATGAAATACAATAATTATAAAACGAATATTGATTACAAGAATGAATCTACTAAAAATTCATGAATGTTTTAATACTAGCATGCTGCAAAGAACCAAATGCGTATGATTTACTATAACTATATTTTTACTCTTTTGAAAATTATGATAGAAAATTGAAATCTTGTTGATTAGATATTTTCTTAGTTAGTAGAAAGAACTACCTAAAAGAAATAGTTTCTGGCATTGTTGATATTCTAGTAACTGTAAAAGTGTTGATTACAACAAAGCATATTTTGATGCAAGCCCAAAATATTTATTACAAGAATAAATCTAAGAAAGGAAATTTTAATAACTATTGCATTCTGAGAAGCAGCAGAGATAACGATTTTAGCTTGTGTTTTGTGATTAATATTTTGTAGTTTTTACACAAAATTAAAATTTATAAATTGATCATTTTCCGCAACCTGTCCGAAGGTTATGCGCCGTTATTTAAATGTATCCCAACTTTACTTACTTGAAATACAAAACGTAATAAAAACTAGATTACTTTAAAATTACTATCTTGTCTACTTGCAGTCTTAAATGGTCTCTTAAAATTTTAATTATACATTTAGAAATATTTTTGTTTACTTCATATTTTTTTTTTTTCTGGAATATGAAAAGGAACAAAATTAGATGACACATAGCATCTGTAGCTAATTGATAATTTAACTTGTATCCATCTTCAATTCTTATAGCATTGCTATTATGAACGAATGGCCAGAATAATACGTTTTGATATTAAATTAAAAATTTTAATGACATTCATATAAATTATCTGTCAAAACTACTATTTAATACAAAAACATTAGTGTATAAACGATATCGTTTTCGCAAAAACGTAGTCACTTTACGGAAATAACCGAAGTTGAAAACGTAGTGACTAATTTTACGTGATCGCTAAGGAAACGAATATCGTTTTCACTTCTCGAAAATCGCAATATCGTTTTCACTTTTACGTGATCCCACTCCTGATGTGACCTTCCGTCAGTTCGATGTATTTTGTACAAATCCCATACCAAAAGTTCCTTGGAAAAGATTATATGTATATCCAGTAAAATTGTAACAAGAACATTCACTATTTTCTACAAATTCCATACCGAAAGTTCGTAGGAGAAGATTCTATAAATCCAATAAAATTATAACACAAACATACACCATGTAAATTGCAATTGACACTAACATCTGTCAACTAGAATTATTTTAAATGTCAAAACTGCGTTTTCTCAAGAAAAACTGTTAAGAACTTCAAATAAGGGAACTTTTAGGTAAACAAATATATTCAAAATCTAATCAGCTCTTCATACGGATGTAAAGAAGAGGAATACACTGGATCCTGTCAATTAGTAATATATGAATATTCTATAAAGATTCATGGTGCAGCTTTTAGCAGCAAAGGTTGCATGATTTTCTTTATAATTCTTTTCTCTAAATATCTTAAATATGAAGAAAAAAGATGAATTAAACCGTGTAGTGAATACAATTTTTTTAATATTTGCAATAACATATATGTCAAAAAATTATATTTAACTGAGTTTTTTCAAGAAAAACTGTTAAAAACTTGAATTGCGGGTACTTCCGGTTGACCAATTATAACCAAAATTTAATCAGCTCTTCATATGGATGTAAAGAAGAGGAATACGAAAGAATCGTAATTTTTAGAATTGTGGTACTAGAGTTATCGTCGGAAAAAAATTGTCGCACACACACACACACACACACACACACACATACACACACAGGCCTACATACAGACATCATCGTCGAACTAGTAAAATCGTATTCTACGGACCTTAAAACGTGCTTATTCATTAAAAACTCATCATCGTATATTTTGAACAAATACAATACCTTCCTTTTCTAAAAGTGACGGAAGGTAAAAAGATTATAAATTGCTTGACAAAAAATAAAATTATTGGGTGCAATTCAATAGGTTGTATTAGGCTGTTTTAAGATCTGTACATATTAAGAGTTTTATTAAAACACCTGATTCAGTGTCTTGCATTAGACTGTTTTAGACTGTTTATTTGAATACATGTGTATTAGTTGCCTAAGAAATTAAAAGACTTCTTAAAATGGGTTATATCTGTTTTAAGTATTGTATTAGCCTTAATTCATAATGTCAAATATGAAATATTGAAGTAAAATTATATATTTGACTCTTCATAAAGTATACTAAAGCAAATACTGTACTTAAAATGATATAATAAAAGAGAAAATGAATAATTTAAAAAATTGAGGTTAATATGAATAAATTCAGGCAAGTTACAACAATTATTTATATGTTGTTTATTTTCTGAGTTTGTTTAAGTAAATGGGTGACACAATGCGAGCTCACAATAAGTGCTGTTGAAAGAGTTGAGCATGTTCGGGTGTTGTTGATTGTAGAAGACGAAGAAGGATATAACAGAAGACAAAAAACTATGACAATGCTCTCTCCGAAAGTGATAACGATTATCAAAAAATGTATTTCAGCAAGTAATAAATTTGATTCGAGATGACCTCCTGCAGTTTTAGTTTTTCTTTTAAATAATGTGCAATTTCACTCTTTGAACTGCATTTCATTCTCGGCCACATTTCTTTTATACGGCCCAATTTTATATTAGAACCACTTGTCTCCATATCAGCTTTTATGTCTCCCCATGCAGCTTTTTTATTTTTCATTATTTTAATGTCATTTCCCTTAATTTCAATAATACCTTTCCGTTTCTTAATTGCCTCTATTAAAATAATCTTTTCTTCATCAGTAGTGTTTCACAAGAGTCTTGCATTTTTTCTTGTTCTTGTCTTGTTCTTGCATAAAATGCAAGACAAGAACAAGACAAGAGTTATATAGTTCGTTGCAAGACACGACAAGAATCTGCGTTGCAAGAAAAGTGCAAGAATAGCAAGATTTTTTAGTATTTTCTTGCATTCTTGCACTCCTGCAATATTTTATTACAGGTTTTACCTCTAGCTAAGCTGACATTAATCAGAAAAGCTAAAAAGGTTTTGGTAACAATTGACAACCGGAAGTAGTAGATTCTTAAAAAATCTTCTAAATAATATATTTTGAAAATTTATAGTACCTACAAAAAATAATAAAGAGCATTAAGTACTCAATCTGATTTGAATTTTCTTATTATATCTTCTATAGATTTAGAGATAAAAAATCTGATATGTCCAGCACATGACCTCCCGCTAATTGCAATGAGCTTGGAGTTAAATATCACTTTATCCTTTGTAAACAAAATCTAATTTGTTGTTCCAATAAATAAAAAAGTCTTTAATAAGAAATTTTGTATTATATTTTAACAAGTTTTTTTTTTTTGAAAATCTGCTAAGAGCTCTTTGTTAAGAACCACATCCGACTTATATATATACTCAAAATCTAATGTTGTTTTCAATCATATACGAGTTTTAAAACCAAATTTGAGAAGTTTTTTTTTTCATATTTTAATATATTTTTTTAAGGAAATCAGTTTTAGAGCTTCAAGTAAAGTACCACTTTAGGTTTACTAATATTAACAAGAATCTAATATGTCGGTCTCATTAATATAAAAGTGTTAAATACAAGATTTGAAAAGTTTTCAATTATAGCATAATACATTTTTTCACGAAAATCTCTTCACAGCTTCAAGTAAAATATCACTTCCGATTTAAATATGTTGTTCCTATTGATATGAAATTGCAAGACAAGAAATATGCAAGAGCCTTGCCAGCAAGAAAAGATTTTTGCTTGCAAGAGTAACACAAGACAAGAGTTATTTAAATTTCTTGTCTTGTTTTGCAAGACAAGACAAGAAGTAGCCTAGCAAGACAAGAAATCTTGTCTTGTGAAACACTATTCATCAAACCAATTCGTTTCTGTAATTATTTTTCCTGACATTTTATTATACTAAAATTTAAAATGTAGTTCATAAAGTAGTGTAACATAACCTAAAACAACACAAACACAAAATATTGACGTTCGAATTTCGCACTTTGACAGTTATTACAGTGTTGCCAAGTGTAATTTTTGGAACAGAAGTGTTTTAACTAAAACAGCATAATACAGACCACTGAACCACTTTTGTTTTAAAATACGTTTTAAGCTAATACAGTGTTTTAGTTAATACAAGTCTTAGTACAAACTTTAATATAACCCACTGAATCGCACCCAATAAAATTATTACATAATGAAATTTGCACATGCATGTTATAACGAAACTGTTTTCCCATGTTAATCTCCTACCTTGTAAATAAACACCCTGTATATTATACCTGTTAAAAATTTTACCCAATTTGCATATGCCCATAAAGTTATATTTGGGGTTGAGATCGGAACAATAAAATTTAAATTCGGACATGTATGATCATTCCATATTTATATTTTTTTGTTAAAGTAAAATTCAAACATATTAGATGTCATGTGACAAACATTACACATACCTTGCCATTTTAGAATACACACTCTACATAAAATACAACACAATCATAAAGGAATTTAAAGCAATAAAAGAGAAATCGTCACGGGTTAAGATCTAAATGTTAGAACACAGTTTCTATTTTTAATTAACACAATGCATTGCGTGTCTATGCTAAGTTGTGAAAATTTTACCAAATTCACATAAATTATTATTGTCATTCCCATTATTCGATGACATATTTTTACCTTCCGTCACCTTTAGGTAAGGAAGGTATTGTCTTTGGTCAAAAAATTCGGTGGTGAGTTTTTAATGAATAAGCACGTTTTAGGGTCCCTACAATACGAATTTACTATTTTTAAGATGATGTCTGTATGTATGTGTGTGTGTGTCCGTGTGTGTGTGTGTGTGTGTGTGTGTGTGTGTGTGTGTGTGTGTGTGTGTGTGTGTGTGTATGTGTGTCCGTGTGTGACAAATTTTTCTCCGACTATAACTCCAATACTATAATTCTAAAAATTATAATTCTTTGGTATTCCTCTTCTGTACATCCATATGAAGAGTTGGTTAGATTTTGGTTATAATTGATCCACCGGAAGTACCCTTATTTGAAGTTTTTAACAGTTTTTCTTAAAAAAACACAGTTAAATATTATTTTTTGACATTTTGTTATTATATTTATTAAAGAAAATACTCTTCTCTATATGGTTTGATTATTCATTTTCCTTCATATTCAATAGATGTAGAGTTAAAGCATTATAAAGAAATTAATTTTCAAAAATTAGTCAGCTTTGCTATTTATCATGGAAACAGCTGACATAATTATTCAAAAAAATTTAATTGACAGATGTCAGTTGCAAGTGCAAAACCAAATATGGAAAAAAAAGTATAGGATCTAAAATTGGTATGTCATAGAGTTGCTCGCAAGTGACACGCAGAGAAAGGCCAAAGAGAAGATGGAAGGACATTACTTAGTGTAGTTTATGTTATAATTTTATTGGATTTATAGAACCTTTTCAAATGAACTTTTGGTATGGAATTTGTAAAAAATAGTATGTGTTCGTGTTCGATTTTACATGATATTATATAGAATCTGTTCCAAGGACCTTTTGGTATGGGATTTGTACAAAATACATGGAATTGACGGAAGGTCTTGTGCTGGCCACAACAGATTTTTTACAATAAATTTTATTTACATAGAAACATTTTTAATTATTAATAGCCCAGCTTATATTAATTGTCATGTTAGTGGTAGAAATGAATAATGATTGCGGCAAATCCAGATATTAAGCTGTAAAATTTAATACTGTAACGTTAATTTATTTGGGTGAAGTGCAAAAAAATAAAAGAATTATTAACGGTTAAATTAAAGGTACAAGATGATGCATACTGACCAATGGTCTTTTCGCTAACCCCCACCCTACCGTGCCTGGGGGTGGTAATCAACATTCTAACTAACACGAAAGGAGCCTCCCCGAAGAATGCAGTTAATGCATTCGGGCGTCCCCCGGGCAACGGCTTAGCCGGCAAATCCTTTCAAACCAGAAGCATACAAAGCGTACGAATAGAAGTGATCACACCAAAAAGATCTTTGTCAAAAGACCCATAGAGTTGGTACCCAGACCCAAAGAAGACCAGAAGTCCAAGGGACTCGTCTTAGTAAAATCTGTTTAAATTATATTGTATTGCTTCTGACACGAATAAATAAATAAACTATAATCATTGTTTATAAAAAACAATAAAGAATCATATGAGACCATACATGTTTGATTAATTATCAGCAAACCCACTATGGTGTATGTTTCTTTTGTGCAATGATAGTTGTGTTGCTTATTTTTTTTTTTTTATTTCATGTTCAACAAGATTCACCTATACAGAGTGGTACATAAACAATTTTTTCCATGGCCCTCTATTTTTTAAATTGAACATCTGGATATTTTGACGGAATAAGGTCCTAATTCAATTTCTCTTTACAATATTAATAAATCTAAAATAATCCACATTAGTCCTCAACTTTGATTTTTCTTAAATTTTTATACGTTACTATAGTTATTTGTATTTCCATGTGTATTGTATTCATCCAAGACAAGTTTTTAATTTTTTGACGATTTTCTCTCTGTGATAAGTTGTTTTAACTATTTATTTATTTATTTATTCATATTTATTTATTTATTTATATTTTTAATTGTCCGTGTTGTATGTTCCGTTATCCACATGTGGTTTCTTCTTTTTTCGACTAGACCATTCTAGCCATGAGGAAGACTATTGTATAGTCGAAACGTCGGCCTGAATAAATTTTATTAATTGACTGCAAGTCCGAAGAATTCTTACCTTCCCGTATCTACCTCCATCCTAACACAGTCGAATATTGATTTTTCAACTCTCATAAAACAGTTTAGTTTTGAGCACTTTTCATTATTATCAAAGTCCCAGCACAGTTTTTCATATAATTGAAGGCCTAGTATTTTGTTGCTGTCAACTTGAGGCAAAGGTTGAGAGTTGCATTTTATTAATATAATTTCCTTCCGCTTACTAGTACTGAAATTGATCATAACAGATTTAATAATATTAAGAATTCATAGGCGCCGACTTTGAAAAATTTTGTCGGGTGCACTCACCGAACAAAAAATTTAAATTATACATATATATATGATGGTGACCGACACAGCCGAACGTAGGACTTTAATATTTTCTGCTTCCCTAATTATTTTAGAAAAAAATCTTCATATTAAATTTGTTGGGCATAAAATTCTTCATTTGAATCAATAAGAAAAATTAATTGCATGCTTTATAACGGCAGAAAATAGGCATGAAATTATCGAAAATCGCCTCATAAATAACAATAGAGATGGACCCATGAAATTGAGATAATATAATTAACAGATGTCTAATTTTAGTTTCAATTCCATTGCTATTGCTTCAGATGTAGAATTTTATGCTTTACAACTTTTCTTTGAAGCATTTTTACCTTTTTTTTGTCAGGTGCAAATCTATACTTTTGCACCCGACAAGTCGGCGCCTATATAAGTATTAGTTATAATTTAAAGGCAAACCCCTACATATTATACATCATTGCAAAGAAAAATTGATTTAGAACCATATTCCGGGAAAATATACGGGGTGTCGTATTTAAAAAATCTGATGTGGCCAACACAAAACCTCCAGCTATTTAATTTTTATTAATTTAAATACATACCTACGTATTTGCTAACGCTGCAAACTGTTCCATTGCAGAAAACTATTGCTTTATTTACTATTTTCTTTTTAAAATGTCACTATTATTAATTTGAAGTGATTAGTTTTTTGATAGTCACATTTACTGTCAGTTACATTCATTTGAAATATGAACTCTGTAACAAAGGAATTGTGCTTATCTTAGGCTTCAGGACTAATAAAAAAAAAATTTTAGATTTATCTGTAAAATATATAGAAAAAGTATTAATGTATTCCTGTAAAAAATTCAATAATCTTTAATTTTCATAAGACAAAATGCGAAAAAATGACATTTAATGGTATTTTTTGAAGAGAAATCATTATGAGCTTCAGGTAAAGTGCCATTTCCGGTTATCCGATTTACACCAAAATCTAATGGCTTTTGTTCATATTAGAATAGGATAGAAATACAAGGTTTCAGAATTTTCTGAATGATAGTATTTGTATTAGAGCGAAGACAAAATCCATACACATACACACATACACACATACATACACACATACACACATACACACATACACACACACACACACACACACACACACACACACACACACACACACACACACATACAGACATCGTCGTGAAAATGTTAAAATTGGATTCTAGGGACCTTAAAACGTGGTCATTTACTAAAATCTCGATATGTGATTTTGAACACGATCCCTATACCTCCCTTACCAAGGGTAGCGTGAGGTAAAAATCAAAGTAAGATATTTTTCCAGAAAATTAGTAGGCCATGGAAAAAAGTGTTATTCTAAATTATATATTGTATTAGACAATAATTATTACATTTTACTTTTCCGTGTACAATATTTCAGCAGATATAAGCTGGACAATGAAAAACCAACCATCTTGTCTAAAATTTATTTCAATTGCTGCATTTGATTTTGGAAACAAGAAACGAGATATTTTTGTTCCTGTAAATGTGTTTCATTCTTTCTTCTAGAATAACATTATTGTATTGGTTATCAGTATTTGTATTCACAATTTTAATGTTTGTGTTTTTAAGAATCTTTTTAGCGGCTGAATTCGTTTTATCGTTACACGGTATTTTTGAGTATATTTCATGTGGTTTTGAACATGATTCTGAATTATTCTTGTTATGTTTTATTTTTCTGAGTTTATTTTTGATTACTTTATACAAATGGGGAAAATGAGGAATAGGGTAGCTATTTTGCCATCTCGCTAAGAGAAGTATTGGATTCATGCTAAAAATCGCAGACTTTAGTAAATAAACACATTTAAGGTAACTAGAATCCGATTTTAACATTTTTACAATATGTCTCTCTCTCTCTCTCTCTCTCTCTATAAATATATATATATATATATGTATGTATGTATGTATGTATGTATGTATGTATGCGTGTGTGTGTGTGTGTGAGTCTGGATGTTGGAGTGACAGTTTCTTAAATTCTATAACACTAAAGACTAATTTGACTACGTATTCCTTAATTTGACATTAATGGGAAGAGCTGGAAAGGTTTTGGTAACAATCGGACAACCGGATGTAGTAATTTCTAAAAAAAAAATCTTCTAAATATTATTTTTTGGAAATTTATGATAACTAGTACAAGTATTAAAGAATATTAAATTCTCTATCCGATACATTGGCCATTTTTATTATAACTTTTATACATTTAGAGATAGAGAATTATAAATATATAAAATAATCCATTGTAATGAATCTCACGGCCCAAATAACTTCATGTAAACCAATCGAAAACTTAAAATATTTGTAATTGACAGAAAAATGTAAGCGCCAAAAATCTATATACATTACTGAAGGCTTTTTCTGGGAAGTACGTTTAATATTTCTTATTTTATTATTAATGAAATATCTAAAATTATAGGTACATATATTACATATACGCATCAGAAATACCGCCTATCTCATCAATGGATTTGAAGAATCTCGAATATTTAGAGGTGTAGGAAAGAACTTTTTTATAGAATTAATTAAAAAGTATAAAAATATATTAATGTAATTAGAATTTTTGTGTATGTACAAAAAATGTTAAATACAATAAGTACTTATATAGCATAATATGGAAACGGCAAGAGGTCTTGTGCTGGCCACAACAGATTTTTTCCTCTCTCTCTATCGTACATTATACTTTCCCGTCGTTCAGAATGTTAGTTTTGAAGTAAATTATCCGAATTTTGGCGGGCATTAAAAAGAAAATGTACCTACCTTCATTCTAAATTTCATTATTTTTAATTTCAGAAATTTTCATGAATATTATTGTTCATTGTTCTACAATTAAATTTCTTTATTTTCTCTTCCAAATATAAAACAAAACCAATTAAGGCGTGAGAAAGGTCAAACTTTTAATACGTGCGAATTGAAATCAATTTAGTAGTATAGTTCTTTTGTCTAGCCATGCGTAATACTTAAAAATCTATGCCAAATATATTAGCAATTTCTAATTTGTTCTCATTGCATTGTAAATTTCATTTGCATATGTGGGTTTCGCGAACTGTACTTTCATTTATTATGTTAACAAATAAATTTTTATGGTACTCATTAATAGTTATTGTATTTTAATTTGTAATAAAATTTTTATGGTTTCCAAAGTGTAATAAAAAACCTATTGTTTCCATTTTCATAAAAGTTATACCGATATTACTTTATTTTACTTTTCTAATGCACATTTAGAAACTTTTGAAATGTATATTTAAAAAAAGGAAATGCTTGATATATAATTATATTCAAGTTCGAACAAAACTTCCTGATATTTGTAAACATTTTAGAATTAATTTTATGAATAATTTATAATAATAGCAATTAGTATTAAATATGAAAATTTGAATATTTTATGTTGCTAATAATTATTATAGATGAATATAGGTAATATTTCTACGATTGTGTCAAATTTAAGATAATATAGTAATAAAGTATTTTGAGAAAAAAAATTGTAAAGCATAAGATTTTGGAAGATTTGAAGTAAGATTATGAAACATTGCACTTTTCTCATAGTTCATAAAACCAGAATTTACCTTACTTTTTCCATATTCATTCATATAATGACATTAGATTTAAATTGTAAAAAGCACGCTGTCCCTGTTCGGGCGCCATTTGTAACGGACGACCCTGTTTGTATTTCCGTGCTGTCAAAGGGGTTGCTCGGACGCCAATCAGTCGGAAACACAGCACAAAAACAGATGGTCGATCCTATAAAGGACGCTCTCATAGAGTCGCTGAAAAAGGTGGCTTGAACGCCAAAAAGTGCTCGGGTAGCTTAATAGAGACAGAGTTCGGCTTTTGACAATGAAATCAATTATAATCATTTTTTTAAATATTTTATTAAAATATATTTAAACGAAAAGTAATAAATAAAACGAAGGAATAAAGTAACAATCACTGGCATACAATCGGCAAATAATCAATCAGATGAACGAGCGATACTTGCAGGATTTTTGTTGTCACTTGACAACACCCATCAACAATTGCGATTTCGGCTGAGACAGTGTTGACACACATCAACACTCATTGAATTATTTAGAATTTTCAGACTTCTCGAAACTATTTTCCATTCAACTTTCATACTAAACCTGTATACTACTAGCGTAAATATGAGTAAATGGTAACACATGTATAATTATCAAAATATTTATTTGGAAATACAGGTCTCCTATTTTTTAATATATATACTTAGTTTCAAAAATAATATTTTAGTAGGTATATATATTAAAAAATAACAAAATGTTTCAAATATATCCTACTCGTACAAATAAAAGTACAGGTCTCCTAGTTTATGTTCCCAATATTATTGAGATCTCGAAAACTATACGGAGTCAAGACAAAAGCTGCCCCACAAGGAGGTCATTTAGCAGTGCATTGTATATCCGGAAAAAATCATGAGTCACTAGTTATTGAGAAAAATACAAACTTTGCAGATATTTTTCGCAAATAACTTCCGATTAAGTTAATACTAAATATTGATACGCACTTGCAATTCTTTAGTACACTTTTTAAGCTCTTCTCAATCAGTAATGCTATCTTTTTTTACTTCTCGCTAAGAGAGGTATTGGAATCATGTGAAAAATTGCATACCAGATTTTAGTGGATAAGCACGTTTTAAGGTCCCTATAATCCGATTATAACATTTTTACGATGTGTGTGTGTGTGTGTGTGTGTGTGTGAATGTGTGGATGTTGGAAGCACGGTTTCTAAAAAACTATAAAACTTAAAAAACATTTAAATACATTCCTCAATCTGACATTCTTGGGAAGAGCTGATTAGATTTAGGTAACAGTTGGACAACCGGAAGTAATTTATTTATTTATTTTTTATTTATTTATTTATTTATTTCCGCTCAACAGGATAATAATTATCCCAATTACAGAGGGAGAATATAAATACATATATATATATGAAATGTTGATACACGAAGAGAAAAAATTACACAAATATTTACTTAAATATCTAACATATTTAGAAAAGAAAAATGAGCATATTAGTTATTAACAAACATTAATTAATTAGATGAATATATACTAGTCAATTTATTTTTAACAGAAGTCATTGAATCATGGAAAATATCAAAATGAGAGCATATAATGTTGTAAGATTTACATATTTGTATTATTGGTGAGTTTAGTTGATAATTTCTTACACAAAATGGTATAGCAAAAGTTATATTTTGTCTGGAACATATCCGAGGAATATTAAGTTTAATTTTATTTAACGAAGTAGTATCATCTATTTTATTGTGAATTAGTTTATACAGATATAAAACAGACAGAATATTTCTTCTTGACTGAAGGCTGGTTTGTTTAAATTCGTTTAACATTACGTTATAACTGATTTCATATGAGTAGGATTTAAATTTTTTAAACCAGCAATATCTTAAGAATTTTTTTTGAATATTTTCGATTTCAATGACGTATTTATTATACAATGGATTCCATATTTGTATGCAGTATTCTAATTTAGATCTTACATAGCAGTAATACAAACTCATAATTGTATTTACATTAGTAAATGATTGAGAACTCCGTATAATAAATCCCAGATTTCTATATGAAGTTTTACAAATGTATGTTACATGCTGATCAAATTTCAATTTTGGATCAAATATAATTCCGAGATCTTTAAATTTATCTAAACGTGACAAGATATTTTGATTCATGTGGTAATTTGATTGAATTACAGTTTTTTTATTTGTAAATGAAAGAACATTACATTTATTGAAGTTAAAATATAATTTAGAAGACTCTGACCATTTTACTAAATTGTCTATATCATTTTGTAATTTTTGACAATCATCAACCGTATTTATAGTTTTGTATATTTTAATATCATCGGCATAAAGCAAAATATTAGAATGTTGTATACACATAGTGATATCATTTATGAATAATATAAACAAAAGTGGCCCAAGATTCGACCCTTGCGGGACACCAGAAGTAGAAGTAAATGGAGCAGATTTGTGACCATATAAATAGACATAATTCTGCCTGTCGGTAAGATATGATTGTATGAGCTGACATAAGTTTGCAGAAAAATTGAACTGTGTATTTAGCTTATTCAATAATATATGATGATCGACTTTGTCAAAGGCTTTGGAAAAGTCTGTATATATTGTATCTATTTGACGAGAGAGTAACATATTTTCTGATACAAAATTGGTAAAATTCATAAGATTTGTTGTAGTTGATCTACCTTGCATGAATCCGTGTTGATGAATAGATATAGAATTAGATACTGATGAATAAATGCATTTATAAATTATTTTTTCATAGATTTTTGACAATGCTGGCAAAATACATATGGGTCTGTAATTTGAAACATTATTTGTCTCACCAGATTTAATTATAGGACATATTTGTGCTACCTTTAATAACTTAGGGTAGATACTATTCCTGAGAGACAAATTAAAGAGATAGTGTAGCGGTTTAATAAGAATATTTTTGCAACCTTTCAAAATGTACGCAGGAATATTATCCGGACCAGGGTTACATTTAGGTTTTAGTTCATTTATTGCATCTAGTATATCATTTTCTGTTATATTATCAATTTTGACTACATCATGCTGACATAATATATTTCCAGATTCGTGTACAATGTCACATGTGTTTGAGGTTTTAGTGTACACTTCAGAAAAATAATCAGCGAAACTTTGTACTATATCTGGTGGATTAGTGCAATGTTTGTTGCCATGAAACATATTATTGGGTATTCTACCTGTTTTCTTTTTAGTATTTAAAAATGTCCATACTTTTGTAGGATCAGTTTTGATTTTATTTTCAATATCAGAAATGTACTTTCGGAAAGCAACTTTAATATCTTTTTTGATTTTCGCACGTAAGAATTCGAAATCACGTTGACATGTATCTATATTGTGACGTTTATATAATAATCTGTTTCGTTCTTTGGCTTTAATGTCAGAAATTATTTCACTTGTGTACCAGGGAGGGTATTTGGATATAGTACTATGTTTTTGAGGTACACATAACTTAAAAATATCATAAATAATATTATAAAAGTATTCGTAGGCTTCATTAACATCATTAATTCCAGATAATAGGCTCCAATCTACCCTCTCTAATAATTTATACATCAAAAAATAGTCTGCAGATTTAAAATTATGAAAAGTGTTGTTTTTAAAGGTAACAGATGACATATTTTGAGTAGAGACTGTATAATTTATACATAATGCAGGATGATGAGAATCCTCTTTCACAAGTGGACAAGGATCCCGAGTGACAATACATTTATTATTCGCCAGTACCAAATCCAGAATCTTTCCATTACTATTAACAATTTCATTGTGTTGTGTAGCATTAATATAATTACTGAAATGTAAGAAACTATTAATAAGATTGTTAGTAAAGTTATATTTATAGTAGTTAATTAATTGTAATATATTAAAATCACCTAGTATTAAGAAATTATTGTCAAATACGAATGGTTGTGATTCAATACATTGGGTGATATAATTTAGTTCTTCAATGCAAATTGGCGGGGGAAGGTATACTACGAGAATATACAAAAAAGAACTCATAGAAGTTCTAATTTTCACACAGACTATATCAGATTTTGAATTTTCATCTAATTTTAAATCAATTTCTGAAGATTTAAATTTATTATTAACTGCACAAATCACTCCACCACCTCTTCCTTTTCCAGCATTAGCATAATCTCTGTCTTTCCTGTAGACTACATAATTATTATTAAATAATTCAGTGCTATAAACAGAATCATTTAACCACGATTCTACCACACCAATAATGTCATATTCAGTAATGCAAGAATTATTGTAGAAATTATCGACCTTTGTATTTAATCCACGAACATTTTGTAAATATATATTCATGGCTTATGGATTAATATATAAGTGTATACAAAAATAATACTAGTAATAGTAACAAATCTAATTTAGTTAATGATTGTTTCAGTTGCAAGGAGATAAAAATTATTTATGAATGAAGTTTTTTCTTTTCAATAAATGTTTATTCTAATGTATTCAAGGACAATGAATCAAAAAATTATAAGTCAAGTCAATGAACTTATGTTAACTTAAGTAGCAAATATTTGCAAGATTTATGATGTACAATTCAGAAATAAATGATATACAGTAAAATCAGAGATAGAATACTCTGAGAGACAAAAGAATAACGAGAAGTACAGAAATCAAAATATGCATAAGATTAATAGTTTCTTTTAAAAATTATTTTTTTGGTATTTATGTTATTACAAAAATATAAAATTCTCTATCCAATACATTGAATATTTTTATTATATCTTCTATAGATTTAGAGATAGACTGAATTATAACTATATAAAATAAGCCATTGAATAATGAATCAATCAGCCTATGGAACCAGTTGAAAAATTAAAATGTATGTAATAGACATAAATGTGAGTGAAATAAAGAATATTTAATTAGAATTTTTTGTGTGTATCATAAATGTTAAATACAATACTTATACAGGGTGGTTGATTTTTCATTTTCCAGCTTATATCTTCTGAAATATTAAAGATACAAAAAAAAGTTATATACAAAAGTTGTTTAACACAACTTGATCTATAATTTAGCATAAACAATTTTTTTCCAAGGCCTACCAATTTTCCAGAAAAATATTTAACTTTGATTTTTTAAATGGAACATCCTGTATATTTTTAAGGAATAAAATTCTAAATAAATTTGTCTTTACAATGATGTGCAACAAGTAGAGATTTACCTTTAAATTATGTCCTATAAAGCAAATAGAAATTTGATAAAAGTAGGCTATAATATTCTATTGTTTATATCTGTAACTTCTGTCACACATGAACATTGGCTACGTAGGGGTTTTGCTTTGAATACAATTATGTCTAATAAAGCAAGTAATAGAATTACTAGCATTGATGATTTACAAAATTATTAATACTTCTATTTAAATATCAAGTAGCAATCTGTGACATATGTTACTGGTATAAACAATAGAATATCACAGCCTACTTTTATAGTATTTCTATTTGCTTTATTAGACATAATTTAAAGGTAAACCCTTACTTCTTACACATTATTGTAAAGAGAAATTTATTTAGAATTTTATTCCGTAAAAATATACAGGTGTTCCATTTAAAAAATCAAAGTTAAATATTTTTCTGGAAAATTGGTAGGCCTTGTAAAAAATTGTTTATGCTAAATTATAGACCAGGTTGTATCAAATAACTTTTCTGTATAACTTTTTCTTGTAACTTTAATATTTCAGAAGATACAAGCTGGACAATGAAAAATCAACCAGCCTGTATAGCCTAATATGAAAATGGCAAGAAGTATTGTGCTGGCCACAACAGATTTTTTAATAAGATGTATCGAATTTGGGGTTGTTATGATACCACAGCAAAAATGACAAAATGAAATAAATTATTAAATGTACAGGCTAGATATACATACCGGGAGTTTATTTTATCAGTAAACATAGGGTATATCATTGCCATAGTTACGATATGAATGTTTGACAGCAATGTATTGAAGCGTTTATTTTATGAGTAAACATAGGCGTTTAACATAGGAAGCAGTTTTTTTGTAAATACAAAGTGGCTGTCAAGTAATCAAACCATGTTATTGAACATGATAATAGTACATTACATTTTGTACATTATTTAATATTAACTATAATTGTTTCACATTTTTATTATGCATTATGAAAAGCTTTACAAATGTGTCCGGTGGCGCAGTGGTTATGACTGTGGTGTCTAAAATTTTTGGTTGGGGTTCGATTCCCCATTGGGGTAATTATTTTATTATTTTTTTTCTTAAAAATTGTTGAACTTTTAAAAATCAATTTCTATATTATAATCATTTAAAAATAATAATAACATGGTAATAAATAAAGAGAAAATAATTGAGAATAATTGATTACAATAATCAAATTATTGATACAATAATAATGCATTGTATTTCCTTTGATATTAATAAAAATAACTGAAATATAATAAATTTGTGTAGATATTATGTTTTTACTGTATTTATCAAAAGAAAATACAATGCATTGTTATTACATCAATGTTTTGATTATTGTAATCAGTTATTGTCAACTATTTTCTCTTTATTTATTACAATGTTATTATTATTTTTAAATGACTGAAATACGAAATATAACAGAGATTTTGAAAAGTTCAACAATTTTTATGTAAAAAAAAATAAGTACTCCAATGGGGAATCGAACCCCAACCAAAAATTTTAGACACCACTGTTATAACCACTGCACCACCGGAGACATTCATAAATCTTTTCATATTGCATAATGAAAAATTGAAACAATTATTTATTTGACAATTTCTGTAATTTATTACAATTTTTGCAATATTATTAAAGTAATTAATATTAAATAATGTACAAGATGTAATGTACTATTATCATGTTCAATAGCAAGACTTGATTTATTGCCAGACCTTTGTATTTACCAAAAACTGCTTCCCATGTTAAACGCCTATGTTTACTCATAAAATAAACGCTTCAATACATTGCTGTCAAACATTCATATCGTAACTATGGCAATGATATACCCTATGTTTACTGATAAAATAAACTCCCGGTATAATTACAAGGATCGTTTTTAGATTAATTCGGGCAAATTGAACTCAAATATACATGTCTTTTCCATCAGATATTGGTATACATATGTACATAATGGCTGCTACTAACTCTTTGTAAGTATGAAATAATAATTCAATTATAATCAATATATTATAAATATTTTATTAATATACGAGTATGTACTCGTATACACTTTGAAATACAACCTAATGAGGTCACACTTTTATATTTGTGTCTGAAATTTTATAAATTCTTCAGTGTAGGTGTTAATAAGAAGATCCATATGATGTCTACTTCAATTAGGAATTTTATACTAGTCCAAATATTTTAGCGCATCGTTAACATGACGACACGTCTACCATATAATGAAAGAACGAGGTCATTTGCGATTATAATTAGAGTTCAGTGGCGTAGAAAACTCATTTTCCGATTCGATACTTGTACATTACGAAGAAAGTAATCATTAAACCTATTTTTGTAACCTTACAAATTCAATTAACCACAAAATATTTAAGCTTCAATGCTACAAAGCTAATGCAAGTCCAAGTATTTAATTTAATAATCTTTAACTTTTATAATAACATAAATCGCGAAAAAAATACATTTAAATATATAAAGATATAAAGAAATGCTAATACCCATAGGGGGAAGCTTAATAAATATAAAAAAAATCTGTTGTGACCAGCACAAGACCTTCCGTCAATTCGATGTATTTTGTACATATCCCATACCAAAAGTTCCTTGAAAAAGATTCTGTATATCCTGTAACACGAACACACTATTTTTTACAAATTCTATACCGAAAGTTCCTTTCTCTATTTTATTAGGGGTCGCCGTTTCTTACTCTTCTCTTTTATTCAATTCTGTCCAACGCATCTTCTTCACACAATTCTTCTTCTCTCAAATCTTCTGCTATACAGTCCTTCCATCTTCTCTTTGGCCTTTCTCGTACTTCCGGCATTGAAAATTCCAATCTTGAGGCGGGGCTGCAACTGCAAGTCACTTGCGAGGGACATTCTATCACATTCACATATAACTTTCTGACCCTATACTTTCAACTTTGGTTTTGAATTTGACACTGACATCTGTCAATTAAATTTTTTTAAATATTTCTGCTGTTTCCATAAGTTTAGCAAAGCTGACTAATTTTTGAAAGTTAATGTCTCTATAACTCTATATCTATTGAATATGAAGGAAAATGTATAATCAAACCGTATAGAGAATAAGATATTCTTTCATATTGAAAATCACAAAATGTCGAAAAATGATATTTAACTGCGTTTTTTCAAGAAAAACGGTTAAAAACTTCAAATAAGGGTACTTCCGGTGGACCAATTATAACCAAAATCTAATCAGCTCTTCATATGGATGTAAAGAAGAGGAATACGAAAGAATTATAATTTTTAGAATTGTAGTATTGGAGTTATCGTCGGAGAAAAATTTGTCACACACGGACACACACATACATACAGACATCATCTTAAAAATAGTAAATTCGTATTCCAGGGACCCTAAAACGTGCTTATTCATTAAAAACTCACCACCGAATTTTTTGACCAAAGACAATACCTTCCTTACCTAAAGGTGACGGTAGGTAAAAAAGATATGTTTCAAGGAAAAAACTATTTTGAGCTTGAAGTAAAATGCCATTTCTGGTTACTTGATTGAAACCAAAATCTAATGGCTAGCTAAAGGTAGGAATAGAAGGTTTCAGAATTTTCTGAATGATAATATTTGAGAGAGAGCGTTGACAAAATCCATACATACACAGACACATACATATATCATCGCGAAATTGTTAAAATCGGGTTTTAAGAACCTTAAAACGTGGTCATTTACCAAATTCTCGACATGCAATTTTTAGTACGATTCCTATATCTCCCTGACCAAGGGCAGCGGGAGATAAAAAGGTTACATTTTACTCATTTATAAATATTTTTCTAAATTTGATCAAGGTGACCTTGTATGTGACATACCCCATTGTCTTTGACAACCTACGTCTGACATTTACAATCTTGTATTTACTTTGAAGGAGCGGTATATAATTAAGTACTTATAACAAAAATAATAATTATTGAAAGTACGTTATTATTCTAATGAAGTATTCTGTTATGAAGACACATTAATTTAATGAATTCATTTATTCATTCCTTATTATATTTACTTCACATTAAAATTCTGCAGCTATTAAAAGAATAAATCTATCTACAGTCAATGTATCTATATACATATTATAGAATGATGTGAAATCCACTCATAACTCATGTTCAAATCACGTGTTTCGAGTCCAATTCGTCACGGTATGACAACCACATGACTTTTAAATCAGTGACTACATTAAATCGAGTCAGTGGCGTATCTGGGAATATTCATAAGAAGGAACATGAAAAAATTATAAGTACAAGCTAATTTTGATCACAGCTATTCGCGAGTGAAGAAGAGGAGGAGCTTAGCACGTGAGGTAACAATATGGCCGGTTTAAGGTAGAATCTTCCTTTCCCGCAACTGTATTCTTATACACTGCGGCGTTTGAAATACAAAGTAATATTAATATTATAGTTAATATTAAATAAAAATAATGTTTCTAGTATGAATAACATTTTGAATTTACATGATTCGAGTCTTTGCTTTCTTGAATCTACATAGTACTGCATTATTACAGTCTTTGGTAGATTAATGGAGAGATAACTATTATTATTTTATTGTCATCTTTGTGCAGGCAGGTCTACAAGTTTAGATTTCATTACGAAGTATTTTAATAAAGACAATTAATTATTATCTTGTAGTTATACCCGGCAAAATATAATATAATGCATGTAAAAACGGTCGGCTCTTAAGAGCAATCTACTATTACGTAAAATGAAGTATAGCCTACAAATTTCACTCTAGTGAATTTATTTGTTAAATAAGTGACAGAAACGATGCGTTCGCCGCTACCTCGGCTAGGACTTACTACCATGCACTAGTTCATATTTCCGCCGCTAGACGTCATATTGCTTTATTTCACTAGCGAATACTGAAAATTCACACTTTTTGACAAAAATATCCATAGGGATCTTTTACGGAGGAAATCGACTTGGGAAATTATTTTAGCTAGAAAATACTTATTACACTACACTTTGCGTAGAATTTTACATCAGAATAAAATTTTCAATTTTTTTGGTATCTAAATTTTTGAATTTACGCTTTTAGTCACACTTATCCTATAAAATGACAACATAATCTATTAGTCTTTAAAATAAAATTTCACAAACTCCAAAATTTTATGCTATACAATTCTACACACACTGTCTAAAATTATATTTAAAATGGTGACAAATTGTGGATATACATCACATATACTACATAAAAATTACATTTCATTCTTTAATATTAATACCAAATAACGAAATAATCACAAATGCTTTAATCAACCAAGTACGTATAAGTCAGTCAGTAATTTAAAATTCTACAAGATATTATTATACATAGAGGTATACACAGAATGTCTCACGACAGAATTCCAAAAAAGTACTTAAACCACATATTCTGCAAACAGTTTTAAGCAAAAATTTCTAATAAACATACTCTCGATCGAATCTCCTACATGAGTATGTATGTACCTCTTGAAAGTGACTCTAATTTGAAAACGGTTAGGTAGGTACACATAAATTATGAAAAAAATCTGAAGTGGCCAGTACATTAGCTTCCGTCAATTCTATGTATTTTGCACAAATCACATCCCAAAAGTTCCTTGCAAAAGAAAAGGAATACGAAAGAATTATAATTTTTAGAATTGTAGTATTGGAGTTATCGTCGGAGAAATTTTTGTCACACGCACATACATCATCGTGAAACTAAGAAATTCATATTCTTGGGACCCTAAAATGTGCTTATTCATTAAAAACTCACCACCGAATTTTGTGAATAAAGACAATACCTTCCTTACCTAATGGCGACGCAAGGTAAAAAGAGAATTTTCACTTGTTTAGAAAAGAAATAATTTATTCATCAGTGTTAATAAATTGTCCTCATCAAAGTATTCTGCAGGAAATTTAAAACCAATATGCCAACATTTCTTCTAGTTTGCAAAATATTTATGAAATGTATTTCGTGGTACAGTCTTCAGTTCTTTTCTCGATTTTGCCTTTATCTCATCTACAGTCGGAAAACGTTATACTTTTGAATATATAATATATAGGGCATTATACAGGGTGTCTCTTAAATAGAGGGACATGGCTTAACCACACATTCCTGAGGCTAAAATAAGACGATTTAACTAAACTTGCTTCTACCGGAAAGTGTACCATTTAGCCAGAATTCTCCTTCAAAGTTCTTCAAAAAAAAAAAAAAAAATAATTTTGCTTGTATAACAGAACCTTTATACGATTTGGATGAAATTTTGACTAAATCACATGTTTGAGTACGTTGTAGTTGCGCAACTACAACGTCAAAATTATTATAAGTTTTTATTTTTGTAAATTTTAACCAAAATAATGTCAAAATAAATAATAAACATCTTCACCGAAACTGTCCTGATGATGTGTAAAAACTAAATGCACGAAAGCTTGACAGATTTTAAAAGAATCAACTTTAATTAAAGCCCAAAATCCACTGACACACCCACAAAATATCCTCCTTAACTAATCGAAACAGTGACGATTACACTCCACATATATATATATATATATATATATATATATATATATATATATATATATATATATATATATATATATATATATATATACACACACATGGTAATTGCCGTTATTTATTTATTTTCATTAACTGTCAGTTATAAAAATCAACCATAATCGTTGAAAATGTTGTCAAAAGACGAACGAATTTACCTAATTCAATGGTATGGCAAAGGTAATAAAGCGATCAGTCGAGTTGTCAAAGAAATTAATCAAAAGTTTCCGGATATTTACATCTCAAATAGAGGTTGTGTTAACAATTACCATGACAGCGCAAACTTAATTTTTGGGACTTAGAATAATTTTCAACTAAAACGAACAATTTTCGATTTTTATCTGAAACTAAAAGAAAATTTGAAAATGTTAAAACTGAATTGGCCGTTTCAGGACATCCAAAAACTTTTATCAAGAATACATTTTTTTGTGAAATAAAAAATAAAAAAGTTTTTTCTCTTTGGAACTCGATCCATGGACATACTGTATACTCATTTATATCAGATCACTTCGCAATTGAGAATAGCTTCGGTGAAAATTGAGAATTCGATCCTATATCACTTTTAACACAAAATACAGATTCTTTTTTACTTACTAATTGTTAATGAATAAGCACGTTTTACGGTCCTTAGAATACGATTTTACTAGTTTTACAATGATGTCTGTATGTGAGTGTGTGTGACAAAAATTTCTCCGACTCGAATACTAAAATTCTAAAAATTGTAATTATTTCTATTCCTCTGCTTTGCATCCATATGACAAGCTGATTTGATTTTAAATATCATTTTTTTGACATAATGTAATTATCAATATAAAAGAATATCTTGTGATCCATACGGTTTGATTACCTATACGTTTTCCTCCATATTCAATAGATATAGGGTTAAAGAATTATAAAGAGACTAACTTTCATAAATCGGTCAGCTTTGCTATAATCATGAAAACAGCTGATATATTCAATTAATTCTAATTGACAGATGTCAGTGTCAAGTGCAATATACATAGTGCATGTTCATATTATAATTTTATTGGATTTGTAGAATCTTTCCCAAGGAACTTTCGGTATGGAATTTGTAGAAAATAGAATATGTTTGTGTTACAGTTTTACTGGATATGTAAAATCTTTTCCAATGAACGTTTGTTATGGGATTTATACAAAATACATAGAATTGACGAAAGGCAATGTGCTGGACACATCAGTTTTTTTAATTTAAAAAATCCCTTAAGAATGATATCAAATAGTTTTATTAATATGTAGCCGTCATACATAAACTATGCTTACCAAAGTAATAAAAAAATGAACACGTGAAAACGAATAACGTGCGAAATTAAAAAAATTGTTACTTTTTGATCAAATCTCTTATTTGGCATTATGTACTGGTATTTTTACGTATTTGAAAAAAAGCTAAATTAAACTTGAAATTATTTTTACAGTTGCAAATAAAAATTATTATTGACATTTTTAAAAAATATAATTCCTTTTCCTCGTCTGCCTCACTACTAAAAGATGCAAAAGATTATGGCAAACGAAATACATTTTAAAATTTCATATTGTATGTAGTTTGAACAAGCATTAGTTTTGCAAAATAATATAGGTAATATAACATAACAAAATACTCCATTTTAGCTAAGCCCCTGTATGCCCCGCATATGCCCCTAATGCTCCGCTCAACATACGTCCCTGAGCCGCTTTTGTGTCAAATTTACTTTCCCCATTCATCACTATTATTTGTTTGAAAATGAAATTTCTTCTGTTTAGTAAATGCAAATTTCCTTTGAAATACGTGCCGCTACATTACACAAGTATGTTTTGTTATTGATATTAGTTTATTTCTGTTCCTGTAGCAACAATGACGTTTATCGGTTTCACCGAATTTGTTATCACAGTCATTAGTTTCAAGGCCAGCTGCAGTTTATGAACCATGTGAAACTTACTTATTTTAACATAAATTTCCTTTGTTTAAATTTATGAAGAAATAAAAATAATTGTGTTTTATTGAGTTATAAAGCTATAAATTTTATATGATTTGTTTAATTGCTAATGGATATTATTTCTACTAATCTTTAATTCAAGGTAAAATATGAAAATGAATTCACTGTACCTACGCTATAAAATTTAATTAATAGTTATTAAAATATCTTCCAGAACTCATATTAATAATTGGAATAATACTACCTTTTTAATTTATGTTCTGTATTTTTATTAAAAAACCAACGTTTCGGCACTATAAACTGGTGCCCTCTTCAAGGAAAATTGTCAAATAAAATGTGACAAAAGCAAATGTTATCTTTTTACCTCTCGCTAAGGGAGGTATTGGATTCATGCTAAAATTCGCATATCCAGATTTTAGTGAATAAGCACGATTTAAGGTCACTAGAATCCGATTATAACATTTTTAAAATAGTGCCTGTGTGTGCGTGTGTGTGTGTGTGTGTGTGTGTGTGTGTGTGTGGATGTGTGGATGTGTGTATGTCTGGATGTTGTAGACACGATTCCTCAAAAACTATAAGACTTAAGAACTGTTTAACTATGGAGTCCTCAATCTGACATTCCTGGGAAGAGCTGAAAAGGTTTTGGTAACAATTGAACAACCGGAACTAGTAGTTTCTTAAAAAAATTCTTCTAAATATAATTTTTTGGGCTTTTTTTATTAAATAATGAAGAACATAAAATTCTCCATCTAATACACTTAAAATTTTTATTGTATCTTGTATAGGTTTAGAGATAAAGACATTATAATATACAGGGTGTATCAGGACTAGTGTACAAAAAATTAATGGCATATTTCTGAGCTAATTTTGAGCAAAAAATGTGAAATATAATATGAAGGTCCGGAAACTTTTTGTTACAGAGTTACAGGGTTTTAAAAGTGCACCTCATCTGACATATTTTTATTAATAACTCTGATACTAGTTGCACTAAAATTTTGAAACTTGATACGAGGATACTACTAATTGAGATACATATTTAAACTTTCTTTTGTTTCTGTATTTCAACCAGAGGCGTTTCATATGGGGAAGTCATGAAGTATTTTTATCCTTATTTTTTTACCTATTAACATTTTTCATTTTCAAATACAAAGTATTACAAACAATTCAAAAATACACAAAAATGTACTTTTGAATTTACTATAGAAAATAGAACAAAATAGAAAAGCGACACAAAATCTGTTTATAACTATTGTTTAATTACCTTATTTTCAATATTAGTAATTTTTTGCAAATTAAAAAAAGTGTAAAATATTAGTGTTGGTGAATATGTAGATATGGTGTTTATTTATAGATATTGTAAAAGTAATGGTTGTCGTAGTCCAGAGAATATCGACGTGGATATCAAAGAATGAATTTGTGTGAATTTCATTGTTTCTTAATTGTTATCTATTTTTTTTTGCATAATTGATTTTTTCTAAAAATTAAAATAACTCGAAAACTACTGCGTTTATCAAATTTTATCAAAAGTACTTTTTTATGTATTTTTGTATTGTATGTAATATTTTATAGGTGAACTTGATAAAATATTAATTGATCAAAAAATAACGATAAAAAACCTTCATGACTTCCCCATATGAGACGCCTCTGGTTGAGATACAGAAACAAAAGAAAGTTTAAATATGCATCTCAATAAGTAGTATCCTCGTATAAAGTTTCAAAATTTTAGTACAACTAGTATCAGAGTTATTAATAAAAATGTGCTATGTGCTTGATGAGGTGCACTTTTAAAGGCCTGAAACTCTGTAACGAGAAGTTTCTGGACATACCCTCATATGACATTTTTTACTCAAAATGATGTCAGGAATATGCAATTAATTTTTTTTACACTAGTCCTGATACACCCTATATAGAGTAATCTAATCGCAGAGGCTGAGGCAACAAGTTGACAAATTCCAATGTTTATAGCATAGTTTGTAAATGACATATGTCAGTGTCAAAAATCAACAGTTTTAGTGACATTCTGATAGCTTTTTCTGGGAAGTATATTTAATCTTTCTTATTGTGTTATTAATTAAATATTTGAAATTATAGGTAAAATTGTGGTAAAATGCATATATCCATCAGAAATACCGCCAATCTGGTTAATGAATTGGAAAAATCTGTGACATTTAGAAACTTCCTCATACAATGAAAAGTAGATATAATTAGAATTATATGTGTGCAGAAGACATGTTAAATACAATAAAAAACAATATTTGGGTAAAGTTCCGTAATATTTTGTTATAAAACGACGGTTCGAAAGCGAAGTGCAATACAATACTTATATAGCCTAATATGGAAATGGCGAGAGGTCTTGTGCTGGCCACAATAAAAATTTTATGTATACAATTAACTAGACAATATATGCAAGCCCAGCAAGAACTTGGACAGCGAACCTGCGTCTTCTCAGCAAAACCATCCTTTTTCCAGAGGAAAAACTGTCCTAAAAGCTGACAGAGAAGTGATCTGTATAATTCAGAGACGCTTTATCGGTGGAGAAATACCGCAGCCGTACTCTTTATTTATTTTATTTGGTGGAATTCTTCCAGGGCATGCTCTGCAACAGACGATTTCCTAGGCTGGTTCAATCTGATCGATCGATGATGTTCATTCAATCTTGTAGAAACAGTTCAACCAGTCTGGCCGATGTAAACTTTCCTGCAGACACATGGAATTCTGTAAATCCCTGATGATTGAAGAGGTATGATGTATTCACTTGTTTCAACATATGACGAAGTTTAACATATGGAGAAAAAGAAATCTTCATCTTGTCCTTCTTACGAAGAATTTTACCAATCTTTTCGCTTTAAGGCATTTTTCATTTGAAGACACAGAAAATCCATTCTTCATAAAAATATTTCTAATTTCTCTTCTTTTAATTTATCAGGATGCCATATATCTGTAGCTCTTCTTATTAGACATTTGATAGTGTCAAATATCTGTGAAGGGTGGTGGTGTGAATTTGCATTATTATATAGATTTGTGTGCGTTGGCTTCCTGTAGACTGAATAAAGTAAGGAGCCATCTTCTCTTCTTTCCAGTAATACATACAGGAAAGTAATAATGCCATTTTCTTCAACTTCTACGGTAAACTTAATATTTTCATGGATGTTATTCAGATGGATTAAGAAAATCGATAAGTTTTGACGCCCATGGGGCCAAATAGCGAAGAAGTCATCAATATATCGTAACCAAAGAGAAGGTTTCAACATAGTATATTCCAAAGCTAATTCTTCAAAGAACTCCATACTTGCTTATAATATTCTTTGTTAAAACTAAATAAATACAGATCATAAACTAAAAAGGTAGTATTATTCCAATTATTAATTAATGATGTTCTACAGGATGTTCACGGATTACCGAAAGAACTTAAAATAAGAATTTATTATCGTGAATAAAAAAAATCGAAATGACTATGGTGGTTAACATTTTAAACACCACTTTTGAGATCTCATAATCTGGAAAGTCATAATTCTAGTTAAAAGACATTCTCGTTTGTTTTTTTTTTACGAATATAGTGCAATAATGGGGTAAAAATGTCTTATTCTATAAAAGTTCTTATACCTAGTTTTAATTTTTGACTGTTTTATATTTAACAGACTTAAAAAATCTAATTTTTTAACCTTCCTGAACTATATCTAATGTTTTCAAAAATTATGTTAATAATGGTTGTTTTTTTAGTAACTCATCACCAGTACCCTGTAGATATTAGAGCAAAAATAGGTATCAATAATTGTAGAAGAAAGCTTTCCTTACATGTTTTATTTAAAATATTTTTTTCTAAAACCAATAAATTAGCAAGCTATAGTGTTTCAGATTCAATAGATTTAACTTTTACAAATAACTTTCATTTATGAAACAATGCTGAAATTTAGTTTGCCCTTTTTTTGGCACTTTTTATTTATTTATTTTTTAAATGATGTTGCTCAAATTGTTAGATTTTGATATATATGAAAGTTGAACAAATTATATGGGCGTTATAATTTATAGTGTCATCACTGAAAACTTGTAACTTGTATCTTGTGTGTCTATTAAGTATAAAGACATAAATAAATAAAATAAATATATCATCACGGCATATTACCCATTTCTGGGTGTGCCAGTATCTACAACAGATGTAGACATCGGTAATGATGACGATATAATTTACCGTGTGGGCGCTTACGAGGCGTCACCTCACGGGCACTCATAGCTGGTGTGGAGAGTGCACCACAGGGGTCACTTTTGTGCCATTTAAAATTGGAAATATTTGGCGTCTGTCGGGATCGAATCCGGTTCCCCCAAGTTTGCGACCAGACACTCAGGTACGCGACCACGGGACCCCATAAAGTATAAAGACATACGGCCGATTTTTTCAGATTTAGCCAAACAAAGCAATCCCCAGCTAGGCATTACTTACGTAGGCATCGGATTATTAGTTATTTTTGTGATATTATGTTTGCACAGGAAATAAATAACTTTTATAATTTATAACATTTGTCAGTTGTATTTGTCAACATTGACCTTGGATATTATGTGGAGATATTATTAATATTACGTTGAGGTATACAAAATAATTAAATTTCTAATGAAATATATTTATTATATACTCTATTTTCAGATAAAAATTAAAAATTAGACAAGTGGAACGCCTAATGACACTTGGCTATTTGGCATTTTTGTAAAAATTATGAATATAATTATATGTGAATATTTAATGTAATTTCCCTAAATTTGTAAGAGAGACACCATTATGAATAATTTAAATGTGTATTGAAATGCAATAATGTGGTATTATTTATTTATTTATCGTATGGCGTACATTCATCACAAAAGTAATTATACATACATACATACAAATTATGAAACACAACTACTCTTAGGAATGCGGACTAAGGGTAAAGTTATAAACTTTCCACAAGGTAAAGTGTAAGATAGATAGTCGTAGAATAGTTAGTCTTAAGGCAGCTCTCAACCTGAAATCACGCTTGTATAACTCTGTAATCATAATAATTATAACAATAAACTTTTTTAAAACTATAATAAAAAGTTTAATAATATAATTTACATACATAAAATCACGCGTTTCCCACTTAGTGGGTTAGCAAAATAAAATAGTTTGTTGGTGAGGTCGTAGTTTGTACTGTCCTGTTTGTCCCATTCTGGATCGCCGGAAGTTTTCAGTAGAACTGTTACATCACTATCACCATGTTTGAACCATTGTGAAGAATTTTATGATCAGGAGATCCTCAATAATGTCTTGAGGATTGTCTGGTCGCGGATTTGTGCTATTTCATTTAGCGTTACCCAGGGTGCACCACGAGGAGGCGAACTATACAGTGTCCCACACTCTATCTTCAGTGTAGCAGAGATAGCCAATGTTATTCTTATGGAGGTTTTCTGTACCATGTTGCCAATTTTTCAATGTAATGTAATATTGAAACATTCATAAATTTTCATTGCTATACCAAAATTAGTTAACACTGTACAATTTAAGTTTTATGAGGGTTCTTATTTACCCAAGGGCTTATTGGAATCACCCGAAATTTATCTGCAGTTCTAAATAGTTTTATTTACAGGGACGCGAAAAGATGCGTTGGAACCACTGAAATATATACTAACTGGAATGCGCGTACGTACCGTGACTGTGAAGGCATATTGAAATCCTGCTGCTGGAGTAGTCGGCAAACATCGAGGCAGTTCGTGAGTAGACGGAAATTATTTCGTGTGGCGCAGGTTTAAATAAATGAAGCATAACATGAAAATAAAGCGATCAGCTATGATACGAGTTATTCGGCTAGGTTCGGTTCGGCACGAACGTGCGCGAACAGGACCAGCCATTATTGTTCAATGAGGCTTCAGTGCAGCGTACGCTGATAGGTAGAGTATGCGAGTTCCAGTTAGTATATATTTCAGTGGTTGGAACCAGGGTGTAAAAAACATGCTGATGCTATTTGTACCTGTAATAAGTAATATTTCAATACAATATTTTAAAACCGCCCGTCATACTAATCTCGATCAAATGCATTAGAGATTAAAATATTATAAATTCAAATTGAAGATTATAAAGACTTATGAACTATGTAATATATATGTAATATTTCTATCAAGCCTAAATATTAGTAAATTATCAAATAAGAAGATATAAATTAAATAAAAAATAATGCTTAATAATTTTAACTCTTTATGAGTTCATCATATAATATGTCGACATAAATAGTATAAAACATAAAAAAAATATTCTTCATCAATATGACATTGGGATAATGTAGGTATCGTAGGAGGAACACAAAAAATTAGGGATTTCAATTCATCATATCTATCTGCTCCAATCGGCAAGTATAGTGTTACAAAAATGCGCTGTAGAAAATATAGTGTTAATTATTTCATGTAGCTCTATATCTTTTCGTAGAATGTAAATATGTAACATAGGGAATTTATATTGTTGACGAAGATTGTAAAATGTCCAAGTACACCAGTCATAAATACATTCAATGAATTACCCAGAATATTTCATCTCTTTTTGGGCATATATTTTGCTCTTTCTATCTTGTAGACTAACAGCAGGTAAATTTGGCAACAACTCCATAAGACCCTATACTGAACATAGAGTGTGGGAGACTGTATAGCTCTACACCCCATTAATGTAGTCAGTCTACGCTTTACACTTTACACATAATGTCAAAACTTACAGGTCATACGGTTCTTATGGGTCTTACACGGGTCTTATGGGCGAAGAATCGACTCATATTTCATTTTATCCGGGTGGGTGGGGTTTTCCTTTTAACTAAATACCCATTTATAAGTCCTAGCCCTATTTATAAACTAGTAATGCTGCCTTTTATTCAAAAGCAAATCTTTTCCAAAACCATTTTTCATCTAAGGATTTAAAATATTTTTTTCTTTCTTTTCCATCTCGTACATATTTTTCTCTTCGTTATAATTATCAGAATATTCAACAAACTTGCACAATTTTCATTTTAAAGTGTCAGTTGTCAAACGTTAGGAAATGCTTGCCGATTTGGGCATCGGAAAATAGATTCCTAGCTAAGTAATTCCTAAACTAAGATAGGCTTAACGGTTGGTGAAAACGAAATTTTGTTAGATAATGCCTATATGGTGCACATAGGGTACACAGGCATTACTTAAATTTTAGGAATCGGTGGTAAAATAGGCCAATATAATGTTTTTTGTTATAAATATTACAACTAATTAGCCATTTTGTAGTTCTGTAAAATTTAACAAAATATTAACACCTACATAAAAAATATTAAAGCAGACTTCGAGCCTGGTACAAAAAAATTGAAAACATTAATATTTGTTGCTACATAATAATTTATCATGAAAATGAATTTTACAATTTAGTTTCCGAACGGTGTTTTTTGTTTGTTTTTTTTTATTTCCGTATACCCAAATGGTGCCCCTGACAAAATTAGCAGTTTCATTGAAGCAACATACAACTAACCAACAACAATTATATTAAATTTATGCATTAAATTTTAAATAGCTAAAAATGAAAGTTCATTTTAACTATTATTTTCAGCTACCTCAATTTATTTATATTTGGTAATCATATAATATGAATAAAGCAGACTTAGCACAAAACAATCAAAATTAATCATAAAATAAGTTTGCAAGTAAATTTTCCATTGGTAGAAATCTGTCGTTTATCTAGAATAAACGGGACAAGAAAATCGTGTGTATTTTTCTTAAGGTCTGTATTCTCACCTTTTGAAGTAGAATGGGCCTATAAACCAATTTTTTAAAAATATTTTTAAATGAAAGTTCGCAATTTATGGTATCAAATAGGTCATAATTGTTTTTTACCTCTCGCCAAGAGAGGTACTAGATTCATGCTAAAATTCGCATATCCAGATTTTATAGAATAAGCACGATTTAAGGTCCCTAGAATCCGATTATAACATTTTTAAAATGATGTCTGTGTGTGTGTGTGTGTGTGTGTGTATCTGTATGTGTGTGTATGTATGGATATTGGAGAGACGATTCCTCAAAAACTATAAGACTTAAGAACTGTTTAACTATGGATTCCTCAATCTGACATTCCTGGGAAGAGCTGAAAAGGTTTTGGTAACAATTGAAAAGCCGGAAGTAGTAGTTTCTTAGAAAAAATATTCTAAATATAATTTTTTGGATATTTTTGTTATTAAATATTGAATAACATAAAATTCTCCTTCTAATACACTTAAATTTTTTATTACATCTTCTATAGATTTAGAGATAAAGACACTATAATATATAGAGTAATCTAATCGCAGAGGCTGAGGCACTAAGGAAATCAGTTGATAAATTCCAATGTTTATAACATAGTTTGTAAATGACACATGTCAGTGTCAAAAATCAGCAGTTTTAGTGACATTCTGATAGCTTTTTCTGGGAAGTATATTTAATCTTTCTTATTGTTTTATTAATTAAATATTTGAAATTATAGGTAAAATGCATATAGCCATCAGAAATACCGCCAATCTGGTTAATGAATTGGATGAATCTCTCACATATAGGAACTTTCTCATACAATGAAAAATAGATATAATTAGAATTATATGTGTGCAGAAGACATGTTAAATGCAATAAAAAACAATATTTAGGTAAAGTTCTGGAATTTTTTGTTATAAAATGACGGTTCGAAAGCAAAGTGCAATACAATACTTATATAGCCTAATATGGAAATGGCGAGAGGTCTTGTGCTGGTCACAACAGATTTTTGTATAGTTGCATTTGATTTTTAAATAAACCTATAGCTATCTTTCTCACACCAGTTTCTGTAGTAGGCTGCGCGAGAAAGATACCAATACTGCGACGTCATCTGTGACCCTGGAATAAATTCTATTATCTCGCAAAGTAATTATTAAAAAATATTTTTTTTTATCTTAACCGTTATTTATTGGGTAGTACTTTACGAATAAAGTGTACATTTTATTAGTTTTTGTTATGGTTTATGGGCATACCTGTCTAGTGCTATTTCAATTTTCTTAATTTTATTCCATTTGTATGAAGAGACAATAACAGGTGATAGATTGACTTCCCTTCAAATGATCATGATCATCTTCAATCAAGTCAAACTCAGTGTTTCTTTCCGATTTTACTAACTCCGACAATTGCCAAATGATGTTTTTCTGAGTATGCATTTCCCTAAAAACCATTCCCCTGGACTTGCCCACTTATGTTGTCATCTATCTAACAAACATAGACAGAAATAATGCAGAACTATACGAAGGTCTCACTCCCTAAAATATAAAAAATATCATGCTTATTCATTAAAAACTCACCACCGAATTTTTTGACTAAAGACAATACCTTCCTTACCTAAAGGTGACAGAAAGTAAAAACACCATCCCTAATCCTCTCTACATACCAATATGCACCATACCGCACAATAATGGATAAGTAATTGCACTAAACAACATGCATAATTTTGGTAAATTCTCGGTAATTTCTCGGGAATTTATTTGGTAATTTACGATAACCAAATGTGGTAATTTACGGTGATTTACTTAATAAATTTACATATAATTTATGTTTTCACATACATTTTTCAGTAAATTACAATATTTTCAAGAGATAAAGTTGTTTAAAAATACATTTAAATAAGGATTCTAAGAATACGTAAACAAGTTCATGTAAAAAAATATCACAAATGCTTCGTTTCAAATATTCACATGAGAAGGTGAAAATGGCGAAGTGCAAATAATTTCAGTTAGTTATAACTTATAACAATGAAATACATTATGTATAAATTTTCTGCGTGAACTATGTCTCATTGCTTCTCATACAAAAAAGCACACAGCTGTTAAATCTGGTTCAAAAACATTATTTTGAACAAATTTTGAAAGAAAATATTGTAATATTTCATTTTGTACAATAAAATTTTAAAATTGATTCATATTTGCTAGAGTTTGTTTTTACATGAATTCGTTTACTTGTTTTAAAAAACCTATATTTAAATTTTGGTTGTTTAATCTTGAAATGAAACAGCCAGCAAATTCAAGAGATTCGAAGCGCAGTTTATTTTCGTTAACGATGTAGCAAACATCTACATTTGTCTTTGACAATTGTGTTTGAGGGCATACTTAAAATATTTTCTAATTTTGTATACCTATTTTTAAAATAAAATTTGATACGTCCGTTGCATCACTCATCACATAACATACTTTTGGCACAAAAATTGATATTGCCAATCGTATTCATTAGGTTGCTATACCTATGGCAAGTAACAAGAAACCATAATATACTGCTAACCTATCGCTAGCTGACAAATCTAATTCCGAAAAAATGTGTCTTGCTTTGTAATTTTTCGGCGAACTTTGGACGATATATTTCAAATATCTATGTTCAGGTGTCTCATTTTCGATTTGTTTTAGGGAATCTCGGGAAATATTAATGATAGAGTAAAATCGTTTGCACAATCCAGGGTCAATTTTTTAAAAAAACTTTAATAGTCACCACAGGAATTTTCGATCTTCTTTTGTTTCTGAGCTACACGCAAAAACATGTTTTTCGCTCATTTCGAAAATATCTCATAACTTATTTATTATGGTAGTTAGAGAAAAATTGTTTAAACAAATTTTATACTGTTTTTAGGTGAAAAAAATGGCGTAATTAGATTTTTTGAAAATTTAATAATTCTTGAGATATAATACAAACATCATATTTTGTAAATGGCAACCTATGTTGAAAATAGTCTCATTTTTTTGCTTATTTTATAAGCTTTACAATGACATATAGCAATTCTACCTGCTTTTGTTTTATACATGAATAAAAGATGAATTATTGATTTTTTGGGGTGAAAAAATTGAAAATAATTAAGAAACAAACGAAAAAACTATTATATTTCTTCATTTGTTTATTTTTAATATTATTTGCTTCAGTTTTACACACATTTTTAATTTCTTTACTTTAAAAGCATATTAAATCAATTTTTTTCGAATTGTGCCAAAGCCAACTGTGACGTCGATAAATAATAATTTAACTAATCCGAAAATATTAGTTTAGAATAATTTTGAGAACATAATTAATAGATATGGAATCAAAATAAGCAAAAATATTGTGTGTATCTTGTGCCCGAAATATATGTAGTGCTCTCGACTGGTTTTCAGACTTAGCTAAATATCTTGCAATATTTAAATGTATAATACTTCTGTCAAATTCGTTTCTTATGTTCCTTTTAAATGGGACAGGCAAATACATTGCTGTCAATCAAATGTCGAGTCGTAACCACGGATATGACAAACCCAATGTTTCACGTTAAAAAAAACGTACGGTATAAACAACTTTATTGACTAACTAACGAGTCATTAATTTCTACCTGCGTGAGTGTGACTTTCACAAGAAGTGTATTGTTGGTTTTTGTATAATGTAATCAAAACTATTGTATATTTACCACTTGAGTAAGAATTCTGTTTTATTATTATTTTCCTGTAAACTATTTTTCTAATTTTACTTTGTTTAATAACTGAAGATAGGCTTGCTCTAAGCCCGAAACGTTCATTTACAATAAATTTTCAACATGCATGGATAATATAAGCCTTATCATTATACCTTACAATTAATCAACAGTTGGTCCTTCAATTCTTTCTACAATAAAACATTGACAATTATCATGGATAAATATAAATATAGTGTGTTAAAAAAGCCTAACTCGGAGTATGTTGAGTTATGTTATGAACAGAGAAACGTATTATTCAATTCAAAAGTCAAGTTGTCAAAATTGATCTTTAAATGTAATTTTAATGGGAATAATAATAAAAATAATAATAATAATAATAATAAATAATAATAATAATATATCATCACGAAATAATAACAATCCATTTCTCAATGTGCCAATCTCCGTTGTACACAGATTTCGGTAATGATGATGATGATATATTTTTACCGTGCGGGCGTTTACCAGGCGTCACCTCACGAGGACTCATTGATGGCGTGGAGAGTGCACCACAGGGATCACTTTTGTGCCATTTAAAATTCAAAATATTTGGTGTCGGTCGGGTTCGAACCCGGTTCCCCAGGTTTGCGACCAGACACTCAGACACGTGGTCACGTGATCCCATAAAAGGGAAAAGGTAATAAAGAAGGAAAAAGAGCATTGTAATTTGCTGTTTTTTATTTAATTCCATTTCTAAAATAAGATTCAAGAAGAGATTCTTTAGAAAACATTTTTGACAATATCTCGTATCAAATTCACATTTTATTAAGTACTTTTAAATTAAGACATACTTTTCTTTGTTTATGGTCTACTCCGAGTTAGTAGGTACTTCAAGGAGACATTTATAAAGAAGCCTTTTTATACTTTGATGAATTTGAGGACACATTTTAGAAAATTCATGTTAAGAAGATAGTGTACATGCGCATATAACAGAGATAAAAAGATAACGATGTAAACGATTACATACAAAACACTTGTAATTGTACTTTATATTTAGAATTAATGAATTAAATAAGATTATGATTAACTTTATTACCATATTCTATCCCAAATAGGCGCCGCCAGTCGCCATGGCATACCTTTGGCGAAGAAAATTACGATAAATTATAATAAAAATTATAAATTAAACGCAATGAAATGCTACTAATGAATATAGTAATAGAGTCATAAATTATTTATTGGTACTTTCAAAATACGTTTATTGCTTAAGCAATATTTTAAGTTCACTTATTTCTCAGTATACAATAATAAAACATTTTACATGCTGATTGATAAGGAAAATATTAAAAATATGAAAAGAATTTACACTGAAACTATTCAATTTAAAATATACGGTATAAATATAATACCTATAATGCATATTATACATATAAATGTAAAGATACGGGAACAGTAACAATAGGCTATTCCACCGTAATCGAAAAGAGTAAAAGTTTATCAGAAATATGAAAAATAACAGTTAAACGATACGGAAAATACCAACTATTTTTTTTTAATTACTCCCTCTAAAGAAACCGGGGAATTTTACTTGTGCACGCGTGTTTAAGCAAATAGGATTCAAGTTTGAATTCGTACTATTTGGAGCTCCGCTCTCACTTCGCTTCAACTAAGAATAAGAATATAATGGCGTCATTTCACATTTCCTGATTTATTTTTTTCTTGAAAAAATAGGTCAAATTAAACATGTACGTGTATGTTTTACATCTTACAAGTCTTTAGAATCAGAGATATGAATTTTTAAAAGTTGCGTTTAATTTCAAATATTTCAACGGCTGACGACATAGTTTCACGGATACAACAGTCAAGCTCTACCGGTTCAATTTAGAAATATGATTATTTGGTTTGGTATTTATTTAAATAAATAGTTTATTTACATATCTTATACTGCACTAGTACTTTTAAACAAATAGAAAGTAATAATAATCTTCTCTCTTGTATATTTTGCTGTCAGCTGTCACACTTTTAGGTTAGATTATTTTTTCATGTTGTGAAGCGTGTGTGTGTCTTTGTGTGTGTATGAATTTGTGTCGTCACAAATTTAGTCCGTGTTTAAAAGCGCAAAAGTTTATTAGCAAATTTATAAATGAAAAGTCGCATATTTCAAATTATTTTCTATTACTATATTTATTAAATGAGATGGATTTCATGATTTAAAAAAACGTCGACAATTTTTTTTTTAAATGACCCCATTATTCGGGTGTGTCGTCGGATATGTTCAGATGCTGTTCGGGTGTTTTTCTTGTCTTCGCATATTTGTTGATCTATCTGCTGCACTCCTTTGAAATTTATTTGAAATCGTGAGTCACCATGCGCTACCAACTTCCAGAATGTCAAAATGTTTTTGTAAAATAAGAAAAAAAGTAAAATAAATTAATTGCAATAATATATTTTCTTTCTCTAATAATAAAATATAATATTACAATTCAAATATACATTATTTTGTAATTTGTTCAACATTTTTTCGTAAGTCTGTGAACCACTGTTTGTTTACTTCTGATATACCCACATTACCTACGTCACAAATGAAATTTAAAATTCATACCTTAATATCTCGCTCATTTGGAGGAATTTTAAACTTGGACTTTCACATATTGTTTTACATACTTATGTAGTTCAAGATAAAAAAAAAATGAAAAAAATATCGTGGAATAGCCTATTAAATAAAATATTCTAACAATTATACTACATATACATCAGGTGAATACAATATCCGCAACATAGGCATTTCATATTCGTAGAAGAAACCTTTTTTTTCTGTTATCTATTCCTTAACATTTTTGGGGTAATTTGTTAATATATTTATTTAATATCAAAATTTTCAAATTTTACTTTTCACCGCCGAGAATTTAATTTTAATATGCGAATTATATCATTAAATCAGTGCTTTCCACCCTTTTTAATAGCGCGACACACATATGACTTCTTAAATAAAAGTGTGATACCCACTTCAACTATTATTTTTTATAAAATTGGAAAAAAATGTTCGTAGGGAATCGCTCAAAACAGGTGCAGACACGTGTTTCGCTCTTATTAGAGCTCATCAGTACAGCATAGTTAGTTAATAGGTGGACATTAACTAGAAGTAAAAAAAAAAAACCGACAACTTGTAACAGCACCAGCAAGTAGCCAAATACACAATTGTTACTTCTAGTTAATGTCCACCTATTAACTAACTGTGCTGTACTGATGAGCTCTAATAAGAGCGAAACACGTGTCTGCAGCTGTTTTGAGCGATTCCCTACTAACATTTTTTTCTAGTTTTATAACTTTGCGCTCACGATATAATACTTTCATTACTTTTTATGATGTTTGTATTATATCTCAAGAATTATTAAATTTTCAAAAAATCTAATTACGCCATTTTATTTCACCTAAAAACGGTATAAAATTTATTTAAACAATTTTTCTCTAACTACCATAATAAATAAGTTATGAGATATTTTCGAAATGAGCGAAAAACATGTTTTTGCGTGTAGCTCAGAAACAAAAGAAGATCGAAAATTCCTATGGTGACTATTAAAGTTTTTTCAAAAAGTTGACCCTGGATTGTGCAAACGATTTTACTCTATCATTAATATTTCCCGAGATTCCCTAAAACAAATCGAAAATGAGACACCTGAACATAGATATTTGAAATATATCGTCCAAAGTTCGCCGAAAAATTACAAAGCAAGACACATTTTTTCGGAATTAGATTTGTCAGCTAGCGATAGGTTAGCAGTATATTATGGTTTCTTGTTACTTGCCATAGGTATAGCAACCTAATGAATACGATTGGCAATATCAATTTTTGTGCCAAAAGTATGTTATGTGATGAGTGATGCAACGGACGTATCAAATTTTATTTTAAAAATAGGTATACAAAATTAGAAAATATTTTAAGTATGCCCTCAAACACAATTGTCAAAGACAAATGTAGATGTTTGCTACATCGTTAACGAAAATAAACTGCGCTTCGAATCTCTTGAATTTGCTGGCTGTTTCATTTCAAGATTAAACAACCAAAATTTAAATATAGGTTTTTTAAAACAAGTAAACGAATTCATGTAAAAACAAACTCTAGCAAATATGAATCAATTTTAAAATTTTATTGTACAAAATGAAATATTACAATATTTTCTTTCAAAATTTGTTCAAAATAATGTTTTTGAACCAGATTTAACAGCTGTGTGCTTTTTTGTATGAGAAGCAATGAGACATAGTTCACGCAGAAAATTTATACATAATGTATTTCATTGTTATAAGTTATAACTAACTGAAATTATTTGCACTTCGCCATTTTCACCTTCTCATGTGAATATTTGAAACGAAGCATTTGTGATATTTTTTTACATGAACTTGTTTACGTATTCTTAGAATCCTTATTTAAATGTATTTTTAAACAACTTTATCTCTTGAAAATATTGTAATTTACTGAAAAATGTATGTGAAAACATAAATTATATGTAAATTTATTAAGTAAATCACCGTAAATTACCACATTTGGTTATCGTAAATTACCAAATAAATTCCCGAGAAATTACCGAGAATTTACCAAAATTATGCATGTTGTTTAGTGCAATTACTTATCCATTATTGTGCGGTATGGTGCATATTGGTATGTAGAGAGGATTAGGGATGGTGTTTTTACTTTCTGTCACCTTTAGGTAAGGAAGGTATTGTCTTTAGTCAAAAAATTCGGTGGTGAGTTTTTAATGAATAAGCATGATATTTTTTATATTTTAGGGAGTGAGACCTTCGTATAGTTCTGCATTATTTCTGTCTATGTTTGTTAGATAGATGACAACATAAGTGGGCAAGTCCAGGGGAATGGTTTTTAGGGAAATGCATACTCAGAAAAACATCATTTGGCAATTGTCGGAGTTAGTAAAATCGGAAAGAAACACTGAGTTTGACTTGATTGAAGATGATCATGATCATTTGAAGGGAAGTCAATCTATCACCTGTTATTGTCTCTTCATACAAATGGAATAAAATTAAGAAAATTGAAATAGCACTAGACAGGTATGCCCATAAACCATAACAAAAACTAATAAAATGTACACTTTATTCGTAAAGTACTACCCAATAAATAACGGTTAAGATAAAAAAAAATATTTTTTAATAATTACTTTGCGAGATAATAGAATTTATTCCAGAATTTACTGAAAAATGTATGTTAAAACATAAATTATATGTAAATTTATTAAGTAAATCACCGTGATTTACCGTAAATTACCACATTTGGTTATCGTAAATTACCAAATAAATTCCCGAGAAATTACCGAGAATTTACCAAAATTATGCATGTTGTTTAGTGCAATTACTTATCCATTATTGTGCGGTACGGTGCATATTGGTATGTAGAGAGGATAGGGATGGTGTTTTTACTTTCTGACACCTATAGGTAAGGAAGGTATTGTCTTTAGTCAAAAAATTCGGTGGTGAGTTTTTAATGAATAAGCACGTATTAGGGCCCCTAAAATACGATTTTACTAGTTTTACGATGATGTCTGTATGTGTATATCTGTGTGTCCATGTGTCGGACAAATTTATCTCCGACGATAACTCCAATCCAATACTACAATTCTAAAATTTATGATTCTTTCGTATTCCTCGTCTTTACATCCATATGAGGAGCTGATTAGATTTTGGTTATAATTGGTCAACCGAAAGTTCCCTTATTCGAGGTTCTTAACAGTTTTTCTTGAAAAAATGCAGTTAAATATCATTTTTTGACATTTTATGTAATTATGAATATGAAAGAAAATCTTGTTGTCTATACGGTTTGATTATACATTCTCCTTCATATTCAATAAATATCATCACAGCATATTACCCATTTCTGATGATGATGATGACATATTTATACCGTGCGGGCGCTTACCAGGCGTCACCTCACGGGCACTCATTGCTGGCGTGGAGAGTGCACAACAGGGGTCACTTTTGTGCCATTTAAAATTCGAAATATTAGGCGTCGGTCGGGATTGAATCCGGTTCTTCAGGTTCGCGACCAGACACTCAGGCACGCGGCCACGGGACAAATATAGAGTTAAAGAATTATAAACTTTCATAAATCAGCCAGCTTTGCTATAATCATGAAAATAACTGATATATTCAAATATTTCTAATTGACAGATATCAGTATCAAGTGCAATTTACATAGTGTATGTTCGTGATATAATTTAATTGGATTTATAGAATTTGTGCCAAGGATCTTTCGATATGAAATTTGTAGAAAATAATATATGTTCGTGTTACCATTTTACTGGATATATAGAAACTTTTTCAAGGAACTTTTAATAAAGGATTTGTACAAAATACATCGAATTGACGGAAGGTAATGTGCTGGCCACATCAATTTTTTTTTTACTAAGGATACCTAACCAGCTGTTAAGGGCTCTATTGAAGAGGCAATAGACAACTGCTGCAACTGCTGCAACTGAAAGATCATTTTCTGCATTTGTTAATACTTAAAAAATAATGAAGAGGAAACAAGTTTCATTTATTCATCTAATGATTCTAAACCCAAATCTAAAATGAATGAGGACAACACTTCAGAATGATAAATCAGCTTTCTTGCTAAGCGCAATATAAGCGTAATATTAGACTTGCGATTTTTTTTCCTCTTAAATGCTCGACATAACATTTACTACAAATTTTAATATTTAGTATGATTTTAATTTTGTAGTTATATAATAAATACTTGTTTATAAATTTCTACACAAACGGTAATTTCTATTCGGTAATTTCTTGGTAATATGTATATTCTCCGTTAATTTAAAATATATTACGGTAATATATATTTTTAAATTACCTACTAAATTTGAAACGTTAAATTGCCCCGGTAATTTACCAAAAAAATAATTGACGCTAATTTTACATCCTTGTAATATTCTAACTAGCCTGTAATTAGCGATTCTGTCGAGACGAGATATTTCTCGATTCTCGTGTCGTCTCGTAATCGAAATTTCTCGTCTCGACGAGACGAGACAGAAATGTAAAAAATATTTTACGAGACGAGATATATTTGCCGAGATCTCGATTCTCGAAAACTGTTTCGAGATTTCTCGGTTGTTATTTTTCTCATGAGTTATATTTGCTAAAGTGTGAAATTTAACATATTTGTAGTGATATCGTCTCTATTTAGCTATGGCATTTTTGAACAAAAATACAGGGTGTTATGTAAGTAAGTGATCAACGCTTAACCAATGGTAGAACTGACCCCAAAGATAGTAAATCTGGCAATAATTTTTGTTTAACATACTTTCTACAAGAACTAGAGGCCTTTAAAACTGACCAATCACGTCATAGTTCAAAACTTTATAAAAAAAAGTAAAAATCAATGTGTTCTCTGGAAAAAATGTGATACCTGTCACAAATGACATAAAATTATTCGCGTCTATTTGGAAATAACTCTCTGTACCGTCTTACAACAGCACGACTATTTTGTAATGTCTCGCTATAAACCATGTGCATGTCTGCATACTCATGGTTGGTGAAGGTAAATGGTATTTTGAGAATATCAAAGAAACAGAATATAAATTGTACGTCTATGCAAAAAAACATTTAACGTCAGATTGACAATCAATATTTTTTCCAGAGAACACATTGATTTTTACTTTTCTATAAAGTTTTGAACTATGACGTGATTGGTCAGTTTTAAAGGCCTCTAGTTCTTGTAGAAATTATGTTAAACAAAAATTATTGCCAGATTTACTATCTTTGAGGTCAGTTCTACCATGGGTTAAGCGTTGATCACTTACTTACATAACACCCTGTATAATAAAGTATTTGACAGAATTTGTTAAGCGTGCATAACACGATGAAGTTTTTCTTATCAAGTGACTTGAAAAGTTTTCTCTCTCGCACAGTGACATGAGTGCAAGATAGACAAATGAATAGACTTTTAACGAAAAACTTTTGAAGAAAAAGTAAAACATACGCTACTTTTTCTTAAAAGTTCCTACAAATTTTAACTGTCAAATTTCATTTGTGTCTATATTTTTAATGTATACAAGTAGTGTTATACAGGGCCGGATCTAGAACAATAGTTGGGGTGGGCAAGATCTAAAAATGACGCCCCCCCCCCCCCCCCTGTATATATATATATATATATATATATATATATATATATATATATATATATGTATAAAAATACTCTATATTTCAAATATATATATAATACAATAAATTAAATTTCACTCTGATAATGAATATCAAAAAAACCTAAATAAAGAACATATTTTAATAGAATTTCAAAAGAAAAATATATCAGACTGCATAAGAATATACAAAACACTTACGAGTTGTGACTTATGAAGTACTTGTGATTTATGAATTACTTAATGGCACTTTCCTTACCTTTGCTTGAGCAAATCTATCTTTGTCGTATAATGTACTTATTGTGCGCTATGGCTTTCAATAGACAACATAGACCATCCAACAAGTTTTTCTTGGGACAAAGTTGATCTCAGGTAGGTTTTAATTATCTTTAATTTGGAAAATAATCTTTCTCCACTCGCTGCACTTATATGTTAGTAATAATCTTAAAACTATTTCAACGTTTGGGAATAGAATGTTAAAGTTTTGTTTATAAATATAATTTAATACCTCTTTCGGCGTCAAATTTTTGTCTAGAAGTATGGCTAAAGACGTCACTCATCTGCATCAAAATCGCGGTCATTTTTGTCTTTATCTGTAATAATAATTCTAAATTTTTGCATTTATTTTTCAAAATTTTGGAGTCCATAGTTAAATAAAAATGAAAATGAAATTGTATGATTTTGTAATGGAATAAAACGAAAATAATTGAACTCTGAAAATAATGGGTGGTAGTATGAACAAGTGATTAAGGGTGATTAACTAGGAGATGACTAGCAGTTTTAGCGCTGTCAATCGTTTATGGATTATTTTAGAGAAAAATATTTCAAATAAAAGTTGCGTACAATTAATTTTTCTATAACTGTTATTTGAAGTATTTTTCTCTAAAATAATCCATAAACGATTGACAGCACTAAAACACTGCTATTCATCACCTAGCTAATCACCCTTAATCACTTGTTCATACTATCACCCATTGTGTTCATAGTATATACTTCAGATAGGTAATTAATAATATATTAGGTAAGTGATAATTTTAAATAACTCAACTCTAAAAACAATACGAGTATGTATATTAAATATGTGTCTAAATAAACTTTGTGAATTGCCGCCCCTTACAAACTTTGGGGTGAGCTACCGCCCACCTCGCCCACCCCTAAATCCGGCCCTGGTGTTATAAGTGATCGATGTTAAACTGAAAAATGGCAAAATGGGATACAGAAGTAATTGAAATCTTAATGTAAATATAATTGGAATTTTGATACTTGGGTATTTCAATTCACCAAAACTTGATCGTGTAAATATACATAGTGATTCGGTCGAGACGAGACGAGACGAGAAATTCATTGTCTCGTCTCGTCTCGTTTCAAATTTATAAAATTATGTCTCGCCTCGAAATTTTTCTCGGCTCGTTTAATAGAGTCTCGTCTCGGCCGAGATTTCTCGACGGAAATTTAATATGTATATTTTAGTCCCATAAACTAATTATTAATTTATACAATTTTGTATTAAAAATAATTTGAACAAAAAGATAATTATTTGACGATTTATCTGTCAAAATTTGATATAACCTATAACTTGTACAAATTTTATTATGTTATAGTTTTATTAATTTAATATTTATCTAGCATTTTCTAGTCTGTTATAAAACATTAAAAAGAAAATAACGCTAAAAATCTTAACTAAAGCCTGGATTACACGATGATGTTTTTTTTTATAAGTGACCTTACACGATCAAGTTTTGCGTGAATTTCCCATTTTTCTATTTTTCAATTTACTATCAATCGCTTATAACACTACTTGTATACATCAAAAATATAAACACAAATGACATTTGACAGTTACTTGACAGTTAAAATTTGTAAGGACTTTTAAGAAAAAGTAGCGCATGTGCGCATTTTCCAGTTTTTCTTTAAAAGTTTTTCGTTAGAAGCCTATTCATTTGTCTCTCTTGCACTCATGTCATTGTGCGAGAGAAAACTTTCTGACAGATAAAATGTCAAATACGTTATTATCTTTTTGTTCAAAAATGCCATAGCTAAATAGAGTCAGATATCACTAAAAATATTTTAAATTTCACACGTTTGCATATATTACTCATGAGAAAAATAATAACCGAGAAATCTCGATACAGTTTTCGAGAATCGAGATCTCGGCAAATATGTCTCGTCTCGTAAAATATTTTTTACATTTCTGTCTCGTCTCGTCGAGACGAGAAATCTCGAGTACGAGACGAGACGAGAATCGAGAAATATCTCGTCTCGACAGAATCACTAAATATACATGTAAGGTCACTTATAAAGACACTTTTCTAGTCACTTGAAAATAAAAACTTCATCGTGTAATCCAGGCTTTAGCTAAGATTTTTATCGTTATTTTCTTTTTAATGTATTATAACAGATTAGAAAATGAAAGATAAATATTAAATTAATAAAATTATAACATAATAAAATTTGCACCAGTTTTAGGTTATAACAAATTTTGACATATACAACGACAAATATTTATCTTTTTGTTCAAATTACTATTAATACAAAATTGTATGAATTTAATAATTAGTTTATTGGACCAAAATATTCATATTAAATTTCCGTCGAAAAATCTCGGCGAGAATCTCGGCTTCTCGGCCGAGCCGAGACTCTAAATGAGACGAGAAAAGTTTCGAGACGAGACATAATTTTATGAATTTCAAACGAGACGAGACAGTGAATTTCTCGTCTCGTCTCGTCTCAACCGAATCACTACCTGTAATCACATATTTTATTATTTTAACATTTGAATTCAAAATTTTTATTAATGCATGAAATCATTTTTCATTCATCTTTCCAATTTGAGTTAGCCTAACGACCTCTGGTTTTGATATCCAACGATTTCTTTGTATGTAAATCCTCCATCCTGCATATGGCACAAGCCATATCAGGCACGAGTGGCTACGAAGAGCGATTAAATCATTATCTGTATATGGCGTGAGTTATACGGCTAATGTGCGCGTTTCTAATGTCCAGATCCACATGGTTAGGTCAAGTCTAGTCTAGGAATTCAAGCGATGATGCCTTTCTAGATGGCTCTGGACTTATAAGTGCTTATGATATGAAGACTTAGTGTGAATGTGATGAAAACAGCCAAGGAATTTAAATTGTTAGTAGGAAAAAGGCAATAGTCATTTTAAAAAAGGATTGTTGCTTAATAAAGGTATTAGTTAATGGGATTATTAGAACTATTACTATGTGTTTAAAAACTAAGAAAGCAATAGCGGTGTTGATGCGCAATATCCTACGAACCAACCTGGAATTGACTGGATTTTCCAGAATCTACTTTTCATATTAATTCCAGTTAATTTAGATTCTTCATACTTATTTACTGTAATTTTATTTATTCCAATGTATGAATATTCTTGAACTCAACTTGTTTGTTTATGTATAGTGATGTCTCGCGTTATCGAGATCTTGTCTCGAATTTTTCGATTTTCCAGACAAGACGTGAATAATATCCTCGAAATTTGTTTCAGACGAGAATAGGAATTCGAGATCTATATTGTACGAGTTTTTGAAGTGAAAACTTCTTTAGGCGCACCTTGCACACTTTTTCTTGTGCAGCGAACAAAGCTTATCCCTCACGCGTGACGCGTTACGATCATTCGGAATAACTCGGGAAGAGCCGAACGTGACGTTTCGTTAATTCGAGTCATAGCCTACATTATTTACACAAGGCCGCGAAACATCACAATATCTTTCAAAAAGAAACTCTAATTCCAAACTCGCAGATTTGGCGTGACTTATTCCTGCTGTCTCTGCTGTCATCACCAATATATCTGTATACAAAGCAGATTGGCACACCCAGATTAGCACACCCGGCAATATGGGTATTATGCCGTGATATATTTATTTTTCCTACTTCCTACTGTATATGATGCTATATTTGCACGCTGAACAGTGTGGATATGATAGTCATATCCATTCTAGGGTGGATATGAAAAACAACTGAATTAATTTCAATGCTGATTGTATTCGCGATGCCAGTTTAGACGTCAGCGCCGCTAGTGACTAAATAGTGAACTTCTTTGGTGGGTGTAATTTTGCTTTATTTTTTAATTTTTATATAAACATAGGTTTATAATAATAATAATAATAATAATAATAATAATAATAATAATAATATAATAACAACTACGATGTTATTGAATATTCAATGAAACTGAAATGATATATAAATATCACAATGAAATTACTACATAACCTTGTAAGTAAATACCAACCATAAAAGTTCCAATATCAATACTAGATAGATGAAAACGATGCTTATATACAAAAGTATTGTATATTCTTATCGCAAAACACTTAAATTAATAACAATAACACAAATATAAGAGAAATTACGCAAAAATATTACAAAGTAAACAAGAGATTGACAGATGTCAATACCCTCCAAGCAAGTTCACTAGCGGCGCTGACGTCTTGCATCGCGAATACTGCACTGAATTTTAAATAAAAAAATCTGATGTGGCCAACACAAAACCTCCCGCTATTTAATTTTTACATACATACATAAAATCACGCGTTTCCCACTTAGTGGGTTAGCAAAAACCCGGAAACAATAGTAACAATAAGAAAAGGGATAAGAGTAAGAGCTCAGCTAACTCACTTCACTCTTTAACAACATTCTTCTTTCGCCTTGTCCACAATCATCATAGCATTCATACATAAGAACATATTAAAGTGACTGATTTTCGGTAGCGAATAACCGCATCTGGACCACAATAATAGTTACGCAACAATCATCCTTCCACACATATCCCTATCCATTTTTATTAATTTAAATACATACTTACGTATTTACTAACGCTGCAAACTGTTCCACTGCATAAAACTATTGATTTATTTACTATTTTCTTTTTAAAATGTCACTATTATTAATTTGAAGTGATTAGTTTTTTGACAGTGACATTTACTGCCAGTTACATTCATTTGAAATATGAACTGTGTAACAAACGAATTATTGTGTTTGTCTTAGGCTTCGCGACTAATAAAAAAAATTATTTTTAAATTTATCTGTAAAACATATAGAAAAAGTATTAATGCATTTCTGTACAAAATTCAATAATCTTTAATTTTCATAAGAAATAAAATGCGAAAAAATGGCATTTAATGGTATTTTTTGAAGAAAAACCATTATGAGCTTCAGGTAAAGTGCCATTTCCGGTTATCCGATTTCCACCAAAATCTAATGGCTTCTTTTCATATTAGAATAGGGTATAAATACAAGGTTTCATAATTTTTTGAATGATAGTATTTGAGTTAGAGCGAAGACAAAATCCCTACACATACACACACACACACACATACATACATACACACACACATACACACATACACACACACACACATACACACATACAGACATCATTGTGAAAATGTTAAATTTGGATTCTAGGGACCTTAAAACGTGGTCATTTACTAAAATCTCGATAAGTGATTTTTAGCACGATCCCTATACCTCCCTTACCAAGGGTAGCGGGAGGTAAAAAATAAAAATAAGTAAGTAAACCTATTCGCTGGTACATACAATTTTATATACAAGGTTTTTCATTTATATATTTTAAATATGTGCTGTATCTCGCAATATTATTTAATTAAAAAAAAAACCTAAATATCTGTTGTTTTTTACCTCCCGCTACCCTTGGTAAGGGAGGTATAGGGATCGTGCTAAAAATCACTTATCGAGATTTTAGTAAATGACCACGTTTTAAGGTCCCTAGAATCCAAATTTAACATTTTCACAATGATGTCTGTATGTGTGTATGTGTGTGTGTGTGTATGTGTGTGTGTATGTATGTATGTGTGTGTGTGTGTATGTGTAGGGATTTTGTCTTCGCTCTAACTCAAATACTATCATTCAAAAAATTATGAAACCTTGTATTTATAACCTATTCTAATATGAAAAGAAGCCATTAGATTTTGGTGGAAATCGGATAACCGGAAATGGCACTTTACCTGAAGCTCATAATGGTTTTTCTTCAAAAAATACAATTAAATGCCATTTTTTCGCATTTTATTTCTTATGAAAATTAAAGATTATTGAATTTTGTACAGAAATGCATTAATACTTTTTCTATATGTTTTACAGATAAATTTAAAAATAATTTTTTTTATTAGTCGCGAAGCCTAAGACAAACACAATAATTCGTTTGTTACACAGTTCATATTTCAAATGAATGTAACTGGCAGTAAATGTCACTGTCAAAAAACTAATCACTTCAAATTAATAATAGTGACATTTTAAAAAGAAAATAGTAAATAAATCAATAGTTTTATGCAGTGGAACAGTTTGCAGCGTTAGTAAATACGTAAGTATGTATTTAAATTAATAAAAATGGATAGGGATATGTGTGGAAGGATGATTGTTGCGTAACTATTATTGTGGTCCAGATGCGGTTATTCGCTACCGAAAATCAGTCACTTTAATATGTTCTTATGTATGAATGCTATGATGATTGTGGACAAGGCGAAAGAAGAATGTTGTTAAAGAGTGAAGTGAGTTAGCTGAGCTCTTACTCTTATCCCTTTTCTTATTGTTACTATTGTTTCCGGGTTTTTGCTAACCCACTAAGTGGGAAACGCGTGATTTTATGTATGTATGTAAAAATTAAATAGCGGGAGGTTTTGTGTTGGCCACATCAGATTTTTTTATCTTGGTCGTAGGAAAAGTATACTGTATAACTCGAGTGGAATGCTCATATCCCATTCGGATAATTGACTTCATCCTCATGAGCATCATATCCACTCTTGTTGTACAATATACTATAGTTATTTCTATAGTAAAGTGTAAGTAAATAAAATATTACGTTTGTATTTGTTGTAGATTTTATTAGTTTATAATTTTGGAAAACCGAATTAACTGCGTTACAACGTGGTTACAACCGCTAAATTAACTTTTTGGAAGTATAAAATTGACATTTAAATGACAACGGGAATAATTCGCACCCTCATCACCGGTTATAAAACTAGAGGTTTTGGGGTTTCTGGCCAGATTTTAAAATTAAATTTGAGTTGTTTCTCAGCCTTATTCCAAGAAAATTAAAATTCTTTCTTGAAAATTTTGTTAGAATTTGGTTAGAATGCTTACAAGATTTTGACATCTTATAAAAAAATATGAATTTAAGTCCAGCGCATTTAAACATTTGTTTATAAAGCTTCCGGAAACAGTCAACAAATGCTATTACTGTACGATCCAAATGTCAACCATAAATGGTTGACATTATCACTGTGCACGTGCGGTCTTAAGAACACACAATTCTTTTGACATATGTGATTATGTATGTATACCAAGGATTGAAAGTAGTACTTTGCATACCAAAACTGCAACTAGTTGAGGTCTGCAAAGGAACATTCAACCAGAGGTATGTACAACATTTTTTCTATGATCAGAAAGATAAACGAATTTAAATGTAATTAATTAAAAATTTCTAATTTTTCACTTAAGGACTACTCGACTCGTATACCATTCATCCATCTCACCTATGAAAGCGAAAATTCTGCAAATCCTAATTTGTAAACCGATACTATTAGAAACGATTGGAACCATAGAGCTTTGATATTTGGTATGAAATTATTTACTTTCAGCAACCAAATGACGTTCTTGTTAATTGTAGAGAAAAAAAATATTAATCTGTATAAATACTCGTAAATATTTTCATTGTCTGTTCATTTACATTCATATTTATTTACTCATTTTAAATTTATTGGATTTTAGTAAAAGAAAAACCGCAAAGTGTGCTCTCCACACCAGCTTTAACTACCCGTACAGCACAGATATACTCGTCAGCATAAGCATCATTGAAAATATCTGCATACAAAGCAGATTAGTGCACCTATGATATGAAATATACAAGTCCTAGTAGTAAGAAAAAAAGATTTATCTGCTACGTCAAGGAAATATTTAATTCAAATATTTGTACGCAAATTTGACAATTTTATTAAACAAATAACTCCTACTGAGCCTTTTTTTAATAGCAGAAAATAATGTTTTAATGTGGTATTCTTATTAATTTGTTTATCACCCGTAATGCTAATCACAAATTCGAGAAAACTGAGACTCTCGTATCGAGGTTTGGAAAGGACATGAAGGAGTATGACGATGACGATACGAGATGCAGAGAATTTTCGAGAAGAGACGAGACTGGATTTATTGAGTCAAATTGACGTTTTGTAATGATTATTAGCTTCAGCGTTTCACATTAAAGAAAAGTTCATTTCTATTTATTTACAACTATCACATTACTCTTTTATTGCTAGTAATTGATATGTTAGATTAAAGTAATTTATCTTCTTCTATTTCTGTGCTGTATTATTTGTAGCACACTCTCTATAAAAAGTCATGTTTGTATACATATCCATAAATTACTTGTATGACGTCAATTGCACGATTATTTTTTATAACACAGAAGCTTTTCTTTAATAATAAGAAGTTTTACATTTATCTATAATAATTAAAAAGTCTACATAAGTTTAAAATATTTCCATGAAATTAGTAATTTTATAAGTGAAAATAATTATAATAATGAGAACAGAAAGTATGTTAAAGTTAATGAATCGTACACTAGTAAGAATTTTATACGTTATTATTGTACAAATAAATTTCAAACTAAAGGGACAATTTTGAGGTAATAGGGTCATACCAAAAAAATATACAGGGAGTCTCTTAAATAGGGGGACATGGCTTAACCACAGATTCCTGAGGCTAAAATGAGACGATTTAACTAAACTTGCTTCTACCGGAAAGTGTACCATTTAGCCAGTATTCTACATCAAAGTTCTTCGAAAAAAAAATTAATTTTGCTTATAATAACAGAACGCTTTATTCGATTTGGATGAAATTTGGTATAACAGTTCCTATGGTTATAACTCATCTTTTAAGATGATACTTGTTATTATTAGTGAACCACTAGTATATGAAACTTAGGTGTCCCAACATTGATTAGACCGTAACTTTTTAATGGCCACGCCGATAACGTAAAATTATTTTTTTTCAGAAAGATACATTCAATAGTATACTTTTATCTCTCTATTTAATTTCTGATATCTGTTACGGTTCAGACAGAAAAAAATAAAACCTGAGTGACTGCATCGTGAATTTTTACCTCTCGCTAAGAGAGGTATTGGATTCATGCTAAAATTCGCATATCCAGATTTTATTGAATAAACACGATTTAAGGTCCCTAGAATCCGATTATAACATTTTTAAAATGATGTCTGTGTGTGTGTGTGTGTGTGTGTGTGTGTGTATGTATGTATGTATGTATGTATGTCTGGATGTTGTAGTCACGATTCCTCAAAAACTATAAGACTTAAAAAATATTTAACTGCAGTTTCCTCAATCTGACATTCCTGGGAAGAGCTGAAAAGGTTTTGGTAACAAATGAACAACCGGAAGTAGTAGTTTTTTAGAAAAATTCTTCTAAATATAATTTTTTGGGAGGTTTTTTTATTAAATATTGAAGAACATAAAATTCTCCATCTAATACACTTAAAATTTTTATTATATCTTGTATAGATTTAGAGATAAAGACACTATAATTTATAGAGTGAACTAATCGCAGAGGCTACGGCACTAAGGAAACCAGTTGACAAATTCCAATGTTTATAACATAATTTGTAAATGACACATGTCAGTGTCCAAAATTTACAGTTTTAGTGACATTCTGATATCTTTTACTGGTAAGTATATTTAATTTTTCTTATTGTTTTATTAATTAATTATTTGAAATTATAGGTAAAATTGTGGTAAAATGCATATATCCATCAGAAATACCGCCAAACTGGTTAATGAATTGGAACAATCTCTGACTTTAGAAACTTCCTCATACAATGAAAAATAGATATAATTAGAATTATATGTATGCAGAAGACATGTTAAATGTAATAAAAAACAATATTTGGGTAATGTTCTATAATATTTTGTTATATAACGACAGTTCGAAAGCGAAGTGCATTACAATACTTATATAGCCTAATATGGAAATGGCGAGAGGTCTTGTGCTGGCCACAACAGATTTTTTTAAAATAAATTTAATATAGCAGTCTGTCCAAATGCCAAACATCTAATTTTTAAAGACAGTAACGAGTTGTCAATCTTCTCAACTTGTTTAGGAGTAAAATAACATAAACATATTTATTCGTCTTATATGGTAGAAAATACTATTAGGCCGAATAAACGGATGTTACTAGTTTCTGAATAAAGCGAAGGAATTTTTTGACAACCTATAAACAATTGTTATTGTCAGTAGAAATTAGTTGTTTCACATTTGGATAGACTGCTAGATTAAATTTATTTTTAAAAAATTCACGATGCAATCACTCAGGTTTTATTTTTTTCTGTCTGAACCGTAACAGATATCACAAATTAAACAGAGAGAGAGAGAAAAGTTTACTATTGAATGTATCTTTCTGAAAAAAAATATTTTTACGTTATCGGCGTGGCCATTAAAAAGTTACGGTCTAATCAATGTTGGCACTCCTAAGTTTCATATACTAGAATAAAGCGTTCTCTTATTATAAGCAAAATTAATTTTTTTTCGAAGAACTTTGAAGCAGAATACTGGATAACTGGTACACTTTCAGTTAGAAGCAAATTTAGTTAAATCGTCTTATTTTAGCCTCAAGAATTTTTTTCGTAAATGCAAAATTTACCTAATATTTATGTATCTCGTATTCTCGTGGGTATTCATCAAAAATATTTAATATTATTTTACTTTTCATTCATAATTTTCTTTATAAATATCCTGAGTCTGATGTTGTGACGTCAAAATTTTGTATATACAGCATGAGATAGACTTGCAAGGTCGCAAAATTGTGACATTATTTGAAAATTTTTAAAATTATTTCTGTAAAATTAGAAATTTATGTGACAGAAAATATATATTTATGTAAGTAGTTTTAACTGTACTTCTAGAAAAAAAAAAAAAAAGATGGAAAAGGTGATATGATCCCATTGCACAGAGTTAAACACATTTATTGGACAAAACAAATATTTAAAATTTTAATTGAGACTAACGTTTATTTGTAGAATTCGGTATGTTCTTCCAATCCTACCTCATGTTTATTATTTTTACTTTTAATTTACTACTACGTTATGTAGTTTTTATTCAACTTATATTTTTCCCAATCCTTTCTGCCTCCCTTTTCTTGTCACTCAACAGGTTAGAATGTTATATGTTACAATCTGTCAGAATCTATTCATTCGTTGAGAAAGAGCACTGCGCATATCTGTTACCATCGAGTAGCTTCGAGTGGGTACGAAATATCAAACAAGTTTGATATATCAAACAAGTCGACGGTACACGATCTTACTCGATTGAAAAACACAGTTTTGTTTTTTACTCGATCGTGCTCGATCGATGTTGATTGTTCAGTGTGACCACGGCCTTCCTGTTGCACTCTTCTTTATTGCAGTAATCACACAAATATATTTCATCAGCTTCGTCAGGATCACAAAACAATAACGTAAACGAGAAGTGCAAGTCAATGCATCAAGTTGGCAGCACGGAATTATTGCCTCCTGGGTCGCAGAGGACACACTACTTTTGACATTTGTCAAATACATGTCAAGTACACGTCAAATATATGTCATATGAACCTGTCAACGTTCATTTGTTTAATTTATAGTGATTAGTTAATTTTTATAATTTCAGGAGGTATATTCAAATAAAAAATAATTGGTTTTCATGATTTTTATTACATTTTCAACTTCTTTTCTTATCAAAATAATCTGCACAAATGAAGGAATGACAAATTTTCATCAGAGTTAATATTGCAAAATTTCTTCCAAATATCACATCGCTCCGTATTTTCTACAGGAAATCTAAAAAAATGCTTATTTTGTGGTTCTCTTACTTTCATACGTTTATTCTCGTAGTTGGGATGCCGACATTTATATTTGTATAGAAGATTCAAATTGAAAATGTGATTGTTAGAAAAAATAAACTGAAATAAAATTAAATTACTTACTTATCATAAGCCATAATGTATTTTTAGATCAACAATCTCTTGACAAAATGCTTCAATGACATTATTTTCAATATTTTTTATTATTGTTTATTTCTGACAAATAATTTTATAAATTTTACTTTTTTGTTTCATAGATTACTTAATTTATTTCAAACTATAGCAGCGGCATGAACCTGTTAGTGACATCTGGGTCGCAGGAAGCACACTACTTTCACTGCCTACTGTTTGCTGCCAGCTGCTAGTGTCCCAATACTAGTTGAACCGGGGTGGTCAGGATCAGGAATATGAAACCTGTAACTTGGAATACAGAACTTGAGAGACTTTACATTAATCGCAAAGTAGTTTAGAGCTTGATTTTATAATTTTCCAACATTCATGATAATGTTTATTACTTTATATTTCGCTCTTAATCACTTATTCTGGTCCCTTTGCTCGGTTTTTCTATTCTTTTTTCCTGTTATGCATGTTCACTTTAGATGCTTGTTCATTTTCTGGAAAGTTTTTTGTTTTATTCAGCTACATTTCGCATATTACGAATAAAATAGAAAATCGCATACGTTTGTTCAAATACGTAAAATACCTAACTAAAGTATTTTCTTCCGTCAGAGAAAGAAAGCACTGGGGAAAGGCCAAAAGTATCCTTATGGCCCGGATTTTTAAATTTTAAATTCGATCGTAGATTTTAAAATGCTACATTTGTTTGGAAGCAGCTTTAAATAAAATGACATTATGAACTTTTAGTTTATTTTTGTCATATTCTTGTTTGTTAGACATTTTGGAAATTTAGAAAACAAGATTAGTTAACTTCACAAGAGCTTTGTGCCGTTTATTTAATCCTAAAATTATTAAAATTTGTAATACTTGTTATTACTTGGTTATGGTTACGAAAAGATTCTAAATCAACATCAGCTATGGTTCGTGTAAATATAAACATTAACTCGGAATAAAGGAGTTTAACATGGGATTTTAAAGAAGTGCTGATATTGACTCCCCTGTACCTTTTAGAGCAAAACTACAGGAATAAAAAGTTGTTTAGAATTTAATTTTACATTAAATAAATTTAAATTGTATGTAACAGCACATATGTAGCAAGAAATATTTAAAATATAAAATGTTATTCATTCGTCAAGAATCAGACGACCATGAAAATAAAACACAATATATCAATTGTCACTTGTTAATTTCACGGCTCGTACATCTTCAGAGTAATATCTTACTTACGTGATGATGAATATATAAGTGTATACCAAAAAGTCAATTTTGTCAGAATGAATGCTGTATGACTGAGGTTTCGACTATTACCTACATCACAGTCGAAAAATTTAAAATTTACCCACAAGATTTGGTATAGTCTGTCACCAGAATTCGAGAGATCACAATAAACCGTTTACATACAAAGAAACCTTAAATTTTATCTGCCGTAAATAAAAATGTAAACACTATCATTGATTCTCAAATTTTGCACAGGTTGGACACTGTCCTGACAAAAATAAGAAATAAAATAGGAATTAAATTAAACCACTTTTTAACCTGTTACAACAATCGCCCCAATGGGCTACTTGCGTGGTACTGAAAATCCGATTTCTATCACTATATACGTAATGTTATGTTGAAAACATATATAAAAATATAAATTTTATTTTTAAAAAATTATTTGTTTTTTAGTAAATTAAGAAAGAAAATTTTCTGTGACGTCATTATATTAAAATGGAAAAGGAAACCATATGTTTAAAAATGTAACGTATAGATGGCATGCGTGCGAGAAAATTTTAATTTGAATTTGACATTAGTTCATTTTTTTCTCTCTCTGGGCTCTCAAATATATTAATTACTTCACAAATAAACATATAGGTAGTTACATGTAATTTAAAAATTGGATACCTAAAAGACAAATTAAAATACTAACCTCCAAACTATTGTTGAAACGTCAAACAGGGGATCTACATTATCCGTACAAACACACGCTATGGCTTTACGACCATTCATTGGTGCGGCGTAATTCTACGTCATACATGGCGGGAATTCAAATAATCAAATTTCATTATTTTTTTTCTGGCTAATTAATAAATATTTTGCCAAAAGAAAAAATATGGGTAGCAAGTTTTTACCTGCTCTTCAAAAATATTAACTAAAAAAAAGGTACGCAAGTAGCCCATTCTGTAAGAAAGTTGTTTAGACTTAGCAACTTTGCTATGGCAAATAACCAATAATAATTAAGAACACTGAATACAACATGAAAATGACAGCCTTTATATTTGTTTCTATTGGTTATAATTTTAAGCAATGTTCTAAAGCCGGGTTTACATTGGTATAGTAATTGGGTCAGTTGTTTGTACCAGTAACTTGCAAGACAGTTATTACCCTAGTGTAAACCCTATAGGACAGTACTTGTACCAGTACTTGCACAAGTAATCAGGACAGGTAAGTGGATAGCCTCCCAGGCTATCTACTTACCACTTGCAGAGCACAGTGAAAGATGGTCTAAAGGGGAAACAATTAAGTTTGTGGACCTTTATCAGAATTTCCTGTCCCACACTCTTTTTGAATGACATTTTTCTTTCTCAATCTCTATAGTAAGTTCATCAATCATAATTTGTGTAATTCGCGCATATATTTCTTTTAACTTTTTGTTTCTAGTATGACGAAAAATTGTATATACCCTCTCGATGTGATAGCCTTACTAGTACAAGTGGACAATAATATTTTTTTAAGTGTACTCGTAGACATCCACTGTCTTGTGTCTGAGACAGTAGGCTAGCGAGGTTAGCTACTAGTACAAGTAACTAAGCTTAGTTACTATACCAATGTAAACCCGCGTTAAGACTCAACAACTTCCTTACAGAAAGTAACTGTCTTCCAAAACCCAATTACTATACCAATGTAAACCCGGCTTTATAAATGAAAATGTATTGTTAAAACAAGAACAATTTTTCTTGAATCCGATCCTGGGCATTGGAAGTATTTTGACAAACATACAGCAATTTGCGGTATCAACGTTGAAAGGCTCTTTTGTATTTCTATATTTGAGGGACGTTTAAATTTTTTATGGTGATCCCTCGACTTCTGGTGACATGCTATAGACTGAAATATTTTGTATTACATTGAAAATGAAACTTATTTATAATACGTAACAGAAATTTTAATCATATTACTGTTATTTACATTTTAATCTCATCCATGCAATTTGGCTAATACTTCCTGTTTTTTATGTTTATCGTTACATCACCAGTTCTCATAAACTAAATTTAAACGAAGCCTTTTCACTTTTTGCAATCAATCAATATGCCGTTAGCTCGGGGTGGAGCATAAACACACATCAATCACATTTCTGTCGATGTACGAGCTAACAAATGAACTCATCTTGTTGTTGTGACACTTCGAGAGCTCCATGTGGCTCGTGGTACGATTGTTTGTTCCGGATGTCTGCCACTGTGATCAAAGCAGCGCTGGACGTAAGAGTTCATTATTTTGAATTACAATGAAATGGTCAACAACATGTGGAAATGAAAGGTCACTTTGAAATGAAATTATAGTTAAATTGTCATGTCTACCACTATGTTTGTTTATTTGTTGCAAGTGCTTGAAAATGATTAACATCAAATGTTAATGTTCCTAACCAGTGACGGGTGGAAAAATGAAGCATTTGAAAAAATTCTGGCCATAATTCATTGAACCTTATTATACATACGAAAACAATAATTTTTCTTGAGCGCAAAATTTATAAACAATTTTTTACCTCTCGCTAAGAGAGGTATTGGATTCATGCTAAAATTGGCATATCCAGATTTTATTGAATAAGCACGATTTAAGGTCCCTACAATCCGATTATAACATTTTTAAAATGATGTCTGTGTGTGTGTGTGTGTGTGTGTGTGTGTGTGTGTGTGTGTGTGTGGATGTGTGTATGTGTGTGTGTGTGTGTATGTATGTATGTATGTATGTATGTATGTATGTCTGGATGTTGTAGTCACGATTCCTCAAAAACTATAAGACTTAAAAAATATTTAACTGCAGTTTCCTCAATCTGACATTCCTGGGAAGAGCTGAAAAGGTTTTGGTAACAATTGAACAACCGGAAGTAGTAGTTTCTTAGAAAAAATCTTCTAAATATAATTTTTTGGGAGTTTTTTTTATTAAATATTGAAGAACATAAAATTCTCCATCTAATACACTTAAAAATTTTATTATATCTTGTATAGATTTAGAGATAAAGACTCTATAATTTATAGAGTAAACTAATCGCAGAGGCCAAGGCACTAAGGAAACCAGTTGACAAATTCCAATGTTTATAACATGACACATGTCATTGTCAAATATCAACAGTTTTAGTGACATTCTGATAGCTTTTTCTGGGAAGTATATTTAACTTTTCTTATTGTTTTATTAATTAAATATTTGAAATTATAGGTAAAATTGTGGTAAAATGCATATATCTATCAGAAATACCGCCAATCTGGTTAATGAATTGGAACAATATTTGACATTTTGAAACTTCCTCATACAATGAAAAATAGATATAATTTGAATTATATGTGTGCAGAAGACATGCTAAATATAGTAAAAAACAATATTTGGGTACTGTTCTGTAAGATTTTGTTATAAAACGACGGTTTGAAAGCGAAATGCAATACAATACTTATATAGCCTAATATGGATATGACGAGAGGTCTTGTGCTGGCCACAACAGATTTTTTTTTCCTAGGGTTATCGCTCAAATGCGGCTGTAGACACGTGTTTCGCACTTATTAGAGCTCATCAGTACAGCATAGCTAGGTGAACATTAACTAGTGGTAGTAGGTGCACTTGCACCCTTACACCTTACAATTCTAGTCTTCTCCAATGAAATACATGAAGGTAAATTTCCTTTGAAATTCAAATCATGAAAATAAACCACAACTATAAAATAATTTTAAACTTTCATTCGTTAGTAAATCTTTTTCAGAAATCGTACGTAAATAAATTTTGGTGCACAGTACCTACTTTTTAATAAGTAACTACATTTTACTTAATTTTGACTTACTTTGGAAAGCTCTATGTAAGGGAAAACTGTTAACTGTTTTCCCATGTTAAATGTCTATTTAACGAATTGCAATGGGGTATTCCACCATAACAAAAAAGTAAGAAAATTTTCAATTTAACTTGAAGTATGGTTCAATAAATAATAGTTAAAACAATGAAAACATTTTTTAAATAATTACTTTACGGGATATTTCACATTTGCTAAAAGGGGAAATTGACGTCATACAATTGTTATCTTTCTCTCGCAGCGTACTCAGAGCAGTGTGTGTGAGAAAGACAAGTATAGGGGAAATGTGACGGTACACTGATTCCTCGAAAATAAAATACTGTTAAACTAGGAACAATTAAGATTTTTTAATACCATGAATTGCTTCAAAACTGAATGAAGTTGTATTTAAAATAATAAAAAAAAAAATTGAGTGGAATACCCCATTACCACCCGGTATGGATGTACCTACGTTTTATGTAACTCTACAGGAACGAAACTACTCTCACTATATTATTATTTTTACCTTCCGTCACTTTTAGGTAAGGAAAGTATTGTCTTTGGTCAAAAAATTAGTTGGTGAGTTTTTAATGAATTAGCACGTTTTAGGGTCCCTATTTTACAAATATACTATTTTTAAGATGATGTCTGTATGTGTGTGTGTGGGACAAATTTTTCTCCGACGATAACTCCAATACTACAATTCTAAAAATTATAATTCTTTCGTATTCCTCTTCTTTGCATCCATATGAAGAGCTGATTAGATTTTGGTTATAATTGATCCACCTTAAGTAACCTAATTTGACGTTTTTAACAATATTTCTTTAAAAAACGCAGTTAAATATTATTTTTTGACATCTTATGGTTTGATTTGTGACGATGGTCACTAGATTTGAATTTATTCTTTATGTCTAACGTTGTAGCCTTGTGGTTAGCAGGTCAGTTTTTTGATAAAGTTTGATTATTTAAATCAAAGTTCAAATCCCACAAGTAAAAATATTGTTTTTCATTTTTTTATTGGTTTGTATTGTTTTGATTTACGCATACAATATAATTGTTTGGTTATATTGTATGTCGTTTGTTGTAAAATATATTGTTGTATTTTGGTTATAGCTGCTAATGTTTATAAAATTGTTGTTTATCTGTCAGCTATTGTGTGGTCGAGTGGCTAGTGCGCTTGACCAGCACACTAGAGATCGTCGGTTCGATCCTACATGAAACTGTATTTTTTATATTTTTATTCAAACTTAGCGAGAATTTGCAGGATGAGTAAAAAACGTGTTTGAACCTTTTTTGATATTTTTAACGGTTTTTCGGGGTATAAATAGAAGCTCGAGCATTAGCTACAGGCAGAAAGTGTGTGCTTTCTCAAGAGAGAGTGTGTGCTCTCTCAAGGGAGCGTTAGCTCTCCAACGAGCCTAAGATGGTGTGTGCCGTCTTCTGCGAACCTGGTGAGGGCCAGGTAAGCGGGTTGTGGATGACCTTGGCTGCCTCTGACTCAGTGCTGTTGGTGTGTGCCGGCAGCTCGTGAGAGAGTGCAGCAGGTGGACCGTACCGGTGTAGCCGATTGTTTTGTGCAGTGGTGTTGGCCGCTGTACGCCGTAATCGCGATTGTCAATGAGTGTTGGTGTGGGCCAACATTGTTAGATTGACATCGCGATTGTTAATGAGTGTTGTCAAAGTGACAACACTGTAACCGTACCGTGTTCCCGTAACTTTGGTGTGTGCCATTGTTACTCGTTCATAGCGTGTTCCCGCAACCTTGGTGTGTGCCATTGTTGCCCGTTCATTGTTGATCGCGCGTAGTAGAGAGAATATCCTGCAAGTATCGCTGATTCATTGTTACTTTGCTTTGTTATAATTACTACTTTCTCATTTTAATTTATTTTAATAAAATATTAAAAATGATTACAATTGATTTCATTGTCAAAAGCCGAACTCTGTCTCCACTAAGCTACCCGAGCACTTTTTGGCGTTCCAGCCATCCTTTTCAGCGACGCTATGAGAGCGTCCTTTACAGGATCGACCATCTCTCCTTATGCTGTGTTTCCGAATTATTGGCGCCCGAGCAAACCCTTTGACAGCATGGAGAACGAGCAGGGACGTCATTACAAAATGGTGACCGAATAGGGACAACAGCGTCCTTCATTCTTTTCGCCGTTACAAATGGCGCCCGAGCAGGGACCTTTTGACAGAAATGAAATCATGGGAGAAGACTGCAGGGAGACACCGACATCGTACGGTGTCTATTCCGAGACAGCCCGTTGTAATCATTTGAGGTGAGAAGTATTACCGTCGCCCCCAGGTGTTCGGGGTCATGGTCTGTGCGGAGATGTGAATTCTTCACAGTTCTGTGACCTGGAGGGCGTACGACGCCGCCGTGTTCGTCGAGTCCATGAGTCCGCCTGCCGAGCGTAGTGTTTTCTTCGATATGGCCGACGACCGGCATCTTATGGTTGCCCCGACCTATCTCCCGAAGCTGTCCACTGTCCGCACGCCCTTTGAGAGCAGTATTGGAAACTGCGAACCACCCCATCGGGAAGCGCGCCCCGGCGAGGTCCAGTTCCAGAACGTGTCCAAAACTTCAGGCAGCCAGTCAGCCCGAAGGACAGTGCAGTCCAGCCAGGGAAGACCAGTAGTGTAAAGACATGTGTGAGTTGAGTAAATATGTTTGATTGAACACTATAGTTTTGGGTGTAAATTATGTTTATGATTTTCTAAACAGTTAATAAAGTTTTGATATTCCCGTTCCAGTTTAAATAAGTTTTGCTTTTGAAGCTAGTGGGAATTGAACTGCTTTTTTTTGTTTTTGTCTCCGAAGTGGGAGGGGGGTGTGACGATGGTCACTAGATTTGAATTTATTCTTTATGTCTAACGTTGTAGCCTTGTGGTTAGCAGGTCAGTTTTTTGATAAAGTTTGATTATTTAAATCAAAGTTCAAATCCCACAAGTAAAAATATTGTTTTTCATTTTTTTATTGGTTTGTATTGTTTTGATTTACGCATACAATATAATTGTTTGGTTATATTGTATGTCGTTTGTTGTAAAATATATTGTTGTATTTTGGTTATAGCTGCTAATGTTTATAAAATTGTTGTTTATCTGTCAGCTATTGTGTGGTCGAGTGGCTAGTGCGCTTGACCAGCACACTAGAGATCGTCGGTTCGATCCTACATGAAACTGTATTTTTTATATTTTTATTCAAACTTAGCGAGAATTTGCAGGATGAGTAAAAAACGTGTTTGAACCTTTTTTGATATTTTTAACGGTTTTTCGGGGTATAAATAGAAGCTCGAGCATTAGCTACAGGCAGAAAGTGTGTGCTTTCTCAAGAGAGAGTGTGTGCTCTCTCAAGGGAGCGTTAGCTCTCCAACGAGCCTAAGATGGTGTGTGCCGTCTTCTGCGAACCTGGTGAGGGCCAGGTAAGCGGGTTGTGGATGACCTTGGCTGCCTCTGACTCAGTGCTGTTGGTGTGTGCCGGCAGCTCGTGAGAGAGTGCAGCAGGTGGACCGTACCGGTGTAGCCGATTGTTTTGTGCAGTGGTGTTGGCCGCTGTACGCCGTAATCGCGATTGTCAATGAGTGTTGGTGTGGGCCAACATTGTTAGATTGACATCGCGATTGTTAATGAGTGTTGTCAAAGTGACAACACTGTAACCGTACCGTGTTCCCGTAACTTTGGTGTGTGCCATTGTTACTCGTTCATAGCGTGTTCCCGCAACCTTGGTGTGTGCCATTGTTGCCCGTTCATTGTTGATCGCGCGTAGTAGAGAGAATATCCTGCAAGTATCGCTGATTCATTGTTACTTTGCTTTGTTATAATTACTACTTTCTCATTTTAATTTATTTTAATAAAATATTAAAAATGATTACAATTGATTTCATTGTCAAAAGCCGAACTCTGTCTCCACTAAGCTACCCGAGCACTTTTTGGCGTTCCAGCCATCCTTTTCAGCGACGCTATGAGAGCGTCCTTTACAGGATCGACCATCTCTCCTTATGCTGTGTTTCCGAATTATTGGCGCCCGAGCAAACCCTTTGACAGCATGGAGAACGAGCAGGGACGTCATTACAAAATGGTGACCGAATAGGGACAACAGCGTCCTTCATTCTTTTCGCCGTTACAGATTATACATTTTCCTTCATTTTCCATAGATATAGAGTTAAAGCATTATAAAGAGATTAACTTTCAAAAATCAGTCAGCTTTGCTATTTATCATGGAAACATCTGATATAGGTATGCAAAAAATTCTAATTGGCAGATGTCAGTGTCAAGTGCAAAACCAAATAGTATAGGATCAAAATGCTGGGAGTACGAGGAAGGCAAAAGAGAAGATGGAAGGACCGTATCGCAGAAGACATAAGAGAGGAAGAACTGTGTGAAGAAGATGCGTTGGACAGGAATGAGTGGAAGAGAAAAGTAAGAAACAGTGACCCCTAATAAAATAGGAGAAAGCTAAAAAAGGAATTGTCAAGTGCAATTTACATAGTGTACATATGTTCATGTTATAATTTTATTGGGGATTTGTAAAAAATACATCGAATTGACGGAAGGTCTTGTGCTGGCCATAACAGATTTTTTTTTTGTAAGGAGTATCAGATAGTTTTTTTTACTAAGGCCTATTTTTCCACCTCTTGATAAAGTGTCAATTAATTTATCTGTCAGACAAGAGAAATATATCGCATCATTTAAATGACGCGTGTATATTTTTGCCAATTTACGCTCTAATTTCGATGAGATATATCCTGTTCTCCTGTTCTTTGTACCCGCTCTAACTTAAGCTTTTATCTCCCATCAGCCAGTACTTCTATATTGTTCTCCTCTCCCATACACCGTATGTGTTTAATTTACAACAAAAAATTTGCACATGTTGATGTTTTTCAATACAAACCTCATCAATTCTGTAAAAACATTTTGTGATCTATTTGTAAAAAAATGTAAACATTACGTCGTATTTTATATATTTTAACATGTTTGTATTTTTATATTTTATGTAGATACTTATTTTCTCATGCTTTGAGCTTTGCAGTCCTGTTATTGGGCTTAGCCTGTAGGATGTTGTCTTAAATAAATAAATAAATAAATATTTTCATTATATCTAGCGGATAAGTTAACTGACACAATTAATTTATGTTTTACTCAATTTTTAAGCATCATTATTTTCTAGTGAAAGCGTCACTCGTTAGAAGGAATAATGACAACTGCATATATTTCATACGACTGTTTATTCAGGACAAATCTCTTTTTTAACCCTTCGGAAGTGGCGCCCTTTTCTATGACGCGGGAGGTGGCGCCGTCTAAGAGACCCGGAGAGAATCATGAAAAAAATACTACCGGAGTAGTTTTGTTACAAAATAATGCTATGTGTTGATGAATTAAACCTTTTTTCTATAAAAACGAACATTTTACTTAACAAAACAAAACAAATAAGAATTTAGCTCTCAAAATATTACCCAACAAAAAATTCACCGTATGCTATAACATCGGTCGGCGCCACCTACGAAGGATTAATGCAACAGAATCCCCCCCCCCCCCCCCTCTACCCCCTCCCGTATATATTATTCCAACAACTTAATTAAATTAACTTTTAATAATTGATACGAGTGATTATGGTTGCATAAAGTGATGCTTGTAATTATGATTGCAGGCGTAAACAAGATGGTCACAGTAGTCTCATAATTTTTATAGGGTATATTCCAAATTTATACAAGCACCAAATAAGTCCAGATGTTTTTCTTATTTTTAAATTAAAGATGGATTCATAAAATAAAATTTGAAACTGAATATTTAATTTTTATGCGCGTAAAAAGAAGAAAACTTCGTGGCCTAACACAGAGAGGTAATGTGAACTGTCAGTGTCTCTGTGAAGTTTTAGGTTAATTTCTCTAATTTATAACTTAATTGAAATTTTTTGCACGTATTAATGTGTGCTTTAACTAAAAAAAAAAATAGAAAATTGTATTAAATATCTGCACTAAATGGTCTTAACTTGGAAGTAAATTCATGAAGACGTGGTAAATACCAAATTCTCCCTCAGCAGAAGCGTCAGTTCATATTTATAACCAACATGGATTTTTACCAAAACGCTCAATTGCCAACTGTCTTAAAGTTATGTAACTTTGCAAAACATATTTCTGAGGTTTTAGATATCAACGGACAGCTTGATGTAGTTTACACAGATTTCTCCAGTCCAAGGTCCAAGGTTTTTATCAAATTCGATCACGAAATTTAGTTTTACAAACTCAAGTTGTTTGGTTTCAATGATATAATTATCATATTTAAAAAATATATATTTAACAAATACTCATGTTTACAATGGCTTTATTTGTGAGCCCTTCCTTCTCACGTCTGGCGTTCCACAGGGATCAAATTTAGGCCCTTTTCTATTTATTCTTTTCATCAATGATGTAACTCCGTAAACTGCGACATTCTTTTAATGCTGATGATATTAAAATTTATTGCACTATAAATTCCATGCAAGATTATAGATCTGACAATAATGGGAATAGTTTCTTAACTTGCTGCCAAGTTAAAAATATTCGTTTAAATACAAATAAATGTTAAGTAATGACTTACACGCTTAGAAAATTAAAGATATACAATATTATCTATTACATACATGTCGAAATATCAGATGAAAATATAGAACCAAGCCGATTTGCAGATTGTTTAAAATTTTAGAGAAGTTTGTGTAAGTTTAAGATGCTAGTAACTCGCAAATTGCTTATCGGCAACAATCGTGTAATATATAACATGATGGAGAATTTCATGCTAAATACAAATTTTTAAACCGTTTTACCGTATTTTTAATCGGGTAAGAGCGGTGAATGAATTTGCAGGAAAGCGTTGGGAAAAAATATTTAAAATTATGAATAATTTACTACTTTCGCTGCCACGACCAATATAAACTGGTATGAATAGTAAATCTATTAGATTATAAAAATGTATTATACAGGAAGTTCTGAAAATGGGTGAAAAGCTTCAAGTAGAACGATTCTTTGATTAATTCTGAGTCGATAATCCTAATGCAAAAAAATTGTACGGCCCTTCGTAAAGCCACACGAGCTACTTAAAAGAAATGTAAATTTGGCAACACCGAATCAAACTTTCATAGTAGTTATCAGGTAGCTATGCAAATCAGTATGAATTTTATGTCAACATTATTTTGACATAGGTACACTCAGTGGAAATTCAAATTGGGAATTGAATTTATTTACTTAAGATACCAGCTTTGCTTTATTAATTAAAAAAAATTCAATGTAAACGATATTTTGAGTATTTATGTAGTAATAAAAATAACAAAATAATTATAATTATAATAGTCAATAATAAGATTCGCGTATTCGTTCAAATTATCCAATGTTTCATTCACCATACAAAAAGAAATAAATTATAAAATCAAATATCAACTGATAAACGTCAAAATTTGACAAATTATTTATAATTTCCGTTTCAAACAAAAAACTGTTTTATTCATTTTTCAATTCTACTTTAGAAGAGTTAAAATTTTAAAGATTTGATATCAAACGTTTAGCTACGTACATCAAATTTTACACAATTCTTCTAGAATGTAAAGAGCAATGATATTACGTAGAAGATTTTTTAAAAATCGTTTAGTTCTAGTTGCATATTTACAAGTTTGATGGCTTCGAGAGGCTTTACGAAGAGCCGTACAAATTTTTTGCATTAGGATTATTGACTCAGAATGAATCAAAGCATCGTTCTACCTGAAGCTTTTCACCCATTTTCAGAACACCCTGTATACGCAGTGTCGTTTATTTTTTGAGTAACTGAAATTTCTTACATAAATTGTTATTCTGGTTAACTATTTTTCACATACTTTTTGAGAGTTCATGCTAGGTAAAATATGTAAGAACGCTTTTTTGTACAAAAAGAGTTATCTATGTATCAAGACACTGAAGTTCAATTTTTATCACGAATGTGGAATTTATTTGCCGAGACCCTAAGGGCCGAGGAATAAAAACTATATGAGTGACAAAAACTTCAGTGCCGAGGTAGATATTAAATTTGATTTGAAATCGAAAAATTGTAAAAATGTAAAGGAATATTTATTTTATAGGTTAGGTATGTTAAAAATAATCTGTCAGTCTGGCAATCAATGTTGGTAACCTCGGACATTGAAGTTATCGTAAAGAACACTCAAAATTATGTGTTTTATCTCAAAATTATTCATTGGAATCATTTAGTTCGTTCTTCTTGTACATATTATTCTCATTTTACAAATTTACTGTTGTAAATCTACACCTGCACAATTTATCTTATATGTACAGCAATCGCTATTGCATGAAATAGTCGTATAATGGATTACTTTAGTGTCGATTTTTGAGCTTTTAATGACCATGTTTGTGCACTTTAGTGACGATTTCAAATAAATATATTTGTAAAATTTTGACATAGGCAACGGTTTTCGCGAAAATGGCCAAAAACCAAAAAAAAAACTCTTTTTTGCACTTTTAATCCAAGATGGCAGTCCACGCCGCTCCTGACCAAGGTCGAAAACTTGAATTTTTAATCAGAGTACCGACATAAACACCATATTTATATTAAAATTATAACTACACCAACTTTTGCACGGTAAAAACTGAACTGGTACCTAATACTCCCTATTGTCCCTATATACCGGATCTGGCTCCATCAGACTTCCATCTATTTCCGGAACTCAAAAACATGAGGGAGGGCAACGATTTTCTTACAATGAAATGAAGAAGTTGTAGCTTTGTTGTAGCTGCCGTAACGGGGAATTTTGCATACCAGGACGAATCATTTTATAAAACTGGAATCATAGGATTGCAGCATTCATAAACAAATAGGGGACAAGTTGAAAAATAATGTAAAACGTAAAACAAAATTTACAGGGTATTAATAAATACGAGTTACAAATTTATAGGATATGTAGGGGATACAAAATAGATTAACTATTACTTATATATTCAGAAACGCACCGTTTTGGAGTTACAAGAATTATTATCTACCTTAATTTCAGTTGGCTGTGCCCTATCACTTCAAGCATTATTTTGTTTAGGTATTTTAACTTTTATCAGTGAACTACAGACTCATTAGAATGAGTGTACTGTTCGCGATTACGCTAACATGGTATTAATATACGGCTGAGTGTACGGCATCATAAAAAATTCAAACAAATCCTGGCATGTTTGAACGAATGTATCAAAATAGCTCCGAAGTTGGTGGTTGTCATTTTGAGAAATTATTATTATATGTATTAAAAAAATGAATAATATTATTTAAAAAATCATTGATAGAAGTTAAAATAAGCAAAATGACAGGTCACATCCAACTAAAATTAAGGGAGATAATTACTCTGTTAAAAGACAGTATAGCTTTGTCTGTGGATATGAGTTAATGGTAAAAGTTAGTCTATAGTATGCTTCACGTAAGAATGTCGTTGCGCAATAAAAATTGTATGTCGTCAATAATCATACACTTTTTATTGCGCAACGACATTCTTACGTGAAGAATACTATATTTTGCATCCCCTACATGCGCTATTAATTTGTAACACATATTAATTAAACACCTGTCACAGTTCGAAAAAAAGAGTAAAAGTAAAATATTTTGTTGGAGTAACTACATTTTTATTCTTTTAAGTATAAAATTTTACTATTTCGTTTTGCATTTAGTACTTTCATTAAATGAGTAAAAATTAAGTAAGAGTAATAAGTACCGCTTTTATAGTAAATCAGAATAATACTCTTTATATTATTTCTTTTTAATCATTTATTTTTTAAAATTTGCTCCCAAAAAGTGTAAAGTGATTCAAATTGCACTAATTTGAATAATTTTTACACTTTTCTTAGTAATATAATTTGCATTTACTTTAACAAGAAACATTACAAGTACGCCGTTGATACAATTAATGAGATTTATACACCTACAGAAAGAAAGAATTAAAATATTATTATGAAGTACTACTGCCAATAAAGTTACAAATATATAAATACCGAAGGAGTTTATGTATAAATAGTACCTACTGTAGATTATAACAGGTAAAATTGATTGTAAGTACGTATAATATATTTTTTTATAGGTTGGGATGATGAGACAAAAGAATGTTATAGGATATTTTCCTTCTGTTTCTACCATCACATCTTAATTTTATATTAGTTATTATAGTTAATATGTACCTACTTATAAGTATATGTGTTTCTCAATATGTATTTTTTTAGATTAAGTTATTATATTTTATATTTAAATTTTTATAATATTTATTTCATTAAGGGCCGGTTTTTCAATGTCCTGGCGAGTGTCTGTTAAGTCTCTGTAAAGTTTATCCTCATGGTAAACACCTATTTCAGTTTTTCAATGTCATGTTAGCGTTACCAACAGGATAAATCCTAGGTAAACAAGAGGATAACGTAACAGACACTTTGACCTACCGATAAAATTTTACCAGTAGGATAAATTCAGCTGTTCTGACATATTGACATTGACAGTTAAATAATATTCGTAGAAAATTGTAGAAATATGTATAAAATAGACGTATGTAAATGTGTTTTTTGATAATAAAGACAAGGACAAGGAAAAATTTGAAGATTTCGTTTGTTAATATAATGGTAGTGAATCGAAAACTACTTCTTGAAAGACGTCGACTAGATCTCGTTGACTTCTAGTGACGATAAATATTTTAAAAGGTTCAAATTTAGCAAAAAAATACTGCTATGTATTCAGAGAATACTGATATTTGCAATGGTATAAACATTTGTTCTAAAAATGTCTTGTATACCAATGAATGTGGCAGAGTACTTTTCACGACTTATTTAAAAATATATAAATTTCATTAAATTATAATACATAATACAATGAAAATTATTTCCACTTTATAATAATTTATTTTGATTACAAGAATGACTAGAATTAATAACAAGCAAAACATTGATAACAACAATGTTGCGTTAATATACAGCAAAATTATTGTTTATTCCTAATAAATTATATAAAATATATTGTGCAGTGTTAAAAATAGAATGTATAACGCAATGTTGTACTGATCACTCGAAATTGAGAATTGCCACGAAGACATGAACCAAACCTGCTCTTATAAAATACTGAAATTCGCTACCTTTTCTAATTAATGGCCAATGAGACAGTATATTTTTTAAAAAACTAAACCAAACTTCAAATTTGCTTGAACACCACAGATTCAGTACTGTCAACAACTGCAACTGTCAATCACATTTGAAACGAAATGTATGGGAATATGTTCAAAACGACATGTGATTCCTCACGAACATAGCAAATATCAGATTATAATTATTGCCAACCTTAATGTTGACAACTAAATCCGACTGTTACTTACCGAATAGATAAATTCGTATTGAAAAACGCATTTTCATTACCATGGAGTTTATCTGATGGATAAATTTAATCTGTTAGGTAGTTAACAAACACTTTAACAAGCGATTGAAAAACCGGCCCTAAATAAAAATTTATTTAATAAGAAAAAAAAAATTAATCAGATCCAGAATTACCCTTTTATACAGCAAATTTGAATACAGTTATTAGTAGTGAACTTTACGCTTTTATTAGTAAATAATATTACTAATTAAAGAATTAAAAACTATTATTTTCATATAGCATATTTTTACTATTAATAAGGGTATTACATTTTACTTATATTAAGGAGTACAAATCACTTATTTGTAGAATAAAAATAAAGTACTCTTTTTGATTTACTCTTTTATTAGGAATAGAACAATCTTCGGACTTATATAGAGTCTTTTAAAGAGTAAAATTTTTGAACTGATGTCTCGTTTTGTGTTAGGCCGCGAATTTTTCAACCCATCCTCGTACTTAGGCTGTGTCCGATGTTGCACTTTTACCACCCTAATATTTAAATTCTAAATTTATTTGCCCTATATAACGTTGTTATTTAGGATTTTGGGAATTAAATTTTAGGGTTTTGCAGGAGTACACTGTGCCTTGAAGTCGACGCGCACTAACTAAACAAAGCATGTTCATTGCTATAATTTGTGCAAAATGTTAAAATTACCTACTGTCAAAGAATAGCTTCTTATCTTCTATTTTATGAAATACAATATTAACATTTAAACTGAAGCATAAAATTAAATCAAATTGTAAAATTCATTTTTGTTGATCTAAAGTGTTGTCATATAAAACAATGGATGTCATTAGTGTGCCATTCGTAGTTATATTTATGTGAAGAAGACCTAAATCCTAAATATTAAATGCCAAAATGCGACATCGGACACAGCCAGCGTTATTCATCAAATATTGCGAATGTTTTTTTATTTCAAATCCTTACACATAAAACCCAATGCACTTGCTAAATTAAAACTTCTCAACTTCGATTTCCCATTTCACCCTTTTCGCTATTGCAATCTATACTCCACAGTCATTTGTACCCCTTTTTCCATCGTATAAATCTGCATTTTAGTTTCAAATCGTCGGGCTAGGGACAGATACAGATGATGAAACGACCTTTGTCGGCTGTGATCAGTGGGCGGTCACACACACGCACACACATGACTGAGCAGGCATTGACGTGTGTGTGAGATGAGTGCGAGCACATGAACTTGGACACGCCTTGCGCTGGTTTCGCCTTGAGCGGAGAATGGACACCCCTGACCGCGCACCCCTGCCGCACAGTCCAGAGGTAACTAGATGCTATCGAGGCTAGACTGGTTTGTAATTGAAATGCTAATCTTTCGACTTTTGACGGACGAAAAGATGAAACGTATTGAGATATTAAAAATGTACTGACAGTTGGATGCTTCAGTAATGAAAAGGATGGAGTATATATACATGTGAAAGGTTTGCATTATGTTAATATTTAATTTTAAAGATAAGTAGAAGGACAGCCTAGCCTATATGTAATTTTAATTAAAACAAATATGGACATGTTGCGGGCAAGTAGTTAATTTTAGGAAAATAGAATTTTTGTGGCCAATAATTTCTGTCATTATTATAATATGAATAATAGATTTATGTACATGCACATACAATATTTGGGTTTCAAGTCAATTAGATACCTGTACAATGTCCCACACTCTATGTTCAGTATAGGGTCTTATGGAGTATCATGTTACCAAATTTACCTGCTGTTAGTCTACAAGATAGAAAGAGCAAAATATATGCCCAAAAAGAAATGAAATATTCTGGGTAATTCATTGAATGTATTTATGACTGGTGTAGTTTCAGTGTATCTAAACAGCTAAACAGGTGGGTGAAAAGAAAAAAAAAATAATAAACTGGTCAGTTTAACAATTTACAAAGCGTAGGTAAATTAAAATAATTAACATTTAACTCTTCAATTTAGAGTAAATAATATAAAACATTTTTGTACTTAATTGGACATTTTACAATCTTCTTCAACAATATATATGTTACATATTTACATTCTACGAAAAGATATAGAGCTACATGAAATAATTAACACTATATTTTCTACAGCGCATTTTTGTAACACTATACTTGCCGATTGGAGCAGATAGATATGATGAATTGAAATCCCTAATTTTTGGTATTCCTCCTACGATACCTACATTATCTCAATGTCATATTGATGAAGAATATTTTTTTATGTTTTATGCTATTTATGTCGACATATTATATGATGAACTCATAAAGAGTTAAAATTATAAGGCATTATTTTTTATTTAATTTATATCTTCTTATTTGATAATTTACTAATATTTAGGCTTGATAGAAATACTGCATATATTTTACATAGTTCATAAGTCTTTATTCTTTCTTTATAATCTTCAATTTGAATTTATAATATTTTAATCTCTAATGCATTTGATCGCGATTAGTATAACGGGCGGTTTTAAAATATTGTATTGAAATATTACTTATTATACGGGTACAAATAGCTTCAGCATGTTTTTTACACCCCGGTTCCAATGCATCTTTTCGCGCCCCTGTAAATAAAACTATTTAGAACTGCAGATAAATTTCGGGTGATTCCAATAAGCCCTTGGGTAAATAAGAGACCCTCATAAAACTTAAATTGTACAGTGTTAACTAATTTTGGTATAGCAATGAAAATTTATGAATGTTTCAATATTACATTACATTGAAAAATTGGCAACATGGTACAAAAAACCTCCGTAAGAATAACATTGGCTATCTCTGCTACACTGAAGATAGAGTGTGGGACACTGTATAGAGACTTTATCCTGTTTTCAAACTGAGTAGATTAGATACCTAGTAAATTCAAAAGTCATATTTACATCATTTAACCAATCCAGACAAAATATTTACCAGAAATTTAAGTACCTATAGCTACGAGCGGTCGTTTATATATTCCCGGGCTGGTCAGTTTTCAATTTTTATGTAATTTTTCATTATATAGTTTTTTTAATCATATATGCCTTGGTAACGTGTCTGACAATTTACAAAACAATTGCAGCAATATTAGTTCTAATATCTGTCAGTTTGCTTTGTCACACAAGATGTCCTGTTGCTCCACGATAATGCACCAGCCCTCAAGTCAAGACCTTCAAAAGCTGTCATTGCTGAATAAGGCTTCGTAGCAGTTGACCATTCGCCTTATAGTCCAGACCTAGCCTCCTGTGACTATTTTTCATCTCCAAATCTCAAAAAAAGGAGAAAAATTAAAGACGATAAGGAAATTATAGCGGCTGTTGAAAGGCATTTTGCAAACAAAACAAAGGAATATTTTCATAATGAATTAAAGATTTTATTAAAACGATGTAATACTTTTATCCAAATACAAGGGACCTATATTGAAAAATAAATTTTTGTTGCTGTTCTAAACTTTTCATGCCTAGTTCGGGAATATAAATACCTGATGCGTGGACACCACATGACTTCCTTGTACGCCTATTAAACTATACATATTTTGTTAATAATTAAAATATGTATTATAGCAGACCCAATCATAAAATTGCACGTATTTGACATAATTTGACATTGACATTAAATTCTTTATTTTTTTGTCTTAATTCATACCAAACAGAAACCAAATAGTACATAATTTTCAAATTTACGTATCTCGCTTATACAAAGAGCTAATTTAATCATACTTGATATTTTCGACGCAGAATTCAATTCTCTAAAACTTTTATTTGAACATTTGAAGCATTTATTTCTAAAATCAAAATACCTTTTTTTTCAAGAAAAACTGTAAACAGCTTCAAGTAAAGTGTAACTTCCGGTTAGACTATTTTAATCAAAATATATTATGTTATTCCCTTTGATATAAAAGTATTATATACCAAATTTGAAAAGTTTTAGATTATATTTTAATATAGTTTTTTATTAAAATCTATTATAGCCTTCAAGGAAAGTACCACTTACGGGTAGACCATTTTAACTAAAAAAACTAAGAAGTAAAAACGACCCCTCGTATATTATACAACGACTCTATAATGGATACTTTTATTACCGAGAATGAAGTTTTCAACACGAGCTTGGAAGAGTTGTAATCATCCTAGGTAATAGTAGCCAATATAGCGAGTTATATACTATACGTTATCTACGACTAATGTACTGTACGTACACATTTTTGCAATTTCATTTCATAACCCCCAATTAAATAATACACATGACGTATTTACTCTAGAGTAGTTAAGAATTCTGGTATGGTTTACATGTTGAGTAACCTTAACCCCTATGTGAGAAAAGTGCTGTTATGACCTCTGTCATGGTTAACAGGTTGAGTAAACTTAATTTCTCTTTACCCTCGACACAATTTCGCGTAAAATTTACTAGCGAAGATGAGAGCATTGTTATGGAAAAACGTATATAGTTTTTATTACTTCCTTGTACGAAGTAAAGGAAGTATTGTAAACACGAAAAATTTCGGTTTCCAGATTTCAACGGAAATATCCATTTTGACCATAACTGAATCCATTTTGACTAATTTCGGCGTGACGTCTGTACGTACGTACGAATCTCGCAAAACTAAAAAGCGGGAAGCCGTAGAAAGTTAAAATTTTGAATTTAGGACAGCTATAACATCTAGTTGTGCACCTCCCTTTTTGGTCATTACATAACTTTCGGAAGTGGTACTTTACTTGAAGCCTATAATAGATTTTAATGAAAAACTATATTAAAATATATTCCAAAACTTTTCAAATTTGGTATATAAGATATATCAATGGGAATAACATAATAGTTTTGGTTAAAATAGTCTAACCGGAAGTGATACTTTACTTGAAGCTGTTATCAGTTTTTCTTGAAAAAAAATGGTGTTGTTTTGATTTTAATAATAAATGCTTCAAATAAAAGTTTTAGAGAATTGAATTCTGTGTGGAAAACATCAAGTATGATTAAATTAGCTCTTTGTATATGCGAGATATGTAAATTTAAAAATTATGTACCTATTGGTTTCTGTAATTAAGTTTGCTACGAATTAGGAAAAAAAATAACAAAAAAATAAAGAATTTAATGTCAATGTCAAAGTAACAGGCGTACAATGAAGTCATGTGGTGTCCACATCAGATATTTTTTACTTAATTTTAAAGTTAGGGATAAATTTTCATTTTATTATCAAATATGGTAATGAAGATACGCGTATGTCATAATGTCATTTTTTGCATATTTATTTTTTTGCAAATGTTCTGTTTGACCATTATTGCCTGTGCGGTTTATATGACTTTATATAGCTAAAACAACATATTTAAAATACATATTATTTATAAATAAAATACTGAACTTACAGTCGCAATAATGCTAACTAGCCAGTTTCCCTACTTCCTTGTTTCCATGTAATTTAACAATAAATAGGACGACCGACGACAATAACATAACATGCCAAGTTAATACAATCACAATACTCCTTACTTCAATGTTTTCTTTTCTAATGAACTCATTGATAGTTCTATGTTTCTGACGTGAGGTGAAATACTCGTATACGTTATTTACAGACCATCACAGTAAGTAAGTAAACAAATGATATTGTTTCGTGAGTCTAAATTAAATATATATGTCGTATCGTTATTGTATCGCCATTGTATTGTTATTTTATCTGATTGTATCGCTAATCTAAATCATGCCTAAACTCATTCCGTTTGTTATATTATCAAACGTGCAACGAAAACATGAAACAACACTAACAACAGAAGACTCTGTGGGCACAGCGCATTTCGGCGTTCCCTTTTATTGTGTTAAGTATAAAGAAGCATTTGGCAGTGATTCAAATTTTGTATTTCACTAAATTTACTGTACAACTAAATTTAAGTGGACCTTTATAAAACCGGTCATAAGTTTTAAATAGACTGAAGTTTAAATTACGATCATGTGAAGAATAAATTTTAGTTCACAAGTAAAAATACAATATAGTGAGTGGAGTTATCTAACAAATTATTTAGTTGAGTATTGAGTACTATTCACTTGAAAAGAGTCTGTCAAATTATGTTTGCCTTGGAAATGTTATTTAATTGCATCCAACTATAAAATATATAGTTTCTGTATAATAAGCTCGTAAACCATAATCAAAATACAACAATTATATGTTAAAATGATAAAATATATACTGATTAATTCTTCTGGAAATAGTTACAACGAATTAAACATTTTATGATGTCATATGTATCTGAATTGATTGTATTGGCCAGAAATATGAAAGTTGCGAATACCGCAAGTAATTCCAAAGAGCACATTGCGGAGTAAAAGTGCTATGAACTATCACATCTGTCACATTTCATTTTTGCTTTTTGTCGACGTTTAATGTTATATTTACTAGAATATGAAGTAAATTTTAAAATAGATAAAATAATTTTATTTTCCTCTGTAATAAGTTTAAATTTCATAAATTACTTAAGATTCACAAAAAAATATCTATTTTGCGTGTATAAAAAAGCTATTACAGCACCCAAAAGAGTTCGTCAATAGCTCATGCGAATGCTGTAAGACTAGTGCAATATGTTTTTTAAGGTTGGTTCCTTCCTCTGTTAAAAATATCAAATGTCATATCCCGCTAAATAAACGAACACAAACGATTGTTGAAAGTCATATTTTTATATAATAATATGAAAAGAAAAAACAGTATTTAAGTTATCGCAGATTATCGCATTATTATAGATTATTTTGTCCTCACAAAATAAAATGATAATTATGACATTCGTTTGTTAATAAAGGTACTATTTTTTATTGCATTTTAAAACTGTTTAAGAAGACATGATTTTTTAAAGTTGTGCGATGTGCTCGTCACGTCACATGTATTCGTTCCAATGGCACTGAAACAATATTTTTCCATGAAAGCAGATATTATATATTTTTAATATAAAACTGGTTTATGGGTCCATTTTAAGAAAGTATTACGGCTACATTGCAGGACTATTCCATAAATTCTTCTTGGACGACTAGTGTAGTCAGGAAAAGTAACTTTCAGATCCCTTATACGTAGACAGCTTTCCAAGCTAGCTCAGTAAAGAAAGAATTTCCGGTCTAAAAAGTGATCAGAAATGACTAATTTTCTAGACGATCATGACATTTTTTTATAACAATGTTAATTACCCATGGCAATGTAATGAACAAAATGTTGTTTTTTGGTATTTTATTTTTGCAATAATTGTATTCTTAAGCATGCCACTTCAGTAACTATTCTTTTTAAAATATAATGGGCCGAATTCAGCACTCTTCATTAGCTAAATAAGCTTCTTTAAAAATAACAAAATAAAGAGGTATTTATATAATAATACATAATTAGAAACAAATACAAGATGTTTCCATGGTTACTAGAGACGATTTCTAAGTTAATGACGAATGCTGAATTCGGTCCATTGTCGGTATTAGATAAAATAGCAGAAACACTTCATTGCCCCATTGGAAAGTCATTTTACTGTCTGCCTTTTTGGTTACCTAATCCTGTAAAATGGTACCAACTCTCCGGGGACTTGATACGGAATGTACCATTTCCTATATTCTTTTTCGTACACAATTCGCATTGCAGCCTCTATGTCAATCACCCTAATATCTAAATTTTAAATTTATATACCCTAAACCTAGTAATTATTTAGGATTTTAGGAATTAGATTTTAGGATTTTGCAGGAGCACACTACACCTTGAAGTTAACGCGCACTAATTAAACAAATCATGTCCGTTGCTATAATTTGTACAAAACGTCAAATTTACTGCCAAAGGATAGCTTCTTAGCTTCTATTTTATGAAATATAATATTAACATTTACTCTCAAGCATAAAATTGAATAGAATTGTATAATTCATTTTTGTTGTTCTAAAAGTGTTGCCATACAAAGAAGACCTAAATCCTAAATGCCAAAATGCGACATCGGAGACAACCAAAAAAACTTTAAAAAATCTGTTGTGGCCAGCACAAAACCTTCCGTCAATTCGATGTATTTTGTACATATCCCATACCAAAAGTTCCTTGAAAAAGATTCTGTATATCCTGTACAATTGTAACACAATTGTAACACGAACACACTATTTTTTACAAATTCTATACCGAAAGTTCCTTTCCCTATTTTATTAGGGGTCGCTGTTTCTTACTCTTCTCTTTTACTCATTCCTGTCCAACGCATCTTCTTCACACAATTCTTCCTCTCTCAAGTCTTCTGCTACACAGTCCTTCCATCTTCTCTTTGGCCTTTCCAGTACTTCCGGTATTGAAAATTCCAATCTTGAGGCGAGGCTGCAACTGCAAGTCACTTGCGAGGGACACTCTTATCACATTCACATATAACTTTCTGATCCTACTTTCAACTTTGGTTTTGCATTTGACACTGACATCTGTCAATTAAATTTTTTTGAATATTTCTGATGTTTCCATAATTTTAACAAAGCTGACCAATTTTTGAAAGTTAATCTCTCTTAATGTCTCTATAACTGTAGATCTATTGAATATGAAGGAAAATGTATAAGCAAACCGTATAGAGAATAAGATATTCTGTCATATTGATAATCACAAAATGTCGAAAAATTATATTTAACTGCGTTTTTTCATGAAAAACTGTTAAAAACTTCAAATAAGGGTACTTCCGGTGGATCAATTATAACCAAAATCTAATCAGCTCTTCATATGGATGTAAAGAAGAGGAATACGAAAGAATTATAATTTTTAGAATTGTAGTATTGGAGTTATCGTCGGAGAAAAATTTGTCACACACGGACACACACACGGGCACACACACGGACACACACACGCACACACACACACACATACATACAGACATCATCTTAAAAATAATAAATTCGTATTCTAGGGACCCTAAAACGTGCTTATTCATTAAAAACTCACCAACGAAATTTTTGACCAAATACAATACTAGTGTTGCCAGAAGTCGAGACGAGACGAGACTTGGGGCCGGTCTTGTCTTGGTCTTGACTTGGTCTCGACTAGAGTGGTCTCGTCTTGGTCTTGTCGAGACGAGACTTGATGTCAGTCTCGTCTCGTCTCGAGTCTCGACAAGACTCTCGACTTTGCTTCCATTAACATTTTTTTATATAATCCCATCTAATAGTACATAAAATTCTAAGAACAGCAGTACAATCGCGATTCAAAAATTCCAAATAATATTTCAGATATTTATTATTTTTTCTGTAAATATCATCAACTTGATACTTAATCTCTTGAAATAATTAATATGAAAATATACATACATACCGAGTGTTGTTTCTTATTAATAAACATAAAATATATAATTTCAATTCCTTAGCTACAGAATAAATCACAGCAATGCATTTCTATTATTAGCAATAGTTAAATATATATGTATATGTTTAAATGAAGCAGTAAGTAAATGGACAAAAATCTCCAAAAAAGTAACTTCTTTCGCTATTTTTTTTATATTTTTCTAAATAAAAGTTAAATAAGTAGATAACTAAAACTTAGCCTTTCGCGTATCTCCTAGTACGCGTACCACAGTTTGAGAACTTCTGCTTTATATCAAAATTTTGACGAATAAAATTATAGTTAGTCATATATTTATATGTTATTTATTTGCCAAAAAAAATACACTTATTCCAAAAACGTATTTAGAATAATAATGGTATATTCAATAAAAACTGTAGGTAGTTACATAAACACAATTCTCGAACAAAAAAAAACACTTATTTCAAAAACAAATAAATTATAATAAACGTGCTTAAATTTATAAAATTATTAAAAAAAAATTAGTAACTAAGAAACTTTAATAATAACAGTTGTACGGTTTAACGAATTATAAATAGATTAACTTTCCAAAATCAGTCAGCTTTACTATAATCATAGAAACAGCTGATATATTCAAAAAATTGTAATTGACAGATGTCAGTGTCAAGTACAATATACATAATGATTGTTCGTGTTATAATTGTATTGGATATATAGATTTTTTTCCAAAGAACGTTCGGTGTGGAATATGTAAAAAATAGTATATGTTCGTGTTATAATTTTATTGAATATATAGAATCTTTTCTAGGGAACTTTTGATGTGGGATTGGTACAAAATACATCAAATTGACGGAAGGTCTTGTGCTAGCCACAACAGATTTTTTATGTACCTACTAAAACTTCTTTTACATGTTGTAGAAGGTAGAGTTAAAAATAAAATCAAGCCATGTAGTAAAAATGGATAGAATTTTTTGGAGATATCTAATAATTCTTCATATGGTATTTCTTTCTCAAGAGGTTCCTCTTTCCACTTATAAAACCATAATAATGATTCCTCATAAAAATTGTCTATGTTATGTTTCATTTAATTCTTGTATCATCAGTTTATACTTTTCTTTATTACATGGTTTTATATTTTTAGGATGCAAAATTGTTAGATTGACAAGGTATTGTATTCTGTAATATGTGGATTTGGGTTGGGCAAACCTACCTACTTTTATTACTAGCAGATGTCTAAAAGTGGTTGTTATTGTCTGGTAATATGCAGCATTTAAAGCACAGGCCGTTGTAAAATTTATTGTTCCATTATTGGATTTTTACAAGAAAAGAAATGTTGTGTTATTTTTTACCCATTTTTTAAAAATTATAATGTATTAGGGAATTGGAAAACAGTTTGTTTTACACATTTGTGCATACAAAGTTTTAAGAAAATTGTTAAAGAAGGGCTTGTACATTACGACTTTTATATTTCTATTTTCTTTAAGGCTTTAAGTAAACGTTGATTATTGTTTTCAATTTTTTCATATGAATGAATTTATACAATGTTATTTTAATTTTCTCAGGGGGCGCGAGCGCCCCTCCCTGACCCCCCTGTATGCGCCCATGGGCACCGGGCGAGTGTACTTGCATTTTGCATGTGTTCTTACGAGAAATACTTAATACCAGTTTCTTAGAATATCTGATACCAATTTTCCCAAATTGTTATACCTGTAACTACATATTTTAACAATGTCCCTTATATTTAACTATGTTGAGATAAAGTTTTACTTTCATTATACATCACATAAAAGATACATAAACTTTAAAGCACATATTTTCCAATTTTTTTTACTAAATGATACATTATGATTTTTTTGTTAGTTTTTAATGATAACACTAGAAAATGTTTTATTTTCATTGGTTGGAAAAGTATTTTTACATAAATTATGGATACAAAGTTTGAGAAGAATTAAATCTTCGTTATTTTTATATTTTTACTGTTTCTTTACAAAATAATTATGTAACTGATTTGTTAGTATTAATAGTTTACATTATTTGCAATTACTATATTCCTATTTCTACATGCGATATGTATTCATATGTTTCAATGGAAGAATTATTTAGGTGAATAAGAAGTACATCCGTTGAAAATGTAGAATATGGTTATTTTAAAACGGGAATTTCCCTAAGATCGTAAAATCTTTGCGTACATTTTCGTAAAATTCTAAGAATCACAATAGATTCTTTAAAAATAAAAGAAAAATAATGTATATTTGAAGGGAACGTTACTTTTGTTATAATATATTAATTTAATAAATAAAACTGAAGTACATTGCTAACTTGCAGAATGCACCACAGATGTAAATTTTGTGTGCTATTTGAATTGGAAATATTTTTGAAGATGTAGTCAGTATTTCATATACCCAGCTGTACCAATATATTAATTGAGAATTAAACAAAAATTAAATTAAAATCAACGTGTGTAGTATAAAATAAAGGTTGATCTTAATTTAATAAAAAATATTGGTGCATTAAAATAACATAAGAATTCTAAATTGATACTTCTTTCATTTCATCCCACTTACATTGTAATTTAAATTCATTTAAAACTTATATTTGGATTATTATTATTGGAATAAGGAATACATCATATTTACATAAATTAATGTTTCTGGGGCACAATTATGAAAGTAGAAAATTACAAAATTTGAAAAATTAATATCTCTCTTATTTATTCGAATTTTCAATCAGTATTTACAGCAATACTCTCAGTTTTTGAAGCACTTTTAGAATAGGTATATGTTTAAAAAATACCTTTGATCTGAAGTCGAGAGTCTTGTCGAGACTCAAGACTTTCTCGACAAGACTTGATGCTAGTCTCGTCTCGTCTCGACTTTTCTAGTCGAGACCAAATGATGGTCTCGTCTCGACAAGACCAAGACGAGACGAGACCAAGACCAAGACTGGTCTTGGTCTTGTGGCAACACTATACAATACCTTCCTTACTTAAAGGTGACGGAAGGTAAAAAGAACTGAAACATGCACTACTTTTTCGCATAAGTTCCTATAAGTTTTGACTGTGAATTAAATGTCAAATGTCATTTGTGTTTCTATTTTTTATGTATACAAGTAGTGTTATAAGTGATATTAAACTGAAAAATGACAAAATGGGATAGAGAAGTAATTGAAATTTTCATGGATATATACAAAAATTCAAGTGATCAATGCCAATTTTACGTAGGTACAATTTTTGACATTTTTATATTTTAATTCACGGAAAACTTAATCGTGTAATGCATGCTTTATAAAAAATTTATTTTATAAAATATCATTTGTTGATCGAGTAGAATACTCAAATTACTGTATCCTAAAGTACCTATTATCATAAGCACAATGTAATGTTATACTTAATAACTCAATAAGACATACATTAGTTTCACTTATTCATATTGGATCGGTATAATAATCTAGTAAGTAGAATGAAGTCATTTACTAAGTTCTACTTTTGTAAAGAAAGTTTGAGGCAAGTTTCCTTAATTTATGTGTCTTTGTTTTCACAATGAATGGATTTCTAGTGTTTGAACGCTGTTAGAACGCTGCCAACAATTTCACCTGTTAAATTGCAAACTATTTAGATTTAGAATATAATTTTTTAATAATATGAGAAATAAGAAAGGGGAACAGACCTTAAGAAAAGAGGAAATTGCAAGAAGCTAAAAAAAGCTAATTTGGAGGCAACATTTCCGCTAAGATCTGTCAATTGAATTACTATAATTGAATATTTAAAACTAAAATACTACAGATATAGTTTCTGGATTACAAACATATAGCAACCATGCTGTTTAGATTGTAAATTGTCGTAGGTTGAAGGTGGTGTGCTTCTCCACCTCAAAAAATACAAAAAATTGGAGTACCTACTACGGAGATTTTAGCTTCGCATATACAGGATGTCTCTTAAATAGGGGGACATGGCTTAACCACAGATTCGTGAGGCTAAAATAAGACGATTCAACTAAACTTGTTTCTACCGGAAAGTGTACCATTTAGCCAGTATTCTGCTTCAAATTAATTTTGCTTATAATAACCGGACGCTTTAATCGATTTGGATGAAATTCGGTATGGAAGTTTATATAGTTATAAGTCTTCTTTTAAGATGATACTTGTTATTATTAGTGAACCATACTATTATAAAAATCTTAGGTGTCCCAACATTGATTAGATCGTAACTTTTTAATAACCGCGCCGATAAGGTAAAATTATTTTTTTTTTTTAGAAAGATACATTCAATAGCAAACTTTTCTCTCTCTGTTTAATTTGTGATAGCTGTTACGGTTCAGACAGAAAAATATAAAACCTGAGTGACTGCATCGTGAATTTTTTAAAATAAATTTAATCTAGCAGTCTGTCCATTGCCCATCTAATTTTTAATGACAATAACGAGTTGTCAATATTCTCAACTTGTTTAGGAGTAAGCTAACATATTTATTCGTCTTATTTATAATAATGGTGGTAAAATACTATTAGGCCGAACAAATGGATGTTACTAGTTCCTGAATATTGCGAAGGAATTTTTTGACACCCCATAAACAATTTTTACTGTCTGTTCCTTCCTCTGTTAAAAATATCAAATGTCATATCCCGCTAAATAAACGAACACAAACGATTGTTGAAAGTCATATTTTTATATAATAATATGAAAAGAAAAAACAGTATTTAAGTTATCGCAGATTATCGCATTATTATAGATTATTTTGTCCTCACAAAATAAAATGATAATTATGACATTCGTTTGTTAATAAAGGTACTATTTTTTATTGCATTTTAAAACTGTTTAAGAAGACATGATTTTTTAAAGTTGTGCGATGTGCTCGTCACGTCACATGTATTCGTTCCAATGGCACTGAAACAATATTTTTCCATGAAAGCAGATATTATATATTTTTAATATAAAACTGGTTTATGGGTCCATTTTAAGAAAGTATTACGGCTACATTGCAGGACTATTCCATAAATTCTTCTTGGACGACTAGTGTAGTCAGGAAAAGTAACTTTCAGATCCCTTATACGTAGACAGCTTTCCAAGCTAGCTCAGTAAAGAAAGAATTTCCGGTCTAAAAAGTGATCAGAAATGACTAATTTTCTAGACGATCATGACATTTTTTTATAACAATGTTAATTACCCATGGCAATGTAATGAACAAAATGTTGTTTTTTGGTATTTTATTTTTGCAATAATTGTATTCTTAAGCATGCCACTTCAGTAACTATTCTTTTTAAAATATAATGGGCCGAATTCAGCACTCTTCATTAGCTAAATAAGCTTCTTTAAAAATAACAAAATAAAGAGGTATTTATATAATAATACATAATTAGAAACAAATACAAGATGTTTCCATGGTTACTAGAGACGATTTCTAAGTTAATGACGAATGCTGAATTCGGTCCATTGTCGGTATTAGATAAAATAGCAGAAACACTTCATTGCCCCATTGGAAAGTCATTTTACTGTCTGCCTTTTTGGTTACCTAATCCTGTAAAATGGTACCAACTCTCCGGGGACTTGATACGGAATGTACCATTTCCTATATTCTTTTTCGTACACAATTCGCATTGCAGCCTCTATGTCAATACTTGACACCTTAACATGAGGTGATAATATCAGCTCATATTTATAGCTAAAAATAATTAATAATTACCTGTAGTCGTGAAATTTTCCTATATTAATAATTGTTTGAATTACTTTCTCAAGCGTGCATTGCAAGATAAAGTTTTTCTTTTAAAGTGACTTGAAAAGTTTTCTCTCTCGCACAATGACGTGAATGCGAGAGAGACACATAAATAGACAATGGCTGTGCCCGATGTTGCACTTTTATCACCCTAATATCTAAATTTTAAATTTATATACCCTAAACCTAGTAATTATTTAGGATTTTAGGAATTAGATTTTAGGATTTTGCAGGAGCACACTACACCTTGAAGTTAACGCGCACTAATTAAACAAATCATGTCCGTTGCTATAATTTGTACAAAACGTCAAATTTACTGCCAAAGGATAGCTTCTTAGCTTCTATTTTATGAAATATAATATTAACATTTACTCTCAAGCATAAAATTGAATAGAATTGTATAATTCATTTTTGTTGTTCTAAAAGTGTTGCCATACAAAGAAGACCTAAATCCTAAATGCCAAAATGCGACATCGGAGACAACCAAAAAAACTTTAAAAAATCTGTTGTGGCCAGCACAAAACCTTCCGTCAATTCGATGTATTTTGTACATATCCCATACCAAAAGTTCCTTGAAAAAGATTCTGTATATCCTGTACAATTGTAACACAATTGTAACACGAACACACTATTTTTTACAAATTCTATACCGAAAGTTCCTTTCCCTATTTTATTAGGGGTCGCTGTTTCTTACTCTTCTCTTTTACTCATTCCTGTCCAACGCATCTTCTTCACACAATTCTTCCTCTCTCAAGTCTTCTGCTACACAGTCCTTCCATCTTCTCTTTGGCCTTTCCAGTACTTCCGGTATTGAAAATTCCAATCTTGAGGCGAGGCTGCAACTGCAAGTCACTTGCGAGGGACACTCTTATCACATTCACATATAACTTTCTGATCCTACTTTCAACTTTGGTTTTGCATTTGACACTGACATCTGTCAATTAAATTTTTTTGAATATTTCTGATGTTTCCATAATTTTAACAAAGCTGACCAATTTTTGAAAGTTAATCTCTCTTAATGTCTCTATAACTGTAGATCTATTGAATATGAAGGAAAATGTATAAGCAAACCGTATAGAGAATAAGATATTCTGTCATATTGATAATCACAAAATGTCGAAAAATTATATTTAACTGCGTTTTTTCATGAAAAACTGTTAAAAACTTCAAATAAGGGTACTTCCGGTGGATCAATTATAACCAAAATCTAATCAGCTCTTCATATGGATGTAAAGAAGAGGAATACGAAAGAATTATAATTTTTAGAATTGTAGTATTGGAGTTATCGTCGGAGAAAAATTTGTCACACACGGACACACACACGGGCACACACACGGACACACACACGCACACACACACACATACATACAGACATCATCTTAAAAATAATAAATTCGTATTCTAGGGACCCTAAAACGTGCTTATTCATTAAAAACTCACCAACGAAATTTTTGACCAAATACAATTACAATACCTTCCTTACTTAAAGGTGACGGAAGGTAAAAAGAACTGAAACATGCACTACTTTTTCGCATAAGTTCCTATAAGTTTTGACTGTGAATTAAATGTCAAATGTCATTTGTGTTTCTATTTTTTATGTATACAAGTAGTGTTATAAGTGATATTAAACTGAAAAATGACAAAATGGGATAGAGAAGTAATTGAAATTTTCATGGATATATACAAAAATTCAAGTGATCAATGCCAATTTTACGTAGGTACAATTTTTGACATTTTTATATTTTAATTCACGGAAAACTTAATCGTGTAATGCATGCTTTATAAAAAATTTATTTTATAAAATATCATTTGTTGATCGAGTAGAATACTCAAATTACTGTATCCTAAAGTACCTATTATCATAAGCACAATGTAATGTTATACTTAATAACTCAATAAGACATACATTATATCTTCTTCAGCTTTTCCCACTCGTTAGGGGTCGCTATTCTTTATTTTCTTTCTCCATTCATTTCTATTTTGCGTGTCGTCCTCAGTTAATCCCTTTTCTCTCATGTCTTCCGCAATACAATCCCTCCATTTTCTTTTTGGTCTCCCTCTGTTTCTTCTACCCTCTACTACTAAGTTGCTCATTCTTCTTCCAATATATTCTTCATCTCTCCTCATGACATGCCCATACCAATGCAAACGCCTCTCCTGTATCTTTCTTGAAACTTCTATCACTCGTGCCATTTCCCTTATACTCTCATTCCTTATCCTATCTTTTCTTGTCTTTCCCAACATCCATCTCAACATCCTCATCTCTGCCACATTCATTTTCTTTTCATTTATTTTCTTCACTGGCCAGGTTTCACTGCCATAGATCATAGCCGGTCTCACCACTGTTTTAAAAACTTTCCCTTTGATTGCTCCTCCAAGTTTTCGGTCACACAGTACCCCAGATACTCTTTTCCAATTCATCCATCCTGCCTGAATCCTGTGGTTTATTTCTCTCTCTAGTCCACCATTTTGATGTATATATGATCCGAGGTATTTGAATTCTTCCACTCTAGATATTTTCTCCCCATTGACCTCCATCTCTCCTATCTTGTTATCTCCTCCAGACCACATATACTCAGTCTTCGTCCTGCTAATCTTGAGCCCTGCATCTTCGATAGCCCTCCTCCATCGTTCTAGGTTTTCATTTGCAGTTTCCTTAACTGTGTCCACTAACAATATGTCGTCAGCATAAAGCATAGACCAAGGGGCCGGATCTCTTATTGTTTTCGTCAGTACGTCAACTACGAGATTAAAAAGGTATGGGCTTAGTGCTGAACCTTGATGTAACCCGACTGTTACAGGGAATCTTTCCGTCATACCCACACTGCTCCTTACTCTGGTATGTACTCCTTCATACATGTTCTTAATTAGCCGAACGTACTTCTCTGATACCTCTTTTTCTCGCAGGCATCTCCAGAGCTCCTCCCTGGGTACTGTGTCGTACGCCTTTTCTAGATCAATGAAGATCAGATGTAGATCTTTTTGCTTTTCGCCATATTTTTCCAACAACTGCCTCAGGGCAAACAAAGCATCAGTTGTTCCTCTTCCAGGCATGAAACCAAACTGCTCTTCTCCTATTCTAGTTTCTTCTCGCAATCTCTTTTCGATAATTTTTTCCCACACTTTCATTGTGTGAGATATTAATTTGATTCCTCTATAATTTTTACAATCCTGAATGTCACCTTTCCCTTTATATATTGGTACCATTATACTCTCTTTCCAAGCCATGGGTATTATCTCCATCTTAAAAATTTTGCACATTAGTTCCCACAACAGGTCAACTCCTTCTTCACCTAGAACTTTCCACGCCTCTACTGGAACACCATCTGGGCCAACTGCCTTTCCATTCTTCATTTTCTTAATCGCCTCGGTAACTTCCTCCTTGCTTATTCCAAGGATTACATTCTCATTCGGAGACCCGCAACCCAGATCTTTCTTTGGGCGCTCTTCATTAAGCAACTTACTGAAGTATTCACCCCATCTTTCTTTTATCTCATTGTTGCTTCTAAGTACTCTTCCTTCTACATCCTTCACTTGTCGTACATGTGTAAAATCCTTCGATGCTTTATCTCTGGATTTAGCTATACCGTACAACCTTTTAAATCCTCCCGGCGTTTCCAGTTCTTCATACAGTTTTTCCGATGCCTTGTCTTTCACCATGGCAACCACACGTTTCACTTCTTTCTTTACTCTCCTGTATTCTTCCTTATCTTCATCCCTTTGTGAGCTGTCAAATTTCTTTTTAGCCTCTTTCTTTGCCTTAATCATATACCGTATCTCTTCATTCCACCACCATGCTTCCTTATTTCCCGGTGGACCTTTACCTGATGTCATGCCAAGTACTTCTACGCCTGTTTTTAATATTACTTTGCTATTCACTTCCCACCAGTCATTTGGATTCTCTCTTGATGATACTTCTTGCAGTACTTTTTCCTTAAATTCACTTGCCAGATTTTCTTCTTTCAAATTCCACCATTTGATCTTTGGTGTTACTTCTTGTTTACCTTTTCGTTTCATTTTTACATCACAATCCACTATCACCGGTCTGTGTTGACTGGCCACACACTCACCCTTAATGACTTTACAATTTCTAACTTCCTTTAGATTAATCCTTCTACATAAAATAAAGTCTATCTGACTTTCTATCCTACCACTTTTATATGTTATAAACTGATCTTCAGTTTTCTTAAAAAAGGTGTTAACTATAGCCATATCACATGCTACTGCAAAGTCCACTATACTATCTCCTTCCTGGTTCTTCTGTCTTAGGCCCCAACCACCATGCACTCGACCTATCTCGTCTTTGCTATTACCCACATGACCGTTTAAGTCACCACCAAGGAAACACCTTTCCTCTGGTGGGATCACCGACATTTCCTCGTCCAACGCCCTCCAAAACTCTTCCTTTTCTTGCTCTTCACACCCTGTCTGGGGAGTATACGCACAAACTATGTTGATTGTACAATCTTCACTAACTAGACCAACACTCATTATTCTATCATTTCTTCTATTAACTCTAACTAAATGTTTCCTCCATACTTTATCGAGTACAATACCCACTCCATTTCTACCTTGAATGTTTGCTGAACTGTATATAAGCTTACATTCGTCACCCAATTCCCTAGATTTATTGCCCTTCCACCTGGTCTCTTGAACACATAATACTCCAATTTTCCTTCTTGTCATAACGTCTGCAAGCTCTCTGCTTCTTCCAGTCATACTTCCGACATTGAGAGTTCCGATTCTAAGGACAAACTTCTTTAACTCCCTCTGCCTCTGACGAGGCGTTCTAACCTCCATACTTTCCTTTTGGTTTTGGCGAATTTTACAGCCGGATGCCCTTCCTGTCGCTAACCCTACCCATTTACCGGACTTGGGACCGGCACTGAGTTGAGTTGGATTACTCCCCCAGTGGCTGGGTATAAATGTATATTAAATATAGTGTTTAATATAAAAAATAAGTTACTGACAGGTGTCAATGTCACACAATAAAACAGTATAACAGTCTCAATAAGACATACATTAGTTTCACTTATTCATATTGGATCGGTATAATAATCTAGTAAGTAGAATGAAGTCATTTACTAAGTTCTACTTTTGTAAAGAAAGTTTGAGGCAAGTTTCCTTAATTTATGTGTCTTTGTTTTCACAATGAATGGATTTCTAGTGTTTGAACGCTGTTAGAACGCTGCCAACAATTTCACCTGTTAAATTGCAAACTATTTAGATTTAGAATATAATTTTTTAATAATATGAGAAATAAGAAAGGGGAACAGACCTTAAGAAAAGAGGAAATTGCAAGAAGCTAAAAAAAGCTAATTTGGAGGCAACATTTCCGCTAAGATCTGTCAATTGAATTACTATAATTGAATATTTAAAACTAAAATACTACAGATATAGTTTCTGGATTACAAACATATAGCAACCATGCTGTTTAGATTGTAAATTGTCGTAGGTTGAAGGTGGTGTGCTTCTCCACCTCAAAAAATACAAAAAATTGGAGTACCTACTACGGAGATTTTAGCTTCGCATATACAGGATGTCTCTTAAATAGGGGGACATGGCTTAACCACAGATTCGTGAGGCTAAAATAAGACGATTCAACTAAACTTGTTTCTACCGGAAAGTGTACCATTTAGCCAGTATTCTGCTTCAAATTAATTTTGCTTATAATAACCGGACGCTTTAATCGATTTGGATGAAATTCGGTATGGAAGTTTATATAGTTATAAGTCTTCTTTTAAGATGATACTTGTTATTATTAGTGAACCATACTATTATAAAAATCTTAGGTGTCCCAACATTGATTAGATCGTAACTTTTTAATAACCGCGCCGATAAGGTAAAATTATTTTTTTTTTTAGAAAGATACATTCAATAGCAAACTTTTCTCTCTCTGTTTAATTTGTGATAGCTGTTACGGTTCAGACAGAAAAATATAAAACCTGAGTGACTGCATCGTGAATTTTTTAAAATAAATTTAATCTAGCAGTCTGTCCATTGCCCATCTAATTTTTAATGACAATAACGAGTTGTCAATATTCTCAACTTGTTTAGGAGTAAGCTAACATATTTATTCGTCTTATTTATAATAATGGTGGTAAAATACTATTAGGCCGAACAAATGGATGTTACTAGTTCCTGAATATTGCGAAGGAATTTTTTGACACCCCATAAACAATTTTTACTGTCATTAGAAATTACTTGTTTGACATTTAGGTAGACTGCTAGATTAAATTTATTTTAAAAAGATTCACGATGCAGTCACTTAGTTTATTATTGAATGTATCTTTTTGAAAAAAAAATTATTTTACGTTGTCGGCGCGGCCATTAAAAAGTTACGGTCTAATCAATGTTGGGACACCTAAGTTTTTTATACTAGTGGTTCACTAATAATAACAAATATCATCTTAAAAGATGACTTATAACTATATAAACTTCCATTCCAAATTTCATTCAAATCGAATGAAGCGTACGGTTATTATAAGCAAAAAATTTTTTTTTTCGAAGAACTTTGAAGCAGAATACCGGCTAAATGGTACACTTTCCGGTAGAAGCAAGTTTAGTTAAATCGTTTTATTTTAGCCTCAGGAATCTGTGGTTAAGCCATGTCCCCCTATTTAAAAAACACCCTATAATAAAGAAATAATTTTATAGTTGAGATTATTTAAATTGAGAATACTTAACAAATCATAACATTGATAATACATACGAGCATATTTTTGTTTCAGTAGTATAAGTATATCTGTTTGAAGTTGATGTGTTGGGAACTACGTCATTAGTTGCAGAGCTTCGTTCGCAGCCCAATAGTTAAGATGCGGGAACTTTTACTACACTTTTTAAATTTATTATGGAATTTTTTTCCCAACACATGTTGGATTTCACCATTTCAACCATGTAAAACATTATTAAATGTAATTTAAACATAATCTAAATGTAATTACACTGAAGATGGTCGCAATTTATGACCGAAACGTCTGTAGTCTGTATAATAAAAATTTTATCAAATGGAACTTAAAGGCCTTATATCCTATCTACAACTATAAGTATATCTGTATTATTTTAATTGTTTTTCTATAAAAAATACTCTGATAAGTATTTAATTTACTGACGAACCTAGAAAGAATCCAGCGATTATCGCGAATAATAACATTAGATTGTGATGTATTGTAAATAAATACATAATAGACACAATATTTAACACTTAAGGCGAATCTAGACGTTCAATAATTCAGTTAATTATTTACCATACCCTCGGTCATTTCTAAAATTTTACACATTTCAATTATCAATGGTAACTCTTCCATTGTTAAAATTTGTAGGTACTTCATTCTTCAATAATACATGCAGTTAGACCAATATGGTACATATTGTCAGCTGAAGTATTATCGCAGAAGCCCGAAAAGCCTGGGCTTCTGGTGCAAAATTATAGGGGGCGCAAAATTATGCCAGGAATTGAAAAAAACAGATCAATGTATAAAATATAAATTAGCAGGGGTAGGCAGGTGTTGGACATTATAGCGTAAAAAGATTAAGGTAAAATGAAACACTTTGGCTATTATGTGCATCGAAAAAACTCTTTTAAATGATATTAATTTTGACGACACTGTGAATATTTTCATGTCATTTTAATTATATTTTTGTCATTATACTATTTTAATTAAAAATAAAAGTTTAGTTTCAATGTTTGCTGAATTTTTACTAATAAAAAAGCTCTCCCATCTACCCGCGTATGATTGTCATTTTTCAAATCATTGGGTATTACTCTTTTTACCTCTCGCTAAGAGAGGTATTGGATTCATGCTAAAATTCGCATATCCAGATTTTATTGAATAAGCACGATTTAAGGTCCCTAAAATCCGATTATAACATTTTTAAAATGATGTCTGTGTGTGTGTGTGTGTGTGTGTGTGTGTGTGTGGATGTGTGTGGATGTGTGTATGTGTGTGTGCGTGTGTGTGTGTGTGTGTGTACATATGTATGTCTGGATGTTGTAGTCACGATTCCTCAAAAACTATAGGACTTAAAAAATATTTAACTGCAGTTTCCTCAATCTGACATTCCTGGGAAGAGCTGAAAAGGTTTTGGTAACAATTGAACAACCGGAAGTAGTAGTTTCTTAGAAACATTCTTCTAAATATAATTTTTTGGGAGTTTTTTTTATTAAATATTGAAGAATATAAAATTCTCCATCTAATACACTTAAAAATTTTATTATATCTCGTATAGATTTAGAGATAAAGACACTATAATTTATAGAGTAAACTAATCGCAGAGGCCAAGGCACTAAGGAAACCAGTTGACAAATTCCGATGTTTATAACATAGTTTGTAAATGACACATGTCAGTGTCAAAAATCAACAGTTTTAGTGACATTCTGATAGCTTTTTCTGGGAAGTATATTTATTTTTTCTTATTGTTTTATTAATTAAATATTTGAAATTATAGGTAAAATTGTGGTAAAATGCATATATCCATCAGAAGTACCGCCAATCTGGTTAATGAATTGGAACAATCTCTGACATGAAAATGATATAAAATAGATATAATTAGAATTATATGTGTGCGGAAGACATGTTAAATACAATAAAAAACAATATTTGGGTAAAGTTCTGTAATATTTTGTTATAAAACGACGGTTCGAAAGGGAAGTGCAATACAATACATATATAGCCTAATATGGAAATGGCGAGAGGTCTTGTGCTGGCCACAACAGATATTTATGTCAGTTGTTATATTGTTTAGTGGGGGCGCAAAAAATTCAAGGGCTTCTGGCGCCAAAATACCTTAATACGCCACTGCATATTGTGCAATATTGTGCACTAACATATGATATTGCATGAAATAATATCTTACAGATGATCATATTGCACAATATTTCTTGTATCGCGTAAATTTTTTTTCGCCCAAAAAGTAGCCAAATGTCGCATTTTTTGCCAAAAACTGGAGTGTTGATGAAATGAAAAGTCTTATTCGTTACATCAGGGAATTAAAAATAAGAATATTTGAATTTTGTTTAAGTACCTGTTTTATTTCCGTTTATTTACTTTGTTGACAAGTTGAAATCTACTTATAATTTAATTATTAATTTTAGTATTTACCCAAATATATAAAATAAAGTGCATGAAGAATCTATCTAATGGTTTGTATTTGTTACTTTCAAATTTGTAACTTAAATTAATTTAAATTACGTTACGAAAGTATGTACTTTGTGTTCAGAAATAAACCTAACTCGGAGCAGGCTATGAACAAATACGTAAACGTATGTTAATTTAAAAGTATTTAATTAAATGTGAATTTAACATGAGATATTGCCAAAAATGTTATCTAAAGAAATCGAAGCATTTCTTCTTGAATCTTATTTTAGAAATGGAATTAAAATAGAAAACTGCGAATAGCAATATTCTTTTTCTGTCTGTTACAATGAATTTCAGAAAAAAATACACTTCAAGAACAATTTTGACAACTTGACATTTGAATTGAATAATGATCAGATATACATTCTCTGTTCATATAGCCTATTCCGAATAATAATTAACACACTCTAATTACAGAATATTTACTATTAAAAACATTTATTGGAAAATCTTCTTAAATATATGGTAATTATATTTAATTTATGTATATTAATCATTATTTATATTGTTTAATTGGGTAATACTTTAAAGTCTTTCGTTTACAACGAAAGGTAACACGAATCCCGCAATTTAATATAATACCCTATTTACCTAATTAAAATATGTAAAATGATGACATTAACATCTGTATATGTAAATATTTCATATAACTATATTGTGTATGAATTTATGGTTAAATGTAATCTTCATTTACTCACACTAATAAACTAATCATGCTAAAAGCACAAATCCTGTGTTAATGAAAATTACATGAATATTATTTAACATATGAAAATAATAATAGCATTAGCTCTGCAGCGATAATTAAATAATGAAAACTGTTTCATATTATTTGTAACAAATTGAATTATTAACCATAGTACCTACCTACAGGTGTATCAGCCAATTTGCTCATTATAGCTAACTTTTTTATTTGAAAAATTACGAGTTATTGGAATTTTAATAATGTAATGGAAAAAGTCTCCAAAACACATGGACCCATGGACATAACTGAACACCAAATCTATGGGCCTAAAATAGGACAATTTAACAGAACTTACCTATTTTATGGGGTCCCGTGGCCGCGTGCCTGAGTGTCTAGTCGCGAACCTGGGGGAACCGGGTTCGATCTCGACAGACGCCAAATATTTCCAATTTTAAATGGCACAAAAGTGACCCCTGTGGTGCACTCTCCACACCAGCTGTGAGTGCCCGTGAGGTGACGCCTGGTAAGCGCCCACACGGTAAAATATATCGTCATCATTACCGATGTCTACATGTGTTGTAGATACTGGCACACCCAGAAATGGGTAATATGCCGTGATGATATATTTTATTTTATTTATACCTATTTTCTAAAGTGTACCAAACCAGTATTCTGCTTCAAAGCTCTTCCAAAAAATTAAACTCGCTTTTAACAGAAAGCTTTGTTCGATTTTAATAAAATTTAGTATGATACTCCATAAGTCATCTTTTAAGACGATATTTAGTGTAGTGATCCACTAATGTATGAAACTTTGGATTTCGGTGACAAGGCAGTAACTTTTCAATGGCAACACCGGTAACATCAACATCAAGGTACTGAAGTTCAAATCTTTATCACGAATGTGGAATATTATATTATGATACAAGTGTATAAGCTAGCCTTTAAAGCACGCACGACAAGTTTAAAGCCACGACGCGTAGCGGAGTGTCTTTAATGTCGTAGTGTTTTAAAGGCTAGCTTATTCACGTGTATCGTACGCTATTTTTTTATTATAAATGCATCATAACCATATAAAACTGAAAATGATTGCAAATCATACGGTTTTGATTTTTAATCTAGCGAGTTTGAGCATTTCCAAGGAGACAGCAATTATAGGTATTGTTTACGTTAAGTCAACAAGTCACTATTTTTTTTTGTCATTGTTTTAGTTGTTATTCATATTTATTGTCATTTTTCGTTACCCAGGTAACTCAAAAATTTAGCGTGTTTTAATGGTCGATTTAATCACGCTTTTGCGTGTTTTAAAGAGTGATTATGATGCATGTATAATAAAAAATAAATTATATAAATGATAAAAAGGAACTTTATTGCCGAGGTGCATATTAAATATTATTTGAAATTAAAAAAATATTTTTTATAGGTTATCTTTACTTATCTACCAGTCTGACATTTAATGTTGCTAATCTTGGACATTAAACTTATAAAGAACACTTAAAATTATGTGTTTTATCGCATAATCTCAAACTTCTTAATCGGAATTATTTAGTTCGTACACTTTCCCAAATTATCTTACATATACAATAATTATCATATGGTTGGCAACAATGCATTTACATGAAATCATCGCATAATGGATTACTTTAGTGCCGATTTCTGAACTTTTACTGACGATTTTTGTGCACTTTTCACGATTTCAAATATACATATACGGGACTTGGCAAATTAATTCCATATTCGTGATAAAAAATGTAACTTCAGTGCCTTAATAAATAATAACTATTTTGTACACAGTATAGTAAACTTTCCTGTATCTTTGCAATTTGCAGTATCTGTTACGGTTTAGACCGAAAAAAATCTGCGTGACTGCATTCTTCAGTCTATAGAAATGCCAAACATCCATTTTTAAATTACAGTAACAATTATTTATATTTTGTCAACAATATCGTTAAACTTGTAATATCCGTCTCTAGGCGGAAGAATATTTTAGTTCCATTATTATGATAAGAACAATATTAGCTTACTCCTAAGCAATTTGAGAAGATTGACGACTCAAACAATTGTTATTGTCATTAAAAAATTAATTGTTTGACAAATGAATATAGTATATTTCATAAGGAGTATCGAAAATGAGAAATATCGTACGAGTGTACTAGCAATATACGATATTACTTTCGAGCGAGTTTGAACCCTGTTTTTAGTCGACCACAAAAAATAACGTAAGTATTTTCAAAAATTTTATACAGATAACAAAACCGAAGTACCTACTGTTTTTTTTTTTCAAACAATCAGCCATAGTAACAATCAAAGCAAGGCTGCTTGGCTATGTTGATTTCGTCTTATCATTTCGATGATATAACCATATCGTGCTAGTACGATATTCATATCATGCTAGTGTGCGATATTTTCAACTTAAGTAGCCTACTGTCGCGATATGTACTATTTTCTGAAGTGGTCTTCTAAAAAATCTATTTTTTTGCCGATTGGCATTAAAAGTGCGATTTTTTTGACACCTAACAGAATGTAAAATATCACTTTTACTGCCTAGGTAGTAAAATATTTTTACTGCCTGCTTTTGCTATTTACGTAGCAGCTATTCAACAAATGTACACTGTAAAAAAATCCTCTGTAAAATTACTATAATTGTTATTGGCGTCCAAATTGCCTAAGTGAATTATAGTAAATTTACAGTTAAATGTAATTTTGTCTACCATTTTTAAAATTACATAAACATAAATTCCATAAAAATTTTGATACATACTTTAAGTAAATTTACATATTAATAATACACATAATTTTTTAAAAATATAATTTAGTAAAAGTACATATTTTTCATTATATATTAAATAAATTTCACGTAGTAATAGATTATGTTTATGTTTTATTTTCCCCGGGCCTAGAGCCTAATTTTCTACTCTGCCCAAGTTCATTCCCGCTAAGCCTACCTAAAATCATGTAAATTCTATAATATTAGTAATTAACTCTAAATTTGTAATAAATAACATACAATATTTTAAATTTAAAATTTACTCCTATTTCATGTAAAAATACATACTAAAATAAAAACATTGAGTTTTTACATAGTACTTATAAAATTTGATAAAATTGTTATAGAAATATAAATGTATCATTGTAAAAACACAAATATTTGTAGTAATTACCTCTAAACTTGTAATAAATATAAATAGTATTTTAAATTTACTATAATAAATTTAAAATTTGTCTATAGCTCATGTAAAAATAGAAACTAAAATAAAAAGAATTGAGTTTTTACATAGTTCTTACAAAATTTGACAAAATTGTTATAGAAATATTAACATATCATTGTAAAATTTCATATATTTATTGTAATATGAATATTACATAGTAGTTCTAGTAATTTTTTTATATTTGTAAGGGTGCATTAGCAAATTTATAGAATTATTTGCTATGTAAATGTAAGTCTACATAGTTTATGTAAAACTTGTTATTGCATACATATTATAGTAAAAAATTACTATAACTTTTCGACAAAATCGCTAATATTTTTTACAGTGTATAGCAACCGTTCAACAAACCAATAGTAGCATAATTTATTGGCGATAAAACTAAATTAATTTTAAGTCTAAAATCGAAAAAAATAATATGTTCAACACGGCACCAAAAACATATTTACAGCTCCGGCAGCATTCATTGACGAGGCGAAAACGAGGCAATGAAACGGCAGTTAAAAAAGTTGAAGTTTGGGCATTATGCGAAATATGTCATTATTTCATTAATTACATAACCATGACAGCCTGTATTTAACACACTAAGCACATTATTTCGTGCACTGGGTACATTATTTATTGCACTGGCAGCATTATTTCGTGCACTGGGCGCATTATTTCGTGCACTGTGCACATTATTTTGTGCACTACCTACCTCGCGTACTGTTCCAAAATCAAATCTAAAATGAGTAAAAAATTGCACTTTAAATTATGAAAATGATTATAATATTAATAACTGTGTAGATATATTTTAATAAATTTTGTATTAATTTCGTGAAAATATCCAAAATTAACTTGTCAAAATTTATTGGAAAATTGGACTATTAACTCTCATATTGACAAGATATCAATAAATAATTACACCTTTTTACCTTCCGTCACCTTTAGGTAAGGAAGGTATTGTCTGGTCAAAAAATTCGTTGGTGAGTTTTTAATGAATAAACACGTTTTAGGGCCCCTAGAATACGAATTTACTATTTTTAAGATGATGTCTGTATGTATGTGTGTGTGTGTGTGTGTGTGTCCGTATGTGTGTCCGTGTGTGTGTCCGTGTGTGACAAATTTTTCTCCGACGATAACTCCAATACTACAATTCTAAAAATTATAATTCTTTCGTATTCCACTTCTTTACATCCGTATGAAGAGCTGATTAGATTTTGGTTATAATTGATCTACCGGAAGTACCCTTATTTGAAGTTTTTAACAGTTTTTCTTGAAATAACGCAGTTAAATATTATTTTTCGACATTTTGTGATTATCAATATGAAAGAATATCTTATTCTCTATACGGTTTAATTATACAGTTTCGTTCATATTCAATAGATATAGAGTTATAGAGACATTAAGAGAGATAAACTTTCAAAAATTAGTCAGCTTTGTTAAAATTATGGAAACAACAGATATATTCAGAAAAATTTAATTGACAGATGTCAGTGTCAAATGCAAAACCAAAGTTGAAAGTATAGGGTCAGAAAGTTACGTGTGAATGTGATAGAGTGTCCCTCTAAAGAGAAGAAGATGGAAGGACTCCGTAGCTGAAGATTTGAGACAGGAAGAATTGTGTGAAGAAGATGCGTTGGACAGGAATGATTAAAAGAGAAGAGTAAGAAACAGCGACCCCTAATAAAATAGGGAAAGGAACTTTCGGTATAGAATTTGTAAAAAATAGTGTGTTCGTGTTACAATTTTATAGGATATACAGAAGGAACTTTTCGTATGGGATATATACAAAATACATCGAATTGACGGAAGGTTTTGTGCTGGCCACAACAGATTTTTTAATATTAAATTAATAAAATATAAATTAAATATTAAGTGCACCTTGAGCGCGAAATTTTAGTGCTTTTGCGTGATTTTTTGACTCGGCTACTTACACTCTCATGCACTAAACATATATTTTGAGCACATGGTAGACAAATATTTATAAAATATTGCATACTCAGGTGTTACGTTTTTCTGTCAAAATTATAGTTCTCCTCACCAAAAATCGAGGGACACTCATAAACAGATTAACCACCTCTAAACTATAACACTAGAATCGAGACTAGAATGGAATAGTTTAACACGGTATACCGCAAATTGTTGAGTTTTGTGTGTAAAATCGTCGAATAATGGATTACTTTAGTTCCGATTTCTGAGCTTTTAATGACACTTTAGTAATGATTTAAAAGAATAGCTATTTATGTAATAAGTTGCGGCACGCGACGTGAAATTTGTATGCACGATCGTAAGCGAGTGACACAACACGTCAAGTACCGAAAACACTCATTTCGCAATGTATTACATACAAGATTTTTATAAACTTTAAAACAGATCATTATTTATTCTCAAATATCAACATTTTGAAGTTTTCAAAATGAAAAAGTAATCAGACGTCAGGTTGATCTATTCGTTGCTAAATGAAATACTTTTAAGCACTAGTCCTTAAAAGTAACATTTTACGCATTAAACTGTCACTTTTACGCATTAACTGTCACTGTTACGCATTAAACTGTCATTTAAGCACTACTGCTTAAAAATGTTACTTTTAAGCTTAGTGTTTTAAAGTATTTCATTTAGCAACGATAATAACAATCAAAAAGGTATTGTTATATAACGCTAGTATAAAAATCTGATGTGGCCAACACAAAACCTCCCGCAATTTAATTTTTATTAATTAAAATACTTACCTACGTATTTATTAATGCTGCAGACTGTTCCATTGCATATAACTATTGTTTCATTTACTATTTTTGTTTTAAAATGTCACTATTATTAATTTGAAGTGATTAGTTTTTTGACAGTGACTTAATTTTTATTAATATAAATACATACCTACATATTTACTAATGCTGCAAACTATATAAGTTCCTTTGCATATAACATATAACTATTGCTTTATTTACTTGAAATGATAAGTTCTTTGACAGTGATATTTACTTGTCAGTTACATTCATTTGATGAACTGTGTAAGAAAGGAATTGTCTTTATCTTAGGCCTAGGGATTTATAAGAAAATTTGATTTTAAAATTTATCTGTAAAATTTATAGAAAAAGTATTGATTTATTCCTGTAGAAAATTTAATAATCTTTAATTTTCATAATGACAAAATGCCAAAAAATGGTATTTAATGGTATTTTTTGAAGAAAAACCATTATGAGCTTCAGATAAAGTACCATTTCCTGTTATCCGATTGACACCAAAATCTAATGGTATCTTTTCATATTAGAATAGGATAGAAATACAAGGTTTCAGAATTTTCTGAATACACATACACACATACAGACATCATCGTGAAAATGTAAAAATTGGATTCTAGGGACCTTAAAACGTGGTCATTTACTAAAATCTCGATATGTGATTTTTAGCACGATCCCTATACCTCCCTTACCAAGGGTAGCGGGAGGTAAAAATATTTATTTTAACTCATATATTATTTTTAAATTAAAAAGTTAACAATAGTGAGCAAAATGGTTGACGAGACACTTGTACAGGTTTGGTATTTATATTAATATACGAAAGAAGGGTTGATGAAATACAAGGCTGTCAATCAAAACACATTATTTATTCAATTAAAATATAATAAAAGGGTTAAGGTCCCCACATACTTAGCTATACACAAAATCAATTAAATTAACCTCCTTTTATCCCACATACACTTAATACCAACAACAACTACCCTCCCCTATCCTCTGTTATTCCATTCCATTACATGCGTTTATGTGTAACCCCTGGTCGTGGTCGTGCCTTGCCGTAGCCCGTTCTGTTGTAGCGCATTTGTGACAACACTGTACTTGCACGTCCGGCCGCGCCAGAGGTCACGTGAAGGACAGCGCTCTGCGCTCTGTACACAGAGAGATACACAGACGCATAAACGTATAGAGACCGAGTAATGAGATGCAGAGCGGCCTCTCCCTGCGAGAGAACGGGAGATTATAACCAGTGGAGCTCTAACAAAGAATGTCTAATGAATTGACAATTAGAGGTTGGATGTTTTTGTTTGTTTATGGGAATGGGAATAGGATGGTGTTTGATAATGAACATATTGCAAAATAGTTATTATGGTATGTAATTGATGTGTTAATTTGACTTTTAGGTAGTAAATTTGTAATAATCTGCTTATTGCAATTTAGAAATGTTAAAATATTAAATATTACTATAAAAAAATTTGTTGTGGCCAGCACAATACCTCTCGCCATTTACTTTTTATGTTATACCGGGTGTCTACTTTTATTTCCGAACATAGGAAATTCAATGTTAAAATTTTGATTCGGCGATATCTCCTTACCTATTACTTTTAGAACAAAAGTATAATGAAGATAAATGTTCAAAATAAAAACTGCATTGATTGAGTACCAAGTTTGTTGCTCAATTGTTTTTATGTGTAAGCTAGAAGCAAAAGAAAATACACGATTTAAGGCAATTATCAGAGTGCCATGAAACAGAAAACAATAATTTATATTTCTTGTCTCTGGCATATCTGACAGATTTAGCAATTATTTTTATTTTATTATTATTAGAATAATGGGAAGAGTTAATCTAGAAGAAAAAAATAATAATCACATATTCTATTATTAGAATAAAATAAAAAGAAATGGCAAATCTGTCAGATATGCCAGAAACAAGAAATATAAATTATTGTTTTTTTTCCATGGCACTCTGATAATTGCCTTAAATGACGTATTTTCTTTTGCTTTTAACTCGTGCATAAGAAACAATTGACCAACAATGTTGGATCTCTTGATGCAGTTTTTAATTTTGAACATTTTTCTTCCTTACACTTTTGTTCTAAAATTAATAGGTAAGGAGATATCGCCCTATCAAAATTTTAACATTGAATTTCCTATGTTCGGAAATAAAAGTAGACAGCCGGTATAAGTAGGTATTGTATTGCACTTCGCTATCGAACCGTCATTTTATAACAAAAAATTACAGAACTTTATCCAAATATTGTTTTTATTGTATTTAACATGTCTTCTGCACACACAATTCTAATTACCTATATCTATTTTTCATTATATGAGGAAGTTCCTTAATGTCAGAAATTCTTCCAATTCATTAGCAAGAATGGCGGTATTTCTTATGGATATATGAATTTTCCTACAATTTTAAATATTTAATTAATAAAACAATAAAAAGATTAAATGTACTTCCCAGAAAAAGATTTCAGAATGTCACTAAAACTGTTGATTTTTGACACTGACATTTATCATTTACATACTATGTTATAAACATTTGCATTTGTCAACTGGTTTCTTTGTGCCTTGGCCTCTGCGATTAGATTATTCTATATATTACAGTGACTTTATCTCTAAATCTATACAATAAATAATAAAAAGTTTAAATGTATCAGATATGGAATTTTATGTTCTTCAATAATAGTAACAGAAATTTAAAAAAAATAATATTTAGAAGATTTTTTTAAAGGAACTATTACTTCCGGTTGTCCATTTGTTACCAAAATCTAATCAGCACTTCCCAAGATTGTCAGATTGAGGAAACTGCAGTTAAAATTTTTTTTAAGTCTTATAATATTTGAGAAGCCCTGGTTCCAACATCCACACATACACAAACACACACGGACATCATCGTAATAATGTTATAATCGGATTATAGGAACCTTAAAACGTGCTTATCCACTAAAAACTGGATATGCGAATTTTAACATGATTCCAATAACTCTCTTCGCCAGAGGTAAAAATACCACAGTTCTATAATACGAGCCCCTGGATCCATATTAGTTAGCCGGGTCGCTAAAATTTCATTTTATTTAGCGCATATACATATAATAACTGACGTAATTATCCGAATTTTTGTAATATTACATTACATACACAGCAAGATTTTCTGAAATATTTTATTGTTTTAATGTAAAACGAAATAATTAGTAAATAAATATTTAGTAACAATATAAGAAAAACAAATAAAGTTTGAAAATAATTGACGTCATTTGTTTGTCAGAGTTTAGAAATAAGACGTCATAAAAAATTACGGCAATTTTTAATAATTTATCCAGTCTTAAAAATAATAGAAATTTACCAATAAATTTGAGTTATTGTTATACTGTTAAATATATATTTAAAAAAAAAAGTTTATTTTTCATCGTTCCTGTTATGATTACCTATAAATCATGGATATGATTTCTTCACATTAACTGTAAAAATGTATTGATAATTGGATTTCAAAAATGTGAAATTTTATGTATAATTATTGGTGAGTTGAAAACATTGTATATTTTTTATTTGATTGTAACAAAATATTTTAGTTAATTTTATATAGCTGAAGATGGGCTAATTTTTGCCCGAAACGTACATATGACCGATGTATTAAATACTTAAATAAATATATGGAACATTTAGACCAAATTTACTCGACTACGAATCCCATGAAGGTTCCCAAAGGATACTCCAATTAATACGATTATTGTACAAACCAACAAGCTCATACTTGTTTATGTTAATCATTGTTACACTACTGTACTTTATCCGTCTATCGAATGAAAGCTGATGTTTAAATAAGCCCAGACAATGTCATTGTCAGCATTTACACAGCTCTATATTAGATATTCCTTATGTTATTAGTCCTGCCGTGGGATATAAAAATAAGGCTCTGTTCTACAAAAGGTGGGCTAAATTTGATTTTTGGATGTTCTATATTTAGAGATAGTAATGAAAAAAAAAAGAAACAACAAGTTTTCGACTTTGGTGTACTACCAGAAGCACAGTCATCTTGAAAAAATTTAATGCAAATATATTTTTTTGAAATATCTATCTAGTAGGTATTAGAGTATAAATAGTTATTACTCGTATCAGTTTCGTAGAGGACAAAATTTTCTACAACTTTGATGTAAAACATTTTTTCTATAACCAACAGATAGCGAGCTACAGCCCTGAAAATCATTACATATTGTCGAAATTTAGTGAATTCAATTTTTGCAGTTAACATTTAACTTCCACGTATGAAGCAATACTGAATTTAGGTTCGCACGTCTCTAACCCAGAGCTGTGCATGTATATACTTAGGTACATGTACTTTAAACTGTACTTAAATACATTTTTATTGTACTTGTAATTGTATTTAAGTACAATTTTTCAATGTGTAATTGTACTTGTACTTATAAGGTACAATATAGGGTTGCCAACTTTACAAAATTACAGAAAAGGACATTTTTCGGCCATCTTTTTCTGAATTGTGTCCTGCACACAAGTTTAAAATCTGAGACAAAATGCGCCGCATGCGATTTTTTGAAAATTTTCAAGGTCAAAGGTGTTTTAATGCAAGATAAAATAGAGTTTCTTTACAATAAAGCAAATTTAATAAAAATTGATATCAACATTTTATGAAGAAAAGAAGTAAAACACAATAAGATATCTAACCTTAAAATGTTAACTGCCAATATCTAATTTTACATTTTCATTTTTTAAACTGACAAAGCAGTTATTTAGCGCTAATAAATTATAATAAAAAAATAACGAGGAGGAGAGCATGAGAGTAACAATTAACAAATTTGACAAATAAACACTAGTTAACCCTACATCAATAATTCAAAAATTCTATCATTGTTTCATTACATTACATTACATAAAATGTGAAATAATTATTTCATTTTCATATTTATAATAAGAAAAATATCATTTATAACAAAATTTACTATAAAAGGACAAATCGCGTCCTTTCCTGGTTTAAAAAAGGGCAAAGACAAAATATGCTCAAAAAAGGACTGTCCTTTCCAAAACAGGTCAGTTGCCAACCGTAGTCCAATATTTCTGGAATTGTACTTGCGTGTTCACAAGTACATGGACAAGTACATTTGCTTTGCACGTTTCAACCTGCAAAATAGCAGGAAATATATATCCAGTTTGTATCATATTCTCGAACTAAGCACGTTGTATTATTTAAGTTATAAAATTATTTCATTTGCAGTACAAACTGCGGATGTATTCCATGCTATTAGTTGTTATTCTTAGCCGTTCATTTTCTTCGTAAATTAAATAAAACGTTTTACTAAATGTAGTGTGATTGTACTTGTACTATCTATAAATATCTATAAAAATTAATTAACAATTTGTATTTAATGTTAGTTTTTTGTTTGAAATCCGCAGTTCCGTAGAAAAAACTAGTAAAATCGTATTCTAGGGACCCTAAAACGTGCTTATTCATTAAAAACTCACAACCGAATATTTCGACCAAAGGCAATACGTTCCGTACCAAAAGGTGACGGAAGGTAAAAAGATTATAAATCAGCTACAGGTCTGTTTTAAGTAGAAGAATTCATTATCGCATTCGCAAATTACAGATTGATGTCAATGTACCATGTGGTAATAATGTGAAGAGTTACGTCCGGTTCATAAAAACTTATTTCTAAATTTAACAGCATGTTAAATTTTGATGTTAAATTGTGAAAAATTTAACAATATTATTAGTGTATTGGGTGTATTGTATGCATAGTCATTGCATATATCATTTAAAATGTTCTTACACACAATTTATTTAATTTTTACACTTCAATACCATTTGTAAATTTGTCATGTCAAAAACACGTTGTTAAATCCAACAATAAGTTAAATTTAAACATTCTGTCGTGAAACCGGATATTAGTATTTCATTTAAATTACAACAGAGTTAATAACTAAAAATTACAAATTTTGTAATGTGTGTGTAAGGAAAACTACATTGTTCTAAAAGAGTACAGCGTTATAGATAATCAAAACAGTTTTGATTAGATGTAAAATAAGAATACGCATGAAGTTGGCAAGTTAACTAAGATTAAACTTCATTTCACGTAAGAAATTAGCAGATAGCGCTTGAAAGTCAACCGTTTTTAAATGCATTAAATAAATAATTTAAATTCGTGAAACCAAACTTTGCATATAATAAAAATATTTTTATCTGTAAAATGTACGAGTCCTGAATATTAAAAATTACATCAAAACATGGTTAAAAATCACTTAATTCTTTAGATTTTATTTGATAATTGACAGTTGACAAGTGATATTTTTTCGCCTTTGTGAACTAGGTTAGCATTCTGACCAATCAAAGAGCAGAATATATTTCCCAACGCTATTTTCTTACGTGAAATGAAGTACCTATACATAATATTAGATTGCGTTTTACTAATAAAACGAGCAATCGTATTATTATCGATTACAAAACGTCAATGTGACCGTAAAGAATTGGAATTTATTTTAGTCGTAAACGCCCAATAACTGCTACTACATCGGAAATCATGCATAAAGGGTACGTAATTGTTTCGAAAGATGAACATTTGATGCTAAATAATAATAATAATAATAATAATAATAATAATAATAATAATAATAATAATAATAATAATAATAATAATAATGTCTTTTAAATGTCAAAAATACATTCTTTTTCACATTAGACAGACTAGCCAATTAGCGTTACCTAGCCTATCATTTTTTTCCTTCCCACAAATGAGAAAAGTAACAACAAACCTCTAATACGTTAATTATATATATATATAATAAATATTAAATCTAGAAGGAATTAGAAAAGCCTTCTGATTCATTGAAAAATCGTGTTTTTCACACATGACGTGTTCTCACGTGTGAAAAACATTACTAATTTACAACTAAACAATAAATAGCTATTGTAATTCCGAAACTTTAATTGCATACAACCCGCACTTTTTAAAATTATTCTTTCGTACCAAAAAACTGACACCTAAATACACAATGAAATTTTAATTCAAATACAAATGCGTGTATTGTTCTACATTTCGATTAACCACGCGATAACAGGTGAAAAAGTCATAAAATGACTAATTACTTCCATTTAAAAAGGTCTTTATAAACCAGGATAGAATATCATTAGTGCTTAGCAACCAACTAAAAACACATTTCCCTTTCTATTTTTAAGAGACAAGTCATTTTTCTCCCTTTGCATCCAATACTGCCTTGCGTGTCGACTCGGCCCGGCTCCCCTGTCTACAGCTCAAAGGAAACGAGGGGAATATTAAGTAGAAGGGGAACATTATTACTTGCCTTGCGAAATGTCTTGCTATTGGGTGCAGCGGAATTGATTCATTTGCAAATTCACACCAGCAGGTAGAAAAACTCTATACAAAACCACTGTCTTTGTTATCAAACAGGTTATATGAGACAACTGCAGTTTATATTCTTAAAAAGTTAGTGTAGTAAATATCTCAAAAGCTGAATGCAGAGTTTTGATACCTATTATTATCTTGAGAATAGTATAATGTATATTAGTTAATAGTCATAAGCCTAAGGTTTGTAATAGTTATGAGTATTTCTTCCTTTATATATATGAATAGTGGTTTACTGGTCTATTACACATACATAATTCTATTTGTTACTCGTATATATTTACATTAAATCAGTATTTTATTTGTACTGGCATCTATGAAACATTAAATTGCTATAATACAGAATATCATCATGTAGTATCCAAAACTTTTGTTGTAGGCAAATTACAAAATCCATCTTTTTGTGAACCCCTTTGTCATTTTATAAAACTTGGCCACATTGACGTATCTTCGTTGACTTATTGTTACCGATAAGTAGTTTTATGAAATATAGCGGTTCTATAAAATAAAAAATCTGATGTGGTCAACACAATACCCCCCGCTATTTAATTTTTATTAATTTAAATACAAACCTGATTATTTACTAATTCTGCAAACTATATTAAGTTCCTTTTTGAATACTATATCTATTGCTTTACATGATCCATTTCTATAATGTGTAGTTGTAAACTAATATTTGATACTTTAATAACACGTGCTTATTGTTAGATGTTTGCTTTACAGTGCTGCGAACATAGCAAACTTAAATTGGATCATCCTGTACATCTAATATTTATGTATAATGGAAAATATATTATTTATACAAACCTTAATTTCATTAGAATCAATATGAATACGATCTCCTTAGTACGGTTTCATTATTAATTTTAATGTAATTGCTTCCTAAGAGTGACATTTGTTTAAATATGTCAAAATTGTTTTTAAAATATTATGTTTTTGTTGACTCACCCCCATCAGATCATCAAAATTATAATAACTTTGCAAGTTGAATACAACAAAGAATTATTATTATTATTATTATTGTTATTATTACTATTGTTATTATTTTCGGTTATCCGATATACACTAAAAACTAATTAGCTCTTCTCAGATTAGTATGGTAGTATCTATAGAATGGGTATACAAAATTTCAAAATTGTGTAATCGGGTCCACACACACACACACGCGCACACACACATACGCACACACACGCACACACACACACACACACACATATATATATATATATATATATATATATATATATATATATATATATACCCACAGACATCATTGTAAAAATTTTAAAATCGGATTCTGGGGACATCTAAACGTACTTATTCACTAAAATATCTATATGCGATTTTTAACACGTTCCCTATACCGCCCTTGTCTAGAGTAGCGGGAGGTAAAAAACAGCTAGTGGCCACATTGTCATACTCACATAAAATTACTAGCCTGAAAGTATGGATGCAAAATTCCACAAAAATCTTGAAAAAAAAATATTCGGTTACGATATTTTGACATTTCTAACAAAATTATCGATCAAATTTACAATTTGTTTTTCAATTACTGCATTTAAAGCTCGCCAGGCTCGTAAAGTTATATAAATCATCCTGTATATAGTTTTGCGAATTCCTTAATGTCTGATTAGTTGTGCTGATAATTATATCATAAAATTTATAAATGTTAAAATCCGATTCTTTTCTAGGGACCCTAAAATGTAAGATGTGCTTATTTATCATATTCCCGATAGTGATTTTCAGTACGGCCCCTAGCAAAGGTAGTGGGAGCTAAATATAAGTAATAAAAATAAAAAGAATACGATTAAAAAGTATGATTTAAAAACAGAAATATTGCGTTTAAATGGAATGTGATTATGTAAAACAAGTACTGGTATACCATACCGCAGTTAAAAACAAGTTTATAATTAATTTAATTAATTAATTAATGTGGTTTATTAACATTCATTATTAAACATTCCTGTTCTGTAGAAATAAATACTTATACCTATACGAGCCCAGACTCATAATAGTTCAGCCGGTTTCAACAAATTATAAAACTTACACAAGTGGTGAAAAATTTCTTTAAAAAATTTTTTTGACTAGTGTAAATATACATAGATTTAAAAATTACAAAAACTGTGGATCAACCTACAGATGATACAAGTAATAGTTCGACCGGTAAAGAGTCATCTTTTGGTCCAGATACAGATTTAATTTCTACCGAGACTCTTTAACTTTGGGACAATAAAAAATAACTTCGTAAAAATCGAATGCCTACAGTAAAACCTACTTTACAAGACATCTGGAACAATACTCTAACAGAAGAGAATTAAAGCTGTTATTATTAATAAAGGCGATGTAATCCAATATTAAATGGCGGAATACTTGAATAATATTGTCAGTTTTTGTATGTTTAAAATCTATATTTTAAACTAGTCGAAAGAGATTTATAGATTTTTTTTACGTAGGTTTCATAATTTATTTGTTGAAAATGTAAACCGGTCCAACGAAGTTTGGGCTCGTACATTCTTCTTCATATTTAGACTAATCACTTTTGCATATCATTATTACAAAATTATGATCTTATATTCTAACTTCACGATTTCATGAAAACATCGTTTGAAATTATGCTCAGATTAAATATTTCTACTTTGTGATTTCGTGTTAAACTCAATGACATTGTTGACATAGCTTTCTCTCAAAAAAGAATGCTTAAAACAGTCTTTCATTTAAACAGCTCTAAAATATGTATAAAATAGACCATAAAACAGAAATATACCTGCTGTAATCAACAATTTCTTAGTTTGAAATTTAGAAACTTGGCTATAATAGTAGCAAAATGCAAAATGTGGTGTAATTAAATGTGTTCTCCGTTTGAATGACGTATATTTATAGTTCTTGCCATTCATCGTAAACCATTTCAATGTATCATGTACCTTATACAAATGAATAAAGGAAAGCACTATAATATCATACAATATAGATATTATTGTTCGGGAAATTAGTAATCTTGACGTAGGTACATAATGTGTGTCGAAAGTATCGGCACACAAATTGTGGTGGAAAAGTGATAAATATTTCAGCTAACATTATATTTTTTTCCATTCATAACATTGTAATAAACATGTACATGTAGAAACATGTTCATTGTGAATAAAGGTATATATTGTTGATTACATAACCAACAATGTACCTAGCAGAATATTGTAGCAGCCATGTTTACGCAAAGGTTCTTAACCCTTTCCGAGAGGCGAATGCCTCCGCCTGCTGGAGTGTGGCAGTGGATTTCCACTCCGCTCCCCGCACCCAGAACTGGTTTTTAGGCGTTGAACAGAACACAAAAATCTCGATATAATGCCAGGAGATGCGATTCTCTCTGTACTAGCTAGCAGTCACGCTATCATTCCCCTCTCGCTTTTATAGATACAATCAGACAAGGAGGGCATTACAACGAGTAAATATATATGTAATGCTGAAAAGGAGTCAAGGTTATAAGTAGTAACGTACAACGGCGCTTGGTGCGATCACAACTGGAGTTATATCAGTTTCAAGCTTGAACTGGGGCGTGCCGCGCAGATTAGGCGGAGTCAAGGAGGAGTTAAGCGCGTAGCCCCTCCTATCGAACAACAAATCCAGTGAAAGATCGTTTCCCCTGTGTGTGAGTGACGTCAGCGACCTCATTTCGGTAGTGATCGTACTCTCGCTCGGCTGTTTCCGCCAGACCAACTTCGCGCAGTGGAGCAAACGCTCACTCGGCCAGCAAATACATTGACGCGAACGTATGCGTGAGACAGTGCAGTGCTACGAGCGACGAGCTACGAGTTCCGATAATAAGAAAGTGAAGAGTGACAGTAGGAGTTCAGTTAGTAGTGATGTGTAGTGTGAGTGTGTGCTGGATTAGCAGCAGTTTAAAAAGATGAGTGCGACACATGGTGCGAGCGCGGCCGCCGGCTGAGGGAACGTGAACGTAGTGCAGTGCAGTGAGAGAAGTGCCGTGCCGTGAGTGAGTTGTGTAGTGGCATGCGATGGGCAGCCGAGTGTGGCGCCGCATGTCGGTGCCGCCGGTGCCCGCGCTCATCCCCATAGCGGCAGTGCGACCGCAAAGGAGACGGCATAGTGAACCGAGGGATGGGGACGTGGACGGGGAGGTGGATGTGGCCGTGGACAGCCCGTCGACCGAGGTGGAGGACGTGGCAGTGGCTGACGAGGGCGAGGGGTGTGCGGGACAGGGGGCCGATAGGGAAGTGGTGTTGCAGCGCTCGCGGCGGCGCCCGCGCCAACCACACGCGGACGCGGAACCGATCGATGCGGCGACGCCGTCACGTGACTGGAGCGGGCCGCAGGCGCCGGCCCGGAGACCGAGGCCCGAGCGCCATCGTAAATCAGACCGCAGACGACACAAGTCCGACAGGCTGCTGAGGAAGCGTTCTACACACACGTCACCGCCGCCGTTGCCCGCGCATACGGTTCCCGAACTTGATTCCGACGGCATTGCGATTAGTGCCACCAAGCCTCCCGCGAATCCGCGAGTCAATCCGATTTTCGTGTGGGTCCGGCAGGAAGACAATCGCATCGTGGACGTGAAATGCGAGGATTACGACAAGCGCAACCGCATCCTTTTGACGAAGACGGCGCACGGTTGGCGAGCCATCCCGCGCACCGAGACGCTCAGCACGGGGACGCTGGAGGAGGCGCCGGGTAGCACCAGTGTCACTACTAGTGCCAGTGCTAGTGATAACCACGGGGGGAAGTCGTCCTCATCACGGAAACCGCGCAGCCGGAAGTCAGGCAAGACAAAACGGTGGCGCGGGACGGGACCACCAGAACCGGAACCGCCACCAGCATCGCCAGTTCCCAGTGCGACACCCCCTTCGTGGAACGTGGCCGCCGACGTGGAGTCCCACCTGCCGTCGCACACCATCCCCGTGCCGCAGCGCCGGCTACACACCGCCGCCGCCGCCGCTCCGCCGAGCGTAAACAGTGACGAGACGCACGCGCCGTCTCCCGAGTGTTGTGCGCCGAGTGTTGTGAGTGGCGTCTCCAGCCCACTGGACAATTTACTTGCCGTGGCTGAGATTGAGTTTAAACAGCACCAGGAGCAACAGAGTCAAGAAGACGAGGCCCAGGCAGGTCATGCCACGCCCCTCCAAGAAGACGACGACGACGACGACTTCGACATGGACCAACTCAACACCCTTGCCGAAGTCAGTTCGGATGAAATAACCACTGGTAAAACAGATTTACAAGAAGATTGTGATTATAATGATGATGACGAAAATCACTTGGCCATGACAGACATACTTCATAGACTTGAACAATCCTTACAGAGTCCTATGGAGGACGAACAAGATCATGACCAAGAAACTGATATAGAACACGACCATGAACATGATATTGAACCTGAACATGAGCACGAACATGAGCAAGAACAAGAGCATGAACATGAACATGAACATGAAAATGATCATGAACATGAACATGACCATGAACATGAACAAGAACACGACCATGAACCTGAACATGATCAAGAGGAAGAACAAGATCATGAAGATGAACAAGAAGTTGTTGATTCTGAAGCCATTGATGATGATGTTGAAGAATGCAACATGTATATGCCAGAAGAACACCAAAATACTGCTGACAGTACTGATGATTGTCAGTTACTAGAAAATGCAGACAACATTCAATCAGAAACAGAAAATGATGACGCAAAACACGAAGATATGGATGATGATCAATTAATGCATTCCGAATCAGAGTACGATGCACAAACAACAGACGTTCTTGACACGGAACATGAAATGGAAGAAGATCAACAAGATGATGTAGATGAACCTACAGATCTCACCGTCAAAAATATAACAGAACTTGAGAGTGAAAAATCTATTTTAATTAAGGATGTATATGATGATGAACTTCCTACAGATTTAAGTACAAAAACAAAGAAAAATGAAAGTGTCGAATCTACGGAAGAACGAACAGAAGCAGTCGAGGAAGCCGAGGACATTCAACCAACTGATTTGAGTATTAGAAAAACATGTTTAGTCATTGATCCTCCTAGACCTCCGTCACAAAATTCCGAAACGATCCAGTCACCTCAACCAAGTGGCATTCCAGCTGTTCCTCCCTCTCCAGATATTTATTCCGGAAGTAAACTCTCCACAGGAACAGGAAGCACTAAATCTCTCTTCCTGGAATCCCTTTTGTCGGCAGCATCGCCGAAGCTAGCTTTAACATCCGAAGTAACAATAACAAGGAACCAGAAAGAGCCACTTGACCTTGGAAAAAGCCGAAAATCTGCTAGTCCAACTGTCAGTTGTTCGGAAGAGGCTAAAGATGAACCGGCTTCCAAGAGAGTTAAAATTGAAGATATTACTTTGAAAAATTTGCTTCATGCGGAAAAACAAAAAGTTGCCACTAAAACAGCTGACACAGCAAAACCAGAAATAAGACAAGAGAAACAAGATGCAACAACAGTTGAAACTTCTCGACTTCTAGAGTTGTTAACATCCGACACTGAACCTGACCCGCTAACACAACTTAAGCAATTATTAGCAGACACAGAGTCGACAATACCAGATCCTTTATTGGTCCCTAAAGAAAAGTTAAGTGCTATATTATCTTCACCTGCACGAGAAATTCCAAGATTATTATCACAACGACCAGAACTACGATTACCAGAAGCCTTAGCATATCCTCAACTACTTCAAGATCCAGATATTTTAGTAATCACACTGGCACAACTACAAACCATTCTTCACAAACAAAACCAGCCGATAAACATCGACGAAAATCCAAAACCAATTACTAACCATAAAGAAAAAGAGGTGAAACAAACAACTCCGGTTGAAAAACCATCATCAAAACCACAGAAACAACCAGAGAGAGAAAGGGACCGAGACCGGGAAAGGTATCAGGCTCAACCTTCGCAACCATCAAACTCTGTACCGACGACAACACCAAAAGCGCCAAATGGTTTAGCGAGCGAGATCGATGCAGCTACCACCGCTGCTTTTAATCAGATGCTTTGGTTGCCTTACTTAAACCATTTGGAAGCAGCAGCGTTAGCCTGCGGGAACAATCCAGATTTCCTTAAAGCCTTGAACTCTGTATGCGCTCCTCCAGGATCCTATCCTGGAACTGGTCTCCCAGAATCTGTCCAACCACAGATGTTTCCCGGAGGAAGATTTCCAGGCCTTCCTGGAACAGGATTCCCATCTATGCAACCTTCCATGGATTATACGAATTCTTTGGAGCTAGCAATGTGGCAAGAAGCGATGATGCAAGCTAATTTACAACAACAGCAGCAACAGAGGTCAAACAACATGAAACAACAACAAACATATCGGGACAGTATGGCCTTCAACAACCAGAAAAAATATTCATCTTCACAAGCAAATCAAAGAGTTCATTCTTCTGCGAGAACTAGTCCCATATCTCACACGTTCCACCAACAACGAATACCAACAAATGGTCATAATGGGTTACAACCTAATCCTTACGGTTATCCTTTACCTGGCATGAGACACAATTTGCAAATCCCTCAGTACAATCCTTCAAGTTTGACACATCAACAACAAGCAATGTTGCATCACCAACAACTCCAACAACAACAACAGCAACAAGCTGTTGCTGCTGCCGCTGCGAAGAGATCATCATCCACCTCAAGTACATCTTCAACGAGTTCCACTTCTTCTTATCGAAAATCTTCATCAGATATCTTGAAGCAGTTTCAAACAAACTCTTACAACAAATATCCGTACAACAAATTCGCTCAACAACAACAACAGCAGCACCAGCAGCAACAACAACAAAAAGTTGACTCCAATTCTAATTCGAAACCTCCTCGAGTGACGTGCAAGAGCCTACAGAATCTTCTAAGCCCGAAGAGGATAGAAGACTCAACAGTAAAGACGAAACCTCCTCAACCGATGGATTTATCGGGGGCGCGACCGATGTACTCCAAGTTAAAAGTGAAGCAGAACCTGATGGACCCTGTCTTCGGCGCCAAGTTGTGGAGGCATGAAGACGTGCCCGAGGTGGGCAGCACCACAGAGGAGATGTCCATGGCAACACACCACCTTCACGAGACGCAAACGCATCTCTGGCATCCGCTCTTCGGGAAGTGAATGTGTGTAAGTAACATGTGATGGTTATTTTGTTCTAAGTTTGTAGACACTTTGACAATACCGCGTGCCCAAATTTCACCAGTTACCAGACGAGAAATAAAAACTATTATTTAAATTGTTAGATGATGTTATATAATAATTATTGAGCCAAAATAATGCTACGAAATTGAAAATTGTTCAAAATTAAAATATATGCTTTATTTTAAATTATAAAAACATGACGTTTCGATTTATATTTAAATTTTATTAAAATGATAAAAAGGTCATAGTCAAAAATTTTTTTCTACAACTGTCAAAAATTTTGATGTTTATGCAATATTATCAGTATGCGAAATATGTTATTTTTTTCAACGTTTGTGTTACCATATCAACGTGTATTTTGCTCACTAAAAAACGCAAAATCAGTCATAGAACAAGCAAAACATTGCATTTTAATTTGTGAAAATGTTTTTATTATTTGTATAATTCAAAATTTTTTTTATTAAAGTTTGTTAAAATTTAAAATTATTTAATCGAATGTGTCAAAATTTTGTGAAAATGTAACTGTTATCTGTCATATTGACAACATGTTACAAAGAGGTTATTTTTTAAAAATATTTATAGCTTTTTAAATGTAAAACCTGTTAGAAATAAACTGTGAAAAGAGCATGTCAACCATCGGGATTTGAAACCGATACCTTACATTGCCTGAGTAATGCTCTAATCATCTAAGCTATGGCTAGTTTATCACTATGGTTGAAATCATCGTCCACTTTAACCGCTAATGTATCTCTCAATAGAGAATACTTTTATTCCTCACGTTATTAGATGTGGGGTTAGATTATCACTGCATTAAAACATATTTGTGAACATGTCATAGTATATCGTTGGCTCTATCGAACCATTTTTTTATAATTTACAGAGTCAACTAGAAATAAATTGCGGAGAGATCGTCAGCAACTTTGTTACTTATAAAAAATTGTCCGATAGGGTCAAGAATTAAGTATGACATGTTCACAATGATGTTTAAATGTAGTGGTGACCAACCCCATATCTAATAACGTGACGAATAAATGTATTCTCCACTAAGCGATACATTAGTGGTTAAAGTGAAAGATCACTTCCGGCACCATTACTTCGGCAGAGCAAAGGTTCAAATCCCGGTAGCTGACATATCTTACCACAATTTATTTCTAATATATAAACTGTTAACTCTTTGTTATTTATAATTTTCATAAAACATGTTCTTTAAATTATTATAATTCAGTTGTAGAAAAATTATTGTGTTCATCTTTTGCGCGAAATGTTTGATTATAAATAATAAATAATTATTTTTATCCACAATTTTTAAATAATGTACCCATAATTCAACCGATTTTTATTAATTAATAACCTTCGTTACTATTGCTAATTAAATAATATTGACAGTTCGATGAAATAATAGTATTCAATCGTTATGTCAAATTCAAATCTTACCTTTCAAAGAGTACAAACAAAATTTTCTACATAAAAAGCCAAAGTTACACTAATTTTGTCATTTTCGTACTTTTATTTTCTTCTTAAGTTTAAACTGTAGTTGAGTAGTCGGTTTTAAAATTTTCTACTAAATGTCAAATCACTTCACAAATTTGTTACAACAAAAAGTTCCTGCAACAACGATAACTTGATTTGTCTGTGTCTACTTATTTTTCAAAACAAATGTGTCACTAATATGTTATTATTTGACAGTTGTGGATAAAGTATAGTATTCTCTTCGCATGTGGTTCCTATTATTCATTCTCATGAGTAATAGCATACTTTCCATGGTCAGTGAATAATATAATATTAATTAAAATCTTAACAAATTTTCACCTTTTTGAATTTTGAACATTTTATTTTTGAATTATTGCCTGAAAAGGATTTAAATTTAAATAAAAACATCATATTTTATAACTTGAAATAAGAAATGAATGTTATAATTCATTCCAACAATTTTCTTAGTCACATTAATGTTTAATAAGCATAGATAAATCAAAGATCTAAAGTATGTCATGCTCAGATTAGTTTATTAACATACTAGCAAGAATGCTATAAATATTCGTAACTAATATTCATAAATATGAAAATATTTCAAAAAATTGCATATATTTTCATAATTTTATAATGACTATCTGTAATAAATATAAAATATTCCATGGTATATTCAACAAATTATATACATATTTATCTTTTAATTAACATTTAATAAGGAAATCTAATAAAAATATGAATAAATGATTCTTATTAAAAAATAAAATGAATTAATATATCTAATATACACTTCCGCTTCCAGTAGAAATATTCAATTTGACGCATATTAAGATAATCAAAACATTAATAAATCATTGATTTATGTAAATATAAACACATAAATATCGATGTCAAAATTCTCTCAGCATGCCGTCCTTAATTTAATGGCTGGAAATGTCAAAATTAATATTTAAAACTAATTAGCTGCTTGATAAAAAGGTAACTACTGCATGACGTCATCCCCATGTCAAGGCCCTGTTGATCATCTTCCGTAAACTTGTTCTCTGATTTATAATTTACGAAGTAAAAAATTGCAGGTGATAAAAAACTAAGAAATAATTTGTTAGTTTTTGTTGCCGTGTTTATCCGATCCATCATTGCCCAAAAAAAAAACGAATAAATGGTCTATTCAAATTGTAAAGTTCAATGCTCGCATCGCGCTATTGGCAACTGTTTTTGTTTAGATTTCGTTGATGTAAACGAACTTATTTGTCATAGTTTAATTAGCAAATTTAACTTGAATAAACATTTGCATAGAATTAAACATACCTGCATAATAAATTTTTAATGAGTTATATATTAGAAAGTAATAATTATTGATTTATTGTGAAAAATGTTATGTGCATTTTTCTCTAATTACGAACAAGTTATAAATTGGTACAACTTATTGGTTACACTCTATACTGTAACGATAAATGGTTTCAATTTATGAACTGTGTATCCCATAAAACATAATTAAGATATTTTCTGTTTACATAGTAAATTCAACGTTCATGTTAACAGTATATTTAATTGCAGACGTCTTGTAATATTTGTGAAACCAATAAAATCTAATTAATTTTAACTCCTTTTATATTAGTAGAAATTGCAATAAGTTCATACATACTTGTAGTTAAAATGTACATATACTCGTAAATTCAATCAGGTTTTATTTACCTACAAAAATATGTTCTGAACAAATAAAATAAGATGTTTTACATACAATAATAAAACTTTATTGAAGTCTAATGCCCATATTCATAAACACTCGTAAAGTTTCAAAACGGTTTGTTATAATTTTTGACAAATAGAATCAAACTTGACAAATAAAATTTCGATTTTTCTTCCAATGTCGACTGTTTTTATTGGATAAAAATTATAACGAACCGTTTAAAATTTTTACGAGTGTTTATGAATAGGGGCATAAGGTTAAATAGATATTAGGGAGTTATTGCAACTTCTAAGATGAAAGAACGGAAACGTTAACCTTATATAGAAAACACTTTATTTTAGAAATAGAGTACTTTCAATTTCAATGTTTACCGCATTTAATTAGTGTATTCACGCTAACGTTAACGCTAAAAGCAACATAAACGAAGTTACATCCACACTTTTCACCGAAACATAACCTCAAAAGATACATAACGTGTGACGTTAAACTCTCGCTATTCCATTGCACATAACGTGTCTCCTTATTCATTTAACGTGAACCTTATTAGTACGCATGCGCACTAAGGCTGTTACGTGACTTTAAAGTGCACGTTATTTTTGCGTTGAAGCTGCAATAACTCTCTAATAGTTAAAAAAATCCTAAACCTTAACTAAAAACGCTAAAACTAGATACGTATTTCGGCAACTAAGTTGCCATGCCATCATCAGTAAACTTACGTCTAAGAACAGATTAGTTTTGGATTACTCAACATGTCAACCATGCCAGAGGTTCAAAAGCAAATCTGCTCTACTTTTCTGATCTGTTCTTAGATGTAAGTTTACTGATGATGGCAACTTAGTTGCCGAAATACGTATCTAGCTTTAGCGATTTTAGTGAAGGTTTAGGGATTTTTTAACTATTGTTATACATACAGTGGAGTAATATGATAGTTGTCAAAACTATTGTATAATCTTCATTATTTCTTGTTCACCTATTTTACAACATTTAACACAAATTATTTATTTCGTATATTAATATGATTCATACACAATAACGGAAAATATTCTTGAAGCGGTAATCGATTGATTGAAGATTAGACGGTAGAAAATTATCAGACTAGCAGCTATAATTCAGTTGTTTATTTTCTTGCTGATATTTATTGTAATAATCGAAACATTGGCAAGAAATTAAACAACGGAATTACGAATGCTATAGTCAGAGACCCGTATTCTTGAGCGTTCGTATTCATATTCGCGTTCGTTTTCATGACAGTACTTTGTGTTTCAAAAATAATATTGTATATGTATATGCCAGTGTATTCATCATATATTTAACTGTTAATAATTTTTTAACTTGTAAATGATGTGAATAAATGTTGCAATACAGATAACACTGTTAATGACATGACATATACAATATTGTTTTTGAGATACAGATTATAATCAGACCAAGTATCAAACTATCACTACCGAATCACTAACATGCAAAGGAACGTGAATACAAATACGAACAAAATGAAGAAACGCTCAAGAATATGGACCACTGATTATTTTATAACCACCAAAAGGAAGATATGTTTACTAGTTTAACTATTAGTAACTAAATAAAATAAATTTAAACAACTAAACTTTGAACTATCGGGACAATTTTTAATATATTATTTACTGTTGCAATGAGCCCATAAACCAATTTTTTAAATATTTTTAAATGAAAGTTCGTTTAATTTTGAAGCAATTCGTGGTATCAAAAAGTCATAATTGTTTTTGGATAGCTGCATTTGATTTTTAAAGAAACCTATAGCTATCTTTCTCACACTAGTTTCTGTAGTAGGCTGCGCGAGAAAGATATCAATAGTGTAACGTTATCTGTGGCCTGGAAATAAATTCAAATATCTCGCAAAGTAATTATTAAAAAAAAAAATTATCTTAATCGTTATTTATTGAGTAGTACTTTAAGGATAAAGTGTACATTTTATTATTTTATCTTATGGTTTATGGGCCTACCAATTTCAAAAAAATTGTAGAGGTTAAGGTCTGAATTTGGAGAAGCCAACATTTTTTAAAATTTTTAAATCCTTTGCCATAACACAATATTTATTTTATGCAAATTCTATATAGTGAATTCAAGGATAAAGTTGGTACTTAAATCATGACCTAACCTAATTTAACCTCAAATAACAAATTACTGAACTCAATACCATTCGGCGAGCCAATCGGTTAAGTGTTCCGTCAAATGCTACTTTATTTACCTTGAAAACTAACGTATCAATATTTATTTAATTGATAAGTGTTTTAATACTGGCCATTAATAAGCGAGACATTTTAACGTGTAAGAGCGTATGCGTAAGAACAGCGAACGTTGAGATTATTAATCGCCGATTAACACTCGCATTAAATACAAAAATTTTCTGTTAATTGAATCTTATTAAATTGGAGAAAACCTAACAAAATTCTATAAATTTTTTTTGCGTTAGTAACGTTTGATAGGTACTTAAAGTTTTGATTCTAATTGTTTGCCAATTACTAATGGTTATCAAAGTTACGATAGAGGAAATCATTTATTAATATACGATTTTTGATACATTAATGAAACCTATAAATCTATGAACTCAAATAGAAATAAATAATATAAAGCTATTCATTTGAACAAAAATACGTCGTCACTAGAAAGCTATTTAAAATCGCTATTCGCTGCGTCACAATATTGTTTCTAATACTTCAATATTTAAAATAAATATTGCTAGGAATATAAAATTTTTATGTGAATAATTCCAAATGTAAAATTATAGTAACCTTGAATTACCTAATTTTGCTCGTAATTTTTTATAGGTAACCGTAAAAAATGTTTTATCTCGATAATAGTATCATAAAACCCAACTTTCTTTCTGCGAAAAAAAAAAAGATAATATTTTGCAACATAGCTGGTCCTTTTGAAATTATATTATTTTATTTGTTTTTCGAACTTTCGAAGAGAAATCAAGTTAAAAGTTTCTTTGACATGAGTTTTTTCATGAATAATAAATAATAGTTATTTATGTAACAAGAGTAAAACGTAGTATTTCACGAATAAGAAATCCTATGAGTTTTTTTAACGTCTGCAATGAAAGTAAAAAAGGGCCGTAACGATTCATTATTTCACAAGTTTGCGTTAAAAAAAATTGCACTTTTTTCACACTTTTATTTTGTTAAAAAAGACATATATACTATATAAATCTATTTTAATGAAAAAAAGTGTATTTTTTTAACAGACGTAAAAAAAATTAATGAAATCATCTGCATTAATATTATCGTTGAAGTTTACATTTAAATGATCCGTGTTGAATATTATTTTGCTTTTATTTTTGACCTGAAATAAACGATCGCAAAAAATTCATAACAAAAAATCTAGTTGACTTTTTTATTTCCTACAATTTTTTACACGATTCGTCATAACTACAATCGGTTCGCAATAAAAAAACAGAAAACAAACAGCAAAAACGTGGCAGTTTTGTTTGATTTCGCGCATCAGGAAAAAATGAAAAATACGATGATAAAAAGAATAAAAGAGTTGCGTTTGAAATGATTTCGTTTTGAATTCAACATTTTAATTATTCATTGTGAAAATACATTTGAATATACAGTCAGTAAGTATTTTCCAGATAATTCAAAATATTTCAGTGATACATGCATAAAACTGATTTGTAGCAGTTTAGCCCATTTGATAATGCAATTAAAAGGTTAAAATTTTAAAATTAAATTACATAAATGATAAAAAAAGAATGATGACCAAGTTAATTGAAATTATAGAGGTGTCCTACGTAACGTGTTCAAAATTGGAATTTCGAGAACTAAAAGATTAGTTAATAACACAAAAGTTGCCCCATTAGAAGGCTATTTTAGCGGTGAATTTTTTATCTGAAAAAAAAAAATCACTAGATGTATGGGAACCTATAAATTTTAATTATTATATGTATTTATTTTTCAGGTATCTACACTCGATATTAGCAAAAAAATAAATTTTGCCGATCTTAATTTTTGCAAATAACCACTTTACACATATGAAACAATATTGGATTTTGGTTTGCACATCTTTAGGGCACTTTTTTGTTCTTTATAAAATGGCGATGCTGAATTTTCTACATCACTATTAGATTTAACCTATTTTAAGTTGTCATTAAATTAGAATATTTATATGGACGTTAATTGAAAATATGACCAGCGATGTATAAATAATAAAGAATAATTATGACTATAAAACAAATGAAAGACTTAATTGTAAATCATCATTTGTTTCATTGTTGACACCATTGTTTTCACCATATATATATATATATATATATATATATATATATATATATATATATATATATATATATATACAGGGTGTCTCAATAAGCTTGCTCACTATTGGTAACTTTTTTATTTGAAGAGATACGAAGTTGGTTAAATTAGCAAAATTGTGCCATTTTATATTAGAAAATTGGTCATGTAGACAAAATAAAAATTGTGTCAGCGGTTCTCAAAATTTGGGACAGAATATATATTTTTTAAATGGAACTATATTTTTTTTATTATCTTATTAGAAAGAGTATTTTTTTCTCTTTTCAATAAGGTAATGTTGTTTATGTACAATTTTTTCAAATAAACGAGTTATTTACGTTTAAAGATAAAAATTATCTTTTATTTGTTTAGGTCAAGTAAACTATGGAAACAATTGTCTTTTATAAAATTATTATTTTATTAATTTATTTTACAGTAATAACAAAACAAAGAAAATATTCAAATTGAAAGCCATTATTTCTTTCGCACATTTAAACTCTTTTGGAAAGAGAGCCGACCGTTCTACGTAACTGGTGTCTAGATATAACTTTCCATATAGCACGATTATATCTAACTTTTCTTCATTTGTAAAGTAATTAAACATTATTAAACACAGAGAACTTTACGGGAGAAATTATTAAACGTCAAACAAACAAAGAATTAATTGTTTCCATGGCTTACTTGATTAAAAACCTAATAAAATAGTTTTATCTTTAAACGTAAATAACTCGTTTATTTGAAAAAATTGTACATAAACAACATTACCTTATTGGAAAGAGAAAAAAATACTCTTTCCAATAAGATAATAAAAAATATATGGTTCCATTTAAAAAATATACATATTGTCCCAAATTTTGAGAACCGCTGACATAAATTTTATTTTGTCTACATGACGAATTTTCTAATATAAAATGGCACAATTTTGCTCATTTAACCAACCTCGTACCTCTTCAAATAAAAAAGTTACCAATAGTGAGCAAGCTTATTGAGACACCCTGTATATATATATTCGTATCAGAAACATTAAATTAAATACAGTTAAAAAAATTATATATGTTTATATTATTTTTGACCAAAACTTAGCCACAAGTAGCGCATTTTCTGAGGCCTGATGTAAATCATCTTCTGTACATCTAGATGGGCACAGTGGACACTGAAGCATGTGTAAACTTAATACTTGCTGCATTGAAACAAATACACATAAATGAGATATAAATCGTTGGAAAGCGAAAAAAAATCCTCTTTTCAATGGTGTAACTTTCCACAATGGCATACATATGAAAATTATAACTCGACAGAGCTTAAAAAAATGGCGTAAAGAAGTGCAAACTAAAATTCCATAATATTTTATACGAGTATTTAGAAATTATTTGCAAAAATAAAATCTGCAATATTTATACTTTCGTCAATATTTAGTGACCCACATTTTTTTACAATAAACAAAACACCACTAAAATGGCTTCCTAATGGCACAAATTTTGTCTACTTAACTTACTTCGTATATCTCTTAGAATTCTTCGTATCCCCATGTTGGACACATTATCCTGAACAGCATGTTTATTTTAATATATCAATCAAGGAGATTCTAAATAAACGAAGAAAGAATTTGTGAAAAAGACATAGACCTCGCAAGGATTTGAATCACGGACCTTCACTTATCTAGTGAGACTCTCTAACCAGCCACAAGGTCTGTCCCCATTGAAGTTAATGTATTTTTCACAAGTCTTTTTACAAATTTCTTAGACGAGTACACTCTTCAAATCAGAGTAGATGCTACTCAGCGCGAACATTGCGCTATAAACTTATATTATTGTGATATTGTGAATATGTAGAAATGGGCTAATCGGATCAAGACTTTAAATAAATTTTGCGCTACCAGTATAAACTTATATTATTGTGAACTTTTAAGTTTGTAGATAGGATCGCAATTAATTATTATCATTTAATAAATCAACATTTTGAATTTTATAAACGTCAAATATGTTTGGCATTTGTCTTTTAGGGCGAGTTTCTTTATTTAGCAACAATTAATGCGCTGAATTCCATCAGCAATTGAAAATGACGTCACGATGAATAGCTGATGGATCCGATGGATAGCCGCTGAGATCGAATAAAGAAACGGGTTGCTGAAAATTGCAATGAATCTCTTTAAATATCAACTGACAGTTAACCACCACACCAGTTGACAGATATGGAAAGTTTTATAGTTAAAAGGACCGTCGCTGTATTGCAATCGATGAAGAATCTGATAGCAGTAGTGATATGAAATTCATAATTATAGTAAAAATTATCTACATCTATAACCATCTACTTCCCGTTGTGAACCAGATATGTTTTTTTTATTTTATTTTAATTATGCATTTTTTCTTTCAATCTTACACTCGCAACCATGAAACAAACGCAAATGTCAAAAATATAACCTAAAAACATTTCGTTAGACCCCCCACTACCGATCCATAGAAATCGTAAAATCTATCGGTAGTCAAAGCCGATGCATGCGATGAATTTACGATGGATAGTGCGCGGTAATTAGAAACGGTTAGATGAATTTCATCTGCAATTCAGCAGTGAATAAAGAAACGGTGTGATGAATTTACGATTCATGCGCATTAATGCGCACTACTCATCGGTGAATAAAGAAACTCGCCAAAGAATTGAAGTTTTAATTTAATACTACAAACGAACATAGAGACCTACTTTTAATATCGGTTATCAGGAAAACATGAATGTATATACCTACCTATGCTTTTTATTTAGAACCAGTCATGAATAATTTCAAATTAATTTACGTATAAATTGATGAACAGGATGTACTTAACCTGAGTATTCATTGATATGACAGGTTCGTTATTAATCATTCTTATTAAAGCAAGACAAACTTTCTACTATGATACCTATATTGATAATCATATAAACACTTTTGAATCTCTAAACTTTTCATTCTGTTAGTAGCTCAAACCTTTCATTTCTAATTTAGTCTGGAATACTTTGATTTACATTTATATTAAAGGATAACATAACAAGATATAATAAAGAATATTTAAAGACAAAGACAGAACTTTCCCATTAAACGTTGTTGCTTTTATTATCCTTGACATATTGTAAACATTTTAATAGAAAATAATAAAGATAAATATTTCATATTAATGTGGCTCAAAACGTTGGTTACGCAAAGTGTATAAAATTAGTAATGATTGACATTATAAAGACGAGAGGATCTTAAATTTATAACTTCATCTATCCTTGACATATCGTATTTCAGAAAAACAACAATAACTTAAAGCGACATATTACAAAAGAAATTAGACGTGACTTGTATAATTTATAGCCAAAACATAAATTTTAATATTTACAATCTAATTTTTTTACAATGTTGTAACTGCACTTTTACTTAGAGGAGTGTTTTTCGTCAATAACATTTTCTTTATTTTAACCTAATTTTTTTCAGTACGCTAACTTTCATGAAAATACTGTAATTGCACTCAAAATTTGACGTATACACGGATATCAAAAAACGCGGCCCGCATGAGAATATCGAAAACTAAAAAATACGAAGCCGATCAAACTAGACAAAAGTTGCTCAGTTAGGAGACCGTTTTAATATTGTACCATTATTTGAAGAAAATGCATAGGTCATTATAAATAAGCGAAAATGTAAATTTGGCAGTTCTCAATTTTGCTAATAACTTGCAAGTGTGAAATAATACTAGGTTTGCGTTTGCACCTTTTTGAAGCAAGTTTTTATGTTCTTTCGAATAGCAATACTCAATTTTTTTTATCATTGTTAAATTAGGCTAAAATGTCAATGTTATAATTTTTATATGAACATCAAATTGAAAAGTTATAGTATTGAAAAGAGAATTTTCTTTAGCTTTCCAATAATATATTCGTACGACTCGTCTATGCTCATTTGTTTCAAAGAGCAAAAATACAACTATTATTAAATTTTTAGGTTAAAAATAATCGCTTGTTGGTGACTAGACCATTGCGTTTATTTTGCTTTTTCGCGAATTCTAACGAAAAATTTAATATTCTTTAGTGTTTGTAAAATGGCGAAGACACGCGGTGTTCCGCCAATTTGAACGAACGACAACAAAAAGCTATTGTAGAGAGCCGGAACTAAGGATGGACGCATAAGGAGTTCGCACAGAAGTTTAGCATCTCCAAAACAACGGTGACTAAATGTACAGTAAGAAGAAAAAAGTTGTTGGCCCGCGTAACTCTTCGTTTCTCGTCGTATCCTTCGAATCAACATACGTTTTACAACCCCTACTTATTTTGCGAAAAAAATATCGACACTTTGATTAGCATAATCCATCCATTTCTCTATTAATTATCGACATAGTGAAAAAACTAAATTCAACAATGGCCAATTAGAGATATCCATTGTTATTACTCCTACTATTATTATTAAATTTTTCCACTCACTTTTGTGTTTAAAAACCACAGAAAATTTAACAAAAAGAAAATATAACCAACACAAACTCATTTCATATTACAGCCCATGTATTTATATCAACCTAGAAAATTAAATCCCAAAAATCTGACGTTATTGTTCGGGATTTTCTCAATCTCGAAAGCCTCCAAATGAAATCAGTCTCCTACCTAGACGAGCACTTTTAGCTTTCGTTATAGAAATGCACAATAAATAAGCTTTAAATGAGAAAAACGTAACAGGAAAACATAAGTTTTTAGTCCACCGAATGAAACTTTTAATTTATAATTATGTAAAATGAATACAGAAGTTAGCTCTTTAATTAAATCAAGCAACAGTGTTTCTATCTTCAGAATAAAATGTGAGCGAATGTTTTACCAATTTAAATTGGCATTAAAGTTTGTTTGTAAATATTTTCCTGGCAGTTATTTTATTGACATTTTACATAACTATATGAAAAGTAACTAAATTCATGGAAAATAATTATTTACCCGTTTTCTAGGTATTAGCTAGGGCATTACTCTATTTTGACATTGAAAATAAATACATAAATTAAAAATTATAATATTCTTTTACAATTATTATTATTTTTAGCATAATAAAACGCTGGTATATGGTGTTCAACAGGGAAGATAGTAATATTACTTTAATGAAAACTATATTTAGTAATTTTAGACAGGCAAAATGTCATAAAATTTGTTTGAGTTTTATTTCAGTACCATGGCTAACACTATAAAAAAGTAACTTTTATAAAATTTTAAATTCAACTTCTTCGGTTTAGATGCAGAATTTAATTCTCTACAACATTAATTTGAAGCTTCTTTGTCTAAAATTAATAGGTCATTTTTGCGCAAAGAAAAACTGATTTCCCCTGTGGTCCGGTTTTCGTGTTACATCCGGTATGTAGGCCTTCTTATAAAAATAGTTTACATGTGGGTCTTATTATTACTAAATATACAAGATCGCAAAATCAGTTTGTATTTTTTCAAAGAAAAGGTCATTGAAATATGGAATCTATCACGTTGGTTAAACGTTAAATTATGGTGGTAACTTCATTTTTATTTTGTCTGTCCTGGATACCACTTAATATGGAAACACTGATGACTGATGACTAATATTACAAAATAGATGTCCTGAATATGTATGTTCATTGTATTCGTGTAAATTGATTCCATTACCGAATTAAAAAAAGAAATTACAAAATGTCACAATAATGAAATCAGAGTTACATTAACATGGATGTTATGTTATTACGATACATTACAAAACTAGAGTGAACAATGATTATAATCGAATGTCAAACTGAATGTCGCAACCTTTTGTAGTATTGATTGTGAGCTTCATTTTTATGTTCGACGTACGTGCCCAATTATGAAATACATGTTCCTACAGAGTCGATATTAACAACTTCGTTGTGTCGAATTTAATGGACATTATGATTTGTCGCCCGTGACAGGTGGTCTCGCCTTTATGCAGTCTCTATCTTTACTTTCAAAGGAGTTACGCAATTACAGCAATACACTTGCTTTGCTATAATGTTCTGATTTGTTGAAACCTGAATTGTGTAATTACCCAAAAGGAATTGAAATACAAGTATGTGCTATGGTAAATAAACACGGTTCGTGAAACAAATTAAACTTAAGTAGCCCCTAGATGTTCAATATATTGTGCAGCAAAATTGTCCCATAAAGCGGCTCCTTCCTAGATGTTCAATAATGTTGCTGTTCTCCCTAGAAAGTTCAGGAAATTGAATCGTGCAATGCCAATAATTCATTTGATTTGTACCTCCTGTCACTTATCGGTACCTTAATGAAAACCTCTTCATATTTGTTCTCAAATTTGATATTCTGGTGTCGTTTACCAACTCATCGACTGTGCAAATCTTACATTTCCATCATTACTTAATTTTGTGTTATAAAATAAAAAACTACGTATCTACTATAGGTGTCATTTTTATCATGAAAACCTCGGAACACCATTCGTCCTTGCTCCTTGCTATTTAGAGTGTTTTAATATATCCTTTTTCAGTCAATTACATAGGGACTTGTAATGTTTTTCTAAGATCTAAGTGAACTACAATATGTCGCATCGATCTTGTATACAATCCGAAACAATTTGACAGACATTACATACAAACAATAAAGTTCATTCCGAAACGCACATTTCCGCAGTCTAAACTACTCTGAGTCATATTGTAAATGCAAATTCCCTCTGGAATGTGTTTTGTAGGCGAAATATAACGTTTCAGTTTAAAATGTTTCATTGTAATTTAAATAAAGTACGTTATTTGAGAAATTACCAAAATAGTTACGAGGTTTTTTCACGAAGGTAACGCTTTGTGTCTCTGATTAAAAAAAATCGATGGTTAGTTTTTACTAAATAAACACGCTTTGGGGTTGGGTCCCTCGAATACAATTTTACTATCTTTACGATCGTATTTGTATGTGTGCGTGTGTGCATGTGTCTGTGTATGTGTATGTATGTGCGTGTATGTGTGTGAGTGTGTGTGTGTGTGTGTGTGTGTGTGTGTGTGATTAAACAGTTCTCAAATTTACAATTTTTCTAATGTCAAATAAACGTGAAGATTAGTTATTTATCTATCTATATGAAGAACTTATTATTACATTTTGGTTTTATAGGAAGTCAACCAAAAGTGACACTTTACTTGCAGCTTTTTTCTATGGGCACAGGCAAGCTTCGTTCTACGTGAAAAGTTCCTGTCGAGATTTCGGTTTTCGGTCTGCATTTTCACGCTGACCCAATTAGGCTTAGACTTGGAAGCGATGATAGAGATTTTTGAAATGAGATGACAAAGACATTCACAAACATAGATACCCTACCACGATTCGAATCCAGGACGTTCGATTGGTACTTCATTATTATTAAATTTATTGTTATTAAAACAACAAAATGAAACTTACTTTATTAGACCAGGAAATAATAAGTTGTTTCTCCACAACAAGAAAATACCAAACTATGTTCAGTAAAAGTTATAAAAATTACAAAAATTACGATTAGAAACAAAAAGTTCTTAAATTCATCTTCGTATATTTCCAACAAAACATTAACCACAATGGTAACCATCTTAAATTTCATTTGGATAATCCATCAGCACAAATACATTATGCAAAAAATATGTTATGTACAGTAACAGCCAAGATTCAGTTCTACAATCTTCATATACAAATTCGCAAAAACACATACACATAAGTACGTTTGTTGTCATGTTCGTAAAAAGAATGTGTAAACGTAAATGAATGTACATATTTTTGCGCACAAGAATTTATGATTATGAATCTGTAAATCTTACTTGCCCTGAAGCAGGGACTCGTATAAGTGTAGTATACAGAAACATCGGTTTTGTAAGAATAAATGTATGTCTAAGATTTCGAGGAATTTGTAACAGCAGCTAATCTACACCAACAGTCGAGAAATTTACGTCTAAATTACAATTACATAAAAATTCTTAAATTCATCCTCGTATAACTCTAGCAAATATTTATGTTCAGTTGCCTCGCTAATAGTTTATTTGACATGCGCCCCAATTCTGTAAGAAATTTGTTAATACTTAACAACATTGCTATAGCAAATAACCAATAATAATAGCGAACACTCAATAAAAAATGAAAATGACAGTCTTTACATTTGTTTCTATTGGTCATAATTTTTAGCAACGTTGCTAATACTTAACAAATACCTTAGAGAATTGTGGTGAATATCTTATCGAAAGTATCAAATAATTGATTGAATATTATTGTCAGTATTTTGATTTGCAGTATTTTGTTTATTTTAAATTAAAACTTATATAGTAAGTGGTGCAACTGGACATAAGAAATTAATAAAACCTACACCGAAAGGTATAAAGGGTTTAAAGATTATGATTACGAAAACAAAAATTCTTAAAGATATCGTCGTACTTAAACCACCAACACTACATTAAGAAATGAATACAAAACAATACTTATTTACACTTTCATGTCATACTACTATTATGACTATGTTAAATCCGAGGTTAGATCATTACAACTCTTCATTTGATAATAAAATTAAAAATTGCTCCTAACCTTAAAATTAAGTGAAAATAAAAACTGTACATGTACGTATTTCCACTAAGTAAATTTTGCCTAAAACCGTAAATTGTATTAAGAGGGTAAAGTGAAATTAGGATTACTAAACATGTCAAGCATGGCGAAGATTCTACAGCCCTTTTCTCAGAGAGTGATTATGATTACTAGTAAACCATCCCAGCGGTCTTAACAAATTTAATAAGGTTTCGTGTAAAATTTTACTATTGAAAATGAGAACACTGTTATAAAAATGGTCATATAGTTTTATTTTCACACAATTTTAAAGTAATGGATAATTTTTAATTTTCTTATCAATTATATTAGGCTCCAAATTTTCATCTACTTATAAATTAATAGATATTTAGCCTAAATTATTTATTAGGTGACTAAATTTATAAGTAACTTCAACTAGAGACGTTAATAAAAAAAATAAATAAATAAACGTATGTATTGGTAAATTACTTACCTAATAATAATTCGAATATAGTCGGGAGAGAAATACAAGATTTTTCCGAAGTTGTAATTGACCAGGAGGTGAAAAACGTTATTTTACATGTATAAATGATTTTAAAATTTTATTGTAGCACATTTTGTAGCACAAAACAGATACTTGTTGACAATCATTACATATGACAGCAGATATTGTTGACAGTTTATTGAAAATTACTTTTAATAATTGTAATTTAGTTCAGTTACCCCCGAAAAGCGAGAATTATATGATAAAGCATTAAATTTTATTACTGGTAATAATGTGCAGTTCCCGCATTTCGTCTCTAGAGGCAAAATAGTGTACTTCTCTTTCAATTTTGATACAAATTTTTATCTTTGATCATGGAAAGGTATTATGCAGTAGCTAAATAAATTTATTAGAAACTTTATTAGGAGGTGGAAATCACGGCGCTACGGCTTCATAATATTCATTAATAACTTTTCATTTACTGAATAAAAATAATCCTTAATTTATTTTTCTTTTGTTTTAGAACTCCTTAACAGGAATAAATCCCAATTATACGGTATAGGTTCACAACTACAAACATTCATGCCTTAGTTTAGTGGAATTCGAACCCAGGACTTTAATCATACTCATGACTAAGAGCCGTTGCTCTAACCACTGAGCTAATAATGTACAGGATGGAACAAATTCGAGTTCCTTATATGAAAAACTTTCTTATTATGCACATGGATGCTACAGAAAATTGATGTAGGTATTTATGGTCCAACTTTTAGAGACAACCACAGGAATCGTCTTTTATTTTCGAGCTACAGACTAAAACTTGTTTTCGCTTATTTTGAAAAGTACCTCATATCTCGCTTATTATGAGAGATAAAGAAAAAATGTTTAGAGACTTTACATGGAATAACGTGGTGTAATTAGATTTTTTCATAACTTAATATCACAAACATAACCCTAAAAAAAATAAATCAAGTTTTATCCATGTTTAAAAAAAAGAATGTAGACTTGTTATACATCATTAAAAATCTTAACAAGAAAAAATATCAGATGTGGACACCACATGACTTCCTTGTACGCCTGTTACTTTGACATTGACATTAAATTCTTTATAATTTTCTTATTTTTTGTCCTAATTCATAGCAAACTTAATTACAGAAACCAAAAGGTACATAATTTTTAAAATTACATATCTCGCTTATACAAAGAGCTAATTTAATCACACTTGATGTTTTCGACGCAGAATTCAATTCTCTAAAACTTTTATTTGAAGAATTTATTATTAAAATCAAAATAACACCATTTCTTTCAAGAAAAACTGATAACAGCTTCAAGTAAAGTATCACTTCCGGTTAGACTATTTTAACCAAAATCTATTATGTTATTCCCATTGATATAGAATTATTATATAACAAATTTGAAAAGTTTTGGATTATACTTTAATATATTTTTCATTAAAATCTATTATACGCTTCAAGTAAAGTATCACTTCCAAATAGACCATTTTAACTAAAATTTATTATGTTATTCCCATTGATATAAAAGTATTATATACCAAATTTGAAAAGTTTTGAATTATATTTTAATATAGTTTTTCATTAAAATCTATTATAGGCTTCAAGTAAAGTACCACTTCCGAAAGATATGTAATGACCAAAAAGGAAGGTGCACAACTAGATGTTATAGCAGTCCTAAATACAAAATTTTAACTTTCTACGGCTTCCCGTTTTTTAGTTATGCGAGATACGTACGAACGTACAAACGTCACGCCGAAATTAGTCAAAATGGATTCAGGGATAGTTAAAATGGATATTTCCGTTGAAATCTGGAAACCGAAATTTTTCGCGATTACAATACTTCCATTACTTCGTACAAGGAAGTAAAAATGAGACTATTTTCAACATATATTCCAATTTAAAAAATATTATGTTCGTGTGATATCTCGAGTTTTATTAAGTTTTGAAAATATCTAATTACACCACGTTATTCTACATAAAAAACAGTATAAAAAGTATCTAAACATATTTTCTTTATCTCTCATCATAAAACTAAGCGAGAAAAGTTGGCCCATAACGACCTATATTAATTTTTTGTAGCGTGCATAATAAGAAAGTTTTTCATATAAGGAACTCGAATTTATTCCTCCCTGTACAGAGCGGTAAAAGTATTTTACTGTAAAACAATCTTCATTGAATTATGTAATGCAACCTATCAAATCCAGAATACAGTAAAATGTATTAAAATATAAAAATTCATGTAATATCTACTAAAATAAACAAACTAAGAATACTTTGTTTTCAAATATAAATTTCCATGTTTTTCGTCATTAAGGAAACCGTTTTCGTGCAACAGACGTGAATTTTCACGACGAAATTCCTTGACTTCTATCAGAATTGTAGGTCGTAGGTTAAATGTCAAGGCTAATGTAATTCTTCATAAATATCTAAATGGAAGTCCTACTGCTTAATTTAATTGACAACTTTAATATAACGTGACGTTAAGTAAACATTAAGCAAATCACAAATGGAAATAAGTTGTCTCATAATAAATGCCTTGATTATTATTCCATTTGAAGTCAGAAGTGATTTTAAATTCAAAATTACGTAAATGTCTAGAAGGTTCTCTCACGTAGTACGTTAGGAAATATGACTCGGTGCAAATAACTAGCAAACTGAAATAATTATGAATATTTGATGTTAATTTGATGATAATAGTTGTTTCAATGAAAACAACTTCTCAGTGATATTAATTTTACCAAATTAATATTTATTTCCGATTTCACATTCAAATATGAAATTTATGATAATTTATTGTAGCATTACGAATGTAGCATATATAATTTAAATACCATGTCAATACACACTACAGAACCGGCCGATATTACTGAAAAGTTTCTAAAATTATGAATCTGGGAATATTTTAAATTTCTAATAAAGGTGGATTTATGCAACTTATTGTTTATTTTACCATTTCTTTTCTTTTTCGCTTTTACTTTTACTTTAAGTTTGGTACTTTATGCAGCTACTTTAAAGACTTGAGTAGACATGCGCAGATGTGATTTTTCTGGCATATCAGTTGACATAAATGTTGATATAACCTATAAAAATGGACACAAATGTAATAATTTGTGCATCTGCTATAGTACTTGTAGCTTTACCCATTTTCTACTTTTTGCAATCTTACCTACACAAAAATAAATAAATTCAGGATACGCTGACGTTTAACGTGAAGTGGTGCACATGCGCAGTTGTGAAATTCTTTTACTTTAACAGTCTAAAGTTGGTCAACTTTAGTTCTTAAAGTAAAATTAAAAGTGTGCACATAAAGTAGTACATTTATTAACACACCTTTAACTTTTGTAAAGTAAAATAAAAAGAAAAGGTAAAATAAAAAGTAGGCTGCACATATCCATCTTAAGTAGGTATGTATTTTACTTACATTGTGACATAAGCATGATGTTCCTTGTTGGTTATTTGTTAATAAATAAAAATTTGCAGAAAATGTTTGACACTGTTGGTATTCATCCTAAAAAAAGTTCATTTTAAATAAATAAATATATCATGGCATATTACCCATTTCTGGGTGTGTCAATCTTCTTTGTCACTGATATCGGTAATGATAATGATATAGTTGTACCGTCCGGGTGTTTACCAGGCGTCACCGCACGGACACTCATTGCTGACATGGAGAGTGCACGACAGGAGTCACTTTTGTGCCATTTAAAATTCGAAATATTTTGCATCGGTCGGGATCGAACCCGGTTCCCAGGTTCGCGACTTGACACCCAGGCATGCGGCCATGAGACTCCATTTTTTTGTTAATAAACTAATTCCAATCACATATCAGTCAATATTTCTCATAAACATAATAATTAAAACTTATTCAGAATTAAAATATACAAAATATGAAATCAAAATAAATCGCAATTTTATTTATTAAAAACAGACTTCAACTACCACTACTACCAGAAGACACAAAGGGTAGTATTAATAAAAATAAGTAAATGCTTATACTGACAGTTTTATAAGTAAGAACTTATATCCGTATTAATAAAGTTTCAGTAGAGACTGATCCTATAAGAAAATACTTATTTGGCAAAAGTATGTACTTATACTTGTAATCAAAATAAGTAATTACTTAAAACTGTTTTAATAAAATGGAGTTCATTCTTATAGAATAAAAAAATTATATTGATTTAAAAAATATGATCTACGCCGTACGAATCTGTAAATGTTATAAAATTCGTAGGAAAAATCACAGTAAACAAGATTTTGTCAAATTGTATCGCAATACTCCCTCCCGAAACACACTTTCGGCTATCAGAACATTTTCTTGGCGTTATCAATAAATCCAGGGATGGTGCTCTGTGTTCGTTTATTAAATGAAAATATTTTTAAGATAAGTTTGCCGACTTTGGTAACATTAAAAAAAGCCGAAAAGTTGTATTACATAGCATCTAGTTTTCATGTTGGTCTTGGTAAAGATAATACTTCTTTCATTAATATTTTTGTCCATGACGCTGCTTTCAAAACTAAACATTTTTAAAATTTCAAAAACTTATGTATATAGAACTGAATTTCAGATTAGTTTGTTAATTTTCAACAACTTTAAACCCGTATGGCACAATATGTAATTTTGCTCAGAAGTATGGACATAATTATATACTGATTTTTATACACGGTCGCATACAGAAATTTTTATCAGGACTTTTTCCTGTCCATAAAATTATTAAACAATGGTAGTGAGCAAGTATTAATGCTCATATAATATTATCAAGAACATCCATATATTTATAGCCAGAATTATGTGCACAGTGTCATACTTCTGTATACATAAAATTCTGTTCATAAATTTGTTTGTAAAAAATTCTCGTCAGAATTCTGTCCAAAATTGTAGATCGTGGCAAACGAACTTTAAATAAATATAAGAATGAACTGTCAACAAATGTCAAAATTTTATTTTTTTACAAACACACGGCTTACTATTGTATTTCATACGTAAGTACATACTTATAAGTAAGTATTTACTTTAAGTATCAGCATTATTAATACGAAAATAAGTATTTACTTGCAATTCTTGCTGATACTGATAAGTAAATGCTAGTACTTATAAGTACGTACTTATAAGTATTTACTTATTTTTATTAATACCACCCAAAATATAATCAAAATTACAAAACAAAACTACCTACTAGGTAAATACGCAAACGCATTCCAATCCTTAAAACAAAGACAACACTACAATATCATCGTACAACTTCATCAAAGTTCATATTCCATCCACATCTATATCTGCGACTTGACATTCACCTCAGGTTGTCTGGCCGGCTCGCTCGCTCCTTCGTCTTCCGGGAGCGGCCGCGAGTTTATTGATCGCGTTGGCGGCGTCGATGTTGGCCGAGGTGTCTCTCCACCTCCCCGTCTACCCCGCGAGCCGGAACAAGGTCGTGGAGCTGCGGAGAAATGTAGGGAAGTGTTGGCTGGTTTGGTTTGGTTGGAGAGAACGGAGAAGGCGATGTTGCGAAATAGACTTTAAATGGGTTTAAGTTTGATACTGCGTTTTGAGTTTGGCATGGGATTCAATTGGAAGAATATAACAAAACATTTAAAATTTACTCCATATTTATTAAAATATTATGTTAGCGTTGCTAAGAGTTTGCACCATATTGATGATATTTTGTTGATTTATAGTCGAAGAATCTAAATATAAAATGAATATAACGATATATCATGCATATATCCTCAAAAAAATTAAAAGAGAAATTTTGTCATCAAAGATAATAATGGAGGGTATAATTTCAAAGAAGCATACACTTAACTTGATATATGTACCTATAAAATCCAATAAAAGGGTTGAAGGATCAATCGTTGAATTGTTTCAAGGTGGTACAAGAAGGCATAAATGGTCCACGTGTAATTTAAAATTATTTATTACGGACGTTTCAGGATTAGGGCAAGCCCATCTTCAGCTATTAAATATAAACGTTTGACAAAATCGGATTACAATGGATTATGAAAAAATCTTACCTACCGTTGAAATATACAGTATTATTTAAAATTTATAACAAAATTTTGTTAAAGTTGTATTAGTCACGATCTATATCAACTAAGTCAATAACAATTTTGCAATGCTGTATTTAAAATTGTTATTGACTTCGTTCATATAGATCATCGTGACTAATACAAGAATGAAATTTTGTTATAAATTTTAAATACGAGGGGAGTTTTTTATGTTATCTACCTAGCTATGAAAACAATTTGCTATCACGACAATTTTCTTATGTCAAGTTGCTGTGACATTTTCATGTCTACAAAGACACAATTAAGAACTTGAAAGAGGCTATACGCGAAAAAAAGACCCCACAATTCTGATCAGAAAATGCTGCTTCTGCACAACAACTGCAGGGTATATAAAGCACGAATTGTTCAAGCAGTAGTCAATGAATGCGGCTTTGACGAATTGCAGCGTCCACCTTACAGTCCTGACCACGTCCGACTATTATTTCTTTCCAAAACTCAAAACACATTTGAGAGAGAGTCGCTTTTTATCGAATGATGACTTGGAAAACGCAGTGGAGTCGTATTTTACAGAATTACCAAAAGATTTTTTTTTGCAGGCGTAGCTTTATTAGAAAAACGTTGGAATAAGTGTGTTAGTGTTAACGGTTCTTACGTAGAAAAATGAAATTTTATTTGTTCTCTAACTCGTTGTTTTCATAGCTAGGTAGATAACATAATAAACTCCCCTCGTAATACTGTATATTTCAACGATAGGTAAGATTTTTACATAATTCATTGTAATTCGATTTTGTCAAACGTTAATATTTAATAGCTGAAGATGGGCTTGCCTAAGCCCGAAACGTCCGTAATAAATAATTTTAAATTACATGTGGACCATTTATGCCTTATTTTATCACCTTGAAACTACAAAATCCAATACTTTTAACGCAGTGCAAATATGAAGGGTTTTTAAAAAATTCTGGCCCAGTGAGTTTTATTGGGCTTTTTTGGATTTTACGAGGGGTTTTATTAGGTAATATTGAAGTTTTCAAGTGGAGTGCCTGGTCGAGAATCTGGGGAACCGGGTTCGATCCTGATTGACTCCAAAAGAAATATTTCGAATTTTAAATGGCGCAAAAGTTATCCTTCTCCACGCCGGAAAAAAGTGCTTGTAACGTGACGCTTGATGGACGCCCGCACATATTAACTTGTACGATTAATTTTATTGTATTAATATAGGCTTATATATTTACAGGTTTTAATATTCTTTGTTTATTCAGTTATCAGTTCATTTTTAATAAATTGGGATTACTTTACATTAATTGGGGTTTTTTATATAGGGTTATATACGTGGGTTTTTTAAATTTGAGAAAATTGCACCAGTCTGCTATAAAATAGAATAGGTACAGAAATCTTTGTATTCTATCTCAATATTACGATGTAAAACTTCAATACTGTTTGTACTGTAACTGTTTTATTTGCCCGTATATACAGAAAATGATTAAGAAATGAGGGTTGTTTAACGATAAATTCAAACTATGCACTTATTGTATTGATTTTATGCGTTGAAAATTTGTACTACACTATGTTAAAGTTAGATGAAGAATGTACAAAGATGGAGAGTGAATGAAGGCTCGTGTTGCATAAAACATTGTTTTACACAAAAAAAAAACTACCTACTATGTTTTATGTTGTCTGCGACTTCATAGAACATTTCCATTTTATCTCTTGTAACATTCTTTGTCGAACAAATTGTCTGTGAAACATAAGATTAAATGAAAATCTTCGTCGAATACATATAAGGCAAGGAACAATAAAGGTTTTTGTACGTAAAACATATGTTTGCAATCTGGTAATAATATTAAAGTTATGTGAAGTTACAAACATAAAAGTGAATAGAAATTAAAATCCATTTACATATCAGTTCCAAGATTTTGAATATAATTAAAATATTATTTTGTTCAAAAATTAAAATTTGTTTAAATATGTCCAAGAAATTGAATAATTAAATTTGTGTATTTTGTCACAAAGCCTATTCTCGCCGTCAAATGATTATGGACTGATGTTCAACTTTTATCCCTTTCCGCACTCTGTCCCTTGTCCAGCGATGTTGCCGCTTGTAACTTGACATTACCAGAAATCAACGCAAATGTCATATAATATATTTAAAACTAATTAAAATTTTTAATACATCGTAAATGAAGAAAATATTATAACAAATAAGTAAGGTAGGACAGTAATACGTAATAAAAATTTAAATCTGAAAATTGTCCCTGTAGAAAATTTATAATTATATTTTGACCACAGTTTCCACACATCAAGCTAAGGTCGCGTTTGCTTTTAAATAAGATAACCGGTGAAATCTAAATAAAAGGTAAGAATAATTGATTATTAGGCGAACAGTAGATCTGCCAACAGAACATGCAGTCAAACCCAAAGTTTTCTTGTTATTTAATAAATTATAATTTTCTGAAAAAAATGTGTACATTGGCAATAATTGTTTTTGCCTGCCCATTTAAATCTTGTTTTCCTAAACGTTTTTTTTTTTTTTATAAGAACCAGGACTATTTAATTCATGAGTTTCACTCATTTTCTTTTCAAAAGTCCAAATATAATGCAATTTATAGGATTGGGAATAAAAAGCGCCGACAAGTACTAACGAAAATGTCAGAATATAAAATGACATTGACAGATTACAGATATTTGTACAGGTAGACACTTAAAAACTTTGGCATCAATGTAGAAATCTCCAGTCCATAATTATTTGACGGCAAGAATAACTACACAACATTTATAATGAAACAATATTATGAGTATACTTGATTTTGAAAACAATTAAGTTTCCCCATGTATGGGTGAATTGAAAAACCAGTGGGCTTTGATTCTCTGTTACAGAATAATATTCCGTAACAGTGTAACAAAATGTTCGTATTCCGTAATTGTTTTCAGATACAGAATGTGTGACTTCCATAGTAGAGTTAGAGAACAGTACATTCTACAACTATAAAGAATGAAATAGATAATTTCCGCTCGACCGAAAAGTTTGTAAGCCGAGCCGTAGGCGAGGTCTACGGGTTCTCGAGTGGCGGAAATACTATTCCCTGCGAGTTTTAAACTATACTTTCCCTAACATTGTTTAAAACAATATTTTCCTCATCTCTTGACATTTTTGCTAAAAATAATAACATATTATTGATATGTTACAAAATCAATAATTTGTTATTTAACTTGCCCTGTAAAAAACTTCAAAAAAACGTAAAACGAGGCATATTAATTAGTTTTTGTAAATATTTCTTTTATAATTTGACAGTTGGACAGTTGAGGTGATAAAATGAAATAAACGATGCGCCAAGCAAAGCCAATATGAATTTGAAAACAATTGCATTTTCCCATGTATTTTCAATGGGTGAATTGACTTCCTGACACAGAATATTATTTTGTAACAGAATGTGCTCATCCGGTAACAGTTTTCAGTTACAGCACAGACTAGACATTTATACAGAAGCGACATTCCTTCTTGGTACCATTGTTGTTGCGATTTGACGTTTACGACCTTAAACTTTAAATTTGTTGGCAAATTTACGCGCGAAATTTAAATTGTATGTTAAATGATGAAAGAAAAATTAGAACATAAAAGTACTAAAATTTCAATTTTATGAACGAATAAAAAAGAAATCAGATAAAATAAACACATAATTATATTTTACTAAACAAATACCTGAATTTGATAAACTCATTACAATGCAGAATTTTCTTTATCTTTGATGTGTGAAACACAAACGTCGGACTCGATGAATATGTCCCATATCCTTCTCCATCAAATCTTCTCTTCCACAGGCCTTGAGCCACAATTTATACCTATATTTTATTTAAATGAATATACATTTTACACGATATGGTAGTCGTTTAGTATAGCTTTCATTTCTGAATCTTTCAAACAAAACTACGTTTCCATTTCTCCATTTTTTAAATCTACTTTTATAGTCTTTATATAAACAAACAAGTCCTCCCGATTCTATTTTTTTCGTTTGTTCCATTTTATTAGAAACTAACACCAAACACCACTTCTAAAATTCACAGACACTTCACAAAACGACATAATGTCAAAAGCGAGAAGACATGTTTGTTTTGCTTGCATTAGCCATAACCCTAAAATACATGGGCGTGGCAAGCTGAGACAGTAGCTCCTCCAGAATGTGCGAAATATAATGACTTTCTTTTTGATAACTATTTTTCCTATCATTTGTCGAACATATAACATATTTGTTATTATTAGAAATCAATATACTTTTATTATTAACCCCTAACAGAAAATTTTCTAGTCGAATTAATGAAAAGAGCAAATAAGAATCGTTAGATACGGAGATATGCCAAAACAATCCGATTTTATCCGATTGGCATACTCTTTCTTTCTCTAATTTAATTTCTCTCTCTGACTGTCGTATAAATGTTTATTCTGTGGTTATAGAATGTGTGTTTTCATAGTAGTAATTCTAATTTTTATTTGTAAAGATTCTTCTTCATTTTAATTAAAATCCGTATTAAGAAATTCAAGAAATCTTGACTCAACACAACAAATTTTTAACAATATATGACTATGGCTATAAGATTTTTAACTTGTAATTCCAGACTAAAGAAGAATAATTGTTTGTTGAAAACAAGATGTCTCATTTTGATGGAACATTAATCTGGCGATAAATAGAATCACGAAAAATATAAAGTTTTATTATACTTCATATACAATCAGTATCTTCATTAAAAATTTTCATTTAAATTCTTATAAAGACTCCCATTACATTCCGAGCTAAGTTGTCTTGAAAAATCGGTGAACAAAATGCTTGAACCAGTATGCGTTCACTCTTGTTATAAAACCTGTTTCACTTTATTAAAATTAAAGAATACATTCGCAGGACCAGGCCTCTTTAAATTACAAGCTAAAAGGCGAAAAGGCCTCTGCATAGTCTTCTTGTTTTTATTGTAACAAGAGCAGATTTCGGTTTGTAACTGAAAACAAAAACAAAATGAAATACAAAGATTGCCGAGAAATAATAAAATCGACGATTTGTGGTGGAATATTTCAGTAGCGAAAAGCGGAATGTGAAATATTTATGTACAAACAGTAGAATAAAGATACGTGACGATAATACTATATCATTTTATTTTTATAGAAGCAGTATTGCAAGCACGAAGCACGTCCTTACATACAATGCAAAAATTATCTAAAAATACATTAATCATATAATACGAAGTCTATCCGGGAGAGCCACATCCTAGAGATGGCAGCACTAATGACCGACTTATAGGGAAAACATTATATTTTACTTTTTAAATATATATATACTTTGTTTCAAAAATTATATTTTATTTAAAAATATTGTACATATAATTTTTGAAACAAAGTATATATATATTTAAAAAATAACATAATGTTTCAAATGTATCCAACATATAAAAGTATTATATTTTACGTTTGTGCTAGTTGTATTTTGAGGCTTTGCTTTGAGGATATTTTGTTATTTTTAATTGAAATCAAATATATTTAATTTATCATAATGTCAGATATATACATTTATTTAAATGATGCTGTGCGGCCTATAGTCGAAGGAGAAGCAGTATATAAGGGTAAAATAAGATTCAAAATTGAGGTTATCTGCATGTTAACTACTTATGTACTTATTTTTAGCTGGACATTTTATCTTGTGCGGATATAAGACAGATAAACAGAATAATATAGAAATAAATTAACTGTGTGTTCAAACATCTAATTTGAAAGGGGCTAACCACTCAATCGTAATAACACTAAATACAAATGCACATCAAGTTCTTTGTTTTGCACGTCTTCCTCTTGCTCAATTTCTGATATTTTTGTAGTTTCTTCTTCTTCCCTGTCTTTCCTATAAACAATTTATAATAAATATATAATATTAAAGAATAATAGTTACTACTTACAGGTAACGTCTCTCTATTTTTCTTCTCTGTACAGGGGTTTTGTCGAATTTTCTTTGCTGTAATTTTTAGCTTGCTATATAATTTTCTTTTAATATTTTTCTTTTATTGACTACAAAAACAATCTAATAATGTTTTGAAGCATAAATTTTTATAAATACTTACATGGAATAAAATCGGTTAGGTAAAAATGTGAACAAACGTTCATGAACGGTGATATGTCTTTTCCGATTTTTAACGCGATTTTCCACTTATTTTTTAATATTTCTCTTTTTGGGAAATAATGAACGGATATGCCAGCACTTGCATAATTATTGCACTGCGGCACAGAACAATATCTCTTCGATTTGCTGGTCATGTTTACTTATAACCCTGTATGACACCACAACGTTTTCCCTACAACTTATATGTTTTATTTTGCCACCAGATGTCAGACACTTTGTTGGCTCTTACCAATTTAAATATATATTTTAAAAAGTGTAGTGCTACGCGATTAGGAGGCCATTTTAGTGATGATATAATAACGAAAAGTTGATTTTTGTTAATTTTTTCTTTTCCAAATAATTTCTCGACTATGAATTATCAAAAAATGTATCTTTCAAATGCAAGTATCTAATTAATGGCGTACGGATTTTTTTTCTGTAAATTTTTTAAATGTAATAGAAACTTTATTTTTTAAAATACAATGTATATATAAATTCTTTTAAGAATAAATGCTGTGTGCCTGAGATTTCGAGTATTTATTAACACCTAATATACATCTCAGTCGAAATATTTACCCACATTTTAACTTTTACTCTGGATTAGAACATTTACATATTTTATGCACGGACGTATCATAATTTGACAATTATACCCGAATTTCTTTGACATAAACGTTATTTTATAGCCCGCGGGCCTCATTATAGCCCGCCGGGTTATAATGAAACGTCAAACCAAATTATAACCTACATTATAAACAATTTAAACAGGCAACATGAAAAGTTTTTATTACAAATCGAAAAATTTTAATTTCTTTAATGAAAAATGAAAATTAATTTTGTGATATTTATATGGAAAGCACGGAGATACTCAAAATAAAACTCAAATGGCATAACTAATAAACAAACAATAAATTGTTGTTCTTGTTTGCTTTCATAGCAACACTAGATACTCGATGTACGAGGACAAATTCTTTTTGATACAATTTTTCTAACACTCATAATTTGAAAATTTTCGACCGTGCATAAAGTTTTGTATGTACCACGAGCGTAACTTGACGTGTTTTTATCCCTCGGCTTACGCCTCGGGCTCAAAATCCCGCCGCAGGCCATAAAAACCTCCTTACGCTCTTAATACATAAATAACTATTAGAAGTTATTTGAAAAAGAAAAAATTAAGGCAAATTAGTTTTTGTCATTATCTAAGTCCACTATACATTTTTCTGGAAAAATTAAACATAAATAAAATAGGTCTATAATAACTTTTCTCTCATATGGAAGAACCGAAGTGGTCACTTACTTTTCGAAATATCCATAGTGGCTCGTTTAAATAAAAAGGATCATGTGTATTCTAATATTAACAACAAAATATTTTGTCATAAAGTATTGAAGAAGAAACAAGTATAAACATAAACAAAGAAAATTTAAAAATAATGAATAAATTAATTTAACATTCTTGTCACGCAGTGTAGCGTGAAGGGTAAGCGTTTCTTTCTATAATATAATATAATATGTAACTGAAACCCTATACATTCTAATAAGAAATTAGATATCTACTCATAATATAACCTGAAATGAACACTGCTCACACAAAAATGCATATAAGGACACCTAACGGGAAATACATGTAGTACCTATATTATAAAACAAGTGCAGAAATGTACTTTTTATTTTCAAAAAGTTTGGAAATTTCTGCGCAAGTAACATTATAATTTCTCAATCATCACACTTTTCAATAAGAACAATTAGTCAACAATAATTGAATCGGTTATTTTGAAAGGGGCGTGAGTCACATTAACAAATAAACCGACGTTTAATTTAGGTATCCTTATACCGGTAAGTAAGATCTTACATACCTATTCATTATTACAAATACAGTCGTTTAAACATTCAGTTTACAAAAATCGTACAAAAATTCCCAAAAAAACACATACATAACTGTTTGTTTTCAAAATCGACAACAGAATGTTATCTTACCCTGATAAAGGTATAATTGTACACCGAAACGTTGATTTTATAGGACTGTTGTATGAATGCGATTTCGAGTAATTGTTAAGACCTATTCTACACCAGAATAGAGAAATTGATCCATATTTAGAGTATATTGTAAACATATTTGGGAGTTAAGTGATTGAAAAAATGATTCTGTCTATATTATGATTTTCCCGGCAATTATTGCTGGCAAGATCACGACTGCTGCTTGCAACGAAAATAGGAGTGATATTCACAAAATTGCTTAAGGAAAATCAGTCACAAATTCTATTTGGGTCGACAATACAACGAAAAAAAAAAAAAAATTTAATTGAAATAATACTACCTTTACGTTTTTAGTGTAAGTTCTTGTTGAGTTTACTCAACAGATATCACCAATCACTACCCTGTAAAGAAAATAAACTCCACCTATTTTCACCCCCACCCCCTAGTTCATCTTAAGCTAAGAAAAATATGTTTAGAGTAAGCCAGTATACATCCAGTATTCACTCAGAATTCACCAAATATTCACTAAGCATTCAGTCAACAAGTGAGCAACAGCCACTGAGACAATTGTAATTTCATGTACAAATACTCATCACGCAAAATAAACCAATTAAACACATCACATCATTTTTATTTCAACGGCAACATCACGTCGTTGTGTCTAAGAGGACATCCCTCTAGACTCTATCAAGTGTAACGCATACAACGTTACATTTATGGTCCTTCGAGCCAGATTATTGGCACAGTGCATCATCATCATCATCATATCACCAGTTCAAAGAGTATCAACTCCCAGCATCATCAACCCCAGGAGGCCGTCCGGGGTACGAGAACCATCCAGTTGAAGCATCAACGTCCAAGGAGCAAGTGCAGTCGAGCCGCCAAATACAATAAGGTTAGTGCATAAGGTCTTGTTTCCTATTCAGCATTTCCTTAATCCATTCATACGTTTGTGTACATTTCAACAAAATGTCAACCGAAAACGATGATAAAATTAAATCATTAAAAAACAAAATCGCTCGAATCGAGGCACGTATGAATAGATTTATTAAATTTTTCCAAAATTCAGATAATAAAAGCAAGTTAGAAGAAATAGAAAGCCGTTTTGCAAAAATACAACCGTGTTTAGATGAATTTGAAAGTAGTTATTCTGAAATTTCCCTCTTAGATCCAAATGCGATTAATGATGACGAAATCAGTGAATTTGAAGACAATTATTATGCAGTTACTAGCCAAGTAAAAGCACATATCAAAACATCTCATCAAAATACAACAAATAAAACTAATAACGTTTCTACAAATTCAAATGATTCCGCGCATCAGGTAAAACTCCCTAATATTCATTTACCAAATTTTTCCGGCCTATTCACGGAATGGGTTACTTTTAGAGATACATATCAATCTTTGATTCATAATAATGACAAACTAATGCCAATAGAAAAATTTCACTATCTTAAAAGCTGTTTAAAAACCACAGCATCGCAAACCATTGAACATTTAACTCTTTCTGACACTAATTATGAAGTAGCATGGCAGTTATTAAAATCTCGATTCGAAAATAAACGATTAATAACCCAACATCACATTCGCTCTATTTTTGCACTACCTACATTAACAAAAGACTCAAAAACAGTAAGGCAGCTTTTGCATGGTTTGACAACAAATATGAAAGCACTAGAATCAATAGATCGACCAGTCAAACACTGGGATGATGTATTAGTTCATTTAGTCACTACCAAATTTGATTATCAAACTACAATATCTTGGGAAAATAATTTAAACAACGATCCTCCAACCGTAGAAAAACTAATTGTATTTCTAACACAACGGTGCCAAATGTTAGAATCACTAGAAATAAACAATGCGGCTAATAAACCACATTCATTAACAAATCAGATAAATCAAAAATTCAATAAATTCAACAAATCTTTTCACGGTCATTCAACATCACATTTTAGTACGGAACAACCATTTAATTCTTGTGTCATGTGCAAACAACTACATAAATTATATAGATGCAAAAATTTTCTTTCGCTTCCGGTCACTCAACGGCTAATTCAAGTTAAAAAACACAACCTTTGTCAAAACTGTTTATGTTTTGGTCATATAGCAGATAAATGTTTCTTAGGAAGTTGCAAACATTGCAACAACAAACATAATTCGTTGCTACATCAAAATATCAGCCCTAAAAACAATTCTGCTGTACAAAATCTCGAAATAACACAACAAAACAATGACAACGAAAATAACAATTCCGTAGTCACAGCCTTTTGTGAAAATCACATTCAAAACACTGTTGTATTATCAACAGCATTAATTGAAATTTTTGATAAAAATAACAAATCTCATACATGTCGCGCCCTAATAGATAGCGGATCCCAAAGTAATTTTATCACTAAAGAGCTTTGCAACAAATTGAATTTGGAACTAAATTCAATTAATATATCCGTAACAGGCATAAGTCAATGTACAAACAGGGTCATTCATAAAACGCATGCAAAAATTAAATCATCTAATTCATTATTTTCAACAAATTTGGAATGTTTAGTTTTGGACAAAATAACATCAAAATTACCGCCTACTAAATTCTCAATCCCCGCGTTGAAAATTCCCAACAATATAAGGCTTGCCGATCCACATTTCAATAAGCCTGGGAACATAGACGTTTTATTAGGCGCGGAACTATTTTGGGAATTGTTGTCTGGCGACAAAATGGAAACAAACATAAAACATCTGTATCTTCAAAATACAAAGTTAGGGTTTATTCTTGGAGGCAAAGTGAGCACAAATAAGCACTTAAATAATACCGCCTGCAATTTAGTCATCAACACTCTTGACGCTCAAGTGTCAAACTTTTGGAAAATAGAAAACTACGAAGATCATAAATTGTTAAGTCAAGAGGAACACTTATGCGAAAACCACTTCAACGCGACAATGTCAAGGGAACCCAGCGGGCGATTTATGGTTAGTCTGCCTTTCCGAGAAAACCCTCCGGATTTGGGCTCGAGCAAACAAATTGCCCTGAAGCGGTTTATGACTTTGGAAAACAAATTCAAAAGAGAGCCATCCTTAGAATTACAATACAAAACATTTATAAATGAATACAAATTATTAGAACATTTAGAACTTGTAACATCAATAGAACTAGAAAATTTACAAAATACAAACTCATATTACCTTCCACATCATGCAGTATTTAAAAACAGCACCACCACAAAATTACGCGTTGTGTTTGACGGTTCCTGTCCGTCAAGCAATGGTAAAAGCCTAAACGACAATTTGTTAGTTGGACCCACGCTTCAACAAAATTTATTTGACATTTTGGCACGTTTTAGAATTTACCAATATGTAATTTCCGGCGACATTGCAAAAATGTATCGCCAAGTTCTAGTTCACCCTCATGATCGCAATTATCAATTAATTTTATGGCGTGACCAACCACACGAACCTATAGAAACGTACCGATTAAAAACTATCACATATGGTTTATCATCTTCATCTTATCTAGCAATCAAATGTTTACAAACATTAGCATTAGAAAATTCATTCAAATATCCAGAATCTCATAAGGTTATTTTAAATGACTTCTATGTAGACGATATGCTCACGGGGACTAATACAACTGAAGATTTATTAAAAATAAAGGATGAAGTTACAGCAATACTTTCTTCCGGCGGTTTTGAATTACGTAAATTCATGTCTAACTTATCACAAATTAATGATCATGACTCACAAACGGCCGTATCGTTGGATATGCAGCCACAAAGCAAAACATTGGGTCTTATTTGGCAGCATGATACAGATTGCATCAAATATTCAATAAATACTTCAAATTTTTGTAAGGTAGTTACAAAAAGGCAAATTTTGAGTATAATTTCAAGTTTGTTCGACCCACTCGGATTAGCAAATCCAATCACCATATTAGCTAAAATCATATTACAAGAAATTTGGTTGCTAAAAACTAATTGGGATGAAAAACTGCCAGATCATATTGAATCCAAGTGGAATGATTTTTTAAATAATTTTATTCAATTAAATAATATTACAATTCCGCGAAAAGTTATAATGGATGGATCATATATCGCAATCGAAATACACGGTTTTAGTGACACTAGCCAAAATGCATATGGCGCGTGCATATATCTACGTGCCATTTATGCGAACGGAAAAATAACATCTAATTTACTATGCTCCAAAAGTCGTGTAGCTCCGCTTAAAACAATAACTATTCCGCGTCTCGAATTATTAGCAGCCGTATTATTGACAAAATTAGTTAATTCACTAAAACAAAATTTAAATCTTAACATACATAACACCATTTATTGGACTGACTCCACAATAGTTCTATCCTGGATCAAATTGCAACCAAATACTCTAAAAACTTTCGTCGCAAATCGAATATCCACAATTCAATCGTTAACATCGTCAACACAATGGAAACACATTAGCAGTCAACAGAACCCCGCGGACATATTATCTAGAGGCACCACACCTCACCTTCTTAAAAACAACAAACTATGGTGGCATGGGCCCGAATTTTTAACATTTAAGAATATACAATACAACGACTCAATTTTTAATTCTGAATTACCAGAAACAAAATCAGCTTGTTGTTTAATTGCCACAAATAACGACGAAAACAATCTGCAAGCACATTTCCTATCTAAATATTCAACTTGGTTAAAAACATTGAGAGTAATGGCATATATTCTTCGTTTTATTAAAAACACTCAAAATTCAAAACACAAAAATACCGGGCCATTACTAGTCAATGAAATACAAGACGCGCATAATAATATAATCAAAATTATTCAAATGGAATCATTCTCGGAGGATATACATTTCCTCAAAAAACATGGAGAAATTTCAAAAAACAGCAAATTAAAATCATTGCATCCTTATTTAGACAAGGAAAGTTTAATGCGTGTTGGAGGTCGTCTTCGACATGCATCATCAATCAGTTTGGATCAAAAGCATCAAATTATTTTGCCAAAAAATCATCATATTACTCAGTTAATTGTTAAACATCATCATATTACACAAATGCATTCTGGTTGTCAAGCCACAATAGCAGCTCTACGGCAAAAATATTGGATCGTGTCTTGCCGTAGTATAGTTCGAAAAATAATTTTTAAATGCATAAAATGTTTCAAACTAAAACCCATCTCCTTCGAACAATTAATGGGAGATTTACCTGAAGCGCGAATTACACCTTCGAGACCTTTTACCTACACAGCTATAGATTACGCTGGTCCAATAACTATAAAAAACGGACACGGCCGTACGACAAAAACCATAAAGTCATATATTGCATTATTTGTTTGCTTTTCCACCAAAGCAATACATTTAGAGTTAGTGTGTGATTGTACCTCTTCAACATTTCTGAACGCATTAAAAAGGTTCATGGCTCGAAGAGGGAAGGTTCATACTTTATATTCAGATAATGGTACTAATTTTGTAGGAGCAAACCGAGAACTTAAAAATTTATTAAAATCAGAAAACTTCAAAACAGACGTCGTTGAAATTTTGACGAATGATCAAATAAACTGGCAATTTATTCCGGCGAAATCTCCACATATGAATGGACTTGCAGAAGCCGCAGTAAAATCCGCAAAATTTCATCTAAAAAGAGTACTTAATAACAATTTGCTAAACTATGAAGAAATGTACACAATCCTAACCATGATCGAAGCCTGTCTAAATTCTAGACCTTTAACAACCCTGTCCAATGATCCTTCAGACCTTAATGCACTAACCCCAGGTCATTTCCTCATCGGAGATGCTTTGACGGCACCAGCCGAACCAGATCTCTCACAGATTCCCCAGAACCGCCTGTCCCGGTATCAGCTGTTGGAACAGCTGAGACAGCATTTCTGGACCAGGTGGTTGAAGGAATACCTCCATCAGTTACAACAAAGGTCCAAGTGGCACCAGACCAGACAACCACCCGAGGTAGGCACGTTGGTCCTACTCCGAGACGACAACCTTCCACCTCAGTATTGGATTCTAGGCAGAATCCAATCTCATCACCCTGGTGCGGACAACATAGTGCGAACTGTATCAGTAAAAACAGTGCGTGGAGTGAAAAGGCGGGCAATTAACAAAATATGTCCGCTACCGTGTGAGTGACAGTGTATATAATTTAGTGTAAATATTCTTTGTATATAATATTTGCTTTTCTTGTTTAATTTTAATTCGAATTCTTTTATATATAGATTTAGTATTTACGCATGTGTAACAATAAATAACACATTTTGTTTATAATTTTACCTGTTGAAAGATAGTTCTTTCAAGGGGGGGAGTATGTTGAGTTTACTCAACAGATATCACCAATCACTACCCTGTAAAGAAAATAAACTCCACCTATTTTCACCCCCACCCCCTAGTTCATCTTAAGCTAAGAAAAATATGTTTAGAGTAAGCCAGTATACATCCAGTATTCACTCAGAATTCACCAAATATTCACTAAGCATTCAGTCAACAAGTGAGCAACAGCCACTGAGACAATTGTAATTTCATGTACAAATACTCATCACGCAAAATAAACCAATTAAACACATCACATCATTTTTATTTCAACGGCAACATCACGTCGTTGTGTCTAAGAGGACATCCCTCTAGACTCTATCAAGTGTAACGCATACAACGTTACAGTTCTGTATTTTTTATTAACACCCAACGTTTCGGCATCTTAAACTGGTGCCTTCTTCAGGGGAAATTGACATAAAATGTGAAAAAAAGCAAAGAACAACAAGTAACCAAGGTAACATGAAAAGTACGTAAATGTTACCTTTTTTATGTATACAGTTTACTAGACAATATATGCATGCCCGGCAATAACTTGGACGGCGAACATGCATCTTCTCAGGAAAACTCTGCTTTTTGCCAGAGGAAAAACCGTACCAAAAACTGGCAGAGAAGTGATCCGTATAACTCAGAGACGCTTTAGGTAGCGAAATACTGCAGCCGTACTCAAAAATTGTATGCATATTACAGATTACAACATATTTAATATTGGAAGCCAAGCGCGACTAAGTTCTAATCCGTCACAATGATTGAGATTGATATTTCTGGTTTTATAAATTTCAATGGCTTCACTAATTAATCTGTTGTTAAGTCGAGTAGGTCTAGCAATATTTTTTTTTCTTTTTCAAACAATTGTAGGTATTGTAGCTTGAAAATATTATGCACTGTGATTGATTAATAATGAGTATAGTATTGTAGAAGTTAATTATGAGAATATTAATGCCTAAAGTAAAAAAAAAAAAACATACTTATGAATAATGGTAGGTAATTTGTGAATGAATTATAATTTCCCACAAAGGCCATCGATTCACGTAAGTCATTTTGCCTTTGTCACATCGCTATCGTAGAAAAGCAGAAAAGCGTAAATATGGGTTCTAATTCTAATCTCAATGTAGATTATAAATTATTCACAATTTAATTCTCTTATGCATTCGATTTAAGTTTTTCAACATACATCAATCAACAAAAGTAAAACAATATGCGTCAAATATTAAAAAATTAATTATATCTTCTATTGCAAATACCATTTAAATTTATTAGTATTTCAAAGCGTCGAATTCCAGGTAAATACAGCGAAAATATGTCAAGGAATGTCATCAATTGTAATAACGTACAGGAATGTAAAATATCTCTGTTGTAAATTTAAAATAAATTTCAATATTGTTAAAAGGAAATATAAAACTGGAATAAGAGTTTCATAAAATCAAATTATATGAGGCTACATACCTCCTTTCGAAATTAAGTTAAACGGGAAGAAACAAAACGAACGAAGAAAACAAACAACGAATGAAATGAGAAAAAAGAATGTCAGTTTTTATCAAGCCCAACACAGTTATCAAGCATGACATTTCAATTTTGCGTTTATCGCATACAATAAAATTTATGTAACTCGCGTCCGAAATAATAATTCCATAATATTGTCCAATCAGCATGATTAAAACTGATGACGTCCTGCAGTAATTGTTTTATGGCGTGCAGGAATTTAGAAAACATTTTTATTTATCTACCATCGTTCTTAATTGCAGGAATTAATGTTCAGTTATATTTGCTTGTATGCAGAGACGTCCTTAGTCTCTTTTAAACATTGTTTTATAAAATACAAAGGATGGGAAAATAATAAATTCCAGAGCCTTATTACAAAAGTTGATATAATATTCTAATCCGGGGCCGGTTTTTCAATCTCTGGTTAAAATTTTAACTTCTAGTTAAGTAAACAATATTGCATCGTTTTGCTGACAGCAATGATAAATATTTCATTTGACATTTCATTACGTTTCAATTTTGTTTATTTAACTATTAGTTAAAAGTTTAACCAGATATTAAAAAACTGGCCCTAACTCTTATTTACAATTTTAATCAGATATTGAAAAACCGGCCATTAATAATCCTGCATTAACATTGGAATCTATAGAACTGAAAGAGATAAGAAGATTGTTAAATTAGATAAAAGTTGCTACTCAAATAGGTTGGCTATTTTAGTGATGTATTTTAAAAGATGTACATAATAATACTAAATTCGGGATTTCCTTCTTTAGGCTATTTTTCTAGGTAGGTATATTCTTTTAAAATTGACAGTACTCAGTTTTTTATCATCGGTCGATTTTAACTTAAATTGTCAAATTGATCTTTTTTATACATGGCTACGGGTTGCTAAGAAAAAAATATGTCCGCGATTTGTACACTTTACGGGAAAAACCGCTACGCGGCGCAACAGATTAACCGCCCTATGACAAATTCACATACAGGGAATTTATTTTAACATGCAACATATAGCGAATCACTTCCATGGTTACTCACTATTGTCAAAAAATGACAGCAATGTAATATTTGTCAATTTTAAAATGCAACATACAAAATTTGTAGTTTTGTATTATCAAAACTAATTTCCAATAAATTAGCCTACAGACGATTAACAAATAATCAAAACATGAATGTTGTACATCTTAACAAACTTTAGCTTACAAAAATTCATAACTTTCATGTAATAAATAAATAAAAAAAATACCCACAATCACTCTGAGGCAATATTCTAGTCGGTCGTAATAAGAATTGACACCATTTGTGATGTGTTTTGGAGATATCTCCTGTGCTGCAATACTATTTATAATGTTGCATTTTAAAATGGACAAATATTACATTGCTGTCATTTTTTGACAATAGTGAGTAACCATGGAAGTGATGATCTATAATGCATTTTAAAATAAATTCTCTGTATACATATGTCAAATTTATTTAAAATCTTGCTGATCTTTGAGTTTTTAATCATTTATATGCTGTATTTTTATGATAACATACATATAAATATGTGTCTGGTTAGTCTGGTCAGTTCCTGCACCCAAACATGAAAGAAAATAATCTTACTTTACGTGGAATATATTTTAATTTCACATTTTGTGGGCAACAAAAAGCTATAAATAGCAAAATAACAATAAGTTTATTTTCATACTTTTTAAAATAATTTATGTACATGAAAATATAATCATATTTAGTTTTCTTTGGAAAAATATTTCCTCCTTACAACGCCTCTGCAAGTGTGAACTTTTTTTATTATTTATAACAGAATGTTTGGATATAAAGTATAATAGGGATATTACGTAATTCAACTATAATTTATATGAATACTCGTACACAGTTATTTGTAGACAGTTAAAACAATGAGGCAGCAACAGTAAAAAGAATCAGGACATAACTATTCAAATATTCAGAAAAACATCTTGCTTCAAAGGCAGAAAAACATGTTTGTTGACACGCTTAGCTAAGAAATATGAATGATTATGCTGATGCTGACTGTATAAAATAATGAGTTTACATATATTATTTGTCACTTCTTGTATTTACATACGTATTTGTGTGGTAAAAATAGACATTTTACACATGTTCTGTAAAGAATTACGTTTTCTCTTTATTATTTATTTAAATTCCAGTTATGGTAACCAATATTAAATATAATATGAAATATGCGCATTGCATAATACTTGTAGTCGTAGTCCCACAAAGCTATGGAAGATAATCGAAGATTAATTCTCTTATAATTTTACAAAACGCATATTATTTCTGTTTTCTTCCTAATTTAATATTTTTTAAGTATAGAACTTCGTATTTCTTAATACCAACAGGATAAATTTGAAACTTCTAAAATTGTTGGCACTTATAGGTCGTGGTCACACTAAACAACCAATATCGTTCGAGTACTATCAAGACAAATCTGAGTTTAACAATGCACATGTCTCAGTGCGTGCTTGATGACAATCGCGCAAGATCGTGTACCGTCGACTTGTTCGTTATGTCAAATCTGTTTGATTTTCGTACGGCGCTCGATGTTGCTCGATGAAAACAGACATGCGCAGTGCTCTTTGAGGGAATATTCTGATACATTCTAACCTGTTGAGTTGTTTGTTTTTATTGCCAAAAGCGAAAATGACAGGGAAGTAGACTATCAACTGTAGACTTTGTACCACTCGACGCAGCAATGTGAACACTTACAAGAAAAAACGGTTGATTGTAGTTGATGCGCGTGGATTGATGGATCTTGGTCGATCCAGTGTGACGTTTACCTTATACTCTTACAAATTTACAGAACGCATATTATTTCTGTTTTCTTCGTGATATAATGCTGAAATTTCAAACTTCTAAAATTGTTGGCACTCACATGCACCCATGGCCTGCTCTAGGTCAATCGGCGCTTTTTATTCATGTAAGTGAAATATTTTTTCCCGTTCCGGTTCATAGGCGCCTTCAAATTTTTGGCACCCTGTTCGGGGGAACAGTTCGAACACCCGTTGAGGCCCTGTGTACCCATATCCAATAATGAGAATAAATACATACCGGGTGTCTACTTTATTTTCTGTGCATACGGAATACACTTTAAAGATTTTAAATAAGCGATATCTCTTACTTTGCCTACTAATTTTAGAGCAAAAAGTGTAAAACGAAAAGATGTTTAGAATTAAAATTGCACGTGAATTAGCATTTTTAGTGGATATTCGTATCCTGATCTTAAAATCATGTAAAATTAAGACATTTTGAGACACTATCTGAACCCAGTAAAATGATACATGCAGCAGCATTAACTGCTATTTTTGTCACAGAACTTTGAGGATAATTTATAAAATTTAAAACAAAAACTGTATTTCAATATGTTTGCTACTCAATTCTCAATAGACATATACACAATTTCAATTTGCCTGAGCGCATCTAGCAGCAAAGCATGAATCTAAAAGTAAAATGATACATGCAGCAGCATTAACTGCTATTTTTGTCACAGGACTTTGAGGATAATTTATAAAATTTAAAACAAAAACTGTATTTCAGTATGTTTGCTACTCAATTCTCAATAGACATATACACAATTGCAATTTGCCCGAGCGCATCTAGCAGCAAAGCATGGAGCTAAAAGTAAAATGATACATGCAGCAGCATTAACTGCTATTTTTGTCAAAGGACTTTGAGGATAATTTATAAAATTTAAAACAAAAACTGTATTTCAGTATGTTTGCTACTCAATTCTCAATAGACACATACACAATTGCAATTTGCCCGAGCGCATCTAGCAGCAAAGCATGGAACTAAAAGTTGCTATGGTTACCACTTCCAAACAAAGACCTGTCATCAGCCGTAGACCTCACCGTCACTGCACCCATCGTTTTAGTTAAATAATTAAATGATCTCCAATATTATCAAACAAAAAAGTTGCCCCAGGCACATCTTCTGGTTTTAAACTCATTTTTATTAAACACAACGAACAAATCACAATAAAGAATTAGGTTAACAATGAATGCCATATGCAAACATAATGACAGATAGGATCAGGAAGCGGGAAGTAAGACAACGAAGGGAGGTATGTTTGAATCGTGATCTTCTATCTCTCTTTTGCATGTGATATCAATTCTGTAAGTGTCTATTGACATCAACACTTTCACTACGAACTTGAAAATATTTCAAATGGAATGATAGAGTAGCAATCAGATGTTTAACTTGAAAGAAAAATTAAATGATGATATTTTATAATTTGTACCTGTCTAAAGAAAAATTTTCAAACAGATATATTGTTGTTGTTGTGAAGTAAAATTAGAATAAAAAATTCAGAAAGCTTCTTGAAAATACTCTTCGCATCGCTATTACCTCCACCAAACTAGTTATAGATACATCGAAAAAAAAAACAGACTCAATGTTATGTTGGTATTTTTTTGTTTAAAAAGTAAACATTGTTTTAATATACGATTATATTGAATTCTATATGCGGCCCTTGCTCCCTTGCCAAATTTTTGTTGGGTGATATAGCACAAAGATCCAAAACGTTGGTCACCTATGAATTTGACTCGTATATCATATATATAGCTTATTAAGTACCTATGTATGTACTTTCATTTAATATAACTTTATTTTGAAACTTGTTATTTCAACTATTATAATACATATGTACGTATTTCATAATTCTCCTACATGTAATGTAATATTATTACATAAAATATGTCTAAGCTCTTCAAGAAACCTAATTCTTACTGAAAAATTGTTGATGGCTATGATTATAACTTCACTTTTAATTATTGTTAAAATAGTCAAAGTAATTTAACTTCACTAACTCCCGGTTTTACAGAGAATAAATTTACTTCCGTAGTAAATTTATTCAAACAAATTCCAATTAATATTATTCATTTTGCCATTTTTAACATTGCTGTCAACATTTCGACTGTCGTTTGAAGGAATAAGTATTATTTATATCTACGACAGTGCGTAAAATTGAAGTTTGGTTGTTAATTTTTAGTTTGTAACTAAAACAGTTGTTTATGTTTAGTAACATGATTTCATTAGTCTTTGGTTGTCGAGCAAGATTAAAAATTTTAAACACTAAAACAATGCAAACCAGGGTGAATATTATGTTATCATGGCAAACTTCTAATTTAATATTGTGATTCTAATACATAAATAAAAGTACTGTTGATATATTTATTGGGTTTTTAAATTATATCGTAGATAAAATACTGTACGATATACATACGTAAAACATCTTTAGTCACTCACGGGTCTGAAAACCTTATTCGTGAATAAAGACTAGCTTTACGTACTTCTATCGTAAATAAGGATGACTGTGGAAGTAAATTTATCTGTCGTTTATAAAACCAGCCACTAAACTATTATTGTACAGAATTTTTTTTTAGTTTTGTTGCAATAAACAACAATTATTTTGAAAAACTCTAATTCTATTGTAATCAACAAATATGTCTTGTAAATGTCACCATATATTTTAACTAAACTAAATAAATAGTTTAGCAAATAGAATACGACAAATCGTAATTTATTTGTTTACACATTTTCGATGTCAGAAATAGAAGATTAAAGCATTAAAAATTAAGTGTAACAATTACTCGAAATCAAGTTATACAGCATTTATTCTTAGAAAATCGACATTTCGGTATGCACTTAACTTTATCAAGAATTACAAGCATTCAAAAAGATTTTATTACGTATAAGTGAAAACTAAAACGTCGGTTTCGAGTAAATATTAACACCATAATCTACACTAGAGTCAAGAATAAGTTTAAATTGTATTTGAAACATGTGAATACATTTTTATTTTATTAAAAGTTATATATGAATCATAAATGTATAAAATAATTAATAAATCATAAAATTACATAATTTTTAGTTATTTGCCATGCAGCAAGTTAAAACCAAATGTAAATATCATTTTCACGCGTTAAATTCAAAATGTCATTCTGCATCAAATAAATTTTGTTTATAATTACAACATATCACCATTAAACAGGAAATTATTTCAACATAAATTCCTCTGGCTGCAAATAATCGGTACTTCTCCTTTAAACTTTATAATTGCAAGTATTTTATCTCGTTTCGATAAGCCTCTTACTATTAATAACTCTCAAGAGGAGAGAAATAAAAATAAATATGCTTGTCAAAGCGTGCAGGAAATCTGGCACGATTTTTCCCTGGGTGATATTTTTAACTACGCAATAGGCGCCAGGCATTCTAGTCTATCCCCTTTAATACCTGCGCATCAGCCCGGTTCGCTCAGCCAGAATCGCCTTCCGTGTGTACGTTGTCAAGGTATTGATCTCGTTGCTCGTGTTTTGTTTTGTAATGTTGACATGGTTCTTTGTTGTTTTTTAAATTTTAAAACTTGTTTGACACTTCCTTTTGCCCTAAAAAGGTTGTTCACGTGTTACTCAAGCTTTGATGAAATTGTCAATTTTTAGGTTAATTATTACTTTACGAATTAAGGGAATTTAATAAAATTTGTGACATAATAGGAATAATAAATATTGACAATAATTTAATTGGAAAACTGATATCCTTTTATTAATATTTCTTATTTATAATTGAAATAAATTTTATCGCGCTATAAATTTTATGTTTTTATTATTATTAGCTAAATAGACTCATATCAGTATATTTTATATCAGCATTTTTATGTATTAATAGGGTTATTAATACACGTTTTATTACTTGTGCTTTTAAGGTTTTGTATCAACATACTTTAAATATGAAATAAAAAGTTCATTGTTATAATTCGACTCATTTTCATTTTTATACATAATTACGAGGGACACAAAAAGTTTTGCCTTTCTCAAAGATGAATTTGATTTCTATTTTGAAACTTGTACAACTTTAACCTTTTCTATATTGTCTCCTTGCAAATCCACACATTTTTGCTAAAGATCAATCCCGTCTTTATAGAAGTCTACAGTTTGCTCCTCCAACACTGGGTAACTGCATTTTTGACACTTTCATCATCTTTAAAATGATTCTTCAAGTTCTTGAATAAATGATAATTAGAGGGTGCCAAATCAGGTGAATATGTTGGATGTGGCAATATTTGGAAACCCAATTTGGCTACTTTTCAAGTTGCTGCGACGCATTGCTATGCACTATGCTGCAGAAGGACTCTGTGCCTAAGCAATTCTCTGTGTTTGACTTTAATATTTTCCCTAAATTTAGTTAACTCTCTGTTAGGCACGCATGTTTCCAACAGATAGATGCTTCGTAGTTCTATAGTTTTTTCGGAAGCCGATAAAGCTAGAATGACGGACGAAGTTTTGTGTATGCCTCGACTAATGTATCCTGCATCATGTTGTAGAAGGATCCTTTTAAATTCCTCAGCGGGCGCGGCACATTTACCTAATAGATACAGTGCGACTATTAGTGTTTTCGGGTGACATATTTACCATTTTTAAATAATTATTTTCAAATGATTTATTGTCCCGTGGCCGCGTGCCTGGTTGTCTGGTCGCGAACCTGGGGAACCGGGTTCGATCCCGACCGACACCAAATATTTTCGAATTTTAAATAGCACAAAAGTGACCCCTGTGGTGTACTCTCCACGCCAGCAATGAGTGCCCGTGAGGTGACACCTGGTAAATGCCCGCACGGTATAAATATATCCTCATCATTACCGATATCTGTGACAAAGCAGACTGGCACACCTAGAAATGGGTAATATGCCGTGCTGATATATTTATTTTATTTATTTAAATAATTTGTTCATACAGTTTTGAGGGCGAACCTATTATTTTAAATACTAACCTCATTATTTGATAATTGACAATATTTCCTGATAATTTTACATTAATTTTTAAGGAATCATTTTGTTGAGTACAAACCATATTAATTATGAAATTCAACACCGATTTAATTGGTGATAGCTAAAATCATACCCATATTATATTCGCTTTTGTTTATGTATAGTTAGTATAATAAGTTGGGAAGATGTAGTATTATTATTTTTTTAGTATATTAACATGAGAACCAGAATTTTTAACGAAACTTGTTGGTTATATAACAATATAAAAATATGTGAATCGCAGATGATTTATCATACATATAATGTTTAAAGGTTTTGGTCTGACAGTTGGATAATAAGATCCAATCTATCAACCGATCTCCTCCTAGTGAATACCTTAAGATGCTACCTACTGTGAAAATTTGATATCTCTGTTCTTTCAAAAGGCAAAAGAAAATACAGTTTTAAAATGGTAAAAAATAATAGAACTGACGATGAATATGAAAAAGAAGATTTCTAAGTAGATTACGCAGAATGGCCAACAGTAAAGGAAAGACAGCGAATCAGGGAAAAGTAAGGGAGTTTTGTCAATAGGGGATTCCAGCTCAATCGAATTAAAGGAAAATAGTAAAAAAATACGAATGTATATGCTGAATAACGAATATTAATAATAAAAAAAAAATTAAATGGTATAATTGAAATATTTCGGAAATAAGGGGTTTTTTGTTATAGCGCTTCGACACGAATATGAAATCTATATATAATATTTTGATTGGCGACCGAAAGACCGCCTATACATGCATAACAAATAGCGTGTTAGGAGGTGGGGGTTACCACCAATGGAAGTTAAGAAATTCAAATTCTAAAGGAGAGGCTAACATTCCTGTACTGCATTTTTCAAACAGTTTTTATTTTAACATAAATTTCTTGCATTAAACTTAATAATTTAAATGCACTTGTAATTATAAAGTAAGTAGACTTATACAGTGTTATAATATTCATTTATTTTATGTAAATATAACTTAAAATAGCATATATTTCAAGAACATTTAGATCCATGATAAAAACAATTTGATATAAAAACACATATGCGTGACGTCACGTCAATCTTTTCAAAATTCGGGAGACCATAACTCGCTTATTAATAGGAATTTTTTCACCGGATTTTCATCAATAGTCTTAGTGTTCCTATATTTTCAGATGAAATTATAAAAAAAAGATGGAATCCCCCATTGTCATGGAAAATCTCTTTATGTTTAATTTCTCTTTGAACAGGGAGAATTTTTTTTTTTTTCGTTTTTACTGAGGTGATTTATCTTTTTGGCTTTGTCAGGAAATAATATCGCTCACCCTGAGTTTGTTAATAATAATAATTTCAATGAAAGCTTTTCCCGATTAGTATCAACGTTTATTTTTTTACCAAATAAAACTGTAGGTACGTTTCCATAATTTTCTTTCGGTTCTAACAGGGTGGGCATGGTTTTATAAAATTAAAAATCAATGATTTTTGACATTTTCTTTAGTTTCGCATTTTTTGAATTTCGAAATTTTAAATTAAAAGTGATCCTGATAAAAATTATTCGTATATTGATAACTGCTTCTTCGGAAGATAAGCAAATCGGGGCATAGTAACAAGAAATATTTATTCTATTGTTCAGACGAAAACTATTTGGGAACGAGCTGCCCTATGATGACATGACACTGTTATATAATATGGAATTATACGCCAGACACTATTTTATACAAAATGATAGCTGTCTTAATTAATATTTGAAGAAAAAACCACTTTAATATCTATGGGCAGCGTAAACTTGAAACTTTCGCTTTCATTAATTAATAATGGACGTAAAAACATAATATGATAACTACCAATTAGTAGGGTTATCAATTAGCCCGCGAAATGGCTACGAATTAAAATTACACCATAAACAGATTCTGTTTATAAAAAAATGAGATCTTTATTATGTAATGTTTTGTTTCTGGAGTAAAAAATCGTCATTTCATTTTAAATTTAAAACATGCAAACATGGCATTCATTCTGACTGCGTAGAAAATTGATGTGTTCTATATGTTAGTGTGTAAGTCAACTAGATTTGAAATTTTTAAACGTGACACTGAATAGTTATAAATGTCATTATAGAGATAACGAACTTCTCAGCACAGTTAAATTTCATTTTACTGCTAGAAGTAATTAAAGAACTTAACCTAATTTTCCACTGTGCAATAACTTAGCGCATTTTTATTGCGTCGTAAATTTGCACTTTAATATTTTTTCAGTAACTAAAGTGCCTGTATTTTATTTTTTTCATTAATTTACAAGCTTATCTACACTTCTGATAATATCAATACTTAAAACGACAATAAATAAAAATATGACTTTTATTGCTTACTTTTAAGTTCAACTCATAAATTGCAGTACATGTTCATAAATTTCATATTACATCATAGATTAATAAAATATCAATTAATAATAACGACAGCATGGGATGAAATATTCGCAGTCTTACAATAAACAATTTATTTTTGCGATAGAAATATTGCTTTTATTTTTCAATAAAAACTTGGTTGACAAATATTAATATGTTGATAGGCCTAACAGACCATCTTCGTTTCCTTATAACCTATAAACCAACAATATTAATAAAGTTTCCAATTTAATTAAAAATTATCTTATTCATTAACACTTCTATGAAAATATATCGTAACATAAAATTTGAATAATAAGCAATCATAAGTCATGTCATGTGTGTTTACTGAGTGCGATTGGTCAGATTCATAATTTCAAATTAAATTTAAAAATTAAATTCATCATAAACCGACTTTTTTAACCATTTTAACAAATCGTCTGTAGAAATTATTTAAAATCATTAATAGTATATTAAAGAAAAGAAAAAAAAAACAAGTTTAGTTAACGTACGAGGCTCGGCACGAGGCCAAGTTTTATAAAAGACGAGTGCGATAACAGGACTTATGAAACATGTTTTTATGCTATTTTTTCCATTGAGGTAATTTCACATTTTTTTTAAAGAAATGGGCTTGCCAAAAATATGAAGTGTTTTTTATTTTTTAAATAGTTATGTTGGTAGTGTTTCCCACTAACTTCACAGATGAAAATTTATTCTTGACTGTCATACCGCCTGTAGAAAACAAAGAGCACCAAAAGTGTGTTTATAGATCTTATTAACGACGTGTTCTCAATGCGTTTATAAACTTATAGATACACCAAAATAGAAAAACTATATTTTGAAACAACTACAGTCAAATAGAACGACATTTGAGCAGTGTCAGCAATTAAATCATAAGTAATTATAATATAAATTGTTCCTTAAAATCAGTTATATATTTCATGAAATCATGCACAAATTATTTTCAAATTTGCATGTAAATGTATTTTAATATGTAGTTTACGTACGAGACACTTATGTTATGAATAATTTTCTCAAAGCTAATTACTCAATTATGATATCAAATGTGTCCATTTCTGGAATGTCCACAATATTATACCTAATAGTTATTTGAAAAGTTTAACTGTTAATCTTTTACAACAAATATGTATACTTTATTAAAGTACACCGAGGTAAGTGTAAATTTGGGGTAAATCAATTCCATGCAAATTTGCACATTTAAAATATCGTTATAGTAGTAATCATATATGGTCCAGTAGGTCTATTATAATGTGAACTAAACACTGTGCTATAGTATTTTACATTACAAGCCTGGTAAAACTGTTTGTACTGCTGAAATGACTGGTAAGCCGATTAGACGAGCATGTCACCTCCTTGAGGTAGTAAAGCATTTACTTGGTGTGTATTGTACAATATTTTATTTGTTACTCACTTGTAAATCAAATTTGAAATTATAAACAAAATCTGTCAGTTGCAAATGTAGAGTCAAAAACTGGCTTAAATGATTTCGCAGAGGCCTTTGGCAGGTATTGCTGTTGTATTTATTGTTAAATTGAAACACTTTTACTCGTATTTATTTACTGTATTTTCAATAATAAGCTATAAGAAAAATGTATTCGTTATAGCCATTTTATTTCTTTCTTAAATAATATTACTACATTACCGAGTTATAGGTGCCGCTAGTAATCAATATCAAAATATTTTGAAATTAATATATGTATTTTTAAAATATAATAAAACTCCAGAAACAAACAAAAAATATAACTTATAAATATGAATCATAATTATCAATTGGCACTTATTTTTAATATGTATGACAGGAACAAAACACAATTTTTCATATGTCAACAACGTTACTAACGTGTAAAAATTATACAAGTTAGCTGTCAATTTTACAGGTTAGTAACTAGTAAAGATTAATTTTCAAAAGTAGTAGGCGGCATCAATAAATGAAGTTTACAAGAGAGTAACAAATATTGCCAACTGACAACGCGAATGCGGAATGACTTGACATTAGATGTTATAGATGCGGCGGCACATTACTGAGTAATTCTGTTGTGTTTGATAAATATTTGTATACGTTAAAAACTTGTCTTATTTTCATTGCAGTTTTCGGCAAGTACTTTGCTAAAGGTATTGTTTTGTTGATTACATTTGCCCAATCGGGAATTTTAATACACTTTCATATTGTTTATATATTATATTCTATATGGTTCGAAACTATCCGTAAGAAAACTTTACCAACCTAAAGCAACATTTATTCCAAGTATTTAAAAACAGGGATATTTCATTTTAAAATCACATTATATTATCAAAACATGAGAATTTTTTTGCTATAAACGACACGGAAACGATAGTTTTTGATGTTTACATATTTAACAGGTCTTACTAGTCACCATTAATTTAGTTCCAAACAAATCCGCTGCATATTAATCTGCGGGTCCCAATAATTTAGTTACTTAATAAATTAGACAAAAAAAATATCGTCATATTTATAGATATGTAAGCCTGAGTATATATTTCGATTTAGGTAATAGTTCTTTAATATATATATATATATATATGATGATTCCTTTTAAATATTATGTTTTTATAACTTCATTACAACATTTTAGCAAATAGTTATAGTATAAATGTATAAATAAATAAAAAAAAAAACAAAAAAGAAACTTTTTTATAAAAGAAATAACTTAATTATACATTTTCAAAACAAATTAAAATATTACATCTTAAACAAATATAACTATAGGCACTGTTTACACTGATATCTTGCAAAGCTAACCAAAAAATAAATTATGACTATACGATACTAGTACAGTACCCTCTGTGTAAACACTTACACACAAGCAAAGTCAGATGCGTGTCGAAGCTAGTACCTAACCAAAGTACTTAACCTGACTATAAGACATTTTTCCTTGTAAACATATTAATTTACCATGGTGCGCATGCGCGTTCTCCATGTTTTCAATGCTTGTTTGAGCGAGATAGGTTATGTGAATTACTAATAAATAACAATGTAGTTAAAGTAAGTTATTTTACATAAAAGTATTTTGTATGCATGATTGTTGTATTTATTTTATATTTCTAAATAAGTAATGTTAATTTGACAGTTCGAGTTTTAAAAATGGCGATATGTCTTACCAAATTATCACCAAATAAAACTTGACTTTGAAAATAAAAATTACGGTGTAAACATAAAATAACTAAATGTTTGGTATAGTTAAGATTTGGTTAGGTCACAATACAGTGTCTCCGTGTAAATCAGGCCTGATATTTTAAAATGTTGCAGGCATATAGCATATTACTACTCTTAAGTATGTCAGAGGTGATGTTAGAGGTTGCGAATTTTTCATTCCATCTACGAATAAGCAATAAATCAATACCTTTCTTTACAGTTGTTGTTTATTTGCGAATTTGATTAGAAAGTAATTAAATTTAGAAATAATACTTAATGTAATTTACAAATACTTCACTGCCACTGCCTGAACCTTGCATCCCTTCCTAGCTCTTACAATGTTTAGCCACGTAATATTTTAATTTCAATGTGTGCACATATTTCCCACCCTCTCAATCCAATTTACAAACTTGTGTTTGTTTAATTAAACTTTTTAAAACCAGAGCATCGTAGTACAAATAAAATACTTTGAAATTGGATGTTGAAAAGATAAAAGAAACCCCTTTTCACATTTTCATCATTTGTAAATATACTTAAAAATAAGAATTTGATGTGGTTAATTGTCATTGCTTCATGTAATTGGTAATTGTATATAATTGGCAATAATTATTAGATACTAAAATAAAATTATGGTAAACCCTCAAATTTTGGTCTGTAAGAATTTTAACAGAGATCTGATTACAAATAACAGTAATTTTTAATAATATTTACGGGCACACTAGCTTAGTGAATGTAAAATATTGGTTTTTAATTTATACAATCAGCAATAAGAGACTAATTTTTTCGTTTTCATCTATTTTTAAATTTAGCTATAGGTAATATAACCCTATGCTTTTAAATTAAAAACAATCTACTTAAAAGAAATTAAATATTTTAGTTATTAACTGTAATAAACAGGGTTATTCTTTGAAGTTATTAATTTCTTTAAATTTATTTGGTCACATATCCTAATGTAAATTTAATTGATTTCAAATTTGTCGACATTATCCGGAGAGGTAAAATTTAATAAATATACGTAATGCCAAATAGGTTGTGGAATTAAATCATTGTTACTTGTTTCTGTCAAAAACAAGAAAGTATAATATCAATATTATTTTCTGTCTGAAAAATATGTTTTTCTACAAACGTCAAAAAAAAGGAACATTACATTTTAGAACCCCGTAGAGACAATTATAGTTTGACTTTTTTGACAATAGTTTTTGGTTTAACGATTCATAAAAAATAAGAGATTCACTCTTACCGCTTTGAATTTAGCTAAGGCTATTTCATTTTATAATTATTTTAAATGTTATATGCATCGTCATTGTTATTATTTTGCATAGGGCTACTATGTAAAAACAAATTTAAATGATTTTATTGACAATTACTAGGCATAAAATTATACTTTTAATGTTAATCGGCAACAAATAAAAAGTAAATAGTGACAGAAAAATTAAATTTGCTACCGCTGATGAACCGAGATTAAAATTAATTATAAAAAACATATTAAATAGGAGAATAACACATATGTAAAAAAAATTATGCAACTTTTTGTTTTGTGTTTAAAGAAAAAGTAGGTACTTTTTAAGGATCTAAAGTTACTTTTTGTTGCCCTGCGCTTGTCGATTCACAAAAATTATCCTTTTTGCTACTTATTAAATAATGTCTTTATTATTTATACAAGAAGAATAAATAAAAACATAGAAATTTAAGAAATGGCATATGTTTTGATAAATAATAACATTTAAAATGTTTCAATAAATACATATACAGGATGTCTCAATAAGCTTGCTCACTATTGGTAACTTTTTTTATTTGAAGAGATACGAGATTGGTTAAATGAGCAAAATTGTGCCATTTTATATTAGAAAATTGGTCATGTAGACAAAATAAAAATTGTGTCAGCGGTTCTCAAAATTTGGGACAAAATATATATTTTTTAAATAGAACCATATATTTTTTATTATCTTATTGGAAAGAGTATTTTTTTCTCTTTCCAATAAGGTAATGTTGTTTATGTACAATTTTTTCAAACACACGAGTTATTTATGGTTAAAAATGAAAATTTTGTAAACTGTTTTTTGCCAAGTAAGTCATGGAAACATTTGATTCTTTGTTTGTTTGACGTTTAATAATTTTACAAATGAAGAAAAGATATGATCTTGCTATATGGAAAGTTATATCTAGACACCAGTTACGTAGAACGTTCGGCTCTCTTTCCAAAAGAGCTGAAATGTGCGAAAGAAATAATGGCTTTCAATTTGAATATTTTCTTTAATTGTTTTCTTATTACTGTAAAATAAGTTAATGAAATAATAATTTTATAAAAGATAAATGTTTCCATGGTTTACTTGACTAAATAAACTAATAATATTTATCGTTAAACATAAATAATTCATCTATTTGAAAAAATTGTACATAAGCAACATTACCTTATTGGAAAGAGAAAAAAATACTCTTTCCAATGAGATAATAAAAAATATATGGTTCCATTTAAAAAATATATATTTTGTCCCAAATTTTGAGAATCGCTGATACAATTTTTATTTTGTCTACATGACCAATTTTCTAATATAAAATGGCACAATTTTGCTCATTTAACCAACCTCGTATCTCTTCAAATAAAAAAGTTACCAATAGTGAGCAAGCTTATTAAGACACCCTGTATAGGTATTTACATCAAAATTATTTAAAACGAGGGTTTACCATGTTGTAAAATATTAGATGGCAAAATTTTAGACTAAATTGTAAATTTGATTTTTTTTAATTATTACAAAATTATAAACTAGTCGTCTATAATGATAAGTGAAGTATATTTAACCATGGTTTTAATTTAATAGAAGGGTTCGGAAAGGTTAAACATTTTCGAAGGCACATGTGTACACTTGCATGTGCTTTAGATGTGTGGTTATTGAAGGATCAAAGTAGTATATTAATATAATATGTTACTCCTTTTTGTAACAACCAGAGCATCCGAGGTACAAAAACGTTCTCAAAAAGGAGCTAGCAAAATCAGTCATGAGCATAGGTAAATATTATATATATAAATAGAGTCTATATAGAGATCATATTATATATCTACATTATTCATTGGTTTTCGTTCTGTCTAATTCGGTTCTAATTGTATGTGTAGATCATTTCACAATGAGATAAATCTAAATTGTATTTACTGTTAAGAATTATTTTTAACATGAATTACCATATTATCTTATGCATAACACATACTTGTTTCGCATACATAAATACAAATAAAAATTCACGATCTAGTGGGCCTGGCCTGACGTATTCAGGATTTAGTTTCTCCTTGTAAGCAGCTCTTTTAAGAGAAATTTGGATCTGAATCCTTTACCATACATTCATATCCAAACAAATTTTTTACCCTTTAAAAATTCTATTAATTTTTAAAATAATTAGAAATTGTAGTTTTCACTTCCTCATTGTCCTTCAATTTTATTCCCAGAAGCTTTTTTTTAAGTTTAGGAGTAAGTAATAGTCGAACGGAGCCAAGTTTGGACTGTAGGGAGGGTGGTTTGAAGTTCGGAAGTCAAGATGGTGAAGAGCAACCAGAACAAAAACTAAACAAGGCTCAGGGTGGATGGACTGTTTCGATTCAGATTCATAATGATGAACCCAAATTTCACTCCCAGGGACAATCCGGGTTAAAACTTTATATTTGTTATTTTCGTAAAAGCTGCGTGAATATTCTCGTCACCCATTTTGCACTTACATCCATAGGTGTTGATGAAAGATATTCAAAATAGTTAGTTCAATAAGTATTTCAACAAGCTGCTATTTTCAGCATGGCATCTCCACTATACAATTTTCAACTTTTTTTCATAATTTCTAACGAAGAGGTCTCAACGGGCCCATTCCGGACCGAGATAGTCTTCAATCGACTTTCTTCCTTCTAATGATAAAGATAATGTCATTTATAAATCATTGTTTTCCTATGGTAAGAGAGACTCCAGCGGTGTAGTGAGCATCGTAGCTAACTCATGACCCAAGGGTCCCGGGTTCGAATCCCGGATAAGGTATGTGTTTCTGTCATCATCTCATCCCCATCTCTGCGATATATGTATATACAGCGACAAAGATACAAAATATAAGCAAAAATGAATCACCCCCATAACATACATCAGTTGTAATAAGTGTAAACAGTATAAATACAATAAAGTATTATTATTATTAAGAGCACGGAGGTAGGAATACAAAGGAGAGAGCATGAGGTTATATTGTAGGCCAGGGGAATGAAGCCTAGTGGGGACGGACGAACACAGCTGTTGGACCGTTCTAGAGAGGGGATAAGCGCAGCAATTTTTAAACAAAATTGCTTTATTCGTTCAATTAAAATTTTATAAAACTTTAAGTACTGAAAGAAATGTGTTGTGCATGTATTATTTATTAAAATATGATATTAATGTGTTTTTATATACATTTTATTTATTGAATTTACTTAATTAAATTTTGTAAGATTCAAAAAGCACGTGTTTTAATCAAATATTTTTATTTAATTAATAAAACGTATAGAATTGCACTCTAAAACAATGCAATATAAACGTAAACAAGCCAAACAATATGACTTTAAAGTCAAAGAAGGTTGACAGTTAGGCCCGGCCTGGAGTGGGGGAAATGGCTTCACTTTTGTAGCCACTTGCTCCCTCCTTAATTATTTCTACCTCCATGATTAAGAGTGCCCTTAAACTGCTGAAATTCAGAAATATCTGAGGGTACCTATATCCCTTGTATTTGAGAAATTTAATTTTCTCCATATTTCTTGTTTTTCTAAACAGGTAATTCCTTTTTGGGTCATATATCGATGATTAGCGCAAATATGTTAATATTTTTGTCCATCCACTCATCCACGTTTATTATGTTACTTTTCCTGAAATCGTCATGTAATCTACAACTTCCCTGCCGATTTTCCCTGCCTAGGCAGGGAAGTAAAATGCAACGTTGCCATATGTATTTTCACAAACTCATTTTACATTTAAATATGAAATACAATTATAAAATTAAAATAAATGTTGTCCAGTATACATATGTTTTAAAGTCTTGTACAATTTTAAATAGAGTTCCGTAACTTTTCAGTGTTATTTACTTGGTAAATGAACTTAGGTTACCATTCAGTAATTTCGAATGGGGTCATTTCACATTTTCTGATCTATTTTTTTCTTGAAAAAATAGGTCAAATTAAACATATATGTGTATGTTTTACATCTTACAAGTCTTTAGAATCAGAGATATGATTTTTTAAAAGTTGCGTTTAATTTCAAATATTTCAACGGCTGACGACACATATTCACGGATACGACAGTCGAGCTCTACCGGTTTCATTTAGAACTATGATTATTTGGTTTGGTATTTATTTAAATAAATGGTTTATTTACATACTTTATACTGCACTAGTACTTTTAAAGAAATAGAAAGTAAAAATAATCTTCTCTCTTGTATATTTTGCTGCCAGCTGTCACACTTTTAGGTTAGGTTACTGTTTCATGTTGTGAAGCGTGTGTGTGTGTGAGAGAGAATTGTCTTTGTGTGAGTATGAATATGTGTCGTCACAAATTTAGTCCGTGTTTAAAAGCCCGAAGTTTATTAGCAAATTTATGAATGAAAAGTCGTATATTTCAAATTATTTTCTATTACTACATTTATTAAATGAGATGGATTTCATGATTTAATAAAAAAAAATCGACAATAATTTTTTTTGAAATGACCCCATTCTTATACAATATCAGAAAAAAATTAATACTTATCTCGTCATTGAAGTTCCTTTTCAAGACTCATTATACTTATATCTCCATTTTCGTCATGAAAAGACTACGCCTCGGCAAACAACAAACAATCTCCTTACTTGTCATGAAAAGACGAACTTCCCTCCCTTGATATGTAAATAACTATTCTATGATAAATTTAAATTTTATTATGTAAAATCATGTCTAAAGCATATTATTACCTTTACTTTGGAATAACATTTTTATTGTACGTGCTAATAATTTTGCCACGATGTTGTATATCAAGGCAAAATCTATCTTCACACTTGGCTCGCGTATATACATTGGTAATTAGATTGCGGAAATTATTAAAATTACGACTGCTTATTACACGTACATAGACAGGTATTATATACGAAATAATACGGTATGTAGAATTTTAATGCTACGTTGTATGTTTCCAGTAACAAATTTAATAACAAATATTTATGTTTTTATGTTGCAGAAGGTTATGGAAAATAAAATATGATGGTAATGAACTATAATGTAGAATATGAAACATATTTGTTATTGAATTTTTATTATGCTAAGGTCGTTTATATTGTGCTAAATACTTTTCAGTTATTTAAATTTTTCACGTATTCGTAAATGTATATTACAGTGCGTGTAATATCAATTTCAAGACCAGAAAACAATGGGGAAAACTTTGTCACGCAATATTATTTTAAATAAAGGCCTGTGCCCTTCTTGAGACATCACGTTAGGTCTTGAATTGAATGGCCGTGGTTTGTTGTATTCATTACATGTGCGATGTTCTTCTCTTTTTGTTGTTGATCTTTCTTTTGTCATTAATAAATTTAGTCCAAGGGCTTTCGTAACACAAAAGAATATATCGTATGACACGACTTTAGAATGTATGTACAATGTTACAGTTTAATATTCGAATGGAAGAATTTATAATAATTATAACTTTTAACGTCGCGTTCTCGTTTAAACATAAAGATCTGTAATGATTGTTTTATGACCATAGTGTAACGTTCCTAAAGCAAAGATTTATTTCTGTGTGTCATGATTTATTCTATTTCGTCTAGGAAGCACTAGTAAATGAACAACAGATTTTTTTAAAAATTATTTAGCACCCAATAGTTTATGACGTGAAATATTACAAGCTGTAACCAACAGTCTGTCAGAAAAAAAAAACTGAATATGTGGGATTACCCCATTTTATCATTTCGTGTTTAATCTGTGTATTTAATATTTTATTATTTAATAAAAAAATAATAAGGGAATATAGTTTCTTCATAATTACGCATGAGAATAAAAAAAACAGTACTGTCGTTTACAAAAAATAATGAACGTTACAATTTTTCGGCTTATGATGTCGTTCTTGTTAAAGTAATTTGTCCAACGGTAATATTAACAGAATATCACATTTTTTGCAACGGGGTCCTTCAGCGTAACTAATTAAAAAATTGGTTACTCTGTTCCAAATTCTTACTACCCAAGGTACTTGTACCTACTTGTAAGTCTTCTGTATTAGTCTTTCTAGTTTGATTAAATAGGGTATTCTCTCATGATTGCCAATATTAAAAATTTATTAAAAATATTAAAGTTTGTCGGTAAACAAGAGGAGAAAAACAAAAAAACAGATTATAAATTGATTGTTGTAAAAGATATAAAGCATTGAAATTTTAATGACGTACTAGTAGTACTATCAATAGGAGATCAGTTGAAAATGAAATCTTTAATCACTGTTTGAATGTGGTAACACACCGCATCTTAAGTACGTACATTCTCGGGTGTACTTTGAATCGTTCAGGAGTGTTCGTAGTACAAGTACAGCGACATGGGTGTTCTGTTTTTTGTGTTACTCAGTGTCAACTACTTGCTTGTTTGTTGTCATTTGATATCCATTATTTTTAAAATATTTGTATTACACTAAATACAAAATGAAGTATCTAACCATTAAGAATATGCAATAAAATTTTATCAGAACTATTTAAATGATTTGAATATGTACTTACCACAAAGAATTAGGCAAAACAGAAGTACTTCTTTAAGAAATTATATTAATAAAACTCGAACAGAAGAAACAAAGCTATAAACGTAATAAATGAACTCCAACCCAAATTCAAAATATCAAAACATTTGAAAACAAAACTTATAGGTAAGTCAACTTACAATACAAGCGCCACCATTAGTTTGAGAATGTTAAAATGTTTTTGTTGTACAATGAAAAATATGTAATCAATTACTTAGATTAATTATCTATAATTTTCATCAGTTTTATAGTAATAGTATGTAAGATTGTAATGAAATATACTATTATTTCCTACCTTTTTCTATATGTAATCAACACCTTCTCAAAAAGCTATGAACCACTGATTGTACACTACTGGTACTGTACAACTAGTACGTCACTATCACGTGACACAACAAAATCAAATTTTAAAAATTAATATCTCGCTTATTAAATGGAATTTTTAACTCGGGTTTTCAGAGGTATTCCTAGATATACCTGTTCTTTAAAAAAATGAGATAATACTCTATTGTCAGAAACGAAATAAAGAAAATAAACCAAATAAGAATAGTTTGCATTTACTATGATGGGAAGGTAAGATATTTTAAATGGTGTCAGGCCAGTGGTAATCAAAACTTTGACTATAATATTCGTGGGCAGTTTTTTATTTTATTTTATTAAAATGTATATTATTTATACATATTTCCAAATATTGACCAAGAAAGTTTTATAAATGTTGAAAAAGATCATTTTGCGTGACACCATTAATTATTAGCGAATTTCGCTGCTGGAAAACAAAATAGAATTTATATCTACGTCATATAGTATTAATAAACTTAACGGCGTAACGAATAACAACTAGGACTTACCAGAACTACACATCGCTTTATATATAAAGTTTTATAAAAAAAATTGTGGAGTACCCCATTGTAATTGACAGATACTGTCAGAGTTTCAATTTTAATTTACGAGATGTATTTTAATATAATGATATCATTTTGTAGAAAATAAAAGGAGTAGTAAAGTGAGAAAACAATATCAAAAATAGTATTTTATATTACAAGCTAAGTAAAACGCTTTTTACTGCTGAAAGGAGGAAATGACTAGCGAGCCGGGTAGGCAGTAAACAGATACCTTGTATTGTACAATATTTTATTTGTTACTCACTTGTAAATAAAATATAAAATTATAACCAAAACCTGTTGACTTTTATTTTTAATATGTATGACATTAACAAAACACAATTTTCACATGTTATCAACGTTACAAACGTGGTTACTTAACTCGTAAAATTTTAACAAAATTAGTAACTATACTTGTCGTCAAATAAATGTGGGCCGGAGATTTCTGCACTGTTGCCAATTCCATTGATCATGTTGAAACTGCCAAATGATGACGAAGTGGCAACACCGCATGGCAGGGGACAGGATGGAGAGAAGGGAAAACAATGAGCATTAGTCCATATTTGTTTGACGGCGAGTATAGTAAAGAGTTAATTTCAAAAGTAGTAGGCAGTATCAATAAATGAACTTTTCCAACGACCACTACGAAAAGTACATAAATTCACACGCTAAACTATTACTGAAAGTTGGTTATTGCACATCACTACCAAAGCTGTGTGAAATGAAAGCTCGTTAGCCAATCAGATGCGTCCGCAACTGTGTGATATGATTTTATCATACACTGCCATAACTGAGCCAACTAACCTAAAAATTTGTATGTAAAAATTTGACAGTTGCAAATAATTTGCTAAATTTACACGAATTAAGAAGGCTGTACACTGATTTATCAGATTTTAACATAATTTTTGGTGAATTCTGATAGCAATGATGTAAACATAATCTGTTTTAATATTTTTATGAAAATTTTATATTGTTTTATTTTTTGTGGTCGTCGGAAAAATATCATATACAACACGTGCTGAAAGGGTATTTCACACTCACGTGATTAAACCACTCGCCTTCGGCTCGTGGCTCAAACTTCACGTTCGTGTGAAATATCCAACTTTCAGCACTAGTTATACAATATACTATTACAAATAAGTAATAAATAAAAATATATTACGGTATAATGAATAACAATTAACACTTTCTAGAATTACAAATCGCTTTCAATTTAGATGTATCATAAATATATAAAATAAAAAAAGAATAATGGAGGACCTCATTGTTAATAAAGACAACCTAATGTTTTCTTTTACGTTTCACTTCTAGCTAACGTGTACACTCCATATGAATAAAATTTAGAATAAGTTCCATCTGAATGTCATTCGGATATTAATTTACAATATTATTTCATACTATTTACGTAATGTAACAAATATTAGTTAAATCTCATTGTGAAACGTATTATCTACACATACAACCTTCATATTCATTTAGATGTTTTCACCTAGGTCGTACCTCACCCATCCTGTCACTATCACAATTCACTAGCAAGTAAACATCTCTCAGCATGCGCCATATTGTTTCCGGTCTATCACCCGGAAGAACACAAATATTTGTTGTGTTGTGTCCCGCACAGCACGCTTCCTGTTTAGCATTCGCTTGTTATCTGTGCTGCACTCGTCCGGAGAATTTGTTAAGCAAATTAGGAGGTGTTTATGTATTTAGTGCAGTCGGAATGATGTGTGCCATGTTAAAACTGTTTCTTTTCTTTTCGGAAATGAGGACGGTAATGATAGGTTGTTAAAGTAAAGTATAGTTGAGTTGTTTAGGAGAAATTGGTGTTTGTGGACGTAATATACTGAAATAACAAGGCAAATTTAAGGATGTACATATAATTTAACAATGCATATTATCTTCTATTTAAAGACATGCTCTAATTGTTAATATAGAACCAAAACGTTTTATTTTTCAGTTATACTTAAGATGTAATCTTAAGTTCTACTTTGTTTTGCTTTTACTTAAAGTTCAGGTTCACCATAAATTTTATTCTGTTGCACATATAAATTTTCAGCTCGATTCATAAAAAAGTTTAAGCTAATCCTCATTTTTGGATTACCGAATTCTACTCTAATTTTGGCAGTTTATAACTTAAAATATAGTCTAATCTATTCCTAGTATCTACCTTTATTGATAATATCATGAAAATTAAATTTTAAATAGCGGAATAGAATAGAATTCACTAATCCAAAAATGAGGATTAGCTTAAACTTTTTTGTGAATCGGGCTAGAGATGCACTCGATTTCGAGTCGATCATCGAGCCGGGCCGAAGATATTTTTTATCGGGCCGAATCGGTCTAATCATTTTCAAAAATCAAATCTTATAGTTCAATCTCAATGCACAGTTTCCTTAATATTTTAATGAAAATGGATGAAGTTAAAAGGGATCAAAATGATTTAATAACAACACACTTCACATATTAATAAATAAAAATGTATTATTTTACTATAAGATTTGTGAAAAAGTTGTTTAAATTTTCTAACAGCTTTGGTAAACAAAGTGTTAAATACTCGTAGGTCTGCAATTTTTATAACAAATTTACACTAGAAGGGTCTCTTTTTTAACTACTTATGTTAACTAATGTTGAAAGTTATAAGAATGTAGAGGTATTTTATAAGTTTGACACGAAAAAAGTTAAACATTTCGCCTTAACATAAAAATCAACATTAGGAATGCCGGATGCACCCAATTTCGAGCTTTGGCCCGGCCCGGCCCGATTTCGAGTTAATTTTCGAGCCGGGCCAGCTAATTTTTTTGTCGAGTCGATCTTCGAGTTGGGCCGGTAATTTTTATTTTCGGACCGAGTCGCTCCAAACCTCAAAGCCCAGCCCGGCCCGGCCCGAGTGCATCCCTAAATCGGGCTGTTTAAGTTCAACTTATCTAAGAATAGGATTTGGTGAAAAAGTTAACCTTTTTGATTTATATACGAATAAATATTTTGTGAAAAATTCATTGACTTTACCGGGATTTGAACCCAATTTCGTATTTCCGGTACGATGCTCTCCCAACTGAGCTATGAAATCCCTGTGAAGACAGTGAATTTTTCACAAAATATTTATTCGTAGGTATATAAATCAGAAAGGTTGACTTTTTTACCAAATCCTTTTCTTAAATAAGTTGAACTTAAAATTTACCGGTCTTATTGAGAGTCTATATCCAAGTATACCCACCTTTTGGAGCATTGAATACTCATTAGTCCGCGCGACACACTTGGAGGTTTAGGAACCACACCTATTAACTATTCAACAGTTTTTATACAATTTTTATTACAACATTCAGAACCGTGAACGATTCAATTATTTAAACACGAATAAATATTTTGTGAAAATCCTGAGTTCAAATCCCGGTGAAGTCCATAAATTTTTCACAATTTTTTTTTCAAATTTAAATAATTGAATCGTTCACGGTTCTGAATGTATAAAAACATTTGAATATTGATACTTTCTGATTTAGGTAATACAGGATTGATAATGATTTACTATGATAATAATATTAATTCTCATTAATTTAAATATAAAGCAAAAATTACATATAAATTGGAACGATTATACTCCAGGACTTTGATAACATTACCTGGCATCTAAAATTTCCACAAAACATGTGTAAAATGAGTAAATTAAAGGCGAAACTAAAATCATTTGCACTACACGACTACACCCCAGCAATTTAACAAAAAAATATAGTGATCATCATCAACGTCATCTTACTCAATCATATATCCATTATTATAGTCGTTCTTAATGGTTAAATGAACGTTAAGCCCCAGAAATCCCAGAGGCTTAAAGAATAATTTAGTATAGCGGTGCAAACGGCCATAAGAAACGATATTTGAATATTACATTTTGATACTTGAAAAACAAAAATTGATCCTACAACATTATTTTTAGTTAGGTTGCAAATAGGCGTACCTAGGCATGTATAATAAGTGGTGGTATTATAGTTTGTAGGTATATAATATCAGGATATCAGAAAAAGTTTTAAAAAAATTAACATGGAATGTATTTTTTTTTTCGGGATAACTTGAAAGTCACATAATTTACTTGAAATAATTGTAGAGAACTTAATTATAACGTAATTATTTACTTTTTGCATTATTCATTGTCATTACGGTAAGATAAACACAAAGTTACATATAATTTTCTGTTATTTGAAAATGATCAGATAGTAATAAAATTTGCTGACTTAATTATATAAATGAAACTGTCGTTATAATGATAAAATAGAATTCACTTCACACTGAAGAGCTGCAATAAGAGCGAAACGCGTCTCAGTGGTTCTGGTTGAGTGAGCCAGTCTCTAATAAATAACCGAGAGGTTGATTCGATACTGAAATCTTGTGAAACATGTCAAATGTTATTTTTAAATATTAACAGTTACACCAAGTGTCGCCATCATATTGTACGTTATTGTACTTTTATCATAATAATTTAATTTTAGTTAATTAAACAGTCTAATCCACGACTGAAGAAGAAATAAAATAACCTAATTCTGTTAATTTTTTAATACAAACATGTTAATACTGTCTAGTGTCTCAAAACAATAGAAACAAGACAAAAAATTACAATGATTTAATATAAAATACAATCTACTTTTTCAAAGCTTTTATGTATGTATACATATATGTACACATAAATTAGATGGAACTGATAAAACAAGTGTACAGATACGGGAACATTAATATTTACAATGCTTTTACCGTTTTGCATACAAACATTACACACACACACTTCATTTTATCTTCTACGCACTGCAAAATAGAGAACTTTTATAAATTAAACTGAAATTCACTTGTATTATTATAACAGTTGATAATAAAACCGCGCTGTCACTTCACAACCATTGTTTTTAACCTATAAATTAAATAATTGCTGAATTTGACCTACACTTCGTTGGAGTTCTAGAAATATTTAATACTTTATTTTTAATGGTGGGACTTGTCATTATGGAGTCCATTTAAAAAACTCGAAATTCAATAATGGCAAAAAAATTGAGAATAATCATTCGATAGAGCATGAAAAAGTGTCCTAAAGAAGTTTGCTTATCAAAAAATGAGAATTAGCTTAAACTTTTTTGTGAATCGGGCTGATAGACAGTAACTAGAAATTCTAGTGCGAAAATCAAAGCCTGTGATTGGCTGCTGCTCTATTTCGTGAAGCCTCATTTAACCAGACGGAATTTCAAGTTAACCTTCAAACGTAATTGAAACGTGAACCTCTCTGTAGTTGTTAAATCACTTGTTGAATTTGCACGTGTTTTTTGTTTCACTTCTCTTTTTGTGATATTTCACGAATAAAAACAGTTATAATATATAAATTTTTCATCAAGGAAATACAAAAAAATAGTGCAATTAATTAATTTATAATTAAAAGTTATGTATTTATGATTTTATATGAATAAATTAAGTAGATTATTTATAATAGTTTTGGTTAATGAAAATATAACTTGAAAAGTATAAATGCTGACGTAACCTTCATTTTAACATTTCAATTCCCCCGCCAAATAAATCTAGTGACTTTTTTTGGTAACTTCTAGCGGTGTAAATGTGACTTCGTCTAGTGCTGTCTATAGTTTAAAAACACGGTATAGTATGTTATCATGCACATTCTACATTTTTTGTAGTTGTACTTCCTTTGGAAAAAATCTCTTTATATTATCTGCAACTGTAAAATCTTGTATCTTGCCGTGTAATATTATATTACATTAATGAAACATAAGAATTAAAATCTCTGACCATAACATTTTCCTTGCCTGAAGAAACAAGCAACAAAGTATTCTCTGTCTAGAAACTCTGCATTCCAATCTCTTTGATGGCATTTTCTCTTGTGATTAAAGTCAAGTAAATGAATTTCGAAACGAGGTAGAACACCTACGCACAGATTAAAGCTACGTTACAAGGCTAACTTAGTAATTAATTTTGTTAAAGAGGAAATTTAATATTTGTAAGTTTGTGGAAACAGTTTCAAGTTTTATCGGGCCATCTACACTAAAGTTCAAGAGTTAAATTTAACTTATGTTAAAAGTTTTTAGAAAAAAGTTTGATATAAATAGGTCTCCTGAAAATAGAACAACAATGTTTACGTTATGTTACCTATCTTTATAATTAATTAATATGCAGATATATAAGTACGCGTATGGTATTTGCCTATAAATAAACCTGCAAATATCTCGCTTATTATGGTTTTTAACGATTTCAACTACAATACCATAAATTATTGTATATTAATAATTTACTTCTTTAATTTCGGAAGTATAGCTCAATATTATTATTTTGTACGTTGGTAACATCAGAAAAGAAAATTTAAATTCTAAATGACCTGAGTTTATGAACATAACCTAAAAAATTAACGAACATTTGTTTAGCGATTTTGCGGTACAAGGTCAAAAATAATTAGTTTCATTTAGAATATAGGAAATAATTTCTCGATTGTAAATGTAGATTTAAAGGAAACCAATTTCTTTGGGATGTCGGTTAAAGTTACATTTAGCTTAAAATGTGTGCAATTAAGGTAAATTAACTATTTAGTCGTAGCATTTATAAACAACCAAAAAAATGACATTCTACCAGAGCAGTAATGGCAGCTTAGGCTGTTAACAAAGAGTTTCAGGACTATTTAGATATACCGTATGTCCACGGATCGAGTTCCAAAGAGGAAAAACTTTTTTATTTTTTATTTTACAAAAAAATGTATTCTTGATAAAAGTTTTTGGATGTCTCGAAACGGCCAATTCAGTTTTAACATTTTCAAATTTTCTTTTAGTTTCAGATAAAAATCGAAAATTGGTCGTTTTAGTTGAAAATTCCAAAAAATAAGTTTGCGTTGTCATAGTGATTGCCGTTATTTATTTATTTTCATTAACTGTCAGTTATAAAAATCAACCATAATCGTTGAAAATGTTGTCAAAAGATGAACGAATTTACCTAATTCAATGCTATGACAAAGGTAATAAAGCGATCAGTCGAGTTGTCGAAGAATTTAATCAAAAGTTTCCGGATATTTACATCTCAAATAGAGGTTGTGTTAGCAATTACCATGACAACGCAAACTTATTTTTTGGGACTTATGGTGCGATTCTGTAACTTTCTATAGCACTATAGAACTGTAACTCTCAACAAAATCGCAACAATTTTTGTTTACATTTATTATCGTTTGACATTGTTGAGAGTTACAGTTCTATAGTGCTATAGAAAGTTACAGAATCGCACTGAAATCGCAAGAAAATTTGAAAATGTTAAAACTGAATTGGCCGTTTCGGGACATCCAAAAACTTTTATCAAGAATACATTTTTTTGTAAAATAAAAAAGTTTTTCCTCTTTGGAACTCGATCCGTGGACATACTGTATGTAAAACTACGTATTAATTTATTTAAAATTCAAATTGATATTAATTTTAGGCAATATTTCTTCAGAAAATGTGTTCACATTTACTGATAGGTATTTAATTATTATACGTGTCATGGTTCTCATTGCTTGTCATTTAACGTCATACAATATTATTAGGATGCCACAGTAGATGACTTGCTTGTACATGTATTAACTATATACATATTTTTTAATAACTAAATAAATTGCACGTATTTGACGTAATTTATGTAAATTGTGCTAATCCATAGGCAAACTTAATTACAAAAAGTAGAGAGTATACAATTTTTAAATTTACGGTTTTTATTTTAAAAAACCCTTCTTTTCCTTATTTCCACATCACACTTGGGTTCCCCTATATTATTACATATCTCGCTTATATAAAGGGCTATTTTAATAATACTTGATGTGATAGACGCAGAAAACTTTATTTAAATCATTTATTTCTAAAATCAAAATAAAACCATTTTTCTTCAAAAAAAACTGTTAACAACTTCAGGTTAGCCGATTTTAACTATATTTACTAAATTTGAAAAGTTTCGGATTATATTTTCATACAATTTTTCATTAAAATCTATTATAGTATGGGGTCTCGTTGCCGCGTGTCTGAGTGTCTGGTCGCGAACCTGGGGGAACCGGGTTCTATCCCGACAGACGCCAAATATTTCCAATTTTAAATGGCACAAAAGTGACCCCTGTGGTGCACTCTCCACACCAGCTATGAGTGCCCGTGAGGTGACGCCTGGTAAGCGCCCACACGGTAAAATATATCGTCATCATTACCGATGTCTACATATGTTGTAGATACTGGCACACTCAGAAATGGGTAATATGCCGTGATGATTTATTTATTTATTTATCTATTATAGTAAAAAGTAAAGTACCACTTCCGGAAGTTATGTAATGACCACAAAGGGAGGTGCACAACTAGATGTAATAACGAGTAATAACAGTCCTAAATACAAAATTTCAACTTTCTACGGCTTACCGTTTTTGAGTTATACGTACAGATGTCATGACGAAATTAGTCAAAATTGTAATAGTACAATAGCGAACTCTAGGTGAAACAATATTTAATAAAATATTATATTTAATAAAATATTAAGAAAACACTCGCCATGTTTCACAAGATTTCAGCGTCTGAATCAACCTTTCGGCCATCATCAGACACCGGCCATGCTCAGCTAGTAACCAAAGACGCGTTTCGCTCTTGTTACGGCAGTTATACCATACTGATGAGCTCTAACAAGAGCGAAACACGTCTATGGTTACTAGCTGAGCATGGCCGGTGTCTGATGATGGCCGAAAGGTTGATTCAGACGCTGAAATCTTGTGAAACATGACGAATGTTTTCTTAATATTTATATTAGTCAAAATTGATTCAGGGATGGTCAAAATGGATATATCCGCTGAAATCTGAAAACCGATTTTTTTCGCGATTACAATACTTCCTTTACTACGAACAAGGAAGTAAAAAGTGAATTGCAAAAGCCTTCTGTATTTAATAGAAATGTGATATTTTAATCATTCGCAAACCGCTTGCGAATGATATATTGGGAAAAAGTATACGTTATTTCTATCTATTTGTTAAAGTAATAATAAGCGAGATATTTGCTGGTTTATTTATAGACGGATATTCTATGCATCACATAGGCACAATATGACTGATTTTGGTGAAAACTTGTAGAAAACATTAGGTGGTAGTATGAACAAGTGATTAAGGGTGTTTAACTAGGAGATGACTAGCAGAGTTTTAGCGCTGTCAATCGTTTATGGATTATTTTAGAGAAAAATATTTCAAATAAAAGTTGCGTACAATTAATTTTTCTATAACTGCTATTTGAAGTATTTTTCTCTAAAATAATCCATAAACGATTGACAGCACTAAAACACTGCTAGTCATCTCCTAGCTAATCACCCTTAATCACTTGTTCATACTACCACCCAATTTTATTAATAATTTGACTAAAAAAGTGGTATTCGTTTTAGATTGTGAAAAAAAGGAAACTGCAGATAACTATGAATACTATACTGTATTGTTAAAATCTCATTATCATGAAAGTATTCTTTTCGTCCTTAAAAAGTAAAGAAAGAATAAAACATTATATTTCCCACATTTACAATACTTAAAATAAATAATAGTACTATAAAATTGAGAAAGCACAATACTTTTTGTCGTAGTTATATAAATTGAACCATATATGCATATCAAATGATTGTAATGCATAAAAATATTATGCTTTACGAATCTGCATTGCAAAATAGTCCATTTTTGTACAGTAATCATTTCTTTCTACGAATATATTTTCTTTTAAAATGAAGTTATGTTCATTTGATAAAATTACCTATTTCATTGTTTTCAACAACTGTTAAGAATGTACTTTTATAATATTAATATTGTTCTCATAATATTATGAAGCATTGTTACATTTAATGAGCATTTTAGTTGAATTTAAAAAAAAAATCTTTATCAACAATTTTTAAATGGACAGTTAGGTTATTCAAGTGTGTTACAATAGAAAATAATAAATAATAAAATAGTTGAATATGCGAAGTGCAATAATAAATAACTGTGTAGGCGTATTCCATTTGTACTTGAAAGTAGGGATAAAATGAAGTGTATTAAAATATATGGTATTAAAACGATCGTAAATGCAAAATAACAGTTTGTAAACATATACAAAAACAAAGCGATAAATAATACAGTGGGTGTAAGTCTATCTGTAACAGTACGTTAGCAAATTTATTGTAGTCCGAAGAAGACACAAGTAGTGAATGCAGTTAAGGATCATTTTATATTGCTTGGTTTTCAATATGCAAAGCAAAGCTTATTGGCGCCATTCAAATGGCGCCGTTTTATTTACATATGGAAACATGTTATTTCAATTGGTCCCATTAATCATTGCGTTGCTAATTGGCGTTCAGAGAGTTAGTTTCCCTAAAAATCAAATAAAGTAGTTAAGAATTAAAGAGGTGTAAGTCAAGTTTTTGTAAAAAATGAGTAGTCTACGATGTCAATTTTTTTATTGAAATAGTGTAAGCCACATAGATGACATTAAATGTTTTATTTGGAAATAGTTCTGCTAAAAAATTAAGCTCGTATGCTTCTAACTCATTTTATACAAAGATTTAACTTACACTACTCTAATTTTCATGGGCTCATATCCATAGGTATGATTATTATTTCTGTGTGAAAGGTCCAGGGGTAAATCAGTAAAACTTTTTCAATTTTGAGCTTGAGATGCAGATGTAACAGGGGGGAGGGGGAGAGTCAGATGATTCTGTTTTACTCTTTGTTCTCTTACGATGACTTTATCTAACTGGTGGACGCTTGCTGGTTTGTCCACCACTTTACTGCGACGGAACACCCTTACGCTCACACTATCACTAAACACTTGATGATAGATGATGAACACATCTTAAATGGATGACACACACAATATTTGAAGCTACTAAACTTTTATTGACATAATTACATTACTAATACTAAATCATTATTATTAATTACACTAAACTACTAACACAAAACTATACTCTTACAGTTACATTGTAATCTAATTATGAGTACTGGCGGAAAACGCCCAAAAACTAAACACAGACTACATGTCTGACCTGTTTGAGCCCTTAATCTCGACTCCTTAAAACAAAAGGGTTATCTCTTCAACAGTATATCTAATGAAGGGTGCGAGGGTGTAACATCCATAGCAAAATAACAAGACTGCACGTATCATAGACAATAACTTATATGGTTAATTGTCAAAACAATAAATGTCTACGCGGTTGACATCTAGACTAAACAGAGATATGAGAGAATAATGATTATTATTTCTAAACAGAATTTTGACTTACAAAGATAACAGAATTAAAATGTTGATATTGAAACTATAATTTAGAAGAGTTTATATTAAAGTTATTTACTTGTTATTTCACTATTCTCACCTTGTTACACAGAGCTGTTTTGACCTCTGGCATGGTTTACATGCTGAGTAATCTTAACTTCTCTGTATTTACTTTACCCATTTAATAATTGAGATGTCATCTAGTACCAACTGTGTTAGAAGTTTCAATAGCCGCAATCAACAAGCGCAAATTATTGGAAGTATCAAAATGGTTAAAAGATATGGCACACCAGGAAAGAACAATCAAATATCAGTTTAAAAAATCAAGAGCAATTTACATAGGGTACTATTTAAGTAAGCGTATAACGTTTAACCCACAGTAGGGCTAATCACATAAATAGTAAATCTTTGTCTTACATGCTTTCTGTAAGAACTGGAACCCCTTAAACTGACCAAGTACATCATGGTTAATTTTTTTGTAAGAAAATAGAAATCAATATGTTCTCTGGAAAAAAATGGTTATTGTCAAAACTAACGTGAACCACTTTTTTTGCATTGGCGTACAATTTATATTCGGTCAAAATGCCAATTACCTTAGTGGTAAACATGTACTTTTTTGATAAAAAAAAAAAACCCTCAACAGGATTAAATCTCAACTACGCAGTGGGTTCACATACGCAAACGTTCATGGCTTAGTGGGATTCCAACCCAGAACCCCGAGCGCACTAATGACTGAAAGGCGTGTTGCTCTAACCATTGAGCCACCGGAGCCGACATTTTTCATTGCAATATTCTCAAATATCGATTTTCTGCCGCGACGCCAATAATATTATATGCCAATTTTGACAGTCCCGTGGATTTACTCAGACAACTTCAATGATATCAGAATTATTCCTCATTGATCCACCTCAAACTTGAAATGAATTAAACATCGAATTACTGCAGATTTGGGTTCCATGCAGTCATCTCAACATTCTCTTAGGCTATGAACGTTTACTTACAAAACACCCCGTATATTTAGTTCGTGACAATTTTGTTGAGAATAGAATTCATTAGTCACGTGCCATATTTTCCGCCAATTAACATTCAGAATTTCCCTAGTTACATGTCTATCACAGCGATGATAAAAAACAAAGAAATTATCACCTTATTTACGTTCGCTATTAAGGGATTTATTTTCTTTATATATAACATTGACAGTTAATTTTAACAAAAATTTATTATATTCTCTCATAAATATAAGCTCGTGATATGATTAATAATCGAGGATGTTGCTAGTGAAACCGAAGCAGCACATTTCACTCGTCCTTCGGACTTGTGAAATCTGCAACTCGGTTTCACTCGAAAATATCATCGATGATAATCATACACTTGTTATATTACGTATGAAAATAAAAAATGTAGTATGATCAGAACTAACTTTCTTTTCTGCAAAACTAGTCAATTCCCTCTTCATGTATAATATAAATTTATATTGCCCATATCATTTTTTGGCCCTATTTCTGTCTTATTCTGTCTATCAGAAATTATAAAATATAATTTGCATCAAAATAATACTAACTTTATTAACTCTTCTTCGTGTGAATATTTATCCATTTCCAATACTGTCATAAACAGAGCGTTTCTGACAGTTATAAAACGTTATTACATTTGTTTGTCATTTTGTTTCAGTTCCGTGACAAAAAAATAAAAATTTGTTGTGGCCAGCACAAGACCTCTCGCCATTTCCATTTTATGTTATATAAGTAGGTAATGTATTGCACCTCGCTATCGACCCGTCGTTTTGTAACAAAAAAAAATACAGAACTTTACCCAAATATTGTATTTTATTGTATTTAACATGTCTTCTGCACACATACAATTCTAATTATATCTAGTTTTCATTGTATGAGGAAGTTCCTATATGTCAGAGATTCTTCCAATTCATTAACAAGATTGGCGGTATTTCTAATGGATATATGCAGGTTACCTACAATTTTAAATATTTAATTAATAAAACCATAAGAAAGATTAAATGTACTTCCCAGAAAAAGCTTTCAGAATGTAACTAAAACTTTTGATTTTTGACACTGATATCTGTCATTTACAAATTATGTTAAAAACATTTGAATTTGTCAACTGGTTTCCTTAGTGTAGTTTCGCCTACTCGAAATATTCTATCCCGATATTCTATATATTATAGCGTCTTTATCTCTAAATTTATAGAAGATATAATAAAAAATTTAAATGTATCAGATGTAGAATTTTGTTCTTTAAAATTAGTAATATCAAAAATTTTCAAAAATTAATATTTGGAAGAATTTCTTTTAAAAACTACTACTTCCGGTTGTTCAATTGTTACCAAAACCTTTTCAGCTCTTCCCAGGAATTTCAGATTGAGGAATTCTTAGTTAAACAGGTCTTATGTCTTATACTTTTTGAGTAATCGTCCCTCCAACATATTAAAATTGGTTTATATGGACCTTAAATCGTGCTTATTCACTTAAATCTGGAGATGTGATTTTTGGCATGAATCCAATACCTCTCTTAGCGAGAGGTAAAAAAGTAATTTTATCAAATTTTAAATTCGATTTGCTCTGTAAAAAAACGTGCAAAATAATATATAATTATTGAATTGGATACAGAATTTAATTCTCTATAACACTTATTTGAAGCTTTATTGCCTAAAATAATAGCCCATATTTGCGCAAGGAAAAACTGTTTTCCCATGTTGAACGCCTTTACTTCACTTTTCGTATTATGGATACCCTATATATCATCTGAAGAATGAACAATAAGTATATGCTTACATTACTAATTGTGTGCAATATAATTATAAAAAATTTCATTTGGCGTATGTTGGTTCGTAATTGAAACAATGAAATGAATAGAAATTTATTCTTCGTCGGTGAATTTTATTATAATAATAATAATAATAATAATAATAATAATAATAATAATAATAATAATAATAATAATAATAATAACGTCGTATGATTATATTACACCAGTATATTGAAAGCCATATTGTAATAAATATCAAAAAAATCTATATAAAAACTTGTGCCTATTCTGATTCCTGAATTATATAAATGTTATAAAATTTCAATCTGTTTCAATGTTTATACACATTTCAATTCAAGCTTGGAATGAGTTGTAGTTTGCACGTAGTACTCTACAACTCAAAAATGAAACCAACAAAACGCTGTAAACATAAACAAAAACAACCAACTAAAACATCTACAAGTAGTGAGAAAATCCAACATTCCATCCTCATTCTCATTCTCTCGTCTCGTCTGATTGACCTAGCGAACCGGCGATCCGGATATCCGGTTCGTGCGTTACCGCTCTCCTCGCGTCAATGAGCTCTTTCTGTCGCTCTATCATGCTCTCTGTGTCGCTCTCGGCGTGGAGAGCGAGAGCGCGCTGTGAGACCGTACTCTGAGAGAAAAAAGAGAAAGAGAGGAGAGCATTCGCGTGCGACTCTACAACCGGGCATCGTACGCTGAGAGGTTAACTACAGTGGCGCTCAAACGGTGGCGAACATGAAGTAATGTGGGAAAAAGTAGCAAAGTAGGCTTGGAAATTGAAATGTCATCTTGATAAGAATATTAATTTTAAAATGATGGTCTTAATGGGGAATTAAAGAGATTGTAAGTAATTAATAATATAAACGGGTCATAAATTAGTCGGAAAATGTAGAACAACATAAAACTGCAAAACGAATTGTATAAGATTGTGAAAATAATTAATTGGTGTTTATATTTTAATGGATCTACGATTCTTATTATTTTTTGCTCGTAAAATGTATTAATAATTATTGAAACAGTAATTACCGTTGTTAGTAAACCTATACCGGAAAATATGTTTATTTATAACTTTATGCTCTTTTCCTAGCTAACATTTTCTTCTAGTAAAATTACACGTGTAGTATTTCTATACATTACGTAAATGTTATGAATAACAAGGAAATAAAAATAAATTATAGTTTGTTTTTAAACTTCAGGAGTGTTAAAAATTCAAATTTATCTAAAGCATAAAAACGTCAGAAAAAGAATACTTTAAATTTAAATTATGACAATTTCACAAGTAGACCAAGAGTCTATCGAACTTTATTTTGAGAAAACTTGTATTTTTTACAATCATTTTCATACCGTTTTGATGTGGTTCTATCATGGAAGCATTTACGACAGATTGAAATGAAATTTAAATCTGTAATTTTTCATGAGTTTTTACATAAATATGAACAATTCTAAAAGGTTTTCCAACTGTTCGCTCAGATATTTAATGCTAAAATATAGCAAAATTACATTTGGGTGGCATTATAGAAGCGGCATCCCGCGGGAAAACTTTTTTTATAATTCATACAATAAACGCGACAGTTCGCAAGACTTTTTATAAATAAAACTAAAAAATGACCAGACACCAACTACTTTTATAGTAATTCTCTTCGAAAGTTGGAAATATTTTTTGTTATGCCCATAGTCGCAGAAACGTTCATCAATAGGGGATCCAGCTCAATCGAATTAAAGGAAAATAGTAAAAAAAATACGAATGTATATGCTGAATAACGAATATTAATAAAAAAATGAAATGGTATAATTGAGATATTTTGGAAATAAGGGTTTTTTTTATAGCGCTTCGACACTAATATGAAATAAATATATAATATTTTGATTTCCGACCGAAAGACCGCCTATATATGTATAATAAATAGCGTGTTAGGAGGTGGGGTTTACTACCAATGGAAGTTAAGTAATTCAAATTCGAAAGGAGGGGCTAACATTCCTGTACTGCAGTTTTCAAACAGTTTTTATTTTAACATAAATTTCTTGCATTAAACTTAATACTTTAAATACACCTGTAATTATAAAGTATGTAGACTTATACAGTGTTATAATATTCATTTATTTTATGTAAATATAACTTAAAATAGCATATATTTCAAGAACATTTATGTCCAACAGTTTGATATAAAAACACATGAGCGTGATGTCACGTCAATCTTTTCGAAATTTGGGAGACCATAACTCGCTTATTAATAGGAATTTTTTCACCGGATTTTCATCAATAGTCTTAGTTTACCTAATATTTTCAGATGAAATTATATAAAAAAAAAATGGTGGCATCCCCCATTCCTTAATCAATCAAAGGTTTATCAAAGCGAACAAATGCAACGCGATTTTTTGACAGCAATGATTTAAATGTCGTAAGAACCAGGAAACTGATTCAAATTTGTTTATTTTGATGGTCTGCTAACTAAATAAGAAATTAATGAAAGTTTCTGCAACCGGGCATTATTTTTTTTTATGATATGTATTTATAACAATTCAATTCTTAATAACCCTAATCTACTTTTATAAATTCTTTTACTTGGTGAAACTTTTGTATGATACGGTTATGATATACAAAAAATAATTATGCATAGTAGCGATGTCATCAAAGTTTGTAACCAGATAATGACGTCACGAAATCATTAGGTTCACATAGTATACTAATTTTATTTTTAAAAAATATAATGTGTGTTGCAGAATTGTATTTACGTGCGAATAATTATTGAATATCATTATAAAACGTAATATATTTTTTTCGCGATCGTCCAGAAAATGAGCTCCTTCTGATCACTATTTAGACCGGAAAGTCCTTCTTTACTGAGCTAGCTCGGAAAATTGTCTATAAGGGATCGGAAAGTACTTTACCGATCCCGGGACCGGTAAAGCTAAATGTTTCCATGGAGATCAGTTGTTTATTTATTTCTTATTTGCTCGCAGTAAAAAATAAAATAATACTTTTTTATTCTTTTTTCAGGATCGCAAAAAAAATATTGTACCCAACATGACCTAAAAGTGTCTATACTGGGCTCACAAGCTTCCAAAGCTCGCTTACGGCTCGCTCTGGAATATGCTTGCTCACCCAGTAACGTATCACTTTCAGGTCTTGTTACGTAAATTACTATTCAGTTTATGGTACTAAAAATTCGGTCTAGGGCAAATTAAGTGGGATTTCAGAAGGAATGCGGGGGAAATTTAATAAAAAAAAATAAGATAAAACGAATAACAGAACACCACGTGGCCGATTGTCAAGTTACATGTCTTGCAAACTTATATATTTTCAAATCCAGTAGTACCAACTGCCAACGGTTGGTGAAAAAATGAGCTACAATTACCTACTTTAAATAAATTAAAAATGTTTTAAAAATATTATGTTTGACTTTAAAATAGTTGTAAATTTAATTATAATGTACTTTTGTTATAGTATACAAATTAGTATTTATTTTCTGTTTTCCTAAACAAAAACATTCATTACTACAGTTCTGTTTCATTTTGTAATGTTTTGATGACGTCCCTCCTCTGCATACAAATTTTTACTATAGAACCACCTAACCTTAACACATGATTGCCACAGCTAGCCAAAGCTAAAAACTAAATTTAATAATAAAGTAAATAGTCGCTTGTCCCTGTTTTCTCTGTAGTATAGAAAGATACGTACATGAAATACCTTGATGTGTAAACGCCTGAATTAATTGTACACTTGCGCATTTTCAATAAATTAAAATTTAGAACAAAATTATGAATATTTCAACACAATATCTGTCAAACAACAATTAATTTATATACATATTTCAAATATCTTCTTGCATAGAAATGAATAAACAAAAAGTTCCAGTATTTAACAAAAATTACGTCGTATTTTTTCAAGGAACACTTTATAAAATTTTGTTAATCTCTAATATCATTTACAAGAAATGACGTCTGTTGAACTATTTGACGTAAATGATAATATAGCGTACACATGACGCATGGTTTCGTTAACACTAGAAAACTTGAATATATTTTAATAAATGAACATCTGACTCCTCTGTTGTGAAATGTACCTTACTGTAAAAAGTTATAAATTTTGTTTATGATGCTTTAATGGTTGACACTCTCGCTTAACAAGCTATAGGTCATAGGTTCAATTTAGCACTCAAGAACTATTAACTGAGAAATACCGTTGTATGCAGGAGGTTCGACGTACGATGTAAGCTATAGTTCATTAATATGCAAATAAAAATAAGTGGAATTCTTTCCCTTTTAGGTGTGGTTTCCACTGAAAATTTAAGTGCTTAAACCTCGTTCACTGTTTTTATTTATGTCTTTGTCGAGTAGTATTGGACCATTTCTATCTCTTAACACAAACATTGTTTCAGTTGTATGTTTGTTTATCTGCCTATGTAAACCAATTAACGAAATTATATAAAATATATTTTTAAAATATAGATGTAGTAGCTACATAATTGGTTTGTATAGTTTGCTACTATTTTTGTTTAATGCATTAAAGATAGTAAAGCATCTTCGTGTAACTATTTTAGTTTAAAACAAAGACAAAAGTTTGAAGTTTGCAAACTTTTATGTTTGTCTTTATATTTAAGCTTAAGACAAAGATTACCACTGCGGCTGAGCATGGTCCGACGTCATTACGTATGTCACGTCACGTATGTGACGTTTCGTTGGAAAAATGATCGTCTGACAATGGCTTCTGGCTAATCTTACAATCTCTGGTTAAAAGTTTAAGTGCCATTTAAATAAACAAAACAGAAATAAAATGCACTGTTAAATGATAAATTAATCATTACTGTTCAATAATTAGAAGGCCCGAAATTTGCATCTCTAGTTAAACCATCTGATAACTGTCAGTTAAAACGAAAAATGTCGCATCGAAAATTTGACACACATGTGTAATTTTTACAACTTAATGTAATATATTTTTTCTTTAGTTGGCGGACAGTAGGCCCTTATAGGGTGGATTGCATGAAAGTGGGTTAACCCTCGAGTTACGCTAACCCAGGGTTACCTACACACACAGAGGAGTTACCAGCTTGTTTGATTGTTAACTTTGGCCGACAGTTTTCATTTTAAGAATGAAGAAAAGAAAAGTATTAACAAAATTACTTTTTTACCTCTCGTTAAGAGCAATTTAACTACGTATTCTTCAATCTCTATTAATGGGAAGAGCTGAAAAGGTTTTGGTAACAATTGGACAACCGGAAATAGTAGTTTCTTAAAAAAATCTACTAAATAATGATGATGAGGTAATACCTCGAAATGTACATTGTACAATATTTTTAAATAAAATATAATTTTTGAAACAAAGTATATATATATTTAAAAAATACTAAATAATATTTTGTAGAAATTTATGTTTTTACACAAAGTAAAGAATATAAAATTCTCTATCTAATACATTGAACATTTTTATTATATCTTTTTTAGAGGCAACATCTAAAATTAGTAGGTATAAAAAGAAAGGAAATTTATTTATAAGCCGAGGTATGTACAGTATTAGTGTCAACTAAACATATATATATATATATATAAATATATATACTAGCTGACCCGCCCCGGCTTTGCACGGGCAAAGCCTCGCATCGTATATGTAACAGGCTCCGCCCACTGTCCACCCGATCCCAGCGCTCTTTCCTAAACATGTCGCGGGTACTTTTACTTATTGTACATATGATGCAAGCTATCTCTCCGACAAATATCTAAATCTGCTAACGGTTAAATCAAAGATAAAAAAATAATTTAGATCATCCCCTTTTGTACCGCCTTGAGGGATGATTTTTCAAAAACGCTAAAACACTCTTTATTTTTGCCAAACGCATAAGTAAGAATTTTTATATCCCTAACTTGAGAAATGATGGGTTCTCCATATAAATTTTCATCCCCTATTTCACCCCCTTCAACTTTTATTTTGCGACGAAAGGTAGCCTATGTCCTTCCCCAAGGTCCAGTCTATTTCTATACCAAAATTCATCAAAATTGGTTCAGCGGTTTAGGCGTGAAAACGTAACAGACAGACAGACAGACAGATAGACAGACAGACAGACAGAAAGACAGACAGACAGACAGACAGACAGACAGACAGACAGACAGACAGACAGACAGACAGACAGAGTTCCTTTCGCATTTATTATAATAGTATGAATATATATATTTCATCATATACCCTTCAGAAATACTGCCAATCTCGTCAATGAATTGGAAGAATCTCGAACATTTAGAAGAATAGGAGGAAACTTGTTCATAGAATGAATTGAAAAGTAAAGAATATATGTAATTAGAATTTTTTGTGTGTACCAGAAACGTTAAATACAATACTTATACAGTCTAATATGAAAATGGCGAGAAGTACTGAGCTGGCCACAACAGATTTTTTTGTGTTAAATATGACCCGTGAAATGACAACTTTCGGCCAAATGCAATTTGCTATTCGTGGGTTAACCCGTACAAATCGGTGAGTTATTTTTTAACCCAAGGTTAGCTATCAAACAAGCTGGTAGCTCGTCTGTATGGGTACGTAACCCTGGGCTAACATAACTCTAGGGTTAACCCAGTTTCATGCAATCCACCCTTAAAGAAAGGAGGAGAAAGCCTTGATTCGTGATCTTATATTTAATTAATTCTGCCAAATTCCTGCAGAACATTATTCAATGAACAATCTCAAACATCCCAACCTTTAATCTGTGAACACCCATCACAAGATCCTGATTTTAAGTGGCTATCATCAATCTGTTGTCAATTCCACCAGACTGCAATGAGTCCTTGTGAGAGTTACTCGCCATGAAGTTCCTTGAACTTTCCGTCTCGCTTGTTACGCCTTGTGAGTTGCCTCGCCACATCAGTCGCTACATCTCACCCTCCAGCCAAGCCAGTCTTTGGTTGTTACCCCGAGGCTGCAGATCGCCCTAACGAGCTTGCTAAGCATCGCCAAGCAGGACATAAGATGTTGCGCACGTCATAACCTGACCCGTATTGATTTCAACTAAGGGAGGTGGTGGCATAGGGTGAGATGGTGAATCCAAGTTGAGGTGGTTTAAAATGAGTGGTTTTGAGGTTAGGTTGCTGATATTTGCGTATGAATGGTTGATATGTGAAGAGGTTTTGATGGCTTGAGGGTGAAATTTGTAGGATTTAATTAATTTAAAGAGAAACATACAGGGTGTCTACTTACCTATTAATTTTAGAGTCAAAAGTGTAAGATCAAAGATTGTTCAAAATTGAAAATTGCATCTAGTGAGTCCAAAATTAATGGTAAAATATCTCTGTATCTCATGAAAAATGCTAAGTAATTTCAATAATTTTTTAAGCCCATTTTACATTACCTACACTTTTTTTTTGTCTAGATTTTAGTATGGTATTCTACCGAGAAATCTCTAGACAAATCTATCATCATGTAAATCAGAAATTTTCATCCGAGATTCTCGTAAAGAAATATGCGGCCGGACGTATTTTTCCATATGATTTTCATAATACGTTAATTCGCATGCGCGGAATCGTGATGGCAAAAGTTGCCAACTTTCGTTATCTGTTCTTTTATTTTCAGACGTGTTTTATAGGTAAGAATTAACATAAACAGAAAATGACACATTTACAATTTAATAGCTTATACATAATCTTCGTAACTTCCGATTTTTCTTATTTTATCCATTTTAAAAATAGGTTAACTTTTAAATACAAACCTCTAAGTTGATATTAATGTATTTTGATTTATATTACGAAATATTTCAAAGATTTCCGGTAGCATAGGAAATGAATAGAACTCGAATATAAATCTGACTGGAAATATAGTATGAAAATAGTCGAAAATAGCATAATGTCAAACGGGCTTAAAGATATTTCATCTACGATAGTGCGCAAAATTGAGGATTAGTTGTTAGTTTCAAGTTTGTAAAACGGTTGTTTAGTAACAAGGTTTCATTAGTTATGGATTGCCGAGCAACGAGTGGTTAAAATTTTTAAACATGCTGAATTTGCAAAAACTGGTGAATATTTTGTTTTCATGGCAAACTTTTCAGTAAATATTGTTATCCTAATAAAAAATATTTTTTAATATTTCTTGGATTTTTAGATTCGACGTAGATAAAATATTGTACGAAACACATACGTAAAGGGTCTTCAGTCACTCAAGAGTCTTAAAACACGAGCGTAACGAGTGTTTTAATTCTGACCCATTCGTGACTAAAGTCTAGCTTTACGTACTTGTATCGTAAATAACTATACTTTTCATTATTTGCAGATATAAATAATACTTTTTTTATAGCAGATTTTAAAGTGTGCTTTGTTCAACTCGAAATAGTTAACTAAGTAACATTTTAACCGCAAGGGTAGATAAAATAATACTTTAACAGCACGGATAAATAAAGAACTTTAATTTTTATTTAAATAAAACACATTATACATTTTGGCGATTCATATTATATATAACTTCAATTGTATAAACATGAATAAAATGAAATTGTTTTCAAACAAATTCTATAACTACCACGCTACTGAGATTTTTAAATTGTTCTTAAATAATTTAATTTATAATCGGTTTTTCTAATTTTTGCTCTTTAAAATCTGCTATAGAAAAAAAATAGAATTTTACACACGACGATAAAATTAAATTATCGACTCGCGAAATCGCTCGTGAATTCAACTTTCCGCTCGTCGATAAAATACAATTTTATCGTCTTGCATAAAAAATAATTATTAATCACTCTAACAATAATTTTAAATCTGTCAGCTTTGAATAATAACGTAATAAGCGAATTTGAAGATTCTTGTTTGAAGAGTGCATGAGTCAGACAATCATTCTTTTCACTCATGCTAATTTTTGATTGAGGGCTGCACAGATTTTTGAGAAAATATTGTCATCTTATCTACTGAAAACCTAATAATAAAAATAAAATATTTGTTTAGCGAAATTTGAATCTGTTTTTTCCATTATTTGACACAAATTTCTAAATATAAAAAAAAAATTATATTATGGAAGAGATGAGAATAAGAGGGATGCCAAACCATTTTGAATGTTAATTGCTCCAATTTTTGCTGAATAACTCCCCTGGAATATACTGGAGGTGATGGTATGGTACAGTACAGAGCTTTTCTTGATAAAGCGGAGCGTTTTCTAGAAAATCAGTATATTTTGTTGTTATTCTGTAGCTGTTTCACAATCAATGAAAAATACTCCTGTTGAATCCTAATAAGGGGATGCTATGATGTGACCTTATCGGCCTATGAGACCACTTTTAACTTCCTCGGATGCAGAAAACATTATGAAAACATTGCGTAAACTGCTCTTTGGCCTTATGCTTATAATAATAGACTCACATTTTATTTCATTCATGGTGATAAAGCGACGTAAAAAATCTGAGAAGCTTGACATCGAATTCTTATATTTTCAGCAGATATTTCGCGGATAATTTGTTCATATTCAATTCATTTTTACAGTGTTACTAAACGTACTCTTTGATATCCCTACTATCTCTACTTCATCTGACAACTTCACCGTTTATTCGCTAAAATAATATCGTGAACTTTGTCAATCATTTCTGGAGTTGAGACAGTTTTCAGGCATCCGCTACTTAAAGCATTTTTGACACTGATTCTTCCTGTCTTGAATGCATTCACTTGGCGGAAAACAATTGAATATAAAGAGGACTCATCGCTCAACGTATACACCAAGTCATCGAGGCATTCCTTTACTGACAAAAAAATAGTAATTTACACTGAAGTTTTATATGTGGAATGTGGAATTAAACCATATCTGTGATAAAAAGAAATGCCGAGGCGCATATTAAATTTTATTTGAAATCGAAAAATTGTGAAAATGAAAGGAATATTTATTTTATTGGTTATGTTTAAATGTAATCTGTCAGTCTGACATTCAATGTTGCTAACCTCGGACACAGGGACGGACAGGGCCACCGGGAAATCGGGAAATTCCCGAGAGGCCGCGACTTGTAGGAGGCCGGTGGGCTTAATGCCTATTTTTTTTTTCCTAACAAAGTTTTAATTATAAGCTGCTATAATCCTAATACGTTTTATAAAACGACAAACAGCTTACAGACACATTAACGCACAAAATCTCATTCGGAAAACTCAAATCGGGCTTTAAGTTATTGTTATTACATTTAGAGAAATTTGCAAGCTATGTAGGTACAGTATTCGTTGTTTTACAAAACGCCTAGAGGCCTAGACGACTAGCCGGATTGTAAAAGATCGCTAAGTCAACGAATTGTTAATCCAGCCCAGTTTTATGAGACGAATTTTACTATCTGACTTATGACATATATAAAATGTCGCATAATGTATGTATTGCAAGTGGGCAGGTTACCCAAATAAAAAAATCTAAGTTAAAATATGTTCAGAACACACTTAAAATCGGCTAACACAGTATAATTTAGAAAAATTTGTAATTAGCGTAGAAAATAAAAATTATAAAAAAATTTTCTTTATGTTTGTTAAATTATTAAATGTGTTTTTATGTTAAGTTTCTGCTAGACGTCTGTGTAGAAAAGTTCAAAATTATTTTATATAGGGTGTCTTTAAAATACGTAGACATAGCTTAACCATAGAGCCTAAGGGTCATTATAAACAAAAATAATAAACTTAAGTATTGTAACTAAATTTAAAGTTTATTCCACATATAATTTTGTTTGAAAAGTGTCATAAACATAGGTCTTATATCTTTTAGTTTCCAAAATACAAGTCAAAGTTTTGTAAATTTTTATTAAGCTACCATAACATACCATTCCGTGTCTATTATTATTTTCGTGTAACCAAATTTAACACATTTATTTTGTATTCTTTCTTCCTTTCAAAGTTTTGTAAATATCAGTTAATTTTCCCTTCTCCTCGTATTTTAGTAAATAAAAGGAATATGGTCTATATGTTTATATGACATTTTTTACTCAGAATCATATGTGAAATAAATTGTTAAATTTTGTTAGTTCTGCAATAAAAAAATTGTTAATATATGACCGAAGAAACTGCAATTTGTTATTTGGCGAACGATATATTTTATTGAATGTTAATCCAATCAGATCTTTTTTATTTAGAATTTTAAAAAGCGCCAAAAAAAAAAATTCTTTAAACTCCGAATTAAAAGAATATATATATACATGTAGTCATTTTCAAGAGTTGGTATTCCAGAAGGAAACGAAATCGAGCATAATTTTATTAAAGCTTTTTGTTTAAAATAACCCATAGAATCTGTGGTTAAGCTAAGTCCACTTATATTAGAGACACCTGTATACATAGTAATAAAAACATGTATATTTTGTATATATATATATATATATATATATATATATATATATATATATATATATATATATATATATATATCTATATAATTTTTTACCAAGGAGGCCGGCACAGGATTTTATTTCCCGGGCCGGTCCAAAGAACCAGTCCGTCTCTGCTCGGACATTGAAGTTATAATAAAGAACATTCAAAATTATGTGTTTGATCTAAAACTTATTCATCGAAATTATTTAGTTCTTGCATATTTTTGTCATTTTACGTACAAGGTTGGCAACATTGCCATTGCATGAAATCGTCATATAATGGTTTACTTTAGTGCCGATTTCTCAGCTTTTAATGACGATTTTTGTACACTTTAATGATGATTTCAAATAAAGATATTTTATGAAAGAATGACTAGTATGATATTCAAAATTTTTCAATTTAAAAAATCCTACACAAACTTATAATTTTCTCGTCACTAAAACCAAACTATGCGATGAACCCAAATGAAATGTCAAAACTGGAATACCGAAAAATAACTATACGTAATATATTAATAATCTCATCCTCATCACTAGTGCCATCTTTCAGTACTAATAGGGGAGTTTTACTATGTGAAATTTGAATGTTCTAGTATTAAATACTGAAAATATATCATACAAGTGCTCTATTAAAAAATATAAAAGTAATATTAATTCTGTTTTAATATTTAAATTTTTAAATTAAAATTATAACATAATTCAAAAGAAGCGGTTGTTCGCCATTTATAATCCGGTTATGACATCAGACTTTCGACAGCGCAAAGTGACTAGATTATATGTGCGCAGTGGGACGTATTTCGTAGTGCAGAGTGGATAATCAGGTATAAAATATATTTTCTTCACGTTGCTATAAAATATATATGTATTTTAAATTTAATCTATTTAAATTTCACAAAAGAATATTTACCGCTTTATGATCTCTTGCTACAAGCACACAACAAAATAATATAATAATACGAATGAGGTTATACTCGTTGCGCTGATACTCGGAATGGCTGAACGTTACAGTTATCTTTTGTCTTTTTCTACACCATGGTAAACAATATATATCTGTCTTTGTTCAACAAAAAAAAACAATTTCTAGACTTACTATTTTCTTTTATCTCTTTCTATGCACTAGTAGTATGGTATAAGACTATCTTTCTTTTACAGCGAACGATTGTTATTTGTTATGTCGAAAGTCTGACGTATTTCCTCAGCTATTAGCGCTATATTCAAAATTTCAAAGTTTTAATTATTTTTTTTCAGCAAAATGGAGTACTTTGCGAAAAAAATATAAAATACGTATCACGTATTTTTTCATGTACATTAATATATATTATTTTCAAAAATTGTGAAACTCTCCCATTCGCACTATTTTTATCTCTCCCTCATATGTTCGATACGCAATGTCTCTATTTCAGTAGTTTAAGGGTGCGTTGAAAAAACAGCGCCATGAGGTGATGTTGGGTTAATTAGGAACTATTTCTTAAATATAAAAGTGTTTCACAGATGGCTCTGTGTCTGCAGGTTTGGACCTTAGCTAATAACTTAAACTTCGGGGCGCGCGCAGGTCTAGCGCAAAATATTTGAGGGGTAAAATAGAAGGGTGCAACAAATTATTCTTATACAAGCTGTCTCGACATTTGTTGTCAAATAGAAAAAATACAATTATGGCACGAAATTTATAATATTTACCTGTCAAATCACTCTATTCATTATATGAGTAATTATGCGCGCTATTTTTCATATTCTGTGTTACCGGCCACTCAAGTGTGCGGCCATCCTACGGGAAAAGCTTACACTACGCACAGTGACAAAACTGTAAAATATTATAAATTATTCTATTTTTCACCTCGAACGAAATAAACCATTTTAGACAAATTTAGAGCAAAACTTGTAAAAAAAATTATTTATTTAGTTAGTCTATAATAATAACTATCACCTAAAAGTGTTTTTGTTATAAGGAGAAGGCAAATTAGAGAAAAAAAAATTTTATATTTTGTAATAAATTTTTTAATTTATTTAAAATAGTTTTAAATGATAGTCCAAAAAAAATCATGAATTTTGATGTATAATACAATATTCTGTGTTCTTTCAACAGGCTTTAAATGATAAATCTTTAAATACTCTATTCGAAACGCACCCTTAACTAGTGATGTGAAATTGACAAAAATAACGAACATATTATAAACAGCTCAATTTATGGAGCCTTCATATTGACAGATACGCACGAAGCTATGATTGGGTACAGACTACATTAAAATGTCGAATGTGTCCGGATGCGATTTGGTACGCTTATAACGTTTCCTTAAACGCTTAAACTTTAAAGCAAAATTTGGTACTAACATTGTTTAGCTTTTTGTGAGGCTTTGTGTTAATACAAATCACGATTAAACATGGAGGTGTTATATGTGATAACATTATTTCATTGTCATGGGAACTAAAACGTAATGTAGGTATAATTGTAATCATAATTGTATTTGTAAATGCACCTTTAATAATTCATTAATGCAATTGTACTGAAAAGAAATGCTTATCATCTTCTATTCAATGCTATCCATAACTAATGATTGCGTATATTTCAATACCGATTTCACAACATGAAATAATACATACTGATATAATGAATTTTCAATAAATTTATGATTTATGAGTACTTTGTTTGTGTTATACTTCATACAAAGTTAATATTGTACATAAACAAAATTAATGCGCATATGCAAACAATTTATTTATCAAATATTTCTCTTACAAATGTTCACAAGCATTTAATACTCTTTGTATAGTATAAAACTAGGAAATTTTTAATAAAATGTATAACTAAAATATTATTGAATTATACCCAACTTCATAATATTACAATTGTTTAGCGACTTAAAATTCACTTTTATAGGGAAGCGTATAGTAAAAAATACTTGCCTAGTTAAATACTTTTTACCTAATGTGATAAACGCAAAACAATACTAGGTTTATCCCTCTGTTTATTCCTGTTTTTAAGCAACTAGGAAAAAAATCAAACTCAGATTTGCAATACATATTAAAAAAATCTGATGTGGTCAACACAATATATCCCGCTATTCAATTTTTATTGATTTAAATATATATATATATATATATATATATATATATATATATATATATATATATATATATATATGTACAGGGTGTCTCTTAAATAGGGGGACATGGCTTAACCACAGATTCTTGAGGCTAAAATAAGACGATTTAACCAAACTTGCTTCTACCGGAAAGTGTACCGTTTAGTCAGAAATCTGCTTCAAAGTTCTTCGAAAAAAAAATTATTTTGCTTATAATAATCGGACGCTTTATTCGATTTGGATGAAATTTGGTATGACAGTTTATATGGTTATAGGTCATCTTTTAAGGTGATATTTGTTATTATTAGTGAAACACTAGTGCATGAAACTTAGGTCTCCTAACATTAATTAGACAGTAACTTTTTAATGGCAATGCCGAAAACGTGAAATTATTTTTCTTCAGAAAGATACATTCAATAGTAAACTTTTGTCTCTCTGTGTAATTTGTGATATCTGTTACGGTTCACACAGAAAAAAATAAAATCTTAGTGCCTGCACTGCCAAATTTTTAAAATAAATTTAATCTAGCAGTCTATCCAAATGTCAAACAAGTAATTTTTAATGACAGTAACAATTGTTTTACGGGTTGTCAAAAATTTTCTTCGCAATATTCTAAAATTAGTAACATCCGTGTGTTCGGTCTAATAGTATTTTACTACCATTATTATAAATCAGACGATTACAAATCTTAGCTTACTCCTAAACAAGTTGTAAAGATTGACAACTCGTTACTGTCATTAAAAATTACTTGTTTGACATTTGGATAGACTGCTAGATTAAATTTATTTTAAAAATTTAGCAGTGCAGACACTTTTTTTCTGTGTGAACCGTAACAGATATCACAAATTACACAGAGAGACAAAAGTTTACTATTGAATGTATCTTTCTGAAGAAAAAAAATTTCACGTTTTCGGCATTGCCATTAAAAAGTTACGGTCTAATTAATGTTGGGAGACCTAAGTTTCATACACTAGTGGTTCACTAATAATAACAAGTATCACCTTAAAATATGACCTACACCCATATAAACTGTCATACTAAATTTCATCCAAATCGAATAAAGCGTCCGATTATTATAAGCAAAATAAATTTTTTTTCAAAGAACTTTGAAGCAGATTTCTGGCTAAACGGTACACTTTCCGGTAGAAGCAAGTTTGGTTAAATCGTCTTATTTTAGCCTCAGGAATCTGTGGTTAAGCCATGTCCCCCTATTTAAGAGACACCCGTATATATACAGGGTGTCTCAGGACGAGCTTACGCTACCTATATTTTAAATACTATTTAATATAATTTAACGAAATTTGGTATCTGGGGGTTATCCAACATGCCCGTTTTAACTAAAATATTTTCAAAGCAGTAGCACTTCCGGTTTGACCGGAAATTGACCTTAACTTTCTTATTTTAAATGGAATACGCTATATTTTATTTTACCATTGAATGCAGTGGAAAATTTTACATATGAAGCAATAAAAACATTTTACTCATGATCAACTACTTCCGGCGTTATTCAACTTTTTTTGATTTTTTGTCTGAAATCCGGCACATTTTCAAAACTCTGTATATGGGGAACGAGATCGAATTTTTATAATCTGAAAAAAGCCTTTTATAAAGGAAACTTTAAGCTACATTATCCATAGAAGAATCCTCGATTATTTATAAAAATGTGACGGGTACGTTATACCAAAATTACAGTTGACAAACTTCAAAAAAGACATTTTTTTTTAAATGGAACCCTTCCTTTTTTATTATATAAATGTGTACTACGACAAAAAATAAGGGTACTTTATGTAACATGTCCTATGTTGAAAGTTGATAGAATTTCAGTAAATTAGAAAAACATGTAATCCGGGTATAATTATTTTATTAATACGGATAAGTAAGCCCTAGATACCAAATTTCGTTAAATTATATTAAATAGTATTTAAAATATAGATAGCGTAAGCTCGTCCTGAGACACCCTGTATATTAATCCTGCAAACTATATTAAGTTCCTTTGCATATATCTATTACTCTACATGATTCATTTCGTTAATGACACATTTGACACTTTGATAACACGTGCTTATTAACAGCTGTTTGATTTTTAGTGCTGAAAACATAGCATAATTATATCGGATCATCATATATATTATTTTTACAAACCTTAATTTGATTAGAATTAATACAATCTTCTTAACACGGTTTCATCGTTTCATTATTAATTTTAATGTAATTGCTTCCTGACAGTGACATTTGTTTAAATATGTCAAAATTGTTATTACCTACCGAATGTGTTCGAAAACATAAGTGGTTATTAGTTACCGAGTTCGAAAATTGTACCATATCTACCAGATCCATCTACCGGATCCATGATTTGTGGATCGAGTCATTCAGCCGGTAAATGCGGTAAATGAAGAATCTAACCTCAAAAAAAGGTACAGATGCCAAGCGAAGTTGGAATCAGAAGTAGATTTCAGAAGTTAATCATGTTAATACAGAAAACGAGACGAGATAACGTTAACTACGACAAATTTCAAATCTGTTTCATCTTTCAACCAGTGGCGGCTGGTGATATCTATGTATGGTAGGGCACAAAAATTTAAAAAAGTAAAAAGAGTATATTAAATTATTTAATCTTTAAGATACAGAAGCCATCTTCGTAATTAAATGAGTAGTAGACGATTACAATTCAACAATAACAGATTACCTCGGAAAATGCCGGACATACTCGGGCATCTTCGTTTAAATTGGGCTGTGCCCGGAACAGGCTTAATGCAGTCATATGCAGCTTCGCGCGCTTCGGTGCTATTGGTCAAAATTCGAGTAAAAATAGTGGGAGACTGGGGCAGAAACATTTGTGCCCTAGCTTCTAGCAGCATATCGGTACGTGCACACGTCAGTATATAGGCTATCTAGCTATCGGCGGTGTAGTAAGAATTGCATAATAATGAAAGTAAATAAATAATAATTAATGTATTTTTAAAATGTATATGTACTCGCTTATTTCTTTTTTTCTTGTCTTTTTATTTGGTAGGGCTGCGCCCTTGTGCCCTATAGCACGAACCGCCACTGCTTTCAACTGCATTTCATAGGTTATAAATCTATCCTGTTTATCATTTGCGTTCTTAAAGTATCTATCCCGGTAGCTGTAACCTGATGAACAGCTGTTTACCGGTATACGTCGGTAACAGTTCACCGGTAGAATTTTCGTAAATGTCTATTGTGTTTTGACGCATATGCAAGATGATGTATAAAAATAAATTATTTTATAATTTAATATTTAAAGTTATTTCAAGTTATTTACTAAATGTAGAATCGTAGAATTGGAGATTGGAGTCATTGGACCATTATATTTGTATAAATGATACTTCCGATTATCCGATATACACTAATGAGCTCTTCCCACATTAGTATAGAATGGGTATACAAAATTTCAAAATTTTCTGATTCATAGTACTTGAATAATCGTGTCCACAGAATCCACACACACACACACACATACATACACACACACACACATACATACACACACACACACATATACACACACATACCCACAGATATTATTGTAAAAATGTTAAAATCGGATTCTGGGGACATCAAAACGTGCTTATTCACTAAAATCTCTATATGCGAGTTTTAGCACGATCCATATACCTCTCTCACCTAGGGCAGCGAGAGGTAAAAAAAACCAATATTTGCGTAAATGTATTTGCCAGGAATTTAAATTATTGTATTTTCAATCTCATCAATTATTCATCAATTCGATATTACACATTGTTCAAAAAACTATTTATTTTTATTATATAAAAAAGTTCGAATAATGAATAATTTATTAATATAAGTTATGTCTAAATATCTAAAAGTTAAAATCTGTAGCCCAGAGGCAAAGAATATTAAGTTCATAAGTTTAAATATCCACTATTCAGAAAAATGAATTTTGAGTTGTTTCCAGTAGGTATACAGAAATAGAAAATTTGTTTGTTTGATCTAAAAGAAGAGCATTAGTTAAACAAAAGTATAAACTGTACAAAGGATTTTTTATTTACTTCCCTTATGCGCGATTTTGCCTTTTTTCATGTGTATTTTAACTATCAGTTTGCAGAAAAAATATCGCAACGTATGCTATAATGTCGTTGTATTATTTGTCTTTTAAGTGGCAGTTAAGTTAATAGATTCTTTAAATTAGAGTAAAATCGGGTCTTCATTTCAAAATGTTCTATCCCGACCGACGCCAAATTTTAAATGGCTCAAAGTGACTCCTGTGGTGCACTCTCCACGCCAGTAATGAGTGCCCGTGAGGTGATGCCTGGTAAGCGCCCGCACGGTACAAATATGTTATCATCACTATCGATATCTGCGATAAAGCAGGTTGTAGCACACTCAGAAATGGGTAATATGCCGTGATGATATATTTATTTATTTATATTTTATTTATATATGAGTTAAATTTGCTTTGCAACATTACACATATAAACTTGACTAAATATTTACAAGAAATTTATTAGTTTTAATCTGAACAATATGTTATCCAGCTCTGGACCTGAATGCAGTGAATATTTTGGGGTCCCAAATAATTTTGCAAATGAAAATATTTTCACGGGAAGGATAAATAAAATCAGATAAATAAACATTAATATATTAAAAATATAGGGATGGCTTTTGGTGAACTTTATAAAATAAATATAATTATTATAGTAAATTATTTTCTCTTGTTATCTCATTTTTTGTTTATTTTTTTCCCTTGCACAGCTCGAGGCTCGGATGTTATGCGCCTGCTACATCCCTGCAAGAACTGTTGTTTTAGACTTTGAAAATATGTCACAAAATATTTATACAGGGTGCATACGAAAAACTGTGTCATAGGAATAACAATCTTTATTAAATAAGTATTTTCTATCCTGTAAAAGAAATTTAAAGAAATTTTGAGTGCCAAATTTTTAAATTTTCTATTTTGGGGCCCAAATAAACTTAATTTAAAAACGGTGAAAATAATATACGATTATTTCACAAAATAAACGTGAAGTAAACTGTTGCTCATTTCTTGTAATAACGGATACTAAATTTGTTTTTACTAATTAAGTTTACTTGGTCATGGAAGTCGTAAATTTTGACACTAAACATTTAGAATTTTATTCTCTAAAATTTTTTGAATAAATTACCGCTTGAAGTTTTCCGGGACAGGTATTATACTATGAAAGAAACTATTTTCCTATGTTAAACGCCTGTCACGGATTCATATGTTGACCCCGTGTGTATGTGAATAATTTATTAAAGAGGTTATGTCAGAGTATTTAAATGTCAAAATGGAAAATTTATTTGTATTGAGTGCAAATATGGTTAAGTTACAACCTGTAGCCGTTCAGTAGGTATATTGAATTAACACCTTTTTGTTTTAAAACGTATCACTCGTATAATCTATATCTATAATGATTGAATTTGTCAAGCCAAACTTATAAAATAATAGGCGAAGTGGCTTGACTTACCTAATATTCAATGAATCTTCAAATAATACATCTAAGTACACATGCGCATACCTAGTATTCATTAAATTCATGTTATTATTTACCCCGAACCTATATCGTCTAACAGAACCGTTTCTTTTCTTCTTTCTCTCGTAACTTCCCTGCACGAAATCCTTAAATGCCTGATAGTTTCTTCTTCTCTCCCGCATAGTCTGCAACTCCTCTCATCACTTGATAACCAGTATTTATTGTTCCTCTCTTCATTACCACATCTGAACCTGGCAATCATCTTGATGTTTTTCTTTTCATCCAATAAATACCTTGGTATTGATGTCGTTTATATTAATTTATATCTCTTGTTATAATTTGAGATGTTTATTTTACTTTGTTGTTCTTGCCGCTGTATGTCCCAATCTCTCTGGTGTAGTTCGTAATGTGTGATTTCTCCATTTATGCGTAGCCTCTCTATTTGTACTGTGGAATATCCATTTCTTTCGTAATAGGCTTTTCTTGCTTGTCCCCATTTTGTTAGCTTGTTGTTTTCCTCTCCTTGTCTTATTACCCGCCAGCATTCTTGCAGAATTGAGTTTTGATTGCTTCTTACTCTTGCCTCATATTTTACTGCTCTTTTTCCTGTTTCTACTCTAATTTTTAATGCTTTCATCTCTTCCATTACTATATATTCTGGTGTGCTTCTATCCGGACCCAAAATCCATTTTATGTACCGTATTTATATGTCCTCTATTTGTTTATATTCTCTCCATCCATATATTTCCGCCCCGTAGAGCAATATACTTTTGACTATGGCTTCAAACATCATCCATATTATTCTGAGATTTCTTTGAAATCTTCTTTCCCCTAAACTCCATATTTGTTTCATAGCGGCGATTGCTTTAATTTTTTGATATTCTAAGTGCTTTGTATGTTGATTGTTTCTCTGAAATGTATATTCTAAATATCTGAATTCTTTCACTAAATTCATGTTATTTCTTATTGGTTTCCACTTAACCTTATTTTATAAATATTACGACATAATACTAACCAAAAAACGAAATTTACAATTAAAAGTTAAATTTCCAATATGAACTAGCTCATATACCTCTCTCGGGTTAAATGGTATTTAGTTATCTTTTTTCAGTCGATTGATATGAATTTAAAGATGAGATAATCCAATTCCAATTTCAAATAATCGAGATAAAAATAAAGTCGGCCTCACAAAATATATATCACTTTTAACACTTTTTTACAAGTAACAAGTAACCATTGTTAAATTACACGCCTTATTCTCGTAAAGTAGAAACCGCATATCTCAAATTTCTAAACCAATTTAATAAACTGGTAATGAAGAAAGCATAACCAACTATAAATGCTACAGAAAGGATGCATTCTTCGAGTAGGCGTCACAATTCACTTTAGCTCACTTGCGAATTTCGTCTCTATTTACAGAAGACCGAAAGGTCAGCCTAGAATAGATTCTCTTACAAATGTCATATTAATTAATACTCACTTAATGAAGAGTCAATTACTGAGGAATTTAGTTAAAGAGAAATTCAGACGCATATTTTATGCAGCATATTTCATGTAGATTTTGTATTCAATCGTTGTATTTAGAAAGAGCATTGTTTTATTATAATTATTATTAGACAATAGTCAATAAATTTTAATTAGAAATTAAAAACAATTGCTTTATTAATGAATAATTTATTTTATTAATATTCTATAAAGAAATTCAGATTATTTATTATCAAATATCACAATATGTATATTAAATTGATAATGAAGTAATTTAATTTGAATCGTTATTTAAATTTTATGCATATTTTAAAATATTTTATTCAATTTTGACGTTTTAAATTGTCATTATTAACTCCATAGCAACAACTGTACGTAACACTTTATTCACAAGTGAATCAGTCCTACAAAATTTTAACTTAATCTGCAACAAATAATGCATTTAAAATAACATCAGGCACGAAAATAACACTCACCATAGTATTTATCAGACATTATCAGCCATTTTCTTTATTTTTACGGCACAAATGACAGACAATAAAGCTTTTTAAATAGATGACTTGACGTCTATCATCGACGATTGCTTATTAACTGATTAGTATTTTGTTTTGTCAAAATTAAATATTATAATGGTTCTTATTACTATTTCATCAAAATTGAATGAAATATTGTATAAACCACGTGAGCTAAAAATGTTTATTCATGAGAAGAAAGTTTAGCTCACGAGCCCGTAACTCACTTGGTGTAAAAATATCTATTAGTAGGTATGTGTTTCAGTTATTTGCATTGATTAAATAAGTCATATGACTTTAATTATTAGTATCGACTGTTAAAGTAGGTACTATGCCATCTAAGGGCTGGTTTATGATGAATTTAATTTACGAATTTACAATTTATAATTTAGATTTTAAAATATAAACTCACGTAAAACGTATACGATGATTTACGAACGATTTACAAATTTAGATATTTGAAATTTAGATTTGGAATATAACTATATTTTATATTTCCAAATGTAAATTTCACATTCGACCAATCACAAGATAGTACTATTAAACATGGCGGTAAGGCATAACTTTGCTTCATCTGTCAACTTTCTTTTCTGTCTATGAATTGTTGACATTTTGAACATGGAATCACATGAATAAATTGATAATTTAAATTATTAAAATATCTTTCAGAACTCATATTAATAATTGGAATAATACTACCTTTTTAGTTTAAGTTCTGTATTTTTTATTATTAAAACCCAACGTTTCCACACCATAAACTGGTGCCTTCTTCAGGGGAAATGTCAATTTTTATGCCAATTTCCCTTGAAGAAGGCACCAGCTTATGGTGCCGAAACGTTAATAATAAAAAATACAGAACTTAAACTAAAAAGGTAGTAATCGTAATTTGTACGACAAAGCAAATAACTTGTCCAAAAATAAAACGTTTGCGTAGTTTCAATGCATCGAGGGATGGCAAGGAAATAAATATATATACACGTTCATACTAACCACGGCCTAACAGACCGATCATCTGCGATTTTCAAGTTTGTTTTTGTTTTATTTCTGTACTATACAAATCAACAATAGTAAAAAAAAAGAAACATTCCCGATATTATTCAAGAATAATCTTGTTCATTAGCGTCTAACGAATTCATGGCTACAATATATTTGTAATCTAAAATCTGAAGTGTTAACTGGTGAAACGTCAAATAACAAGTCACATGACAGATACTGATTGGTCAGATCCAGAATTTCAAAATCGAACATAAACCAGAGAGGAAATTGTAAATTTTAAATCAAAATTTCTAAATGTAAATTTATAAATTAAATTCATCATAAACAGCCCTAACAAAATCTCAAGAACTTTATTAGTAAAGAAGTTATATCAAAATTGAGTTGTTTTTTTTATAATGTATTTTATGTGCAGAAAGTATGAAATAGTAGGGAAAATTTAATTCGGATTAGTTGCTAATTTAATTTGGAAACTTTACCAGTTTCTCAAATATATCGAAATTATAATATGTCGGTAGTAATTGACTCTCAAAACTGGGTACGTTAATCCGGGGTAATTTATTTAAATTCGGACCATAGTAATACCAATAATAATTTCTTATTTTTGTAAAGTATCTCTGAGGCTTTGGGTATGATTATGGATTACATAGGTGTATTGTCTCATAAGATATTTAAATTTTTCTTTTAATCCAACCCTGGGAATTGCAAGTATTGTCTAAGGCAATACACCGCACTAGACCGTTCCTTTGGATTTTTATAGAATACAGGTGTTTACGCTGTTTATTGCGATCCTTTGAGTATACAATGTATTTGCATATATTTAGGGATCTCTATATTTTTCAGGGACAGAAATATAATTAACATAAACTTTTAATGCGTCAACTTCTATCTAATTAACTAATCTCGTATCGTTTATGTTTACAGTCTTCAAAACTTCTACACAGAACAAATTAAATAAGACATGACAAGATAATTAGTATATCTAACATTCATACTATAATAATTTTTTTTGTTATCAGAGATAGGTAATTGAGTTTGACATTTCTACTGTTTAAAACAATATCAAAGATAATTAAATTGAATATTTCTACTGTTGACAATTGTTCGCAATAAAAATATTCCTGGTCACTGGATCCAGCTCTGCACAGAAACAGTAAATTTTTAATCACGTACTCACGTGAATTGATCTTACGGAATAGAGTTAGTTTCAGTCACATTTCTGTAACGGGACTAGACGAGCCTGTGTTTAACTGACAACTTCGTGCATTTAGTAGCATTTTCTTTACATTACATTGTCCCAATTTTAGAAGACACGTCAAAATGTCACGAGATAAACTGCAACACAAGAAATAAGTTACAATTAAAACCAGGGTCGCATTTAAGCAGAGGCGCATGAGGCGCTAGCTGGGGGCCTCGCCTTCCGGGGGGCCTCAGAAAAAAGCCGAATAGCCTAGTAAGACAGCCCAGCTATACGCTTTTGGAGCGCATAAACGCGTTTTCGTCAAAATGTTTATTTTATTATGAATTTGTTAAATTTGCTTCTTTGTAAAGAACTCTATATTATCGTACTTTGTATTAAAACTCGTTTGACCTTGAAAATTTTCAAAAAAATCGCCTGCGGCGCATATTTCCTTTAACCCTTCCCCAGCCTACCAACAACGATTTATTTCCTTTATGTGCAGTGAAAAAAAATCCTTAAAATAACCTCTGGAGGAAACCAGTGTTAAGCCAATCAGAATGCCTCTTTTCTATTTTTATTTTGATAATATCACTGTAGGGTAACCATAGTAACCGTTAAATGTTATGTAGATGTGTACTATATAGGTAGATAATATTTTTATTTACAGTTTTCGAACTATTTTTGTTTTTGTTGATGTGTTAATAATAATAATAATAATAATAATAAAATTATTTACTATTATTAATACTCCATAATTTATTTTGATTTAATAACCATTAACAACTTATCTTTTAATTTAAAATAGACAGGTGTTTTTACCGGATATATTTTAAAGTATATAAAAATAGGGGCCTCAACAGGTCACTGCGCCTCGGGCCTCTGAAGATATAAATGCGGCCCTGATTAAAACACATTTAGAAGAATAAACATAAAATATAATACAAAATACACTGTACAATACAATAACCTCAAATATAATAAACCAGAATTCCAAAAGGGAGGCGTAAGATAAACATTCTTTGTTATTTTTAATTACATTCATAATTCGTCTTAAAAGTACAAAACTTTTAAATTACTTGTTAAATAATGTTATTGATTTGTCTACGCCTCCATATTAGATATCATTTGTTCTCGGCTACTCGGCTAGTCTAATGTTTTAAATTCATGATTTATTGTGTTTTGTGTTTATTTAGTGACCCAAATTTTGAGAAATATATGGAACATGATAATTAATAAATAACAGGCACAGAAAATATTGCGAACATTGAAAATCGACAGTACTGATTCAAAAAAAGCTCATTATAGAACAGGATGTTTCAGATCACCCGTCCCATGTTTGTTTTAGAACTACCACGTCTTAGAGGACCAGAAAAAAAACTAGCATAACATAATCGTATCTGAAGAATTTAATGGCAGTAGTCTCGATATCTGGAATTTACCGGAAGTACGCGAAACTACACTCAGGTTCAGAATTTCAGATGGGAACCTAGGTTATGTGTGATATTGTTGGATGCGTATTTTAAAAACAAACAACTTTTGTTAGAAACATTTTTTATATTAAGTATTGCTTACGAAATAAATACTACAAAAAAAAATGTTTGAAGTGCATTCCATCTTCATCGGTACATTTTTGCAGCCGAAGTCGATTGTTGACATTAGTATTCATGACATCCAGTGGACGCTTTCCGTTTTACACAAATAAATAAATAAATAAATAAATAAATAAATAAATAAATATAAATATATCGTCACGGCATATTACCCATTTCTGGGTGTGCCAGTATCTACAACACATTTAGACATCGGTAGTGATGACGATATATTTTACCACGCGGGCGGTAACCAGGCGTCACCTCACGGCACTCATAGCACAAGGCTTAGAATCTGAAATCCTTTGCCAAACTTTACTTCAAGCTGCCCCCACTATACTTCTGAACTGAGAGGCATATTTCAAGTTCTATATCGCTTAGCAAATTTTTAAAATATACATCAACTATTAGTGCAAGACACAATTTTCGTCTAAGTTTTCCAGAAAGTCAAATAATCTGTTTTACTATTTTTGCTAAAACACGCAATTGGTCTTTTATTAATTATAATAAAACTATAAATGCAAGAGTCATAAAACTCCGTCTTGCACTAGAAGGAATACTAATGTATACATCTTTAAATTTTGAAATCATTTGCTTGTGCACATTTAAGAGAACTGCTTTAGAAAATACCTAATATTTAAGCTATTTTTCAAGCGATTTGAACGCTTTCACACGCGCCCTTAACATGTCGGTTTTATTCAGCGAGCGACAGACGTCCTGAATCCTGACCTTCATGTTATCACTCGTGGTTGAACCTAACCTAACGCCATCTCCGTATTTGTCGAATCCTTCGCGGTTTGAAAACACCATGTTATCACATTCAAAAGCTTCATCCAAAGGGGTGTTTCTTCAGACTGTGATTGAAAATTGTTTCTTCGTTCGTTATTCGTTATCCCCACTCTTTCATTTTGTAATCACAACACGCCATTCCCCTTTCCCTTCTGAATCAGTCTTTTCGCATGATTACTGTGATTGAAATAACAAAAGATTTGAAATGGCGGAAAAAGCAAGCAATGAAATATTGGAATGTGCAAATTTATGTCTACATCAGAATCATCCACTACCAAAACATGAGTCAGCAGATTCAACATTCATTATTGGTTTCGATTTATCTAATATTAGATCCTGCAAGTACAAAAAAAGTTAAAGAAACATGTGTTCTTATTTTATTTCACATTCCATACTAAAAATATTATTTCTGCTACAGCACAATCCATCTTTAAACTATTTTCGATTTGGGTATTACTTCAAACAAAATAGCTGATTTATAATTTGACGTATGCCGCTAGTTCATTCGACGTTATGTAGGTTTCGCGTCGATTGAGTTAATTTTGTTGTTTCTTTGGAATTAAATTTAATCATGATTCGAAGGAATCATTATTGAACAAATCATTATTTAGAAAATCATAATCACAGTCCGAACAAACACGCCTCAAATGTGACACAGTGATTAAAATTAGCAAATGTCAAATTAAACAAGTGAGAAACAGGAATATGCAACGATTAAGGTGCAGGAAGTACTTGGAACATTAAGAAATAATACATAATATAAAAAAAAATATGAAGAAGTAGTAAATGACTGTGCTAAGGATGAAAGTAAAGATGTATATTATTCTACAGCCAACGTTTCGCCCCCATTTGGAGATTCATCATGGCAAAGAACAAGTTAAAATTTTACAGTACAAGAATGTCATAAATATTTCTAGAAGATATCGTCAAATAAAAATGTAGCACGTCAGCCAAATCATATTACAAAAGCACACAAAATTTTATAAAATCATGTAAAATTTTGTGAGCTTTTGTAATATAATTTGGCTGACGTGCTACATTTTTATTTGACGATATCTTCTAGATATATTTATGACATTCTTGTACTGTAAAATTTTAACTTGTTCTTTGCCCTGATGAAGCTCCAAATGGGGGCGAAACGTTGACTGTAGAATAAAATTATTATCACTGACTGAAATCCTGAGTACATCTTTACTTTCATAAAAAAAATGTTTCAAACAAAAGTTATTAGTTTTTAGAATATGCATCCAACGATACCACACAAGATCTAGGTTCTTATTTCAAATTCTGAGCCTGAGTGTAGTTACGCCTACTTCCAGTAAATTCCGTAATCGCTAGTTTCTTTTCTGAACCTTTAGGAAGTCGTAGTTCTGAAAAAAAGCCTGGAACGGGTGGTATATTAAAAAATTCATAAAGATTTTGTTTTCGTTCTTGCCAATTTACTGTTGCACTTACTAGTATAATTACATATAATAGCTTTGATTAAATATTTTATATATGTAAATTGGTAACCTTTTGAGTATTTGCATATGCATAGCACACTGTACGTGTACAGATATGTTATTATGAAAAAGTCGTCACTTGCGCAGCCTTTGTTTTCATTTAAATCAAGAAACTCAAACACCGCTTCATTTGACTACTCCATTTTAATTTTTAATCATTTAAACAATAATTAAATAGAAAAGTATTTTTAAAATACAGCCATCCGCTTATTGATACAAAATGAATAGGTATTAAACAAGGCATAATATACAGGGTTAGTTAAAAGTATGGAGACGGCGATTTATTGTCGTTAATATTCATTTTAGGAAATTATGTTCAATACAAAAGTTTTTTAAGAAATTTTGATCTACATTTGAGAATACTTCAATTTTTTTTGTCTTCAATTGTTTTTGAGTTACGCTTGTCCGCGAATTTTTTTTTAAATGGGAACCTATTAATTTTACTCTACCATTCGATACAGTGTTTTTTCTCTTTACAACAGTATGTTTGTTTTTTTGTTTTATTTTAATAATATTTTTACAAGGAAAACCACCGGTTCAAATATTTACGAACAGTAGGTACATCTAAGATAGACAAAAGCGAAGCGATAATCAAACTCGAGCGATGTAATTTACTTAGTTATTAATTTGATTTAATGATAAGATTGTGACCGACAACTTTATTGGAAATAATTTTGTCTATCTTAGATGTACCTACCATTCGTAAATACTTGAACCGGTGGTTTTCCTTGTAAAAATGTTATTAAAATAAATTGAAAAACAGAAAAACAAACATACTGTTGTAAAGAGAAAAAAACACTGTATCGAATGGTAGAGTAAAATTAATAGGTTCCCATTAAAAAAAAATACGCGGACAAGCGTAACTCAAAAACAATTGAAGACAAAAAAAATTGAAGTATTCTCAAATGTAGATCAAAATTTCTTAAAAAACTTTTGTATTGAACATAATTTCCTAAAATGAATATTAACGACAATAAATCGCCGTCTCCATACTTTTAACTAACCTGTATGTACAACTCATGAGAGCGTGAGCACAACCATAAAATATAGACAAGTTAAGACTTAACAAGTGTACCAATAATTGTGATCGTTTTGACTTGTGCCATTTTTACCGATAGACGATGGGAAACAGTACTCACCAGTGACAAATAATTGTACAAGTAAACCACTCACACGACATGGCAAGTATCCGCCATTAACAAAATTGGCCAAGTATACCAGTCGTCTGAGCCCGGCTTAATAATTTAGATTTTTGTGATGTTCATATACCTGTGGTGAAAAAAATAGTACATATTACCTATATGCACTCCAGCATGCACTTTAGAATTCTATATTCGCTTTCTATATTCTATTTCGGGAAGTTTTGTTTTTATACAGTTACAATAAAAAATATTGTGACAGTTGTATATAATAAATATAAAAAATAAATTGGCTTTGAAATAAATTGTGACAAAATAATAATGTTGGTTTAATACTATCGTCTCGAGTCGTACGGTTGCGGGTGAATATTTTGAGACACGCATGCTACCAAATTTTCGCATTGTGGCGAAAGGTGAAAACAAATTCCTCATTTGATAGAATTTTAAAGTGCGTGCGTGCTGCCACTACAGAACAAAATGCTATTGCTCTATTAATTCCAATATCTGTATTTGTTTTCAAATCTATATTAAATAAGCGGGTTAGTTTTTATTGACCCGTGATAACCACCTTCTAATAATAACTTTATTTGGTGAATAATTCCCATGGTCATAAATTGTTGATACAATTGTATCCATAGTTATTATTCGCGAAATAAAGTTATTAGGAGGTGGATACCTCGGGCCATTGTAAAGTAAAAAAGGTCGTAAATCATTTGCTCTACACTTTGTTGTGCTTACTGTACAACCTAACCTACTTAACCTAATTTATCATTATGGAATACTGCTCGTATATAACGTTTTATTCTTGGATTTTTCGTTTACTGCTTTTTATAACGATATATTTTCAATATTGTACTTTTTTGTTAGATAATATTGTTATAATGTTCAACATTGGTTGATTAATAAAATTCGTCGTACTAACTGGTGAAATGTGGGCCCCGCACTAAAATATGTCCTTATCTGTCATACATATCGAGTGTACATTAATTTTTAAATATTATGATAAAAATTTAATACATTCCACGTTTATTAATTGAAATATAAAATTAAAATAGTTGAAATGTTCCTCATAATCTATTACAAATACCTATATTATTGATTGACTAATCAATTATTATAAATATTGTGAAATTGTAAATATATTCTATTTAATATGAACTGATGAATGGTACATAATGTTAAATTGCTTTTTAACCCTTTAAATATATTCTGTTGTGTATTTAGTTTAAGTAACACGCGGTTTCTTCGATTAAAGTAATTTCTACAATTAACTGTATAAATTAATATAACTGTATTATTTATAATTATGATAATGATACATCCGTGTTACTTAAATTAAGTACTATGAGATTACTTTAATATATGTGAGAGCACAATAATTATTGTATTTATGACTAGTTTCAGAAGAAAATTTCTTATAATTCTTTTAATTTTTCAGAAAATGACTTTTAACTATATAACTGTATGCTATTATGGTAATTTATACTGTAATTGTTATTTTGTTTAAACTTGGCTTTGAAATGGGAAATTATTACTCTAATATTGTTTTCTTTTTATACAAATATTTTAAAATAGGTTTTGTGCTATTTTAAACAAACAAAAACACATTAAATGTATACACGACAAAGTTAAATAGTAATAGTAAATAAATGAAAATAGAAAGAAAGTTATTCAGTAATATTTACTTCCAAATAAACAAATACCTATAGGATTTTGTGATTTATATGTTTGATACCTATATATGTAAGTAAGAATACAAATCGCTGTTCTAATTCAATTATAGAGTTTTTAATTAAAGGCGTTAATTGATTTCAAAATAAAATTACTATTTAAAATTTTTCTTTTTTGAAAAATTAGTACCTACCTACATATTTCTGTCATTATTGAACAAATACATGTTTTCTGTTTAAAGTAATTTTACATAGCGTACCTATATGTTAAACAAAACGTTATTTCAAAATAACGTTAACGTTCATAAATATTTGAAGACATAGGTATATACTTAATAAACTTTTGCCTTCTAAGTATAAATGAATTGTCAAATATAAATAAAAACTTTACTAAGTAAAGTATAAAATTCTACAATGTTAGTCGTAAATCTAAGAACAAATTTCGAAGATATCACGTCTATTTCATTTTTACGTTAGGGAATTTTCACATAACATAATAGCGTTTAACTTTATTTATCCATAAATATCGTTTGTCGACAACTAGATACTTTATGATTGACATTAAAGCAGACAAAACCTAAATTTTGGAAAAAAATAGTTACAATGTTCTAGTTATGTTTTTATTTTACGCATTTGTATGATAAAATAACGTGCACGGTATTAGAAAAAATAGATAATGTGGACATTAAAATTCCAGATAACGCGAACGTTATTCTCTATATCAAAATATGTTTTCATATACCGTACACGTTATTTTATCTGTCTAACTAAAATGATGCATCTATCTTTCTCTAAAAGTTAGGTTATGTATATTTTGAGGTTATGTGAAAATTTTCTTTTGTATTAGAATGAACGTTATTTTTTTCAACGTTATGTGAAAGCTTTTATATTATATTACTTTCTTCATCAGATCGTAAACAAAAAACATCTTTCCTTGGGCTATGTGTATAAAATCTCTAAAAATATTGTATCAATAAAACTTGCATTCTTGAATTCGACATTTTGTAATATTCTATTTTTGAATATGTACCTACTCGTATTATCGATAGCAGATAAAAGACTATATATATATCACGCCCGGAAAGTCATTTTGTAGGATTTGGAGGCCTTCGGGACTTGCCTATGGCTCGTTATAAAACTGTCTACCTCATTCAGTAAAAATATACTACTTTCCTCACATATTTTTAAAGATAATGAAATAGAGCAGCGACAAATACGAGTAGATAAAGAAATTGATTATTTATTTAAAAGTCATTAGTTAAAAGTAATGAAACTAGTCAAAATATCAGTTTTAGCAAATTTAGAATGTATCAAAATACAAAGCTCGTATTTATAACCCTATTTTTATACATTCACTCAATTTAGGAATGTTTTAAGACTTCGTTATGAATACGAGCACTAGCAAAATAACTCACTATTTCTCTTTTTGTTTAACAGTGTTAAGTACAATGCAGTACGTTAAGTTTGACAGCATCAGTTCACTTTGGTAATATACAGGGTGTTTATTATAATGACCGATGAATGTGCAAGCCATCCTGTATGTATAGCAGGTTACAAGCAAGCAAAGCATCATGTATTGTGTTGAGTTTCAGTTGATGTGTATTGATACATGTGTAACCGTTGTTAGTTGTTTTATTGTGCAGTGTAAACAGGCCTCACAAATTATTTACTATTGTAAACACTCTTGTTGTGTACTTGTTGTGTACCTTCTTCCACTTCAGTTTGTAATTTTGATGTTTTTGTTACTTTTTTTAGTTTAAGATAAATGGTTGGTGGACTTGTCAAAACTCGCAAATTTATTACATCCTTATGTAGAATACTCACATATTTTCCTATTATTTTACTGGCCTAATAGTTATAGAAATTTACAACATAATTGCCAGTATGAAACTCACATAATACGAATACTATTTGAAATGTGTATTTAAGATTAAAAAATTACTTGGAACAAAATTAATAGAACTTAGGGCAAGACTCAATACAAGACTCCTATGGAAAATCAAGACCAAGACTCAAGACCTGGACACCGAGACCTGCAAGACTCTTGACTCAATTATATATTTTTTTGCAATATATTCTTTTTATGAAATATCAGTTAATTTCGTTTTCGTTTGATTTTTTGAGACAACATCGAATCATATACAGCAGCCATAAATTTTGTGATATGCATATTTTTGATAACACAACAAATGTTTTTCAAGCCCATTTTGTTTGAAATTTTCATTTTAATAAGTTTAGTCTTCTTCATTTGCTTACACTGTATACAAATGCCCACTTTATCCCGAGAATTTCTTACGGTTTCGTATTTCAATCAAATTTCTTTTCAGTTGAATTTTCTTTTTCCTTTTCATGTACTACAAATTCACTTCTGAATTCGATTTATCGCTAGAGTCAGTAATTTTCATTTTTTATTGAATATTGCACTCATAATAATATTGAAAGAATAAGCGATGAGCCTAAACATTACCTACTACACTACAGCGTATAAATTTAATTCACTAAAAGTCATTTTGCATTGCACGTCGAAGTGCGCATGCGTCGTTCTGGCATAATTATGTCGAAACTCTTGATTTAAGACCATGACTACGAGTAGCAAAACAAAGACTTAGTACTCGAGATGTAGGCAAGACCAAGACAAGACTTAAGGAAGCAAGACAAAACGAGACCCAGACTAGGTTAGTTTTGGTTTGGTTTCGACTTTCCAAAGCACTAAAAACTAACAATTATTGATTCATTAATTACTACGCCATATTTAAATTTAACCATAAAATAGATATAACTGTAAAACTTTGACAAGATACAATGTAGCTTATGTGTAATTTATTAACAGTATATTGTGGAAAAAGTGCAGAAAAACACCTATTTTCCAAATAGTGAAAATGAACCACGCATGGAAAATAGTTGTTTCCGCACGAGTCGACGACCACACTTTTTAATAATACTTTATTACTTAATTCCTAATATAACCTAACAAAAATGACCTATTTAATTTAACAAAACGCGTTTGCAAGAGAAAAGTTGTTACATAGCAACACTAGAAAACATATATTAATCTTCTTGCTTTGTAAATTATGGGGAATATGCAATTTTCCATTGTGGTCTTAAATTATCATTTCTCATGTTACATATAACAAGGATCAAACTTTTTAGTTTAAACAAATACTCGAAATCTCAGTTGTAGAGCATTTATTCTTACATAACCGACGTTTGCAATGTTTCGATATGTTACTGACTAAACCCGATTTTAGGACAAACTAGTTCTACCTAGACCAAACTAATTCCTAATAGTCACATAATTAGTCAAATGTTTTGTGAGTTAGGTTAGGTTATGTTACGGTATATTTTATTTGAAATTAGTGCAACTATGTGTACTTATATTGTTTATTTTCTAAAAATACCTAAAGCACAAAACACAGAAAAACTGAATGATTAATTTGACTAGTTGCTTGATTCTTTAATATTCATTTCAATATATTTTGTACACATTTTTTAAAAATTTTCTTAGTTCAAAACGAAATTCAAAAGAATTAACTACAACTTCTAAAAATTCATGGATTGAAAGTATAGAGATCGATAATGAAATGTGCTCTATTAGTAAGTCAATTCAAGGACAGTATATTGTGGCAAGAATATGCGTGTGTATTGAAATGTTGGTTTTTGGTTTTATTTCGAGTATTTGTTAACTCCTAATCAACAAAATTTCCCACATTTTTAGTTTAAAGTTCTATATTTATTAATTAAAATTGAACTTAAGCTTTTAAGTAAAAATAAAAGATTTGTTTTATTTTACAGGTTGCTTGTCGAAAGTTGACTCGTTTTGATCAAAAGATATCAGAATATGGTGGAATTCTAATTATGGTGAGTTATAATTAGAACCAAACGCAATAAACTGATCTTTTTAAACATCAGTATAATTTTTGTTTTTAATAAATGTGTACCATACTGGTAATTATGTTATTAACTTAATCTGTTGATAAATATGTTGAGTTTTGGCAAACTTATAACGAAAACGGAAACATCTTCTGATGTCCGAAAGGATAAAAACAAATAAACAGTAAAATACAAAAACAAGACAAAACAAACAAAAACAAAAAAATGATGTACAACAAAATACGTTTATTATCAGCCTAAGAATAGGTAATATTACAAAAAATATATATTTGTGAGATCATAATTCCAACTTATACGATGTTAATAATTACCATATGTGTATAAACCTGCTACAATTTTGGTACACATTTTCTACGAAAATGATTTTATACCTGTACATCATACCTGTCGACATGGTCCATTTCATCACTGACATTCTGTGCAAACGAAAGTAGAAATTTTTAATGAAAATATGTCAAATCTACAAGCAAGGTAGTTATATTTTTTCCAAACATTGGTTTAAAGAAAATATTTTTTTCAAATATTTTAAAAATTAGCAAAAATAAAATATAAGATGAAATTTATTTGAATTAGCCAGTACATAATTGTATGCTGTCTTGGAATTGAAAACATCTCTAGATTATTTTTATTTTAGTCCCTTAGGAGAAAAATAACTCTTTAGTTTTTGGTAAAAAAGGACTGTATTTCTTTTATCCCCTACAGTGCAAAATTTAATTCAAAATACGAACCTATCACTATGGAGCACAATGCCAATATTTATCTAAATGACAATTATTGTGGCTTTATTTGCAAATATCGTTTTAATTCTATAAAAAAAATTATATACCTTTATGGCTCTTAACCCATAAGCATGTCGCTATCTACTTTTTAAGCCGCGAGCCATAAATATTACTTTATATCCTAAAAATATAAATAAATATTTAAATATATCATCTTCAATATGAAATTAACATATTCTTGGTGACAACTGCCTATCAAAATCAACTTTAAATATCATCATTATTAACTCATATTTTGTAATATATTACAATTTAGGAGACAAGAAGACTACAAAATCAATACGTTTGAACAACCTTTTCTACGATCGACAACGAAATAGCTTTGCTTGCAGGCAAACCAAAGCTCTTTGCAATTAGTAGGTACTTTGCAGACCAATTTTCTATTACTTACTGACATTCAAAATTGCCGCTTTCATAAATGTGATGATATAAGTGGAAAAGTACAAATTAAGGTACTTTCTGATTGCAGAAACAACGTACTGGCCGCGTGCCTGAGTGTCTGGTCGCGAACCTGGGGAACCGGGTTCGATCCCGACCGACGACAAATATTTCGAATTTTAAATGGCACAATAGTGACCCCTGTGGTGCACTCTCCACGCCAGCAATGAGTGCCCGCACGGTACAAATATGTCATCATCGTTACCGATATCTGCGATAAAGCAGATTGTGGCACACTCAGAAATGGGTAATATGCCGTGATGATATATTTATTTATTTATTTAGAAACAACGTTGTATATACCTCTGGTTGCAAGACTTTAGTTGCAGCCCTCGTTACTTTCGGGCGGAAATCTCTGATCTCGGCTTGCAAAGAGTTACTTTTAACCCTTGGTATACAAATAACTCTTGGCGATAAGTTGTTGGTATTGTCACTCGTTCATTATGTATCTTAACTTTATAAGAAAAAAGATGTTCCACCGAACAATATGAATAGAAAGTATAGATATGTTTGGTTTTTTCAAGCAAGTATCATGTGATATGAGCATGAGCTGCTAGTAGCATCATTTCAAATTAAATCTGTATACGAACCCAGCTGTTACAGGCGTCATTTTGAAAATGCAACGATACATGAGTATTTATTTGTATCAAATACAAAGAAATGTCAATGACCTTGTTATCATGGAAATATAGACTCGTATGTGATCTATAAAGTTAAGTAAGAGAGAGTACGGTAAGTTCCTAGATGGGTTACCGTCTGAAAACACCGTATATCAGTATCACCTACAAAAATAAACTATTTGACAATTCGTAAATTAAAGATTACAAAAAAATGTGACTACCTTGTTGGGAGAATTTTGGCATTGCTCAGCGAACAACAAATTTGACAATTTCAACTTTTGTGCAGTACAGAATGTCATTGACTTCATAGCCAGCACTAGTCCATGTAAACCAGTGGTTCTCAATAGTTGTGTGCGAGTTATTTTTGTAGAACGCTTAATTTATTAAAGTGAGTTTAGTTCCCACCCAATGTTTATGTTAGGGGTGCAGTACAGTAGTTGAGAGTGGGAGAGAGACAATAATGATTGATTGGGGAGAGTGAAATTAGCCAAAGATTTTCTACAACTTTAATTTATCTTGGATTATTTTACTTATTGTAGTTACTTTTGGATGAGATCCGAAAGTGTTTCTGTATAGCTTATATGTTACTTTAAGGTCAGGTTGTACCAACTTGACGAATACAAGCACGATCTTAAACTGAAAAGGGAAAAGTATGGTTATGTATCATTATTACATAATGACAGACAAAATATGACACATTTGTTTATCTTTTTGTTATAATTCCATGGATAACGCTATTTCATTTTATTATATAAAATTTCATATTGAATTCTGTAGTATTTTTGTTAGTTAATTGAATGCAGAATAAGTATCAATTGAAATATTTTCGTCTGAATTAATTTGGGAAGTAATGCCATTAAAAACAGTGCACTTTTTTCGTTAAGGTAAATTTTTAAAGTGTGTATTTTAACTAAAACTAACACTTTTTTATTGCAAATGAGTGAAAAAATGAATCGCTATGGCACTTTTTTCACGCTTTTATTGTGGACGTATAGAAAATTTTTTGTATGGAACTTGAAATATTAAATAATAAATTGCACTTTACTGTTTTGTTAAATAAATAACTATTTTTATGTTAAACGTCTATGGCCCAATTTATATTTTATCTTCTACCGAAGCATATGGCATAATAGTGATTCCCAAGGTACACTCTGCACATTACATTTAAGTGCCCATGATGTTACATCTGGTAAATGCGTTCTACAATAGAAAAATATGCCACCAATAATTTGTTATTAGCAAACTGTCTTACCCAATAATGGGTAAAAGTGTGCATATACATTTACTTAAAGACTCAAATAAGATCATTGAAGTCAAGCAATAGTATATACAAGTAGTACACAGATGGGTGACCTCATGGGGATACAAATGCATTTGATCATAACAAATGATCTGGTGGTATAATGATTCAAATAAGATCAATTGAGTCAAGTAAAGTATTGTGAAGACAGCGTATAGATGGGTGACCGTTACGGAACGCTTTGTGTCATAGTTCAGGTGAATTTAATTGTAATTGTTGCGCAAACTAATAATGGACAAAAAATTTAAATTAAAATATTTATCAGTTTCGAAATTAAGAAGTTATACCTAGGTACTATTTGAAAATGATGCAATACCTATATATCATTTTTGTAATTAGTTCGAAATTAAATGTATGGTTTTCATTTGAACTATGAGCATATAAAGTGATTGGAAAAACCAATTTAATTAAGGCGGCGCTTGCAATACATTGGTTCCCACAATTAAATTTTACGTTAATCAATTTCTCGATATACGATTTGTTTTGCTTACTGATAAACTATTGGAATAATTGATTCTTGTGTGATTTATTAATAATATCAACAATACAATTGAGAACAATCGTTATAGATTAAAGATCTTCGTGGGAAAGGCAAAATGGAATACAAAATGTGTTAATGTCCGATTATGATTATTTTCCAATGATAAAGAATTAGAGATATCATATTTCAGTTTAAGATCATAGTGTGTTTTTAGCATTAGGCCTATAACATATTAGAATGAGCTGTTTTTTCTAAAATTATACAAAAGCAGATATTAAGGGAATCTTTGTACTTTTCATTTCATGTCAAAAATACTAGAAGAGTCAAGGACAACTATGGATGTAATATAAGTACAACAAAATTTATACAGATCACTAAATTCAGATCGAAAATAGTTTCAGCAAGATATATGTGAGAAATAATATCTATTTCTGCACGAGTAATATATAATACTTTTTCTACGACTATAGCTTTTCAACATAAGGGTTATAAGACTAAATTTTCGTTTTTGCATAATATAATGATTTTAGATAAAAAAACACTTAAATTTATTTTATATCGATTAATTATTTATAGTTTACGAAGAAAAAAAAATTGGAGAAAGGGTACAGTATCACCGTGGCTCGAGCGAGACAGACTGTGTCATAACGCTGAATGTAAATTCCACGCCATATTAGCATCACCGTATCTCTTCTCCAAAACATTCATTTGCAAATAACTGTTTTATCACAAAATAATGTTTAATTATTATTATTACATATAACGAGAAACTATAGTGGTTAATTTATATATTTTATGACCCATATATTGAGATTTCATTACATACCCTAGTATAATACAATATGGCACTTGCCAAGTAATAAAATCATAAGTTGTAATCTAGGAACACTAGAAAAAAAATATGATTGGTGTATAGTCGTGGGTCAAGATGTAAGAAATAATTTCTCTACGATTGTGGGAAATGAAATACTTTCTAGTCGAAGAAAAAGATGTGATCTGGTTTAAATTAAAAATTAGTAAATGAAATATAGTTATTTATTCTAAACAATATTAAAATATTATTATCATTATTGTTAACAGTAAACATGTTTATTTACTTTACTGTCCAATTTGATATTACTAATACTTATAAATTTTTAGTTGTAATGATAAAGCTGACAAATCTGTATTCTCGAACAAGAAAAAAGGTTCCCTAAATTTAAATAATGCTTATTTGTAATGTTTGAAACACCCAGACTATTAGATGGCTTTTTCTCGTATGTTATAGGTTTGAAAGATTTCTAGTGTAAATTACGTATACTACAACCAACAGTGGATAAAACCCAAAAATCTGTGATGTCCCACAATTTCCATTGTGTATTATCGGCCGGGCCCTGTTATCAAATTACTGTTTGTAAAAATATGATAAAGAAAACGCTTAAAACAGGGCCCCCTCATATTCACTCCATTAACATCATTTTTAAGTTGTGCATGAATGTAAAATTACTGTATATCCATAGACCGTATCATAGACGATGTAACATTACTATAATGATTTCTTACTGTGTCGCATTAATCTCTGTAAATATAAACTGTTAGTATTGACTGTCTCGACAGTAGGCCAGGAAACCGGCCTGCTCGATTACAAACAAAAAAATAAATACAAAATGATATATGTCATATACAGTTATACATATACTGAATTAGCTGCTAAGATTATGTAAATATATAAATAAAGAAAATTAGTACTACATTAACTCTATAAATTTGTTATCGTATAATTATTTTTTACCTTTCCTATCCTATTGTATCAGTGTTTTTTTGTTTTGTTTTGACTATTTCAGGACGAGTAAACTGCAGGTAGGTGAATTGAAATGAAATAATCTATCATAACTTCATAGTTAAATGTTGAATTTACCTATGCCATAGCCTCCTATAAATTACAAGCCATGAAGTAACAAAGGCAACATCGCATTTTCTGTCTGAGGGAGTCCTATTTTGCCCTTTGCGTATTATTATAAATTAAAGTAAACTAAGCGTTTATTATTAATTACGTATTCCAAATAATACCTAATAATAATAACTATTACCTAATATATCAAGTTTAGTCACAAATTCACTTATGTGTTTATTGTCAAGATAGGTTAGTTTTAATTTGACTGTGAACGTTAATGTAGGTACCATTTAGTTTCAATAATTAAGTAACAGACAAACTATACCTTGAAAGTATATTTGATATCATCTGCTTAAAAATTTTCCAACAGGTAAATTTCAACCTAAATCATTTCAATACAATAATTCATATCCTTGTGTCACTTGTGTGAATACAATAACATTAAAACTTTGACACACTTACATTAGAAAACACTGTCATTTCACCAAAGTTAGCAAAAATTGTTTCACAGTTTAAAATTTAAAAATATACACAATATTGTTTATGTTCTTGTAATTCCATTTAGTTGTAGACAACATGTTCGTGTCTATAAAGTTTATAAAACTATTAAAATTTGTAATTAAGTCCTTATGCAAAAATTGTTCAATATCATTCATTTCTTTGCGTAACACTTCCTGCCAGATCACGAGTTACAACTGATGGTTTAGAAAGTTACTTTGGTTAATTGGGGAATAATCGAGAAATCCTTCTTTCTTTTAATCGAAGATATGTCAGTTTTGTTTGACGAATGTTACCTTGACTATATTTCAATATTTCAACAGTAATAATATCACTCTTTTCAAAATGTTTTCAGTTTTCTATAAACCGTCCAATATTTGCTCAAAGAAAATTTGCATTAAGCCACACATTTTGTAGCCTTCTTGTTTTGAGAAAGAAAAAGTACTTTGAGAAGCTTCTGTTTTTAATGTATTAGCATAATGGGGTATTCCACTCAAATTTTTTTATTATTTTAAATAAAACTTCAGTTTTGAAGAAATTCATAGTATTAAAAAATCTTAATTGTTCCTAGTTTAAGAGTATTTTATTTTCGAGAAATCAGTGTAACGTCACATTTCCTCTATACTTGTCTTTCTCACACACACTGCTCTCAGTACGCTGCGAGAGAAAGATAACAATTGTGAAATATCTCGTAAAGTAATTATTTAAAAAATGTTTTCATTGTTTTAACTATTATTTATTGAGTTATACTTTATGTTAAATTGAAATTTTCTTATTTTTTTTGTTATGGTGGAATACCCCATTCAATGTGCATTCAGCACAGCAACTAAAATAATAATAAAAAATCTGATGTGGCCAACACATGACCTCCCGCCAATTCCATGTTTAAAATAGCAGTTATTTCAAATTATATATGAGTTTTAAATACCAAATTTGAGAAGTTTTGGATCATATTTTAATAGGCTTTAAGGAAAAATCGTCACACACGTACATTCTTATAAAAATCAGCATCATCTTCTAGGTGCTCTAAAACGCAATCTTTGTAAATTCTTCGCCGTACATAATCCATTTCGTAAATGTGTAGTTGTAAATTAATATTAATTTATAGTGCTGCAAAAATAGCAATTAGCAAATTTAAATCAGATCATCCTGTACATCTAACATTTATGTATGATGGAAAATATATTATTTTTACAAACCTTAATAAAATATTTTACTATTATATTCTCATTAACACGGTTTCATTATTAATTTTTATATAATTGCTGCCTGTCAGTGACATTTGTTTAAATATGTCAAACCTGTCATTAAAATTATGATTTTGTTTGACGCACAGGCCAGGTGATACATGGAAATAAATTATATTATATATTCGTATTTAAAGTTATTTAGAGTTATTTACTAAATGTTATTATCGTAGAATTGAAGATTAAACCATTATATTCCATTTTAATTAGTAAAAGTTGCTAAAAAATTATATTCAATGAATTTTTTACAAGAAAAACTGTTAAAAGCTTGTATAAATGATACTTCCGGTTATCTGATATACACTAAAAACTAATGAGCACTTCCCATATTAGTATAGAATGGGTATACAAAATTTCAAATTTTTCTGATTGATAGTATTTGAGTAATCGTGTCCACAAGATCCACACACACAGACACACACACACACACACAGGCACACACAGACACACACACATACATACCTACAGACATCATTGTAAAAATGTTAAAATCGGATTCTGGGGACATCAAAACGTGCTTATTATATAAAATCTCTATATGCTATTTTTAGCACGATCCCTATACCTCCCTTACCTAGGGTAGCGGGAGGTAAAAAAACATTATGAAAATACACAAAATTTACTCACCTACCTAACCTAACTTTCTGCAACAAGTTTCTTACCTTGCTAAATGACATCTTGCTTAAACAAATGTCTGGCCACTATAAGATACAATAATAATTTATTATAATTATACAAAAAAAAAATCACAGGCAGGCATGTATTGTACGAGGTATAAGTTTCTGACAATGGGGGAGTTTCACAATTTTTGAAAATTATATATATTAATCTACATGAAACAATACGTGATACGTATTTTTTTATTTTTCTCGTAAAGTACTCCATATTGCTGAAAAAAAAAATAATTAAAATTTTGAATATAGCGCTAATAGCTGAGGAAATACGTCAGACTTTCGACATAATCGTTCGCTGTAAAAGAAAGATAGTCTTATACCATACTACTAGTGCATAAAAGAAAATAGTATGTCCAGAAATTTGTTCTTTGTTGAACGAAGATAGATATATATTGTTTACCATGGTGTAGAAAAAGACAAAAGATAACTGTAACATTCAGCCATTTCAAGTATCACCGCAGCGAGTATAACCTCATTCGTATTATTATATTATTTTGGTGTGTGGTTGTAGCAAGAGATTTCAGGAAAGGATGAGTTAAAAAACACAATAAAATAAACTACAAAGTAAATATAGTAGCAATATATAGTAAGAGGAAACACTTACATTGACATAAATTTGTAATAATTTATAACTGAATAATAAATTAATAAATAAAATCCTCTTCCTTGGTGATAACGTGACCATCTATACAAATCATTAATACCCAGCGCCATCTATTTTATATAGATGGCTACAAGATCATGAAGCTGTAAGTATTCTTTTGTGAAATTTAAATAGATTAAATTTAAAATACATATATATATATATTTTATAGCAAAGTGAAGAAAATATGTTTTATATCGGGTTATCCACTCTGCAATACTGCACTACGAAATACGTCCCACTGCGCACGTATAATTTAGTCGCTTTGCGCTGTCGAATGTCTGATGTCATAACCGGATTATAAATGGCGAACAACCGCTTCTTTTGAATTATGTTATAATTTTAATTTAAAAATTTAAATATTAAAACAGAATTAATATTATTTTATATTTTTTAACAGAGTATTTGTGTGACATATTTTCAGTATTTAGTACTAGAATAATCAAATTTCACATAATGAAACTCCCCTATTGGACTATCAATTGCGTAGCCAATTAACTTCATGGCTTGTAAAGTATAAGAGGCTGCGCCTATTTACATTTGCACCAACAAAGCTTAAATTTTAAGCAACTCTTAAACAAAAATATGTAAAACGAAAATTTGACAGCAATTCATAATAATTCAATTGACATTTCATTTCGATGCAATATTTAAGGAACGCTTAAAATCTAACGTTGGTGTAATCGGCTAATAATGTGATGTAGTAGCGAAGCAATCATCAAACTCGTGTTAGACTATAAAAACGTCACTGTTTTGAATGTCAAACCATTTGATGTCACATCAGTTAATTTGATCAAATTTTCTAAATAAGGCAAGTCCTAATTATATTACTCAAAACTGACAATGTATATTTACGTTTGTCTGAGGTTAAAGAAGTAAATATTTGATGAAAATATGAAATATTAATAAAATTTTAATTATTTGTACATGGAGTTGTTTTAGGTCTTACTGCTAAATGGTTGGTTGGTTAAAACCAAATAGTATTTTCTTTGTTTTTAAATTAATTTGAAGTTTGAATTGTTTATTTTTTATTACCTACATTCAAAGCGACAAATTATTATCAATATACAGGGTGGAAACGAATTTAATGTAATAAATTTAAGGGTGAGTAGTATGACATGTGTAGAGTACGAAACAGAAAGATTTTTTTAAAAATTCGCATATTTAAGGGTAGTTCTCATTAAACTAACATTTTTGCTACCACTGGACTACTGATAACTTTAATACTTGAAATTAATGTAATTTACATAATGTTCCTGTATAATCAAATCTTAATTATTTCTAACGTAATTTATTTTGAAAGTTCAATGAACCATATCAAAGATTAATATTAATATTTCACAGAATTATTTTTATTAAAGAAAAAAAAGACAGAATGGATAGCAACAATACTAGAAACTTTTCACGTAACAATATTAATATGAAAAAAACTTACCTTAAAAATCAATTGAAGAATAAACACAAAAGTCATAAATATTGTTCAAAATTGTCACCTCCCACAGCTACACACAATGCACTACGTTGAATTAATGAGACACTACATGCCAGGTTCATATGATTTTCTTATTTAATAATTTGAGCAAAGTTTTGAATCTGCATCCTCAATTCTTCAACAGTTTCAGGGGGTTTTGATTATCATACACCAAGAACTTCAAATGACCCCACAGATCAGGGCCGGCAACAACAGTGGTGCTCGCGGTCTCGAGCACCACACGTAAAATCAAATGGTGGTGCTCCGCACCACACGTTTAAGACATAAGTTATTACAATTTTTTTAATAATATGCTGGGTTTATGCAGCATGTAAATTAAGAAATTAAATTCAGCCACTAAAATAAGAAACTAAACTAAAATAACGTCGTTTATGCAGTAAATTAAAATTCAGAATTTTATGTTTGACATTTCGTATAATCTAACTTTTATAGGTGAATTATATTTATATAGAATAGAAAAATAAAGGTAAGCAATTTGTAGAATAAGTCCAATTAGTAATTCGTCGCCCTTTTCTGTAGAAACTTTGTTATCATCGTACATTTTCATAGGTTAGGTGCGAAAATCGGTCATAAGTGCGCGAATAGCGCAGGCGCAAAACTAAGAAATTAAACTAAAAGTTGAAAATAGCCAACTTCTTAATTTAGTTTCATTAGTTTAATTCTTCAGTTCAGTTGCATAAACGTTGTCATTGATAACAATGGTTTCTGCTTGTTTACTTAGATTTACAATTTAAATTTTTAATTTAGTGGCCTGAGTAAACCCAGCATAACTGCATAGTGCATTCGACAATTTCGACATAAACATAACATAACCTTTCTAGCATTTTTATTATAATACGCTCTGGTTTGCGAATTTGATACGTACAGCGCATAGCAGTAAGTATTTAATTCTTTTATTTTTTTCGTTGTTTTTATAGTTTACCTATATAGTGTTTTTGTATTTTGAATTTTAGTTGTAAGCAAAAACAAATGTAATGGCTTCGACTGGGACTTTAATGCTGGGCTTATGCAGGGAGCTAAATTAAAAAATTAAATTGTAAAACTAAACAAGTAGAAACCATTGTTACCAATGACAACGTTCATGCAACTGAACTGAAAAATTAAACTAATGAAATTAAATTAAGAAGTTGGCTATTTTCAACTTTTAGTTTAATTTTATAATTTCTTAGTTCTGCGTCTGCGCCATTCGCGCACTTATAACAGATTTTTGCACCTAACCTATGAAAATGTACGATGATAACAAAGTTTCTGCAGAAAAGAGCGACGAAATACTGATTGGACTTATTCAACAAATTGTTTACCTTTATTTTTTGATCTTATATAAATGTAACGTATCGCAATTTCACCTATAAAAGTAAGATTATACGAAATGTCAAACATAAAATTCTGAACTTTAATTTACTGCATAAACGACTTTATTTTAGTTTAGTTTCTTAATTTAGTGGCTTAATTTAATTTCATAATTTACATGCTGCATAAAAGAAAAGAACTTCAAAAAAATGTTCTGTGAACTGGCAATTTATTTTTGAACATGAAAGAGGAAAACATGCATTTGCACATCCCTTAAAAAATGTAGCTTTCAATTATAAGGCATTTGACCTTGAATGAAAAAAAAAATCGCCTGCGGCGCATTTTCTTTTCTGCATTATGCATGACCAAATTTTTGGTGCACGAGCCATCACTAAGCACCACACACTAAAATTAAAACTTGCCGGGCCTGCCACAGATAAAAATCTAAGGGATTGAGGTCAGGTGATCTTGGTGGCCATCAGGGGCGGATTGGAGAAGTAAATCGGCCCGGGCGATTATTCTTAGTCCGGTCCTTTTCAGAGTGAAAATGATATATTACATACTCGTATATGTACACTGCTGAAAAAAAAATCGGACACTTGGTTTTTTAATTTTTGTTATTATCTCGAGAACTATAAGAGCTACGATGTCGGTTAATTAGACGAAAGTTGTGCTATATTAGAATGCCATTTCAGCAATGTATTGTTTATTCAGAAGAAACAGATAGGTCATTAGATACAGACAAATATGTAAATTTTATAGATATTTTTACCTTCCGTCACCTTTAGGTAAGGAAGGTATTGTCTTTGGTCAAAAAATTCGGTGGTGAGTTTTTAATGAATAAGCACGTTTTAGGGTCCCTACAATACGAATTTACTATTTTTAAGATGATGTCTGTATGTATGTGTGTGTGTGTGTGTGTGTGTGTGTGTGTGTGTGTGTGTGTGTGTGTATGTGTGTCCGTGTGTGACAAATTTTTCTCCGACGATAACTCCAATACTATAATTCTAAAAATTATAATTCTTTCGTATTCCTCTTCTGTACATCCATATGAAGAGTTGATTAGATTTTGGTTATAACTGATCCACCGGAAGTACCCTTATTTGAAGTTTTTAACAGTTTTTCTTAAAAAAACGCAGTTAAATATTATTTTTTAACATTTTGTTTTTATATTTATTAAAGAAAATACTCTTCTCTATATGGTTTGATTATTCATTTTCCTTCATATTCAATAGATGTAGAGTTAAAGCATTATAAAGAAATTAATTTTCAAAAATTAGTCAGCTTTGTTATTTATCATGGAAACAGCTGACATAATTATTCAAAAAAATTTAATTGACAGATGTCAGTTGCAAGTGCAAAACCAAATATGGAAAAAAGTATAGGATCTAAAATTGGTATGTCATAGTGTTGCTCGCAAGTGACACGCAGAGAAAGGCCAAAGAGAAGATGGAAGGACATTACTTAGTGTAGCTTATGTTATAATTTTATTGGATTTATAGAACCTTTTCAAATGAACTTTTGGTATGGAATTTGTAAAAAATAGTATGTGTTCCTGTTCGATTTTACATGATATTATATAGAATCTGTTCCAAGGACCTTTTGGTATGGGATTTGTACAAAATACATGGAATTGACGGAAGGTCTTGTGGTGGCCACAACAGATTTTTTTTTTGTTTTTGAAAACTTCTAAGTATGAAATGATTCCAGATTTTGATTTGTACTTCTGTAGGACACTTTTTATGGCGATATCCATTTTTTGTCACTACTGTATTTCACGCTACACTAATAAGCCGACTTCGTACCTCTGATAGTTCTCGAGATAATGACAAAAATAAAAATTAAAAATCAAAGTGTCTGACTTTTTTATCCATCAGTGTAATAATTTTTATTTATGAAAATTATCACATTATCATATCATGTATTTCAAAATTGTCCAGAAACATGTTACCGGCCTAGGCCTATAGACTAATAGGATTGGCTTTGAAAATCAATTTTTCCGATGATACCAACATAAAAAAAACCCTAGTATTTAATATTTGGAACGAAATACATTGGCAATATTGCCTTGGGTAAAAAAATGCATATAATTTTTATTTGATAACTCGACCTTAAAATTACTCGAAATTCTTGGTAACTTTAACCGAAAACTGGAATCCATCAGAAACAGAACTTCGTTAAGTCTAATATTTTGGGGAAACTCCTAGTTCTTTTTATTTGGTTTGATTTGTAAGTTTTGAAAAATTTATGTGTATGTGCAGGAAGATTTTTTTTTATTCCAACAGATATCCATTTTTTCCTGGCATACTCGTATTCAATTTCGAGTTATCGAAGTTCCACGAAAAAATAACATGTTTTCCAAATATTAGAGTAATTTTCCAAAATTTATATTTTTAAATATATTCTGACTACATGATTTAATTGAAGGTGGCCAACCGGCCCTTTGGACCACTCGGCCCTTCGGGATTTGCCCGATCGCCCGATAGGGCAATCCGCCCCTGGTGGCCATGATACAAGACCTCAACGGCCTATCCACCTGTTCCCATAGGTTTTATTTAAATGCTGCCGCACATTTCTTGAAAAATGAGGTGGAGCACCATCATGCTGAAACCATGCATGTTGACGATGGAGTAAGGGAACATCTTCTAATAATACTGGTAGAACATTTTGTAAAAATTCCAAATACTGGTCACCATTTAATCTATTGGGCAGTAAGTATGGTCCAAGCAAAATTCCATTCAAGATACCAGCCCAAACATTTAATGAAAATCTGTATGTCGAATTTGTTCCAGCCTGTACATTATTAGTAGGTACAAATATTATTGTAAAACTAAATATTATTTAAGCTTTACTCTATAGATACGAGTATTTCATATTAAAATTATGCTGTCAGTACATTTATTTAATATATTAATGTTCATGAACACAATTTGAAATTATATGGTGTCAAAAGGTTCTGCAAAAATTATGATACATACATTTATTACCATTGATATTAAAAATCAGATGTTTTTAAATTTAATTTTATAATTGGCTAGCAGTTACTATTCTGCGTTTATTTTCAATGCGTACATCTTTACGTTACCAATAAAATATGGTATTATGAACTCCGTATTAGACGGTTAATTTACCTATCAGCTTCATTTGTCAAACTTTAAATGATGACGTAGCATCAGTGAATTTGAAGGCAACATTGATTTTCGAGAAAATAACAACAGTCTACAGTGTGTTAAAAAAAAAAAAAACTAACCCAAGTAGGCTATGAATAAAGGAACGTATGTATATCTCACTTAATTTGAAAGTCATTTAAGTATTAAGGGTAGTAAGTACTTCCTATCGATTGAGGATGTTTTTGGAGAACGAGACGAAGATATCCAATATATTCGATACCGGTAGACGAACGCTTACGAAAATTTGGTGAGGCCGACAATAGCTAATTTCGGATATCGGATTCTTTGGATATTTACCGTTTTAATATTCAGTAATTTTTGGGATTTCGGATAGATTCATGTCTGGATATCCGGAAAAAATCGGATATTGACAGGCCCAATAAGTTTCATATATTTTTTGTTCCCTCGAGATTTTAAAATTCGGCGTCACTGACCTCAAATACTTAATTTTTAATTGACAAACAAACAAAAACCATAATAATTCATAAAATAGTACAACGGCTTTCCTATTGTTTCTATACAGGGTGGAAACGAACTTAATGTCATAAATTTAAGGGTGAGTAGTATGACATGTATAGATTACGAAACTGAAAGAAGTTTTTTTAAAATTCGAAAAACGAAAATTCGACTTTTCTTAAGGAAACTTTTTTTACTGCTGTTTTAATTCATATTTTATTAAAAATATGTTTATCAAAAATACATTCAAAATTAGTTGTATTATTAATAATTAAATTAAATTATTCTTAATAATTAAATTAAATACCATTTGCACCGAAAATAATTGTGTAATAGGTTCATAAAATATTTATTTCATTATTCTCGGAAGTGTTAGTCACAAGAAGTAGTTTGCAACACAGATTTTCATTAAATGTTTGGGCTGGTATCTTGAATGGAAATTTGCTTGGACCATACATACTGCCCAATAGATTAAATGATGACCAGTATTTGGAATTTTTACAAAATGTTCTACCAGTATTATTAGAAGATGTTCCCTTACTCCATCGTCAACATGCATGGTTTCAGCATGATGGTGCTCCACCTCATTTTTCAAGAAATGTGCGGCAGCATTTAAATAAAACCTATGGGAACAGGTGGATTGGCCGTTGAGGTCTTGTATCATGGCCACCAAGATCACCTGACCTTAATCCTTTAGATTTTTATCTGTGGGGTCATTTGAAGTTCTTGGTGTATGATAATCAAAACCCCCTGAAACTGTTGAAGAATTGAGGATGCAGATTCAAAACTTTGCTCAAATTATTAAATAAGAAAATCATATGAACCTGGCATGTAGTGTCTCATTAATTCAACGTAGTGCATTGTGTGTAGCTGTGGGAGGTGACAATTTTGAACAATATTTATGACTTTTGTGTTTATTCTTCAATTGATTTTTAAGGTAAGTTTTTTTCATATTAATATTGTTACGTGAAAAGTTTCTAGTATTGTTGCTATTTATCAGTTAATCCATTCTGTTTTTTTTTTCTTTAATAAAAATAATTCTGCGAAATATTAATATTAATCTTTGATATGGTTCATTGAACTTTCAAAATAAATTACGTTAGAAATAATTAAGATTTGATTATACAGAAACATTATGTAAATTACATTAATTTCAAGTATTAAAGTTATCAGTAGTCCAGTGGTAGCAAAAATGTTAGTTTAATGAGAACTACCCTTAAATATGCGAATTTTTAAAAAAATCTTTCTGTTTCGTACTCTACACATGTCATACTACTCACCCTTAAATTTATGACATTAAGTTCGTTTCCACCCTGTATATTGATAATAATTTGAATGTAGGTAATAAAAAATAAACAATTCAAACTTCAAATTAATTTAAAAACAAAGAAAATACTATTTGGTTTTAACCAACCAACCATTTGTCATATGTCATTGTATCCCCTGAAGAAGGCACCAGTTTATGGTGCCGAAACGTTGGGTTAAAATAATAAATTACAGAACTTAATCTAAAAAAAAGGTAGTATTTTTCCAATTAATAATATGAGTTCTGAAAGATATTTTAATAATTTAAAATTAAACAATATTTGGGTTTATTTCTGTATATTTTTTATTAAAATTAACAACGTTTCGACAGCAAGGTGCTGTCTTCTTCAGGTTTTAATAATAATAACATAGATAAATTCATTGGTCAATATTTTATTTGTTTTCGTGGTACGAACAAAAAACATACGCATGTTTGACAATATTAACTTTTGGCTATAACTTTTGTCTGGGTGGAAATGGAAAGTATATAAAAAAGTAACACTATATTAGACTTGGAGTATTTTTAGCTTTTCAAACACGTATGACTTATTAGCTATTTGTTTATACTTACATATTACATACTTCGTACAATACAATGAACGGAGTATTCTTAGGTGAATTTAAGGTATTATACGAATTGCCAAACAAAACACTATAGTAAAAAACTCCGTTCCAGTAGCCATTGGTAAACAATTATATTGCTTGCATAACAATAATTTAAATTAAATGTATTTAATTAAGACCCCGTTTGATAATGGATAGGTGTCTGAAAAGCACTACATAATAATTCATGCTGGGGTGTATACCATGAATAAGTAACAAACTTGATTATTTTATGGTACGTATTTAACCGGTCAGTATTTAATGTTTTATTTAGTATTCTATTTGCTTCTATTGCTTCAGCTGCATTAGTCTTTCAGTATAAATATTTTTTATTCAGTTGATTATCAATATCTGCGTTTCTAACCTACCAAACAGTTGGAAAGTGACAATGTTTACTTCACTTCTGGGCGAGCTGGAAACAACTATTATTCACAATCATTATAGTAATACACAGATTCCTAACCTTTTGGAGGTTGGAAAATACGTCATTCCTAACTTTAATGACAATCTCTTGGGTTGGAAATAACAGATTTCACTTCCATCTCTTGGGTTGGAAATGTTTATGTAGGGGTTGCCTAGCAACATTGCCGTTGATCCCCATAATTAAGTAGGCTAAACAAATTTTAAGACAGCTGTCAAAATATTAATAAAATTAAAGGTTATAATTCATTGATTTATTTTGAAAATTATTGATTTAAAATGAGGATGATTGTGAATAAAATAGTATACATAACCTCGGTGGGAGTTTCATAACAGCCTCGCGCATTATCTCATAATATATATACATAAGCCCTCGGCTGTAATGAAACATCTCCCACCTCGGATGTAATATACTATTAATTGTTACTTGTAAATTTTATTTATTGATACCGCCTACTGCTTTTGAAAATTAATATTTACTATTTAGTTACTAATTTTGTAATATTGCTAGCTAACTTATAAAATTTTTACAAGTTAGCAACTACGTTTATAAATTTTAATATGTGAAAATATACACGTAAAGCATCTTTAGTCACTCACCGATTTTAAAACCCTCGCTGCTCTCTTGTTTAAATCTGACCCATTCGTGACTAAATTGCTACTAGTTTTAAATATAATGGGTGCGATTCAGTGGGTCGTATTAGCGTGTTTTAAGCTAAAACAGTCCTTTGTCAAAAATATTTTGGCAACTTTGTAATACCTGTCAGAAAACAGTGAGAGACCAAAGTATCAAATAAAGAAAAAATATTATTAACAGAAGTAAGAAAAAAGGACAAATGTCAAAACTGATCAAAACGGGAGTTGAGATATTTTAAAATTCATTAACATTCAGTATGAAATATTTGACACATAAAATTTGACATATTTCTAACCTAATTTTGCAATAATGAGTTTCCATTTATACCTTCCATTTACAATAATACTTCCTCATTTGACTAAAGGATATCTGAATTACTTTTCCCTGTTGTAAAATTTCTAAATCACAATTGAATCTCATTGATCCATGTGGAAAATATTACAATGTTGCCATATACTTAATACAAGCTTTAATACAGACCTTAATACAACCCACTGAATTCCACTCAATTATTTTAATATACAGAGTGATCAAAAATGGTGGAACGTGATTTTGTCATTTTCTGCTTACATAGTTAGACAGCATTACTATTTTCATAAGCGTACCTTTCGAATTTTGCCAGCCGTCATAAGAACAATCTCAATAAGAACCGTTTTCTTTTCGTTCACACAAACGAAAATATGCTTCAAGAAGAAATTTGTCACGCTCTTCATTAATAGTCATAATGAAAAGAAGATTTTTCACGAAGGTATGCAAAAACAAATATCAAATGAATCAACGTACGGCAATGATATTAATGAAATGTCATTCACCTGTCATCATCTGTCAAAATTGGAATATAGTTTTGATGAATTATGAAAAATTGAAATATATATATACCGTGAGTATTTTTTAACGTGAAACATTGGATTTGTCATCCATGGTTACGACTTGACATTTGATTGACAGCAATGTATTTGCCCGTCCCATTTAAAATGAAACATAGGGAACGAATTTGACATTTGACAAGACGTCAGTGGACGTTTTGTTTAAATAATTCTACCTGTTTTCTAAATTAAATTTAGTTGTAGAAAAAATATTGTGTGCACCTTGTTCCCGAGTGATTTTCTGACAATACTTAAATATAATACTTCTGTCAAATTCATTCCCCATATTATAAATGAGACAGGTAAATACATAGCTGTCAATCAAATGTCAAGACGTAACTTTTGGCGGTTATCTGTCATATTGACATGATGTCATTAGAGGTTAATTTTGTTTAAATAATTATACCTGTTTTCTAAAAATTAAATTTAGTTGTAGAAAAAATATTGTGTGCACCTTGTGCCCTAAATATGTTTAGTGCTCTTGAGTGGTTTTCTGACTTGGTTAAATTTCTTACAATATTTAAATTATAATACATCTGTCATATTCGTTCCCTATGTTTCATTTTAAGTGGGACACGCAAATACATTGCTGTCAATCAAAGTCGAATCGTAACTATGGATATGACAAACCCAATGTTTCACGTTAAAAAATACTCACGGTATATATATATATATATATATATATATATATATATATATATATATATATATATACCGAGAGTTTTTTTTATCAGTGAACATGGGCGTATGTATTACCGTAGTTACATTTAAAATGATTGACAGCAATGTATTATCGCGTTTTTTTTAAAACTGAACATAGGACGTGACATTTAGTATATCTGTCAATGTCATCAAATTGTTATACTTCAAAATGTATACAGTTGAAGAAAAAGTTCAAATTGTATGGTATAATTCTATACTCTGACATAAGCCTAAGGCAAGAAATAATTAATATAAATTATATTTTATCCCCATTTTTTAATTGATCAATATTTATTTTGTCACCATTGTAAATACAATTTTTTAAATGGCCGCAAAGAAAAAAAATCGTTTGGTGCAAGATCTGGTGGCATTGCAGGCCACTCCACTTCTCCACCACGTCCTATCCAGCGTTGGGGGAATACCTGGTGCAGATATAAGTGAAAATTTTGACGACTCCAATACCTGCAATTTTGTAAATTTACTTCCCGATTAATATAAAATTTCGCTTCATCCGTAAATAAAATTCGATCCAGTAATATTTCCCCACTATTAATTTTGTTCATCATATCTTCGCAAAAGATATTTCTTCGTTCTATATCGTTGTGTAATAACTCTTGGTGATTTTGATATTTAAAACTCTTAAAATGTACTTGTCTTAAAACCTTGTATACTAGTATTCTTAATTTCAGAAAAAAATTGTTGACAGGGTCACTTTCAATTAATTGCATAATTTCTTGTTTCTTTCTATTAACTACAGTAGTTGGTCTGATTTTCTTCTTGTGCTGTTTATTGACGCATCCTTTAGTTCTGTAGTCATTGTAAATTTTTCTTATAGTTGTTGGACTGGGTCGCTTATTAAAAGTTAATGCAGAGTTAAGTCAGAAACTTGTTGTACACTCGTTATAATTACTCCAATTTACAATTTGAACTTTTCTTTAACTGTATACATTTTGAAGTATGACAATTTGATGACATTGACAGATATACTAAATGTCACGTCCTATGTTCAGTTTTAAAAAAAAACGCGATAATACATTGCTGTCAATCATTTTAAATGTAACTATGGTAATACATACGCCCATGTTCACTGATAAAAAAAACTCTCGGTATATATATATATATATATATATATATATATATATATATATATATATATGATATTAATGAAATGTCATTCACCTGTCATCATCTGTCAAAATTGGAATATAGTTTTGATGAATTATGAAAAATTGAAATATATATATATATATATATATATATATATATATATATATTATTTTGGAACAGAAGGTATCACGTGACCAGGAATGTGCATTTACGCGTAAAAATATTTTTTACGTTTACGTGTAAAAAATACGTAAAAAATGTTAAATAAGTAAAAAAACATGGATAATGTATAATTTTAGTTCTTCATAACGACACTAGATGACTTGTTGTTCACAAATGTCACATTACAGTAACTTTCCTTAATCCTATAATAAACATATTCTAAAACGACTGAAACTATTATAAGTTTATAAGAAAGAGACTGAAATTATTGTAAATTATTAAAAAAATATTCTGAAACTATAAACAAATTAACATAAAATGCTTAAAATTTGTATAAAATTCATTTTCAGTAAATTTGAAGCTAGTGATTTAAATCTATTTCAATTTATTTGAAACTATATGTTATTAATAATTAATAAATACAAAATGAAAGTTTACTTTTGCAATTTTTTTATTCGCCGTCTATTTTTAAATGTCTTCAAATTTTATTTCTTTACAAAACTGCCTAAAATTTACATGAAGCATATAATTTTAATAATATTGTTAAGATAACTTTCCTTTTGTGAATCCTCGTTTTTATTATGTTGCCATGTAACTATTTTTCAATTTTGAATTTTGATATATTAAACAAAGTGTGTAAAAAAATTGAATTAAATATACGTCATAATAAATATGTGTTTTTCAATTCCACATAAAAATACAATTTAAGTTGTTAAATGATTGCATAAAAAGAAAAGTGTATTTCAAACATAAAATTGGTCCTTCGAGCCGGATAAACGAAAGTGAACTAAGAAGCAAGTCCGAGTTGAGACTCAAAGAAAAAAGAAAATATTAGTGTCAAACTGCAGCAGCAAGGCACACGGGCACGGAATCAAGTTTGCACGTGATCAACGGCAGCAGCAGCAGAAGCAGATCTCAATCATCGGGTGAGCAATTCATAATTTTCAATTTGTGTCATAAAAAATATCTTTGACATGTCGAATTTGAAACAATTAAATGTCAAAAGAGGAGCTGTCAAATCTCAAATTACTAGATGTCAAACGTACGTAATTCAAAATGTGCGGGATAAAGAGATAGATTCAAATATTATTAACCAATTAAAGGCAAGGTTGCGAGACATTGAACCATTAATAAATGAATTTAACAACATACAATTGGAGATTGAATGGAAACAAGAAGAAGAGTCAGAAGAAGTTACAGAAGCAATGGCAAAAGCAAATGAAGATGAAAGAAACAAATTCGAAGAATCATATTATTCATTAATTACTGAATTAGAAACATATATAGAAAATTATGAAAAACAAATGCAACAAAATAATGCATCTAACAATAGCACAAACAGTAAATCGGTTGTTGCCAACAATGCTTGCAATTTCAATAACAATATGAACAATATTAGGTTGCCAACAATTGATTTACCCAAATTTAACGGATCATATGAGCATTGGTTAGAATTCCGAGATACATTTCAATCATTAGTTGACAAGAACGAGAATTTGACAAATATTCAAAAATTTTATTATTTAAGAGCCTCTTTAAAAGATGAAGCAAGTCATATAATTGAAAATTTAGAAACTTCAGATTTAAACTATGAGGTAGCTTGGAAACTTTTAACGGATCGCTATCAAAATAATAGAACTATATTATATAGTCATATTGATAGTATTTTCAGTCTCCCAATAATGCAAAGGGAATCATACACAATTTTGCGTCAAATATTAGATAACGTTTCCAAACATCTAAGATCATTAAAAACATTAGGACAGCCAACTGAAAGCTGGGACACTCTCATTATACATATTATTACAAATAAATTAGATCCAATTACTCGAAAAGAATGGGAGTCCCATGAAACAAAAACTGAAATTCCTACTTGGATTGAATTAAAGGAATTTCTTAGTAATAAATGTAGAGTGCTAGAAAAAATGGAAACGCGATTAAATGTGAAGCCTTTCAATAGAAAACGAAATAATGAAGCAAATTATGTATATGCTATAACCACAGAAGGAAAATGTTTCCATTGTAATGGCAACCATTTTCTCTTTAAATGTGAATCATTCCTAAAATTATCAATAGTAGAACGAATAAACAGAGTAAAAGGTCTTCACCTCTGCATAAACTGTTTTCGAAAATCTCATTCACAAAAAGATTGCAAATCAAAATATACTTGCAAAGTGTGTCACAGGAAACAAAACACTTTGCTGCATGTAGAAACCCAGCGAGAAAATTCACTTAAATTAAATCCAAACGAAGAGAGTACAGCTGAAATTAAATCATGTTCAACAGTTTCAAATAGTACCACTTGTCATACTCAGATTCTTCTCCCTACAGTTATTTTAACTCAGGCTCACAGTCAAATTTTATCACAGAAGAATTTTGCAATAAATTAAATCTTAATAAATCCCATACACATATATCAGTTGTAGGTATTAATCAAGCAACATCTGCCATCAGTGAAAGAGTTCAAGTCAATATTAAATCAACAAATAATGCATTTCAAGAAACAATATCTTGTTTTATGTTACCAATAATTACAGAATCTTTACCTACGACCTCATTTAAAAAGAAAGATCTGAACATTCCAGAAAACATTAAATTAGCAGATCCAACATTTAATAACACCAGTACCATAGACATGCTGTTGGGATCAAATATATTTTGGAGACTTTTAAGTGTGGGTCAAATTTCATTAGGAAAAAATAAACCAATACTCCAAAAAACTGTTTTTGGGTGGATCGTAAGTGGACCTTGCCAACGTTTATATGGAAATAAAACAATTAATAACTTTATTATTTCTACACCAGAAACACTGGAGAATCAAATATCTAAATTTTGGGAATTAGAGGAAGTAAATATTGATCATAATTTCTCAAAAGAAGAAATAGAATGTGAAAGGCATTTCACAGAAAATGTAAAAAGAAATGAACAAGGACGTTTTATTGTCTCTATACCATTCACCGAACAAGTAAACAAATTAGGAAATACGCGTGAAAATTCATTAAACAGATTTTATTCTTTAGAAAAACGTTTTAAAACTCAACCAGAGCTAAAGAAAGCCTATCAAGAGGTAATAGAAGATTATTTAACATTAGGTCATATGACAAAGGTCACTGATGAAGAAAATTCAGCATACTACTTGCCACACCATGCCGTAATAAAAACATCTAGTTTGACAACAAAGGTTAGAGTGGTATTCGATGCTTCCATGAAATCTGATACAGGCTTATCATTGAACGATGTACAACGAGTTGGACCTACAATACAAAACGACTTGATTTCCATTTTACTAAGATTCAGAAAACATAGGTACGTAATTACGGCGGACATAGCTAAAATGTACCGTCAAGTTTTAATAAAAGAAGATCAGAGACGCTATCAGAGGATTTTGTGGCGCTCCGACCCAAACGAAGATATACAATGTTATGAATTAAACACAGTTACTTTTGGAACAGCCTCAGCACCCTTTTTAGCTATTAGAAGTTTGTATCAAGTTTCAATTGAAAATAAAGAAAAATACCCATTAGCATCAGCAATAATCATGAATGACTTCTATGTTGATGATCTCTTGACTGGTTCTAACAGTATTGAAGAAGTTCTACAAATTCAACAAGAAGTAGATCAAATTTTACAAAGTGCATGCTTTGAATTAAGAAAATGGGTAACAAACGACGAAGAGATTAGTAACAAATTTCAAATAAATAATACAGTAGATGTATCAGTCATACCTTTAGGAGATAAAGAAAATGTCAAAACACTTGGTATATCATGGAATGCAGTAACTGATGAAATTCAGTATAGCATAAAGAACTTTAATTATAAAACACAAGTCACAAAACGTTCTATATTATCCATTGTTTCGCAGATATACGATCCTTTAGGCCTCTTGAGTCCCATTATTATTACAGCAAAATTAATAATACAGCGTCTTTGGGAATTAAAAATATCTTGGGATGAATCTATACCAATGGATTTACACACACGCTGGATAAAGTTTCAGGATCAACTTCAAGAACTAAATCAGTTAAAAATTGAGAGACACGTGCTATGTAAAAATCATATTTGGGTCGAACTTCATGGTTTCTCAGATGCTTCTGAGCGAGCTTTTGGTGCTTGCATTTATTTAAAAACAATCAATAATAACAATCAAAGTGAAATTCATCTGCTGTGTGCTAAATCAAGGGTAGCACCCCTCAAAAATATTTCATTACCCAGATTGGAACTAATGGGTATAGTTATATTAGCTAATCTTGTGAAGAAGGTAAAATCATCAATAAACATATTATTTAATCAAGAAATTTATTGGTGTGACTCCACAATTGCACTTCACTGGGTAAACACAGCACCAAATAAATGGACTACTTTCGTTGCAAACCGAGTATCACTTATTCAAAATATACTCGATGTAAGCAAATTCAGACACATTGAATCTAAAAGCAATCCAGCAGATTTAATTTCTAGAGGAACAAGACCTAAAGAACTACTTATCTCAAAATTTTGGTTTCATGGTCCATCTTGGCTACAAGAAGACGAATCAAAATGGCCTGAAAATAAAATAAAACTAATAGAACATATCCCACCTGAATTAAAACAGAATTTAACTGTCTGTATAAACACAATGGGAGAATTAAATTTATTTCAAAAATTCTCTTCTCTTCCAAAACTTCAAAGAATAATTGCATATTGTAAACGATTTATATTTAACGTGCAAACAACTAAGGAAAATCGACAACGAGGGCCACTTACCGCTGATGAATGCCATAAAGCTTTGCAACACATCATTAAGCTTGTACAAAAACAAGAATTTCGATTGGAAATACATGCGATTCAAAATTCCAAAAATTTGTCTTCAAAAAATTAATTATTATCGTTAAATCCTTTTTTGGACAAAAATGGTATTCTACGAGTAGGTGGTCGTATACAAAACTCAAACTTTCCATATGACAAGAAACACCCTATCATTTTGCCACCAAAACATTATTTAACAAAACTTATTATTCGAAACGAACATTTAAAGATGCTACACTGCGGACCACAAACACTACTAGCATCAATCCGTGAACAATATTGGCCGATAGGAGGAAAAAACTTAGTAAAGGAAATAATACATCAATGCATTGTTTGCTTCAAGGCGAAACCTTCGAATACAACATATATCATGGGAAATTTGCCTGAATCAAGAATAACCCAAGTATTACCTTTCACTAATGTAGGACTAGATTATGCTGGTCCAATACTTTTAAAAGATCGTATAACTCGCAGAGCAAAATTAATTAAAGGCTATATTTGCTTATTTGTATGCCTGGCAACAAAGGCATACCATTTAGAATTGGTGACAGACTTATCAACAAACGCATTTTTAGCAGCTTTAAGACGTTTTATAGCCCGTAGAGGCAAACCCCGCAATATTTACTCGGACAATGGAACTAATTTTATTGGTGCTAACATCGAATTAGAGAAATTAGGAAAATTACTAAAATCAGACTGGAACGAAATACAAAATGAATGTAACAAAGACAACATTCAATGGCATTTCATACCACCACGAGCTCCCAACTTCGGAGGTTTATGGGAAGCTGGCATTAAAGGCGTAAAATACCATCTACATAGAGTCATAGGTAATGCAAATTTAACATTTGAACAATTTCAAACATTATTGACACAAATTGAATCCGTCCTAAACTCCAGACCACTTGTTCCATTATCCTCTGATCCTAATGATTATGAATCGCTCACACCTGCGCATTTCCTAATAGGAAAATCTTTAAATGCCATACCAGATCACAACCTCTGCAAAATTAATGAAAATAAATTAACGAAATATCAGCAATTACAGCAACTAATCCAACATTTCTGGACCCGTTGGAATAAAGAATATATTTCGCAACTTCAAACCCGAACGAAATGGAAGAAGAACTACGAACAGCTTCTGAAGATAGGGTCCCTAGTTTTGATTAAAGAAGAGAACCTACTTCCTCTACAATGGCAGCTAGGGCGTGTGATCGAGCTACATCCAGGCAGAGATAAAATAACAAGAGTGATTTCCATCCAGACATCGACATCAGTACTTAAACGTGCAATATCAAAGGTGTGTGTATTGCCGATCGAAGAAAATGAACAAAAATAGAACTATTAAGTTACTAAACTATGTAATAAAATAATTAATATGTTTTGAATATAATTATTCAAGGCGGGGAGTATGTTAAGATAACTTTCCTTTTGTGAATCCTCGTTTTTATTATGTTGCCATGTAACTATTTTTCAATTTTGAATTTTGATATATTAAACAAAGTGTGTAAAAAAATTGAATTAAATATATGTCATAATAAATATGTGTTTTTCAATTCCACATAAAAATACAATTTAAGTTGTTAAATGATTGCATAAAAAGAAAAGTGTATTTCAAACAAATATAATATAATATACTTCAAATTTACGAATTTAGTCTAATTTTGACGTAAAATGTGTTTAAAGTTTGACGTTTGAAGTTATGTTTATGAATATATTTCCCTACTAATCTAATTGTTGATAGTTTGAAGGTACCTAATTGTTTGTCTGAATTAAAGAAACATGTTGATATCACGTGGACTGCTTGTTCTGGAATATTCATTACAGTATAAAAGAAAATATGTTTATAAAAAAATATAAACTCATGGTAATAATATTTGGCATTATCTACATAAAAAATTCTCAAATATTGTCAATGTAAAATATATTTTTTTACGTATAATACGTGACGTATTTTACGTGCCCATCCCTGCACGTGACCTTCAGTCATTTTTGATAACTATATATTTACTTTGTAACTTGTCACTACAATATAGCCAGTGTGTTTCCCACACTGACAACACCATTTATGATTTCTCCAGTGACTTGCAAAAAGGGTAAATTTTTTTTTTTTGTTTTATGACACTTATATCTTCGACAGCAAATGAAATGAGAACGCCACCCATATTAAACTGATTCATAGCTCAATTGGCGACTTACGTTACAATATTTGTCTAGAGGAAGATGAAACATAAAACAAAGACAACAAGGAAATGTACGTCGCTTATAGATCGAAGCACACTGGCGCCGCTTCGTTTATGTTCCATTTCCTTTGCGGTCGCAGCAAAGTATTTTATTACATTTTATACATTTACTCTTTTATGCGACACAATATCATTTGACTTAACGGTCGTGTACGTATTAAACGTCAAAGGAGACTAAAACTGTAACTAAAATGTATAGTTACACTTACGCCATTTAATTTTATTCTTGACAGAGTGGTATTTAGGAACTTATACGATGATGAACTTCATTATTCTGAAAACAAAATCTATATCTTTTAAGACCCGTAGAACTCATAGGCGGCGCTGTAAGAACTCCTGTCATGACATGCCTGATTTATTTATATTTTGAATGAAAGGCCGCTAAACCACTATTTAGCGTTCTGAGGCTTGCGGCCGAGGCAGAACAATCGCTAAAGGATTTCGCGGACAAAGTATACGAGTAGGTACATACTACTTTTTGTGCCATCATAAACACTTTAATTTATTGAAATAGGAAGGCGGCTGTGATGGGAATGACATTTGATAAACAAAACAATTAGTTTTGTAAAAAATCGTTGAAAAGAGATTAAATAATTTCTAGATAACTATTTTACAATATATTAAAAAAAAACAAACCAGGAAACTTATTGTTGCCATATTTTAGAAATGTCATTGTCATTAGTGATTCTGTCGAGACGAGATATTTCTCAATTCTCGTCACGTCTCGTACTCGAGACAGAAATGTAAAAAGTATATTGTAAGACGAGATATATTTGCCGAGATCTCGATTCTCGAACACTGCTCCGAGATTTCTCGGTTGTTATTTTTCTCATTAGTTATACTTGCAAACGTGTGAAATTTAACATATTTTTAGTGATATCTGTCTTTATTTAGTTATGAGATTTTTGAACAAAAAGATAATAAAGTATTTGCCATTTTATTTATCAGAATTTGTTAAGTGTGCATTACACGATGAAGTTTTTCTTTTCAAGTGACTTGAAATTTTTCTCTCTCGCACAATGACATGAGTGCAAGAGAGACAAATGAATACCCTACAAATTTTGACTTTCAAGTAACTGTCAAATGTCATTTGTGTTTATATTTTTGATGTTAGTGTTATAAGTAATCGATATTAAACTGAAAAATGCCAAATGGGATAGAGAAGTAATTGAAATCTTGATGGCTATATATGAAAAATTCAAGTGATGAAAATTCAGTGACAATTTAATGTACGAATAATTTAAATTTTGTCACTTGGATATTTTAATTCATGCAAAACTTGATCGTGTAAATATACTTGTAAGGTCACTTATCAAGACACTTTTCAAGTCACTTGAAAATAAATACTTCATCATGTAATCCACGCTTTAGCTAAGATTTTTAGCGTTATTTTATTTTTAATGTTTTATAAATAACAGATTAGAAAATGCTAGATAAATATTAAATTAATGAAATTATAACATAATAAAATTTGCACAAGTTTTAGGTTATAACAAATTTTGACAGATAAAACGACAAATCTTTATCTTTTTGTTCAAATTACTATTAATACAAAATTGTATAAATTTAATAATTAGTTTATGGGACCAAAATATACATATCAAATTTCCGTCGAGAAATCTCGGCCGAGACGAGACTCTATTAAACGAGACGAGACGAGACAATGAATTTCTCGTCTCGTCTCATCTCGACCGAATCACTAATTGTCATATATTTTCCTAGTCAATTCTAATCTCAAACTTAAAGTGCTTTTCGACATCCAAATTCACGAAATGTTTAGTTCGCGTCCGGTTGCACAAAAAGAATGTTAACAGTTTAACTCAACACAACTTTGTTCAGTCGTAACCTTCAACAAGAAACATAGTTGAAGGGCAATAAGTCATTAATTCGGGATTAATTACTACTTATTGCGTAACTCGATTTTTTGACTCGAAACTGCAATCTGCGAGGGAAATAGTGAAATCACTTAAACTAAGTCCGTTTTCACGAGATAATACGCACGTCATCATTCGGGTGGAGATAGTTGTCGAATGTCAAAATTGACAGTATTATACTCTATGTGATATAAGAATGCAGTGTAGCATGGTCTAGGGACCTAACTTGGGATTGGTGCAAGCGCGAGTCAATTTCAAACTGTCCCACTATTATGTTATTGCAACTTTTCTTCTCCATTTGTGTACAATAATTAAGCTACTTAAATTCAATGTATGTGAAGTACATAATTTTAATATAAAAATGTAATTATAAAAATTAATAATGTAACGTAAAAAAAATAATATAAATACAAAACACACATCACTTTTCAACCTGTCAATAACTATGAAAAATATTTTATTATTCATGCAATTTCGCATGTCTGATCAAAATAGTCCTCAAATGGATGATATTGAAGATGTTCCATGTCCAAATGGTGTGTCAGAACGTTTCGATTATTGTACCATTATTATTTTATCAAAATAAAACTTGCGAGCCCCTCGTCTTAATAGTTGGTCCTAAATGCGTTTTAATGTCGAAGTTATAAATTAAAATACATATCAATAACAATTAATATTCAACAAATTCTATGTTAAATATAGTAAAGTGATTATTCTATATTACAGTTATCAACATTAAAAAAAGTTTTAATTTTTAACTCTGCATAAATTAATTTAAATATAAACATGGATTTTTGATCTTAGGACGAACTATTATGACGAGGGACTCGTAGATAGATTCGCTTAGTATATAATATAACCTATATTGTGTCAATTTTGTAATTTATCAAAATTCGAAGTATAAATAGTTATTCAACAATAATAAACCAATTGAATAGAAGATATAAGTATAATGGATGAAATATGCCTCTTTTTATTGTCCAAAAGCAATATGATGCAATAATTGTCGGCAATCTTAGAAAACGCCTTCTTTGCAATGAATGACAGAATGACATGAAAATTCAAGATAGCGTATACTTCTCTCTAGAACGTAAGATAATAAAATAGCTAATAAAAGTCTCATATATACCATGCGTGTACGATAAAGATGCTAGATAATAGTTTATTAATCTTTGCAGCAGACATTGATGACGTGAGTATCAACTCGGGGAAATAGAAAGTAAAAATTTTATTTATCAATATTGTCAATAATAATGGGCTACTTGCGTGGTACAGAAAATCCGATTTTTATCACTATATACGTAATGTTATGTTGAAAACATATCGTCGGTATCTTGGTAAAAGTAATCAAGTCCAAAATTTATACTTTTGAGTTATAGGCATGTTAAAGTTTCAAGTCTTACCCGTAATTCATTGTATTATTTTTATTATTATTAGTATAATTTTTTTATGCTAAACAGACAATTGTACATTACTTTCAAAGTATTTTTGTAAAATTTTATTTCGTTAGGATGTAGGATAAAACAAAAGGACTTATCATCCACAGACTTGGTCATAGGGCACATTTTTGTAGTGACGTCAGAAGATCAATATTTGGACATGGGCAGTTTTTCCTAGCTAAATATGTGTCTTCTCTTGCAGATAGTCATAACAACTCATTTTACAAAAAAAATGGACTTGGTCACTTTTACCAAGAAACCGACGATATATAAAAATATATATTTTATTTTTAAAAAATAATTTGTTTTTTAGTAAATTAAGAAAGAAAATTGTATGTGAAGTCATTATATTGAACTGGGGAAGGGAACCATGTTTAAAAATGTAACGTATAGATGGCATAGCGTGCGAGAAAGTTTTAATTTGAATTTGACATTAGTTTATTTTTCTCTCTCTCTCTGGGCTCTCAAATATATTAATTACTTCACAAATAAACACATACCAAAAAGACAAACTAAAATACTAACCTCCAAACTATTGTTGAAATGTCAAACAGGAGATCTACATTACCCGTACAAACAAATGCTATGGCTTTACGACACGACCATTCATTGATGCGGCGTAATTCTACATCATACATGGCGGTAATTCAAATAATCAAATTTCATTATTTTTTTTCTGGCTAATTAATAAAAATTTTGTCAAAAGAAAAAATATGTGTAGCAAGTTTTTACCTGCTCTTTAAAAATATTAAATAAAAAAAGATACGCAAGTAGCCCATTGTATTAAAACTACATATTTACCTGTAAAATTGTTATAATCATTCTCTGTGAAATGCAAAGTGTAGACATTGTTTAGTCGATCAAATTTTTCTATTTGCTAAAAATTATGAAATATTTCTTGGATTTTTGTTGTACAGGTGTCTCATTTTCGATGCTTTTTTAGGGTATCTCGGGAAATATTAATGATAGAGCAAAATCGTTTGCACATTCCATAGTTAACTTTTTGAGAAAAGTTTAATAGTCACTACAGAAATTTTCGATCTTCTTTTGTTTCTGAGCTACAGACAAAAACTTGTTTTCCGCCCATTTCGAAAATATCTTATAACTCATTTATTATGGCAGTTAGAGAAAAATTGTTTTAACAAATTTTATACCGTTTTTTAGATAAAATAAAATGGCGAAATTAGATTTTTTGGAAACTTCATAATTCTTGAGATATAACACAAACTTATGATTTTTTAAATGTTGAAAATAGTCTCATCTTTTTGCTTATTTTTTAAGCTTTTCAATGATATATAACAAGTCTACATTCTTTTGTTTTACACACGAATAAAAGATGAATTATTGTTTTTTTGGGGTGAAAAAATTGAAAATTATTAAGAAACAAATGAAATATACTGTAATACTTCATCATTTGTTTATTTTGATTCCATATCTACTAACTGTGTTTTCAAAATTATTCTAAACCAATTATTTTCGGATTAGTTAAATTATTTTTTATCGACGTCGCAGGTGGCCTTGACACAATTCGAAAAAATATGCTTTTAAAGTAAATAAATTAAAAATATGTGTAAAACTAAAGCAAATAATATTAGAAATAAACAAATGACGAACTATTATAGTTTTTTAATTTATTTCTTAATAATTTTCAATTTTTTCACCCCAAAAAAACAATAATTCATCTTTTATTCGTGTGTAAAACAAAAGAATGTAGACTTGTTATATATCATTGAAAAGCTTAAAAAATAAGCAAAAAGATGAGACTATTTTCAACATAGGTTGCCATTTAAAAAATCATAAGTTTGTATTATAGCTCAAGAATTATGAAGTTTCCAAAAAATCTAATTTCGCCATTTTATTTTACCTAAAAAACGGTATAAAATTTGTTAAAACAATTTTTTTCTAACTACCATAGTAAATGAGTTATAAGATATTTTCGAAATGAGCGAAAAACAAGTTTTTACCTGTAGCTCAGAAACAAAAGAAAATCGAAAATCCCTATGGTGACTATTAAACTTTTCTCAAAAAGTTGGCTCTGGAATGTGCAAACGATTTTGCTCTATCATTAATATATCCCGAGATACCCTAAAAAAGCATCGAAACTGAGACACCCTGTACTCATACCTTTTAACACAGCACTTTTTGATGTACGGTATATTTACTGTCTTTAATTTCCTTATGTTTCATACATTTTTCAAATGAAATTGTAAAATCAAAGCATAAATAGTCTACTGTTTTAGCATTTAACAATCCGTGCTTCTGCTCTGTTAATAATAAAAAACGAAAGAAATAAGAGGCAAGACCACCTAGCAGTGGATATTGCGGAAACAGTTAATTATGTTTTGTAGCTATGTACATCGTCTTTTGTAATTATTTGTTAAATATCGAATCATTTATTGTAAAATTGATTATTTTCTATAAAATTACAACTTGATTGAATCCAAAGTATTCGTAGTTAAAATTCATTACTTTGTACAAAATAAAATAGTTTCCTGTATTGTTAAAGTGACAATTTTATTAGTAGCAGTACACAATACTTGTTTTCGGTCAACGTGACACAAGTAGGTATTTCATTTTTCTTATCATTTTCATATATGTAATGTATTTATTAAACGTTTATAAAACATTTTATTTATAAAATTATATTATTTATCTTGGTTATAATTTCATTTGTCTACAGTTTTTAAAAATTTTAATTTGTCAATCAATTATGACATTTATGTGGTACAGAAGTAGCTTCCACGAAGGTTGTAAATAAAGAAAATATAAAGCTATTTGGTTGTCCTTATTTAACAAAGATTTAATTTAAATAATAAAAATTTGGATGTTCCATTTAAAAAAATTTGAATTTTTAAAGTTTTCACAACTTTAACTTTATGTTGATGTAGAAATTACATTTTTGGAGAAATAAATCGATTATACAGGGTCAACACTTGAAAGCTGTTAACACGGAAAAATCGTTTTCGCAGACTGTCGCTGCACTATAAATATGTAAATTATGTAATATTGTAAGCTTATAAATTAATTTCTAAATTTATTCAATTTCGTGTCAATATCAAAAAGATAAACAAATGTTTCACAATTTAACTGTAAAAATTGGCTATAACCTATAACTTGTCTATTATAACACTTTTTTTCTATAGCAGATGTTAAACTGTGCTTTTATCTACTCAAAATAGTAGATAAAGTACCACTTTAACCGCAAGGGTAGGTAAAGTAACATTTTAACAGCAAGGGTAGATAAAATACTTTAATTCTTATTTATTTACGTACAAAATCCATAACAACCCACATACATACTGTGATTTTAACATTGTGTTCAATTAATAATAACATATAATTGGTATTTTTTATTGTTTTCTTTAACATCTGCTATTATCGACTCACGAAAAACTTTCCTTTCGTTGATAACATATAATTTTATCGTCTTGTATAAAAAATAACTATTATTCACAATCATTATAGTATAGTATACCGTGAGTATTTTTTAACGTGAAACATTGGGTTTGTCATATCCATAGTTACGATTCGACTTTTGATTGACAGCAATGTATTTGCGTGTCCCACTTAAAATGAAACATAGGGAACGAATTTGACAGATGTATTATAATTTAAATATTGTAAGAAATTTACCCAAGTCAGAAAACCACGCAAGAGCAGTAAACATATTTCGGACACAAGGTGCACACAATATTTTTTCTACAACTAAATTTAACTTTTAGAAAACAGGTATAATTATTTAAACAAAATTAACCTCTAATGATATCGACAGATAACTGCTATAAGTTACGATTTGACATTTGATTGACAGCTATGTATTTACCTGTCTCATTTATAACATAGGGAATGAATTAGACAGAAATATTATATTTAAGTATTGTCAGAAAATCACGCGGGAACAAGGTGCACACAATATTTTTTCTACAACTAAATTTAATTTACAAAGCAGGTAGAATTAGTTAAACAAAACCTCCACTGACGTCTTGTCAAATGTCAAATTCGTTCCCTATGTTTCATTTTAAATGGGACAGGCAAATACATTGCTGTCAATCAAATGTCAAGTTGTAACCATGGATGACAAATCCAATGTTTCACGTTAAAAAAAACTCACGGTAGTTGGAAATAACATATTTCACTTCTATCTCTTGAGTAGGAAATTGTTTATGTAGAGGTTGCCTAGCAACATTGTCATAGATCATTATAATAGATCAGTTCAGAACAAATGAATTTCGTGAGGGACAGCTGTCAGAAATAAATTTCATACATAATTTACTGAATGATGGAGCCATGGAAAAAATTATGGTTTATGAATGAATTTTACCAAATCAAAATTTCTCGATATTTATCATAAGATATATAATTAAATAATTTTTAAAAATATTCAAAAGTGAGGTTAAAATCACTCCTGTGGAGGGCAGGTGACGTCATTCTGGAATGGTCTATAAAGTACCCTAAAAAAATTTTTAGAGAGCTGTCAAAAATATTAATAAAATTAAAGGTAAAGGTTATAACTCATTGCTTTATTTTGAAAATTATTGATTTAAAATGAGAATTATTATGAATAAAATAGTATACATAACCTCGGTGGGAGTTTCAACAGAGCCTTGCGCTTTATCTCACCGCGTGGCTTCGCCTCTTGGTAATATACCTAAGCCCTCGGCTGTAATGAAACATCTCCCACCTCGGATGTAATATACTACAACAGGAAAATATCAAAGAAAAAATCATAGCTAACAAATTATGACATAAAATGTCTATTTGTTCAAATGTCATGGCTATTGCTATTTACACAAAAATTAATATATTTAATAATTAATTTATGGGACTCAAAAATAACATAATTTACATGTATTTGGTGTCATTTAATGCAGATATTTTATCTTTTTATTGATAGCACAACCAGTTTGTTGCTCTGCATATTTTATAAACAAGAGCTTTCTTTAAAAAACTGTTTTTACAGATTATGGAAATTTGTTTCGCGAAATATGAAGCATTAATATAGACTAAAAATAGAATATGATTGGTGAGGAGTTTTAGGGAAATTGCTTTTTTTATAAAAATATTTTCTATAAAATTAATGTACTCCACAAATGGAAAATTTAAACAAAATTCTATGGAAAACAAAAAAAATCTGATGTGGCCAACACAAAACCTCCCGCTATTTAATTTTTACATACATACATACGTACATAAAATCACGCGATTCCCACTTAGGGGGTTAGCAAATACCCGGAAACAATAGTAACAATAAGAAAAGGGATAAGAGTAAGAGCTAAGCTGACTCACTTTAACAACATTCTTCTTTCGCCTTGTCCACAATCATTATAGCATTCATACATAAAAACATATTGAAGTGACCGATTTTCGGTAGCGAATAACCCCATCCGGACCACAATAATAGTTACGCAACAATCTTCCTTCGCCACACTTTCCTATCCATTTTCATTCATTTAAATACATACTTACGTATTTACTAACGCTGCAAACTGTTCCATTGCATAAAACTATTGATGTATTTACTATTTTCTTTTTAAAATGTCATCATTATTAATTTGAAGTGATTAGTTTTTTGACAGTGACATTTACTGTAAGTTACATTCATTTGAAATATGAACTGTGTAACAAAGGAATTGTGTTTATCTTAGGCTTCGGGACTAATAAAAAAAAATATTTTTAAATTTATCTGCAAAATATATAGAAAAAGTATTAATGTATTGCTGTAGAAAATTCAATAATCTTTAATTTTCATAAGACATAAAATGCGAAAAAATGGCATTTAATGATATTTTTTGAAGAAAAACCATTATGAGCTTCAGGTAAAGTGCCATTTCCGGTTATCCGATTTACACCAAAATCTAATGGCTACTTTTCATATTAGAATAGGATAGAAATACAAGGTTTCAGAATTTTCTGAATAATAGTATTTGAGTTAGAGCGAAGACAAAATCCCTAAACATACACACACACATACATTCATACATACATACACACACATACATACACACACACACACATACACACATACAGACATCATCGTGAAAATGTTAAAAATGGATTCTAGGGACCTTAAAACGTGGTCATTTACTAAAATCTCGATACGTGATTTTTAGCACGATCCCTACACCTCCCTTACCAAGGGTAGCGGGAGGTAAAAACATTTGTTTTTTTAATAATTATAATTAATTAATAACAAAATATTTTAAGTAATTTAACAAAAATGAATTAATAAAAACCTATTTTTGTACTTTTTTGAAAAGTGAAGCCTATTTTCTTAATATTTTTGCCTATTTGCCCTACGTATTTTTGATTTTTTTTACGCCTCAATGTCTGCAGCTTAGTGATAAGTAAATACATTTTTGTTGTTTCATTTATGTAAAATATTCTGGTGAATTCAACCATTTTTTGTTTAATACAGAGAGAAGTTCATTTTATTTTTTAGAATCATACAAAATTACGATAACAGTTTGCTGTAGGTTGAAATATCCAATTATATTCCTTTAGAAGACAATAAGTATATAATTTACTTATTCTCATTCTTTAACGAAGTTAATTTGATAAAAATACAAAGTTACGTTTTTTTGAGGCTTTGAATAGCCCGATTTTTATTCCGAACATAAGCTCCTCGCCCTCTTTTGCCACATATATAATCGGCTTGGAAGCTACGTCATAAGCCGCTTTACACGCCCAAAAACAAAACAACCACAGCCTTCTTAATGTGGCCCTACTCAAGCTGACAAAATCATTAAAAATTATTCGTGTATTACATAACACACTTCTTCCGAACCATTTTTAGAAGAGTTATTTTTAAACACCTCCGCTGACGTCAGTAATTTACAAATATGGTATTGATACTATAATTAAAATTCAAATGAAGCTGATGTACATAATTAACTAACTACATATGAATATATTAATGTTTACATTAAGATTTCACTGATACCAATTATTAAAGAATAGAAATCTTATCCATACTCGTATTTCTAAATTTACTTGAGTTTATAAATGAAAATTATTATTTTGGAATAAAATAAATATTATTTGAAATTTTACTTTACATATTAATTCGTAAAGAATATTACTTTATGAAATAGCAACTAATACAAAGTTAACAATCAGAAACCGACACAATCCATTTTGAGCATGCACATCAGTTTAAAAATGGCTTTGTTCCAGTCGGTAATTTTGGACAAGTTTGCAACATGTTTCTGATTTTTTAATGCGCATGCGTGAATATAAACTCGTTTCTGAGAAGTTGGAAACATGTGATGGTTGGAACGCACAAACAGTGATCTGCAGTAATCTAACAGATAACTAACCTTAAAAATAAACATATATAATAACTTAAAATATGGATTTTATACAAACTTCATTTATTTTACTTTTAATTATAATTTATAATTATAAATATAAGTGGGACAATCAAATTTAACAGAAAAATGACATGTATATGTCACGTCATGTCAAATTTATCATAATTTGCTCAATATGGACATGAATAGCATAAAATTATTGAAAGAATTATATTAAAACCACAAATAATTGTATTACTTGCTTATCAGGGGAAAGCAATTATGTACTTTTAAGTATGACATAGACACAACACACTTTTTAAATATAATTATAATTTTTAAGTATAATTTCAGTACAAATTCATCTTACATTGACGTAAAGAAACAAACACTGAATTTGTATTGAATGCGCAGGCTCTGACTTCTAGTCAGCAGAAAAAGTTCTGACTGTTTAGACTGTCAGCAACTAGTTTGTGACAGTTCAACAATATGCATTGAAACATCTAACTAGTAGTTGCAAACTTGTCAGTGGTACGCCTGGAATAGTATGTTGGTACTGCGCATGTTTGTGCATCATTTGTTCGTTCAGCAAATTATTTCAATCCCTGCTCCCTAATCGGTTTACAACCGTCAGAATAGTCCGCCGATTCTAAAGAAATTTTTAGTTTGTGACTTGAGCATTGGAACTTCTGGCTATTAGCAAGCATAGTTGTTCCTACTTGCACTTGTATTAGCCTACTAGTCAAGTAAAGAAATATTAACATTTATTATTAATTCTTTCAAGCCAATAAATATTTGCTATATTGTCATGTAGAGTATAAATTTAAGAGAACCAGAAGTGAACGGAGGCAATAAATTTTAAACAATAAAGTAAGGTTATAATTTCATAGATGTGATAATGACAAATGCCAACAACAATCAACATAAGATAAAAACCTTTCTGTTCACTCCAGATGGTAGTAAAAACAATAGCCTTTAATTCTGTTGGCAGAACCTAAAAATTTACAATCAGTTTGAAACTACGCAGGTGTAATGAAAAATTAGCAATTAGTTTCAAACTTTGTTGTGAGAATAAAACTTAATAATTTGAAAATAATGCTTACCATCGCTGGCATATAGATCAGAAAATACTAGTAATCCTACTCAAAATCCCTAGAATTTGATTCTAAATTTTCATGATGATGTCTGCATGTGTCTACTTTTTCAATGGATTTAAAGTGGTGTACGTTTTGTATACTTTAAACTTTTATTTTAAACTTGGTATTATAGGTTTTTATGTCTGTAAGACAATTTGAATACATTTAGTTAGTTACTCCATCCTGCTTAATTCCTTCTTTCATTTCATATTTAGTAGAGATTTTGACTCCTGGCTGATTTATGAAAGTTAATCTCTCTATAATTCTTTAACTTTCTATCTATTGAATATAAAAGAACATGTAGGTATAATTGAACACTATAGACAATAAGATATTCTTTCATATTGATAATCACATAAAATGCTAAAAAATTATATTTAACTGCGTTTTTCCAAGAAAAACTGTTAATAATTTCAAATAAGGGAACTCCCGGTTGACCAATTATAAACAATATCTAATCATCTCTTCATGTGGATGTGAAGAAGAGGAATACGAAAGAATTATAATTTTTAGAATTGTAGTACTGAAGTTATCGTCGTAGACAAATTTGTCACACACACACACACACACACACACACACACACACACACACAACCACAGACACACGGACACATACACATACACACATAGGGATCCTAGAACTTGCTTATTCATTAAAAACTCACCATCGAATTTTTTGAACAAAGACAATTAGAGATGTAATAGTAATTATAATATAAAAAGGGGATTTATTTATAAGCCAAAGTACAGGGTGGGGCAGAATAACCTATCCGATTTCAAATCCCTTTTTCTCAAAAGAGGGAGCAGGTAGAGTAGTGGGGTAAAAACCGTTAGAAAGCCGGTTTTATGCCATTTGTCAGTAGTCAACATGCCTTGGTCTGGTGAACATCGTGCTTTTGTTATTGAGCGGTTTATCGAATGCGGCGGTTCGATAATTGCTACACAACGTGCTTTTCGAATTCATTTCGATATTGGAGTGACGAAAATCCTCGAGAATCCATCAGGAACCCCTCCATAGCCCAAAAGTGACTGTGTGGTGTGCTCTTTCCCGCCTAGGCGTCTGGGGGCCTTACTTTTTTGAAGAAAATGGGCAAACCGTAACGGTCAACAGCGAGCGCTATTGTTTCATGCTGGAAAATTTTCTTAGACCCAAAATGGAAGAAAATGGCGTGGAAAATGTGTGGTTTCAACAGGATGGGGCAACCGCCCACACATCGCGACGATCAATGGACATTCTCAGGGAACTGTTTCCCGGTCGCCTCATTTCCCTGAGAGGTGATCTTGGCTGGCCGCCGCGCTCACCGGATCTCACTCCATGTGACTTCTTCCTTTGGGGTTACTTCAAATCGAAGGTTTACCAGCATCGACCAAGGACCCTTCTTGCTTTACGAAGGGAAATTGCTCGGGCAATTGAAGAAATTCCTGTGGAAATGACGGTGAAAGTCATGGAAAGCTACCGCGAGCGCCTAAATCACTGTATCCGCTCCCAAGGACGACATTTGAGTGATGTGCTTTTCAAAACTTAAATTTAAAAATGGCATAAAATTTGCGATATGTTAATAAAAATTTTTTTGACAAGTTGAGTGGTTTTAATTTTGTAACGTTTTGAAATCGGATAGGTTTTTCTGCCCCACCCTGTATGTACAGTATTAGTGCCAACTAAACATGTACTTGCTATACAAATATTTCATTATATACCCTTCAGAAATATCGCCAATCTCGTCCATGAATAATTGGAAGAATCTCGAACATTAAGAAAAGTAGGACAAACAAGATTCCTTATAGAATGAAAGAATAGATATAGTTAAAATTATTCGTGTGTAAAGAAATGTTAAATTCGATACTTATGTCACAAAACGGAAATAGTGAGACATATTGTGCCAGCCATAATAGATTATTAATTACCTATACCTATATCAACAAAGTTGACATTTCAACAAACACTGATTCCAGGAAAATGAGTTATGCATACTACAAGATCAAAACAAGTCTTCATGAAACCACACGCATAGGTACAACTCCCAGTTAGCATTCCCCTATATCTTTTCATCATCAGCCTTACATTACCCCCCACATTCCGCTGCTCATATTACAACCAGAGCCTTCTCTGATTGCAATCACACCACCTATTCCGCGTGTACGGTGTACCTACCTCGTGTAGTGACATATCACACTCCCGCACTCGCATGCACATGTTGGTCGCGTTGCTATCGCAACGTATCGCGTCACGTGACCGCCCGTCCTCTACCGCTCCCCCCACAGTCTGTATTCCGCACTAATTGGCTGGATCCTCACTAATTACCGGACTCTAATTGGCTAGGGGTTTTTTGCACGCGAACTTTGATTTTCAGTCTAGATGCGACATGTAAGAGTAGTTAGTGTACATGGGGAAATAAATACAAAGGATATTGGGAGAGATTCAGTGGGTTGTATTAGCGTGTTTTAAGCTAAAACAGTGCTTTGTCAAAAATATTTTGGCAACTTTGTAATACCTGTCAGAAAACAGTGAGAGACCAAAGTATCAAATAAAGAAAAAATATTATTAACAGAAGTAAGAAAAAAGGACAAATGTCAAAACTGATCAAAACGGGAGTTGAGATATTTTAAAATTCATTAACATTCAGTATGAGTAGTAAAAGGGGTCGAACAGCGAGACCTGACAATGAGAAAGACAAAGAAAGAGAATTTTGTTTAAATGGAGTTTGTGTGAGAGCGAGAGAGATGCAAGAGTAGAAAGAGAATTGCGTGCGATGGGTTATCGGTCTCTGAGCGAATCAGGATGGAGTATCCAGGGTCTGAAAGAATAAGTATGTGGGTATCCAGGGTCTGGACGAATCAGAATCGATGATACAGAGTCAGAACGAATCGCGATGTGGGTATCTAGAGTCCTAATGAATTGGAATTCCCTAGTCGCGCTGGCGCGTGTCGCATTGGGGGCTATCACGATACGTGTATTCTGGTATTGTATTAACGTGCAAACTTTAAATAATAGATGGAATTTTATTTTACAAATATATTATTTTCATTTATTATAGTTACATTACATATTATAATATATTCTATACAATAATTGTTAAGAGTTATATTAAACTATCTTTTGAAATCCATGAATTATGTTTATTATCAAATCCTAGCCACTTGACCATGTATTTATTTCCTCGTTTTTGTAGAATTTTTTCAACTAAGTAAGTATTAGGATATTTTGTCTTCTGTAACTCTTCTTGATAAAATCCACCTTTAATGCGGCTTCCTTCCAAATCTTGTATTATAAATGTTACAGGTATTGTATGTTTTACTTCAGCTATTCTAAATACTTCTGTAGTCCAGTTTGGAGTGTATCCTTTTTCAAACACATGTTTATGCTTACTTATTCTGACATGATCACCCACTTGAAATAACGAGGGTTTCAACTGATGATATCTTTTATTATGATAGGCTGGAATGTATGTATCTTTTTTAACTTCTGACGGTTTCATTTGTATAGTACGATGTTTGGAATTATTATATTCTTTAACCAGATTGTTGAGAATATTTATCCACTTATAGGATCCTCTATAACTGAAATATCTCCACATTTTGCTTTTTAACGTTCGATTCCAGCGTTCAACTATGCTTGCCTTTAAATGTGAAAATGTAGAGTAATGATTAATTTGATAATCGGACATTAGTTTTTTAAAATCCTTATTAAAAAACTCCTTGCCATCGTCGGTTTGAAGATTTCTTGGTACACGTCCACTTGAAAAAATTATTTTCATACCTGTAGATACATCTGTTGCTGATTTTGTGGCGACTGGAATCGCCCACGCATACTTTGAATAGGTATCAATAACAGTGAGCATAAACTTGATATTATTATTTTTACTGGCATATGTTGACATATCCACCAAATCTGCCTGCCATAAATCATCAAAACCTTGTAATATAACTTTGCGTCTAGTAAAATTTCGACGTGCTGGCTTGTGTAGTTCATTGGTTATTATACGTTTTATATTACTCATAATTATTTATGTATCTTCTGGTTGTATAAATAAACTCATCTGTTGCTTGAGAGAAGATACGTCTGTAGCGATATTCTTTACACTTTGTAAGTCGTTATTCAAATTATTAATTGACCCGTTAATACGTATTATCTCTTCTTTAATTGTATTTTTTTGAGTTTGTTCGATGATATTAATATTTTGTATGATATTCTGTAAATCTTGATCCAGTCTATTAACTAGCAATGCTACACTGTCTCGTATAAGATGCAGATCGTTTTGAATATTTTTGGCAAACGAACTAATATTCTCGTCTACGTATTTTTTGGATGCAGCGTCGTGAAGACTGCGAGGCAAATTGATGTTAGTTAATCGTTTATTGGCAAAATTTACGTCACCTTCGCTTGTTAATGGAAACTGAAGTTGAACTTTATACGACGAAGGGGTAGAATGTTTTCCACCTGAAGTAATATAAAATGGATCCAAGTAACGTCCAAATTTGTCGATTGACATGATGAAACTGACTCTATACAATGATTTCCTCTTCTCTTAACTCTTCTTCTATTGATGCTATTTCTGTATCAAGGCCACTATGGCCAATCGCACGTGAAGAATGAAGTAAATAAAGTCGTTCAACTAATTCATTAGGATCGTTCCAGTACTTTAAGTCAATTGGATTTTTAGAAACTTGTATTAAATTTGAGCCACCTTTTCCAGTCACTGGCTGAGATTCAATATATTTTATAATATTCCTGTATTTGTATGAATTATTCTTTCTAGTCTGTTCCAGTGGTAAGTAATTTTTCTTATGGGCATTTGTATCGAGAAGAATTGTTTTATAGTTTTGTAAGTCTTCCACTGTATATTCTTTTTTATTAGGTGAATTAAGAAAGAGTAACTGAGCCAAGCCTGGTGTTATTTTATATTGATTATTATTTATAATGACGTCATCATCACTTGTCATAAGCAAGTGTGACTCACCAATTTTAAAGTCATTACCAACGCGTCTTACACCGTACTGTTTATCTATAATCTTGTTTTGACCCATGCGAAATAGTAATTGTTTAATATATTTTCGTGTTATCGGTCCAATATGTGTATTAAGATACTGTTCAATTATACTTCTTCCACTTTCCGTTTTAAGTAAAGTATCAAAATGTATTTGATCTGCGATTAATCCTTTAGTGTCTTGTATGATATTTTCATTTGTCACTTTGCCGATTTCTTTCTTCGGTATATCTATTACAGGAGGAACAGACAATTTTTGAAGTACATCTGTGAGCGGTTCCACAATGGGTTTATATTGTTTAGAATAAAAATCATTTCTACTATTTTCTCGGTTTATAATACTTCTATATTTACGTCGTATATTATCAGCTGTTTTTTCAATATCAATAATAACATTATTATTGACTTTTGCTTTCTTTTTCGATTTATATTTAGTGTTCATTATCTTTGAATTTGATGTTGACATACTTGCACAACAGTTCAGTGTGATCTAGTTGAAAATTTTACATATCGACCTTTATGTACGAATCAAAACCTAAACGATATCGACCGTTATTTAATTCTTTATCTTTATCAATTACTAAAAAATCATATTTGTTCCTATTCCAACATAATGAACATATATCTTTAAAATGAGAAAATTTCATATCTGTATTAACATGATCCGTATAAATATGATGTAAATTCATATCATCTTGTTTAAAGAGTATAAGTAAGTTTGCATTGTCTCGAATTAAATGTTTTGGAATGTGAGTGTATGTCTGACTTAAATAAAAACAATCAACCAGACTGTGACGACCCATACTAAAATATTCACGCATAATATTTTGCTTATCACAGATGACGTCATCGAATATAAAAAGGGAATTCGCTTTCGCATTATGTGGTTCTGTAATATTTTCAGTATTCTGGTACGGAAAATAACCTATGTCTGGAATGCGATCTAATATATTTTGAAGTAATTGATATTTTGGTTGGTTCGGAGTTTTTGTGTACAAGTAAATATTTTTAAATTTTAAACCATTCGGATCCGTAATTAAGCTTATCATTAAATTCGTTTTTCCACAATTTGAAGGACCACTTATTATACATCTTATCGTATTTGGTAACAAACAACCATGTCTCAGCGATTGTGTTTTATTATTTTCAGATGTAATATTATCAAAATTTTGAATCTTTATTGATACGGGTTGTTTAATCAACTTCATGGTGAACACTGATAGATTTTTCATTACACTTTTTGTATATATTATATGAAGCGTAGGTAAATGTTATCTCTTTTCCGTTCAATGAAAATGTCATAAGATTACATATAAATACCATATTATACTTAAGAATTCTGTCAGTTAATAATAAGCCAAGAATATGTCCAGATCTCGCTATTTATATGCAGGTAACGGATTGATCAATTCATTAATCAATCGTCTTCCGATCGAATTACATATACCTGGATATCAGTATTGTGGTCCCGGTACCAAACTTCAGCAACGTTTACAACGAGGTGATCCAGGTATAAATGAATTAGATAAAGCCTGTAAAGAACACGACATAGCATATTCTCAGAATAAAGATAATTTGACTGCTCGTCACGACGCCGATAAAGTGTTAGAAAATAAAGCCTGGTCAAGAGTATTAGCTACTGATTCTTCATTACCGGAAAAAGCTGCGGCGTGGAGTATAGCCAACACCATGAAAGTTAAACGAAAATTAGGAATGGGAATGAAAATGGGTGCAATAAATAAAATTAAGAAACGAACATGTAAAAAAACAACTTTAAATACAGTGAAGAAGGTTGCAAAGTTAGCCATTAAATCCAAAGGAAAGTCACTCAAACATATGGATGATTTAACGGCACAAGGAATTATAAAAACTGCACTGAAAGCAGCTAAACGTGAAGTTAATAATCACAAACCATCTGTACATACTATAAGTAAAGACAGAATAATCCCATTACCCAAAACTGGTGGCATTCTCCCATTAATACCAATCTTTGCTGGATTATCTGCACTGGGTGCTCTTACCGGTGGGGCAGCGGGAGTTGCAAAAACAATAATCTCTGCTAAGAATGCTAAAAAGGAGTTGGAGGAAAATAAACGTCATAATCGTAGTATGGAAGCTATAGCCATAGGGAAAGGCCTACAAGTAGCCCCTACCTCTAATGGTTACGGTTTATATCTGACCCCGTATCCAAAAAACCATTAAAATTACCGAGAGTACCGCTAACTAATATAGATTTAGAAAACTATGCTCGTCATTACGAAATACCATATTTTCGTGGTATTTATATGCTAAATAACTTACCACGCAATCCAAAAATGAATGAATCTGCTATAATTAATTTGGATGATATGGATGGCAGAGGAACTCACTGGGTAGCTTACAAAAAACGTGGTTATAATGTAATTTACTTTGACAGCATAGGTAACTTACCACCTCCAAAAGAAATAATAGAGTATCTCGGTAATAATTGTAAAATTTTCTATAATTACAAACAAGAACAAGCGCCTAGTACAGTAATATGTGGACATCTTTGTTTAAAATTTCTTCTGAATAAAACTAGTCGTTGATACCACAGGAGATCATTTCTATGTTATTATTTGAAACGTCAACATAATAATGTCTTTAACATTAACATTACATAGTAATAGTTCTATTCTAAATGCGAACTTTTTTCCGCCAATTGAATTAGAAAAAGGTACCGAATACGAATTGGGGTTAGTTCTGTTTCAAACATACAATTCTATACCGAACATCGAAGAAAAAAATAATAGATTATATTACGGTGATTCACACATATATCTGTCAGAAGGGTCTTATGAAATTAAAGACATAAATGAATATATTAAAACGCATTTACCAAGTGAAATTAATTTTGAATTGACCGCCAATAATAATACGTTAAAAAGTGAAATAAAGTGTAGTGAATGGATTTATTTTAATAAACCTAATAGTTTTGGGCCTTTATTAGGATTTACAGAACGAGCTCTAGAACCAAATAAATGGCACGAATCAGATATACCTGTTCAGATTATTAAAGTTTCTAATATTCGGATAGAGTGTAACATTACAACAGGTTCTTATACAAATGAGAAATTAATGCATACAATCCATGAATTTACCCCAATGGTACCACCTGGTTTTAAGATAGTGGAAATCCCAAACAATATAATTTATCTCCCACTTCGAGTAAATACAATCGACAATCTAACGCTTAAAATACTCGATCAAGATGATAATTTAGTCAATTTTCGTGGAGAAGCCATCGCAGTAAGATTACATATCAAACAGCTTTAACCTTATGATTCTTCAGAAGATAAAAAATAAAAACTCACTACGTAAGGGTTATCCTTTACCGATTCCACGAAGAAGAAGAAAATCTGATATTTATAAATACAGATGTTCATCTGGAAAAAATATCAGAAACGATTCTTCCGTTTCGAAGTTAACAACAAATAGTCAAAACATCCTGAGAGCTCTTGGATACAAGTTAAAACATGAACAGTGCAACAACATTCATCACTGATGATATGTTATCAGTGGACGAAGATATTATATTCGATGAGTCTATTAACCGCATAGAGTGGCATACACATCAGCCATATGTGACATCAACTTTTAATAATAACGACGAAATTCGTATTCCAATTCAACAGCAAGATATATATACATTACCAGCACACAGTTTTCTCTATATAGAAGGTAAAATTGAAGCTGGTCAACAGGGACCGGAAGCAGTAATTAAGTTCATCAACAATGGTATCGTCTACTTGTTTGAAGAAATACGTTATGAATTAAATGGGATCGAAATCGACCGTACAAAAACATTAGGTATTACGTCAACAGTCAAAGCGTATACGTCAATTACACCAAATGAAGTACTTTCTTTAGAAAATGCAGGATGGAACATAAAAAATGCTGACAATACAATTAGTTACAAAGAAAATTTTAATGTATGTATACCATTAAAAATGTTATTAGGATTTGCTGAAGATTTCAACAAAATTATTTTAAATTCACGTCAAGAATTAATATTGGTACGTTCTAAAACTGATAATGATGCTTTAGTATGCTCGCAAGCAGGCAATTTAAATAACATAATTGTAAAACTTAATAAAATCCAGTGGCGTGTACCGTACGTATACGTAGCCAATCCTGAACGTTTATCTTTATTAAAGATAGTTGAACAAGGTAAACCTATTCATATAAATTTTCGAAGTTGGTCAACATATGAGTTTCCTATGTTACCAAATACGTCGAAACATACATGGACTGTAAAAACAAGTGCCCAGCTGGAGAAACCTCGTTATGTCTTACTAGTATTTCAAACTGACAGAAAAAACTCTTTAGAAAAGGACACATCATTATTTGACCACTGTAATATTACTAATGTAAAATTATATTTAAATTCTGAATGTTTTCCGTATCAAGATATTAATTTAGATATTGACAACAATAAATATGCCTTAATGTATGATATGTATAAAAGATTTCAATCATCGTATTACGGTCGAAGTGGATATGGTGACCCTTTATTTGGTGTTCAGGATTTAAAGAACATAGCACCAGTGTTTGTAATTGATTGTTCAAGACAAAACGAGTCTATGAAAACATCTACAATAGATATAAGACTAGAATTTGAATCAAAAAATCCAATTCCAAAAAATACTTCTGCGTATTGCATCATATTGCACGATCGACTCATCGAATATAATCCATTAACGAATATTGTTAAAAAGGTTTTGTAAGAAAAATATAAATCAGTTCACAAGTAACTCTTCATTATATTACATCGTACTGTTTATAATCAAAAATTGTTTATTTAATCGTATATTTTTATAAAAGAAACTGTTTATAAAAATGAAAGAATTTATTATTGATATTCAAGGATATGGTATCAGTAATAATCGTTTTATTTTAAAAGAAATAGCAATCTTAACAAAAAATGATACGCAATTACAACACATGTTTGTTCAACCTCCTTGTAAATGGAGTGAAGTCAGTTTTTCATTAAGGAAACAGATTTCTTGGTTGCATCGTTATTATCACGGATTACCGTGGGATGACGGATATATAGATTATTACACAGCTCATAATATAATAAAGGATCTATTATCTTGCGACTGTATAATATATTTAAAGGGAAATATAAAAAGAAAACTGATGGAAAAGTTACTTAAAAATAATGAAATGTGTACCATAGTTGATTTGGCAGAAAATTTAAATGACTATGATGAAATGCCACCGTCACTACGAATAAAGAACAAATATACTTCAAACTTTTCTTGTTTTTCCCATAAGCCACTTTCAACACAAAGAAACTGTGTACCAGCATGTGCCCTTCGTAATGTATTTACAATTCACGCCTGGTTATCAAGAAAACAAGAAGATCAATTCTGAATAATTATGTATCTATATATTTTTTCATTATTATTTATATTGTAAAACTATATGTTAATAATACTGTACTTATTATATGTTTATAATAAATTTTGTAAATATTATTTGATATTTGTATATACTTACCCAGTATCCTTTATTTACATTTTTCAGGAGTAAAAGGAGTAAAGTAAGTATAAGGTTTATAGTAACATATAAAATATAGTTTACCTTAATTGTTATATATATATTTACGAATTTTCATTATACATTTACATACACACACAAAAAACGGTATAAAAAGGAGGTATGATTATGCAATATTATATAACATTTTATTTACAAGTATCCATTTTATTAATCAAGTGTTTAAATTTATTATAATTACTGGGAACATAATACATATTTGATTTTAAATCATCTAATATGAAATTTGGATAAAAAGTCAACATTTCTTTATATATAGTACAAACAATATTATTTTCTTCTTTGAATATAAGTTTCTTTATATTGTCAAGAGATTTTCCGGGCATTAAATAAGCTTGAGTATTAATGTCCCTATAATATTCACCAAAAAGAAGAGAATTAAAATAATTTAGCATGTCTGACAAAATATCACTTATATTACATATAAATTTTAGTGATAATTTATCTAACAATATTTCATTTTTCATCCATTTTATACAGATTGAATAGTCAGTTTCTAGTCTATGAAATTCAATATTATGTTCCTCGTCACCAGTGCTACTTATTAGATTTACAATACTTTTTATATAATCTACAAAAGCATTCCATTCTGACACATTGAATACAATACTGTTCTGCGATTTATAATTTACAATCTTAACAACGACTTCTACATTTATGGGATAAATTCCCACATACAGGACTTTTTCATTATTGTTGCAAAGGTTGTAGGCTTGTTGAAGCAATAAGCGAGATGCATGACTGGTTATCATTTTCTGGGCCATTCTGTAAAAATGAACAAATTGTCAACTATATCTAATATTTGAGTTTATCTTACAAAAAACTTACCTTGTTCTCTATCGATTTTTCATCATCTGCTTGAGATTTTAAAAAGTTGAAAAATTCCTTTTCCTCTTCCTCAAGAAAATCAACGACTTCACTTTCTAATTCTTGCAATAACTTAATTTTCTTGAATTTTACGAGTAACTGAATAATATTATTTTTTTTAATAAGGTAATTATAGCAAATTTCTTCACCTTCAGTATAACGTTTCGAATCTTCTCGGTAAGAATCATTTAAAAATTTTTCGAAATCTTCATCGAAACGTGTTCGCTTGTAAACTATTTCATGTTCATTGTCATGTGCCAAATAATAGCAATGATTTTTTAAATTTTTTACAGCTGATTCAAGATCAATAGCGTCCTCTGTATGCACATAAGCAGCCCACATTTTCAACACGCACACTTTAAATGAAGAAACAGATATACACTCTCATAATCCTCACTTATTTCAAACTACAATCGATCTCTATGCAACTCATATATATACTATTTTCTAAATTTTGCAGGTTCAAACACGTTCGTAGTTTTGATTATATAAAACTGACTAATGATATATCAATTAACAAAACAAATAATCAAGTTTTATAAAAGAAAATCTTAAGATAAAAATGTTTTTGACTATAAACTGACTAATGATATTTCAATTAATAAATCAAATAATCAAACCTTATAAAGGAATATAAAGACAAATATGTTTAGTTTCAGAGAGCTAATAAATAAACAATGCTCAGGGGTATAAAAATTTTTAAAATGCGATTTACTGTTCTGTGAATAATATAGAAAAGGATGCATCAAATATAATATTTCTTTGAGAACCCCTGTTTAAGATATCAATATAAAATGCATCGTTTTAGTCAAATTATCTTCATTCTGTACCAAGTTCGTTTAAGCATACAACGATTCAAAATTAAAATGAATATGGAAAAAATTAATGAAATCGGACAGTTGTCCGAATTTAAACCTACGAAGAAAGTGCGTGAATTAAAACAAAATCAACCATATAAAGTTAAAAAAATTAAACAAATTAAAACCAAATCTTTTGGCGATAAAATTTTGTGTGATTTGGGGGCCTTTTCTATATTCCTACCGGAAAGATTTTCATCGTTAACAAATGAGCAAATTCAATCACTTAACGATACACCTCACTTGGGTGTGACTTATTTGGGCTTAAAAAATATGAGTGCCGGGCGTAATGCAGCCACATTAATAAAGTTTACAACACTGGTGCCGGGTACAGCTGAATTTTTATCAGCTGAAATTGCTGCAGCCTCACTTCTAAAAGATGATTTAGAACAAGGTACTTCAGGAACGGGTTTGCAACCGCCTACGTCTCAAGTAAGATTTTATATTTTATTTTATTTTATTAATGTTCTAATATAGTCTTCAATTGTATCAGTAAATACACCGCCCAAATCATCTGTTGACCATCACATAATGAAACCTACTACTTCAAGTTCGAATACGAGTACAAGTTCCACTACTTTACCGATATCATCGTCAACGGATTCTCCGGAAACATCTTTAGAACATATAACTTCACATATTGATCATCAACTATTCAAAATTTTAAATATTCGTGAAAGAAAAATGAAAAAATTCAAATCTGCATGGCGTGAAATTAATATTGCAGTAAATACGGATTCCTCAAACAAAAATCCTGTTCAATGGTTAAATTCTATATTTGATAGACTAATAAAATATTTATCTGACGAAATGAAAATTTTACCTTCAGATCGAATAGGTATTGAAATTTTTAGCGAAAATTCCCCAGATTATCCAATCGGTATAAGTTACAAAAAATTTTCTGAATTATCATCGAATGTTATTGTAAATGCCATACAAAGTGTATTACAGAGTAACAAAAATTTTCTCCTAAATGACACCCTTATGTTATCGGTAGCTCATACAATTATGCCATCAGGTAAAGGAAAACCGAATTTAAAATATGTACCGTTTGAAGAATACTGTCGCCGAAAACATTCGATAATAAACATAAAAAATAACGATAATTTGTGTTTAGCTAGAGCTATTGTATTAAGTATTGCGTATTTGGAAAATCAAGATTTATATAAAAAATTACGTAAAAATGAAAATTTACAAAAACAACATGCCATTGATTTATGTCAAAAATTTAACATAAATTTAGACAACGGTGCAGGAATTGAAGAATTGCAAGACTTTCAAAATAATTTTAAAAATTTTAAAATTACTCTATTTGGTGATGATAGATTAGGACGAGAAATTATTTTTGAAGGACCTGACGTCTTTAACCGTACTGACCAATATATTGATATTTTATATTTTGATAATCACTATAATCCTATTCTTAGCGTAACTGGTGCATTTAATTTATCGTATTATTGTCGTAAATGTCATTTAGGTTACAAAATGAAAGGTGCACATAGATGTCCTTTTTCATGTTCACGGTGTAATAGTTCGCACATAGAAAGTGAAAATAATATACTTGTAATATGCGACGAATGCCAAAGACAGTTTAATGGACAGGATTGCTTTGAAAATCATAAAAGAGTTAATTCATACACTAAAAATAGATCAATGTGTGAAGTTATTAAATACTGCAAGAAATGTTCCAAAACTTATAACCTGAATACAAGAAAAACACCCCACGAATGCTTTGAAATATTTTGTTCCGTATGTCAAGTTAGTAATTCTATTGAATTCTATATTTTTAGTTAAATATTTCTAATTTTATTTATTGTTTTTTGTTAGCAACATTTTCCACCGAATCATCAGTGTTTTATGAAAGTTATTACGACGGACGATTCAAAAACAGCTGCACAAGTACTTTACATCTTTTTTGATTTGGAGTGTTCACAAAATACACCATTCAACGACGATAAGGCATCACCCCATTCATCTAAAAGGAAGAAAGAAAAGATTTCATTTGAACACATACCAGTCCTTTGTGTAGCCCAACAATCTTGCATACATTGTCTAGAAAGAAGTATTAATGTGAGTAATAAATTTTGTAATAATTGTGGTATTCGTGAACATGTATTTATGGAAAATCCTATAAAACAGTTTTTTGAATATTTAATGTTACCACGACAAAATTTGAAAGAGATTATTGTAATTGCACATAATCTTAGATCGTATGATGGACATTTTCTTTTAAGATACATAGCAGATACTTTAAAATTAACACCGGACATATTAATTCGGGGCAATAAAATATTAAATATTCGTTTAAAAAACATAAACTTTATTGATAGTTTAAATTTTTTACCTATGAAATTAAGTAAGATGCCTAGTGCACTTGACTTGAAATGTGATAATGTTTTGGAAAAAGGTTATTTCCCTTATTATTTCATTCGAAGTGAAAATTTAGATTATATTGGACCCATGCCCCCAAAACAATATTTTCCTACACAGAGTATGAGTTCCGATGAAAATGTAAGTTTTAATAAATGGTATAACGAAAACAAACAGTCTAATTGTAGTTTTAATTTGAAGAAAGAATTAATTAAATACTGTATAAATGACGTCAATATATTACGGGAAGCATGTATGAAATTTAAAACTTTATTTTTTGAAAATAATAATATTGATATTTTTAGACGTTCAATAACCATAGCTAGTGCATGTCTTTATACGTACAGAAAAAATTATTTGAAAGAAAATAAAATAGCTATTGTGCCACCAACTGGTTACAGATGTAAACAAAAATATTCTTTTGAAGCAACTATTTGGTTATTGTGGGAGGAGAAAGAACGAAACATTAAAATACAACACGCTTTTAATAATAATGAACGTAGTGTATTAGGTTTTAAAGTAGACGGGTACACAGAAATAGAAAATAAAAAAATAATATTTGAATATCAAGGCTGTTGGTATCATGGTTGTCCTATATGTTATCCACACAAACGTAATATTTCATTATTAAATTCTGCAGACGATACAATGAATTTTCGATATGAATCAACAATTAGAAAAATAGAAATATTAAAAGGTGCAGGATTTGAAGTAATAGAAATATGGGGTTGTCAATTCGAAAAAAATCGTAAAAATAATATTAATTTACAACAGTTTTTTAATACACGTGAAATATTGTCTATAAAGCCCATAAATCCACGTGACAGTTTCTATGGAGGAAGAGTTGAAACAATGGTAACTCATTATAAAATTGATGAAAGTAAGAACGAAAAAATTTATTATTCTGATATTTGTAGCTTATATCCGTATATTAACAAATATTCAGAGTACCCAGTCGGACATCCTACAATTTATATAGGCGATGATTGTCCAGATATTTTTAATTTTGAGGGATTAATTAAATGTACAATATTACCGCCACGTGAATTATATCATCCCGTATTACCAATGAAAATAAACAAAAAATGTATGTTTGTTTTATGTCGAACTTGTGCGGAGAATATGAATATCAATGACTGTACACACTCTGATACTGAAAGAGAATTAACATCTACATGGGTCGTTGATGAAGTTCGTTTAGCTGCCTCTAAAGATTATAAAATTGTTCAAATATACGAAGTTTGGAAATTTGAAACTGAAAAATATGATCCAAATTCAAAAACTGGTGGTTTATTTGCAAACTATGTCAATAATTTTTTAAAAATTAAACAAGAAGCTAGTGACTGGCCTATTGAATGTTTAAATAATGAAAATTTAAAAGAAAAATATATTCAAGATTTTTTTAAACGAGAGGGAATATTGCTAGATAAAAATAAAGTACAAAATAATCCTGGTTTAAGATCTCTTTCAAAATTGCAATTGAATAGTTTATGGGGTCGCTTTGGTATGAGAGATGACTTATCTCACACTAAAATTATTTCTACATATGAGGAATTAATAACATATTTCTGCAATCCAAATTATGAAGTACAGTCAACCATACCTATCAATGAAGAAATTATGTATATTACGTGGAAGGACAATAATAGACAAGTTTCTCCTACCACAAATGTTTTCATAGCAGCTTATACAACTGCACTAGCACGTATATACCTTTACAAATATTTAGATAAACTTGGAACTCGTCTTCTTTATACAGACACTGACAGTATAATTTATACCCAAAAACCAAACGAGTGGATGCCGGAACACGGAAATTTTTTGGGTGATATGACGAACGAACTCGATAAATATGGTAAAGGTTCTTATATAAACACTTTTGCATCTGGGGGTCCAAAACATTACGCATTTCAAGTGTGTGTATCTGGCGATAAAAATAATATTAAAACAGAATACAAAATTAAAGGCATAACAATTAATGTAAGCAATGAAAATATAGTTAATTTTGATAATTTAGTAAAAATGATTACTGAATACACTGAACCTGTTGTCCTGAAATACGAAAATCAAATTATACGCACTAAACAATTTCGTGTACTATCTTGCGATCAAATTAAAACGTATCAAAATGTTTATCTTAAAAGAAAATTTAATGATATTAGTTCTGAACCGTTTGGAACTGTGAAAAAGCAAAAATACTCGTAAACGAAACGTAATATTTATATATTTATTTGTGATGGCATATATCATATTAGAGTTTAATATTTAAATCAGGTAACCACTCATTTATAATATAAAATAATAACCCTTATTGTTATATTACTTTACTTTAAAATATATTATTCAAATGTATGTATTTATAATTATCTTATAAGTATATTTAAATTAATAATTATAATATAAAAGTAAGTTCACTAATTTTAATGTAAAATATATATCCTTAATATTGTATTATATATTATGTTTTACTATTACTGTATACTATATTTAATAAAATGTGAAGATTACACTTAACTTTTTATAAACAACTAACATGTTTTATTTCTAAATAATCTTACCTTCAGACGAAATTAAGTAAAGCTTCTTTTCCAAATATATTCCATTTCTCATAACAGCAAGGGCATGATATCTCTTCGTTTAACACTTATTATTATGAAAAACATTCCAAATACTGTAATCAATCACTTTAATAATCACAAACAACACACAATACAAATATTAGAAACTACACTTAATACTTATTATCACTAAATTGTTTTATAAAACGATATTAAATAATAAAATAAGAGACGGCATCTCAAGACGAGAAAATCGTTATGTCTACATACATACAAACAGCCGAAGACTAGATATCACTTTGCCCTGGATCTGAAATGTTTACGTTATTCTAAGAGGCACAAAAAATCCCACAGCGGACTAACAGCCACGAGGAGAAGACGATATGACCTCATAGTTTACATTAAAAAGATATACAATCAAATTCCACATCGCATGAGCGTAACATTATATTTCTTCCATCTATTATTTAAAGTTTGCACGTTAATACAATACCAGAATACACGTATCGTGATAGCCCCCAATGCGACACGCGCCAGCGCGACTAGGGAATTCCAATTCATTAGGACTCTAGATACCCACATCGCGATTCGTTCTGACTCTGTATCATCGATTCTGATTCGTCCAGACCCTGGATACCCACATACTTATTCTTTCAGACCCTGGATACTCCATCCTGATTCGCTCAGAGACCGATAACCCATCGCACGCAATTCTCTTTCTACTCTTGCATCTCTCTCGCTCTCACACAAACTCCATTTAAACAAAATTCTCTTTCTTTGTCTTTCTCATTGTCAGGTCTCGCTGTTCGACCCCTTTTACTACTAGTATGAAATATTTGACACATAAAATTTGACATATTTCTAACCTAATTTTGCAATAATGAGTTTCCTTTTACACCTTCCATTTACAATAATACTTCTTCATTTGACTAAAGGATATCGGTATTACTTTTCCATGTGGTAAAATATCTAAATCACAATTGAATCTCATTGATACATGTGGAAAGTATTACAATGTTGCCATATACTTAGTACAAGATTTAATACAGACCTTAATACAACCCCCTGAATGCCACCCATTAAGTTTAGGTAAGCTCTTCTGTATAAAATAGTATATGACAACGAGATGAAAAATTGTTTATCCTGGTCACGTAACGAATTTTAAAATTTAATTTGTACAATGGGGTCTTACATTGTTATTTTTATAATTTCTTATGAAACTTAATCTAAGTCCAAAGCTATCTGTATTTCTAGAAAGTCTTAATTGTTATTCGCTAAGGCGGATTATTTTTTAATATAGTAATGACCTAGATATTAAGCTTATTTTGTTGTCCAAACAGTGATGTTCGCTAGTAATTGAGGTCACATAAATTGATCTATTTCAGTACTTTCAAAAATGTAAATATGTTTAAAATTAATGCACGTTATAAGTCAGCAAAGTGATCTTTTGCAGGACAAACAGGCTGCGATTTCTATGAAGAATCTTACGTACCTTCATAGTTTTTGAGGGGACATCAGATTCTGACAAAATGGCCCCCGGACCCCCCAGGGGGGGCGGGAAAAGGGGTCAACTTAAAAATCTTAAATGGGACCCCCTATTTTTTATTACAGATTCGGAAAGAGCGTAAAAAAATATGTTGGTTTTATTCGGAAACTTTTTTTGTACTCCCAACAGGTGGCGCTGCAATCGTAAAAATGTAGAATTAATTTCTGATGAAATCGAGTTGTCCATAGTCAGTTTTTAAAAAGTTTCTTTCTTTTAATTCCCCTTGAGTGTTGAGGAGTAATATTTCTACAATTTTGTGTATTTATTGAAACAAAAAACATCATTTTTTTAATCAAATTATTAATAAAATATTAATCGGTTAATTTTTTTCTAACAAATTTACATTGCCACCTCTTGGGAGTACAATAGTTATTTGTATAATAAGTGCTGAAAGTGGTCCTTTGTCGAACCAAAACGAAGTTGCAGCCTGAGCGAAGCGAAGGTTGCAATCATTTGTGTTCGACAAAGGACTTTCAGCACGTGTTATACACACTATTTTTTCTACTCATACTTTTGAAAAAGAATATAATTTTTATTTAGAAAATAATTTGACATTTCTTAAGTTTGTTTTGTTTCATAGCTTACGTTATTAAGAGTAGGTTACGGTTTATTTTAAAAAAATTGTTCGTTGTCATAGTAGTGAGAAATATTTGAGAAAATTAATATAAATAAATGTTTAAATGTCAGTCGCTAGTCTATAGTCTTGTAATTTTTAAAACATTTATATTAAAAGTAGTACAGTCAAGACCGAGAGCATAATGAATGAGACTATTGAAGAGAGGGTGTTTTCGAGTACCTTTCCTAATACCAGTATAGAAGAAATGGCAAATAAGATAACGTTGGATTTGTTACCGGAAAAATAAAGAAAGAGATATTTAATAGCCTATACAAAATTTGATAACTGGTGCAAAGAAGAAAAGGTTTCAATTATTACTGAGAATGTTTTATTAGTATATTTTTCTAAAAAATCTGAAGTAATGAAATCATCTACTTTATGGAGTGAATATTCAATGTTAAAATCAACTATTATTGTGAAGAACAATATAGATATTTCGAAAATGCGAAACTAATAGCATTTTTAAAAAGAAAGGCAGATGGATATAAACCAAAAAAATCAAAATTTTTTGACAGATATGAAATTAACAAGTTTTTAGAGCTCCAGATGTAGTCCAGGCAACGAAGACCGAAAAGAGCCAAATAGCGGAAATAATTCATGTAGGAGCCAATTTTGGCACAGTTATAGGGGAAGGTGTCCTTAACAAAATACTAAAAGTACTGATGGGTGGGAGTGAAGCTAAGGGAGGGGAGGGGCTCTAAAGGTCCCCTTTTTCAGTTTTTTGTTAATAACTCGACAACTACTGCCTCTAGCTTTACTACATGTAATATATAATGGAAGATTTGTGTGCAGGGGGGAGGGAGGGGTAGGGAGGGGGGGGGGGGTGTTGGGTACCGCAATAATGTACGTCGTTTGAGATGACTATAGACAGAAGGGGAGTTCTGGGCTCACCGTCATTGGCTGTTGGTCCCGTTATCCTCCGGGGCCTTCATATTGGCGTTCGTCCCTATCAGGGAAAAATCGGGACCCGCTACTCAATGTTAAAACTAATGTATCGTCTAATCGTCCTTGTCAGTTAATTACGACCTCACCCACTACGTTGGTGCTAGTATCAATTTTTTATTATTAATTTTACAGTATAATAAATGATTAACATTTGCATTCAAATAAATGCTTTGCATACTTCTCGTATTTCATGGAAAAATGGTTAAAATGAAATATATAGTAATGAAGGATGTATCTTGAACATTAATTTTCTTCAAATTCTAAATTTTCATCATCATCGGTGCTGTCTTCGATGGGGGCTTCATTCGTACATGAGTCGAGGCACACCCCGCAGGCACCGGAGCAGGCAATCCCTGCTTTGCGGCAACCGCAGCGCACTCCACACCCAGTCGTGCATCGGCAAAAGATCGTGTTCAAAACGGAGTCGGGTGCCACAGGGTCGTTCGTGGTAACTGGGTTAAGGATCCCACGTTCTCCTTTAACCCAACCCCATTGGGTGGGTGGTAAGGGGTTGCCGAGCCACTGTTGTATCTGTAAGAAAGTAATTGATATTTGTAATTTAAAGAAACGCGTATTTAACAACTATATGTAAATGGATTTACCTGTAGATATACTCTGAGCGAGTGTTGCTTTGAAGCTCCTCTGGTGGGTGGAAGAGTGGCCATGACTAATTTGGGTTTCGTTGACGCTTTCAAAAATTCCGAATACCGATGTTCGTTTAGGTTGTTTTGATGTGCAGGCGCTTGGTATACAGCCAGAAAAAGCTTCTCGCCAGCCTGTTCAATATCCTCAGGTAATGTTGAGGGATTTGTAAATATTGCTGAGATGTCACGGGTGAGCCCAGGATTTTCTGTGAAGAGCTTAGCGATTCCCACTTTCGATCTAATTTCGAATTGGCTCAACCTGGTTATCTGACTCTACTTTGTCATTTGGACTTTGATTGTTTTCTACATTTCATGAAGGTAAGTTGAACATTTCATTACTTCCATGAAATAAGAGAAGTATGCAAAGCATTTATTTGAATGCAAATGTTAATCATTTATTATACTGTAAAATTAATAATAAAAAATTGATACTAGCACCAACGTAGTGGGTGAGGTCGTAATTAACTGGCAAGGACGTTTAGACGATACATTAGTTTTAACATTGAATAGCGGGTCCCGAATTGTCCCTGATAGGGACGAACGCCAATATGAAGCCCCGGGGGATAACGGGACCAACAGACAGTGACGGGGAACCCTGAACTCATTCCAACCGTTCTCCCCTTCTGTCTATAGTCATCTCAAACGACGTACATTATTGCGGTACCCAACACCCCCCCCCCCCCTCCCTCCCCCCTGCACACAAATCTTCCATTATATATTACATGTAGTAAAGTTATTAATACGTGGGCTCTGCATAGTTCATTTATCATTAAAACTTGATTTTTAACAATAAAAATATTTTTTTTTGAATTTTTTTATTTCCCCCCCCCTCCATATCTCCTTAAGTATTGATCCTAGCAAAAATGTGTATAGAACCTTTTCTGTAGAGAATTTTATGTAGATTAATCTAATACATGAACATTTTTTCGCTAGAGGCAGTAGTTTTCGAGTTATTAACAAAAAACTGAAAAAGGGGACCTTTAGAGCCCCTCCCCTCCCTTAGCTTCACTCCCACCAATCAGTACTTTTAGTATTTTGTTAAGGACACCTTCCCCTATAACTGTGCCAAAATTGGCTTCTACATGAATTTTTTCCGCTATTTTTACTTCGTTGCTTGGACTAATGATACATATCTGTTAATGAAGGTATTTAATTGTTTGCTTTTTTTGGCTAAATAATTTAAATTATTTTACATTTTATTAGGTAGTTTTAATAATCGAAGTAGCAGGCGGATGTCGTCGAGAGGAAATTAAAAATATGAATATGAACGACATTGAGGACAGGGACTCTATTTTGATTATCAAAATACCTGATTCTAAAACAAAAATTAGAACATTCATAGTTACATCTGGGCCTGGTGGGCTATACATTCAGTTGTATAGAAAATATGTTGCACTTAGACCTACGAATACCAATTTGAGTAGATTTTTTTTATATTATAACAAAGGAAAACGCACAAATCAACCGATTGGCATAAATATGATAGAAAAAATTCCAGAAAAAATTACAATTTTTTTGAAACTGTCAAATCCGCCTCTATATACTGGCCACAGTTTCCGGCGAACTTCGGCAACATTGTTAGTAGATTCTGGTGCTGATATCACCTCTTTGAAAAGACACGGAGGATGGAAGTCGACATCTGTAGCCGAGAATTATATAGAGAATTCCATTCAAAATAAACTTAACACTGCAAATAAAATACTTGGAGAATGTAGTACTTCTGAGAATAAAGATGGAAACCAACTTCAAGTTTCTGAAGAAAACAAAAGCACTAAAAATGTTGAATTAGTAATAATATTACTGTAAATTATCATTAATGTTTTTTCTAATCATATTAAAGTAAATAAGTAATAATTATTGTCTTTTGATTTATTCCTAACAGTGAAAGTGTGTGACAAAATTTTGCCGCACAGTTATAGCATTTTGCAGCACACTTTGCTACAAACGCCTACTTTCAACATTGAAAAATATTTTGAAAGCATTTGTTTCAGAGTAGTAGAAAAAAAAAGTTTCCGAATAAAACCAACATATTTTTTTACGATCTTTCCGAATCTGCAATAAAAAATAGGTCCCATTTAAGATTTTTAAATTGACCCCCTTTCCCGCCCCCCTGGGGGGTCGGGTGGCCATTTTGTCAGAATCTGATGTCCCCCCAAAAACTATGAAGGTTTTGATTCGACACACTTTTTGTTACTATGCATTGTTTTCGAAATATTCAAGAACGTAATGTTATATGGGACACCCGGTATAATAAGGGTGGTTTCGATGTACCAGTTTTCCTAAAAGGGTTTTGGTTTTGCAAAAGTAATTTATGAGTATTTATATATATTCAATTTTTATTTTATTTTTACCTCCCGCTACCCTAGGTAAGGGAGGTAGGTATAAGGATCGTGCTAAAAATCGCATATAGAGATTTTAGTGAATAAGCACGTTTTGATGTCCCCAGGACCCAATTTTAACATTTTTACAATGATGTCTGTGGGTATGTATGTGTGCGTGTGTGTGGATGTGTGTATCCTGCGGACACGATTACTCAAATACTATCAATCAGAAAATTTTGAAATTTTGTGTACACATTCTATACTAATGTGGGAAGAGCTCGTTAGTTTTTAGTGTATATGGGATAACCGGAAGTATCACTTATACAAGCTTTTAACAGTTTTTCTTGTAAAAAATACATTGAATATAATATTTCTGCAACTTTTACTAATGAAAAATGAATATAATAATACAAACTTTAATTTTACGATAATAGCATTTAGTAAATATCTCTAAATAATTTTAAATACAAATTTATAATATAATTTATTTTCATACATCACCTTGCCTATGCGTCAAACAAAAATATAATATTTTAATAACAATTTTGACATATTTAAACAAATGTCACTGTCAGGAAGCAATTATGTTAAAATTCATAATGAAACAGTGTTTAAGAGAATGTAGTAATAATATATGTATTTGAATCTAATAAAATTAAGGTTTGTTAAAATAATATATTTTCAATCATACATAAATATTAGAAGTACTATTGATTTGCTTCATTGTCTTCGGCTATGACAAGACTTGTGTAAAGATGCGAGTACTATTTTAATTTTTTTAAGTTTTTCTATTAGTTTTGTCAATTATTTGTGAAATTTATTTTGTGTATGATATATTTGTTAAATGTAAAATAAAGATTGTTATGTGTGAATATAAAAATATTTGTACATAATGATTGCTTGCTGGTTAAATACCCAGCGGGAGGTTATGGGCTGGCCACATCAGATTTTTATTCTTGTAATTCGTATACCTACCTGGTGTTGCTCGAAATACATTATGAAGACATTTAGAGTCCGCGCGCCCAGAGGAAAAACATGAGCGGTGTGCAAAATTCGTCTGGGCGAGTCCAACTTGTGAAAGTATGGATATTATGATGTTTTAACTTAACAAATAGCAGCTGTATAGAGTACGAGTATTTTTTAAATGTAATATTTGTAAATGTAATTTTGTTTTGTGCAATAAATGCTTTTTGATTTATTGATTTTGATTTTTGTTGATTATTATTGCGACTGATATTGTATAGCCAACATTTGTAGTTTGAGTAATACAAATTCTACTGCGCTGATAAGTTTTTTTCTAAACGCGTGGACCCCAACATGGGAAATTAGAATATTTTAAATATTTGCTTTCCATAAAAACTGATTGTTATAAAACTTTTTATACATGTTTGATGTTTGCGGACACCTTTTGCACTATTTTAATAATTAAAATTAAATAATACTAGCTTTTAGTTTAAGGTCTGTATATATTTAAATTTAAACCAACGTTTCGGCCGCATACACTGCTGCCTTCAGGGAAAACAACATAAATGACACAAATAAATAGTTACAGAACAATAGCAACAAATAACCAAGTTAATACAAAAAATACATATTAAAAATATACAAATATAATAATAGTATATTATATGGCTAGTAGTTGAAACAGGTCTTTTAGTGTTGAGCTCATAATTTGCAGCTGAGGCGTAAGCCGAGGCTATGCAAATTGAGCGAAACACAAAAAGAATGTTCAACTCCGAGTGACATATACTAATTTTTCTTCAAGCATTCCTAAGCAGGGTTGTTGTAATTTTGCCCGACCCAAAAAAACCTACCCGGGTTATTTTAAAAAAACCCAACTTAAAAAACCCAAAAAACCCATCTAAAAAACCCACTTTTATGAAATCATATTTTATTAATTAAATATGGTACATACTTATATGGTACACACATATATACATAAATTTTTGTCACCGGCAACATTTTACAATCAATTTCATTTTGTGTACTTCATGTTTGATCATTTTTAAAATATTTTTCATTGCTGTGCGAACTGAACACAGTGTTTCTTTTATATTTGAACAACTCCAATTCTGGTGTCAGCATTTTCATTTTTTTTGAGTTGTGTATTAAACATGCTATTGCTATTAGTTGTGACTTGTGACACTTGGATCTAATTCTTCTACACATTTGCATTGCACAGACTTCAGCTATTAATATTAATTCGTGTACGCATGTACACTCTCTAGTTAATTTATCGTTTATTACATTATAGTCTTAAAAAAAAAAATAATAATATTAATATCTATTATCTATTACCCCGACTTGTGTATGTGTATTAAGATACTTTATAAAACTAAAGTTAAAAATGATACATACTAAATTTCGATGTTTGTCAATAAAACCCGCTTTTATTTAATAAAACCCGGTTTTTTTAATAAAACCGGGGTTTTATTAAAAAATCCAGGTGGGCTGGGTTTTTTATAAAAAAAAAACACGGGTTTTTTCAACCCTGTTCCTAAGTAAACTAGATGTATATAAAATGTAAATATGTCATTTCGGAGGTTTCTTCTGCCATTTTGTACAATAAAATATAACTGAACTACGCAATACAACTGACATTTGTCAGAGCTGCTGTTGTAGGTGCTGCCACCAGTGGTATATAAAACAATTAACATTATTGTACGCCGTAAAATAATATTTTTTATTATTATATAAGTAAGAAAATGATTAACTTCTATATCGTGTATGTAGTTGCAAAATATGAACGCTTCAAGAAAAAGGAATTTAGTAATGTGCAAATTACTAGGTATAATAATAGAAAACAACAAGCTTGTTATTATGAGTTCTGAAAGATTTTTTTAGTAATTTAAGAAATACTTAAAGATTTTTTTATTGAAAATGTAAATAATTATTATCTTCCGTAACAAAAGTTTATCAAAAGAGCGCTCGTAGCAAGATGGTAATGTTTTTGATTTTTATGTGAAGTGTGGTGGGTTCAAATTTAAAAAATAAATAAATAAACATAGGATATGTATAATTTAAAGATCTTAATTATTATTAATGTTTGTGTATTTAAAAATTTATAATTTATAATGTATTACCTTTTTCGCAAGACATATTTTGGTATTATCGTGAGCTTCCATGATTTTTTTAATTTCGTGGAGTGATTTTTTTTTACTCCATAACCTTCAGATTTTCGTTTCAAAAATGCGTGGCGCAGTTTTAAATAATTTACTATATTTATTCTACAATATCTGGCGGTGTACAAATTTATTCATTCCCACTACCTGAATTCATGTTTTTAATTCAATTAATTTACATAAAGTAAACAGATTCATAATTTTGACATTTTGACATTGGAAAAACAAATATAACATATGAACATTGTTCTGAGTCAAAGCATACTGGATAATATTGCAATATTGAGTAATGGATGATTGTGATAGGTCCTCCCGTGACTAATAAGTGATAACTCACGGCCCATGAATAACAGCCGAGGCAGACGAGAAAAATTAATGATCATTAAGGGTTAGATATAGTATGTGCACCTGAAGTTGAGACTAATGACAGATGTCAAAATTGCGTCTATTAACAAATAAAAAAATATTGAATGTAGTAAGCATGTTCTACTTATTGTATTGTACTCGTACTCTCGTACACTACAAAACAATAAGTAGCACGTGCTTACTACAGTCAAGATTTTCTGGTTTGTTAATAGACGCAATTTTGACATCTGTCAACAGTATCACCTTAATGTACGCATACTATAATTAACCGTTAATGATCATTAATTTTTGTCGTCTGTCTCGGCTATAATATTATTTAATAAAAAAAGATTTATAATGAATAGTCGTGGAAAAAAAAATATTTGAAACAGGATCACTGACTAAATAAATATTTTTTCGCGATCGTCCAGAAAATGAGCTCTTTCTGACCACTATTTAGACCGGAAAGTCCTTCTTTGCTGAGCTAGCTCGGAAAGTTGTCTATAAGGGTTCGGAAAGTACTTTACCAATCCCGGGACCGGTAAAGCTAAATATTTCCATGGAGATCAGTTGTTTATTTATATCTTATTTGCTCGCAGTAAAAAATAAAATAATACTTTTTTATTCTTTTTTCAGGATCGCATAAAAAATATTGTACCCAACATGACCTGAAAGTGTTTATACTGGGCTCACAAGCTTCCAAAGGTCGCCTACGCTTGCTCACCCAGTAAAGTATCACTTTCAGGTCTTGTTACGTAAATTACTATTAATTCCTTGCCATCCCTCGATGCATTGAAACTACGCAAACGTTTTATTTTACGATTACTACCTTTTAGTTTAAGTTCTGTATTTTTTATTATCAAAACCCAACATTTCGGCACCATAAACTGGTGCCTTCTTCAAGAGAAATTGGCATAAAAATTGACATTTACCCTGAAGAAGGCACCAGTTTATAGTGTGGAAACGTTGGGTTTTAATAATAAAAAATACAGAACTTAAACTAAAAAGGTAGTATTATTCCAATTATTAATATGAGTTCTGAAAGATATTTTAATAATTTAAATTATCAATTTGTTCATGTGATTCCATGTTCAAAATGTCAACAATTCACAGACGAAAAAGAAAGTTGACAGATGAAGCAAAGTTATGCCTTACTGCCATGTTTAATAGTTCTCTCTTGTGATTAGTCAAATGTGAAATTTCCATTTGGAAATATAAAATATAGTTATATTATAGTAAAGTATCACTTTCAGGTCTTGTTACGTAAATTACTATTAAATATATGAGATTAATAATGTTAGGAGTATTTGTGTAGCACACTATGTGCTTAATATTATGCCGACACCTTTGATTATTTTGCTAAATATTCGTGCAAAGATTTATATACATTTTTTTGCAACCTTTAGAAATGAGCACAGAAGCATTATGGGTGACCATGACTTAGATAAATTTGTCCTTGGCTTCTCCCTGCTGATATCTAAAAACTGTAAACTTTCAGGGCAATCTGCCGGAAATAACATATCTAAATTGTCGTGAGAATTTCCATTTTTGAAAAAATAATGGATTATTATCAAACAAAGCATTTTTTGTAGAAATAATAGATTATCAATTTCCAGTTGATTATTTTGCAAATATTTGCACAATTAGTGAACGGAACAGAAATATGTAACTTTTATTTATATTACATCATGACACTCCCTATGATAAAATATTTCAATTATGTATTATTGTAATTAATACATTTATATGCAAATATTTGAACAGGAATTACCATTGTAATATTAATTTTTCAAATATAAAACCTTAATGGCAAAGTTCACCTAATATTATTTTAGTATTTTTCCATAATTTTCTGTATAATCCCGATATATTGTAAAATTTAATTTTTCAAATATGTATATAATGGGGTTCGATACTAAAAAAATCTGATGTGGCCAACACAAAACCTCCCGCTATTTATTTTTTATTAATTTAAATACATACCTCCGTATTTACTAATGCTGCAAACTGTTCCATTGCATATAACTACTGCTTTATTTAATATTTTCTTTTTAAATGACACTATTATTAATTTGAAGTGATTAGTTTTTTGACAGTGACATTCACCTGTAGTTACAGTCATTTGAAATATGAACTGTGTAACAAGGGAATTGTGTTTAACTTAGGCTTCGGGATTTTTTAAAGAAATGGTATTTTTTGAAGAAAAACCATTATGAGATTCAGGTAGAGTATCATTTCCGGTGATCCGATTTACACCAAAATCTAATGAAATACAAGGTTTCAGAATTTTCTGAATGATAGTATTTGAGTTAGAGCGTTAACAAAATCCATACACATACACACATACACAAACATACACACACACTCACACACACTCACACACACACACACACACACACACACACACACACACACACACACACACACACACACAGACATCGTGAAAATGTTAAAATTGGATTCTAGGGACCTTAAAACGTGGTCATTTACTAAAATCTCGATATGTAATTTTTAGCACGATCCCTATACCTCCCTTACCAAGGGTAGCGGGAGGTAAAAATTTACGTGTACAAATTATGAAATTATGACTAATTTTAAATACCAAAATATTTTTCAAATATAAAATTTTTCATTCATAATTTCAATAAAAATTATTGATGCTATAAAGATAAGTGAAAAGAATATAATTTTATATTACTGAAAATTTGTGAAAAAAAATCCATATTAATATTGTACGAAACACGTATTATTTTTATTAAAATAAAAGATATTAAAAATCTTTATAACGACAGATTTTGTCTCTGAGAAGATACAACTAGTTTTCTGACAGTGACAGTTAACCACCTCGACATCAATTTTTGGTAGATTATTTGAATCTGATCGTTCAAAAGCATCTTCGTTGTTTTAAAAATTATAAAATTATTTAAAAAATCTGATGTGGCCAACACAATACCTCCGGCTATTTAATTTTTATTAATTTAAATACTAATGCTGCAAACTATATTAAGTTCCTTTGCATATATAACTATTCTTTATTTAATATTTTCTTTTTAAAATGTCACCATTACTAATTTGATGTGATTGCATTGACGTTTATTGTCAGTTATATACATTTGAAATATGAACTGTTTAACAAAGGAATTGTATTTATCTTATAAAATATAGGCTCCTTATTTATAAAAAAGATTATTTTGTAAATTTATCTATCTATCTATATATAAAATCTTTAATTTTCATAATGATATAAAATGCGAAAAAATTACATTTAATTGTTTGATGAAAAACCATTATAACCTTCAAGTAAAGTACCATTTCCGGTTATCCGATTTACACTAAAATCTAATGGTTCCTTTCCATATTAGAATAGGGTCGAAGTACAAGGTATCAGAATTTTCAAATGATATAGTATTTGAGTTAGAGCATTGACAAAATCCACACACACATACGTACAACAGACATCATTGTGAAAATGTTAACATCGGATTGTAGGGACCTTAAAACGTGATCATTTACTAAAATCTCGACATGCGATTTTTAACACGATCCCTATACCTCTATTACCAAGGGTAGTGGGAGATAAAATACACAATGTAAAAAAAACTTTTCCTATGATGACCACTCACACTGCTATCACATGAATGAATGACAGCTGACAGATGCAATTAAAGATCTGACGTCAAAAACAAATTTAAAATTCAGTAAATTTTTAAAAAAATTATAATTGAAATACCATACACATTTATAAAGTGTAACAAACGCTAAAAATTCACAATTTTATTCAATCTTTCAGAAAAAATTAAATTGCAAAATAAGAACCGGACCTTATTTGCCCCGTAGGATACAAGGGTCAAGCTCAAAATAATTCTACAAATGTAATTTTTTCACGATTTATGTAATTATAAAAATTAAAGATTAGCAAATTTTTTACATGTATGCATTTATACTTTTTCTATATATTTTATAGATAAATTTTTAAAATAATTAATTTATAAATCCCGGAGCTTGTGTTTTATTAAAGACAAATAATTTCTTAGTTTCACTGTTCAGATTACAAAAATATGTAAATGACAGATATGTCTCTATCAAAAAATACATTTCAAATTAATAATTATAACGTTTTAAAAAGAAAATAGTAAATAAAACAGTTGTTATAGTTGCAGAGGAACATAATATAGTTTCCAGCATCAATAACAATGTTGGTATATGTATTTAAATGTAGTAGTAAAAGTTAAATGGCGGGAGATGTTATTCTGGCCACATCAGATTTTTTTAAACAGCGAATGTGGTACTTGCAGTCTATGAAATTCCCTTTAATTGGACGTCATTATGATAATGAAATTTTTTTCCGTCGGATTATTCGATGATTAAATTATATGATTCGAATTTTAATGTATATGTTTGGAAATCCATTTTCAATATCGTTGGATTCGTAATGTAATATACAGACATCCGTGTCAAGTACAATAATTTACGTAGTTTATTCGTGATACAATGTTACTAGAAATACATAATCTTTTACAAGAGATTTCCTGATTGGGATTTAAATTGACGCGAGCATTGATTCGTCATCAAATTTTGCAGTTTATTAATTATCATAACCTCTTTCGCTTTCTCCTATTGTTTGACAGTTTCTCAATGATATGTTATGTAATGTTCGTCAACCGTGTAGTCATTTCTCGAGTTTATCGATTATTATTGATTATCGAGTGCGCCGATCAACATAACCTTTTTCGCTTTGTTTTATTGTATGACGGCTGCTCATTGCTGTGTTATTTAGTGTTCGTCAACCGTAAATAGATTTTTTTTAATATCTGCTGAAAAAATTGAACAATGCTGCAGTTTTTTATAAAATTTGTACAATACAATATCCAAAGGTCCTCATCTAATAATTAGCAATAAAATTAATAATAAGCCGGCCCTAAATAATTTATTTATTATTAACAGTGCTGTGTCAAATAATCAACCAGGGTTCTTCTTATGTGTCAATAGGCGTTTTCGTAAAGTCAATCGGAGTTATCCGACGGATCTGTCTGAGATTATACAAGAAGTTTAACTTGTTAAAATGGATAAGAAAATAGCCTGTATTTCTGTAGTTGTACATAATTTTATATACGACGACTCAAGTGCGGCCACTTGAATCATTTGTTTAGATTCTTTCGATCAGAAATTGTTTCCTGTGATCATTTATTTGTTCGAAATAACTTATAAAGGCTTCACAAAGTGCGAACTGTCATGTTTTCTTCAGAACTTGCAATGTTTATTTATAATCAGAAACATTTAAATAAATATATACATTTTCACATGGATTAGGGTTAAACATTTTTGATCGGATCGCTTGGTCTGACTGATCGGAGTGAGTTTACGAACGCGTCAGACTAACCCGATTGACTTTACGAACGCTTGCACCGGATAAACCCGATCGACTTTAGGAAAACGCCAAATATTTCCAACAAAGCAGAGGTGGTTAAAAGAAAAAAATGTAGAAGACTATCTAAATTTGAAAATACATGGGGTCGCGGGGCCGTGTGCGTACAGTGACCCGGGTTCGATCCCGGCCAGTGCAGACTTTTAATCACAAAAAAGTGATCCTTGTGGTACACTCTCCACACCAGTTATGAGTGCCCGTGAGGTGACGCCTGGTAATCGCCCACACGGTAAAATATATCGTCATCATTACCGATGTCTACATAATGTTGTAGATACTGGCATACCTAGTAATGGGTAACATGCCGTGATGATATATTTATTTTGATACATACGTAAAATTTATAACATTACCGCATATTTGGGGTGACCATTCGTCCGGAATTTGTGTACCAAATAAAACATTAAGCATAATAAAATACAATTAATAGATAGGTGAAGAATATCTGTTATTATGTATTGTGTTCGTTATGACCTTTACCTATGCGTTCTTTATTTTCAGTGTCAATGATATTGACGAAAGTATATATATTATGTACATATATCCTTGGCCTTGATAAAATTTAAAAATCTCCCCCCCCCCCTCACTTCCGGATGTAGTCTATTACCTATATGGTCACCCTACCCAAAATATTGTTCGTTGCAAATATTTGCAACAATTACAGCTACTTTATAATTAAAAAAACAGTTAAGCAACCTAATTTTTTTAGTGAAAGGTAGCTCCAGACTGCGCTGACGTTTCGTGTTAACACGTGTTATCACGACATATCACAACACAACACATCAGAAACACATAGAACATTCACATTGTTCTAACGTTTTGATGCACCATATGAAAAGAATTGACAAATTTTCTATACCTATGATATTACTGAATTAATTTTAATTTCGAAATAACATAATTTAACAGAAATGTTTGAAATACAATTAATTAGGTACTACATATTGATAACGACAGGTTCATTTTAGGTAAATTATTCATATTTTCTGCTTCTTTATTTATTTTAATTCTTTGTTGTTCCTGATTATTATTAATCAAAGATAATATTTATTTTTTCAACTACCATAGTATGTGCGTCTCGTTCACTATTTTATTTAAAACTAACACGATACTACTTGTGAAGTGTAATCAAACTTGCATTGGTCGCCGGAGACCAACGCCGCACTGAAGTAAAAATTATTGTTTTAGTGCGGTGCTGGTCTCCAGAGACCAATAACGAATTATTTGTAATTTATAAAATATATGACAAGTACTTTTAGTATCACATTTAAAATATTTCTAGGAGTCTTAGTTAAAAAGAAATAGCATTTCTAAGTTGGGGAAGTTTTATGAAAAACGATACTGCACTAGACAAATGCAAGTTATTGGTCCTCGGCGACCAATGCTGCAGTCAACGTGTTAAATTTCAATTAATTTGTATAAATAAGTATTTATTTTTATTAATTAATTACTTATTTATATCAAATAAATATTTATTTCCGTATTTTCAAGTATAAAAAATCTGATGTGGCCAACACAAAACCTCCCGCTATTTAATTTTTACATACATACATAGGTACATAAAATCACGCGTTTCCCACTTAGTGGGTTAGCAAAAACCCGGAAATAATAGTAAACAATAAGAAAAGGGATAAGAGTAAGAGCTCAGCTGACTCACTTCACTCTTTAACAACATTCTTCTTTCGCTTTGTCCACAATCATCATAGCATTCATACATAAGAACATATCAAAGTGACCGATTTTCGGTAGCGAATAACCGCATCCGGACCAAAAAAAAAGTTACGCAATAATCATCCTTCGCCCCACATTCCTATCCATTTTTATTAATTTAAATACATACTTACGTATTTACTAACGCTGCAAACTGTTCCATTACATAAAACTATTGATTTATTTACTATTTTCTTTTTAAAATTTCACTATTATTAATTTGAAGTGATTAGTTTTTGACAGTGACATTTACTGTCAGCTACATTCATTTGAAATATGAACTGTGTAACAAAGGAATTGTGTTTATCTTAGGCATCGGGACTAATAAAACAAATGATTTTTAAATTTATCTGCAAAATATATAGAAAAAGTTTAATACTTATATATAGAAAGAGTTTAATACTTTTTCTATATATTGTATTCCTGCAGAAAATTCAATAATCTTTAATTTTCATAAGACATAAAATGCGAAAAAATGGCATTTAATGATATTTATTGAAGAAAAACCATTATGAGCTTCAGGTAAAGTGCCATTTCCGGTTATCCGATTTATACCAAAATCTAATGTCTTCTTTTCATATTAGAATAGTATAGAAATACAAGGTTTCAGATTTTTCTGAATGATAGTATTTGAGTTAGAGCGAAGACAAAGTCCCTACACATACACACACACACACACATACATACACACACACACACACACATACATACACACATACACACATACAGACATCATCGTGAAAATGTTAAAATTGGATTCTAGAGACCTTAAAACGTGGTCATTTACTAAAATCTGAATATGTGATTTTTAGCACGATCCCTATACCTCCCTTACCAAGGGTAGCGGGAGGTAAAAATAATGAAAAGTTAAAAATATAACCTAAAATATTGTGAAAGTGCTATACAAACCAATCTGACGCCATCTGCTGTCTAACAAAAATCTGGGAGTTTGGAAATCGTATAACACGTCCAAACTCGCGCCTGATATTATATGATGCAATAACACGTCAGAATACAACACATCAGAACAATATGAGCATTCCCATAAGGCGTAATGGATTAGATTTTAATTTAACACGTCATAACACGACATAATGCGTGTTAACGCGAAAGGTCAGCTTAGTCTGTATCCACCTTTTTTAAAGTTCCACTTTAAATTTTATAAAACCCATATCTAATGAAAAAATCTGTTGTGGCCAGCACAAGACCTCTCGCCATTTCCATATTAGGATATATAAGTATTGTATTGCACTTCGCTTTCGAACCGTCGTTTTATAACAAAAAATTACAGAACTTTACTCAAATATTGTTTTTTATCGTATTTAACATGTCTTCTGCACACATATAATTCTAATTATATCTATTTTTCATTTTATGAGGAAGTTTCTAAATTCAGAGATTCTTCCAATTCATTAACCAGATTGGCGGTATTTCTGATGGATATATGCATTTTCCCACAATTTTACCTATAATTTCAAATATTTAATTAATAAAACAATAAGAAAAGTTAAATATACTTCCCAGAAAAAGCTGTCAGAATGTCACTAAAACTGCTGATATTTGACAATGACATGTGTCATGTTATAAACATTGGAATTTGTCAACTGGTTTCCTTAGTACCTTGGCCTCTGCGATAAGTTTACTCTATAAATTATAGTGTCTTTATCTCTAAATCTATACAAGATATAATAATAATTTTAAGTGTATTAGATGGAGAATTTCATGTTCTTCAATATTTAATAAAAAAAACTCCCAAAATATTATATTTAGAAGATTTTTTTTAAGAAACTACTACTTCCGGTTGTTCAATTGTTACCAAACCTTTTCAGCTCTTCCCAGGAATGTCAGATTGAAGAAACTGCAGTTAAATATTTTTTAAGTCTTATAGTTTTTGAGGAATCGTCCCTCCAACATCCATACATACACACACACACACACACACACACACACACACACACACACATACACACATCCACACACACACACACACACAGACATCATTTTAAAAATGTTATAATCGGATTCTAGGGACCTTAAATCGTGCTTATTCAATAAAATCTGGATATGTGAATTTTAGCATGAATCCAATACCTCTCTTAGCGAGAGGTAAAAAAAGTTGTTATCGTATAATTTCGTCTTAATTTGTAGGCATGAAGTATAAAACGGTTTTATGAAAAGCAAAAAATATTTCAGGTGCATGTAATTTAAAAAAATAAACTGGAATATTTAATGATATTGGATCCGCAAACTAATATTTTTTGTCCTTTTTTTATTGTTGTTTGTTATATTTTAATCTGAAAATGCGTAATTATGCAGCATTTTAATTTCACGTGTAAATATTTAAATTAAACGTAGAAAACATGGATTTCATGTCATGTTTGGTTTATTTATTGTCGGGACATAATTATATCCTTTTACAAAATGAATTGGCAATGTGTTTCGCACGTAATAGTCAATCTTTTATTTTTGTTTTCGCCAAAACATAAAAGCTGTTATCGAGCGAATCCATCAGCGATAATGACCGGAAGAAGTCGCTGTTAACAGTCTTCTAAAATTACTCTTTTGCGTCGTAACATCGTCAACGCGCTCTACTCAACTAAAAACCTTACGACTCACGAGAAAAAATACGTAATCGCTGCTTGTTCTAAACGAGAACCAGAACCAGACTACCTACCTGTGCATTGTGTGCGTGCGACCAACTTGTCCGAAACATTACAGGTTCATTTTTGTTAATTAAAAGGGGGATTATATTTAAAGTTTACGCATCTCTGCCTACTGCTTACGTTCTACGATTTTATCGTGCACCCGTGGATATATTTAATTAATAACGTAATTATAAATATAGAATAAATTTTTTTAGGAACATTAACGTAATTATTTTAGACACTATAATTATAAGTTAAAATATGTTATACTTTTATAATTGTTTTAATTTAATTTATATTATATATTTAGGTAGTTTTGAAATAGAAATAAGTGGCATGAATTTATTTAAATTAATGATAATTTAGATGTCATATGGTATTAAATGCTTATTTTCACTAGCGCTGAGTCCATAAACAATGTTTACGTCTGGCTAAGAGAGGTATTGGATTCATGCCAAAAATCGCATATCCAGATTTTAATGAATAAGCACGTTTCAAGGTCGCTAGAATCCGGTTTTAACATTTTTACAATGATGTCTCTCTCTCTCCCTCTCTCTCTCTCTCTCTCTCTCTCTGTATGTGTGTGTGTGTGTGTGTGTGTGTGTGTGTGTGTGTGTGTGTGTGTGTGTGTGTGTGTGTGTGTGTGGTGTGTGTGTATGTGTGTGTGGGTGTGTGTGTGTGTGTATGGCTGGATGTTAGAGGGACGGTTTCTCAAACTCGGTAAGACTAACGACTAATTTAACTACGTATTCCTTAATCTGACATTAATAGCAAGAGCTGAAAAGGTTTTGGTAAGAAATATGAATTATGATATACTTTATCTTTATTATTAACAAAATATGTGTAGTTTAACAGGCAAACAAGGAAGTCATGTGGTGTCTACATCAGATTTTTTGCATTAGTATAAAAAAAGTGACAGGTGATTGATTGATTTGGTTTTTGGGTCTGAACTAAAAAAAAGTGTATTTGTTTTTATAATATTGCCAATTTTTAAATATTGTTGTTGGCGCTTGTTGAAAATATTTGTAAAATCATTGGTTTTTGAAGATGTGCAATTATCCCGATCTTCGATTGGCGTAAGTTATTTTTTTGGCCAGTGTAAGAAGTTCAATATTTGTTTAATTATGAAATTATAATTTTTCATAATTTTTTTTTTCAATGTAAATTTCCTGTAACCATTTATGGTAACGGTAGGCTGTTACAAATTTGTGTGATTCTCGTGCAGTTTTTTTAGTTCACAAACTGTATCTAATATTAACGTTATTATAGATAATTATTTTTTTTACCTCTCGATAAGAGAGGTATTGGATTTATGCTAAAAATTAAATATCCAGATTTTAGTGAATAAGCACGATTTAAGGTCCCTATTTAACGATTTTAACATTTTTACGATGATGTCTGTGTGTGTGTGTGTGTGTGTGTGTGTGTGTGTGTGTGTGTGTGTGTGTGTGTGTGTGTGTGTGTGTGTGTGTGTGTGTGTGTGTGTGTGCGTATGTGTGTATGTATGTGTGGATGTTGGAGGGACGGTTTCTCAAACTCTGTAAAACTAAAGACCAATTTAACTACGTATTCCTTAATCTGACATTAATGGCAAGAGCTGAAAAGGTTTTGGTAACAATTGGACAACAGAAAGTAGTAGTTTCTCAAAAAAATCTTCTAAATATTATTTTTTGGAAATTTATGTTATTACATATATTAAAGAATATAAAATTCTCTATCCAATACATTGAACATTTTAATTATCTTCTGTAGATTTAGAGATAGACTAAATTATAAATATATAAAATAATCCATTATATGGAAACCAGTTGAAAAATTAAAATGTTTGTAATTGACCTAAATGTCAGTGTCAAAAATCCAGACATTACTGAAGGCTTTTTCTGGGAAGTATATTAATATTTCTTATTTTATCTTTAATTAAATATTAAATTATAGAAAGATATACCGGGAGTTTATTTTATCAGTAAACATAGGGTATATCATTGCCATAGTTACGGTATGAATGTTTGACAGCAATGTATTGAAGCGTTTATTTTATGAGTAAACATAGGCGTTTAACATAGGAAGCAGTTTTTTGTAAATACATAGTGTCCGGCTAAAAATCTAATCATGCTATTGAACATGATAATAGTATATTACATCTTGTACATTATTTAATATTAATTACTTTAATAATAGTGCAAAAATTGCAATAAATTACAAAAATTGTCAAATAAATAATTGTTTCAGTTTTTTATTATGCAATATGAAAAGATTTCCGAATGTCTCCGTTGCGCAGTGGTCATAACACTAGCGTCTGAAATTTTTGATTGGGGTTCGATTCCCCATTGGGTAATTATTTTATTTTTTTTATATAAAAATTGTTGAACTTTTAAAAATCAGTTTATGTTTCATTTAAACAATCATTTGAAAATAATAATAACATTTTAATAAATAAAGAGAAAATGATTGAGAATAATTGATTACAATAATCAAAATATTGATGTAATAACAATGCATTTTATTTTATTTGATAAATACAGTAAAGACATAATATTTGCACAAATTTATTATATTTCAGTTATTTTTATTAATATCAAAGGAAATACAATGCATTGTTATTGCATCAATATTTTGATTATTGTAATCAATTATTCTCAATCATTTTCTCTTTATTTATTACAATGTTATTATTATTTTTAAATGATTGTAATATGGAAATATAAACTGATTTTAAAAGTTCAACAATTTTTATGTAAAAAAATAAAATAATTACCTCAGTGGGGAATCGAACCCCAACCAAAAATTTCAGACGCTAGTGTTATGACCACTGCGCCATGGAGATATTTGTAAATATTTTCATATTGCATAATAAAAAACTGAAACAATTATTTATTTGACAATTTTTGTAATTTATTGTAATTTTTGCAATATTATTAATGTAATTAATATTAAATAATGTACAAGATGTATTATACTATTATCATGTTTAATAGCATGGCTTGAATTTTTGCCGAACACTTTGTATTTATAAAAACTGCTTCCCATGTTAAACGCCTATGTTTACTAATAAAATAAACGCTTCAATACATTGCTGTCAAACATTCATACCGTAACCATGGCAATGATATACCCTATGTTTACTGATAAAATAAACTCCCGGTAGAATTCCTATATGGACAAGTCGAAATGGAATAGTAATATAATATGCTGTTGTTATAACGAAGAAAAGACTCCGTCAACATCTAAAATTGGTATAAAAAGAAAGGGGATTAATTTATATACCAAAGTATGTACAGTATCAGTGTCAACTAAACACGCGTTTACTATGCACATAATTCATCATATACCCTTCAGAAATACCGCCAATCTCGTCAGTGAATTGGAAGAATCTCGATCATTTAGAAGAGTAGGAGGAAACTTGTTCATAGAATGAATTGAAAAATAAAGCATAGATGTGATTAGAATTTTTTGTGTGTACCAGAAATGTTAAATAATACTTATAGTCTTCTATAGAAATGGCGAGAGGTATTGTACTGTCCACAACAGATTTTCTATGAGGGATTGAGATTGAGTTCTAATTTTACATTAATAATGTAATTATCGGCTATATTCGCCGTCAAATGATTATGGACTGATGTTCAATTTTGATCCCTTTCCGCACCCTGTCCCTTGCACGGCGGTGTTGCCGCTTGTAACTTGACATGACCAGAAATGAACTCAAATGTCATATAATACATTTAAACCTTACTAAAAAATTTAATACATCGTAAATGAAGAAAATATTATAACAAATAAGCAAGGCAAGACAAATAATACGTGATATAAAATATAAAAATTGTCTCTGTGGAAAATTTATATTTATATTTCGACCAGTTTCCACACATCAAGCTAATGTCGCGTTTATGTTAAAATACGATAACCGGTGAAATCTAAATAAAAGGAAAGAATAATTGATTATTAAGTGAACAGTAGATTTGCCAACACAACATGTTTTTGCAGTCAAATCCAAAATTTTCTTGTTATTTAATAAATTATTATTTTTTTCATGATGCAACACCAATTTTTTGAAAAAATTGTGTACATTGGCAATAATATTGTTTTTGCCTGCCCATTTAAATCTTGTTTTCCTAAAAGTTTTTTATAAGAACCAGGACTATTTAATTCATGAGTTTCACTCATTTTCTTCTCAAAACTCTAAATATAATACAATTTATAGGATTAGGAATAAAAAGCGCACGCAATTACTAACGAAAATGTCAGAATATAAAATGACATAGACAGATTACATATATTTGTACTGGTAGAGAAATATCTTATTTTGTAAATTAAAAAAATATAGGTTACCGTTTTAAAATTATTACTTAGAGTTTAAAGTGAGAATTAACGGTATAATATAAAATTTTCGAACCAATATATTCATATTATACACATATGTAAATTAAAAATCTGATGTGGCCAGCCCATAGCCTCCCGCTGGGTATTTAACATAGAGGTGGGCGCGTGAGTAACTTTTTGTTCACGATCACGCACGCTCACGAAACTAAAAATGTAATCACGACCGGTCACGCACGACTAGTCACGATCACTCAAGCTCACGAATTTATTTTGGCATTCACGAAAGATCACGCACGGCGGGTCACGTTCGTGTCACGAAATTTGAGACATATATTTAGCAAAATCAGGGCTATTTGAATATACAATTTGAGTTCTCTAGAAATCTATTTTTAAGCAAAAAAAAAAACCAAACACTATTGATTATATATTTCATATTTCGATATACTTTTAATAATAAGAATACAAAGTAAAATATAGAAATGAAAAATAGCTTGTTTTTAAATAAAAAAATAAGATAAAACGTATCACTCACGCCCGATTAAATATCAATCACGCACGATCACTCACGGTATATTTTTAGTCTTTCACGCTCACGTCCATTCACGGCGCAAAATTTAAAATATATTCACGTTCACGCGGATCACGTCGTGACCCATCGTGACCCGACAAAATTCACGGCCCGCGCCCAGCTCTATAAAAACAGTGATCTATATAACATATGTTATAGAGAAAATTTTTTGGTTAAAAAATTATCCAATTGAATCCCTTTATTGCTGACCACGTGTGCGAATGTAACCAATCAAAACAAACTTACACTGATAATAATCCTAAGACAATTATCACTTATGTCACTAAGTTGCTAAGTAACGAACAGTTTTTGACATATAATTAAAGATTAATTGTTTTAATTTAAAAATGTCATTTTCACGCTGTCAATGAAAATGATGATTAAATCAACAAAATTATAGAAGAAAACACATCAAAAAATACTGTATTAAATAAAAAACTAAATGAGGAGAATATTTATGGACTTTTGTATGTCTTATCTTCTCTTTGGTCTCACTCAAAGAGGTCTCATTCTCATTGCTCACTTCACACTGAACATATTCATAGCCACATTTACGTTCATAGCTACTAGACACAAAAATTCTGTCAAATACAAATTTTAGGCAAATTTAATGTTAAAACTGCAAAAAAAATTCTCACCGAATACCCCACTCGATCATTGCTAAATAATTATAATTTTATCACACTTCCTCAAGCACGTTGCTTTTAGGTAACACCACCTCCGCCTTCGGCGTCGGGCTGTTACCCAGCAACGCGCTTCCGGTAACTGTCATAAAATTATTACGTAATTATCAATGTCCTCGGGATATTATAGCTGATAACATATGTTATAGAGATCACTGGTATTTAACCACGCAGAATAAATAAAGCAGTCATTATGTTCAAATATTTTCATATTCACTCATAACAAACGTTATTTTACATTTAACAAATATATCACACATAAAATAAATTTCACAAATATTGACAAAACTAATGGAAAAACTTAACAAAAATTCAAAGTACTGTTCATATCTTTACCCAAAGGCTTTTCAGAGCCGCACTCTAGAAGACAATGAAGCAAATCAATATTACATATAATATTTATGTATAATGCAAAATATACTATTTTTACAAACATTATATTCCTTAAAATTAAATATATTACTACCATATTCTCCTTAACACGGTTTCATTATTAATTTTAATGTATTTGCTTCCTGACAGTGACATCTGTTTAAACATGTAAAAATGATTATTAAAGTATTGTTTTTGTTTGACGCATAGGCAAGATGATGTATAAAAATAAATTATTATATATAAATTTATATTTAAAGTTATTTAAAGTTATTTACTAAATAGTATTAGCGTAAAATTGAAGTTTGTACCATTATATTCAATTTTTATTGACAAAAGTTGCTGAAGAATTATATTTAATGTATTAAAAAAAAAAAACTATTAAAAGCTTGTATAAGTGATACTTCCGGTTATCCGATATACCCTAAAATCTAATGAGATCTTCCCACATTAGTATAGAATGGGTATACAAAATTTCCAAATTTTCTGATTGCTGGTATTTGAGTAATCGTGTTCACGGGATCCCCACACACATACATACACACACACACACACACACACACACACACACACACATACATACATACATACCCACAGACATAATTGTAAAAATGTTATAATCAAATTCGGGAGAAATTAAAACGTATTTATTCATATACGATTTTTAGCACGATCCCTATTCCTCTCTTACCTAGGGTAGCGGGAGGTAAAAAGCAGGCTGTAGGTACCAATTTTGTACTGCGTAATTTGAAGTGCATGGTTGATTGGCTGATTTCACCAACATTAAAAAATCGGTGTGAAATGATTAAGCACTCCACAATTACAATACAATACACGGAAACTAAAATTACCATAGTTCGTAATGTGAGTATTCTTTCGCTGATTGCGTTAGTGGTAAACAGTGTTGGACTTTCTTCATACAAATATATACTCATATAGTGATAATGTATTTACTTTTGTTCGTAATGAGTAATATTCGTATGAAAAATATATATTGCGTAACATAATATTAGTATGCAAATAACATATTTACTTAAAAATGAATGTTAAAAAAAAAACACTTTGAATAGAATTAAACATTTGACACCTTTAGGTAAGGAAGGTTCTTTAGTTAAAAAATTCGGTGGTGAGTTTTTAATGAATAAGAACGTTTTAGGGTCTCTAGAATACGATTTTACTAGTTTTACGATTATGTATGTATGTGTGAGTGTATGTCTATGTGTGCGGGACAAAAATTTCTCCGACGATAACTCCAATAACAATTCTAAAAATTATAGTTCTTTCGTATATCTCTTCTTTACATCCATATGACGAGCTGATTAGATTTAGGTTATAATTGATCAATCGGAAGTTTCCTTATTTGAAATTCTTATCAGTTTTTCTTAAAAACCCGGAGTTAAATATATCTTTTTTACATTTTATGTGATTATTCATATGAAAGAATATCATATTGTCTATACAGTTTGATTATACATTTTGTTTCATATTCAATAGAGTTAAAGAATTATAAAGAAATTAACTTTCTTAAATCAGTAGCTTTACTATAATCATGGAAACTGCTGATATATTCAAATAATTCTAATTGACAGATGCCAGTGTCAAAAGCAATTTATATATTGTATGTTCATGTTATAATTTTATTGCATTTATAGAATCTTTTGGAACTCTTGTTATGGAATTTGTAGGAAATAGCATATGTTCGTGTTACAATTTTACTAGACATTAAAGGCCTATTTATATCAACGCAACGCAATACGCGACGCAAACACGCAAAGCAGTAGGTAACGCAGTCGTAAAGTGTGTAATTTATAACCACGCTAAATTTGCTGCTGCTAACCAATCAGAATACATAGTGCAAATCGGAACTCACTACACAACTGTATGACATTTCGAGATTTCAAGATGCGCGCGCTTCTTGTGAAAATACTGACAAGTGATTGGTTACACGCTAGAGGCAACGCACGATATCACGCGGAAAGTTAAAAGTTGGCCATCTCTTGCGTATTGTTCATTGCGTTACCTACTGCATTGTGGTGATATAAATGGGCCGTGTTACAAGCATGTGTTTTAACTCCTTACGTTACCTATTGCGTTTGCGTTACGTCTTGCGTTGCGTTGTTGTAAATAGGCCTTTATAGATTCTTTTCCAAGGAACTTTCGGTATGGTATTTGTACAAAATATATAGAATTGATGGAAGGTAATGTGTTGGCTAAATCAGATTTTCTTAAAGCTAAATTAGCAAATGATATTAATTTTCACAGAGGATTTTTGATGTTTCGTTTGACAGTTGTAGTTGCCATTTCACTTAATATGCGCAGATTGGATAGAAAGATAAATTATAAATTGAAAAGGTGTATTCTAAATATAGAATAGAAATTTATTTAGAAGAATTGTTTGGAATAGCATACTTTAATCACATACGAAATGCAATATTTTGTTTTTTGATTACCTATTTATTGTATTTATTACATATTTTCATCTTTAGTAATCTTTAGAAGATTATGTGCTACCAAGTGAAGAATTTATTGTAACAATTTGATGGAATTTTTGTAGACATTAACATACAGGAATATATTATTCGTTCTACAGCGGATGTCATGAACAGTTAAGTATTGTTTGACGTCATTCGTTATATTTCATATAGAAATAAAAATTGTCATAACATTTGGTGAAATTTATATTTAACTGTGAGTCATAAATATTTTAAATCGGTCGGAAAATCCTAGATTTTTATATAATAATATGTCGATCTAAAATGTCATTTGAAAATATCACTGCTCTTTGAAATAAAATCTACTATTACGAAACAGTTCGATGGTATGTATAGTTATGTATATTTAATGTCGCTAAAAATAAAAGCTTTCTAACATTACTCAATATTTTACTTCCACATGCAGGTATTATATTATTTTCGAAACTTAATAAATAAGTACTATGGAAAAAGGTATGTATTATTTTTTTATAAAAAATCTGATGTGGCCAACACAAAACCTCCCGCTATTTAATTTTTATTAATTTAAATACATACCTACGTATTTACAAATGCTGCAAACTATATTATGTTCCATTGCATATAACTATTGCTTTATTTACTATTTTTTAAAATGTCGCTATTATTAATTTGAAGTGATTATTTTTTTGAAAGTGATATTTACCTGTCAGTTACATTCATTTGAAATGAACTGTGTAACAAAGGAATTTTGTTTATCTTAGGCTTCGTGATTTATAAAGAAAATGATTTTTAAATTTATCTGTAAAATATACAGAAAAAGTATTAATGTATTCCTGTATAAAATTCAATAATCTTTAATTTTTATATTGACGTAAAATGCGAAAATGTAGCATTTAATGGTATTTTTTTTTAAGAAAAACGGAAAAACAGTTATGAGCTTCAGAGCGGCAACAAAATCCATACCCACACACACACACACACACACACACACACACACACACACACACACACACACACACACACACACACACACATACACACATACACACGTACAGACATCATCGTGAAAATGTTAAAATTGGATTCTAGGGACCATAAAACCTCCCTTACCAAGGGTAGCGGGAGGTAAAAAGTAGAAACGTGTTTTGGTTTAATATATTATATTCGGACCAACGCCTATAATATCTTCTTTTAGACAGATTTTTAAAATTATGTCATCAGTAAAAATAAAGGTACCTACAGCACAGTATAATGATGGTACTAAACTGATATACATACAATGTCAGCACATGGTAAAGTTACAAAACCAGGTCTCCTTTAAAACAAAAACTTTTAAAACATAATGTAATATGTGAAGTGAAATAAATAAAACACTTTACTTGATAAATACAAAAATCATTATGTTTACATATTTAATGCGCATTAGCACGTCCTTAATTAAAGGAAAACATATTTTCATATTTTCATCGTAAACAAAATTATTCATATAAAGTAAATAGATATAATTTTAATGAAAACTTCGTATACTGAGTGTTCATTTTAAGTGGTACATTATCCATCTCGAGAACTATTAGAGCTCCGAGGTCGGTTAAATGAACAAACAATTTCTATTCTCTATTTTATGAGCGAAACAAGAATTTTTTTGGACCAGTGGTTCTCGAAATACGGGGTACAACTTTCTTATTTTCAATGGTAATCTATTTTTAATTCGATTCAGTATTTTTTTCTGACTTTAACGATATTCATATGAAATACCACCTAATATTACAAAATATTTGAGAAAAATACCGATAAAGCGTCTCTGAGTTATACAGATCACTTCTCTGCCAGTTTTTGGGACGGTTTTTCCTCTGGCAAAAAGAGATTTTTTCCTGAGAAGATGCATGTTCGCCGTCCATGTTTTTGCCGGGCATGCATATATTGTCTAGAAAATTGTATACATAAAAAAGGTAACATTTATGAATATTTCTTGTTACCTTGGTTACTTGTTATTTTTGTTAATTAAAAAATAAATGTCAATGTATCCCCTGAAGAAGGCACCAGTTTATGGTGCCGAAACGTTGGGTTTAAATTAATTAAAACAGAACATAAACTAAAAAAGGTAGTATTTTTCCAATTTATAATATGAGTTCTGAAAGATATTTTAATAATGTATCATTTTTATATAACCGACCTCGTAGCTCTTCTTCTCGAGATAGCGATAGTGTACCACATAAAACGAACAGCCTGTATATATATATATATATATATATATATATATATATATATATATATATATATATATACAGGGTGTCTCAATAAGCTTACTCACTATTAGTAACTTTTTTATTTGAAGAGATACGAGGTTGGTTAAATGAGCAAAATTGTGCCATTTTATACTAGAAAAATGGTCATGTAGACAAAATAAAAATTGTGTCAGCGGTTCCCAAAATTTAGGACAAAATATATATTTTTTAAATAGAATTATTATTTATTATCTTATTGGAAAGAGTATTTTTTTCTCTTTCCAATAAGGTAATGTTTATGTATAATTTTTTCAAATAACCGAGTTATTTACGTTTAAAGATAACAATTATCTTTTATTAGTTTATTTAGTCAAGTAAACCATGGAAACAATTGTATTTTATAAATATATTATTTTATTAACTTATTTTACAGTAATAACAAAACAATTACAGAAAATATTCAAATTGAAAGCCATTTCGCACCTTTCAGCTCTTTTGGAAAGAGAGCCGACCGTTCCACGTAACTGGTGTCTAGATATAACTTTCCATATAGTGTAACGCGGCAGTGTTTTACCACCCCCTCGTACATACAGATCGTGATCGTCAATTACCCTACGTTGTGTTATGTAAATAAATAAATAGTGCCCAGGATTCTTTGATTTGAAGTCGTGGTAGTGTAAGGAATAAAACAAGTAAAAAACACAAATTCAACAATAAACAACGTTTATTCATCAAATGACATTAAAAGTTTAAATGTTCATACACATGTACAGTGCCTGTTACTGATGACCGGGGATGCCGGGAGTATGCTCTGGGCAGGGCCGCGGCTGGCAGCGGGCTCGAACGCGTGGCGGCACCGGGCGCAGCACAGGCAACGTCTCGCAACAGCCGTGCGTACGGCGGCAGGCCGGGGTCGGTCACTGGTGCAGCGATGCCTCGGTCAGCCGTGGTTACGGCCGTGGACGGATACCCCAGGTGGATGATGGGTCGAACGTATGGCTAGACGCAGACATACAAGATGTCCGAATATCCCTTTATTAGCCGTTTGACCAGTGTGCATAATATAAGTTCTCAGACACATAGAATGTCTGCTATTAAGTTTTGCTCATTTATGGCCTGGTGGTATGTATATAATAATAATAATTTGCTGTACCAGTTACGGGGAGTAAGCAACGTTGTTGGCATTGCAACTGAGCCACTGTGTGGACGTGCACGCCTGTTATCTCGTTACCACTGACCGTGTATTTATAGTACGGGGAGTAAGTAGCGTTGTTGACATTGCAACTGAGCCACTGTGTGGACGTGCACGCCTGTTATCTCGCCATTACTGACCGTTTATTGATAGTACGGGGAGTAAGCAACGTTGTTGGCATTGCAACTGAACCCAAAAAAGGGACGTGCACGCCTGTTATCTCGTTACCACTGACCGTAATAATATGTAATTGATATAGGTGACAGTAATAATAATGTATACCACCAATGCCAAAGCCTCCAGGTATTTATTAATATCAGTATATGGACCATAGAGGCTGAGCAACTCTCTGATAATATATTTATATTATACACTAGTATTACTACCAGAGAGTGATCCTGGTCGAAACCAAGATGCCTTTCCGAGTGCTGGGCACCCAGTTTTAAACATACAAGCGCCACCCCTAGAAATGGGTGGTGGAAATGATAGGAGATTAGGTGTCCATAGGTGAAACTGTAACAGACAGAACTTTCTAAGAAAACATCTTAATACTTCGCATCTCATTTGCTGATGTCCTGACGTAGTCGGGTAGTTTCTGCATATGAAGTTTATATGTTGGACGGAGACAGCTTATAATTGTGGACTCCGATTCGTCCGTACTCATCCCACCTAGCCACCTTGGGTCTCCGGTGCAGGGTTGTGGAAGGATTTCTCGCCTGTTGATTTGCTAATTAGATGCATTCAAAAAGTCACATATGCCCTATATATTAGACAAAGACATAAACATCTGTATTCTGAGTAAAAGACAAGGATGCCACGAGGTAGTGGTGAATTTTACCCCTACTCAGACAAAGATGACTTTAAACCTCGGCCTGATGCGTGGGACAGAGATGGACTGCTGTAGCACTGGATTTAACTCCCACTTCTTTTAATATTCATCTAACTGTCGGTTTACCTAAATTGTTGATATTCATACAATATAACAATGTTTAAACAAATACAAAATGTTTACTTACATCCGTAATGAACCTGTAAAACATTTCTTTAATTATTTTGTTTATCGTTGAGGTTTTTACCTACTCTTTTATATTTCAATTTCCTACGACAGGGCCGGCTTTTAAGAAAACTTATGCTTTTTTAGTAAATAATATACTCTTACATTATTTCTCGTGCTGTTATTATTATCATAAATAAATTGGTTAATGTTAGTCAGTCATGTTAATTGTTTATTAATTGTCAAACATGTCAAACATTACTGTAAATTCTTATATTCATTCGAACTGTAAACATTCCCACGCTAACCTCATGCCTACCCTGGCGATACCCTTACGTTGGGATTGTCCCAGACATTGTATTGCCACGAGACGCCTGTAGTAATTTATGACACCCTTGAAAAGGCCTGCAAAATATCATCGACACTATTCTAATCGCTTCATAGGAGGTCTGCCTATGCGTTTTGTTTTTGTATACGTGAGAAAACAAACAATATTAAAGATTATTAAAAATAATAATAATAATAACACTCCATATTCCGTCGCGTTTCAATCTCCCCCTGATATTAAACTGGAAGTAATGACCAATTTAATATCACTGTTCTCTGAAAACAAACTAAGAGAAAAAAAAAATCTAAATATGGGTTATATGCTGGAACAAATTTGTTTATAAAATCAAAACAAAAAGAGAAGAAATATAATATTCCTGTCTAGGACGTACTACTGCCTTGCATCTATGAGAGTAGAAAATAAAACATACCATTATCAAAAAAAAAATTAAACAATTAATGTTGCTGATATATGCTGTACCTTGGTTTCTTCCTCATCGACCTCTTTGCAATAATCCTCCCCCCGATTTCATACCTGAAACTATGAGTTTACCTTCTCTGAGAACTGTTAGTGTATTTGTTGTCAATTTTTTCTCTGGTTTGGTTGTTTATAACAAATACCTTTAGAATATTTATTTGACTGCAATCCATTAGGTTTCATCGTACTTTTGCTTCTTGTAGCTACTGCTCTCGAGGTATTCGGAAAATGTTTTAAATATTTATTCCATTCAAGTAGTATTTTCTTATCATCCCAAGAATATCATAAGTTCTGTGACCGTTTTTGATTACATACTTGCCATAGTGCATTTATATGGATTGGAAAATGTTTTATCTTTTCCTCAACAAATTGTCTCTCAGGTAGAGGAATATTTAACAATTTGTTCTGGCTCACGTATAGAGCGAGATGAGACACCATATTCTGAAATTTCTAGAGAGAGAAATTTCATCGCTGTGTACTAATTCTCATTCGCCATTTATTTTAGACATTGTCAAACACGTAGGTATGCAGAAAATCCTAATTGAAGTCTGCATATATCGTCCAGTAGTTCACGTACGGTTGCCCATTTGTCTGCCTCTCCTATCAGACATTCTCGCGCTATGTCCAATTGATACTCATCTTTAAATAATCGCCGTCGGATTTTGGTTTCGCGGGTAGCGTTGATATCTACGTTTCAGAAGTATACGGGCTACACTGGGTGCGGATGGAAGAACAGCTGGTTGTACATCACTTGAAGAATTTGGAATTCTTAGTGGGCCTTCTCCCCCAAGGTGGGAGGCATTGTCCCCCTTAGAAGATTATTCGCTGACGGATATCGGTGGAGTAATCGTAACAGCCGGAACAGGCTCTATATTTGCCACCTCCCCCAAAATATGGCCAATGTCTTCCTTTTCTGATTTCCAATTTTCTTGTTGTTCAATCTTCCAATCTTTGAGTACATTCGCGAGGTCGGCGGCAGTGTTGTATAAAATACTTGAAAAAACGCACTTCAAATAAAAAATATAAAATACTAGATAAAAATATTTCATATGTTTGGTAAAATACGAATATATATTTTTTTTATTATTCAAATATAGTAATATCTCAAATACTTTCAAGTATTTCAAATACTTTACTTTTAATTATATGTAAATAACTGAGATATGTCACGATATTGTAAAATTGGTTTTCGAATTCAACTTATTCGCGTATTTTTATTAATTTTCAACAGAAACTCCCACATTAACATACGCATTTGTTTTTATTTTTAAAGAAAAAGTTAAGCAATTGTGCCATATTATATTACTAACAAACCACTCATGACAGATGGTTTCTATTTCCAACACAACTCTATTTCTAATACTTGTGTATTTTAAATACAAAAATGTATTGCAAAATATTGAAAAGATTGAATTTCATACAAATAACCGTATTTTAATGTATTAAAGTATAAAATACCCGTGAAAAGCATTTTTACCAAAAATACAAACTACTTTAATTTTCAAGTATTCCCAATAATTACTTAAAATGCTTAATCTCATTCCAATACATATTATTTCAAATACTATGCAACACTGGTTGGCAGTAAACAACATGGTCACTTCCGCAGTGCTACTCTCCGCCTTACCAGAAGATTTCAGAATGTTTATATTTGGTTAAAGTCTCAAAACAAACACGCCAAAGTATAGTTGCTATTCACACACGTTTATTAATGCAAAAATTGTCTATCACACGCATGAGCCTTTCTCTCAACGATTCTCTGGCTCACACACACACACACACACACACACACCTATTAATGCAAAAATTGTCTAATACACACACAGAAGCCTTTCTCTCAATGATTCTATCGCTCACACACACACACACACCTATTAATGCAAAAATTGTCTAATACACACACAGAAGCCTTTCTCTCAATGATTCTATCGCTCACACACACACACACACACACACACACACACACACACACACACACACACAGAGAGAGAGAGAGAGAGAGACACACACAGAGACACACACACACACACACACACACAGACACACACACACAGACACACACAAACACCAACACAGGAGCTTTTCTCTCAACGTTTCTATTGCTCACACGCACACACACACACACACACACACACACACACACACACACACACCCAATTGTTGAACAGTGTTAATTACCTATCCTAAACCTCGCACCACCAACCTCAAAAACTTCAAATCCTGGTCACGGCACCAAATTTTTGTAACGCGGCAGTGTTTTACCACCCCCTCGTACATACAGATCGTGATCGTCAATTACCCTACGTTGTGTTATGTAAATAAATAAATAGTGCCCAGGATTCTTTGATTTGAAGTCGTGGTAGTGTAAGGAATAAAACAAGTAAAAAACACAAATTCAACAATAAACAACGTTTATTCATCAAATGACATTAAAAGTTTAAATGTTCATACACATGTACAGTGCCTGTTACTGATGACCGGGGATGCCGGGAGTATGCTCTGGGCAGGGCCGCGGCTGGCAGCGGGCTCGAACGCGTGGCGGCACCGGGCGCAGCACAGGCAACGTCTCGCAACAGCCGTGCGTACGGCGGCAGGCCGGGGTCGGTCACTGGTGCAGCGATGCCTCGGTCAGCCGTGGTTACGGCCGTGGACGGATACCCCAGGTGGATGATGGGTCGAACGTATGGCTAGACGCAGACATACAAGATGTCCGAATATCCCTTTATTAGCCGTTTGACCAGTGTGCATAATATAAGTTCTCAGACACATAGAATGTCTGCTATTAAGTTTTGCTCATTTATGGCCTGGTGGTATGTATATAATAATAATAATTTGCTGTACCAGTTACGGGGAGTAAGCAACGTTGTTGGCATTGCAACTGAGCCACTGTGTGGACGTGCACGCCTGTTATCTCGTTACCACTGACCGTGTATTTATAGTACGGGGAGTAAGTAGCGTTGTTGACATTGCAACTGAGCCACTGTGTGGACGTGCACGCCTGTTATCTCGCCATTACTGACCGTTTATTGATAGTACGGGGAGTAAGCAACGTTGTTGGCATTGCAACTGAACCCAAAAAAGGGACGTGCACGCCTGTTATCTCGTTACCACTGACCGTAATAATATGTAATTGATATAGGTGACAGTAATAATAATGTATACCACCAATGCCAAAGCCTCCAGGTATTTATTAATATCAGTATATGGACCATAGAGGCTGAGCAACTCTCTGATAATATATTTATATTATACACTAGTATTACTACCAGAGAGTGATCCTGGTCGAAACCAAGATGCCTTTCCGAGTGCTGGGCACCCAGTTTTAAACATACAAGCGCCACCCCTAGAAATGGGTGGTGGAAATGATAGGAGATTAGGTGTCCATAGGTGAAACTGTAACAGACAGAACTTTCTAAGAAAACATCTTAATACTTCGCATCTCATTTGCTGATGTCCTGACGTAGTCGGGTAGTTTCTGCATATGAAGTTTATATGTTGGACGGAGACAGCTTATAATTGTGGACTCCGATTCGTCCGTACTCATCCCACCTAGCCACCTTGGGTCTCCGGTGCAGGGTTGTGGAAGGATTTCTCGCCTGTTGATTTGCTAATTAGATGCATTCAAAAAGTCACATATGCCCTATATATTAGACAAAGACATAAACATCTGTATTCTGAGTAAAAGACAAGGATGCCACGAGGTAGTGGTGAATTTTACCCCTACTCAGACAAAGATGACTTTAAACCTCGGCCTGATGCGTGGGACAGAGATGGACTGCTGTAGCACTGGATTTAACTCCCACTTCTTTTAATATTCATCTAACTGTCGGTTTACCTAAATTGTTGATATTCATACAATATAACAATGTTTAAACAAATACAAAATGTTTACTTACATCCGTAATGAACCTGTAAAACATTTCTTTAATTATTTTGTTTATCGTTGAGGTTTTTACCTACTCTTTTATATTTCAATTTCCTACGACAGGGCCGGCTTTTAAGAAAACTTATGCTTTTTTAGTAAATAATATACTCTTACATTATTTCTCGTGCTGTTATTATTATCATAAATAAATTGGTTAATGTTAGTCAGTCATGTTAATTGTTTATTAATTGTCAAACATGTCAAACATTACTGTAAATTCTTATATTCATTCGAACTGTAAACATTCCCACGCTAACCTCATGCCTACCCTGGCGATACCCTTACGTTGGGATTGTCCCAGACATTGTATTGCCACGAGACGCCTGTAGTAATTTATGACACCCTTGAAAAGGCCTGCAAAATATCATCGACACTATTCTAATCGCTTCATAGGAGGTCTGCCTATGCGTTTTGTTTTTGTATACGTGAGAAAACAAACAATATTAAAGATTATTAAAAATAATAATAATAATAACACTCCATATTCCGTCGCGTTTCAATAGCACGATCATATCTAACTTTTCTTCATTTGTAAAGTTATTAAACATTATTAAACACAGAGTACTTTACGGGAGAAATTATTAAACGTCAAACAAACAAAGAATCAATTGTTTCCATGGCTTACTTGGCTAAATAAACTAATAAAACAGTTTATAAAATTTTAATTTTTAACCGTAAATAACTAGTTTATTTGAAAAAATTACTACATTACCTTATTGGAAAGAGAAAAAATACTCTTTCCAATAAGAGAATAAAAAATATATAGTTCCATTTAAAAAATATATATTTTGTCTCAAATTTTGAGAACCGCTGACACAGTTTTTATTTTGTATACCTGATCAATTTTCTAATATAAAATGGCACAATTTTGCTCATTTAACCAACCTCGTATCTCTTCAAATAAAAAAGTTACCAATGGTGAGCAAGCTTATTGAGACATTCTGTATACGTAGAACCCCATCGTGCTTTATTATAAAGCGTGTTTCAATAAGAGAGCAAGATTTTAAGGTTCAATAAAACGTGGTTTTCTGTAGCAAAGTATTGAAATATTTATTGATTTATAATGTACAGAGTGTCTCATTTTCGATGTTTTTTTAGGGTCACTGCATTTAAGGCAGAAATTGGACTCTCTGTCAATGAAATACCGCCACATGTATACAATAATGTTTAATGTTCTTGCAAATTTTGTGAAAAGCGTACGCATGCGCCAACAAAGTCATGGCGGTCATTTACAAGATATTTTGTTTCATACATAATTCCCAAATACAGAATGTCTCATTTTCGATGTTTTTTTAGGGTATCTCGGGAAATATTACTGATAGAGCAAAATCGTTTGCATATATCAGGGTCAACTTTTTGAGAAAACGATCTTCTTTTGTTTCTGAGCTGCAGGCAAACTTGTTTATCGCCTATTTCGAAAATATCTCATAACTTATTTATTATGATAGAGAAATAGTGTGTTAACAAAATTTGTACCGTTTTTTAGGTAAAATAAAACGGCGTAATTAGATTTTTTGAAAACTTCATAATTCTCGAAATGTAACACAAACTTACGATTTTTTAAATTGTAAACTATATCGAAAATAATCTCGTCTTTTTGCTTATTTTATAAGCTTTTCAACGATATATAATAAGTCTACATTCTTTTGTTTTACACATGAATAAAAGGTGATTTGTTAATTTTTGGGGTGAAAAAATTGAAAATTATTAAGAAACAAATGAAAAAACTATAATAGTTCATCATTTGTTTATTTTGATAAACTAAACTGATATACATACTTTCACAATATTAGCACGAAAAAATGATTCATGTAATTTGAATTATAGCAGCGGTTATAATATTCAGAATAGCTTTCTTATAAACACAGGAATAATGTAGTATGAACTTAATCAACGAATGTATAATACCTAATAAACATGGAATAAGATGTAACTCGAGAATAAACATTTTATGTTAACAGGGTTAAAATATTCTCGGATCTCGCAATACCTAATCTGGAAGTAAGAATTTATATATTATTACCGCTGGAAGAGTAACAAAACCAGGTCACCTTATAAAAAAATCTGATGTGGCCAACACATGACCTCCCGCCAATTCCATGTTTAAAATAGCAGTGCGCTTTAAGTAAAGTATCATTACCGGTTAATCGTTTGTAAATAAAATCTAATTTGTTGTCCAATAAATAGAAAAGTCTGTAATACGAAATTTTGGATTGTTTTATTGTTTTTCCTCAAAAATTTGTTAGAGCTCCAAATTAAGTACTACAACCGATTTATCATATATGGTTAAAATCTAATATGTTGTTTCAAATTATATATGAGTTTTAAATACCAAATTTGAGAAGTTTTGGATCATATTTTAATAGGCTTTAAGGAAAAATCGTCACACACGTACATTCTTATAAAAATCAGCATCATCTTCTAGGTGCTCTAAAACGCAATCTTTGTAAATTCTTCGCCGTACATAATTCATTTCGTAAATGTGTAGTTGTAAATTAATATTAATTTATAGTGCTGCAAAAATAGCAATTAGCAAATTTAAATCAGATCATCCTGTTCATCTAACATTTATGTATGATGGAAAATATATTATTTTTACAAACCTTAATAAAATATTATACTATTATATTCTCATTAACACGGTTTCATTATTAATTTTAATATAATTGCTGCCTGTCAGTGACATTTGTTTAAATATGTCAAACCTGTCATTAAAATTATGATTTTGTTTGACGCATAGGCTAGGTGATACATGGAAATAAATTATATTATATATTCATATTTAAAGTTATTTAGAGTTATTTACTAAATGTTATTATCGTAGAATTGAAGATTATACCATTATATTCCATTTTAATTAGTAAAAGTTGCTAAAAAATTATATTCAATGATTTTTTTTTACAAGAAAAACGGTTAAAAGCTTGTATAAATGATACTTCCGGTTATCCGATATACACTAAAAACTAATGAGCTCTTCCCATATTAGTATAGAATGGGTATACAAAATTTCAAATTTTTCTGATTGATAGTATTTGAGTAATCGTGTCCACATGATCCACACACACACATACACACACACAGACATACACACAGACACACACACACACACACACACAGACACACACACACAGACACACAAACACAGACACACACACACATACATACCTACAGACATCATTGTAAAAATGTTAAAATCGGATTCTGGGGACATCAAAACGTGCTTATTATATAAAATCTCTATATGCTATTTTTAGCACGATCCCTATACCTCCCTTACCTAGGGTAGCGGGAGGTAAAAAAAAACTTTGAAAACATAAAACAATATATGAAAAGAAGTAAATACAACACTTTACTCGATAAATATACAAATCAATATTTTTACATATTTAATGCTCGCCAGGAGTCCTTAATTAAAAGGAAAACACTTTTACAAATCATTATATTTTCATATATTCATAGTAAACAAAATTATTCAAATAAAATAAATAAATACAATCTTCATAAAACTTTTGCACATACATAAGTACATATTTTAATAACCCGTCTAAACCCTCGACGTTCTCGGGATATATACAAAAACAAGACCGGTGAACAGGACTTGTCCGGGAAAATCCGGTCATCGAGTCATCGTGAGCACAATGAACGTGGCGACATTTGGATCCGGAATTTCATGATTCAAATCTACTTGACGTCAGGTCTCACTTATTAAAATTCTCCTTAACATATCCGTGTTCAGATGTGATTAAAATAAAAACTTGTTTGTCAAAAAAAAAGTAATTTAAATGTTATGTCAATAGTCGCTTTAAGTGTACCGCAAATATTTTTTATTTTGTCCGTTGTACGAGCAGTTTTCAAAATTATTGTGTTGGCCGTACCTGTTTTAAGAGTTTAATAAATTCATCGCATAAGAAATGAGTATTATTGAATGAATCATCTCTCTAATTTTGTGATGTGCGGTCGGTTAACTTTGGCGCATATTTTGATTTTGTTTTCCGAATGAGTATACTTTCAGTATTGTTTTACGGTATGAGATGGTGTTTATGTCATACTCAAAGAGGGTGTAAAGCCCTGTATCGAAGGTTCATGAGCTAGTGCGGATACGAACACCGATTCTAATTCATTTGGAGAATGGAGACGGTCTCAATCTAGTTTCAATTATTAAAGTCAAGATTTTAGTGATTTAATTTTCTACGTTTACATAAACAGTGTGCACAGCAATTTATGTTGGTTATATTTTTCGGATAACATTAGTAACAGTAAAGGATGTTTTGTAGTTGCGAAAAATTTCGGTTTTCAGATTTCAGCAGAAATATTCATTTTGACTATCCCTGAATCCATTTTGATTAATTTCGTCGTGACGGCTGTACGTACGCATAACTCAAAACATCTGTTGTGGCCAGCACAATACCTCTCGCCATTTCCATTTTATGTTTTATGTTATATAAGTATTGTATTCCACTTCGCTATCGAACCGTCGTTTTATAACAAAAATATTACAGAACTTTACCCAAATATTGTTTTTATTGTATTTAACATGTCTTCTGCACACATACAATTCTAATTACACATATTTTTCATTGTATGAGGAAGTTACTGAATGTCAGAGAATCTTCCAATTCATTAGCAAGATTGGCGGTATTTCTTATGGATATATGCATTTTACCTACAATTCTAAATAGATAATTAATAAAACAATAAGAAAGATTAAATGTACTTCCCAGAAAAAGCTTTCAGAATGTCACTAAAACTGTTGATTCTTGACACACTCATCTGCCATATACAAACTTCGTTATAGACATTTGAATTTGTCAACTGGTTTCCTTAGTGCCTTAGCCTCTGCGATTAGATTATTCTATATATTACAGTGTCTTTATCTCTAAATCTACACAAGATAATAATAAAATTTTTAAATGTATTACATGTAGAATTTTATGTTCTTCAATAATAGTAATAACAGAAATTTTCAAAAAATAATATTTAGAAGATTTTTTTAAAGAAACTATTACTTCTGGTTGTCCAATTGATACCAAAATCTAATCAGCTCTTCCCAGGAACGTCAGATTGAGAAAATTGCAGTTAAATATTTTTTAAGTGTTATAGTATTTGAGTAACCGTGATTCCAACTACCACACATCCATACACACATACACACACACACACCCACACACCCACACACACACACACACACACACACACACACACACACACACACACACACACACACGGACATCATCGTAGAAATGTTTTAATCGGATTATATGGACCTTAAAACGTGCTTATCCACTAAAATCTGGATATGCGAATTTTAGCATGATTCCCATACCTCTCTTAGCAAGAGGTAAAAACGGTAATCCGTAGAAAGTTGAAATTTTGTATTTAGGACTGTTATAATATCTAGTTGTGCATGTCCTTGTTTGGGCATTACATAACTTCCGGAAGTGGTATTTTACTTGAAATTTATAATAGATTTTAATGAAAACTATATTAAATTATAATCCATAACTTTTAAAATTTGGTATAAAAGATTTTTATATCAATAGAAATAACATAATAGATTTTGGCTAAAGTGGGCTAACCGGAAGTGATACATTACCTGAAGCTGTTAACAGTTTTTCTTGAAAAAATAGTTTTATTCTGACTTTAGAAATAAATGCTTCAAATAAAAGTTTTAGATAATTCTTCGTCTAGCATAGCACATCAAGTATTATTAAATTAGCTCTTTGTATAAGGGAATTACGTAAATTTAAAAATTATATACCTCTTGGTTTTAAGTGGATTAGGACAAAAAATAACAAAAAAATAAAATTTAATATCAATGTTAAATAACGTCCTTTATGATTACTATATATACTACCGTTTTGGAGTTAATATTTTATATTTTAAATTGTAGTTTATCCATGGACGTATCATAATCATTTTATAGCCCGCTGGGCTATAATGAAACGTCGAACCAAATTGTAACCTACAATATAAACAATTTAAACAGGCAACATGAAAAGTTTTAATTTCAAATCGAAAATTTTTATATTCTTTAATGAAAAATGAAAATTAATTTTGTGATATTTATATTGAAAGCACGGAGATACACAAAATAAAACTCAAATAACATAACTAATAAACAAACAATAAACTATTGTTCTCCGCTTTCATAGCAACACTACATACTGAATGTACGAGGACAAATTCTTTTCGATACAATTTTTCTAACACTCATAATTTGTAAATTTTCGTCTGTGTATAAAGTTTTGTATGTACCACGAGCGTAACTTGCTTTTATGACCTTTGACGTGTTTTTATCCCTCGGCTTACGCCTCGGGCTCAAAATCCCGCCGCAAGCCATAAAAGCCTCCTTACCCTCTTAATACTTAAACAACTATTATATACCTCGTAGTATAAATATTTCATTAATACAATGTGTACCGCCATTTCGAGGTGGGAAAAATAATTTGATAACTTACAGCCCGATTCACAAAAAAGTTTAAGCTAATCCTCATTTTTGGATTAGTGAATTCTATATTCTAATATTATTAAAAAAGGTAGATACTAGGAATAAATTAGACTATATTTTAAGATATAAACTGTCAAAATTAGAGTAGAATTCGCTAATCCAAAAATGAGGATTAGCTTAAACCTGTTCGTGAATCGAGCCCTTAAAGTTTTATAAAGTCAATATAATGTTGGAACGTTTCGGAAGCGTTGCATCACTTCCATCATCAGCCCAAAGTTTTTTTATAAATACATAAGATATCGGAACATTCGAAAAAAATCTACAAGTTTATAAATTTATAAATCCGTCGTAAATATTGAAAAAATGGGTACCTTTTTAACCACATGATGGGAGTTTTGCAATTAAATTTTGACATGTCCACCCATTTTTTCAATATTTACGACGGATTTATAAATTTATAAACTTGTACAATTTTTTCGAATGTTCTGATTATCTTATGTATTTATAAAAAAACTTTTGGCTGATGATGGAAGCGTTGCAATTATTCCGAAACGTCTCAACATTATATTGTCTATAAAACTTTAAGTTATCAACTTATTTTCCCCACCTCGAGAAGGCGGTACACATTATATTAATGGGCGTCATGTGGTGTTCACATCAAATTTTTTAATTTAAACGTCAATGGAACAGTTTATGAGCAAGAAATTGTCTTGTTACCAGCAGTAGTAATAATGGTTTAAAAATTTTCGTTCTAATATACAGAATGGCACGCTTAAGACGATCCACTCTCAATAACTTTGAAACGAATTGTGATAGACATCCCCGGTTTACGCTAAATGTTTTAACATCTAGGGGCCATATTTTATTAATATTTTTGTTTTTTTTTTTAATTCACTAATATCACTTCCACCACTACAAACTTTTAAATCGCAAATGGCAATATACCCCTTGTGACAAATGAAAGTTCTTGAAAAATGCTATGCAGGTATGTTAATAAATTGATATTTGAATAAACCGTTTTAAAGTTAGAAACAATAATGTAATTTTAATTTAATATAAATTATTGATATAGTAGTCGATCTTACTTGTGCGATACATTTCTATGAGGATGTCTCTCATTGAATAATCTAGCTGTTTGTCTTGCACACTGATTTTGGGATGCAAAAATGAAAATAATTTCTACTTTCTCGTCTTTCGTGTAAACCATGATCAAAGAAATAATAATAATAACAATCTAACAACTGATAACTGTCATACACAATCTTAAAACAAATTATTAGGTATCCTTGTTTTTTTTTTCATTTTGTCATTTCCATAGCACTGTATGCATTTTATAATAAAACATTACAATATTATAAACTATTGTTTCTAACTTTAAAACGGTTTATTCAAATATTAATTTATTAACATGCCTGTATAGCATTTCTCAACAGCTTTCATTTGATATGTTACAAGGGGTATATTGGCATTTAAGATTTAAAAGTTGGTAGTGGTGGGGGTGAGATTAGTGAATTCAAAATATCAAAAATATTAATAAAATGTGGCCCTCCTAGATGTGAAAACATTTAGCGTAAATCGGGTATGTCTATCACAATTCGTTTCAAAGTTATTAACGGTGGATCGTCTTAAGCGCGATACCCTGAATACTCATCAGCCATTAAACGACCTAAAATTCGGATATAACGATACATAACCATTTCCTGAATATATGTATAATGTATGTTTCAAATAATTCTGTTTTTACGTATTTCTATAAAAGAACACTCAACTTATATTTAATACTTTTCACGATATATTAGCGAATACTAAAATTATTGAAAATAAAAATTTCAAAATGTCAAACATGACAAAGTCCTATCCTCCACCTTTTAGCAAACTAGAGAGAACAATCCCTATATGCATAACTATGGTAACAAAGTGACGTCATTAATTGAGGCTCCAAAATGAATTAGAATCGGTACCTTGAAGAATGAATTAAATGAATGTAAGTGGTGGTTTTGTATACAGAGTGTTAAAAAATAAGAGTCACAAATTATGAAGGCACATAGTACTGACCAAAATAAGTAAAAAATGTAATCAACATGGATCCGATCTTCAACTGTTTTTGAGAAATAAGCCATTTTGTATTAGAATCGAAGAAAAACTGACTAAGATATTGGTCGAACAAAATTTTGTCTATGCCAGTAAATAGACTATAAAAAAAAACAATAACATTTTATATGAAACATTTTTTCAATTTCCAATAGTTACGAAGTTATTTGAAAACTAAATATTGGCCAAGGTCGCCACAACTTTTGTCTTAGTACAATTATTCGATTTTATTTGAAAAACAAAAACACATCTAACATGACCTCTGAAAGGTAAATAAAATGTCTAATCATCAAAGTCGTAACCCTTACAGTTTTCGAGATAGCAGAGGTAAACACCGAAAAAACTCATTTTTCATTGCCTTAGGGCCGGTTTTTTAATGTACTGGCAAGTGTCTGTTAAGTCTCTGTAAAATGTATCCTCATGGTAAACACCTATTTCAGTTTTTCAATGTCATGTTAGCGTTGCCAACAGGATAAGTCTTAGCAAAACAAGAGGATAACGTAACAGATACTTTGACCTACCGATAAAATTTTACCAGTAGGATAAATTCAGCTGTTCTGACATATTGACATTGACAGTTAAATAATATTCGTAGAAAATTATAGAAATATGTATACAATAGACTTCTGTAAATGTGTTTTTCGATAATAAAGACAAGGACAAGGAAAAATTGGAAGATTTCGTTTGTTATTATAATGGTAGTGAATCGAAAACCACATATTGAAAGACGTCGACCAGATCTCGTTGACTTCTAGTGACGATAAATATTTTGAAAGGTTCAAATTTAGCAAAAAAATACTACTATGTATTCAGAGAATACTGATATTTCCAATGGTATAAACATTTGTTCTAAAAATGTCTTGTATACCAATGAATGTGGCAGAGTACTTTTCACGGCTTATTAAAAAATGTATCAATTTCATTAAATTATAATACATATAATATAATAATCCACTTTATAATAATTTATTTTGATTACAAGAATGAGAAGAATTAATAACAAGCAAAACGTTGATCACAACAATGTTGCGTCAATATACAACAAAGTTATTGTTTAATCCTAATAAATTATATAAAATATATTGTGTAGTGTTAAAAATAGAATGTATACCGCAATGTTCTACTAATCACTTCGAAATTGAGAATTGCCAAGAAGACATGAACCAAACCTGCTCTTATAAAATACTGAAATTCACTACCTTTTCTAATTAACGACCAATGAGACAGTATATTTTTTAAGAAACAGAACATACGAGTATGTGTACATTTGTAGTAGGCAAAATCTCAGTACAAATTTACAACTGCTTGATGCTTGAAGCCCGAAAGATACATACATGACATGTAATAAAATAAAACCCATAATTATATGATAGTCGGTAGAAAAATAGTTTTTTCCAATCTTCAGTTCATGTATTCTTACCACATATTGCTACAAACTAAAGCAAACTTTAAATTTGCTTGAACGTCACAGATTCAGTTCTGTCAACAACTATAACTGTCAATCATATTCGAAACAAAATGTGTGGAAATTGTTCAAAATGACACATGAATCGTTACGAACACAGCAAATATCAGCTTATAATTATTGCCAACCTTACAGTTGACAACCAAAAGTGTCTGATACTTACCGGACAGATAAATTAGTATTGAAAAACGAATTTTCATTACCATGGAGTTTATCTGATGGATAAATTTAATCTACTTGGTAGTTAACAAACACTTTAACAAGCGATTGAAAAACCGGCCCTTAATCTTGGAAATTATTGAAGATTGGACCCATGTTGATTAAGCATTTTTACTCATTTTGGTCAGTACTATATGCCCTCATAATTTGTGACATTTTTTTAACACCCTGTCCAATCCTGGTGATTGTTTATGCCCTAGTTTTCACTGATAGCTAAACGATTGCGTAAATTCTCAAATTAAATTACCACGATGCTAGTTTTGTTTTGCTGAATTAATTATGACATAGCGCATGGTGTTGCAATGATATAAGGCTATGATTAATGGGTAAATGATTGGTATGAGTCGAGTATTGACTTTGACACAATAGTGCAGAGATCAATATAATAATGATTTTCCTGTGATAACAAAATGTTAATATATTTTTATTATTTAGTCCTAGTTTTGCTCTTACAAAGCAACGGAATTTAAATTATAGTAAAATGGGTTGTAATTGACCTTCGTGGGCGACTTGGATAACCATATTCAATTTTGATACTTTCAAAAGTAGCACCAATTCTTTTTAACAAAACAATACATGCGTGCCCTCAATGCCCCAATTGTTAAATGGTAGTCCAAGGCTCAGCTTGGTTAGTATCGTGACCATGCTTCTCACTTGTTTTGCTGTGTTATGTTAAACACATCATAAAGTATACTGTATAATAGGCTATTCTGTGACATTTTTTTAAAAATATTTTTCTTCAAGGACATAAAAATATAAGACTGCATGTGAAAATCGAGTTTAACATTCCTCCAAATAAACGAGATATTAAGGTGACTTAGGTAATGTGGGTATAGCAGAAGTAAAACAGTGGTTCACAGGCCACGAAAAAATGTTCAACAAATTACAAAATAATGTATATTTAAATTATAAAATTATGATTCAATATTAGAGACATAAAATAAATTATTATACTTAATTTATTTCACTGTTTTTCTCATTTAATAAAAAACGAAGAAATTAGAAAGTCACCCGAAACTAGAAGTGGGCGCGTGAGTTTTGTTCACGATCACGCACGCTCACAAAACTAAAAATGTAATCACGACCAGTCACGCACGACTTTTTATGTATGAATCACGGTCACTCACGTTCACGAATTTATTTTGGCATTCACGAACGATCACGCACGGTGGGCCACGTTCGTGTCACGTAATTTGAGACATGTTTAGCACAATCAGAGCTATTTTAATATACAATTTGGATTTTCTAGAAAATTTTTAAGCAAAAAAAAAAATTACATATTTCATATTTCGATATACATTTAATAATAAGAATAAAGTAAAATATGGAAATTAAAAATAGTTTTTTAGATAAAAAAATCTGTTGTGGCCAGCACAAAACCTTCCGTCAATTCGATGTATTTTGTATATATCCCATACCAAAAGTTCCTTGAAAAAGATTCTGTATATCCTATAAAATTGTAACACGAACACACTATTTTTTTACAAATTCTATACCGAAAGTTCCTTTCCATATTTTATTAGGGGGTCGCTGTTTCTTACTCTTCTCTTTTAATCATTCCTGTCCAACGCATCTTCTTCACACAATTCTTCCTCTCTCAAATCTTCTCCTACACAGTCCTTCCATCTTCTTCTCTTTGGAGGGACACTCTATCACATTCACACATAACTTTCTGACCCTATACTTTCAACTTTGGTTTTGCACTTGACACTGACATCTGTCAATTAAATTTTTCTGAATATATCTGTTGTTTCCATAATTTTAACAAAGCTGACTAATTTTTGAAATTTAATCTCTCTTAATGTCTCTATAACTCTATATCTATTTAATATGAACGAAACTGTATAATCAAACCTTAAAGAGAATAAGATATTCTTTCATATTGATAATCACAAAATGTCGAAAAATAATATTTAATTGCGTTTTTTCAAGAAAAACTGTTAAAAACTTCAAATAAGGGTACTTCCGGTGGATCAATTATAACCAAAATTTAATCAACTCTTCATATAGATGTACAGAAGAGGAATACGAAAGAATTATAATTTTTAGAATTGTAGTATTGGAGTTATCGTCGGAGAAAAGTTTGTCACACACGTACATACATACACACACACACACACACGGGGACACACACACACACACACATACATCATCTTAAAAATTATTAAATTCGTATTGTAGTAGACCCTCACGCTCACGTCCAATCACGGCGCAAAATTTAAATTATACTCACGTTCACGCGGGTTACGTCGTGACCCATCGTGACCCCACAAAATTCACGGCCCGCGCCCAGCTCTAATAACAACTGAACAGATCCGACACACCCGATGAAGTATATTCTTAGTTAAGACGAAGGTAGGGCAGTGCTTCGCAAAGTCGGAGTTCATATTTGGACCCTATTTGCTCAAATACGCGTGCACATGTTCTGCGCCGTCAAAACCAAAACACCCCTTTTTTAAAGGAAGTAATTTATAATAAAAAAAATCTGTTGTGGCCAGCACAAGACCTCTCGCCATTTCCATATTAGGTTATATATGTATTGTATTGCACTTCGCATTCGAACCGTCGTTTTATAACAAAATATTACAGAACTTTACCCAAATATTGTTTTTTATTGTATTTAATATGTCTTCTGCACACATATAATTCTAATTATATCTATTTTATATCATTTTCATGGCAGAGATTATTCCAATTCATTAACCAGATTGGCGGTATTTCTGATGGATATATGCATTTTACCACAATTTTACCTATAATTTCAAATATTTATTTAATAAAATAATAAGAAAAATTAAATATACTTCCCAGAAAAAGCTATCAGAATGTCACTAAAAATGTTGATATTTGACAATGACATGTGTCATGTTATAAACATTGGAATTTGTTAACTGGTTTCCTTAGTGCCTTGGCCTCTGCGATTAGTGTACTCTATAAATTATAGTGTCTTTATCTCTAAATCTATACAAGATATAATAAAAATTTTAAGTGTTTTAGATGGAGAATTTTATGCTCTTCAATATATAATAAAAAAAACTCCCAAAAAGTTATATTTAGAATTTTTTTTTTAAGAAAGTTCTACTTCCGGTTGTTCAATTGTTACCAAAACCTTTTCAGCTCTTCCCAGGAATGTCAGATTGAAGAAACTGCTGTTAAATATTTTTTAAGTCTTATAGTTTTTGAGGAATCGTCCCTCCAACATCCATACATACACACACACACACACACATACACACATCCACACATACACACAGACATCATCGTAAAAATGTTATAATCGGGTTCTAGGGACCTTAAATCGTGCTTATTCACAAAAATCTGGATATGCGAATTTTAGCATGATTCCAATACCTCTCTTAGCGAGAGGTAAAAATGTATAATTTTCCTTATCGTGTCACGAACTTGGGGAACCGGGTTCGATCCCGACCGACGCCAAATATTTCGATTTTTAAATGGCACTAAAGTAACCCCTGTGGTGCATTCTCCACGCCAGCAATGAGTGCCTGTGAGGTGAGGACTGGTAAGCGCCCGCAGGGTACAAATATGTCATCATTATTACCGATATCTGCGATAAAGCAGATTGTGGCACACTCAGAAATGGGTAATACACCGTGATGATATATTTAATTATCCTTATTATCATTCATGTTTTCAATAAACTTCTATTATTTTTGATTACGAAGGAATTTGTTTCAAAATAAAACTGTATTTCCGTGACAAATTCATTCTTTTAAACAAATAATAGCAGTGATTATATTCAACCCACAACTAAAATTTCGTAATATTTTTACTAGTGCATATTTCGCTCTGAATCGGTTTGATCACCTTTCTTATTTAAATTTCATGTATTTACTCGATTTCGATCAAAGATACCTACCCCACTTTCAGTTGGGAATTGATCAGCACATTTTTTCTAAATTTCTAGGGAGTGAGTTAATATAATTATACTTCTTTGTAGTCGTATTCTTCAAAATGACATTTCATGCATGCAACACTCGACCAGGAACAACTGCGTCCCGATCAACTCAAATGTAAAAATTGCAATATACACTGGCCCTTTGGGGCATTCTAAAAATAATCGGTGTTAATAATAATAAAATTTAGTCTATAAAATATAACATATGAATTTTCCTTTATTAAAAGTTAAAGAAATAGGAGTAAATTAATCAAATTCTTCCAATAAATACAAATGTTAAATGAAAAAAAATATTTCTAATAAAACAAATGGTTATTGTATACCTACTTATTTTTATTTTCGCTTCAAAATAAAGATTTTGAATTACTATAATTATAAATATTTCATTAATAATAAAATAAGAAATATTAAATGTACTTCCCAGAAAAAGTCTTCAGTAATGTCTCTGGCTTTTTGACACACATTTATCTGTCAATTATAAACATTTTAATTTTTCCACTTGTTTTCCATGGACTGCGAGATACATTTACAACTTATAATTTTATATATTTATATGTCTCTATCTTTAACTCCGTAGAAGATATAATAAAAAATTTAAATGTATCGGATACAGATTTTTATATTCTATAATATTAGTAATAACAGAATTTTTCAAAAAATAATATTTAGAAGATTTCTTTAAAGAAACTATTACTTTCGGTTGTCCAATTGTTACCAAAATCTAATTAGCTCTTCCCAGGAATGTCAGATTGAGAAAACTGCAGTTAAATATTTTTTAAGTCTTATAGTATTTGAGAAACCGTGGTTCCAACATCCACACACACATACCTACATATTTTGTACCATTATATTCAATTTTTATCAGTAAAAAGTGCTGAAAAATTATATTCAAAGTATTTTTTTTCAAAGAAAACTGTTAAAAGCTTGTTAAAGTGATACTTCCGGTTATCCGATATACACTAAAAACTAATGAGCTCTTCATTAGTACAGAATGGGTATACCAAATTTCTAAATTTTCTGATTGGCAGTATTTGAGTAATCGTGTCCACATGATTTACACAGACACAGACACACACACACACACACACACACACACACACACACACATACACATATACATACATACATACACACACACACATACATACATACATACATACATACATACATACATACTTATCCACAGACATTGTAAAAATGTTAAAATCGGATTTTGGGGACATCAAAACTAAAGTCTAATGCGATTTTAGCACGATCTCTATTCCTCCCTTACAAAGGGTAGCGGGAGGTAATACATACATAGGTATGTTATTTATACATATCGAAATTGATACTCGCCTACATTTTATATGTCATACTTCTTACTAGTGAAATATTACACCACATTACTCATGTTACATAAATAACTATGTCAAGAACCACTTCATTAATGAGATGAGAAAGTTATTTAAAACGTAATGCATAAAACAAATAAATATTTTATCTATAAAATTAAATAATAAATATCAACAGTTAAAACTGAACTATAAGCGGTAGCCAAAAGTAACAAGCACATTGTTATTATAGGAAAAAGATTTTGCCTGAACAAATATCATCTTTAACGGCGAATAGCTGGGTAACATTTATTTCTTTTTAAACGCCATTTTCCTTGGTAAGTGTCTGATAGAATCGTTGTAGGAAGCATTCAGTTTAAGAATTTATAGATTAAGATTGTGTTAGATACTTTTTACTGGTGAACACTTTACTAACGATTAGTACCTAACATAACATACAGGTTGAACACGGGGATCCATGACCATGAACAGGCGTTTAACACTGAAAAATAGTTAACTTTTCAACAGATATCTTCTAGTAAAATAAAAATTCTTTGAGGTTTATGTATTGTCTCATTATAGAAGTTATCGCATGATTGAAATTCAAACAATGAATTACATAAATATGTGTGTCGTAACTTTGAAGAGGATGTACTAAAAAGGTACTAGAACAATATAATTTTTTCTTAAAATATAGAAATGTATGAAGTAGAATATCTTCTATATTGACATGATCGATTTTGTGAATGTAACATTAATAATCAGTTAGAAATTTACAGGGTTCGTATTTTTCGTATATTTTCCTTCCTCAGCTTGTATCACTGTTTAGATCATTTTTATTTGGTTAGATTTTGGTTACATTACAAGCAATCAACTCGAAATACCTACATTTTCTTTTCTTGTAAACTACTAAATCGTACTAAAAATCACATATCGAGATTTTAGTAAATGACCACGTTTTAATCCTTAGAATCCAATTTTAACATTTTTACGATGATGTCTGTATGTGTGTATGAGTGTGTATGGATTTTGTCAATGCTCTAACTCAAATACTAAATAAAATAAAATAAATATATCATCATGGCATATTACCCATTTCTGGGTGTGCCAGTATCTACAACACATGTAGACATCGGTAATGATGACGATATATTTTACCATGTGGGCGCTTACCAGGCGTCACCTCACGGGCACTCATAGCTGGTGTGGAGAGTGCACCACAGGGGTCACTTTTGTGCCATTTTTAAAATTGGAAATATTTGGCGTCTGTCGGGATCGAACCCGGTTCCCCCGGGTTCGCGACCAGACGCTCAGGCACGCGGCCACGGGACCCCATACTCAAATACTATAATTCTTGTACTTCGACCCTTTTCTAATATGGAAAGGAACCATTAGATTTTGGTCTAAATCGGATAACCGGAAATGGCACTTTACCTGAAGCTCATAATGGTTTGTCCTTCAAAAAATACCATTAAATGATATTTTTTTCGCATTTTATGTCATTATGAAAATTAAAGATTATTTAATTTTCTACAAGTGTACATTAATACTTTTTCTATATATTTTACAGATAAATTTAAAAATCATTTTTTTTATAAATCCCGAAGCCTAAGATAAACACAATTCCTTTGTTACACAGTTCATATTTCAAATAAATATTACTGTCAAAGAACCTTTCATTTCAAATTGGAAATGGCGACATTTTAAAAAGAAAATAGTAGATAAAGCAATAGTTATAGTTATATGCAAAGGAACTTTATAGTTTGCAGCATAAGTAAATATGTAGGTATGTATTTAAATTAATAAAAATTAAGTCACTGTCACCTAATCACTTGAAATTAATAATAGTGACATTTTAAAAAGAAAATATTAAATAAAGCAATAGTTATATACAATGGCACAGTTTCCAGCATTAGTATAATACGTAGGTATGTATCTAAATTAATAAAAATTAAATAGCGGGAGGTTTTGTGTTGGTCACATCAGATTTTTTTCTTGTAAAATGCATTTAAATAGGTAGGTATAGTAGGATTTTTAAAAGAAGTCCAATCAAGATCATCTATGAATTGTATGAAATAAGATTTTAGCTTCGCCCATTCTGTCAAATTCATTAATGTCGTTTACTTAGGTTTTATGAAGGTACAAGTTACTACCGTTATTTTATTGTTATAAAATAGTTATTTTTATATTAAGTGCGCGTAATGAGTGTTTTTTGTTGCGCGTGAGGATGTTACTTCACTTTTAGCCGAGACCTTTAGGTCGAGGCAAAAAAGTCATTCGAACGCACAAAAAAAAAACACATATTTCGAACACGAAATACAAACAATATTTCTTCTACAATTGTCAAAAAAATAATTTAATAATTTTATATTTATTTAAGTAAATTATAGAAAAATATTCAAGATAATATTAATTATAGGCCATCCAGCGAATCAAGCGGTTTACGTCATAAATACAATATCACTAGAAACAATGACGTCATATGTTAAAAAGTTTACATGAGCATGTAAAACGGATTAAAATCTGTGGGTTGCCTTCATAAACCCAAATTTTTCTTAAAAACACATCTGGTATAATATTTTTCCAGCGAAATCCAATTTTATTTAAAATATTCTGAACGATACTGCTTACGCCGTTATAAATACTTCATTCTTGTAGTATATGCAACAAACTATCTAGTATTATGTAGGATCCTTAAAAAAAATACAGAATACTGCATACCATACAATTTCTCACTGTTTCTATACATTGCGGATAGCGTACATATAGATTTAATTTTCAAATTATTATTAACAAATAGAACCAAATATTACCTCAATATTAGATTTCAGTGAAAGTAAAAACCCACCAATCTATTTTTCATTTTCAAAATAAGTCAATAAATTAACTACAAGCTCTTGAATTTGACATGACAGAGCATTTGACATTTTGACAATGAACAACGAAACCAAAAACAAAATGAAATCACAATACACTTTGAAAAGTATAATATAGACATATAATATTTAGTAATATACATGTTCAGAATTACCAATATAAAAAAAATATAATCAAACGTCATTTTGCAAAAATTAACAAAATTTTACTTAATAATAATATATCCAAATATAATTATTTCTATTAAAGGTGTCAAATACATGATAATAATAAAAAAAACAATAAAATACCATTAATAAAATATATTTAAAAAAATAAAGAAAATTTCAAAAATCCCTAAACGATGACGTAAACCGCTTGATTCGCTGGATGGCCTATAGCTTGGTAGCAAATTAATATTATCTTGAATATGAAGTCGCCTGGTGAATTGTAACCAAGGGAATGTGCAAATGTTGAATAAATAAATAAATTGTCAACGAATTTGTATTTTCGATCTATCTATATCATAACTTGATAGCGATACTCTTCCTGAGGTAAATGAAACTGCAAATGAAGCAATTTCGAACTTATTACCAGTCAAATCGAGACGACAACATGAGGAGAATACTTATATATTTTTTCACACGTGAAAAAAAATAGTTATTTTTTCACACGTAAAAAAATACTAACATCTCGCATCCATAACGATGTACAAATGTCTTGTTGTTTTGACAGTCGTAGAAAACTATATATTACAGTAAAAACATTCAAAATTCAAAACTAAATTAACTGGTAAATTTATTAGCAAATGTCTTAAAATGGAATGTTCTAAGTTAGTTAGTAGTTGAAACAATATGAAATTTTGAAAGATAAAAGTGTTATATCTACCCTTGTCGCATACACTTCTAATAATTGCAAATGTATGCCAATTTGTTTATTAGTTTACGATACAGACTTCTTTCAAAATTTTTACTGTACGTATTATTTTTTGTCATTTTATAATATTATAAAAATTATGGAATATTTTACTATCTGCTCGATTTGATTACATATTTTAAATTGTTTACTCTTTGGAAACTGTTAAGATGTTTCAATATTACTAAGTGACAATTGAGTGTTATCTACAAATTTCATATTATGTAAATGCGTAAAATAATTTTACTGAAAATAAAGAATCTTTTGTAAAAGACTTTATGTGGTGTGTGAAATTTGCACAAAATACATAGAATTGACGTAATGTTTTGCATTGTTTCCAAAATAGCCATTATAAATTTGGTAAATTGAATTATAAAAAAATACATATATCATCACGGCATATTACCCATTGCTGGGTATGCCAATCTGCTTTTTACAAGTATCGGTATTGATGACGTGGAAAGTGCACCACAGGGGTCACTTTTGTACCATTTAAAATTTGAAATATTTCTTTTTAACGTCGGTCGGGATCAAACCAAGTTCCCTAGATTCGCGACCAGACACTCAGGCACTCGGCAACGTAAATTGTACTTATATAATGCTGAATAGCATTGTAAAATGAGTTGGTAGAGCGATTTTAAAAAAATTATTTCACACCTAAAAAGTATATGCGAATAGTCAAAACTCACAAATAATATTTATTTTGTTGAGCAAAAAGCTAAATAACAGTGTGCCAGCGACATAGATAACTTTCATTCATTTGTGCACATTTTTTAGACCTTCGAGTAGGTAACATATAATTTTCTGTTCCACTTAAATCTACAAAAGACAAAACAAAACCAGACTACACATGACTATTTAGCATCTGTTAACGACTTTCAAGACAGAAATTTGTACAAAAATACCAAGACATTAAAGCTAGTGACACCCGTTAACTATCTCCCTCTTTCAAACGAGAACAAATCGTGAAAAAAAAAACAAGCTAAACGCGTCATTAATTAGCCCGTAACGAGTGACACATGTTGGGACGCGCGCCACTGGTGCGCCCGAGGAAAAAACAGCTCCACGCCCATGGCCAGCCTATATTTAGCACGTGGTGCCAACTGATCCCTCGCCTGTCACGAGACGTAAAAAGAAAACATTTTTTTTATTAAAAATGTGATAAACAGGAGGATTTCGCATGGGAATGTCATGGTTTTTATTTTAACTTTTTCGGGGTTATTTTTTTTTTTGTTGACATATTGCTGCGTAGAATTATTATAAGCCTACATGTGCTACACATAGAAAATTGGATATGCTTAATAATATTGAACTATATTTGTCAGAAATATTTCATTAGATATAAAAAAAATCTGATGGCCAGCACATGACCTCCCGCCAATTCCATGTTTAAAATAGCAGTGAGCTTTAAGTAAAGTATCACTTCCGGTTGCGCGTTTGTAAATAAAATCTAATTTGTTGTCCAATAAATAACAAAGTCTGTAATACGAAATTTTGGATTATGTTTTTTTGTTTTTCCTTAAAAATCTGCTAGAGCTAATATGTAGTTTCAAATTAAAAATGAGTTTTAAAACAAAATTTGAGAAGTTTTGGATCATATTTTAATAGACTTTAAGGAAAAATCGTCACACATACATTCTTATAAAAATCAACATCAACTTCCAAATTAAATATTTGACTATTATATTCTATTTAACACAGTTTCATTATTAATTTTAATGTAATTGCTTCCTGACAGTGACATTTGTTTAAATATGTCAAAATTTTTATTAAAATTATGTTTTTGTTTGACGCATAGGCAGGACAATATATGAAAATAAATTATATTATATATTTATATTTAAAGTTATTTAGAGTTATTTACTACATGTTAATGTTATTATCGTAGAATTGAAGATTGTACCATTATATTCAATTTTAATTAGTAAAAATTGCCAAATAATTATATTCAATAATTTTTTTTTACAAGAAAAACTGTTAAAAGCTTGTATAAATGATACTTCCAGTTATTCGATAAATACTAAAAACTAACGAGCTCTTCCCACATTAGTACAGAATGAGTATAGAAAATTTCAATTTTTTCTGATTGATAGTATTTGAGTAATCGTGTCCACAAGATCCACACACACACACACACAGACAAACACACATACATACCTACAGACATTATTGTAAAAATGTTTAAATCGGATTCTGGGGACATCAAAACGTGCTTATTCACAAAAATCTCTATATGTGATTTTTAGCACGATCCCTATACCTCCCTTATCTAGGGTAGCGGGAGGTAAAAATATACAGGGTGATAATGAATATGTGTTACGAATTTTTAAAACTTGTAGGGGATGCAAAATAGATTGAGTTTATTATAAACTCATATCCGGAAACTCACCGTTTTCGAGCTACGGACTTTTAAAAAGAGTACTCGTAATTATATAGATACCTAAATTTTAGTTTGCTATGGCCTGTCATTTTTAGCTATCATTTTTTTTCTTATTTACATAAAAATTAATTTCTTGAGAGAGATCTGACGTGTAGTTTTTGAGTAATTAATTTTTGAAAATTGGATATTTAACATGTAGTTAGTGGGGAATCTCGTGTCAGACGCACATTTTTTTTACATAATTTAACTACAGATGCTGTAGATAAAGATACAAAAAGTGTAAATTGTATTAATCAACTATCATAGATAATGTAAAAATTACAACAATGTATTCTGACGTGCAGTTCGGAAAATATTTGAATATAAGTAACTGAAAAATCTTTAAAATATAAAATAAAATAAAATAAAATATATCATCACAGCATATTACCCATTTCTGGGTGTGCCAGTATCTATAGCCATACTGACAAATAAATGACATATCCGACTAGTGAACGTTTGGCAACGTCGGATGAAAAAACATAAACACAATAACTATTTGAGGGGTTTTTAACACATATAAGAACTACAAAAGACGATAAACACAGAAAACATAAACTCAGTAATTGTCTGAATGGTCTGAATCGTTAAAATTCAAAATGACAAATAATGTCAAAATTCGCTCGAACTGCGCTAACAAGTGCTGATATCCGCCACTTGCGATGCGCTAGATTTATTTTCGCAATAAAATACTCTAGTCAAATGACATTATTTTTTATCGTTGATAAATAAATAATTAAGTAAAACCGATTATAAGTGATCTTAAGTAACATGTAAATTTAAGTTATTAACTTACATGTTAACATTATTTTATTTTAGTTAAAAAAATCTACATTTTATTATGACTAACACAGTACTAATCGTACTACCTTCAATTTTAGCATTGAATTGCAGATGCATTATGAATGAGCGTACAATTGGCAATTATGATAACAACGGCAACACAAGAAATTCAAACAAATCCTGTGTTTTTGGTCGAATGAATCAAAATATGTATTGATATTGGCGGTTGTCATTTTGAGCAATTATTATTATTTTAAAACAAGAATACTATAAGGCAATCTGTTGACTTATGACTTCAAGTTTGGAAGACGAGCCGCGAGGTGAGGACGAGTGTGTTAATACTTAAAAGGCCTTATGTTAGAAGTCAGTGGCGCACCCAGCGGGGTGCAAGGGTGCATGTGCTCCCCCCTTGAAGTGGCGCAAAATAAAAAAGAAGGATATGTATTACATTAAAATGTTTTCCCTGTTTCGGACTGAGAATGACATATTCTACCATGCTTATTGATGGTAGAATGAGATTAATTTTTAAACGATTTTTTGTGACATTTTGATTATTGAAATTGGTATTACTACACAAAATATCTAACTATACTACCAAAAATATTAGATATGCGCCGGATATGTGGTTATTATTCGGTGTTCGGCATATTTGGCCACTTTTTGTTTATTCGGTTATAGCCGAATTATTCAGTTATACGGCCTAATATTCAACACTCAAGTTTGAACATACCTAATTGCGCTGCTAGACTCATCGTCGCCCGTCGTACACAATTAGAGCACTACTTGATTTAGAAAAATTACCTGGACTTTAAATGTTGCGATCTTATTGGACCATCCGTTATAATCATTTTTAAATAAATAAAAACTACCTACGACAAAATATTCCAGAAGTAAACAAGAAAGTCCGGCATTATCGGTGTTAAGCCAAAATTGTACACAGCGCATCACTATAAAAATATCCTATAATGAATATTGTCAAATATTTTTACAAATAAACAATGTGAATGAAAGCCGAAACAGAGAAAATAGTATAAAACATTCGTTACAGAAAGCTATCCAAGCACTCGGTTGTCGCCCACCCGTGTCCAAATGTCTAACTCTTCCTATACCGTGTATACTATAGACAGCACCGCTAGAAGTTACCAAAAAAACTCACTAGATTTATTTGGCGGGGGAATTGAAAAGTTAAAATGAAGGTCACATCAGCATTTATACTTTCCAGGTTATTTTCATTAACCAAAACTATTATAGATAATCTACTTAATTTATTAATATAAAATCATAAATACATAACTTTTAATTATTAATTAATTAATTGCATTATTTTTTTGTAATACTCAGCGTTGATTAAATACTAGTAGTTTTGAAAAAAACTGTTTTTATTCGTGAAATATCACAAAAAGAGAAATGAAACAAACACGTGCAAATTCAACAAGTGATTTGACAACTACTGATTGTTTGACTTTTCAGTTACGTTTGAAGGTTAACTTGAAATTTCGTCTGGTTAAATGCGGATTCACGAAATAGCGCAGCAGCCAATCATAGGCTTTGATTTTCTCACTAGAATTTCTAGTTACGGTCTGTAGTTTAAAAACAGAGTATAGAATAGATTGCCTTCTGTAATTGGGGAATTTAATATTTAATATGTGTAGGACTCATAAAAAATACAATTTTTGTCTTTTTACAGTGCACCCCTCTATCCAAATTCCTGGGTGCGCCACTCTTACAAGTTTCTTATACTATTTTTTCTATTGAGGTAATTTTACAATGAGATTTTTAAGAAGTACGACTTGTCGAAAATATGACTGATTTTATACGTCAATACATTGTATCAAACAGTACGTTTATAGATCTTCTCAATGATTTGTTAACAGTGCTTTTATTGACTTATAAGAACACCGAAATAGTAAAGTAACTGAATGTATTTAAAAAATTTATTGCTGAATGTAATGACCAAAGTGACAAGTCGCAGTCAACTAGAGGAAAAGTAGATAATTACTCTTTTAAGAGCCTGTAGCTCGAAAACGGTGCGTTCCGTGATAGTTTATTATACACAGAAAAAAAGAATTGAAATTTTGTCTGTTTATAATTAGATATTATTTTATTAGGCAATATGTCTAATAATTTAGTATAATTTACAAATCTTAATTTAGCATTTTAACTAACTCGAAATAGATAAAAAATATTTTTTAAAAAATCGTTAATTTAAATATGTACATAAATAGTTATTTTAATTACTTATTTTATTTAATTTTACTATATTTTGGCTTCATTATTTTTTGTTCAACAATTTTCTGTGATCTAAGTAAATAGAAAATTAAAATATATATTAACAGTGCGATTCTGTAACTTTCTATAGCACTATAGAACTGTAACTCTCAACAAAAGCGCATCATTTTTTAATGTCAAATGATAATAAATGTATTAGTAAAAAAAAATTGTTGCGATTTTGTTGAGAGTTACAGTTATATAGTGCTATAGAAAGTTATAGAATCGCACCATTAGTCAATTTCTTTATTTATGTTTAGTTCAATACAAAATGTAGTCATTTAATCTAATTTTGTATTTAATTTTACTATAATTTGTTATTACAAATACAAAAAAATTAACTAAATCAACTTAAATAATTTACTGAAAACTTATTAGTAGGCTGAAAATTACAGATTTGTTTAGTTAATTTAACTACAATTTAGATAGTTATTTTTTCTGTGTATACTTGCCGTCAAATAAATATGGACTGGAGATTTCTATACTATTGTCAATCCCGTTCGTCATGTTGATAATGCTTAGTTATGAAGAAACGGCAACACCATTGGGCAAGGGACATGGTGGGGGAAGGGCAAAAATTGAGCATCAGTCCATATTTATTTTACGGCGAGTATAGTAAAAGTTAGTCTATTTTGCACCCTCTAACTTATAAATTTGTAACATATATTTATTAACTTCCTGTATGAACCAAGTAAAAATATGACACATTATAAAATATTAATATATTTTTTCTATTATCGAGGAAAATGTTGATGAAAAATAACACATTTTGAGAATTATAAGTAGGCTTTTATTGCAGAGCGTGCAAAAAGTTGTTTATCCTTATTCCACGTTACTATTGACAAGGTGGAATAAAATATGTAAACTTCCATGATGACAATTTAGTTTTTGTACAAACCTTTGCTACAGTGATTTATATAACTAGTTTTACAAAAATTCTCAAAGTTTCGACAAATTTTTGAGATCTATACCTTAACGAATATATTCGCAAAATATCTAACGTTTCCAGCAGTATAACATTGATTTTACCTTGAACAAAAGTATGAAAATTAAAACTTTAACAAGTGACAAATTAGAAAATGATTAATGCAAAATGAAATAATTAAATATGCAATATTTCTTGAGCTATAACAACAATAGAATTTGCGATTAAAATGAAGGATTTTGCAATGCTTACGAGCCAAAATGTGATTATTAATTTTTATTGATTGGTTTTTAACTTTTCTGAACATAACAAAACATAATCTGACTCACAAAACTCACGTTCGCAAAACTCGGACACTTATACTGATTTTTCAGTAAAGTTCGCGCGATTTTATAACAAAACCCAAGGGGTGTATATTTCTGTATCTTACCGTGTTAATTTTAATAGGTTGTTAAAATTTGTAACCAAGAAACAAATATATCACCTGACATTTTAATTATTTATTTAATGCCTTGGTATTGTTATTGGTGCCAAATTTAAACAGGCAGTTAAAATAATGGAAGGATACAGAATACATCCTTGAGCCTGTGAAACTCACGAAACTCTAGACGTTATACTCTCTTTTTTACTATAATTGACGTTAGCCTTTTTCTAAATAAATATATCATCACGGCTTATTACTCATGGCTGGGTGTGCCACTCCGCTCTTTACACATGTATCGGTAATGGTTGATGACATACCGTGCGGGCGTTTATCAGGCGTCATCACATGGGCACCTATTTCTGGCGTGGAGAGTGCACCATCAATTTTGTGCTATGTAAAATTTGAAATAATTTTGGCGTCGGTCAAGATCGAACCTGGGCCCCAGATTCGCGACCAGACACTCAGGCACACGGCCACATTGTATATTATTTTTTCTATACAATGTGTCCCATTTAGAACTGCCACCATTGGGATCTCAAGAACTATAAGAGATACGATGTCGATTAAATAGAACTTCATGTGCGCCTTTTGGAGGCCATCTCAGATGTGCTTATGTTTTTCTAAAAATTCTCATAGGGCACTAGAAAATGATGAAAAACAGAATATTATTGATATTTTCTTTTTCAAATAACTTCTAAACTATTAGTAACTGAGAAAAACTTCTCAAATATAAAAGATAGATATTTTTATTAACTAACCAGTGGCGTACGAAATAAATTTTTATATCCGTAAATTTTCGAGATATAACACAAACTTATATATTTTTAAATGGAACCCATATCTGATTTTAGTCTCAAAAAAAATTACTATTTTTTTTTCTTTTCAATTGTGTAAGGGTTATTATGTTTTATATTTGTTTTGCTCCTAAAATTTGAGTTTTCTCTTTATTTTCCTAAATTTTCTTATTATTTCGCTCATTGATATGATCAACCTGATAGTTAACCTTAAATTATAAAATCTGCACTTTTCATACAAATAAATAAGTTATAAAAATATTAAATATATAACTAAATATAATGGGTGATACAATTTGAGTTTTCTATGTTTGCAGCACTATAAATCAAACAGCTGTCAATAATCACGTGTTTTCGTAGTATCAATATTAGTTTACAATTACACATTTACGAAATGGATCATGTACCACTAAGAATTTAAACATATTGCATTTTAAAGCACCAGGAATTTGATGCTGATTTTTCAAGGTAAATCTTCTTCTCTGATAAGGCACATTTCTACCTATCTGGATATGTGAATAAGCAAAATTGCAGCATATGGGGTGAGGAAAATCCAAATGCGATTCACGAGGTACTATTACATGCCCAAAAAGTTACTGTTTGGTGCGCAATGTAGTCAGGCGGAGTCATTGGACCTTACTTTTTTTGAAAACGATGATGGTCGAACTGTAATAGTCGATGGTGACCGCTAAAGACACATGATACCCGATTATTTTAGGCACGAAATTGAAGATATTGATGTGGAAGACATGTGGTTCTAACAAGACGACTCAACTTGCCACACATCAGGTGCAACGTTGGATATTTTGCATGAAAAGTTTAGGTCACATTATTTCACGTTTTGGTGACGTCAACTGGCCGCCAAGATCATGCGACTTAACATCGTTCGATTTTTTTGTCGGGTTACGCTAAGAGTCCTGTCTACGCCAACAAACCCGAAACGTTGGAGCACCTAAAAATCAACATCCGGCAAGTTATAGCCAAGATACCACCCGAAAATGTACTAAAAAGTTTTCGAAAATTACCTCGAAAGGATCGGCTGCTGCAGAATTTTTAGAGGCGGCCATTTAAGTGATATTATTTTTCATAATTAATGACATACATAACATTTACAACTTATAAAAATAAATCCGAAGATTTCCTTAAATTTGTTTAGTTTAAAAAAAAAAAAAAAAATCGGAAGCCTTAATTGGATCATCCATTATTTTGAAATATCTTATATTATATATTATGATTGGCTATTGGCTTACATTTTTAAGTAAGTAGAAGCCTTAACAAATTATAAAACCTACTTAAATGGTCAGATATTTCTCTAAAAATCTTTGAATTTAATTAAAAACTTACAAAAACTTAGTATTTCATTCTAGTTATCTAATAATTAAAAATCTGATGTGGCCAACACAAAACCTCCCGCTATTTAATTTTTATTAATTTAAATACATACTTACGTATTTAGTAATGCTTCAAACTATATTAAGTTCCATTGCATATAACTATTGCTTTATTTACGATTTTCTTTATTATTTAACATGTCACTATTATTAATTTGAAGTGATTAGTTTTTTGACAATGACGTTTACCTGTCAGTTACATTCATTTGAAAAATAAACTGTGTAACAAAGGAATTGTGTTTATCTTAGGCTTGGATTAAAAAAAGAAAAATGATTTTTAAATTAATCTGTAAAATATATAGAAAAAGTATTAATGTATGCCTGTAAATTCAATAATCTATAATTTTCCAATGACGTTAAATGCGAAAAAATGGCATTTAATGGTATTTTTTTAAGAAAAACCATTATGAGCTTCAAGTAAAGTACCATTTTTGTTTATCCGATTTACACCAAAATCTAGTGGCTTCTATTCCTATTAGAATAGGGTAGAAATACAAGATTTCAGAATTTTCTGAATGATAGTATTTGAGTTAGAGTGCAAACAAAATTTGTACACATACACACACACACATATATACACACACACACACACACACACACACACATACACACATACAGACATCATCGTGAAAATGTTAAAATTGGATTCTACGGACTTTAAAATGTGGTCATTTACTAAAATCTCGATATGTGATTTTTAGCACGATCCCTATACCTCCTTTACTAAGGGTAGCGGGAGGTAAAAAACAGGTAGGTATATACCAAAATTGTAGTCGGAATTTAATATTGGATTATATCGCTTTCATTAGTAATAGCAGCTTTAATACAACATATCTACAAGCCATGCGCACTCTTTGGGTAGAGTGTTACCCCTTACCCCACATGTCTTGCAAGGTAGGTGAGGTAGCTTTTAAATGGAGTATTTTACATACTGGATTTTTATGAAGTTGCTTGTCCACTGTGCCAAAAGTTCTCGATAAGGGATAAAGTACATATATCCATTTTAATAATAGTATGTCATGCTCCTGGAATCACCTTTGAATAATTTTTGTTGTATTTTTTATTTAGAAACAAAATTTGTAAAAAATATATTCCTAAAAAAATCTAAAAAGTACTGCATGATAATAATGTATTGTAGTAACGTCATGGTCAGTGTTGTATACTGACCGTAACAAACTATATAGCAAGACCTTGAGAATTTCAGTTAGTTATGTATTACGACACTTTGCGCTAGTAGTGCTTCGTCCGGATTAATTCGTTAAAATTCGTAAGTGTTCGGATGTTCGGTGATATTAAAATCGTGGCGGCTTGGCGGTAAGTCATGTAGACAATTCAAATTTAAAATTGTATTTTCGTGAAGTGTTATTCTTCATTATTGAGTTATTTTATATTGTCCTGTTTTTGTGTTTATTTGCTTCTGTAAAATGCCAAGAGGTTGTTTTGTACCGGGCTGTGATGTTGAAAATACATCAAAACATTATTTTCCTATTCATGAAGAAGAAATTTACAAAATTTGGATTGAACGAGCAGCTCATCCAAATACAAGATAGGACAAGAAATGAACTGATTAGAGAACAATTATAATGTAAGTCTGTATTGGACTACATTGAGCAGAGAGAGCTAGCTTGGTTGGGCCACATGATCAGAATGAACGAAGCTAGACCGGTGAGACAAAATACGGATAACAAAAGTGGTAGAAAAAATAGACCGAAAAACAACTGGGTTAAGCTAATATTGAAGATCTTGGAGAAGAAAAATACGACGATTCAAAACGCTAGGAAGATGGCAAGGAATAAGAAGCAATGGGCGAAATTTGTATACAACTAAATGTATTTGTATACCATACACCTTATGGTAAAAGGATATCTGACTATATTTTTATATTTTCCTTATGTAATTTTAAGAAATAAATATGCGTTCTATTTCTTGTTAAATATATATTTTGTTCTTTTCTGTTTATTACTATATCAATATATATATATATATATATATATATATATATATATATATATATATATATATATATAGTGTGAACACTGAAAACCGTGACATAGGCGTTTAACATGGGAAAACAGTTTTTTTCAAATATTATCAGTCCCGCAAGAGTATAATGGGAGTTTTTGATATGGTTAGAAAGATTATTTAATGTGGCATCGAAGAGTATCTAAATACTCCTAATTTAATGCTTTATTATTGAAATATTTACGAAAGTATAATGCTACTTTACAGTTATTACTTATAATTTACTAAAAACAGTAATCATGGAAACGTATTCGGTAGTTGACTTGGTTAAATCAAGGCTCCATGATAATTTTTCACTAGTTCAAATCCCTCCCGGTACAAGTTAATATTTTTATTATTTTTATATTTATTTTGTACATTGTATTATTAAATAAATTACAAAATTAAAACAAATATTTTTTTGGTACATCAAGTATTTCATTGACTATGTACAAGAAGTGAAATAAATATGTAAGTTGTATGTTCGTCATTAACGTAACCGGTTTTATCAAATTTTAAAATGATTCGTCTAAAAAAATGACAATAAAAGTCTAACACGTCTGACAAACCTGTGTGAAGGTTTATTTATTACTGATTACTTTTTGTTTTTTGCTTAATACTATTAGCAGTGATACAACAAAGACATAGTATAGTAAATTCAAGAAAATACTTGATGTACCAACTATTTACGTTTTAATTTTATAATTTATTTAATAATACATTGTACAAAATAAATATAAAAATAATAAAAATATTAACTCGAACCGGGAGGGATTTGAACCAATGAAAAATATTTTATCATTGCAGTTGACTATCTTAATAGTATCTGTTGTCTGTGGTTGTATATGAAATTTTTTAATTGCGTTTGTTATGCGGGTGAGTAAAAAAGAAGTCCCACATTTAAAACCTTTCATTTACAAAAACAGTAAATGTTACAAAAAATTAATTGCAACGCAAGAAACGGTATCCAGTGTATTTTTTCCAGCGCTATTTAAAAATAACTTCAAAGTGGTGTCCGTCAATAGCGATACAAAATATACATTTGTCAGGACGGTTTTTGAATGCTCGCATGACTAATTTGGTCATTTTTTGAGAAATAGCGACGATATCCCGGCGAATTTTGAGCTTCAGGGCTTTAAGATTCTGAGGTTGGTATGTGTTCACCTTCGATTATGGATCGCAGGATTAGACGATGTCACCGCACAGAGGAATCTGTTTCCCCTGAAATATTTCCCGCAGAACGCATGGATTTCCGCTCCGTATGAGCTGTTGCTTTATCCTGCTAAAAGCAGGAATCCAACAGAAGTACAGAAGATAGTCTAACAAAGGAACTCGTGCAATGACCAATTATAAATCATTCATACAAGATCCATGCAAATTTTGAAAGATATGTTTCCGTGGAAGCTAATTTGCGGTGATGTCGTCTACCCTTACACCCTGCGATTTATTCTTATGAGTCTATCTGAAATCATAGATATACAGAATGACTTACTTCGATGGTTTTTAGGGTATCTCGGGAAATATTAATGATACAGCAAAATCGTTTGCACATTCCGAGGTCAACTTTTGAGAAAAGAGTAATAGTCACCACAGAAATTTTCGATCTTATTTTGTTTCTGAGCTACAGATAAAACTCGGTTTTTCGCTCATTACAAAAATATCTCAGTCTGTTTATTATGATAGGTTGAGAAAAATTGTTTCAACAAATTGTATCTTTTTTTAAATAGAATAAATGACGAAATTATATTTACTGAAACATTAATAAATCTCAAGATATAACACAAACATGATTTTTTAAATGGCACCCTATGTTGAAAATAGTATCATTGTTTTGCTTATTGTATAAGATTTTCAATGATATATAACAAGTTTGCATTCTTCTGTTTCACACATGAATAAAAGATGAATTATTACTTTTGTGGGGCGAAAACATTGAAAATTATTAAGAAACAAGTGAAAAAATCTATTATATCTATTAATTAAGCTCTCAAAATTATTCTAAACTAATTATTTTCGGATTATTTAAATTACTATTAATCGACGACATAGTTGATTCTGATCACTGAAATATATACTAACTGGAATGCGCGTACGTACCGTGACTATGAAGGCATATTGAAAGCTGGCTGCTGGAGTAGTCGGCAAACATCGGGACAGTTCGTGAGTAGACGGAAATTATTTCGTGTGGCGCAAGTTTAAATAAAATATATGTAAGTAGCATAAACAAGAAAATAAAGCGATCAACTATGATACGAATTATTCGGCTAGGTTCGGTTCGACACGAACCTGCGCGAACAGGACCAGCCATTATTGTTTAATGGGGCTTCAGTGCAGCGTACGCTGATAGGTAGAGTATGCGAGTTACAGTTAGTATATATTTCAGTGGTTTTGATACAATTCCAAAAAAGTTGATCTAATATGCTTTTAAAATTTAAATTAATTGAAAAGATGAATAAAACTGAAACAAATAAGATTAGAGATAAACAAATGATGAACTGTAACAGACAGATATTTTTCTTTTATTTTTTAATAATTTTCAATTATCCCAAAAAATTAATAATTAATCTTTTATTCATGTGTAAAGCACAAAAATGTAGACTTGTTATATATCACTTAAAATCTTACAAAATAAGCAAAGAGATGATATATTATTTACATAATTTTATTGTACCTAAAGAACGGTACAAAATTTGTTAAAACAATTTTTCTCTAACTATCATAGTAAATATTTTCGAAATGAGCGAAAAACGAGTTTTTACCTGTATTCCTTTTGTTTGGTACCTTGGATGATGAATATGTGGAGAGGAAATTGATTTCGCCTTCTCAAGGTTTAATTTTAAAACTTAGTTTTTTATTTGATATTTGGACGTTTCGAGGGACCCAAGGCCCTCATCATCAGCAGAATTAAAAATTTATTTTAAAATAACAGTTTGCTTAAACATTGACTCAAGGGTCAATTTTAGAGATATGTTTGCATACAAGATTCCCAACTGCTATAGCCACTTCACCTCCAAACTATTTACTTGAGGGATTAAAACTTGATCGTGTCTCCGACCCGAGGACAAACAGTAAGCGAAACTTTTTGGAGCATCGGGAATAACATTTTCAACCTCCATACTGGAAAATACGTGCCTGTTTTGAGTTTCAATGTTTATTTAAAAAACTTTATTATTGTACTGATAAATTGAATATAGATTGTTCCAAAACTATCTGATTGACATTGTTGAATATTTACCTTGTTTTTTGAGGGATTAACACTTAATAAATAGATACTTTTAAATTTTTTTTGGTTTGGATCTCACAATCCCATGTTTGTCACTTCGAAGTGCGTCTCCGATTTCGAAGTGACAAACATGGGATTGTGAGATCCAAACCAAAAAAAATTTAAAAGTATCTATTTATTAAGTGTTAATCCCTCAAAAAACAAGGTAAATATTCAACAATGTCAATCAGATAGTTTTGGAACAATCTATATTCAATTTATCAGTACAATAATAAAGTTTTTTAAATAAACATTGAAACTCAAAACAGGCACGTATTTTCCAGTATGGAGGTTGAAAATGTTATTCCCGATGCTCCAAAAAGTTTCGCTTACTGTTTGTCCTCGGGTCGGAGACACGATCAAGTTTTAATCCCTCAAGTAAATAGTTTGGAGGTGAAGTGGCTATAGCAGTTGGGAATCTTGTATGCAAACATATCTCTAAAATTGACCCTTGAGTCAATGTTTAAGCAAACTGTTATTTTAAAATAAATTTTTAATTCTGCTGATGATGAGGGCCTTGGGTCCCTCGAAACGTCCAAATATCAAATAAAAACTAAGTTTTAAAATTAAACCTTGAGAAGGCGAAATCAATTTCCTCTCCACATTTTTACCTGTAGCTCAGAAAAAAATAGAAGATCGAAAATTCCTGTGGCGACTATTAAACTTTCTCAAAAAGTTGACCCTGGAATGTGCAAACGATTTTTCTCTATCATTAATATTTCCCGAGATACCTTAAAAAACACATTGAAAATGAGACACATGGACTTTAAAATCTTAAAACCTCCAAGGGCATTATTCTCCGAGATATCGTCGCTATTCTACTCATTTTATAGAATAAAGGTTTGAAATGTGGAACTTCTTTATGGCTCACCCCCTACAAAGTTAATAAAAAATATAGCAATTTTTATTTGGTTTTTTAACATTGGCATTCCTTGTAAATATTTTGTTATACAGCTATATAAGAAATGCTGAAGCATCAACTTAACATTGTTTACATATCATTATTTTACAAGTAAAGCAAAAATAAAAAAATATTAAATGTTGCTTCTAAATTGTTAGAATAGCAACTGAGGATATAATATTTTTATAAGTAAAATGTAGGTTATATATGTGTGCGTTAATTGTTTAGTATATAGCTTGCTAACACAGTCTCGCCTTTGCTTGTTAAGTTGTTAATGCTTTGTCTCAAGTACTCTATCTAGGTGGGCCGGCATTTCAATCTGGGTTCATCTGCCACAGCATCCTCTTGAGATATGTCAACACTCACTAACTATATTTTTTCTCATGCACAACACTTACTTAATGAACAGCAGCTCTTTAATTATATGAGCTCAGCATACATTTCATTGATTATTATATGAGTTATATAAAAATTATAACAGTCAATTATTTATTTAGTTCAATGATATACACTGTTACCAAATATTATAAAAATATAAAAAATCGCTTTTACTAATACTTTTCAATAATTTAAAATCTAATATATATACAGGGTGTAAATTTTAAAACGGGTCATAGGGCTATAACATAGAAAAATAGTTTTTTAGATGCCAAAAGTTTCGATATTAATTTATTAAAAAAAGAATTAGTGCATATTACAAAGAAAAAAATTACGAATTTTTTTAATACCAAATACTTTACATTTCCGTTTCATATAAAGCCACAAAATAAATTTAAAAATTTGTACAATTAAGAAAAAATATCATTAGCTATGAAACTGACAGTAACAAAACATTGTCATTTTTTACTAACATGATACGGGCGAATTAAAGATTAAAATTATTAATTTATGAACTAATACAAAATAAAGTAATCACTATGATATTTATTTAAGAAACAATTATTATTTATTGTAAAAGGTATTTACAAACTAAAGATGATCTACATGTAAGTAATAAGTTATAGGAAACGAGAAAAACTGCAAACTACAAGGGAACAATTAAAACCATTTAATAATTTGTAAATTTTTTTCACGAAACAAATTATCCATGATTTCTTCTAAATAAAACGAAAATAATAATAATAATAATAATTTAACAAATAATATGTATGAAACGTTTATTAATGAGCGTCTCAAGTCAACAATTGTTTTGTTTTGTTTCTGTCAGTTTCACGGCTAATGATATTTTTTCTTAATTGTCCAAATTTGAAATTTACTTTCTGGCTTTATATGAAATAGAAATGTAATGTGTTTGGTATCAAAAAAATCGTAATTTTTTTCTTTGTAATATGCACTAATTCTTTTTTCAACAAATTAATATCGAAACTTTTGGCATCTAAAAAACTGTTTTTCTATGTTATAGCCCTATGACCCGTTTTAAAATTTACACCCTATATATATATATATATATATATATATATATATATATATATATATATATATATATATATATACAGGGTGTCTCTTAAATAGGGGGACATGGCTTAACCACAGATTCCTGAGGCTAAAATAAGACGATTTAACCAAACTTGCTTCTACCGGAAAGTGTACCATTTAGCCGGTATCCTGCTTCAAAGTTCTTCGAAAAAAAATTAATTTTGCTTATAATAATCGGACGCTTTATTCCATTTGGATGAAATTTGGTATGACAGTTTATATGATTATAAGTCATCTTTTAAGGTGATACTTGTTATTATTAGCGAACCACTAGTGTATGAAACTTAGGTCTCCCAACATTAATTAGACCGTAACTTTTTAATGACAATGCCGAAAACGTGAAATTATTTTTCTACGGAAAGTTACATTCAATAGTAAACTTTTCTCTCTCTGTTTAATTTTTGATATCTGTTACGGTTCAGACAGAAAAAAATAATACTTGAGTGACTGCATCGTGAATTTTTTAAAAATAAATTTAATCTAGCAGTCTATCCAAAAGTCAAACAAGTAATTTTTAATGACAGTAACGAGTTGTCAATCTTCTCAACTTGTTTAGGAGTAAGCTGAGATATGTAATCGTCTTATTTATAATAATGGTAGTAAAATATTATTAGGCCGAACAAGCGGATGTTACTAAATTTAGAATATTACGAAGAAAATTTTTGACAACCCATAAAAAAATTGTTACTGTCATTAAAAATTACTTGTTTGACATTTGGGTAGACTGCTAGATTAAATTTATTTCAAAAATTTAGCAGTGCAGACACTCAGATTTTATTTTTTTCTGTGTGAACCGTAACAGATATCACAAATTACACAGAGAAAGAAAAGTTTACTATTGAATGTATCTTTCTGAAGAAAAATAATTTCACGTTTTCGGCATTGCCATTAAAAAGTTATGGTCTAATTAATGTTGGGAGACCTAAGTTTCATACACTAGTAGTTCACTATTAATAACAAGTATCACCTTAAAAGATGACCTATAACCATATAAACTGTCATACCAAATTTCATCCAAATCGAATAAAGCGTCCGATTATTATAAGCAAAATTAATTTTTTTTCGAAGAACTTTGAAGCAGAATTCTGGCTAAATGGTACACTTTCCGGTAGAAGCAAGTTTGGTTAAATCGTCTTATTTTAGCCTCAGGAATCTGTGGTTAAGCCATGTCCCTCTATTTAAGAGACACCCTGTATATATACAGAGTGTCCCATTTAAGGTACGAATGCATTGGTATCTCGAGAACCGTAAGAGCTACGAGGTTGGTTAAATTAGATAAAAGTTGCCCCATTAAGAGGCTATTTTAATGGTGTTTTGTTATTTGCGAAAAAATGCATAGGTCACTAGATATAGGTGAAAATGTAAATTTAGCGATTTTCTTTTTTTGCTTATAACTTTGTTATATGAAATAATACGATTCTGGTTTGCACTTTCTTAAGGCACTTTTGTATGGTGAATTTGCAGAAGTACTCAATTTTTTTTTATATGTAACCATTTACGAGTTACTGATAGCAACTTTTATTTTTCATATGGAGGTCATATTAAGTTATGGCATTTTTAAATTGAGATTTTTTTAGCTTTACAATGATATAAAACAATAATAATTTTTTTATATAATTAACAGAAAAATTAACAAAAATTGTTATTTATACTAAAATTGAATTGAGAAAAGTAAATCGAAGACAACAAAAAAAAGCAACAATTGAATTTCTGAATTTTACTTGACAATAGTAGATTATTATGAGTTATAAAAAAGAATTTTTCTAGTTGGAAAAAATACGATATGTTGAGTTGTTACATTCGTTGTCAAAGTAACGCATTTCATGCTGCAGAAATGTATTTTGACTTATATCCAGAAAGACGGCAACCGAATATACAAATATTTTCAAGATTACGTCATAACTTACTTGAATATGGATCTTTTACAAAGCCTAAAAGAGATGCAACGTCAACGGATGATCAAGATCAAGAAAACACTGTGATTCAAACTGTAGTAGAAAAACCGGAAACATAACTGAGAAAAATTAAAAATAATTTTAATATTCCTAAATCTACTGCTCATAGAATTAAAAAAAAAAAAACACAAGTACCACCCCTATAAATTCACAATTTGTCAAGGACTTAGGCCAGGTGATAATATGAGACGATTAGGTTATTGTCAGTGGTTTATAAACCAATGTGCAAATAATCCACAGTTTAAATTCAATGTTTTATTTTCTGATGAATGCAACTTTTCAAATAATGGCTTATTTAATAGACACAACAACCATAACTGGTCTACAGAAAATCCACATTTATTAAAAGAATCACGCCATCAAGTTAGATTTGGTTTCAATGTCTGGTGTGGTATACTAGGAACTCGGCTAATTGGCCCAATTATATTTAACAAAAATTTAAATGGCCCAAGACATTTAAATATGTTAAAATGATATTGAAGATATTCATTGCCATTTCGTCAAATACAGAATATGTGGTTTCAGCAGGACGGAGCTCCTGCCCTCAATTCACAGGGCACAGTACAATATTTAAATATTAGATTTGGAGACAATGGATAGGGACCAGCAGCGAAAGTAGGTGGCCTGCTAGATATCCCGATTTAACACCTTTAGATTTTTTTATGGGGATATTTAAAAATTAAACTTTTTATTCGGGAATATCAGAATGAAAATGAATTACGATATGCCACTGTAAGAATTTTAAATCAAATTAGGCCAAGAATACCGAGAAAAGTTATAGAAGAAACAGAACGCAGAAGTGCGTGGAACGAAATGGCGGGTTAATTGAAAATTTATTGTAAAGTTTTCGTAAATTATTTTTGTATTTTTAACTTTAATCAAATAAACTTCTTGCAATATTTGTTATGAAATAGTTATTTTCTTCTATAGCAGCCTTCGATTTACTTTTTGTAAATGGGACATCTGTATATATATGGAGTGTATTCGTCACTGTGTTTCGATTAGATAATGAGAAAAATTTCGTGGGTATATCAGTAGATGATTTTCAGAGCTCTAGTTATAGTCGATTTTTTTAAATTTTTCAAGCTTTCGTATATTTATTTTACATTTCATCAGAACGCTGGAGTAAAAATACAAATAATTTTAGAATGTAATATAAAATAACTATAAAATTAATAATTGATTTAAATAAACTTACGTTTTGGTGAAGTTATAACTATATGCAGGGCTTTTTTTTGTAATGTAACGCACCGGAACGGCGTTCCGGCACCTTTTTTCGACGGGTTTTCGTTTTTTTGAAAATGATTTACCATTTTATATATTTCGATAATTTTATTAAGTTGTGGATATAAAAATTACGCCAATGAAATCTGAAGCACATTATAAATATAAACAGTATTGCACTTCTCAGAGGTGTTTTTAATCTAGTAATTCGACAGCACATCGTCTAAGCTTCGACTCCTGGTTTATACATATGAGCATAATAATAAATGACAAAAATATACGCTGTGTTAAATGTTTACACACAAGTCGTGCAGGTGGATATTATTATGAATTTTTATTAGTGTCATAAATTAATATCAGCATCAGCATATATTTTTTTTTCAATAAAAAACATACAAAATTATTTTTTTATTTATTTTTGTACATGAAAGGGTAAAAACATGCTGCTTCACATCCCTTGAAAAAATTTAACTTTCAATTATAAGGTATTTGACCTTGAATAAAAAAAAATTTTCGCCTGCGGCGCCTTTCTCTTCTGCCCCATGTGCGTTCCGGCACCTTTTTTTCTACAAAAAAAGCACTGACTATATGTCATTGACTAACATAAAAGATTACATACATAAATTTACATTAACATTATAAACTTATATTAATTGTGACAAAATCACATGTTTTTGTAGTACGCCATTATACAACAAGTTTTATTTTGTATTTACAGTTTAGTTGGTACAAGGTGTGAAAAGGGCGGTAAATTTGAAATGGTTTAATTTGAAATAAATGTCACCATGTCGACGCTTAAGTTTTCAATTCACACAAAAGTGATTCTTATATCGACCTTTCCATCCTCCACGACATCTTTGAGAGTTTATGAAGTAAGAGCATTTTACGGTACAGTCATATCATCTAACTTACGGAACGAAACGTAATAAACAGCACTAAATTAAAGGGGGTGGTTGTTTTCAATCTGTCGCAAATTTGGTTAAATACCTTTCATTAGCCTCTGGATGGTGGCAATATGAATTTGACCTATGTGATGTTTGTATTTTGTATAATTAAATAATATATTTTCGGTCCTGTGTAAAGAGTGTGGGATTGAAATTAAAACACTTTCTTTCTATATCGGTGTTCTTATGAGTTTATAAATGCATTGAAAAGTTAAGAAGATCTATAAAGGCATTCTTTTTGGCGCTTTTTGTGATATATACCTAACCTCAAATTGCTGCCAGTCAACAATGAAATTTTATCTGTGACGTTAGCGGGCAGCGCTACCAACATAATTATTCCTTTGTAAAACTCGCTGCAAAGCGGCTCGTTGTCCAAACAGTTTTAAACAGACGGAATTAGAAAAATCTATTGTGGCCAGCACAAGATCTCTCGCCATTTCTAAATTAGGCTATATAAGTATTGTATTGCACTTCGCTATCGAACCGTCGTTTTATAACAAAAACATTACAGAACTTTACCCAAATATTGTATTTATTGTATTTAACATGTCTTCTGCACACATACAATTCTAATTATATCTACTTTTTCATTGTATGAGAAAGTTCCTAAATGTCAGAGAATCTTCCAATTCATTAGCAAGATTGGCGGTATTTCTTATGGATATATGCATTTTACCTACAATTTTAAATATTTAATTAACAAAACAATAAGAAAAATTAAATGAACTACCCAGAAAAAGCTTGCATAATGTCACTAAAACTGTTGATTTTTGACACTGACATCTGTCATATACAAACTATGTTATAGACATTTGAATTTGTCAATTTGTTTTCTTAGTGCCTTAGCGTCTGCGATTAGATTATTCTATATAGGTATTACAGTGTCTTTATCTCTAAATTTATACAAGATATAATAAAAAATTTAAATGTATCAGATGTAGAATTTTTTGTTCTTCAATAATAGTAATAACAGAAATCTAATCAGCTCTTTCCAGGAATGTCAGATTGAGGAAACTGCAGTTAAATATTTTTTTAAGTCTTATAGTACTTGAGAAACCGTGGTTCTAACACACACACACACACACACACACACACACATACGTCCACACGCACACACGCATACACGCGCGCCCACACACACACACACACACACACACACACACACACACACACACACACACACACACCATCGTAAAAATGTTTTAATCTGATTATAGGGACCTTAAAACGTGCTTATCCACTAAAATCTGGATATGCGAATTTTAGCATGATTCCAATATCTCTCTTAGCGAGAGGTAAAAATGACAGTGTTTTCTAAAACTGTAAACGTAAAAAATAATGCTATGGAAACTATATGTATTATAGTCAGTATTGGTGTGAAATATAAATTATTGCCTGCCAGCTTTCCGAATCGAATAAAGATGATATTTGACACTGCACAAAAAATTACACGAAATGTCACATGTCATATACACTGACAATCTGAAATTATAGTTAGTAAACTTGACTCTAATTTCAGCCAATCAGAGAGTTCAAAACTGTTCTATACAATACTGAATTGATAAGGGGGAACGGAATATAGGTTTAACTAATTTGTAGTAATTATTTTTCTTAAACAAAAAATAATAATGAAAATATCCTACATTTTCTAGAAGGGGAATACTATACTTGAAACATAGGACAGGTATATTTAATTTGCTACAATCGTTACTTATGCGAGTTCGAACATTACTTGCAATCGTGGATTTGCCGTATTCATGGTGCTTCTGTTCGAGTCTAAACCTAGTCTATCTCAAGTCTAACTTAGACCGGCGAAAAAAGCTATTCATAGAGGCAGTTTAGGGCTAGTACAGGTCTAAGTCTAGACTAAAGTTTAGACCTGCGCGTACCCTAGTTTAACGCGGTATTAAGTCAGTTGACAGAACTATGAAAATATAATTTTGTGTGTTTAATGCAAATTAAATACATTAATACTTAATATAATATTTTTGGTAAGTAGTATGTCATAAATATTATCATATTAATATCTATAATATTACTTTGCTATTAATTTGTAACTTGCAATATTTCATTTTTAGGAAGTTCATGATGGATAATGATCTTCAAGAAATTTTTGAGCATATTAACTACATGAAAGATATTAAAACAAAGCATAGTTGAATATAGGAGGAGGAATCAAAGGTTTATTTTAAATCATATGAATCTAAGAAATTTATTACAGGTTAATTAGTATTTTACGAAATGTTAAGTTTGAATTGTTGCTTCTTTATAAACTAAAGTAATTTAAATTTGCAGATTTAAGATAGGAAACTACAGAATTTAATCGACAGAATAATACCAATATTAGAAAATGCAAACATCAATAAAAAGCGAACAGTTTCAGTTGATATGCAAGCTTTGAGCATTATAAGATATCTTCAAAGAGAGAATTATAAAGTGAATCTGGTAATTTATTAGATAAAATGTTAAATGTAACAACTTATTTAAGTTAAGCAATCTGTTTTAGCAACTTACACTATTTTCCCGAAGTACAATGATTCACATTGCATTTGGAGAAGTCAAGAGCTATTCGCTTCTCTTTTTAAAACAATTATGATCACACCATAATTTATATTGATTTTTGTGCTTCATCCAGCTAAAGCTACTACATCAAAGCTCATATTCGGACAATAATAATACTGCATAATATACCAGTGGACGAAAGAGTGAACTATATTGAAGGAATTTTAATATATAAAATGTTGTAACATTATGTATTATATTATGTAAGCGACAGTGTTATTGTTATGTATTACGTTAAATGTATTCAATTTTTGAACAATTTTGCATGTGTTGTACGAAACATTTCGATTAAAATAAATGAATAATATTTGATTAATACAGTAAAATTCAAATTCATATTCTTCATTTAATGTAAATTATTTTTCATCATTTCATATTCCAGTTTAAATATTAAATTGGATCTATTGGTTCTGATACTAATATTTTATTTTTGGAAGTAGTTTGAGCGTTTTTTGGGAACTGCAAATTATGTTCGTCTAAATTTACATCATATCCAGAAGCATTTCATTTTTATTTCTATATTCCCTTGCAAATCCTGATGTACTAAAACCATCAACGTGTATTACCGCCATCAAAGTAAAAATTAATTGTATTAATGTCGTTGTTAACAGTAAATAAAAAGTTTTAGTTGTAAGAAATCAGCCCAGTGAACAACAGCTGTGATCACAAATGTCAAAATTGTATTCACTACGCATGAGCAATGTAATGTATGGGCATAGCCGACTAGATAGAATGGTTTAACTTCGATTTACTTAGACCAGGTTTAAATCAGGTCTAAGTTTGACTATGAATAACCATTTTTAGATCTGGTTTAAACCTAGTCTAAGTAAATCGAAGTTAAACCAGGTCTATCTCAGTTACTATGAATACGGCTGATAGTATTTATAAATTGGTTGACTGAAACGTTTTGTTACAAATTTTGTGCTATTGTGAACTTGGTTCGCGTTTAGACCAATTAGAAAGCTGGAATCGTAATCCCTATATTACTCCTAACTCCATTCGTATCTGGAATATAGTATAGCTAGCTTTTATTAGCACATATTAAAAAAATCTGATGTGGCAAGCACATGAGTTCTCGCCAATTCCATATTTCAAATAGCAATGAGCTCTAAGTAAAGTATCACTTCCGGTTAATCATTTGTAAATAAAATCTAATTTGTTGTCTAATAAATAGAAAAGTCTGTATAGAAAAGTCTGTAATACGAAATCTTGGAATAGGTTTTATTGTCTTTCCTCAAAAATCTGTTAGAGCTCCAAATTAAGTACTACATCCGATTTATCATTATATGGTCAAAATCTAATATGTTGTTTCAAATTATAATTTTAAATACCAAATTTAAGAAGTTCTGGATCATATTTTAATAGATGCTCTAAAACGCAATTTGTGAAATTCTTCGTCGTACATGATCCATTTCGTAAATGTGTAGTAAACATAGAAAAAATAAAATCAGATCATCCTGTACATCTAATATTTATGTATGATGGAAAGTACATTATTTTTACAAACCTTAATTTCATTAGAATTGAATATTTTACTATTATATTTTCCTTAAGACGGTTTCATTATTAATTTTAACGTAATTGCTTCCTGACCGTGACATTTGTTTAAATATATCAAAATTGTTATTAAAGTATGGTTTTTGTTTGACGCATAGGCAAGATGATGTATAAAAATAAATTATTTTATAAATTTATATTTTAAGTTATTTAAAGCTATTTACTAAATGCTATTACAGTAAATTTTAACATTGTGCCATTATAATCAATTATTATTAGTAAAAGTTGCTGAAAAATTATATTCAATGTATGTAGAGGTACAGCAAATCAAACATTAGGAGTTTTACATGTTTTCTCATATTTAAAAACTAATGTGTTTAAAAATCGACCTCAAAATTTAGTAGATTTGGAAATGAATATTTTAAGACTTTAGAAGATAAAACACCTGAAGTACTCATTAGAGTACCCGAAAACATGAAAAGACGAGTACATTTGTACCTTGAGAATAATGGACATTCCTTCTTTATTATCTTTTCTTCTTAAAATTACTTTTCAATTTTGTAGTAAAATCGTATTCTAGGGATCTTAAAATGTGATTATTCATTGTGCATACCACCAACAACTGGCCAGTAGCGCATGTTCCAGTTTTTCTTCAAAGTTTTTCGTTACAAGTCTATTCATTTATCTCTCTTGCACTCATGTTATTGTGCGAGAGAGAAAACTTTTCAACTCACTTGAAAAGAAAAACTTCATCGTGTAATGCACGCTTAACAAATTCTGACAGATATAATGTCAAATACTTTTTTATCTTTTTGTTGAAAAATGCCATAGTTAAAGAGAAACAGATATCACTAAAAATATGTTAAATTTCACACGTTTGCAAATATAACTCATGGAAAAATAACAACCGAGAAATCTCGGGACAGTTTTCAAGAATCGAGATCTCGGTAAATATATCTCGTCTCGTAAAATATTTTTTACATTTCTGTCTCGTCTCGTTGAGACGAGAAATCTCGAGTACGAGACGAGACGAGAATCGAGAAATATCTCGTCTCGACAGAATCACTAAATAATTCCAAAGAAATCCACCGAAATCTACTGATATCCAAAGAAATCTACTGACATCCATTGAAATCCACGGATATCCACAGACATCTGCGGACATCCATGATAGTTGACTTTCCCGATACTACTATTACACGTACTAATGGTCCCTTTTCATAAATAGTATTTCTCTCTTCTTGTATCACCTTCATAATAAAAATTATACCAATCTTTTTATGCACTTTTATATACATACATGTTATAGCCTGCCTATATGTAGTTAAATTTAATTTATTTTCGATTTATTATATACCTATATAATATAATTTTCATAATTAGCAAATTCTTTTAGTTTTAAAATTAACTGTAGTTCTTTAATACATACAATCAGTGAATGATATCGTTTTTTTTCTTTGCAACAAATAGGCGCCCTAAAAATATAGCGCCCTAGGCAATTGTCTAGGTTTACCTATTAGTTAAACCAGCTAAATTTGAAAAATACTAAGATCGTGTTGTAGGGACCATAATTCATGTACATTGCACAAATGAAAACATAAACTGCCTTGCCTTTTATGTAGGTGGGCCTTCCGGTAAAAATATTATAAAAATAAGTTAGAGCAAAAACACAAACTTGCAAATTGCAGATAAATGAACTGACAGTATCTACGGAATTGCTCAGAGTAGTGCGAAATGTTTAGTGTAATATAAAACAGGCTTGAGAAATAACATTATTGCTGGGTACCCACTAATTTGCGAAATACATCACCAGGAAATTGAAATATAGTCACCATTGTAAATAATCTCGTAAATAATCGTTTATATATACCTAATTCTTAACCTCGTTTTAACTCATATATCACAAATATAAATAATCACATAAAAAAAACGATTTTTCTTAACAAAACAGGAGTAATATTACGACATTAACCACGAGGACATAGTGCGTACGCATTCGCGCGTGCGCAATTGTCACTTGAATGTGCATGGAAATCCACAAAAATTCACAGAAATCCACGGACATCAACAGAAATCCAGGGACATCCACAGAAATCCACGGACATCCATGGAAATCCGTGGACATCTACAGAAATCCATGAACATCCACGGAAATCCATGGAATTCCACATGTGTTTTGCTCAAGTTGATGTATATACTGATTTTGCCAAGGCTTTTGACTCGATAAATCATGATGTACTATTGTTCAAACTGGAGCATCAGTTTAATTTCTCTCCGGACTTACTTATGTTAATACGTTCGTATATCAGTGACCGTAAACAATTTGTGTAGTACAATGGCCACAAATCTGATCTATTTACTCCCCACTCTGGTGTTCCACAGGGTTCTAATATGGGCCCTCTTCTCTTTGTTTTATTTATTTATGATATTACTAAGTGTTTGGAGTTTTCAAATACTCTTCTATATGCTGATGATTTGAAACTATTTAAAGTTGTAAATAATCTAAATGACTGTCAAAAATTACAAAAAGATATTAATAATATTCTAGCTTGGTCGTCTTCTTCACATCTATTTTTCAACTTCTGAAAATGTAAAACTATGTGCTATTCGATGAGGCACAGTCAGGTAATTGTTCCTTACTGGATGGAAGGCCAGTATCTAGAAAGAGTGAATTATCATAGGGATTTAGGAGTTATATTTGATCCGAGATTACTGTTTGATTTACAATACAATTTCATTGTAAATGCTGCTTATAAAAGCTTAGGTTTTATTGTACGTAATTCGCAGTTCTTCAAAAATCAAGAAACTCTTAAATCTCTATACTACTCGCTTGTTCGATCAAGACTTGAGTACTGTCTTATTGTTTGGAATCCAATATATGACTCACGTAGTAAAAACATTGAATGGGTACAAAGAAAATTTGTAAGATACTGTACTAGAAAATTCACAATAAATTTTAATCCATTAGATTACAGTTACAATATAGCCCTGTTAGATCTCAATATGTCTATGTTGGAGTCCAGACGTAAGATGTACTCTTGTCTTTATCTACATAATATATTAACCGGCAAAACTGATGACACTGTAGGCCTAAGTAATGAGCACATTAATATTCAGCGCCTTACATCCAGAATCCGCATAACATTTTATATTCCTCATCTTAAGAGAAATTACTATTTGAAGAGTTCTATTACACGACTGTGTTTCATTTACAATAGCATTAAAAGAAAAATAGATACTAAAGTTGACCTATTCCATTCAAGTTACGGAGATTAGAACCATCTTGACTAATCATTTGCGTGCATTTTGATATTAAATATCTTACATAAGATACTGGTATGAATGTATGTTAATATTTTTTAATTCCATTTGATATGTATTTGTATGTATGTATATGTATATATTATGTTTCTGTCTCTACGTCAAACATGTTTACTGTAATTTGTTAATTGCTGTATGTCTGACCCCCTTGTAATTGGGACTTTTTAATCCTGTTAGGGGGTCAATAATAAATAAATAAATGTGTGTACACCAGAAATCCACAGTTGTTTACCCCTCGCTCACCACCGAATTTTTTGACCAAAGACAAAAATGTAAAATATATACTTATTTCATTTATCATTCATTTTATTTAACTTACTGCAAAAATATATGCATTATGTTTTTTCGACTATTATAAAGTTTGCTCTTTACTAGAATTCCAATGTTAAAGTAATTAATATAAATGATAAAATAGATAAAATTTACTACTATTCTTAAAAATGTATTATTAATATAAAAATAGTTTTATTTCCATAAGAAACTAACTTTGTGATTCATGAACACCATAAATTATAAGAAAATTAAATTAATGAATCGTTAACTCATGTTATCTACAAGTATATTGATAAAAAGGAAAAATTTCATTTGTAACTTCACTGTATCATTTTATCTCACACATTAATACCCTCTTATTTACAGATTGTAGGTGAATAAAACGATAATTTAATTAGTGTGCTACTTTACCATTTGCTGAAAGTTTTATTGGAAGTTTTTTGTGAAAGAGTCCATTTAACATTTTAACAGAATATCCCATACTCGTACTCGTAACGAAGGGAAAATCACTTCTTTGTAATTCCATCAGAGCCAGTACCCCCTGCACTATGTAATACACTCGAGGGACACGCAAAAAATTGGATTAAGTCGGAATCCAATATTGCGCAGGGATTAGTCCATTAGAAACAGTAGGCTCTGTCCGGTGCGTCGCCGGCAAATGTTTCCATCTCCCCCGGGGAACGGACTATTGTTCGCCATTTTGTTGTGACGTCACTGCTACTGTTACAGCCAGCGAAGAATTAACTAAATGAGTGTAGGCAGATCATGTAGATGTAGAGAATGGGCAAAATCTAGTTTAATTTGACGTGACAACATTAAAACGGACTGAGTTATACGAGTTCATGATATTAATTGTGAAATTGAATTACTTGCTTTTAGAAGTGAAATGTATGGAAATGGATATTAAATGTATAACAATACTAACGTCATATTTTCACAGAGTCGGATTTAAAGCTGACTGCATGTGGTTTTAACGGCCCGGATTAAAAATTAGAATTCGACCGAAGTTAATTTTTCAATTTTCAAATATGTAGATCAAAGTGATCTCTGAAATGCTCTTTCCAGTCTCTAATATCTTTGAAGGTTTGTAAAGTGACTCCTGGTAAGCGCCCTCTACGGTATAGACATAGTGTCCATTCTATTAAAATTATTTTCTCAACGTGTTGTCTAGCAAAATTATATTACGAATTTAATATGTGATAAGTCTTGTAAAAATGAAACAGGGATTAATTATTTCGACCAAAAATAATTTTATTTTTGAACATTAGGTCTACCTTCTAGCTCGATACACTTAGTTCAATGTTTCTCCAATTTTGCGATTCTTTCTGAACAATATGTTTTCTCCAAACCAACAAAATAAGCGCTTGCTTTATCGATGATTTCTTTGTTAGAGACAAATTTCATTCCGCCGAGGCATTTGTTCAAATTTAAGAATAGAAAATAGTCACAGGGGATAAATCTTGAGAATAAGATAGATGTGGAAGCAATTGGAAGCGAACAGAACTTTTTTCTCCACCAAATACGGTGTTTTTTTTCCAAACGTCGTTGAAACTGTCTAATAAATTGAAGTAATTATTATTTAGCGTTTGAATGGGGTATTCTCTCATGATTGCCAATATTAAAAATTTATTAAAAATATTAAAGTTGGTAAGTAAACATGAGGAATAAAACGAAAAACACATTATAAATTGATTGTTGCAAAATATATAAAGCATTGAAATTTTGATGACGTACTAGTTGTACTATCAATGGAAGATCAGTTGACATCCCTACTCCATGTTTAAATGTGGAAACACACAGCATCTTAAGTACGTACATACATACTCGGGTGTACTTCGAATCGTTCGGGAGTGTTCGGTTTTTTTTTTTACTCGCTGTATCAGCTACTTGCATGTTTGTTATTTGATTTCCATATATTATAACAAAATAGAAAAGTTACTGTGACAAGAATTATTTTTAAAATATTAGCATTTCATTAAATACAAAATGAAGTATCTAACCATTAAGAAAATGCAATAAAATTTTATCAAAACTATATAAATGATTTGAATGTGTACTTACCACAAAGAATTAGGCAAAACAGAAGTATTTGTTTAAGAAATGATATTAATAAAACTCGAACAGAAGAAACTAAACAATAAACGTAATAAATGAACTCTAACCTCCAACCCATTCAAAACATTTCAAAACAAAACTTACGAGTCAACTTATACAAGCGCCACTAATTGTTTGAGAATGTTAAAATGTTTTCGTAATACAATGAAAAATAGGTAATCAATTACTTAGATTACTTATAATTTTCTTCAGTTTTTTGGTATGTAAGATTGTAATAAAATATATTTTATTTCCTACCTTTTTCAATACTTGGTCAACACCTTCTCAAAAAGCTATGAACCACTGATTGTACACCACTGGTACTGGACAACTAGTACGTCACTATCACGTGGCACAACGAAATCAAACTTTAAAAATTAATATCTCGCTTATTAAATGGAACTTTTAACTCGGGTTTTCACAGGTACTCTTAGATATACTTGTTCTTTAAGAAAAAAAAAGAGATAATACCCCATTGAAATACAATCAGCATAAATTATAAGTAACAAATGATAAATAAAATAATATCTTAGGCAAAGTTGTAGTTGAAATTGGTGCTTACGAGTCGGGATCTTCGAGGTCGAGAGACTGTGTTGATCCAGGAGGTGAAAGACACCGTTGAAGATGATGCAATACTGTATTATTTATTCCATCTTCGATCGTCGGAAGGTAGTAATAAAACTGCTGTATTAAGGCATTGTGATGAATGTACTAACTAAGAGATCCTCAAGCTTGTCTCGAGGATTGTCTGGCTAGTTCATTTAGCATTACCCAGGGTGCACCACGAGGAGGCGAACTAGCTTTACACCCCATTTGGAGTAATATACAACGATGATCAATTAACCCTTTTCAAGAAAATCGATGTGGATTATGCAGCATGCATAAAAAAAATTGTAGCCTTAATCTTTTGGCCGACAAGACTGCTTAAGACGATCCTATAGCAGTCCTCAAAATGATGTAAAACATGAGATTCGCGCGAAACGCTGCAGCTCGCACTATTGAATTATTCATTACAAACCATACATATTATGAAAGAAGAAAGTATGATCTTCAAATTAACCGTACACTTTTTGAAAATTTTTTTAGGGGCCTAGTTATGACTACTTGAAAAACAGCTATTTTTGATAGCTGATATCATCATTCCTATGTAAAATTTCAAAATTTCGTTTGGAACATTTTGTTCAATGGTTTTATGCTAATAACATACTAAAAATTCCTAGAAATAGAGGCTGAGGATTTTCGCGCGATGAACACTATTTTCTAAAATTCTTATTAATTTGCGCTCATAGTTCAGTAGTACAGTCTTAGCTAAGCGCTACCTTCACTTCGTTATGCTTCTCTACCTCAGATATACAGTAGGGGACGTATCAATACTGTGTCTTCTGTGCTGTAGTTGAATCATCTGCATATTTTTGAACGAAGCAATTGCCTCGTCGCTATAGGATCATCTGAAGCCGTTTTTGGTACAGATTCGCCAGAAGAAATACACTTTTTGTCTATTCCTTGATCTGTGATGGGTAGCGATGAATCAATATTTTGTCACAGTTAGGAAACGACGTAAAAACTCATTTTTATTGCACCTGAACATCACCAAACCTACCTTTAAAGTTTTATTGTGAGCAAACGCGACATCCATCTTTTACATATGCCAAATGTTTGTGTAAGATATAAGCCTCACGTTTATCTGAGATGCATACTGTCTCAACTATTTTACGCACTTTCACTCTTCTGTTTTTCAATAAAATGTCGTAGAATTTATTAATAATTTCTGAAGAGGTGATCTTATTTGAGCGTCCTGAAGACGAGTCCTCGTAACATTTAACAAGTTTTGTTTTGCTTTGCGTAAAGTTTTTTTTTTACAAAAAAAAAAAATGTTTAGTCAACAATATAATGTTATGAAGTATAAGTCTAATATAATTAATAATGTGGGAGAAAAAATATTCGGAACTGCAGTCCGTACGCTTTTATTGATTTCAAACCAAAGTTTCGATCATAACAATGATCCTCTTCAGGGTTAAATCAAGTCAGAAAAAATAATGAAATATTTGTAACAACCGTTAACAAACATCGATGATTCCTAATATGTGAAATACATCGAATGTACAAATTTTATAAAACTTGTACATTCGATCTGTTCAGTTTATATTATATTTATATAAAAAATAGTTTTCATCACTATTATAACTGTGTGTATTTCACATATTAATCATCGAAGTTTGTTAAAGGTTGTTACAAATATTTCATTATTTTTAACTTGATTTAACCCTGAAGAGGAGCATAGTTATGATCGAATCGTTGGTTTAAAATCAATAAAAGCGTACAGACTGCAGTTCCGAATATTTCTCCCACATCAATCTCTAGTCGATCATCGTTACTCCAATAATTAATAATAAAATTTAAAATTACCCCTAACCTTAAAATTAAATGAATAAATAAATAAGTTAGATAAGCGTATTTCGAGTACAAAGTTCTCATCTTCAGTAAAAATTACGCGAAATCGTATTAATAAGGTAAACGGAAAGTAGGATTACTCAACATGTAAACCATGTCAGAGGTCCTAAGAACCCTTTTATCTGAGAGCAGATTAGGATTACTCAACATGTGAACCATGCCAGAGGTCCTAAGAATTCTAAGGAATTATGACGAGTACAAGGATTATATATTATTATATTTGTTCTCGATATACGTATCTAACTTATTTATTCATTTAATTTTAAGGTTAGAGGTAATTTTTAATTTTATTTTTAATCCGCAGATGAAATTCACTTTTTTCCATGATTGCAAAAATGCTCGAGTTTAAGTTCTGTCTAAAATTTTTAACGTGGTTTATTGAAAGATGGTATTTCAGAAATGTAATATGAATATGAGATTTGTGATTGCGACCTCATTTATTAGAATTTTGCCGGACTTATAACTTCGCCCTTGAATACGAGCCCAAGCAAATGGTGACATAATTATTTCTATAAAATTTATTTGACTACTTTACAATATAAACTTTAAACTTAGAAAAAGTGAATATTTTATTTATGATATAAGAAAAATTATAGAACAGAAGCAATGGTCCAAATGACAGGTTGGCTTTTATTGGTAACAAAAAAAAAAAAAAAAAAAAAATATATCATCACGGCATATTACGCATTACTGGGTGTGCCAGAATCTACAACATATGTAGACATCGGTAATGATGACGATATATTTTACCGTGCGGGCGTTTACCAGGCGTCACCTCACGGGCATTCATTTCTGGCGTGGAGAGTTCACCACAGGGGTTACTTTTGTGCCATTTAAAATTTGAAATATTTGGTGTCGGTCGGGATCGAACCCGGTTCCCCAGGTTCGCGACCAGACACTAAGGCACAGCTATAATTTTACTGCACATTGTATCCACAAGCTCCGCACATTCTTCTGGTACAGTATTTTCCATACGTCCAGCAAGATAAATTTGAAAGTAACACTTGACATATTTCACACGGTTTCAGTCTCTGAATCAACCTCTCAGTTATTTATCAGAGACTGGCTCACTCGATTCAAACTTCGAATCACAAATACGTTTCAGTCTTATTGGAGCTCATTAGTATGGTGCACTGAAGCCTTCAGGATTTACTGACAAAGTTGAATGGACAGATGATAAACCACCTAAAATGATATGATGCCTGCAGGGTAAGTAACCACGGGCAGAGCCATCTATCGACAACACTATGAGCTTAGTCAGCAATAATAATGTACAATAAAGTACAATACAATTGCGACGCTTGGTGAAACTGTTCTAAAATGATATTTAAAAAATAATACTTGATATGTTTCACGAGATCCTGCTGGAAGATAAAGTCACCTTTGGCCGTTTTACATTTCGAGATCGAGGGTAAAAAACTTTCATCAAGAATATCTCTGTATTTATGTGAGGTATCTGTGCCATCAATAACCCTTTCAGACGTATAGCTTCAGACTACAACAGACGATGGGAATTTAACTTCTTTTTACCAAAGAATCATGATAAGCCTCTGAAAATGTATGCGAAATTCACTTTCGCGTCTTGCCTATACACAAACGTTAAATTTAGCTTCATCGTTCGGGAATACCAAAACTTGACAATGTCATAGTGTAATTTGGAGCGGTGAAGCGGAAATATCTAGATTTGAATGTTATGCTGCGTGTCGCCACACAATGGGGTATGTGACCATAATTAAATTTCAATATATAAGTCGTAATATATAAAAACAAACCTCTATAGCTTCTCATTATAATAATAAAAACTAAACAATAGTTTGTAATAATATTGTTATTAGCAATTTAATGTTTTGGAGAAGGGATCTGTGACGTCAGTAGGGTAGAATGGTAGAAGAAGACAGTTAGACTGAGAAAGATATGTTGTGATAGGTTATGGCGAACATGACAGCAGCTGTCACTTTCGCCTACCACAATATATCTATCTCAGTCTAACTGTCTTCTTCTATCATTCTACCCTACTGACGTTATAGGTCCCTTCTCCAAAGTTTTAATAATTATTTTCTCATAAACTACGAATAATTAATCAATTTAAAAAAATACGGGTATTTTATTTTTTGGTCTTAGTATCATATATGTAAAAATCAAAATTTAGTCGCATACCCCATTGTCTCGTCACTAGCTATTACGATGAACGACCAAATAGTATCGAAAGCCGTTGCACAATACATTACCACATTTTGCAGTGAATGTGTAAGCAGTTCATGTCGCCCAGAAACACCATCGAAAATTCATAAAAATCATTACTTTATTAAACATAACCGGCGATTAAAAAAAGATTTGTTCCCATGCTATCACATTCAGGGTGGATTGAATGTTAGTGGGTTAACCCTCGTGTTACGCCAACCCGGGGTTACTTACACAAACCGAGAGTTACCAGCCAGTTTCACAGCTAATTTTGGGTCAAAAATAACTCACCAATGTGCACGGTTTAACCCATGAATAGCAAATTGTATATGGACGACAGTTGTCATTTCACGCGTCATATTTAACACAAGAAAGGAAAGTATTATCAAAATTACTTTTTTGTGTTAAATATGACGCGTGAAATGACAATTGCTATATGCAATTTGCTATTCGTGGGTTAACCCGTGAAAACCGGTGAGTTATTTTTGACCCAAAATTAGCTGTCAAACTGGCTGGTTACTCTCTGTTTACGTACCCTGGGTTAGCGTAACTCGAGGGTTAACCCAAGTTCATGCAATCCACCCTGAGAGTCGTTTAGAGGAGAACGATTTGAAAATATCGAATAGGTAAAAGCATTCATATGCAAATAGTTTTGGACACGTCCTATTTATTTTTATGATATGCAAGTAATACCGTTGGCGCAACTGTTTAGATAATAAAGGTAACTATATAGAAACATAACTTAAATATTAAATAGAAATATTCTAAATAAAGAATTTTTGAAAAAGACCCGTTTATATTTTACTGATCCTCGTGGTAAGGGAAGATAGAAGAGGAGAGAAAAGGAGATATAGTCCAGTCAATGGAGATCAAAAAAGACCATTGCCTTGCAAAAGGTGGGGAAAAAACGATTTTAATATATGTTGTTTGGGTCAAGACGGGGATGAAAACTTCAAATTTGTTACCTTGGGGAGGCCCGGCGTGAGCGGCTATCTTGAATCAAAGGTGCAAAAAATGATTTTTTGCTATTATCTCAAAAACAGTGGCCCGTATCAAAATTTTACAAGAATGCAAAATTAAAGCTCGTTACTTTTTGTATAAAAAGGGTTCGTACATATTTTAGCTAGGATGAACTCTCAAAGTGTTATGCTCCAAAATAGGTAACCAGAACAACAATTTATGAAAGCAAATTTAATCACACAAAATATGCACAATATTAAGTTTTTAATACTTAGTTTAATAGATTTTGTTATTTGCAAGAGTTTACATTTGTCGTGGCATCAAAAGAAGTAAATTATCGATGATTTTTTAAATAATTTTTGTCAAACTTTTCCACAAATTCATCAACCACTCTGATTTGGTTAAAGGTACGGTACCTCGATTTAAAAGTTTTAATTCAGCTTGGAATTCTCCTTCATGTCATGTTAAACAATTTTGGCTCCGATGAGCGTTTAACGAATTATTAACAATTTAAACTTGTATGAAATTTCTCTAAAATCTTAAACATCTGCAAATCGGCTTAGTTTTCATTTTTTCTTCTGAAATTTGGACACGTATTAAATGCACAATAATGTTTATCTTTAATCGTGTCCAAATTTTAGAAGAAAAACTGAAAACTAAGCCGATTTGCAGATGTTTAAGATTTTAGAGAAATTTCATACAAGTTTAAATTGTTAATAATTTGTTAAACGCATAGAGCAAAAATCGTTTAACATGACATGAAGGAGAATTCCAAGCAGAATTAAAATTTTTAACCGGGGTACCGTATCTGTAATCGAATTAGAGTGGTTGATGAATTTGTCGAAAAGAGTTGACAAAAATTATTTAAAAATCAACGATAATTTAGGTACTTTTTTTGATGCCACGACAAATGTAAACTGTTGCAAATAACAAAATCTATTAGACTAAGTATTAAAAACTTAATATTGTGCATATTTTGTGTGATTAAATTTGCTTTCATAAATTGTTGTTCTGGTTACCTATTTTGGAACATAACTCTTTGAGAGTTCATCCTAGGTAAAAAATGTAAAAATCCTTTTTGTACAAAAAGTTCCGAGCTTTACTTTTGTATTCTTGTAAAAATTTTGATGCGAACTCATTTTTAGCACCTTTGCTTCCCCAAAGTCACAAATTTGAATTTTTCATCGCCATCTCGACCCAAACAACATATGTTAAAATCGTTTTTTCCCCGTCTTTTGTTGGGTAAAAACCTCTATTGACTGGACTAATACTGCAGCAAACATCAGTTATGTTTCCTGTAAGTAATAGTATTAGTCCCTAGAAACCATGGATTCTATAAGGGTCCTATCCATAAAAACTCGCCAGTCGATTCACAAAATAATGACGGAAAATGTCAGGCACACGGAGATCCATTGTGAATGTACAGCGCAGGCGTAACGTATCTTACAAACATCCACGTTCACACTCTGAGTTATCAAATGTACTTAACAAACAAGAAAAAGGATGTAATTAATAAAAATTTACTAAACGACAAAATAGTGGGAAAACATGAACAATGAAAATTCACACGAAATACTGAAAATATGTGTGTACACAGGAAGTTGTGCAACGCAAAATTCTTGGCTTTCGCACAAAATCCCTACCACAACCAATCTCTACGCTTATCTGCTTTACCCAGACATCGTCTGCACTGGATCAAGGTAGCTTAAATGGACGCGGTCAGCAGGGTCAGATGCACGAGCTTTTGGTGGTGAAATCGATGGAAGGGTTGAGAGAACCTTGTGGACAAGCCGCCGAGTCGGATGAAATCGTCAGTGAATTGGTACCGCCGCAAATCCCCTTACGGGAACCTGGGTGAGAAAAAATTGCAAAATTTTATCCCGACTATATCGACAATGAAATTAAAAATTCAATACAATCTGTGTTGCTGCGGCGACTGTAAAATAATGAGCAGCTTTATTTTGCTAGTAACATAATGAATATCTTCTATAATGTGCATAAAATAGCATAATATGAATACTACAATACGCTTGAAAAAAAAGGTGTTATCTCAATGTGGGTCCCATCGTATATAGGGGGATAACATGCAATAAGAAAGCAGACCAAGCGGAAAAGAAAGCAAATACAGAAGACCTAGAAGATATACCAATAATAGCCCAGGACCCAAAACCTCAAATAAACAATAGAAACAAATAAGTACATGAAAAATGGTAATAGTAATAGAAAATCTAAAAGGGAGAAACCCAAGAATCAAAAGATTTAGGAATAAGACAGGGAATTCAAAATCATTATAAACAGATTAAGAATACGACATATTCCACTCACAGACAAACACCTCTGATAAAAAAAACACAATCAGAAAGACGAGCCCTAACATGTATGTATATGTTCGGCCACTTTATAATTTCTATCAAAATATGTTACTCGTTGAATATATTATATATTAATTTCGTAACATCACTTTATTTAAAGCTTAATTTCATTACTCTAGCAAATATCCGAAAAAGTGATTCACCGCAAAAATAAGTCCTTTCACAAGGACTGTTTAAAACGCGTCATTAAGTTTCCTGCAGCGGTTAAGTTTTTGGGCTATATGTCTGTAAGACATTATTATTATTATTATTATTATTATTATTATTATTATTATTATTATAATTATTAAATACTCTATACTACAGGCGAAGCCTAATTACAGTATAGATGAAAGACAGAGATTAAACATGTAAAACTATAAACAATCTGAAAGAAATAAAAAAGAACTGAATTAAATTATCATGTGAAGAAGACGACGATAGAGCTGCTTGGGTGATAGAAGAAATATGTCATGAGAAGAAAATTTTAAGTCGTATGAGTAACACATTTTGTTAATAGGTGAAGTAAAGAAGACATTTGTACGAGCCGGTTGCAAGTAAAAACTGAATGATTGACGTGTGAGATACAAGGGAGCATGAAAGTTTATTAGTGATGGAGATTGTGGATCATTAACATAGTTGTGTATTAATTTAGAAAGATGATAGACTGAATATATATATTGCGTCTCTCCAGAAGACTTAAAAGACATAGGGAAAATGCAGTTTATGAATGGAGCGTTAACACAATTAAGTACAAACAAATATTAGAGAATAAGGTAACGGTCACACTGCATCGATGAACATCCATCGATCTACGTGCATCGATTACCATCAACCGTTTTTTTTTTTGTGAATGGTCACAGCTTTGTTTTTTACTTGATCGTACTCGATCTATGTTGACTATTCAGTGTGACCACGGTCCAAGACCGCATGGAAAAATTGTATTTAGAAGCGCTTATGTCATATGGCCAAAACTACCGGAAATTGGTGCGGAACATAGTACTGGATTGGCCCTCCAGATATCCTGAAACTGTCGTATAAAATGAGGAATATCGAACATCGCACAGAGAGTGCAAAAAGGTTTGAGGGACTAAATCAAGAAGACTAAAGATAAACATTATTGCGCATTTAATACGTGTCGAAATTTCAGAAGATAAAATGAAAACTAAGCCGATATGTAGATGTTTCAAATTTTAAAGAAATTTCATATAAGTTTAAATTGTTAATTCGCGAACCGCTCATATCAAAGCAAAAAAAGATTAACATGACATGAAGGAGAATTCAAACCGTGGTTTTGTATCTTTAACCGTGTCAGAGTGGTTGATGAACTTCTGGGAAAGCGTTGACAAAAATTATTTTACGCACATTTGCTTTAAAATTGTTTGTTTACATCGTAGTTACCCTTTCGGAAACTGAAAGATTACATCCTGCGGGCGGTAAAATACATCAAAAGCCCGCCTACTGGTAAACAAAACGTCAAAAATGCAATTGGAAATATAATCAAGATTCTTATTTTTTAAAAATGATGTCAGTTCCGCTAAATTTTTACTAGATTTTATTAGAATTGCTTAAGGAATTACTTCAGAAATTGTCTCAAATCTCGAAGTTTGACATTTAAACAAATATTCATATAACCAAATAGTTAGCAATGCAACGCATCGCCTTAATGTTTTATGAAATGGCCACCTGGCCACGTAATATTTTTATATAGTAGCAAGCTTTAAATGTATTTAAAAAATAATTTAAAAACATGTCATTTGATTGTAGTTATGCGTAAAACGTTGTACATACTTCGGGCTGAAAGAAGTTTACACCCTTGAACGAATAAAATTTCATCCGCAGGCGTAAACCTTTTCTTTCGATCCTCTATACACTAAAATTTTTGAAAGAAGTCCGATCAGGGCCATTTACGAATTCCATCTATGAATTAAGATTTTATGCTGTCAAATTTAGTAGTGTCGTTTACATAGTTTTTATGAGGTACACAAGATATTATGTACCCTCATAAAAACTAAGTAAAAGACACTACTAAATTTGACAGCACAAAATCTTAATTCATAGATACAATTCGTAGATAGCCTTGATCGGACTTCTTTCAAATATTTTACTGTATGTAAATAACTATAAAAATCATCGATAATTTACTTATGCCCGTATTCATAGTCGATGCTCAATCTCGTACTTGAGTATTACTTCGCCAAGCATTACTCCAGTCGTTCTCGACCTCAAGCACATCATATGTTTCATAGTCGAAACTTTGTGAATTCTCGGTTTTCTAGGGATGATTTTAGAGAATTTGTAACAACTATGTTGGTATATTTGTAAATTTTAATATTTTTCTATCAAATACTATATTTGACATCTATATAATGTCACAGGTTACAGATATATGAGTCATATCACGGATATATATTCTTGAAACAACCCTATTTCATAGTTATTATTTAAGGCTTCTTGTACTATGTCTACAAATGCTAAAAATTCTAGATTATCTTCATGATTCATTATCTAACTTAAATATCATATGTGATGGAAATGACAGTTTGACAGTTTTTTTTATATATATTGATCAAGTCTACCTAAAATTAAAAAAATAACATCAAGCATTACTTGATCATTACTCAAGGTTGCATGAAGCTCTCATCAAGTAAACCTTCGATCGAAGTACGAGTGAAGAAACAAGTAGCGACTGAAACAATGAAACGAAATCTGGTACTCAGGGCATATTCAAGTATGAGTCGAGGCGAAGTACTGACTATGAATACGGGCATTATTTTGATGCCACGACGAATGTAAACTGTTATAAATAACAAAATCTATTAGATTAATGCTCGTATTCATAAACACTCGTAAAAATTTAAACGGTTCGTTATAATTTTTATCCAATAAAAACAGCCGACATTGAAAGAAAAATCGAAATTTTATTTGTCAAGTTTGATTCTATTTGTCAAAAATATAACGAACCGTTTTGAAACTTTACGAGTGTTTATGAATATGGGCATAAGTGTTAAAAACTTAATATGTGTATATTTTGAGTGATTAAATTTTCTTTCATAAATCGTTGTTCTGGTTACTTATTTTTGAACAGTTCATCCTAGGTAAAAAATCTAAAAACCATTTTTGTGCAAAAGTGACGAGCTTTAATTTTGTATTCTTATAAAATTTTGATATGGGCTACTGTTTTCGAGATAATAGCAAAAAACTCATTTTTTGCACCTTTGATCCAAGACGGCGGCTCACGCCGAGCCTCCCCAAAGTCACAAATTTGATCCAAACAATATTTGTTAAAATCGTTTTTCCCCACTTTTTGTCACCCGAGGCGAGATGAGGCGAGAAATGTAAAATATCGAGCTCGTCTCGTTTTCGGATCCGTAATCTCGCTCTCGTTCTCGTTTCGCATAACGCTACGAGATGAGACGAGATGTAAGAAATTTCTCGCTTCATTCATATCTATAATGATGAATGCAAGACGAGAAATGTAAAATATCAATCTCGTCTCGTTTTCAGATTCATAATCTCGTTCTCATTCTCGTCTCGCATAACACTACGACACGAGACGAGACGCGTGAGTACTCTCGTCTCGTCGTGCATCACTAGTCTCCATTGACTGGACTATCTTTCATATACAGTAGAATAATAAACAAATTATATAATATAGCGGTGTAACTAATTAAAAAATTAATGTGGCCAACACAAGACCTCCCGCTATTTAATTTTTATTAATTTAAATACATACTTACATATTTACTAATGCTGCAAGCTGCAAGATAAATTAAGTTCCGTTGCATATAACTATTGCATTTTATACTACTTTCTTTTAAAATGTCACCATTATCAATTTGAAATGATTTAGCCATTTAAAAAAAGTTGTAGAAAAAACGTTGTTTATACTTCGTGCGTGGAGCGTGTTTTAAGGGTTCGAATTTCTCTTCTCCCCCTTAAAACACTTACTTCACACACTTAATATAAAAATAACTATTAAGTCTTATAGTATTTGAGAAACCGTGGTTCCAACATCCAAACACACATCCACACACATATACACACAAACGGACCTTAAAACGTGCTTATCCACTAAAATCTGGATCTACGATTTTCAGCATGATTCCAATACCTCTCTTAGCGAGAGGTAAAAAGTAATAATTCCTAAATGGTTAGATGTGTGTATGTACAGCATGTTTAATAAGGTATTCTCTCATGATTGCCAATATAAAAAATGTATTAAAAATATTAAAGTTGGTAGGTAAACAAGAGGAACAAAATAATAAAAAAAAAACTCATTATAAATTGATTATTGCAAAAGATATAAAGAATTGAAATTTTGATTACGTACTAGTTGTACTATCAATGGGAGATCAGTCAAAATCCCTACTCCATGTTTGAATGTGGTAACACGTCGCATCTTAAGTACGTACATACTCGGGTGTAATTCCATTCGTTCAGGAGTTTTCGTAGCACAGCTGCATGGGTGCTCTGTATTTTTGTGTTACTCGCTGTGTCAGTTGCTTGCTTGTTTGTTATCATTTGATATCCATACATGTAACAAAAAACAAAAGTTACTGTGACAAGAATTAATTTTAAAATATGTATGTGTATTTCATTAATTACAAAATGAAGTAAACCATTAAGAAAATGCAATAAAATTTTATCAGGACTATATAAATGATTTGAATGGGTACTTACCACAAAGAATTAGGCAAAACAGAAGTATTTCTTCAAGAAATAATATTAATAAAACCCGAACAGAAGAAACAAAGCAATAAAGTTAATAAATGAACTCCAACCCATTAAAGACATTTCAAAACAATACTTATGAGTCAACTTACGATGCAAGCGCCACCATTAGTTTGAGAATGTCAAAATGTTTTTATTGTACAATGAAAAGTATTTAATCAATTACTTAGACTAATTATCTTACAATTTTCTTTAGTTTTTACCTCTCGCTAAGAGAAGTATTGGAATCATGCTAAAATTCGCATATTCAGATTTTAGTGGATAAGCACGTTTTAAGGTCCCTATAATCCGATTATAACATTTTTACGATGCTGTCCGTGTGTGCGTGCGTGCGCGCGTGTGTGTGTATGGATGTATGGATGTGTTGATGTTGGAACCACTATATCTACTATAAGACTTAAAAAATATTTAACTGCAGTCTCCACAATCTGACAATCCTAGGAAGAGCTGGTTAGATTTTGGTAACAATTGGACAACCGGAAGTAATAGTTTCCTTAAAAAATTCTTCTAAATATTGTTTTATGAAAATTTCTGTTATTAATATTATTGAAGAACATAAAATTCTACATCTGATACATTTAAAATTTTTATTATATCTTGTATAGATTTAGAACTAAAGGCACTGTAATATATAGAATAATCTAATCGCAGAGGCCAAGGCACTAAGGAAACCAGATGACAAATTCAAATGTTTATAACATAGTTTGTAAATGATAGTGTCAAAAATCAACAGTTTTAGTGACATTCTGAAAGCTTTTTCTGGAAAGTACATTTAATCTTTCTTATTGTTTAATTAATTAAATATTTAAAATTGTAGGTAAAATGCATATATCCATAAGAAATGCCGCCAATCTTCCTAATGAATTGGAAGAATCTCTGACATTCAGGAACTTCCTCATACAATGAAAATTAGATATACCTAATTAGAATTGTATGTGTGCAGAAGACATGTTAAATACAATAAAAACAATATTTGGGTAAATTTCTGTAATGTTTTTGTTATAAAACGACGGTTCGATAGCGAAGTGCAATACAATACTTATTGTGACGATAGGCCCTTTCGTCCATTAAAGGTTTTCCGTCCTTTTGTAAACCTGTAGTAGCACCGTCACAGTTAGATTGTTTAGGAACGTATATTCAACAATATACGTTGTTTATTTATTGTTTATGTATTGTTTAATCTGAAAAGTAAGATGTATTTGTAATATTGGTAAAATATTTAATGACATACGTACCTGTAAAAGACAATATCCGACCGTCATGATGTGAAAAGACAATAATCACATGTTCAACATAACCGCACTATTATTGTTTCAGCTACAAGAAATGTATTTTATGTAAAAATAGCATTGTGTATATTTGTAATTTAACTTACCATAGTGTGGTGAAACAATGTAACTCTTGTTTACACATTTGATTGCATTATTGTGTTTGTTTACTTCTAGAAGATTCCGACAGTAGTAACCTTGTAAATTTTGACGCGTCGTGATTCACAACATGCCCGTGCATGGCGCACCGCACATGTGAATGCAATTGTGTTTTATTTGAAATAATGTTTGTAAATTATTTGATGCTGTAAAATGGATCAGGGTAAAGAAAAGTGACCAGAGAATTTGTGTAAATTTTATAAAAATATTATTTTTCACTTGAAACAGTATCAACCCCTGTACACTAAGTAAAATCATCCCCGCCGTAATTTTAATGAGAAGTACCGTTAGATTGGGTTTATAAGCCGCCGCAGAGCTCCGTGAAGCCAGAGCGGGCTTCGCCCATTCCAAGAGCCGTCCAGGCTAGGATTCTGATTAGGTCCCCTTGAACGCCTCTTGATGAGAGTCCTGATAAGGCTCTTTCGAACCGCCGAGAAGTTGAGTACTGTGTGTTAGCCGCCGTCCGTTAGAAGAATCCGCCGCGTGTAAAGACTGAGTCCGCCGTGTACATCGCGCCGCTGATTGCCCGCTAGAGAAATTGTTAGGTTTTCTAAAGTAGTAAATTGCAATACGCGTACTTACCGTGGTAACTCTGGTCACAGTTCTGCAAAGAAGGGTGATGTATTTCTTTATTCGTAAATTGTGTGTCTTTGTTGTACAAGTATTCATTTGTTACAATATATTTATTTAAACTACACGTCTTTTTCTGTTGATATCAACCAACCCTGCGCCCTCACCTCCACTAGGCTACCCGAAGGTACGCTCCTTTGTACCGCTGTAAAAATGGCGCCCGAGCATACCGTTTATATCCAGGAAATAAAGGAGCACAATGTTGACGTCACCACCCCACGTGCCGTCACATTATATAACATAAAATGGAAATGGCGAGAGGTATTGTGCTGGCCACAACAGATTTTTTTGAATATTAGCTTGTATATCTCTAAAGACCGATTGCCCCAATGTATATACAAGCTGTAAATCGAAAAGTGAGACATACGCCTTTATAATGGGAATTCAGCTTTTCTCTGCGCAGACGTTACCTAATTATTTTATGCAAAAATGTTTCAAGTAAAGTTAGGTATAGAGATTTAATTTCTGTATCAATGAAACTATTATTCTAGCTCTTCATATAGATGTGAAACATTAATTATTAATTTTCAGTTTTTATGAGCTTTTAGTTTATGCAGCCATGGATTTAAGACAAAAAAATAAACAAATGCGTTATTTTTAACTGTTATTTATAACTAAATTTGGATTAAAACATTACTTTAGTACAAAACATTAGAAGGTAAAATATTTTTTCTTCAAACGTCATAAAAAAAAAATGGCATCTATTGTGACTTGATTCACAAGGTAGAAATGAAATAAATAAATATCCATAGCAACTACATGAAATGAACGAATAAGAAGTAACTTGTAAAATAAAAACCTGTCATATCACCCCAAGTCAACCAAGTTAACCTACAAATTGAAATATAAACAGTTTATATTTAACAAAATAACAGCAGACTTACATATTGGTAATGACGGTCAGTATAATTAGAATTAAAGTGATAAGAAAAGTTCATATTGTTTTTCAGGGTGTCGATAATTAATCATAGATCACGATTGCCATTGAGTAAAGTTAACAACATGTCATTTAGTTTATAACAGGTACAAACGTTCACAATTTTATATAGTTCAATAAAGAGGCTCATCACTCATACGCACTATAATATTATGCAATTTTATGCTACAAAGTAACGAATTCAAATATGATCGCACAAATTGCGCAATATGTTACACTAAAATTTATGCGAATTTTTTTGTAGGGAAAGCTGCATGTTCACGATATTTGAAATTCAACAAGTTGCACAACATTTCCATATTCTTTGCAACATATTGTGCAATGCTCTTGTGCAAGTGTAAGCTTTTTGTCCATGCAACAAATGTGCAAACAGGTGCAATACACTTTTCTTTTGTAGTGGTATGTATTTAGTAAATATAAATAAATATATCATCATGACATATTACCCATTTCTAGATGTGCCAATCTGCTTTGTCACATATATCGTTAATAATGATGACATATTTATACTGTGCGGGCAGTTGCCGGGCGTCACCTCACAGGCACTCATTGCTGGCGTGGAGAGTTCATCACAGGGGTAAGTTTTGTGCCATTTAAAATTCGAAATAATTGGCGTCGGTCGGGATCGCGATCAGACATTTAAGCACGCGGCCACGGAACCCCATATATGTAGTAGGTAGTATGTATTGTGTAAAAATAATTTAAAATAATATTTTTAAAGTATATCGAACTTCAAACTACTAGGATAAATCATAAATATGAGAGAAAAATAATTTATTAATTACTAGGTACTATCGGAGAAATAATAAAAATAAATAAATAAATAAATATATCATCACGGCATATTACCCATTTCTGGGTGTGCCAGTATCTACAACACATGTAGACATCGGTAATGATGACGATATATTTTACCGTGTGGGCGCTTACCAGGCCATCTAAACTACGTCTTCTACTTCTAGTTGAAGTTCTTTTTTTGATGTTCCGAGTTCTTCGCATTTTATCTCTTGATACACCTTTTATTATTCTTAAAGTTTTCGTTTCTGTGGTTGTCATAATTTATTTATATTTACAAGTTTCTGTTTCTGCCGTGTATTTCAAAACGGTCCTTTGTAAGTTGTATAGATTCTGAGTTTGCTCTTTGTTGTCATATACTTATTTTTCTACATCACAAATCTCTCACGTCTCTCAGGCTTCCAGATATTTATGTTTGTCTGATGGAATTTTCTCTTACCTCCTTTGTTAGATTTCTGCAGTTTGATGTGTTTGATCCGAGGTTGTTGAATTTAGAAAAATTTAAGATTTAGAAGTACCCTCGTATATATGTATGCAAAGGCTGATCTGTTAATTTCTTTAGTAACAGTTAATCAAACAAAATATTAAGTATGTTTATTTTAATACGTATTAATATTTTTATTTGAAATCCTCACCAAAGTGCACAAAAATAATTATTAACCAGCCCGATTCAAAAAAGGTTTAAGCTAATCCTCATTTTTGGATTAGTGAATCTTATTCTATTTCGGTATTTAAAATTTAATTTTCATGATATTATCAATAAAGGTAGATACTAAGAATAGATTAGACTCTATTTTAAGATATAAACTGTCAAAATTAGAGTAGAATTCGCTAATCCAGAAATGAGGATTAGCTGTGAATCGGGCTGAACAAGTTCAGAAATCGGTACTAATGTAATCCATTATACGATGATTTCAAGCAAATGCAATGTTGCCATCTTTATAATAATTATTATACATATAAGATAATTTGGGTAGGTACACGATATACAGTATGTCCCCGGATTGAGTTTACAAGAGGAAAAAAAAATTTTTTTGATTTTACGAAAAAATGCCAAGGGAAGAAAAATTTCTTTTTTCTGAAATTAGAATTAATAATCATTTATCAATATTTCAAAGCTAACTAAAATCATGTTAGATTCAATGCAATAACTGTATTATTAGGACAAAATAGGAAAAAACGTTATAGTAAAAGAACCTTACATTAATTAAAAGTTTTAATAACTGAAACATGCGTTTTAATTTAAGCAAAATTTTTTCTTCACTTGGCATTTTTTCGTAAAATCAAAAATAAAAATATTTTTCCTCTTGTAAACTCAATCCGGGGACATACTGTATAATAGTAAATTTGTACGTGAAATTACAAAAAAAAAATATGTACAACAGCGAACTAAACAATTCCGATGAAGAATGTTTAAATAAAACATCATTTTGAGTGTTCTTTGCGATAACCTCAATGTTCGCAGATTAGCAACACTGAGTGTCAGACTGACAGTTACATAAACATAACCTATAAAAAGAAAATATTAATTTGATTTTCACAAATTTTCGATTTCAAATAAAATTTAATATGAAACTCGGAACTGAAGTCCCATATTATCACTATTTGGTTTATTTTCCTTGGCCTTACGGCCTAGGTACCTAAATTCCATAATTGTGATAAAAAGTAGGACTTCGTGGCCTTGATACATAAATAACTATTATTTAATTTTGACATTTTAAATTGGCATTATTATCTCCATAGCAACAACTATAGAGTAATCGAAAATGTATACAAAATTTATCACATCGCATGTTGGCGTAAATAACAACTTCCACGACAGTTTTCGAAAATAAAATTAGTATCACTCTCATTGAATTTTAATTCACAATTGTCACAGCAACAAATAATGATAGTTTACATCAAAATTTAAAATAACCACGATTGTTGTACACATAGTCACAGCCAACTAAATGATTAGTTTTTTTTTTATATATGTCATCAAAATTAAATTCATAATAGTTATAATTATTTCGTTAAAATTAAACAAAATATTGTATAAATAACGTGATTTAAGAATGTTTATTCACTCGAAGAAATTAACCTACTCGTCCTTTGTCCTTTCTCATGAACGAACATGATCTTAACTCACTTGGTGTATAAATATCTACGTATAATAATAAATGTATGTATATGGGCACAAACAAATAATCTTTATAACAATACATTTCAAAAACGTGTTAAATCACTATATATAAATTATTTAAATATACGACTACGACTGCAGCTATCTTATATTCGAACCAAATATAATAAAACACGGTATTTCATTCTGAAAATTTTATTACATTTATCTAAAATATTCCACATTACAAGTTTATAATCGATTATACTTGCCGTCAAACAAGTATGGACTGGAGATTTCTACACTGTTGCCAAATTATGGGCAATGTTGAAAATGCTACGTTATGAAGAAGAAGCAACACCGCACGGCAAGTGACAAGGTGGGGAGAAGGGAAAAATTGAGCATCAGTCCATGTTTATTTGATGGCGAGTATAGTAATATGTGCGTTTCTAACCTACCAGACCAAACAGTTGGGAAGTGACTTATTGTTAACTTCACTTTCTAGCTAACCTGAAAAGACTTTTTTCTACGAAAGTGCAGAAAAAAATCCACACTCACTTTCCACATGCGAATGAAAACATTGGAAGAAGTAACTGTTTTCCGAAATCTGTCATTTTTATATTTAAATAAAATTCTCATTAATATTGAATATTTCACTTTCGTAATACACTTGCGGAAAGTTTCATTGAAAAATTCATATGATTTTCATAGTCATTTTTCAATAAAGCACTTTCCACACTTATATTACAATATACTATTCCTGCTAGCTAAATCTCACTTTCCAATAGCTAAAATGTCATTGTGATTTTGACAAGTCAAATAAAAAAAAAAAACGGTTTAAAATACCCTGTAAACAGTACACAATAAATTAGTAAATGGAAAACCTTTAAAACAGGTAACTCAATTGACAAAATCAATAAATATTTTGTCATATTAAACTAAACAAAATATAACAAAATATATATTAAAAAAAAATATTAATAAAATCAATGTTTAAAACTAAATGATTACTAAATGATTGTAAATAAAATAGTATACACACACACCTTGCGGATATGTAAATTCCAGCCTCGCGCTCATAGCTGACCTCGGTAAACCTCGTGTGTAAAGTGTAAACACAGCCCTCGACTGTAATGGAACATCTCCCGGCTCGATGCGTAATTATTTCTTTCGAAATAACTAATATACAGAGTATTATATCCCTGTTTTTGAAGTTATGCCATGTATCTCTCTTTTGAAAGCATCCACAGCTTCATTAACCAAATTAAAACATATCCCTTGTAATTTATCTATGACCCGTTCAGTAGGAATAACAAAAAGTCGTTGGATACTATCAGGCCTATTCTACTAAAAAAATGTATAACGATATCGTTACTGAACGACTGTAGCTAAGTATTTGGTTAAACGACTTTAATTACGACAAATGCCAAAAACTTATTCTACTAATCTATAACGATAATATTTAACTTCATGTTTATTTTGACAGAATAAATTTTCATATTTTTCAATTTAAATTTGACATATTGATTCATTGTTTATTTAATTAAATTTGACATTTGACAATGAATAAAAAGAAAAGGGCTTCGAGGACAACTCAAACACAGTATGAAATATATGTTGAAGAACTGGAAAATAATGGTTCATTAACCGATAAAATTTTCTAAAATTTTCCTCCTGTATAGTAAAAGGATCTGATGTATCACGCAGAGTACGATTATATAATCTGACATCCCTATACAAATATATAATTTTTAAATACATATACAGTGCATCTATATTATATTATATATCAATATATTAAATAATATTATCTAAATCTAAATTTTTAAATATATTTCTGAAATATAAATAAAATGTCTAATATTAAAAAATATAATTAATAAAATTGTGCAGAAGTGAATAAATACTCATCTTTGCAGAATCTCTTGCTCAGCTACAATTAACAAAATGTCTTCTTCAGCCATTTTTACTTTTGTTCTCAAAATATGTCAAACTTTACGACTTCAACGATGCATGTGAACTTGTCGTTAATAAACGATATGAAATAATGATATGTAACGATTTGTAACGATAAATCAATTTTTAGACGACCATTGTGATAAGTATGACATATCAACGTAGTATCCTAACACTGAAAGTTGAACTTATGACATTAGTTTTACGATATATTTCATATCGTAATAGTTGACACGGTTGCTAGGTTACTATGTCATTATTTTCTGGCTATATGTACACATTATTCATTTGTCAGCTGTCCGTACGTTTGAACCTAAATTTCAGTTTTGTAAAAAAAGTAAAATTTATTTAAGCTCGTCTAAAAAATAATGTTCATAACTTGTATGAAATACAAATATCTTAGCTCGTGTGTATTGACTTGCACTCCGCTACGCGTCGTGCGTCAATTTACACTCGCATGATATTTGGCATATTTCATAACTTGTTACGAAAATAACTATAGCAGAATAGGGTTTTGGCAAAAATCGTTATCATAACGACTTATCGCCTGGTAACGAGTCGTAACGATATATAATTTTTTAGTAGAATAGGCCTGTTAGTTAAGACCAGGACAAAATGGTAATCAATAAAATTCAATGTTTTGTTTATTTAAATACGCTACTGCTACTGTTCAAGCGATAACATGTGGATGGGAGTTGCCATGATCATGATTCTCTCTGTTGAAGGATTGCAAGTACACCATTCAAAATTGACCATAATATATTTATTCACAGCTGTAATTTGTACAACATGCCCAAAAATACCCAAAAATGTAGCTACCATCTTGTTACTGTGGCTTTTTCTATGAACTGCTGCATTTTGAGGTGTCGTAAGAATAGATCCAACTTTCGTCGCCTGACACAACATTATACCTCAGGTGAGGTAAAAGGATCCACAAAGTGAATAAGAGTGGCTTTAGTTCACCAAATGGCACGATCTGCTCTTTTGAGATGGTGTTATGGAGAAATCAGCAAGTAAATAGCTTCCGAACACCCAAATGATTATGCACGATTACTTCGAGTTATAGAGATGGAGTTAGAGAAAAAAAGCATACTTATTGCAAACAAGTTTAATTTATTAGAAAATACAAAAATGGGTTGTTGAACGAAAAAGTTTTTTTTTTTTTTGTATGCTTAACTCATAAAATTTTCTTATTTTATTAAGCAAACTAAATATTTCTTCTCTTGTATTTTTATTCATAGTAAAAGAAAGTTCAATTGTTTCAAATGCTTTTATCATTTTCTGGTGAAGTTTCTCCCTGGTGTCACTTTCATCCGATTCGTCTTGATTTGTCTTGAAGTTTATCTTGTTTAGCAAGAGTAGCAATAATTTCGTCGTGCATGTGAGTGATTTCGAATTATGGATATTTTCGAGTTAGAGAGGTCAAAATACAGAGGTTCAAGTTATGGAGGTTCGACTGTATTGTTGATCGATTTCACGACACTGCTCAGGGTTGCTTGAATAAAACAAACGGTTGTTCTTTATATAATGCCGCACGTAATCGTAATGTTTCTGTGTTTGGACGTCCTGTACGAAGCTTGTCTTTTAAAGATTCACGGCACGGCCAAAATGAAATGCATTGTACCAACTTGTTACAGCAGCTAATAAATACGACACACCCAAACACCTTTATTAGTTCATTAAAACTTTCTTAATGCCTTCACTCACGCTTGAAATTATAGTAAACTACAGCTCAAAAATACTCTTTAAATATCATGATATTTCGCAAGGGGGTTCAATTCGAATAATTGCATCTCCAACACGCCAGGATATTTTTTATCTGTTTTCAGGCAATCTAAAGATATTAGTAAAATAAAATAAATAAATCATCACGGCATATTACCTATTACTGGGTGTGCCAGTATCTACAACACATGTAGACATCGGTAATAATGACGACATATTTTTACCTTGTGGGCGCTCACCAGGCCTCACCTCACGGGCGCTCTAGCTGGTGTGGAGAGTGCACCACAAGGATCACGGCCACGCGACCCCATAAAAGATATTAGTGCTGTCAAGAATTAAATTTTCTTGTTCAGGTTGCAAATGACCGAGGTTTTTCGAGACCAGACCAGCTAAGAACACGAGGCTTGGATTAGCATCCGCGAGGTGCTTAAGTATACAATTTTATTCGCAATTAATTAGTAATAATTCAATTTTCAACATTAATATGATTAATATGTTTGACAGTTTTATTATATTATGTTATACTCGATGTCAAATAAATATGGACTGATGCTCATTTTTTTTTCCTTCTCCCCACCGTGTCACTTGTCCTGCCGTGTCGCCGCTTCTTCATCACTTAGCATTTTCAACATGATCAATGGAATTGGCAACAGTGTAGAAATATCCAGTCCATATTTATTTGACAACATGTATAGTCAACTTTAACTTAGAGATCTATAGCAATATTGTTAGGTAACGTGTGAAAATATTTGTTTATTTTGTCAGTTATCTTAGGGTGTGATTCTGTAACTCGTCCGATATCAAACGGTACCGTTATCACTATAGAAACGTATTTTTTATAAGATGATTGGTATATTTACGTCATACTTGATCTTCTACGTAACCATAGTGATAACGGTAACGTTTTACATTAAGTTAAAGAATTCCACTCTGTTTTGAAGGTTTACCGTTTTCTCAATAATTCTGCTCTTTGTTATGCACATTTTTATTACAAATTGATTTGTTAAAATGACAATGACATTTTAGACATTTTGCTAGTCGGAAGTCTTTTTCAGCTAGCCGAGAAAGTCTTTTCTAGCTAGCTGGTAAGTGAAGTAAACATTAAGTTACTTTTTAACTTTTTGATAGGTTAGAATCGCACATATTACTAAGCGATTGTGAAGTAAATTCTAGAGTTCCTTATTGGGCTTCCAAAATTAAAATGCGCCACTGGTGGCAGATTTCTGAACTGAGTGAAGTGTACATGTGCGAAGGTGGTTGTTTTATTCAGGGATTGTATTTACTAATATACGAATTTTAATACGCTTTTATCTTCGGCTATTATTGTTTTATTCTTAGTAGGATCTGAATTACTGCTAATATAACAGGTAAGTTTTTGTTTTTTAAAAAGTTAATGAACAAATTAGGAGATATTCAATTTATAGGTTAAAGTTACGATGGAGTTTTCTCCGAAAATATTTACCACATAATATTATATGGCCACTATTTATTACTTGCTAGCCTTCCACCATATTTCTAGATGATACATTACTATTCCCAAATCTACAAATAGTATCTAAATCTAAGCAAAGAAAATTGTTCATTATGAAAGAAAAACAATTAAATGAAAGTAAAGCTATGTAGATAGAAATTAATATATGTACAACTACGGCAATGAAATACAATCTAAATAAAGGAAATCAAATATTTTTCTATTAAAAAAAAACCAATATACTGTTAATTAAAATACGACTAAAATACTCTTAACCTACAACTACTTACTAAATTTAACCCTATTAACTAAAATATTATTAAAACTATCACTAAATTGTTACTACAAGAAAGATCAAACTCAATTCTACCGAAATTAACAACAATAACACTATAGTAAATCAGAAATTAAATTAAAAACTACGAAAATTAGTCTCACACCAATTGTACTATTATGGAAGTTAGCGAAAAATGTACCATTCGTTTGAATTTTAACGTTTGACGTCAGCGTCATCTCTTGATAATTTGGAAGCCCAATACCGATACGAGATTTGAGATTTTCTGCTCTCTTAATCATACAAAATACTACTATAAAAAGAACTCATAAGTTTGTTGAGGTGGTCATTTTGAGAATAAAATTTGTCAAATATCTAAACTATCTGTTGAAATTTATCAAAGGAATTATCTACGTTTCATAAATATCTTATCTAGAATAACAATAACACTTTCAGTACATTAAACTATTCAGTCCTAACTACATGTATACATATTGTATTTAACACGACATTGTACAAAGTGTTGTAGTTCTCTAGCGATTGTGGAAGCAATCCCAGAGTAGTTAGCCTCGTGCGTGAAATCACCCCACCTGGTATAATAATTTATTCAAGCACCTCGCGAGACAGAGACAGAGAAACATGACAGTCGTCAACTAGGTCAAAGCTTGCCATGGAATTTCACACTGTCGTGCCGTATCCTTCACCCTTTTACCTCGTGGTTTAGATTTTAGAGCACGAAGGGTTTATCCACTGCTGTTTCGTCCTCTGATTGTTTTCGTCTGCAATAAATTGCGCGGTGGTTGATTTAAGTGACAACAACATAAGAGGAACGTCCAGAAAGTAAGAGTACTATGCCTCTGATGCTCAAAGTGATTTTTTTTACTACTTTGGCAGCATTGCTTTTAAAGGTAAGCGCTTGAGAGTACAATGAGAAGTCGTTCACCAAAATCGGTTGAAAACTGTCGTTGTAGTGCCGTTTCGAAATGAGCGTCTTGATTTAGAATCTCGCCAGCTGTAAGGTGAGGACGGAGTAATCCGTTTCCTTATAGCGAAGGAAAAAGCGCCATTCGAGATTTTTTAGTGAGATCAAAACAGAAGAATAAGAATGCTATCGACCGGAGTGAATTTTTTGCATAAAAATACCCGTACCCACACAACCGTTGTCACAACGCAACTCTTGGATTCATTAGGTTGGGACAATTCAACCACCCAGCTTACAGCCCGAATCTGGTACTTTCATATTTTCATCTTTTCACCTCTCTGAAGTTGTATATGGGTAAAAAAAGCTTCGCTAGTAGAGAACGGATTACTCCCCTCTCAACTCACTGCTGGCGATATTTTGAATTGAGAAGCTCTACAACGAGAATTTTGAACCGATTTTGTTTAACGAACCCACATGTACTCCCAAGAGCTTGCCTTTAAAAGCAGTGCTACCAAAGTAGTCAAAAAGTTCTGTCTGTTCTTGAACCATTGACGACGAGAATCTGATGATATATTGATGTTTGTGATGAATGTTGAAGATGATAAGATGAACATACGTGAATTAAAAAGACTGGTATGGACACAATACTTTTAAAATTAACTTTATTTAGGGCCGGTATTATAAAAGTCCAGTTAAATTTAGTTCCAAAGTAAATTTAATAAAGTGAACAAATTCGAATCAATTTCTATGTTCTTATGACATTTAAAACATTACTGTCAAAAATTCGCGTTGCATTTCTTCATTTAATTAAATTTACTATGGAACTAAATTTAACTGGACGTTTATAATACCGGCCCTTAGATTATTATAATTAATTATTATTTAAAACTAAATTACTAAATTACAAAATCTCAAACTACATCTTTACTAGACGAGATTCATACCCGGACTGTTTAATAATCATGTCGCCGATGGGAAAGTTGAAACAATTTAAAAATCATTGAATGGTGATTAGAAGATGACTAGGGAGGAGATGACTAGCAGTGTTTTAACTTTGTCAATCGTTTACGGTTTATTTTAGAGACAAAACATCAAATAACAGTTACAGAAAAAATTAATTGTACGCAACTTTTATTTGAAGTATTTTTCTTTAAAATAAACCATAAATAATTGACAGAGTTAAAATACTGCTAGGTATCTCCTCTCTAGTCATATATCCTAATCCTAATCATCACTCATGCTACCACTCATTATCTTCAAGGTAGGTGACCTACGGATAAATCCATAACATTTGCGTAGCCAGACCAAAGGAAAACCCTCCAAATATTATATTTCTTTATGAAACATAAATAAATGGTTCATTATTTAAATGTTTTGGTTATCGTTTACTCCATAATACAAATAAATTAATTAAATTATTTGTTTATTTTATATTAATAATAACGAAATATACTGCGTTTTATTTTGGATTAAAAGGAAATTAAATATATTGGGTTTTAGACTGCTATTTTTCGTAAAATACATTAAAACTACTGTCGTACGGAGACTTTTTTGTATGACTGTATGTATTTTGTCACCCATTTTCTAATCTGTTATAAAACAATAAAACGAAAATAAAACAAAAATAATAGCTAACAAATTCTGACGGAGAAAATGTTAAACATTTATTTATCTTTTTGTTCAAAAATGTAATGGCTATTGCTATTGATACAAAATTCCATAAATTTAAAAATTAGTTTATGGGACCAAAATATTACATAATTTAAATACATGTTGTTTTATTTGATGCAGAAATTTTTTATCTTTCCATTGATACCATTGTTGTCAGTCAAAACGGGGGGCAACATATATCCCATGTCAATCTCCTATGTGCACCTTAAAAAACATCCGGTATATTAAAAATTAGCTTAAAATTATTTCATCTTTCGCTTAGGGAGGGGACAAAACTTAATAGCACGAAGGCAAAATAAATCTAACCTAGTTCGTCGCCCCGGTGCTTATGTGCTTCACCTTGATATCGCTCTGCACTCATTTGTTTTGGGAATTGTACTCCAGAGGCATTTAGATGACGACAACTACTGGCTATTTTAAGACTTTAATTTTGTAACCCTGTTTAAAATGTTTTACATTCTCCAGATAAGAACTGGGACAAAGGAAACTTTTAGGGAGAGATAAGTTGGTTAGTGAAGAATGCGAGAACAAAGACGAGGAATTGCGAAAATTTTAGGACATTTGTCTTTGAAGAAATAACATTTACAGCAAAGTGCACTGTGATGTAGCTTTGACCTACATAAAACCCGTTTTAGATGATCATAAATAAAACAAGCAAAATTAACAAATTTATGAAGATGCACAGCATTGAATAAATAATTATGAATGATGTTACGTTCTGATGTCAGCAAGTGAACCTTTTAAATGACAGTTTAATTTTTATGTTTCAAGTTACTCATGAAAAAGTACGAAACAATAACGGTAATTAAAATAAGTTATTAGTTTAATTTGTTTACTAAGTCGTAGAAAGTAGCCTCAGCATCAATAAAATGTAATTTTCATTGATCCTCAAGCCACTTTCTACGACTTAATTAATATACATTGGGTCACTTTCCAACAATATCTTAATTTGTTTACTTTACCTAGACAACTTAGTAAAATTAATTTGTTTAATCCCGTTATTGAAAGAGCAAAACATATAGGCTGGTAGCACAAGCCTTGTTTAACTAAAACGCTGTTTTAAGAAATGCCAAATTTCGTTATTTCATAATAAAAATAAATAATATCAAATTTATCGAAATATGATTTTAAAGCAGAACAGATTGCATTCAAAAAAAAAATTTATTTAAAAAAAATCGTTCTTTAAACATAAGGGTGAAATTAAATATTGAAATTTGACTTTGACATTTCTTAAAACAGTGTTAAAATAAGGCTGTACTACCAGCCACTGTTTCTTACTTGAAATCAGTGAATGAAAATATTTTCGCTCATTCCCTTTTTTATTATCTGAAATAGAAGTACAAAAGAATTCATTATTTCTATTTAATTATATAAAAATTAATTTCACAATTGAAGCGTGTATGTAAGTGCAAAAGGGTCTATGAGCCAAATAGCAAGATTGGTGTTTTTAATGAAAAATGTTGTTTCTATAAAATTCAAAATAATTGAAATAATAAACGCATATCGGCTGATTACGCTTGAGTGTCGAACTGAAAATGAACCTGAACCGTGAATACCAGATCCGGTTCCGACTCAGGTTCTATTAAAAAATATATCTGAGGTTCGGCTCGGGGTTTGGATTCGCTAAAATGTTACGGATTAGTTCGGATTTTAGTTCGGTTTAAATACAAGGATTCTTGTTTTGAATATACTGCTTCTTAATGAATTTTACGAAACGATACATGTACCATTACATCACTGATCTCTATACATGACTGGATTGCGTATGAGATAGGATGGAGATAGGGCGTTTTGTGATTATTTGAAAGACGCCATATTGGAAAAAAGTGTAGTCTCTCGGCCTGACGGTGTGTTGTTGTCTGCTCAGCTGTTCACCAAATGGTATTAAAATGTGTATATTATGGCAAAAAGAAAGAAAAGAACGCTAGTTTTCATAAGTAGGTTAATTATTAAATATATTATTGACATGTTGTAAATGAATTACATGTAATATCTATAATAAGATTAAAGTAGACGTCGTAACATTAACTCTTTTTTTTGTACAAATATGAATTTATACTTGAATAACAATTATTTCTAATCGTCGTTGGGGATATATTATAGGTTTCCATTAAAGAATCGTAATTTATTAGATCAATGGGTAAAAAATATGAATCTTGGATTGCATTTTAAGCCAACTGCGTCAATGAGATTATGTGCTAAACATTTCTCAACGGATTTATTGAAGAAAGTCAATTCTGAAGAAGTTTTACTTCCTGGTAGTGCACCCACAATTTTTGGCATTTATAAGTCTGCTTGTGTGTCGTGTTACGTAAAGAAAAATGATGAAAAACAATGATCATTTCACATGTAAATATATCATTATTTTTGCATTTATAATTTGCCATGTTATACAAAAAAACTATAATTCATGTGTTGTTTTTCTTTAAAAATTAATATTATACATACAAGTGTCCATATTTTTTCATCATTTTTAATTGAATTATTATATTTGCAATATTATTTAAAAAAATATCGTATTTTGTATATATCTTACTTTCCTGCTGAATATAATGATTCAAATCTATCAAATAGTAATTTGAATATCCCGCCGAAAATAGGCCGAGAGACTACACTTTTTCAAATATGGCAACGTTCAATTAGTCACAAGAACTTAACATGGGATACGCGATCCAGTTATGTATAGAGATCAGTGCATTACATATAATCGCAAATTAAGAGCCAATATTAAATTAAAGATGATTTAACATAAAAATGATGTTTAAGAAAATGTTCAAAACGTAGGAATGGGCTTTAGAGATACAGGAAATTTTAATTAACGAAGAAAGATTTTGTGAAAAATTCATGGACCCTGCATCAAGGTTTAAGTGAAGGTAAAATTGTTCAATTTTGCCGGCAGCTCAATATTTTTATAACTTGTATGAAAGCCATCGAGCCTTTAACCTTCTTTTACTTTGAATTTCGAATACTTCCAGCATCTCTTTTTCTACACTCACTTATTGTAAATTATTATTATTATTATTATTATTATTATTATTATTAAATTATTAAAGAAATACGTATCATTCATTTGACAATGTTGACAATGTCGCAGATAACCTATTTTAACAAGTTGGCACATATACCGTATTTACTGGAAACGTACTCGGCACATACGACTGGTGCTATCTTTGGGAAATTGTAACAACTAAAAATGATATCCTTGGCATATATATTCAACTAGAATCAGTACGCTTGGCAAAAAATGAAAAACACAATTTTTAGCACATAGACCCTTTTGCACTTACACGTTTCAGTGATTGAAAACAGGCACAGTAACATAATTACAATTTATACCGGATGTAGACCAAAATGTAAATACAAAAAATGTTTAGAATTAAAAACTGTATCTAATAAGTAGGTTCCTATTTACTTGTTGCTGAATTGTTTGTTATGCAAAATTAAGAAGCAAACGAAAAATGGTGCGTTAAATAAACAAAATTGCTTAATCAAAATTATTAATAAATTATAGTTGAATGTGCATTGTCATATTTTATTGATAAAAATAATAATATATTAATATTAAAAATTATAATAATGAAAATGTTAATGACAATAATAACATTTAAATGACTAATTTTATGGAAACACAAAATATTATTTATTTTAAATGTTTCATTTATAGTTAAACAATGTCCTTATCTATCAAAAAATTGCCAGAGAACTGCGAACTGTAGTTATACTATTTTATTTCTTATGTTACAATTTATTTATTTAATCGTATCCAGCAAGTAGAAGTACATAAGCAATAATGAAATTGAAAGTGCAAAATTCAGCTATCCACCGATGTATCTTCTTCTTCATAGGCACGTCTATATCTTGTTTTGAAGACTTCCACTTAGCTGGTGGTTGCAGAATTTATACTGGTTTAAAAACCAGTACCTAGGACCGCGACAAGGCGCTTCTGCTTGGCCCATTTCCCATCACATCCCATTATTGACAGCTGTCATTTTTATTTCCAAAATTCCATATTCAAATATTATTATTAAGATGACACATGCAGATGCAGCCTGGAGCAGTGTTGACATTTCAGCTAATCAGCAATGCTTATTTGAACATTTAAATTTCCGTAGCATTCTCTAACAAATATCTTTTTATCGCAAAAAGTCCATTTTCCAATTATATAAGATGAAAAGCTAAAGCATATTCGTAAAATATACCAAGCAAATTCTATGACAAAAAATATTAATGAAAATAATTTTTAAGTGAAACAATGTAGGTATAAGACAAAACTTTAGAAAAATGATATTAACATTATTCAACTATTTACGAAAAAATCTATGTTACAATGAATGTTCAGTTCCCCATCAGGTAAAAGATTTTGACTGACAAAAATAATTTTTTTTTCATAATTGCAAATATTTATATTTGTACGAATTGTAAGTACAGCTGTAAGCAACGGACTTGCACGCCTTGCACGTAAAGGTACGGTTTCCTAGACGCGACAAGCCGCGGTGGCCGGTCGCCGCGATTTTACTCCGATCGCTAGTCGCAGAGCACTAGTGTTTTCTTAGACGCGACACGCGACAGCTGCAGTTTGAAATGAAACGAATTATTTTACAAAAAATTACATTTTAAAAATGTTATTAGAAGAAGAAGATGGCATTTCCTACTTAATTAGGGAAAAAAGAAAAGCGACACATATGTTGTTTCAAGGTAGACAAACAGAAGGATATTTTGCCATATTAATAAATAGGCATTTAAGCGTACATGACAACAAATTTCGAGAATTTTTTCGCGTCAACCATCATCAGTTTGATTTTCTGTTGTCCTTGGTTGATGAAGAACTCCGTAAACATCCATATATATATTTATTTATTTCATTGCTACTATCATATAACACATTATTTTCGCCAATTTCTAAAACCAATTTCTCAACATCTGCGGCTGAAAATATAGATTCCGCCATCCTGCCGCCGGCAATTGTCGCGGAGTACTGCTCACTCTACCAGTCACGCGTTTGTCGCAGCGACAGACGAACTGCCTACAATTTGCCTACAAGCAGAGGTGTCGCGCGACTTGTCGCTGCGGCTTGTCGCGTCTAGGAAACCGTACCTTAACCGCATAAAACATGTAATAGTAAATATAAATTTTACACACAAAATTGTAACATGCTTGAGCAAAATTCTACACTTGTATTGTAATCTGTATAATACCATTATCTTTAATTATCAGCACGACATAATACCCATTGTTGGGTACGCCAAACAGCTTTATTATAAAGGTACGCAGATTTTGTTAATTTCAACCATGGCTGGAATTTTATTATATTTTCACTATTTCTAAAACAACAGGCTTTGTCTTATAGAATATTTTGAAATAAAACTACTATACCTATATTTTTGGCATATAGATCCCTAATTAATTACGTTTTAGAGAACCTAGAATGTATTGTATGTTGATGTCTGTACTGCAGATTTTCACATTTCATATTTTTAGATGATAATTAAATTTTGTTTATAACTAGTAAACCGAAAGTACAGAGAAGGTCACGTACCTAGTAAATTCATTCCGAGGCTAGGTATGTAAGTGATACACCGCGTAACTCGAAACGCTATTCCATGAAATAGAAATAATTTTATAAATTATTATACATATTTTATTTAACATTTTTAAGTGATTTTAGCTTATTTTATTTGTTCTTTAAATATTTTCCTCTACTTATTTCGATATTCTTTTCTATTTTTTAAAGCCGAGTATGTAAATGTAATACTTTGCTTACAGCCCTTCTCAAATAAATGTACTAAGTCCTAGTACAAAATTATTATTATTATTATTATTATTATTATTATTATTATTATTATTATTAGTGATACAGATAACTATTTTTCTCTCTTTCAATTGGTATAAAGATTATTGTATTTTAAATTTGTTTTATTCTTTTATATTTTTTCGATATTTTTAAGCAGTTTTAACCTCCCGCTACGCTACGCTGAGGGAGGTATACGGATCATGCTAAGAATCGCATGTCTGCATGTGTATGTGTGTGTATATGTGTGTATGTGTGTATGTATGTGTGTGCATGTGTATGGATTTTTTCAACGCTCTTAACTCAAATATCATCATTTAAAAAAAATTTGAAACCTTGTATTCCTTCCTTATTCTAATATGAAAAGAAGCCATTAAAATTAACAGGAAATGGTACTTTACTTGAAGCTGAAAATAGTTTTTCTTCGAAAAATACTTTTAAATATAATTTTTTCACGATTTATGTTATAAGAATTAAAGTTCATTATGCCCGTTTGCACCAAGACTTACGCTTTAAGTCTTCTCAAATTTTAAGTCTGACCTAAATTTCTTTGCACCACGTACAAATTGGGAACTTAAAATTCTAAGCCAGGCTTAAATTTAAGAGTTAGCCTGTAAATCGTCACAATCTGTGTTTAGTTTTTGTATCTCATATTACTAACATGCTAAATTTTAACGTTTATGACGACGACGACAATTTACAAGAGAGCTGCACAATGCACATTTAACAAAAATAACTTTTTTAAACAATTTCGATTATCAGACGTCGACTTCGTAAATGATAAGTATGTTAATTGTGATAATTATTTTATTTTGATATCATATTTTTTCCATACATGTTAGTGCGTCTCCTGTAAATCAGTTGTTAATTTTTTTCGAACTCTCGCTAGATATTGGAAATAACTTGCCCAGTATTGCAGATTTTTTTGGAGTGATTTCAGTACAGGATCTCGAATTATTGTATGTCACATGTTGAATGAGCAAATTGTATTTAATTAATCGGTTTGTAAAAATGCCACAAAAACAAGATGATATTAAACAAACTCAAAATGATTTCTATTTGCAAGCTGCAAATTTTCATCGAGTATTTCTGTTATTGTTAAGCAGATCGTTGTACGTACCTACATACATAATTCTTAAATAATTTACTTTACTGATTTATTCAGAAGAATTAATAATGTATTTAATGTATGTTTCAGTATATACTGGTATAAAAATACAATCCCCAGGTGTGTCATTTGAACTCCTATTTCGTATTTCAAATATCGCTAAAATAATAAATCCCGAATATTATTTCCAGTTATGTTATATTTATATAAATTTTACTTGCCCAAAATCAATGTTTTAATTATAAGATAAAGATAAGTAAATAATAGTCATTGGCGCATTTATAATATAATTCTTTCTTATTAATTTATGTTTATATTGTTTAATAATTAATTTTTATGTTTTACGCATGTATCAAAATAAGTGTGAAGTTAGTAATTAGAGAAATTCCCTAGAATATCTCGGCTTACCTAATCTCAGCTCAAATATTCGTTGTACAAACGACTTATATTTTAAGTCCGACTTACCGTTAAAGTTAACTTAGCAAAGTCAAGGCTTAAATTTTGTTGGTGCAAACGGGCATAATGTTTTACAGATATGCATTCATACTTTTTCTATATATTTTATAGATAAATATAAAAATAATCTATTATATAAATTCCGTAGCCTATGTTTTAAAGATAAACATTATTCCTTATTTACACAGTTCAATATTTCAAAAGTATGTTATGTAACTGACAGATAAATGTCACTGTCAAAAAGCTAATCATTTCAAATTATTAATGGTAACATTTTAAAAAGAAAATTGTAATAATAAAGTAAACAATAGTTATCGTACACGAATGCAAAGGAACATAATATATTTTCCAGCATCAATAAATATGTAGGTATGTATTTAAATTAATAAATGTTAAAAAAAATCACTCTGTTTAGTTTCAAGAGAAGTACCTATATTTTTACTTTATTGTACAATTTCGTCAGTTGTGGCTTGTGGCATCATCAGAAGTACTTTCGGGAGTTATACGAGTAGTGCTGGCCACAACAGATATTTTTATTTATGCTTCAAGCACTTATTATGCGTACGTATTTTAATAAAAAAAATCTGATGTGGCCAACACGAAACCTTCCGCTATTTAATTTTTATTAATTTAAATACAGTAAAATTTTTTAAAGAAGTCCGTTCACGGACATCTACCAATTGCATCTATAAATTAAGATTTTATGCTATCAAATTTAGTAGTGTCGTTTACATAGTTTTTGTGAGGTACACAAAATATTATGTACCCTCATAAAAACTAAGTAAAAGACACTACTAAATTTGACACCACAAAATCTTAATTCATAGATACAATTCGTAGATGGCCTTGATTAGACTTCTTTAAAAATTTTACTGTACATACCTACGTATTTACTAATACTGCAAACTATATTATGTTCCATTGCATATACATAACTATTGCTTTATTTCCTATTTTCTTTTTAAAATGATTTTTAAATTTATCTGTAAAATATATAGAAAAAGTATTAACGTATACCTGTAGAAAATTCAATAATTTAAACATAAAAAGCGAAAAATGGCATTTAATGGTATTTTTTTGAAGAAAAACAATTATAAGCTTCAAGTAAAGTGCCATTTCTGATTTACACCAAATTTTAATGGTTTCTTTTCATATAATAATAGGGTAGAAATACAAGGTTTCAGAATTTTCTGAATCATAGTATTTAAGTTAGAGCGAAGACATCATCATACACACACACACACACACACACACACACACACACACACACACACACACACACACATCATCGTAAAAATGTTAAAATTGTATTCTAGGAACCTTAAAACGTGGTCATTTACTAAAATCTCGATATTTGATATTTAACACGATCCCTATACCTCCCTTACCAAGGGTAGCGGAAGATAAAAAATATTGCATATTTCAATATATTTATTTTTAAATAAATATGTGATCACGGCATATTACCCATTACTGCGTGTCCCAGTATCTACAACACATGTAGACATCGGTAATGATGACGAAATATTTTACTGTGTGGCCGCTTACCAGGCGTCACCTCACGGGCACTCATAGCTGGTGTAGAGTGCACCACAGGGATCACTTTTGTGATTAAATAATAATAATAAAAATAGCATGCAGCACTCGCATTGTGTCTAGAAAATTATTTTATGCCAGCTTCAAGCTCTCCAAACTTGATACGTAATATAAAAACTTTCAGATGAAGGGTATGTATGAAATATGAATAGTCAGTTTATCGATAATTAAAGTAGTGCACTTAATCTTGTAAATCGAGTATAAATATAACTTTAATCTCCGGATTACGGAAGAAGGAGATAAATAAGGGGCCTAAAGCTTGAATAATGCTCTTATATTATAAATTCAGTGTTATAAATATAGATGTGTATTCTAATGCAGGAGTGATGTAAAATTGTTTTATTTATACAGTTAGGTCGGTAGTTAGTAAAACACTTCATGCATTGTGAATTATGGTCGAGTATTATACTGTATTCATGAGTGCTCTTGCTCTGCTAGTATCCAGGTATGAAAATAGCAAACGGAAGTCCTTAAAATATAATGCTGTCATTTATTACCGCACAGTGCGTAACATGCTTGTTACGGATATTCTACTTCAATATATACGAGTACAGCTACGAGTTTAAATGGAATGCATTCGCTGCCTAGAGAATCGCTAATCGCATCAGAAATCAAATTGTTCAAGTAAAAGGTTCTATTCGAATTCATATTGTTTTATATCTCTAGGTTTCTTTAAATGCGGCAAGACTGATTTAATTAATCAATTTTTATAAAACTAAAATGGAGTCTTAAGGTAAAGTTATAACTAAAGAAAAAACCCCTTAACCTTAACAATAAATTTAAAAACTATATACGTATTTCGAGAACTAAGTTCTCATCATCAGTAGAAACTACAAAGTAAAAACAGAGAAGTTAAGATTACTCAGCATGTAAACCATGCCAGAGGTCAAAACAGCTCTGAGGAATAAAGGAGAGAACACGGGTTATATAGGGACAGGAGTCATAGGTGAATGGATACCTAATTGGGTAACTAAAATTAAACAGAGTAACTGTCTTATATTAACTCATATAATTTAGAATTTGGGATGGGACCTAGGTCCGCGTTCATCAATTTATCTTTAAATTTATGTATTATCAAACTCTCATGTGCGTCTAAATATCTATTATTATCAACTTGTTTCAATAATTTTATATTAGAATTGTCAATTTTATGATTATTAATAAACATATGTTGTGCTACGCTAGATTTATCAGGATTACCGCTTTTTAAATGATAGAAATGTTCTTTAAACTGAGTATCAATTTGTCTTTTAGTTTGCCCGATATAAACTTTATCTTTACAGTCAATTTTATAAACACCGGATTTTTTATTATTATCTATTTTATCTTTAGGGTTACCTATTAATGATTTAATGGTGTTATTTGATTTATAAGTTACCGTTAAATTTTGATTTTTAAAAATTTTGTTTAAACCTTTGGTGGCATTATCAAATGGTAATGTTATATATTTATTATTTTTATTATTAATTGGCGTTAAAGTTGTGAAATTTAATACGGATTGACGATTTTTAAATTTATGGACTAGTTTATCTATAATTTTAACCGGGAATCCATTATATTTAGCTATTTCTTTAATATATTTCAATTCATTTTCAAAACGTGTTTTGTTTAACTGAAATTTGGTCAGTCTATTAATTAAAAAGTTAAACGCTGCTAATTTATGTTGCCAAAAATGATTCGAGTCAGCAGTTATAAATCGATTAGTATTCTTAGGTTTCCTATATATGTCAAATTCTAATTTAGTTTTGTTTCTAATAACTAGTGTGTCCAAAAATGGTTTTTTCTTTAGTTATAATCAATTTTTAGTTAGTTGGCTTTACACAAAAAAAAATGCAAATCATTGATTTTAACAAAAATATTAATAACAAATAATAGTTACTTTTGCATCAAGGTACTGAAGTTCTACTTTTTATTACGAATACGGAATTTAATTGTCGAGGCTGTAAGGCCGAGGAAAATAAACCATGAGTGATATAAGGGAACTTCAGTGCTGAGTTGCATATTAAATTTTATTCATTCAATATTACTAACCTCCGAACATTGAGATTATCGTAGAGAACACTCAAAATAATGTTTTATTTCAACCTTCTTCATCGGAATTGTTTATTTCGTTATTCTTACATATATATTTTTTGTCATTTTACGTACAAATTTACTACCATATATCGTACCCAAATTATCTTATATGTACAATAGTTATTACAAGGTTGGCAACACTACATTTGCTTGAAATCGTGATACAATGGATTACTTTAGTGACGATTTCAAACAAAAATAAGTTTCTAAAATTTGTTTGACAATCTTGGGAAATAAATAAAAAAAAATATCCAAAATATTGTAAATAACAAATGATAATAAAAAATAAAAATATTAATAGTAGCATACTTGTAATAATTAAAACATCTTAACAACACATTTTCAAAAAAAAATCTGTTGTGGCCAGCACAAGACCTTCCGTCAATTCGATGTATTTTGTACAAATCTCATACCAAAAGGTCCTTGGAACTGATTCTATATAATATCATGTAAAATCGAACACGAACACATACTATTTTTTACAAATTCCATACCAAAAGTTCATTTGAAAAGGTTCTATAAATCCAATAAACATACACTAAGTAAAATGCACTTGACACTTCCTTATTTCTTCTTCAGCTTTCCCCTATTTTATTAGGGGTCGCTGTTTCCTCTTCTCTTCCACTCATTCCTGTCCAACGCATCTTCTTCACACTGTCCTTCTTTTCTCAAGTCCTCTACGATATAGTTCTTCCATCTTCTCTTTGGCCTTTCTCTGCATGTCACTTGCGAGAAACACTATGACATACCAATTTTTGATCCTATACTATCCATATTTGGTTTTGCACTTACAACTGACATCTATCAATTAGAATTTTTTGATTATATCAGCTGTTTCCATGATAAATAGCAAAGCTGACTAATTTTTGAAAATTAATTTCTTTAAAATGCTTTAAATTTACATCTATTGATGTATAATCAAACCGGATAGAGAAGACTATTTTCTTTAATATATATAATAATATTATTGAAATCAACAACATTATCTAAAATAATAACAAAACAAGTTACAATAACTGTCACGTGCCTATCAGTTGGTTTTGATCACTCTGTATAAGTATAATACATAATTTTATTAATTTTCAAAATGAAATATTATATCTTATAAATGACTTTGAATAGCCATCTTTCGTGAACCAAACTATACCAAACTTTTCTTCCTAGATGTCTACTTTTGATGTCATTAAGAAAAGTTGCGGGTCACTTGACTATCAGTTGGTTTGATCACCCTGTATACAAGTGTTTCCCAACCTTTTTAAAAGCGCGACACACGTATGACTGCTTAAAAAACTAGAAGAAGAAATAAATAAAAATTTTATACCAGTAACAATATTCTATTATAGTATTAATGAAAAATCTTTAAGGGTTGCGCATCACAAATTTCGGTTCGATTTTTAATTTTGAGAAGTATTATTATATCTTCATTGTCGTTTTAATATCTGTGTTTGCAAAATGACACTTTCCGCTAATTTATGCCGTGGAAAAGTGCGATAATAATAACCTTCCGACTTTTTTTTTTATTCTAGACTGGATAATTGTATTCAGAGAAAATCCAAAGTGTATCCATAATATTTCTTTAAATTTTGTAGGTATCTTGATGCCCAGTTTTGCAAAATTATGTATTCTTTAAGAACAAACTGATTTCTGATTCACTGATTTTTTACCTCTCGCTAAGAGAGGTATTGGAATCATGCTAAAAATCACATATCCAGATTTTAATGAATAAGCACGTTTCAAGGTCACTAGAATCCGATTTTAACATTTTTACAATGATGTGTGGATGTGTGTATTTGTGTGTGTGTGTATGGCTGGATGTTGGATGTTGGACGGACGATTCCTCAAAAACTATAAGATATAAGACCTGTTTAACTATGAATTCCTCAATCTGACACTCCTGGGAAGAGCTGAAAAGGTTTTGGTAACAATTGAACAACCGGAAGTAGTAGCTTTTAAAAGAAATTCTTCCAAATATTTAGTGTTGCCGAAAGTCGAGACGAGACGAGACTTGGGGTCGATCTTGTCTTGGTCATGACTTGGTCTCGACTAGAGTGGTCTCGACTAGAGTGGTCTCGTCTTGGTCTTGTCGAGACGAGACTTGATGTGAGTCTCGTCTCATCTCGAGTCTCGACAAGACTCTCGACTTTGCCTCCATAAACAATTTTCGTGTAATCGCATCTAATAGTACATAAAATTCTAAGAACACCAGTACAATCGCGATTCAAATATTCCAAATAATATTTGAGATATTTATTATTAAGTTTTATATGAATATCATCAACTTGATAATTGAGCTCTTGAAATAATTAATATGAAAATATACGTATATATCGAGTGTTGTTTCTCATTACTAAACATAAAATATATAATTTCAATTCCTTAGCTACAGAATTATTAGCAATAATTAAACAATTATGTATATGTTTAAAATGAAGCAGTAAGTAAATAGACAAAAATCTCCTAAAAAGTAACTTCTTTCGCTATTTTTTTATATTTTAATAAATAAATGTTAAATAGGCAGATAACAAAACTAGCCTTTCACGTATCCCCTGGTAAACGTACCACATGTTGAGAACCTCTGCTTTATTTCAAAAGTTTGCGCTTGAACCCCCTAAGAAAATTAAATACATTGTATAAATACCTAAGTCATTCATATGAAAAAATTGAAACAATAATCAACGTTGACTTAAAGCCTTAAAGGAAATGTAAATATAAAAGTCGTGATGTACAAGCCCTTCTTAACAATTTCCTTAAAACTTTGTATGCACAAATGTGTAAAACAAACTGTTTTTCCTAATCCCTAATATAACATAATATATATAAAAAATTGGGTAAAAAATAACACATTTCTTTTCTTGTAAAAATACAATAATGGAACAATAAATTTTACAACGGCCTGTGCTATAAACGCTGCATATTACCAGACAATAACAACCACTTTTAGACATCTGCTAGTAATAAAAGTAGGTAGGTTTGCCCAACCCAAATCCAAATATTACAGAATACAATACTTTAGTCAATCTAACAATTTTGCATCCTAAAAATATAGAACCATGTAATAAAGAAAAGTATAAACGGATGTTACAAAAATTAAAAATTAAAAAGAGAAACCTCTTGGGAAAGAAATACCATATGTAGAATTATTAATCTCCAAAAAATTCTATACTTTTTTACTCCATGCCTTGATTTTTTTTAACTCTACCTTCTACAACATGTAAAAGAAGTTTTAGTACATAAAAAAACTGCTGTGGCTATCACAAGAACTTCCGTCAATTTGACGTATTTTGTACAAATCCCACATCAAAAGTTCCCCAGAAAATATTCTATATATTTAATAAAATTGTAACACGAACATATACTATTTTTTACAAATTCCATACCGAAAGTTCCTTGGAAAAAATTCTATAAATCCAATAAAATTATAACACGAACAATCATTATGTAAATTGTACTTGACACTGAAATCTGTCAATTACAATTTTTTTGATTATATCAGCTGTTTCTATGATTATAGTAAAGCTGACTGATTTTTGAAAGTTAATCTATTGATGATGTATTATAATTTATTTATGTTTTTCAAATAAGTTTTATTTTATTTTATTTTATTTTTGTTAGAGAATTGTGTTTATGTAACTACCTACAGTTTTTATTAAATGTACCATTATTATTCTAAATAAGTTTATTATAATTTACTTAAGTTTTTGGAATAAGTGTATTTTTTTGGCAAATAAATAACACATAAAAAAATATATGACTAACTATATTTTTATGAAAGTAGAAAATTACAAAATTTGAAAAATTAATATCTTTCCTATTTATTCGAATTTTCAAACAGTACTTACAGCAATACTCTCAGTTTTTGAAGCACTTTTAGAGTATATATGTTTAAAAAGTACCTTTGATCTGAAGTCGAGAGTCTTGTCGAGACTTCAAGACTTTCTCGACAAGACTTGATGCTGGTCTCGTCTCGTCTCGACTTTTCTAGTCGAGACCAAATGATGGTCTCGTCTTGACAAGACCAAGACGAGACGAGACCAAGACCAAGACCAGTCTTGGTCTTGTGGCAACACTACAAATATTAGTTTTTGAAAATTTTTGATATTGCTAATTTTGAAGAACAAAATTGTACACCTGACACATTTAAATTTTTTATTATATCTTCAATAAATTTAGAGATATAAACGTTAGTAGAATATCGAGATATAACAAGTCGAGTAGGCGAAACTACACTAAGGAAACCAGTTGACAAATTCAAATGTTTATAACATAAGTTGTAAATGACAGATTTCAGTGTCAAAAATCAACAGTTTTAGTGACATATTGTTAGCTTTTTCTGGAAAGTACATTAAATCTTTCTTATTGTTTTACTAATTAAATATTTGAAATTATAGGTAATATGCATACATATATCCATCAGAAATACCGACAATCTGGTTAATGATTTGGAAGAGACTGTGACATTTCCTCATACAATAAAAAATAGGTATAATTAGAATTATATGTGTGCAGAAGACATGTTAAATACAATAAAAAACAATATTTTGGTAAAGTTCTGTAATATTTTGTTATAAAACGACGGTTCGATAGCAAAGTGCAATACAATACTTATATAGCCTAATATGGAAATGGCGAGAAGTCTTGTGCTGGCCACAACAGATTTTTTTAAATGCTCTAAAATGCCCTAATTTTTTTGTAAGCTCTGAATACAGATAGTAATTTAGTAATTTGTGATATAACGATACCGACATAGCTTTAATAATTTTTTGATTTTGATTTTTGCCATTTTTTAAGAAACAAAAATTTAGCGACACCCTAATTTTTGAGCACCGACACCAAAGTATGGAAAACACTGCTGTATATACAGTATGTCCCCGGATTGAGTTTACAAGAGGAAAAAAAATTTTATTTTTGATTTTACGTAAAAATGCCACGGGAAGAAAATTTTTTGCTTGAATTAAAACGCATGTGTCAGTTATTAAAACTTTTAATTAAAGTAAGGTTCTTTTTTTATAACGTTTTTTCGTATTTTGTCCTCCTAATAATACAGTTATTACATTGAATCTAACATGATTTTAGTTAGCTTTGAAATATTGACAAATGATTATTAATTCTAATTTCAGATAAAAGTAAACGGCGAAAATCATAATACTTGTAGTTTATTCAATTAACTCTTTCTTATCTGAAATTGAATTAATAATCATTTGTCAATATTTCAAAGCTAACTAAAATCATGTTAGATTCAATGTAATAACTGTATTATTAGGAGGTCAAAATACGAAAAAACGTTATAATAAAAGAACCTTACATTAATTAAAAGTTTTAATAACTGAAATATGCGTTTTAATTCAAGCAAAAATTATTCTTCCTTTGACATTTTTTCGTAAAATCAAAAATAAAAATTTTTTTCCTCTTGTAAACTCAATCCGGGGACATACTGTATATATATATATATATACACTAATACAGTGTCTTAAAAAAATGTACTCACACTTCTAATGACGAGAAAAACTTTATTTCTGAACATAGAGTGAAATGGAATGGCTCCGAATACAGAAGACAACTATAATTAATGTTAGTAAATGTTCAAATTGATGACCATCATTGTCCAGACAAAGCGGATAACGCTCACCAAGGGATTCGCAACATGTTAGCGACAGTTATAGTGTGCGTACATTTTTTTGAGACACTTGTATATGTATACTTCGAAGCGAGTGAATGACTTTATATTTTACTTTTTGTTGCTATTATTACATGCTTGTGTATACTACATATTTCAACACGAATAATTAAATAAATAGCACAAAGTAATTTTAATTAATATTTGTACGTACATAAACAGAACAATAATATCGAAGTCATCGACGTGTAAATTCAAGCATACGAAACAATACATATTTAAACAATGAAATAGATATCTAGTATAACAGAAATATGCCAACAATATTAAATACATTAATAAAATACAAGAACAATAGTTATTTGTTTTATATTGTTACATTATTAATTGAATATTTATTTTTTATTCTCATCATTATTTTATCCCAAATAATCTAATTTTGTATAGATTCTACGTAGTGAGTCATAATTACAATATGTTACGTATTGTAACTTGTAACACATGCGAAATTTGTTGCATCATATTGGTTTCTACTCGTATTATTATACAGTATGTCCCCGGATTGAGTTTACAAGAGGAAAAAAATCTTTATTTTTGTTTTTACGAAAAAATGCCAAGGGAAGAAATTTTTTTGCTTGAATTAAAACGCATGTTTCAGTTATTAAAACTTTTAATTAATGTAAGGTTCTTTTATTACGTTTTTTCGTTTTTTGTCCTCCTAATAATACAGTTATTACATTGAATCTAACATGATTTTAGTTAGCTTTGAAATATTGACAAATGATTATTAATTCTAATTTCAGAAAAAAAAAACGGCGAAAATCAAAATACTTGTAGTTTATTCAATTATCTCTGAAATTAGAATTAATAATCATTTGTCAATATTTCAAAGCTAACTAAAATCATGTTAGATTCAATGTAATAACTGTATTAGGAGGACAAAATACGAAAAAACGTTATAATAAAAGAACCTTACATTAATTAAAAGTTTTAATAGCTGAAACATGCGTTTTAATTCAAGCAAAAAATTTTCTTCCCTTGGTATTTTTTCGTAAAATCAATAATAAAAATTTTTTTCCTCTTGTAAACTCAATCCTGGGACATACTGTATAAAGAAATATACTCGTTCTCGTACAAAAATATATTATCGAAAAAAGGAAGTGTGAATATGAATGAAAAGTGATATTTTTACTTCCCGCTACTTTTGGTACGGGAGGTATAGGGATAGTGATAAAAATCGCATATCGAGATTTTAGTAAATGATCACGTTTTTAAGGTCCCTAGAATCCAATTTTAACATTTTCACGATGATGTCTGTATATGTGTATGTGTGTACGGATTTTGTCTCCGCTCTAACTCAAATACTATCATTGAGAAAATTCTGTAACTTTGTATTACGATACGACCCCATTCTATTATGAAAAGAAACTATTAGTTTTGGTGTAAGTACTTAAGTAATGTGACCATGGGTGTGGTCACGTAGAACATTTGTTCTTCGTTTTTATAAAATAGATTTATATAATTTTTCTTTTAATTTCTGACGAAATCCATGTGCTTTATGTTGAATTTACTTTTATAAATTTTATTATGTTTTCAATGTTAATAATATTATCATAATTCTCATCTGGAGCTCGAACCGAGAATTTAAGTAATAAAATATATGACTGCAATCCAGAAACAATTTATTCCCTCATTAAGTAATAAGTTCGAAATTGCAGCATTTGCAGTTTCGTTTATCTCAGGAGGAGTATCGCTATTACTAATCTCGTCACCTCTTCCATCGTTTTAAAGCAAAAAATGATAATATACATAGATAGAGTGAAAATAGAAATTCGTTGATACTTTATTTATTCAATATTTGCACGTTCTCTTGTTTACAACACACCAGGCGACTTCATATTGGTAGCAAATTAATATTATTTTGAATATTTTACTATAATTTACTTAAATAAATGTAAAATTATTGAATTCTTTTTATTTTTGACAGTTGAAAAAGAAATATTCGCCCCAATTCTGTAAGAAAGTTGTTAAGACGTAGCAACATTGCTATAGCAAATAACCAATAATAATAGCGAACACTGAATAAAATATGAAAATAACAGGCTTTACATTTGTTTCTATTGGTTATAATTTTTAGCAACGTTGCTAAGACTTAACAACTTCCTTACAGAATTGGGATGACTGTTTGTACGAGTATTTCGTGGGCGAAAATTGTGATTTTTGGCGAGTTAGAATGACTTTTTTGCCTCGACCTGACGGTCTCGACTAAAAGTGGCATCCTCACGCGCATCAAAAATAAACACTCATTTCGCGCACGTAATACAAAAATAACTCTTTTCTATAACCAATAGCTAGCAAGTTATAGCTCTTATAACCATAATACACGCCATAATATGTATCAACCAAACTATAACAGTGGTAGAAAAAATTGAACATCGCCCTTTGAAAGAAGATAAGAAAGTGCCCTAAAAAAGAGTACACTAAAATTTAGTATTGTTTCATACTAGGACATGGAAGTTATTTGTAAAAATTAGATTCCGCAAAATTTATTTGTTTGACAATATCTAATGATTTTAAGCGCGGTAGTTCGCTATTTTTTGTTAAAGAAACAATGTTCTAGATCAAAGTTATAGGCAATTTTTACTTCCTTGTACGAAGTAAAAGAAGTATTGTAATCGCGAAAAAATTTGGTTTCCAGATTTCAACGGAAATTGACCATTGCTGAATCCATTTTGACTAATTTCGTCGTAACGTCTGTATGTACATACGTACGTACGTATGAACGTACGTATCTCGCATAACTTAAAAACGGGAAGCCGTAGAAAGTTGCACCTCTCTTTTTTTGTCATTACATAACTTTCGGAAGTGGTACTTTACTTGAAGACTATAATAGATTTTAATGAAAAACTATATGAAAATATGATCCAAAACTTTTCAAATTTGGTATATAAGACTTTTATATCAATGGGAATAACATAATATATTTTAGTTAAAATGGTCCACCCGGAAGTGGTACTTTACTTGAAGCCTGTAATAGATTTTAATGAAAAACTATATTAAAATATAATACAAAACTTTTCAAATTTGGTATATAATACTTCTATATCAATGGGAATAACATAATAGATTTTAGTTAAAATGGTCTACCCGAAAGTAGTACTTTACTTGAAGCTTATTATAGATTTTAATGAAAAACTATATTAAAATATAATCCAAAACTTTTCAAATTTGGTATATAATACTTTTATATCGATGAAAATAACAGATTTTGGTTAAAATAGTCTAACCGGAAGTGATACTTTTTTCTGCATCGAAAACATCAAGTATGATTACATTAGCTCTTAGTATAAGCGAGATATGTATATTTAAAAATTATGTACTTTTTGGTTTCTGTAATTAAGTTTGCTATGAATTAGGACAAAAAATAACAAAAAAATAATTTAATGTCAATGTCAAATTATGACAAATACGTGCAATTTTATGATTGGGTCTGTTATAATACATATTTTAATTAGTAACAAAATATGTATAGTGTAACAGGCGTACAAGGAAGTCATGTGGTGTCCATATCAGATATTTTCTTCTATAAAACTGATAACTATTTTTGCTCTAATACCTACTGGAGAGATGTTTTTGGAAAAATGATTATTTGCATCATTCTTCCAAAATAGCGGTGCTTCCTGAAGTGCACCATAGTCGAAAATTTGTATTTTTACTAGGACTTCTAAGTATAAAACAAATCTAAACAAAAATGAAAAATACAGTCCATTTGCAGAGTTAAATCTGCCTCAATATTGGACTATTATATAAAAAATCTGTTATGATCAGCAAAAGACCTCTCGCCATTTCCATATTAGACTATATAAGTATATACATATTGTATTTAACATTTCTAGTACACACACAAAAATTCTAATTAAATTTATTATTAATATATTTTTTAATTCATTCTACAAATTAGTTTCCTTCTGCTGTTCTAAATCTTCGAGATTCTTCAAATTCGAGATTAGCAGTATTTATGATTTGTATATGTAACATATGTATCTATAATTTTAAATATTTAATTAATAATATAATAAAATATACGAGGGTCACTCCAAAATTATTGAGATACTGGGAAACAGTTGGCTTTGGAAAATTTTTAGTGCACAAATGTCAAACTACAATTTATTAAAAATATCTGTACAATAATAACATTTGGTTGAAGTGATTTATTGTGGTGGAATTCGAAGCGGAAATAAACTGCAAAATGAAGTTAGGAAGAGAGCATTATCGCGCTATTATTTACTACGACTTTAAAATTGGATTATGTGAAGAACAGTGCGAGGAACGTCTACGATTGGCATTTGGAGATGAAGCTCCATGTCGAGCAACTATATTTCGCTGGTTTTCAGAATTCAAAAGAGGCCGTAATTTCTTGCGTGATGAGAAACACTCAGGGACACCTTGTACTCTTGTACAGCGGTAGTGCCAGAAAATGTAGCTGACATCAGACAAATGATAAAGGATGACAATCGTGTCACCTATCAAACGATGGAAGATGCCCTTGACATTGGATCCGCAGTAATAGCTAAAATTTTGCATGAAGAACTTCGTCTTAGAAAAGTTGTTTATCGTTGGGTGCCACACAACTTAACGAAAGAACAAAAAGCCAAGCATGCTACAATTAGTCGCGCCACTTTAAAATTGTTAAATAATGGCGGTCATCGTATTCTTTCTAAAATTGTAACTGGCGATGGAACATACATACCCTTTTATGATGTTCCAACGCGTCAAGAAAGTAGGGTATGGTTGTTTGAAGATGACCCAACACCAGTTACCGTGAAAAAACTTAAAAAAGTTATGTACGCTGTATTTTTCAGAAGTACAGGTCTTGTGAAAGCAATTAGGTTAGAGGGACAGAAGACTGTTACTGCCAATTGGTACACACAAAAATGTCTACCTGAAGTTCTTCGCAGTGTGAAAATTAAGGGTTTAATGCTTCACCATGATAATGCATCCTCCCATACCGCTGCGACAACTGTTATTTTTTTTAAAGAAAATGGTATTAAAGTCATTGAGAATCCACCGTATTCTCTTGATCTTGCAATGTGTGACTTCTGGCTATTTTTTAATTTGAAAAAACATTTACGTGGTCGTCATTTTACGTCAGAAGAGGAGATTAACAACACCATAATGGAGTATTTTAATACGATTCCAGAAAATGAATGGCTCAAAGCTTTCCATCTCTGGAAAATTTGATTACAAAAGTGTTTTGAAGCAGGGGGGGGGGGACTACTTTGAACACCAGTAAAACTGCATGCTTCTCCTTCAAATAATATTTCTGTATCTCAATAATTTTGGCGTGACCCTCGTATTAAATATACTTCCCAGAAAAAGCCTTCAGTAATGTAGGTATCTGGATTTTTGACATTGACATTTTTCTATCAATTACAAACATTTTAATTTTTCAACTAGTTTCCATGAAGTTATTTGGGCTATGAGATTCATTACAACGGAATATTTTATATATTTATAATTCTCTACCTCTAAATCTATAAGATATAATAATAATGTATCGGATAGAGAATTTTATTTTCTTTAATATTTGTAATAACGTAAATGTCCAAAAAATAATATTTAGAAGATTTGTTTTAAGAAAGTATTACTTCTGGTTATCCACTGGTTACCAAAACCTTTCCAGCCGGTCCACTATTATTTTCCTGTGGACTTTAGTTTGGGAAACGCTGCCTTACTATATTATTCACAGTTCGAGATTATGCGGTACTAACTTGGGAATCATAAATGAGCTAGTTTTTAACATTTTATAAAAACACGAGTCTATAGAACTATTTAAAAATGAGATCGTATTACTACATTATATTATACAGTAATAAAATTTAACTCGTCTTATGCTTCATGGATGATGTAACCATAGTAACTGTAATTTTGTATAATTTTCCGGAAAATAACATTATCTATGAGGACAAAGTAATAATTTCAAGCATGCTAGATTAGTACTATGAAATATTTCAAATATTTGCCATTTTATTATTTGATAATAAACCTTGGTAGTTATTGTAATAACAAAGTAAATTTAATAGACTATATAAGAATGAAAAAATATATAAATTTATGATATTTGCTCATTATTTAAATCTTCGTAACTAACCTTAATCTTAAACATTAGTGATTACATAATCACCGTGGTTACTGTATAACTAAGTAAGGTATAGAGGTATAATTTGTGTCAAGATAAATTCATATTGGCTTTTCCGCCCATCTCAGCATGTATTTGCTTAAGCTGTTTGCAAGGATAGGAATACAGAGAGGTGTTAACAGTTTTTTCCAATTACCAAATTTAAAACAGCTATCACAAATTATATATTAAAATTCATAATAAAGTTACTAAAATTTATTGTTCAATAATGTTTATATATTTTTACATTTTACAAATATTAAAAACATATAGATAAATTAATTAACAATCAAAAATAATGCTTTAATTACATTTATTTACATTTACAAATATTAACTAACAGACGGAAGTAATTTTTCTTCGTACATTTTTTAAACTTTCAGCTTCAAATTCACTGACCAATCGTAATTTACTGGCTTTCAAAGTGACACATGTCCATCAATATAACTACATCACACAAAAAAGCTTATTACAATGTTATTTTTTTATTGATTTTATGAAAAATTACCTCATATGGATTATTAGTTGGATGATTACAACCCTTGCTCAATTCTCTATACCTTTTCAATTATCATTGTCTATTTCAATTTTCAAAATATTATAAAATAATATATATATATATATATATATATATATATATATATATATATATATATATATATATATCAGCACGCCATCAGGGCATATTACCCATTGCTGGGTAGTGCCAATCTGCTATGTACACACATATCGGTAATAATGATGACTTATTCGTACCGTGCGGGCGTTTACTATTTAGAACTCTTTTCTTTCTGGCGTCGGTCGGAATGTAGTGTTATCATCGACCTTTAAATTAATAGACAGCGTACGAGCAAAACGCTTGTCCCGGGATAACGGTGCAAACACAGTATATCTATCCTTCAACAGTACGGAAACTCGGCAAAATAAAAAATTGATTTGTCCCTAAATTGTTATACTTGGTGCATAATCGCTAAGAGTATAGACTTATTTTTTTTGTGCATAATTAGTTCTATCATATTTTTAATAAAATATATTATATACATATTATATTATAGGGAACAAGTATAATACTTAATAAGAACTTACATATGAAATGACACAGCAGGAGGTCTATTCTAAATTCATAGCCACATGTGCTATCCGCTATCCGCTATATAAGTTCCACTACTAGCCAATAGATGGATTCAAGTCGGATAGCCACATGTGCTATCCGCTATCCGCTGTATAAGTTCCACTACTAGCCAACAGATGGATTTAAGTCGGATAGCCACATGTGCTATTTGTTAGAATTATAAATAATTATTATAATTTAAATAGGTGCTTACAATATATAGATATTAATCAAATATTATTGATATAACACACGAACACAAGTATTTGATCACAAAATTGAAAAGCCGAACTACTTGTCAACTTGATATTTGGCAATATTAATAAGTTCCACTACTAGCCAACAGATGGATTCAAGTCAGATAGCGGGATGGGGACCCCCATCTGTTGGCTAGTAGTGGAACATATATAGCGGATAGCGGATAGCACATGTGGCTATGAATTAGAATAGACCCCCTGAACCGCGTACGTACTGCTGACTGCACGAAATACCCCATTATTTTGTCGCATACACACCTCACAAAACATATTACGTATGTATTGACAGAAATAATTGTAAATGTTCTCCAAAAAAGTAAATAATACACAAACAGTCACGAAACGTCAAATGTAGATTTTGACAACTATTTAGTGATAGAGAGCGATGTATAGAGGTTTACATATGGCTGAAGAAGATTTACAATGAGTACGAACGCATGCGTAGTATAATTTTGCTGAGAACTTCCGTTTCCGTAATGTTGAAGAACAGAATATATATTTCTATCCTTTTATGTTGGAGCATTATTCTAACAATAAAAGAATAGGAGACACTTGGTTCATTATTTTAAAGGTCGATGAGTGTTATAAACATACCCGCCTTATTTTGGATTATAACGGGTGTTGTTTACATACATAGGAAATCAGTTTTTTTGCAGATTGCTGCCCCTCGTTTTCATTGAAAACAATGGTTATATTATCAATAGAAAGATAAGAATTTTCTGCATCAAATGGCATCAAATACATTTAATTACGTAATATTTTAGTCTCATAAATTAATTGTTAAAATTTATTTAATTTAATACCAATAGCCTAGCCACAAGGCCATAGCATTTGAAGAAAAAGATAAACAAATGTTTAATGTTTGACATTTTATCTGTCAGAATTCGTTAGCTAGTGTTTTTTTTTTGTTATATTCTTTTTAATGTTTTATATCAGATTAGAAAATACTTGGCAATAATTATATTAACTAAATTGTAACATAATAACAGTGGTACAAATTATAGGTTAAAAATAATTTTGAGAAATAAAATGTCGAACATTTTTTGTGTATCTTTTTGTTAAAATGCCACGGCTATTGCTATTAATACGAAATTGAATAAATTTGTTAATTAATTTGTGGGACATTATTACATTTGGTGTTACTTGTTGCAGAATTTTTTTGATTTCTATTGGCGCCAAAACCATTGTTGTCCGTTAAAAGGGGGCAATAGTCTACAAAACTCATTTCATTGTTAATCTCCTAATTCCTATACGTAAAATTAGCACCCGGTATACGGAAAAGAATCAATAAATTATTCATTAGGGCTGACACAATAATATATTTGACTGAGAAAGCGCGCGCGATAAAGGTGAACATTCTTCTACTTTACATGCGATTTCCTCTGAAAAAAAATGTTCCTTTAAAAAATATCTTCGCTATGTGTACAACAAATTTATCGCTGTATATTGGGGTATATCAAGAATAAAAAGTTTGTCGCTGACAGAAAATTTATTTATAAAATGTAAAAATTTCGTTTCCATTTATTTTGAAGGCATATAGGACTGACCAAAATGAGTTAAAAAAGCTTAATCAACATGGGCCCGATCTTCAATAGTTTCCGAGATATAAGGAAATGAAAAATGAGTTTTTTCGGTGTAAGTACTTCTGCTATTTCGAAAATTGTAAGAGTTACGACTTTGATGTAATGAGACAGTTTGTTTACCTTTCAGAAGTCATCTTAGATGTGTTTTTGTTTTTCAAAAAAAATCAAGTAATTGTATTGAGACGAAAGTTGTGGCGCCCTTGGCCAATACTTAATTTACAAATAACTTCGTAACTGAAAGTGAAAAAAATGTTTAACATAAAATGTTATTGTTTTTTTATAATCTATTTACTGGCATAGACAAAATTTTGTTCAACCACTATCTTAGTCAGTTTTTCTTCGATTCTAATACAAAATGACCTCTTTCTCAAAAACAGTTGAAGATTGGACCCATGTTGATTAAACTTTTTTTACTCATTTACTATATGCCCTCATAATTTGTGACACTTATTTTTTACCACCCTGTGTATCACAACAAAGGCTTTGATTATATAAACCATTTATTATAAAAGACATTGAAATAAATAATTCTGATACTGTTTTATAGGTTATTTAAATATGACATACAATGAATCAAAGACATATTAAAGTTAAAATTACATTCTTCTTCTTGTTGTAACAGAATGGCGGATAAATGCTGAATATTTGAATTTATTTCAACAATTTTGGTTGACATGTATTATATTTGACATTTTTAAAAAGCTCGTGAAATAAAAATTGCAAACCGCTAGCGAAATGAAAATTTTAAACGATTGTTTACAAAACAACAACTTTAATGGTCTATATCCAAGTAAATAAACATAATTTTATAAGTAAAAATAAAATAAATATATCATCATGGCATATTACCGTAATTCCTATTTCTAGGTGTGCCAATTTGCTTTGTCACAGATATGGTTAATGATGATGTATTTGTACAGTGCAAACGTTTACCAAGCGTCACCTCACGGGCACTCATTGCTGGCATGGAGAGTGCATTACAGGGGTCACTTTTGTGGCATTTAAAATCCGAAATATTTGGCGTCGGTCGGGATCAAACCCGGTTCCCCAGGTTTGCGACCAGACAAAAAAAAATGAGAAAAGGGAAAAATTGGCTAAAAAGTTAATAACTCCTTGCTGGGAACATACGCATCGTCCTAATGTTCATTCATCAACATGTTCAATTCTCACTTCGTTCAGTTTCATAACGTTTAAATCTACAAAATGTTCATCCATGAAGTTGGCGCGTATCAAAACGTTTATTTCTCGTGCGCTTCCAAAATTATACAGTACATCACTGTCTACCTAAATTCGGGTGTGCGTTTAGGTTATGTTTGTTGTATAAAAGTTACACGCCCAGGTATGTACAGGGAGATCTATGTGCATTAGGGATTTGTATAAGACAAGAAATGTACAAGACAATATTTGTACGTTATGAAAATGTACCAGGGAAGGTATGTACAGGACGATCTATGTACATTTTGAATTTGTATACACCTACTCATTTTTACTGAGTAAAACATTTTTCTTTGCAATTTGTTCAAACGTTTTGATACGCGCCAACTTCATGAATGAACGTTTTGTAGATTTGAACCTTATGAAACTGAACGAAGTGAGAATTGAACATGTTGATGAATTAAAAATAGGACTTTGCATACCTAGCTCTCGTTGCTGGGCAATCCGTGACTAATCTTGTTAACGAACAACAGTTTTACAAACTTAAAACTGACAACTAAATGTCTATTTTACGCACTATAGTAGGTACAAATTTACTATTAAATAAACAGTTACTTATAGTCGTTGCTATGGAGTTATGACAGTTTGAAACGTCAAAATTGAATAAAATAATTTAATGGGCTACTTGCGTGGTACTGAAAATCCGATTTCTGTCACTATATACGTAATGTTATATTGAAAACATATATAAAAATATAAATTTTATTTTAAAGTAATTATTTGTTTTTTATTAAATTAAAAAAGAAAATTTTCTGTGACGTCTTTATATTGAAATGGGGGAGGGGAAGCATGTTTAAGAATGTTATCAATAGATAGCATGGCGTGCGAGAAAGTTTTAATTTGAATTTGACATTAGTTCATTTTTCTCTCTCTCTCTCTGGTCTCTCAAATACATTAATTACTTAATAAATAAACACGTAGGTAGTTACTTGTAATTTAAAATATCGATACCAAAAAGATAAACTAAAATATTAACCTCCAAACTATTATTGAAACGTCAGACAGGTGATCTACATTACCCGCACAAACATACCATTACTATAGGAAGGCACCACGATGTGACTTTACGACTATTCATTGGTGCGGCGTAATTCTACGTCATACATGGCGGGAATTCAAATAATCAAATTTCATTTTTTTTTTCTGGATAATTAATAAAAATTTTGTCAAAAGAAAAAATATGGGTAGCAAGTTTTTACCTTCTCTTCAAAAATATTAAATAAAAAAAGGTACGCAACTAGCCCATTACAATAATGCAAATGACTAATCAGACAAATTTCTGAACTACTTGCCATCCTAGGCATAAATTGCCTAATAGGTTGACATGGCGGACTTGGATATTTCTCTATTATTAAACATTTGTCTCAGTTTTTTGCTTACATATTTATTATTGTATTTACCTATGGTAATTAATACTGTATGCTGGTCGCGTTTCTTGAACATTCTGCATATATACATATATGTATGTAACTTAAAATGATTAGTACGGATGAATCATCTGCAGTGAAAAGTGTAAATTGCCCATTCATCCGACTGTCACCCAAAGTGAACATCAAAAGTAACCAGTGAATAGAGTCAGAACTGATTCCTATTTTGTATGAAACGAGTCCATGACTCATCCGTGGATGACAAGTTGAAGCATGTAGTGAATATAAACAGTTGACAGGATAGTATATATGAAGGGTTATTTGTAGTTCTAGTTTTGCAAGCAACGCTGTTTTGAAGAAAGTATGAGCCTTATTCACTATACAAAGGTTAATGACCGGCACTGCCAAATATAGAACTACACACAGAAAAAATCTGTTGTGGCCAGCCCAATACCTCTCGCCATTTTCATATTAGGCATATAATATACACGTCGAAAATCATCCCAAAAATATCGATAGCCATGGAATTAATACAAATAAATCAACAAATGTTTCATGATTTGTTCCACAAGCTAAATTATTTTCTTTTATTATTCACCCCTTTTTTTTAACTCAGGGCCGGTTTTTCAATCTCTGGTTATAATTATAATTTAAGTAAGACAATATTCCATCGTTATGTTGTAAGCAATGATAAATCTGTCATTTGGCAGTTCATTTCGTTTCATTTTTGTTTATTTAACTCTTAGTTAAATTTTTAACAAGATATTGAAAAACCGGCCCTCAATCGATAACTTTTATTGATCGATAATAAAATGCAGCCAATAATTATAGTAGGCACTGAATAAAAAATGGAACTATGATACAATTGTTTTTATTTGTCAAAAACTATAATTAATTTAGTTACAGAATAGGGGTGAATAGTGAAATTTGCGTGAACTATTATCTATGTAAATTAATAGTTTTATTTTTCACTTTGAACTGAAACTACAAATAATGCATAAAAAAATCTGTTGTGACCAGTACAAGATCTTCCATCAATTTGATGTATTTTGTACAAATCCCATACCAAAAGTTCATTGGAAAGCATTCTATATATCCCGTAAAATGGTAAAATGAACACATACTATTTTTTATAAATTCCATACCGAAAGTTTATGTGAAAAGATTCTCTAAATCCAATAAAATTGTAACACGAACATACACTAGGTATGTAATTTGCACTTGACACTTCCTTCCTTCTTCTTCAGCTTTTCCCTATTTTATTGCTATCAATATGTTTGTTCCAAAAAAACGCTCTTCTAAAAGATCTTATCCTAGTTGGTACACTACCGACCTGATTAACTTAATTAAAGAAAAACATAAATTGCATAACAAATTTAAACGTTTTAGTAATGTTTCTGATTACTTAGAATTCTCTGCACTTAGAACTAAGGTGAAAAATTGAACACGAATTTGTTATGCAAATTATATTAATAATGTAGAACAAGAAATTCCCAATAATGTAAAAAAGTTTTGGTCTTTTGTATTCTCAGTTAAAAAACAGAATATGCCTTCCAACATGAGTTACAATAATATCAGTTCTAGTAACGGTAATAATATATGTAATATGTTCTCAAATTTTTTAAATCAGTGTTTTTGGACAATAACAATTTCATCGGAAATCACGCGGAAGAGTACTGTGACACATATGTAGATCTCAGTAATTTACACGTGGAAGAGTGTGAGGTACACGATTTAATGTCATCCCTTGATGTTAATAAAGGAGCAGGTTCTGATGGGATTCCTAGTTTTTACCTCCCGCTACCCTTGGTAAGGGAGGTATAGGGATCGTGCTAAAAATCACATATCGAGATTTTAGTAAATGACCACGTTTTAAGGTCCCTAGAATCCAATTTTAACATTTTTACGATGATGTCTGTATGTGTGTATATGTGTGTGTGTGTGTGTATGTGTGTATGTGTACAAATTTTGTTTGCACTCTAACTCATATACTATCATTCAGAAAATTCTGAAACCTTGTATTTCTACCCTATTCTAATAGGAATAGAAGCCATTAGATTTTGGTGTAAATCGGATAACCGGAAATAGCACTTTACCTGAAGCTCATAATGGTTTTTCTTCAAAAAATACCATTAAATGCCATTTTTCGCATTTTATGTCTTATGAAAATTAAAGATTATTGAATTTTTTACAGGAATACATTAATACTTTTTCTATATATTTTAAAGATAAATTTAAAAATATTTTTTTTTTATTATTCGCAAAGCCTGAGATAAACACAATTCTTTTGTTACACAATTCATATTTCAAATGAATGTAACTGACAGTAAATGTCACTGTCAGAAAACTAATTACTTCAAATTAATAATACTCACATTTTAAAAAGAAAATAGTAAATAATGCAATAGTTTTCTGCAATGGAACAGTTTGCAGCGTTCGAAAATACGTAGGTATGTATAAATTAATAAAAATTAAATAGCGGGAGGTTTTGTGTTGGCCACATCAGATTTTTTCATTAAGCATTGTGCTTCATCTTTATGCTGCCCGTTAACAATAATTTTTAATAAATCACTTAAAGAAGGTCATTGTCCAAATATCTGGAAAAGAGCCCTTATTGTTCCCATATTAAAATCTGGCAATAAAAATTCAGTTGAAAGCTATCGTCCAATATCGAAACTATGTATATTTGAAAAAAATTTTGAAAAACTAATTTACAAGCATTTATTTGCTGCTTTTAAAGAAATTATAAATGTTGAACAACATGGTTTCTATAGAGGACGATCTGTCGATTCCAATCTTGTGGAATATACCGATTTTATTCTGCATTCTATGGACTCCCAAAATCAAGTAGATGCTATGTACACCGACTTCAGTAAAGCTTTCGACAAAATTAACATCTCCATCTTGATTTATAAACTAGAGAAGTATGGTGTACATGGCAATTTGCTTCAGTGGTTCAAATCATACCTCAGTAACAGACAACAGACTGTTACTATTAACAGGTTTGATTCAGATTATTTTTCAGTAACCTCTGGAGTTCCTCAGGGATCCCATTTAGGACCTCTCCTATTTAACATTTTTATTAACGACATTAATAAATGTTTCATTAATTCAAAATTTATAATGTATGCTGATGATCTCAAGTTATACACAACAATAAAATCAACATCTGATTGTTTAGCTCTTCAAGCTGACCTTGACAGACTAAATAACTATTTACAAAATAATAATTTATTACTCAATTTTAATAAATGTTCTATTATATCGTTCACACGAAATAGGAATGTAGTTATATTTAACTATCATTTAGATGGGAAAATTATAAATCGGGTATCTCACATCAAAGATCTTGGTGTTACTTTAGATAATAAACTTATTTATGATGTCCATGTTGATTGTATTGTCAAAAAAGCTTATAGAATGCTGGGATTCATTTTAAGAATTGGCATTCTTTTTAAAAGGTATAAGACATTAGTCAATTTATATTACACGTTAGTTCGACCTCAACTTGAATTTGCTGCTGTATGCTGGTCTCCCCATTATTTAATGTATATTAATAGAATAGAAGGTATTCAAAAGAAATTTATTTCTTATCTAAATTGGAAATTTCCAAACAATAACGTAAAGTTTATCCCTTTACAGAAGCGTAGAGACTTGTTAGATATGACTTTTTTGTATAAAATTGTAAATAATCAGATCAACAGTCCTACCCTTTTGAACAAAATTTCTTTTCGAATACCTACTCATTCTATTCGTTCATGTGATCTATTTTCTTTAAGGAATTATAAGACCAATTCAGCAATGTTTTCTCCTTTGAACAGAATTATGTGTAAATATAATAATCTTTTGTCTTTTAACAATTCACCAGATATTTTTCATTGCTCGTTATTCACATTTAAGTCTTTCATAAGAAATAACTATCACATTCATATGTAATAATCTGTGTTGCATATAATAACCTTTTACTTATATGTAACAATCTATTTTTCTATTGTTTATATATTTCCACTGTATGTTTTTTGTCTGATGAAAAATTTATTTTATGTTTATATTGTACTGTGCTGTACTGTTATTGGGATTCGTCCTGTTGTGCAACCTCAACTTTAAATAAAAATAAATAAATAAATTAGGAGTCGCTGTTTCTTATTCTTCTCTTCCACTCATTACTGTCCAACGCTTTTTTTTTCACACAGGTCTTCCTCTTTTTAGTCATCTGCGACACAGTCCTCCTATCTTTTCTTTGGCCTTCCTCGTACTCCCGGCATTGAAAGATCCATTCTTGAGGCGAGACTGCAATAGCATGTCACTTGCGAGGAACACTCTATCACTTATACCACTTTCTGATCCTATACTTTCCATCTTTGGTTTTGTATTTGACACTGACATCTGTCAATTAAAATTTATTGAATATATAAGCTGTTTCCATGATTATAGCAAAGCTGACTGATTTTTAAAAGTTAATCCATATCATAGGTTTATTGTAAGGGTGATGCAATAATGAGTAATTCTGCATCAACATTCAATTTATTGTTTAACGTCAACTCCTAGTTGCTGAAGATGTGCAGATTTAGCTCGAAACGTCCAAATATTTAATAAATAAAAATTTTAAATAAAATTGGCCTCATAATTATTATTGAATTATCCAAAATGGTTCTCCCACGTTACAGTCTAATCTAATCTAATATAAATATAAACAATGTTAGTTACAAACTGTAGAGAAGAGCTCAATCAGTTTCCGTTTGAACATATATAGGTACATATAGTAGATAAATTAAAAAAGACTGTTTTAAAGTAGGTAGTTTAATAGGAATTTATAGTTAACCTACGTTGGTAAATTTGCTAACGAAGAACTATAACTATCAATTATGTTCAAAGAATTTTAATAGTTTAATTAGTATTTCAATTACAAAGTAATTAACCACCGCCCAGCTCTGGACTATATTTTGAAATAAAAAATTTCTAATTTGTATTATAATGTGATGTTATAAATGGACGCATACACAAATTTATATTTAAAATTATAACAAATAATAAGTATTATATTAAATCCAAATTTCCAAAATCCTGATTTGTGACAGTTATATGTCATTAATTTTCAATTTAAGTTTGAATTTTAATTAATAAATAAAATTTTAATTAAATTACTAATGTCAAACAAAATTACAAATGAAAATAGTAGGTATTGGCACTGGTTAGTGTGCGCATTTATTTTTCATTATTAACAGTAATATTTTTTTGATTTTTCTTGTTCCGTATTCTAAAAAATGATGAATTAATTAGCCTTTTCAAGTAAAAGAGATAAACAATATTAAATAAAATTGTGACAACACAAAATGTGAGAAAAATCTGTGACAAGTTTAAAAAACTTCTCAATGTAAAACTTTAAAAGCTTTTTTAAAAGTTAAAATATCACGCGTTGCAAATTATTACCGAGAATATATTTTAGTGACTATAATATTTTTACGTTTCGTTTGACAGGCTAGTTGAGAGTTGCAGGCGCCATTTTACTTTATGTGCAGAGATAAAAATAGACAACTTATAAACTGGAAATGTCTATTAGCATATTATTGAATGCGAATTTAATTGTTTTGCTAAAAAAAAAATTAGACGAGACAATTTTGAACATTTCAAAACTAACATTGATATCGCTACGGTACATCTTCCGTTGCACCATCCTGTATATTATACAGGATGAACACGAGAAACCTGACATAGGTGTTCAAGTCATATTAGAACATAGTATTTTTCAAAAATTATCTGTTCTGCAAAAATAAAATTCTGAATTTTTCAGTGATAAATTCCAACGACTAGTTTTTAACCAATCATGATGCAAAACACTTGAAAATTCAACCAATGGGAACAGTATTACACTGATAAAACCCCGTTACCCCGATAATTTTCCGCTACAAAGTAAATAAACAGTTGTTATTGTTTATAACTGTCAGTATGACAATTAATGTGTCAAGTTTCATTTTGCGTTGTCTTTGGAATTTATCTCATCAAATACCACACGACCTCTCAGATTTTCGCAGATAAACTTTTATTATTAAGCACTCATTTTTTTTTTTGCTTTTAAGCAAAATCACTCAAGCAAACTGACATTAGGTAAAACTCCTCCTCCTTCGGAGTTGCTAAGCAAAGAAATTAGTGGAAAATAAAAATTTATCGATAAAATCAGGAGGTCTTGTGATATTACTTCTGACAATTTTTACCTCCCGCTACCCTAGGTAAGGGAAGTATAGGGATCGTGCTAAAAATCGCATATGGAGATTTTATTGAATAAGCACGTTTTGATTAATTAAAATTGAATATAATGGTACAATCTTCAATTCTACGAAAATAACATTTAGTAAATAACTCTAAATAACTTTAAATATGAATATATAATATAATTTATTTTCATGTATCACCTAGCCTATGCGCCAAACAAAAACATAATTTTAATTACAGTCAAATGTCATTGACAGAAAGCAATTATATTAAATTTCATAATGAAACCGTGTTAAGAAGAATATAATAGTAAAATATTTAATTAAGGTTTGTAAAAATAATATATTTTGCATCATACATAAATGTTCGATGTACAGGATGATCTGATTTAAATTTACTAATTGTTATTTTTGCAGCACAATAAATTAATATTAATTTACAACTACACATTTACGAAATGGATAATGTACGGCGAAGAATTGACAAAGATTGCGTTTTAGACTTTTAGAGCACCTAGAAGATGATGCTGATTTTTATAAGAATGTGTGTGTGTGACGATTTTTCCTTAAAGCCTATTAAAATATGATCCAAAACTTCTCAAATTTGGTATTTAAAACTCATATATAATTTGAAACAACATATTAGATTTTAACCATAAATGATAAATCGGATGTAGTTCTCAATTTGGAGCTCTAACAGATTTTTGAGGAAAAACAATAAAACAATCCAAAATTTCGTATTAAAGACTTCTATTTATTGGACAACAAATTAGATTTTATTTACAAACGATTAACCGGAAATGATACTTTACTTAAAAGCTCACTTCTATTTTAAACATGGAATTGGCGGGAGGCCATGTGTTGGCCACATCAGATTTTTTTAATTTTATACCTGTTTTACATTTGTCAATTTTAAGAACTTAGGTAAGTTTTATATATTAAGCTTAAAACATTTGTTTTATACTTCCCAATTTTTGCGTTAATTTAAACCGTTGAATAAGCTGAAAAAAGCATGTTCTATTTTTCCTTAAAATTTTTAGTGCTTTCTAGTAATTTTAATAACTTACTATTATGTTAATTTAATTAATTATATGACTTTTACATGCCAATGATTTTTGATATTCAATATGAAATAAATGCAAACAGCTAGAAATTGGTGAATTTATTGTACATTCTTAAGTTCAATTTATTGAGATTGGCGGAAAAATTGACAAATATAAAACAGGCATTATGTTTTTGATGTTCAAATAAACTTAAATTAAAAATCTGATATGGCCAACACAAAACCTCCTGGTATTTAATTTTTATTAATTTAAATACATACCTATGTATTTAGTAATGCTTCAAACTATATTATGTTCCATTGCATAAAACTACTGCTTTATTTACGATTTTCTTTATTATTTAATATGTCAGCATTATTAATTTGAAGTGATTAGTTTTTTGACAATGACGTTTACATTCAATTGAAAAATAAACTGTAACAAAGGAATTGTGTTTATAATAGGCTTCGGGATTAAAAAAAGAAAAATGTTTTTAAATTTATCTGTAAAATATATAGAAACAGTATTAATTTATACCTGTAAAAAATTTAATAATAATAATAATAACATAAAATACGAAAATATATCATTTAATGGTATTTTTTAAAGAAAACCCATTGTGAGCCTCAAACAGGGATATGCATTTACGCTTAAAAAATATTTTTTACGTTTACGTGTAAAAAATGCGTAAAAAATGTTAAATAAGCAAAAAACGTAGATAAAGTACAATTATAGTTCTTCATAACGACACTAGATGATTTGTTTACAAATGTCACATTACAGTAACTTTCCTTAATCCTATCATAAATATATTCTAAAACTGCTGGAACTATGATAAGCTTATAAGAGACTTAAAAATTTATTGTAAAATATTAAAATACATTCTGAAACTATAGATAAATTAACATAAAATGCTTAAAATTTGTATAAAATTCATTTTCAATAAGTTTGGAGCTAATGATTTAAATCTATTTCAAATTATTTGAAACTATATGTTATTAATAAGTAATAAACAGAAAAAGAAATTTTAGATTTGTAATTTTTTTTATTCGCCGTCTATTTTTAAATGTCTTAAAATTTTATTTCTTTACAAAACTGCCTAAAATTTACATAAAACATATAATACATTTTTAAAATATGCTTCTAATTTACGTATTTAGTCTAATTTTGATGTAAAATGTGTTTAAAGTTTGACGTTTGAGGTTATGTCTAAGGAATATATTTCCCTACAAATCTGATTGTTGATAGTTTGAAGGTACCTAATTATTTGTCTGAATCAAATTCACCTGTTGATGTGAATGGTAATATTTTACATTATCTACGTAAAAAAATCTCAAATATTGTGAATGTAAAAAATATTTTTTTACGCGTAAAAAATAACGTATAATAAGTGCCATTTCCGTATATCCGATTTACACCAAAATCTAATGGTTTCTTTTCGTATTAGAATAGGATAGAAATACAAGGTTTCAGAATTTTCTGAATGTTAGTATTTGAGTTAGAGCGAAGACAAAATTCATACACATGGATTTAGTATGCGAATGTTTCAAGAAATGGATGTCGAGTAAACCGTCAAACTAAGTAATATGTCAAAAATAAGTAGTATTATTGGATAAATCAACGCTCATTTCTTGAAACAACACATACTAAATCTGTTTTGCCACATCTTTAAATAAAGTTTACTCGGCAACTAAAGCCGTAAGTTTAAAAAAAAATCTGATGTGGCCAGCACATTACCTTCCGTTAATTCTGTCTATTTTGTACAAATCTCATACCAAAAGTTCCTTGGAAAAGATTCTATATATCCTGTAAAGTAAAGAAAAAAATGTTAAATAATTATAATTTTTAGAATTGTAGTGTTGGACTTTTCTATCACACACACACATGCGCGCACATACAGACATCGACATCATCGTAAAACTAGTAAAATTCTAGGGACCCTAAAATTTGTTTATTCATTAAAAACTCATCACCGAATATTTCACCAAAGACAATACCTTCCTTACGGTGACGGGAGGTAAAAACATAATTAAGTTTTCAGAAATTTATTCTCAAAAACTGTGTGTGGAAAACTCGTAACAACTACAAATAAACATTACTCTTGTTAAATATCAATTACAAATTGTAATCGGTATTCTGTAAGGCAATAGCAACTGCAGATAACAGTGGCTCACGTTATTTTCCAATTGATAAATAACGAGTGCAAAATACCAGCCATTATTGAATTGTTAAATCTGACATTACTCAGTTCGGCAATTTATTTGAAAGAAAACAGTAAGTACAAACAGTTTTTATGATAAATTAACAAAATAATTTACTTATTTAAATTGGTAATACTAGATTTGGATAAAAATAGTTAAAAAATCTTGAACTAAATATTTCGAATTTTTTTATACATTATAACCTAATTTCCAATGAACAATTACTTGTACTGAACGAGATAAAATTATAAATAAAATAAGATTTATTCCATGTGACTTTTTTACAAGTATAGGACAAGTCAAGAATTAAATGGAGAATATCGTATGTTTTTACAATCATATATCATAGAATTCATTTAAATTGTAAAAGCAATGGGTAAGTAAATATGGTTTAAGACTAATTTTGAATGAGTTAAAGGTGCTCTCTTTTTTAATATATGAAGGATGACAGTTATATATGTGCAGTCCAACGATATGAGGAGCATATTTAGCTATATTCGTTTTACAAAAGGGTTTTCGGAAATGGTAGTTTTGTCTTGTGTTCAATATATGAATATCATTTTGTTGCGATATATAAATTTACTTATTTCAAGTATAAATATACAACAGAGAGGAAGGATATCAAGACTTTTAAATAAATCTCTGCAACTAACAGTTTGTTTTACATTGATAATACATCGTGTTTTTCTTTTTTGTATAATAAATACCTCTTGAGCCGCAGTTGAGCCCCCCCAGAAGCATATTCCATATCTCAATCTAGATTCCACCACTGTATGATAGTACACCAATAGTTGCTGTTTACTGAGGAAGCTTCTCAAATGTCTAATTTGATAGCAGCATCGACTAAGTGCAACAGTGACTTTTTTTACAGTGTTGCTTCCAATTAGGGTTTCCGTCTATTTCTAGACCTAAATAGTTGGTTGAAAGTGATTTTTGCAATAGATTTTCAGAAATGAAAATGTTAAACTACGGAACATTTCTATTTTGATAATTACTGAATTGTACATAAGTTTTTTTTGATTCATTTAAATGTAAAAAGTTATCGTTGCACCACTCTGAGAACTGCTGCAGACAATTATTACAATTTTCGAAATTGATGTATAGTCCGCATATAGTGATACTGTGACATCTTTGCCCAGTACTTTTGTAATCTCATTAGTATACAGAACAAATAGAGTCGGAGCAAGTACTGCCCCTTGAGGCACGCCAACATTTTTAACCAAAGTAATAGAGTTTGCGTACTTTTGTGTTTTACAGGAGTCACAAAAAAAACGAACAATCAACAAAATTATACACTAAGCAACTCAAACAACAATATTTGACACACTAACACTAATTTAAACAACAATAATAATAAATATTCAAGAAATTACAGTCAAAATCGCAAACTTTGTGTTTACCAGTGATCATAAATGACAAATGTATTTTAGTACAAATATCTATCAATAGATGTCTCCATGGCTGGAATTCAAATTTGCAATGAAATTGAAACATTTTCACATCAGTGAAGCGCGCGTTTTATTTGTCTTGTTACGTACCAGCTACAAATAACGATTACTGTTATAGAATCGCGAGTTCACTTTGTAGTTGATATCATATCAAGTTCAAATGATAGCAACCGAAGTTATGGAATCCCACGTCCCACCCCATATTTGTAAAAAAAAATGTTTTCCTATGTTATAAACTTATGTCATGGACTCTCATGTTCACCCAGTTTAAGTAGGGTAATTCCGGGAGAGAAGGACCAATGGGTGAGTTGGTCCAGTAGCAATATTTCTGTCCCTATTCGTTAGATGTCTCTACTATTTCTTTCAGAGAACCGTGTCATGCGCTTGAAATTCGGTGTGCAATACTAGCTGTTTACTGTGCGTGTTTTAGCAAATACATATTTTTCGTGTTAAAATTGAAGCGCAAAAAAATTCACTCCTATTTTCCGTTGGCTGTATTTTTTTAACGATAAATGTTTTTCTTTTGATTTATGTTTAGTTATAATTATTCATGTTTTTTGCTTATAATATAACCTTAAAGAACTTAATTCTTCTGTTTATCACATAATTTGAATGGTGGTCCATTTATTCCTTACAAATGGGAGAGATGAACCACTATGTTTCGGGGTTAGTTGGTCCACAAATAATTAGTATAAAGAGATAGTTTATTAATATTAAATAAATTATAAATATTAAAATTTTCAAAAGTGGAAATTGAAGAGGCCTTATTGAAAGCTATAGAAGCCGTGAGATAAGAAAAAATGGGTATTAATAAACCAGCATTGACATTTGGGATTCCGAAGTCAACATTAAAAAGAAGGCTAAAATCTCAAAATTTCACTAAAGAAGATCGTCTTGGACCAACTTCTTGTCTAGGCTCCAAAGTGGAGATGAAATTAGTGAATCATATAAAAAATTACATAAATTTGGATTTTTTTTCTTGATAGGAATGATGTCAGAAAAATTAAATATTCCATACAAATTCAACAAAAATCTCGGTATGGCACGATGTCATTGGTTGAAATTATTGTTAACGACATCCAGATTTGTCTTTGAGAAAAACAGATGAAGTCTCAATTGCTCGTTTTAAAGGACTAAACCAAGAAAGTGTTAAAAGTTACTTTGATCTATTAGAAGAAATTTTATTGCAAAATAATTTAATTGATAAACCTGGCAGCATCTACTTCAGCTGAATAAATATGTTAACATTTGTGATTTGTGTGGAAAATATGCAAAAAAGAAAATTTCTTGTAAGAAATAATACGGGTCCATCTGTCCCATACCTTATTTTATTTCTACTAGTGGTCCAACTCACCCATATACTGTGGGAGAGTTGGACTAGAGAAGTCATTTCTTTTTTTAATTATTACACATTACAGAAAAGAATTCTGTGTTTATTTGTCACAAAATATAAAAATATAAAGGTAGGTTAGCAAAGATGCGTTTTACTTTTCTTTTTATTTCAGAAATTCAAAAAGTTGTACGTGGTTAAAAAAAAGTGGTGCATCACTCCCGGAATTACCCTATATTAAGATTTGTTAATTATATCTCCCATAAACAAATTCAACAATATTTCATGAGTAATTTCATATTATATATTCCATACACACAACATCCAACACGTAAGTTATTTATAAGTCTTTACCATCTTCTACTACTACTACTATTACTACTAAACTCAACCACAACCACACAGTCCGCCCATACTCCTCCTCCTTCAAGTTCTCCTTGGCAGACTCTCCGGCGCTGCTCGTTCGCTGTTGTAGACCGCTGTTTATCCTCAGGCTGGTCACGCTCCCGTGGCCGTGCATGTATTCCACGCGTGTCGCGCGCTAATATCGCCTTGTATGCAGCCTGTCTCCTCGGTTGCAGAGCACAGTGTCTGCGGACACTACACCAAAGACAGCAGCGGACACAATGATAATGCTATGGTAAACTAGACACGAGGAGTATCTATACAACATAAGAAAAGCAAAGCAAAGCAAAGATTATGATATGGATAATATCAAGTTTCTGAATATGAGACTTACTATTATTTTTAGAATGGATTCGGGAAAAATAAAAAAAATCAGTTGTGGCACAACATCTCTCGCCAATTACATTTTATTACTTGGTAACTTTATATATGAAATAGTGTATAAAAATAAATATGATCTGTTGTGGGTTGTCGCTAATACTTCCCGCCAATTCCATTTTATTTCATATAAAAGTTCAGCCCTTCCCTTTAATTTAAAAATAAAGAATATAAAGTTTCACAAGTTTTAGCCTTTTGGTATTTAAGAAATAATCTTGAATAAATCCAAACACATACGGACAGGAATATACTCACAAACTTATGGTGCTGGTGCTATTCTGTAACTTTGCTCTGTAACACTATAACTCTATGCGCTCTTCTGTAAGTTATAGAGCTCTATAAGATCACACCTTATAGAATAGTAAAATTACCTGTTCTGTAACTCTCTCTGTATCAAGTCTGGCTATAGAGTTGTTTTGGTTTTTATTCATGTCAAACTGTCAAATATTCTATAACCATATTTTTGACAAGACGTTAAGGAATAATTATACATTTTGATTATTGTAATTCTGCTTTATATGCAGATATCGGTAATGATGATGATATATTTGTACTGTGCGGAGTTTTAAAATTCGAAATAATTTTGGCTTCGGTCGGGATCGAACCCGGTTCCCCAGAATCGCGACCCGACACTCAGGCGTTAGGAGATCCCAGCTATTATTAATTAAGACATTATTTAATTTTTATTTTCAATATTCTATTAAGTTGTGAACACCAATGTTGATTCCTCCCCTTGTCTTCACCTTTCTAATATAATATATTTTGTGACAAATATAGCTACGTAAAATGATTCAATTTTGTATCATAGAAAATGTTTTAAAACCGCTTTACTTAATTTTATATGCAAATCTAACACGAAACGAAAATGGATTCCAAACACAAGTGAAGAACAGTATGATTTTTTACCTCTCGCTAAGAGAGGTATTGGAATCATGCTAAAAATCATATATCCAGATTTTAATGAATAAGCACGATTCAAGGTCACTAGAATCCGATTTTAACATTTTCACAATGATGTCTGTGTGTGTGTGTGTGTGTGTCTGTGTGTGTGTGTGTGTGTGTCTGTGTGGATGAGTGTATGTATGTATGTGTGTGTGTGTGTGAGTGTGTGTGTGTGTGTATGTCTGGATGTTGGACGGACGATTCCTCAAAAACTATAGGACATAAGACCTGTTTAACTATGAATTCCTCAATCTGACATTCCTGGGAAGAGCTGAAAAGGTTTTGGTAACAATTGAACAACCGGAAGTAGTAGTTTTTAAAAAAAAATCTTCCAAATATTAATTTTTGAAAATTTTTGATATTACTAATTTTGAAGAACTAAATTCTACACCTGATACATTTAAATTTTCTATTATATCTTCTATAAATTTAGAGATATAGACGCTATAATATATAGAATATCGGGATATAACAAGTCGAGTAGGCGATACTACACTAAGGAAACCAGTTGACAAATTCAAATGTTTATAACATAATTTGTAAATGACAGATATCAGTGTCAAAAATCAACAGTTTTAGTGACATTTTGATAGCTTTTTCTGGGAAGGACATTTAATCTTTCTTATTGTTTTATTATTTAAATATTTGAAATTATAGGTAATATGCATATATCCATCAGAAATACCGCCAATCTGGTTAAAGAATTGGAAGAATCTGTGACATTTAGAAACTTCCTCATACAATGAAAAATAGATATAATTAGAATTATATGTGTGTAGAAGACATGTTAAATGCAATAAAAAACAATATTTGGGTAAAGTTCTGTAAAATTTGTTATAAAACGACGGTTCGATAGCAAAGTGCAATACAATACTTATATAGCCTAAAATGGAAATGGCGAGAGGTCTTGTGCTGGCCACAACAGATTTTTTTTAAATGAAAAGAAACTGACTATGTTTTTTCGGAGTGGCACAATAAATGATTTCATCTTCCATTTCAATATTCAGTAACGTTTGACAATATTTTTTTAATATAAATATTTTTCACGTTTCAATATGCTCTGTAAATACTTTACCGTCAATATTTTGGCGCTGTAAGATTTATAGAAAATTCTATAAGACTATAGCCCTTATTGTACTGTAACTTAGTTACAGAATGGCTATTTTCTTACATACTATAACGCCGGTTGTTTATAGAGCCTATAGAGCTTATAGAATGTTACAGAATAGCACCAATAATCGGTAAAATTATATATTCGGATTCTATTCTAGGGACCTTAAAACTTGCTTAGTAACTAAAATTTCGATATATAATTTTTAGTATACATATATCCTTTGCATTCTTGTAATATAACTATCGTTTTATTTACTATTTTCTTTATAAAACGTTATCGTTAGATATTAATTTGAAATGATAGTTTTTTGACATTGACATTTATCTGTCAGTTATATACATTCCAAACCTGAATTATGTAACTAAGACATTGTGTTTATCTTTAAAGCAAAGACTCCGGGAGTTATAAAATAGATTATTTTATAATTTTATCTACAAAATATATAGAAAAAATATGATTGCATACATGTAGAAATTTTAATAATCTTTAATTTTTATACTAATATAAATCGCGACCGCGAAAAAATAACATTTAAAGGTATTTTTCAAAGAAAAACTATTTTGAGCTTTAAGTAAAGTACCATCTCTATTTATCCGATTTACACCAAAATCTAATGGTTTTTTCCATGTCAGAATAGGGTCGACATAAAGATTTCAAATTTTTGCGATTTATAGTATTTGAGTTAGAGCGTTAAGAGAATCCAGACACACGCACGCACACACACACACACACACACACACACACACACACACACACACACACACACACACACGCACGCACACGGACCTCATCATGAAAATGTTAAAATTGGATTCTAGGGATCTTAAAACGTGGTCATTTACTAAAATCTTGATATACGATTCTTAGTACGATCCCCATATCTTCCCTGTCAAGGGTAGCGGGAGATAAAATATGTGTCGACAATGAATTATGCGACTATTTACTGTTAGCTCTTAGATAATTAATTTTTCGTAATAACTAACCAAATTGAAATGAAACTCAATGAATTAATGTTAAAATAAGACTTAAATATTTTGAATTCAACTTGGCAAAACTTTTGAATAACCTGTGAATGAATAAAGCCTGAATCATTGAATTATAATTAATTATTTATTACAAACACTTAAAATTCCATAAATAATGCATGTTTTTCTTTTCCTTTCTGGGTTTTACGTGGAATGTTTTAAAATCAATACATAAATAATCAATTGTCTATTATAGCGTCACCCGCAGCTTTCTGAATAATTACAGTTTTCAATTAATAATCATCACGAAACAAAAACAACTACGCCATTAACAAATGAAGAATAATCAGCAAAACGGCTATCGTTCCTCAAAACAATTGAACAATGGTATTATTCAAAACAAAGGAATATGAAAAAACAAAAATGGAAAAATGTGTCGTCATTCGTACACAAAGCGCATTTTTAATCTTCTGAATTTAATTGATTCCGGACCTGGGCCGATATCAAATTACAACATTGTTACGTGTTTCTGTTTCCATTGCTCGAGTTCTACTTCACACTAAAGGCAGAGGGCGGTTTTATTATACCTAAAAAACCTTAAAAAATAAAGAAAAAGTGGAACAACTCGTAAATTTGCTTGTAACAACGTAAATAAAAAAAGTTTAATATGCATTAAGTGGTGAGTTTAAACGAAACTCGTAAACAAAACACGACCAACATAATTTTGTTTTCGTTTCATTCTTTTTTCAGGCAGAATTCAATCACATTTACAAATGGAATGATAGAAAAAAGTTGTCATTACGCCTCGTTTAAATTCAATTTACATATGTATTGCGCAAAAAGTAATTTGTTATCGCTCATTATTTATTTCTAGAAAAAAGACTATGAGTCAGTTGTCAGTTACATAAAACGTTGTTATAGTGAAATTTTTCTAAAAATGGCATTCCAATGTTTTCACGTAGTTATAGAATATGAAGACAGAAATCACATGTGCTTTTAGCATCTTGTTTATCTTTGTTTTATTTTTACGCTGTGTTCGTTCCCGAATCCCGAATGTCGTAACTGAGCTATGTATATGAATAATTTGTATGTTTATGAGTGACAACTAAAAATAGAGCAGTAAAAATAATTGAAAAACGGTATAAAGAAATTATTTTGAATGCTACTACATACTTTAAGAAATAAAAACGTATATGCAGAATGTTATGTAAGTGTATAACGCTTAATCCATGGTAGAACCCACAGAACCACGCATAACTATATAGGGTGTCTCAGGACGAGCTTACGCTATCTATATTTTAAATACTATTTAATATAATTTAACGAAATTTGGTATCTAGGGGTTATCCAACATGCCCGTTTTAACTAAAATATTTTCAAAGCAATAGCACTTCCGGTTTGACCGGAAATTGACCGCAACTTTCTTATTTTAAATGGAATACGCTATATTTTATTTTACCATTGAATGCAGCGAAAAATTTTACATATGAAGCAATAAAAACATTTTACTCATGATCAACTACTTCCGGCGTTATTCAACTTTTTTTGATTTTTTGTCTGAAATCCGGCACATTTTCAAAACTCTGTATATCGGGAACGAGATCGAATTTTTATAATCTGAAAAAAGACTTTTATAAAGGAGACTTTAAGCTACATTATCCATGGAAGAATCCTTGATTATTTATAAAAATGCGACGGGTACGTTACACCAAACTTACAGTTGACAAACTTCAAAAAAGACAATTTTTTTAAATGGAACCCATTCTTTTTTATTACATAAATGTGTACTACGACAAAAAATAAGGGTACTTTATGTAACATGTCCTATGTTGAAAGTTGATAGAATTTCAGTAAATTAGAAAAACATGTAATCTGGGTATAATTATTTTATTAATACGGATAAGTAAGCCATGGAAAAACAATGTTTGTTTTTACAAACTCATCTACTTGATTTCTTAGATAATTTGCCGTTGGATCAAAGGAATTTAATATGGTACCAGCATGATGGCGCTCCACCCCACAATAGCCATAGAATAAATACTTTTTTGGAAACAATTTTTGAAGATAGGTGGCTGGCAAATAATGGACCACATAGGTGGCCTCCTCGGTCACCCGATTTAACTCCACTAGATTTTTTTGTTTGGGGTTACATTAAAAACGTCGTCTATCGTCTATTAATAAAATAATTATACCCAGATTACATGTTTTTCTAATTTACTGAAATTCTATCAACTTTCAACATAGGACATGTTACATAAAGTACCCTTATTTTTTGTCGTAGTACACATTTATGTAATAAAAAACGGGGGGGTTCCATTTAAAAAAATTGTCTTTTTTGAAGTTTATCAACTGTAATTTTGGTGTAACGTACCCGTCGTATTTTTATAAATAATCGAGGATTCTTCCATGGATAATGTAGCTTAAAGTCTCCTTTATAAAAGTCTTTTTTCAGATTATAAAAATTCGATCTCGTTCCCGATATACAGAGTTTTGAAAATGTGCCGGATTTCAGACAAAAAATCAAAAAAAGTTGAATAACGCCGGAAGTAGTTGATCATGAGTAAAATGTTTTTATTGCTTCATATGTAAAATTTTCCGCTGCATTAAATGGTAAAATAAAATATACCGTATTCCATTTAAAATAAGAAAGTTGAGGTCAATTTCCGGTCAAACCGGAAGTGCTACTGCTTTGAAAATATTTTAGTTAAAACGAGCATGTTGGATAACCCCTAGATACCAAATTTCGTTAAATTATATTAAATAGTATTTAAAATATAGATAGCGTAAGCTCGTCCTGAGACACCCTGTATACCTACGCTATACTGTGGTAGAACTAACCCCATAGATAGTTAATCTGACAATATTTTTTGTTTAATATGCTTTCTATAAGAACTGGTCTTTAAAACTGACCAACCACGTCATAGTTCTAAATTTTTAAAAATGTAAAAATCAATGTGTTCTCTGGAAAAAATGGGCGCGTTCAGCACCCCGGCAGCGCTGGCAGCGATGAGCACCGCTGCGTGCCGATGATTGCCGAATGCAATTGCTGGACCAATTATATTCGTCCATGCATTGTGTTCGTCAAACTTCGGAGGTAAGCGATGCCAGCGATGAGAGGTGCTGAACGCGGCCAATGTTACACCTATCACAAATAATATATAAGATAATTGGTATATGTCTATTTGGAAATAACTCTGTACCGTCTTGCAGCAACACGACTATTTTGTAATGTCTCGTCATAAACCATATTATGCATGTCTGCCTACTTTTAATTGGAGAAGGTAAATGGCATTTGAGAATGTCAAAAAACATAATATAAATTGTACGTCAATGCAAAAACGTTTATCAGTTTTGACATTCAAAACTTTGAACTATGACGTAATTGGTCAGTTTTACTATGTATAAAGTCAGTTCTACCATGAGTTAAGCGTTGTACACTTACTTACATAACACCCTATATATATACAGGGTGTCTCTTAAATAGGGGGACATGGCTTAACCACAGATTCCTGAGGCTAAAATAAGACGATTTAACCAAACTTGCTTCTACCGGAAAGTGTATCATTTAGCCAGAATTCTGCTTCAAAGTTCTTCGAAAAAAAATTAATTTTGCTTATAATAATCGGACGCTTTATTCGATTTGGATGAAATTTGGTATGACAGTTTATATGGTTATAAGTCATCTTTTAAGGTGATACTTGTTATTATTAGTAAACTACTACTGTATGAAACTTAGGTCTCCCAACATTAATTAGACCGTAACTTTTTAATGGCAAAGCCGAAAACGTGAAATTATTTTTCTTCAGAAAGATACATTCAATAGTAAACTTTTCTCTCTCTGTGTAATTTATGATATCTGTTACGGTTCACACAGAAAAAAATAAAATCTGAGTGTCTGCACTGCTAAATTTTTAAAATAAATTTAATATAGCAGTCTATCCAAATGTCAAACAAGTAATTTTTAATGACAGTAACGAGTTGCCAATCTTTACAACTTGTTTAGGAGTAAGCTAAGATATGTAATCGTCTTATTTATAATAATGGTAGTAAAATACTATTAGGCCGAACATACGGATGTTACTAATTTTAGAATATTGCGAAAAAAATTTTTGACAACCCGTAAAACAATTGTTACTGTCATTAAAAATTACTTGTTTGACATTTGGATAGACTACTAGATTAAATTTATTTTAAAAATTTAGAAGTGCAGACACTAAGATTTTATTTTTTTCTGTGTGAACCGTAACAGATATCACAAATTACACAGAGAGACAAAAGTTTACTATTGAATGTATCTTTCTGAATAAAAATAATTTCATGTTCTCGGCATTGCCATTAAAAAGTTACGGTCTAATTAATTTTGGGAGACCTAAGTTTCATACAATAGTGGTTCACTAATAATAACAAGTATCACCTTAAAAGATGACCTATAACCATATAAACTGTCATACCAAATTTCATTTAAATCGAATAAAGCGTCCGATTATTATAAGCAAAATTAAATTTTTTTCAAAGAACTTTGAAGCAGATTTCTGGCTAAATGGTACACTTTCCGGTAGAAGCAAGTTTGGTTAAATCGTCTTATTTTAGCCTCAGGAATCTGTGGTTAAGCCATGTCCCTCTATTTAAGAGACACCCTGTATATATATATATATATATATATATATATATATATATATATATATATATATATATATGTGGAGCGTAATCGTCACTGTTTCGGTTAGTTAAGGAGGAAAATATCGTGGGTGTGTCAGTGGATTGTGGGCTTTAATTAAAGTTGATTCTTTTAAAATCTGTCAAGCTTTCGTGTATTTAGTTTTTACACATCATCAGGACAGTTTTGGTGAAGTTGTTTTAGTCATTGATTTTATAAAACGGAAGAATTTTGACATTTTTTAGTTAAAATTTACCAAAATAAAACTTATAATAATTTTGACTAAATCACATGTTAAAGTACGTTGTAGTTGCGCAACAAGTTATATTTTGTTTTGGTGTAATGTTGGTACAGATTTTAAAAGAATCAACTTTAATTAAAGCCCACAATCCACTGACACACCCACGATATTTTCCTCCTTATATATATGTATATATATATATATATATATATATATATATATATATATATATATACAGGGTGTTCCATTTAAGTGTGCCACCATTGCTATCTTGAGAACTATAAGAGCTACGAGGTTGGTTAAATTAGCAAAGAACCACCATTTTACAAGACTATTGCAATAAGCAAATAATTTTTTTTTTGACCAGTGGTTCTCAAAATACGGGACACAACTTTCTTATTTTAAATGGGAACATTTTTTTTTAGGTTATTCGATATTCCTGAATTCAACGATATAAACATATCATATAGTAAAATAACAAAATAACTGAGAAAAATGCATGTTAAATTTATGTGTATTTCATTTATATCTGGCTGAAACAAGAGTGCTATGGATAGAAAACAATTGGACATATTGTTCTGTCTAACATTGTTTCATTAATTGTTGTTAAATTTTATGTTCTTAAACTGCCATTTTTAAGAAGAAAATGAATAATTTTACTCACGATGAAAAAGTTGACATGTTCGAAGTGTACATTTTGTGTCATAAAAATGCTCGGGATGCAGTTATCCTGTACAGAGAACGGTATCCTGATAGAGAAGTACCCGGACGACGATTTTTCAGGAAACTAGAAACAAGATTTCGTGCGAGTACTCAGGTATTCAATTGTAAGCGAAATAATGAAACAATGTTAGACAGAACAATATGTCCAATTGTTTTCTATCCATAGCACTCTTGTTACAGCCAGATATAAATGAAATACACATAAATTTAACATGCATTTTTCTCAGTTATTTTGTTATATTAATATATGATATGTTTATATCGTTGAATTCAGAAAAAAATACTCTACCGAATAATCTTAAAAAAAATGTTCCCATTTAAAATAAGAAAGTTGTGACCCGTATTTTGAGTACTTCTGGCCGAAAAAAAAAAATTATTTGCTCATTGTAATAGTCTTGTAAAATGGTGGTTCTTTGCTAATTTAACCAACCTTGTAGCTCTTATAGTTCTCGATATAGCAATGGTGGCACACTTAAATGGAACACCCTGTATATACATATATATATATATATAGTCCCCTGATTTCATTCTCTTCTCTTAAAGATGTAAGTATTAGGGTCAAGTGGTCAGACAGAGCTGTTTTGACCTCTGGTATGGTTTATATGCTGAGTAATCTTAACTGCCCCGTCTTATTGTTTTGTAGTTGTACTGTATTTTTTTATTATTATTTAACCCTTTTATACTTTTAAATGTCAGCTTGTAGAGTGGAGTTGTGTTCTTCCGGTGTTCTTATCCAGAAATGTTCTTCTGTACGCTTTCAGTTTTTTTGATACCTTAGCTTCCAACCAGGTCTTTTACTACTTGTTGCACGTCTTAAATCTACGTTTTGATGGGTTTTCATCTTTTTCTTTTTCCTTTCGCTCTTGCTTCATATATTTGTTTTGTTTTTCTGTCGTCCTCCATTTTGTGTATATCATAATATATCCTAGCTATCTTAATTGTCTTTCTTCGATGTTTTGTGTTACGGGCTTTGCATTTAGTTGGTCTCTGATTGTAGAATTCTTTATTTTATCTAACCGCTTTCTTGTTTCTATTCTTCAGAATTTGAGTACATTGTATTTTAATTTTTTCCGTCATTGTCCAGATTCACAGCCATATTTTAAAATGGAGGTCATTATCTTTTGCATTTTCCGAGACCACGTTTTTGTCCAAAATTAGTATGTCGTACTTCTTTGCTAATCCTTTTACGTATTTCGTTTTCCAAGTTCTCTTTTTCGATTATTACTTCTAAATACCTACGTATTTCAATGTTACTTGCTCTAGTCTTTTTCTTTCTTTCAATACATTATCTCTAGAAAGGTAACCATTCATAAATTTTGCGAAGCGCCATTAAAATTGTCTCCGGATTTTTGATTAGTACCTTGGCGCGTGTTTTATAGAATGCTCAAAATGGCAGCTATCGATAAATATCTATATAATATAAAAGTAACTTGTATAAATCAGGCCAAGCCTGTTGGTAAAAACTCTTTATGATTGAATTAAGTCGTCAACAATTATTTTTTGGTCAAATTAAATTTAAATACTTATGCCAACTTTGGAGTGTTATTAGCGATATCATCAAAGATAAACCTGCCGTCGAAAAGATCTGTCCATGGCCCTTCGAAAAAAACCACTGTCTATTTCTGTCGGTAAAAAAAAAAAAAACTCGCACAACCAATTATTGCGAGGTGTGTGAACGCTGTATTTGTGCAGTACGTCGCGCGTTTATTTTCTGCCATTGTTCGCAATGATAATAAAAAAGTATTGAATTACTTATTAAAGTAATTCAATAACACTGAGACTGACATACGAACCCAAAATCATATTAGTTGGGGCGGCACCATATTTACCTTAATGACATTTCATTTTACTCAATAAATATTTTATTGTTACAAATATTATTCACCGTAAAATATACAATATCAGCTTCAATTAACGACAAGAAGAAACTTGTTTCGATAACAATTAGGTTTTAAACAAAATTAAATTTGCACACTCATCATATTCAATATTATCCCATACTTGATGCAATTTTACTTTTTATTCGTTTACTGCGCGTGTCTGATTCTTACGCAGTTCCTTTTTACTTCTCGCTAAGATTGGTATTGGATTCATGCTAAAATTCGCATATCCAGATTTTACTGAATAAGCACGATTTAAGGTCCGTAGAATCCGATTATAACATTTTTTTTAAATGATGTCTGTTGTGTGTGTGGATGTGTGTATATGTGTGTGTATGTGTGTATGTCTGGATGTTGGAGGGATGATTTCTCAAAAACTATAAGACTTAAGAGCTGTTTAACTATGAATTCCTCAATATGTCATTCCTGGTAATAGCTGAAAAGGTTTTGGTAACAATTGGATAACCGGAAGTAGTTCTTCTAAATATTATTTTTTGAAAATTTTTGTTACTACTATTGAAGAACATGATATTCTCCATCTAATACACTTAAATTTTTTTATTATATCTTGTATAGATTTAGAGATAAATACACTATAATATATAGAATAATCTAATCGCAGAGGGTAAGGCACTAAGGAAACCACTTGACAAATTCAAATGTCTAACATAGTTTGTAAATGACAGATATCAATGTCAGTATCAAAAATTAACAATTTTAGTGATATCCATCAAAAATACCGCCAATCTGGTTAATGAATTGGAAGAATCTCTGACATTTAGAAGACATGTTAAATACAATAAAAAACAATATTTGGGTACAGTTCTATAATTTTTTGTTATAAAACGACGGTTCGATAGCAAAGTGCAATACAATACTTACATATCGTAATATGAAAATGACGACAGGTCTTGTGCTGGTCACAACAGATTTTTTTTATTTTATGGCAGAGAGACTCAATCGGCGACAAATCCGGACTTCTTGAAATCCACTTTAGAGTAGGAGGAATATTATGATTTTCAAGCCAGGTTTTAACAGTTCTCCTGAAAAATATAACTCCCGTCGACGGAGTGGCATAAAGGAATCGATGGTAAAAAAACATCTTTAAGTATAGCTTTGTATTTATCAGCGTTAACAATGCCATTTATAAAACGTAGCTTGCCTAACCCTCCGCTCTCCAATCTCCAGGCATTCAACTCCAATCCAAACCAAAACGCTGGCAGGAAATTTTACTTTTTTAACCAAACATTCTGTCTGGTAAGTCTCGGAAGAAGTGCGTAATATGACTTTTCTACAATCAAACTTCAAATTTGGACTCGTCACTCTAAATGACGCTATGCCATTGTTCTTGCTTCCAATTTATGTGATCTTTAGCCCATTTCAATCTAATTACGCTGTTGCAATTTTGTAAGCAAAGATTTTTCTTTGGTCCAGTGGAACATTACTATTAATTCTTTTTAACAGAGAAATCGAAAAAATTACCTTATAAAACTTGTATCCTATTTGTTTAAATCTTTTTATAATGGTAGTAGATTTGTTTTCCGATCATTTCCCGTCATTGTACGGTAATATCTCGAGTATTTGACCGGCGATTTGTTTTATATTTTTTCTTTAAGCTCGATGATCAGCATTAGAAGTTGACGGTGGACGGTCAGTTTTTCTTTCCATAAGATATCCATTTTCTTTAAACAAATTAATAATACGTTGTATTGTTGACCGAGGAATTGAATGTGAAATCAAAATTTTTCGTGCCGAAATGCCGTTCTTATGGGCATTAATTATGGATTTTCTTAAATATTTACTATATGGTTTACCACAAGCCATTTTATTGTATAAACTTATCACTTACAATAAATGTCAAGCACATTGCACATTGTTGATTTCAACAATGTATCAATTGTTTTGTCAATAGTTGAATCATATACCTACTTTGTGCAAAATTTATAACTGGCCCAACTATTTCGATTTGTATGTTATAGTTAATTTAATATACTAAATGTCGAACTTAATTCGCCTACTCAAGGTGTCGAGAAGAAGGATAATTCATGTTCACAATTCTCTTGATTTTAACATTTATTTGGACGTTTCGGAGGTCACTTTCATTATTTAAAAAAGAAATTTCTATTCAAACCTTAATCCCTCAAAAAACCAGGATGGAGATGAAGATCAATCCTCTTATCAAATTTACGGGGTTTTGTAAGAGAACACATCTTACCACAAAACATCAAATGTAAAAACTTAGACAATAATGTAAAATTCTGAAGATGGAGGTTTTTGGACCTCCGAAACGTCCAAATAAATGTTAAAATCAAGAGAATCGACATTTAGAATCTTCATAGGTACAAGGTAGCAGAAATTAGAAAAAATAGTTTAATATAGCTTAAAACCTAATTGTTATCGAAACTATTTTCTTCTTGCTGTTAATTAAGCTAAAACTGTGTATTTTAAGGTAATAATAATACAATATTTGTAAGAATAAAATATTTATTGATTTTTTTTTTATAATAAAATGAAATGTCATTAAGGTAAAATATTGTGCCGGTCCAACTAATATGATTTTCGGCTCGTATTATGTACATTTGTTAAATTTGAATGAAATTGAAAATTACAACACTTTTAATTTAGAATCATAAAAATTACGAAAAGTTATGATGGGTTTATGCAGCATGTAAATTATAAATTAAATTAAGTCCCTAAATTAAGAAATTAAATTAAAATAATGTCGTTTATGCAGTAAATTAAAATTTAGAATTTTATGTTTGACATTTCGTATAATCTAACTTTTATAGGTGAAATTGCGATACATTAAATGTATTTATATAGAATAGAAATAAAGGTATACAATTTGTTGAGCAAGTCCAGTTAGTATTTCGTCAATCTTTTCTGCAGAAACATTGTTATCATCGTACATTTTCATAGGTTAGGTGCAAAATCTGTTATAAGTGTGCATATGGCGTAATACTAAGAAATTGAAAAATTAAACTAAAAGTTGAACATAGCCAACTTCTGAATTTAGTTTCATTATTTTAGTTCTGCAGTTTAGTTTCATAAACGTTGTCATTAATAACAATGGTTTCTATTTGTTTAGTTTAGTTTTACAATTAATTTTTACCTCCCGCTACCCTTGGTAAGGGAGGTATAGGGATCGTGCTAAAAATCACATATCGAGATTTTAGTAAATGACCACGTTTTGAGGTCCTTAGAATCCAATTTTAACATTTTCACGATGATGTCTGTATGTATGTATGTATGTATGTATGTATGTATGTATGTATGTATATGTATGTATGTGTGTGTGTGTGTGTGTGTTTGTGTGTATGTATGTATGTATGTATGTATGTGTGTGTATGTGTAGGGATTGTATTTATATCCTATTCTAATATGAAAAGAAGCCATTAGATTTTGGTGTAAATCGGATAACCGGAAATGGCACTTTACCTGAAGCTCATAATGGTTTTTCTTCAAAAAATACCATTAAATGCCATTTTTTCGCATGAATGTAACTGACAGTAACTGTCACTGTCAAAAAAACTAATCACTTCAAATTAATAATAGTGACATTTTAGAAAGAAAATAGTAAATAAAGTAATAGTTTTATGCAATGGAATAGTTTGCAGTGTCAGCGTTAGTAAATACGTAGGTATGTATTTAAATTAATAAAAATTAAATAGCGGGAGGTTTTGTGTTGGCCACATCAGATTTTTTTTAATTTAGTTGCCTGCATAAACCCAGTATTAGTCTTCATGTTTTTCGAAATAAGATTAGCTCTTAAGGGTTAAGTAGTTCTCTGTATTTCATTGCTTGTATCTTTTTTTTCTATGTAGAAATTCATTTTTCTTGTTTCCAGGTTCCTATTTATTATGTCCATATTTTGTTAAATATTTTACTCCCTTATTCATAATACTATGTCATCCACTTAGCTCTGATAGTTCTATTTCCTCATTTATATACAAAACACCGAAAATAGCTATGTTCCAGTAACCTGAATTAAATATAAATACAGTTCACATCCTTAAAATTTCCATCCATTAAAACACATTACTGTAACTAAGCTACAAACAATCCCAGGCATTGAGATATCCATGCTCGAAACTATTTTAATGACATTGCCAGCAGTGAAGCGAACAGAGCCGAGCCGAGCTAGCATAGCGTATCTGGCTGGAAGTTTAAAAGCATAATGTGATTATTTGTTATGACGCTGCGATCGCGTTCTGTCCGTCATATCAAGCCTTGTTTATGCGCTTCACAACCAACGGCCTCGACACACAGCCAAACTCCAGAAAAAACATATAAATATGTCAGCAGTCAAAAAAGAAATGTGGATGCTTTTTTGGTTTATTCGCTCCGTATTGTTTTGTTTGGCCTTTAAATTTATAGCATGATCGAAGTGAAATAAGCAGAGCCATATTTGGAGAGAAAATAAACAAATTTTTAAGTATCTCGCGATTTAAAACAAATGAAGGATTGTTTTTTTTTCTACCACAGAATTAGTACTTAAACTTGCTTTTCTAGCAATGATTAACCCTGAAACGTATCACTGGGGTCCAAAACACCCAACGATTCTCAAAATTCTCTTGTACATTCGCAGCATTCGCCTATCTCAATAATCTCTTTGTAAATTCATTTTATAAGTAGTTATTTTCAAAAATTTTGTATGGTTGGGTTTCTAAGACCCCAATGTGACTAATTATGTTGTAGTTAATTTCGGAATCTTCTTTTTAAATTCTAATTATTTCTAAGTATGTATATTTGCAGAATCTATACATGAGGGGTTAGAGATATTACAAAATGAAATGAGTCATATTACTAATTGGTTGGAATTAAATAAACTACTCCTTAATGTAAATAAAACTAAATATAGGATTATAAATCTGACTGACTATCATAAAGAACTTAAAATGACAACTAATAAAATAGAAAAAGGTAAAGAAATCAAATACTTGGGAGTAATAATAGACAGTAAGCTAAAATGTTTGCAAAAAATGACAAAGAAAGTGCATTTTTTTACGAAGAATAAGAAATAAAATCAATTACATTGAAGCTGTCAACATATATAAAACGATTATTGCGACCCACATAGATTTTTGTGGTACTGTTTTATTTTTGTGTAATAAAAATCAGTTACAACGAATTCAATGTATACAAAATAGGGCTATGCGATGTATTTTGAAAGTCAACAGATATACAAGTATATATAGCATGCTAAATGCATTAAATTGGATAAATGTCAAACAGAGAATATATTATTTAACATTAATATTCATTTACAAAATTATAAATAATTTTCTTCCTAGATATTTAAGTAAAGGTGTATTTTTAAACATGAATGTACAAAATATAATTTAAGAAATAAATTTGATTTAAAAGTAGAAACTGTATATAAAATTAGTTAAGAAAATTTACTAAATATCAAAGGATTTAAATTGTACAATAGTCTTCCGGAATCAACAAAAAAGGAGTCTAAGTTGTCTAGTTAAAAAAAAAAATGTATTGAATTTAGTAAAAGTAATGTATAGCATATTATTTTCTTTTGAAATGTAATAATTATGTATGTAAATAACTTTATGTGAAATAAACTTATTATTATTATTATTATTATTGATCGGTTTTATTTATTTATTTTTTGTTGTATCACAATATAATGTGTGCACAACTATATTTGCGGGGGAAATTAATCATAATTATTTAATTAATTAATAAATTAATTAATAGATGTTTTTCTATCTAAAAGAGCCTTTTATGGCCGTTTGCACTAACGTAACATAAATACTAAACACGGCTTAAATTGACAATATTGCATCGAAATGAAATGTCAAATGAATTATAATATATTGCTGTCAAAATTCCGATTTGCATTTTTTTGTTTAAGCCTAGCTTAAAATTTGAGCCTTATTGGTGCAAATGGACATTAATGATCTAAATTTAGAACGAGTGTTAGTTTTGTTTTTACCTATCTGTTTTCAGAGTCCAAAAGTTAAGTTTTGGCAAAAGGTTGTATTTTGAATATGATATATGGTTCAGAAAGGTTATTACCTGTATAGCTGTATACTGTCTTACTGTACTATAATAAACAAATATTCCATAGGAAAAATCCTTAAAAAATAACATCCGGTTATGGGAAAGTAGCTTTTTTCTAGGGCTTCCCAGACCCCAGTGTGCCGGTTGTGTAACTTTGAAAGTATGACTGTCCAGGGTTAATTAAATAATGCATAATTAAATATGTTACTTGTCTCACTAGCGCTATTGAAACCTATTTTACATAATAATCTTTTCGACTAAATTCTATAATATAATAATAGTAATGTTTCGTTGAACAGAGTTTGATGAAACCGGGACCCTCTTGAATTATAAAAAAAATGAATTATTAGAAAACGTAATAATAATTGAATATACGATAAGAAATTAAAATTTGATTGAGAAAAATAATATAAAACAAGAAAAATTAGACTATAATGGGATCCTCCTTTAATTTTTAATAAAACTTTATCAAAATTGAACGAGATTTGTAGTTCTAGAATATCTTAATTGTTATTCGTTAAGCTATAATATTTTTTTAATATATTTTATGGCGCAGATGTTAAGTTCATTTTGTTTTCATACAATGGCGCTCATTAATAATTAGATTCACATAAAATGATCTACTTCACCACTTATTAAACTTGTAGTTGTATCAAGCTCTCCTATTCCCTAATTTTGCAAGCGTGAATTTGTGTATTAGGATAGGTTATGGTATGTTTAGAAAAGACAGGGTGTCACTTTTAAATATTTTTCAATTACATGTAAAACTATATTTCAAAAGATCTTTTTTGAAGACCTTCCTTTGTCTATTTTTCCATGTTGAATAAATATGAAAATTATGCAAAAGGTTTTATTCAAATCTAAAATAAGGACATTTTTCTACAGTTTTAATATAATTATTATACGAGTAAAGTCTCATTTCCACCGATTGTCGTAATATGTACGAGCTTTAATTAATAACTAAGTGCAATGCGTAAAAATGTTTATTAAATGGCAATCGGGTCTATTCTGCAAAATTAGCGTGTACGTTAAACTCGAAGGTCACCGTTAAATTTTTAACGGATTCTTTAATTTTCAATTTTCTATTCAGTAAGCAGATATACGTTAATATTTTAAAGAAATCGAATCGTTAATCCAACAACGATAAAATCACGAAATTTAACGTCATCTTGATACATAGTGTTAAAATTTTAAAGCAACGTTAATATTAAAAATTGCTTGCAAATGTAGTTATAAGTATTCTTCTACTGGAAGAAATTGAGAGATTGAATAAAAAATAAGAATATTAATAAATTTATTTGAACTAATTATTACTTATAATAATAATAGCCTTTATTTAGACTCCCCAGAATTACAATGTTAAATAAATCTAAATGTTTAATAAAGTTAAATATGTATATGTATGTACCTTACACAATATTTACAATTAGCTAATTTAATGAAGGGATGGGTTTCTACATCCAATATTGAACAAAGGCCTCCTTTATATTCTTCCTTATATGTATATAAATAAATAATGATTAATGAATGGTTTTACTTGTAAGTTTATGACACATAGGTACACACTAATAATTTTAAATTGTATCCAAAATACATTTTATCATTTTTGGCTCTTACGCAAGACTTCGTTTTCGAAATCTTCGCAATACAAGTAATCTATCCCATTTGCCCGATTATGAATTTATCAGAAGTTCTAGTTTATCAAAGCACTGTGTTTTAGATGTAATTACTACTCTTACACACTTATCACTATATGAGGAATCCAATAAGAACCACTGCAATACCTATCACTACGGGTAAGGGTAATAATATTTTAATAAATTAATAATTAATATTAGATTAACTAATTATTAGTTATTAACTACTTGTATATCTTTTGGATTTAATATTCCAACAAGCAGAATTTTGTTTTCTTAACAATTCACTTTGCTTTGTTTGTTGCACATGGACCTCTTTTCTTTGATTCTGCAAATAACTTATTATTATTGAAAATATTGCAAATACTTATTTGAATATATGTAATTATCACTGTCGGACATTATATTTATAAATAGTTATAATTAAGGCGGGTTTATGTAAGCTAAGGTAAATGCATAAGTTTACAGCTTACATAAACCAGCCATTATTTATGTAGTATACTTTTCACACTTGACAGGCGATTAAATTAAGTTAAGACATATGTTTTCCAGTTTAATTTTGTCATGTGGAACTCACTTCACATCATTCATTAGCGCATACGCTAAAAAGTTAAATATTAACGGAATTTTTAACCAGTGCTTTAGTGAATAACATTTTTATGAAATACCGTTAATACTGACGCTAATATTTACTTTTTAGCGTTGCATATTTGTACGCTAAAAATTAACGTACTTTTTAGTGAATAGACCTGAATATACACTACCATTTTGCTTTGCATAAGGCTAAGGCCCATTCCCAGTGCCTGTCATAGTTTTTGTTAGTTGTCAAAGTTTCAAACAGCGAAAAAGCGAAATACATAATATATTCATTCCCAATTCTTGTTTTAGTCATAATGTTTAGATATAATCATAAACATATTCACAAAAGTTTGTAAACTTCAAACTTTTGTCATAGTCATAGTCATTAAATTTTGACATAGCGTATGGTTTCATATATGTTGATTTTCTTGCCGTATTTTTTCTTTCATTTTAGTATTTTTAGAATCTGGATCTTCTTTAAACCAAATACATTTATTTTTTTGTATTAATGAAATAAAGTATTCCTCTACACAACTAATATTATTACAATTTTTTGACATTGATATTTTATCTATTATCCAAAGTGCACTGGAAACGGTCCGCGTATGTTTATGATTAAAACGAAAATTTACGACAAAAAAACTATGACTATGACAGGCAATGGGAAGGGGCCTTAAACATACGCAGATGATTATGCCTAAACACTATGACTAAAACAAGCACTGGGAATGAATATATTTATTTTGCTTTACCAAACTGTTTGAAACTATGACAACTAACAAAAACTATGACTATGACAGGCACTGGAAATGGGCATTTAATACTTAAGAACTAAGAGCAATGCGTAAGAACAAACGATTGCTAACTTCTAACCTGAACTGTCAACTGTCAGTCTGTTTTAAAATTATTAAATTTTTCATATTTCGGAAAGGAAATTATATATATATATATATATATATATATATATATATAACATATTAAAAATCTGTTGTGACCTTCCGCCAATACGATGTATTTTATACAAATCCCATACCAAAAGTTCCTTGGAAAAGATTCTATAAATCAAATAAAATTATAACATGAATATACACTATGTAAATTGCACTTGACAATTCCTTCTTTCTTCTTCTTCAGCTTTCTCCAATTTTATTAGGGGTCGCTGTTTTTGACTCTTTTCTTCCACTCATTCCTGTCCAACTCATCTACTTTACAAGTCTTCTGCGATACAGTCCTTCTATCTTCTCTTTCGCCTTCCTCGTACTCCCGGCATTATGCGTCAAACAAAATCATAATTTTTTGACAGGTTTGACATATTTAAACAAATGTCACTGACAGGCAGCAATTATATTAAAATTAAGAATGAAACCGTGTTAATGAGAATATAATAGTAAAATATTTTATTAAGGTTTGTAAAAATAATATATTTTCCATCATACATAAATGTTAGATGAACAGGATGATCTGATTTAAATTTGCTAATTGCTATTTTTGCAGCACTATAAATTAATATTAATTTACAACTACACATTTACGAAATGGATTATGTACGGCGAAGAATTTACAAAGATTGCGTTTTAGAGCACCTAGAAGATGATGCTGATTTTTATAAGAATGTACGTGTGTGACGATTTTTCCTTAAAGCCTATTAAAATATGATCTAACACTTCTCAAATTTGGTATTTAAAACTCATATATAATTTGAAACAACATATTAGATTTTAACCATATATGATAAATCGGATGTAGTACTTAATTTGGATCTCTAACAAATTTTTGAGGAAAAACAATAAAACAATCCAAAATTTCGTATTACAGACTTTTCTATTTATTGGACAACAAATTAGATTTTATTTACAAACGATTAACCGGTAATGATACTTTACTTAAAACTCACTGCTATTTTAAACATGTAATTGGCGGGAGGTCATGTGTTGGCCACATCAGATTTTTTACATATATCAGATGTTTCCATGATAAATAGCAAAGCTGATTGATTTTTGAATGTAAATCTCTTTAAAATGGTTTAACTCTATATCTATTGAATAAGAAGGAAAATGTATAATCAAACCGTATAGAGAAGAGCATTATTTTAAATATTTATAAATCATAAAATGTCAAAAAATAATATTTAACTGCGTTTTTTTTTTAAGAAAAAACTGTTAAAAACTTCAAATAAGGGTACTTCCGGCGGATCAATTATAACCAAAATCTAATCACTTTTTCATATGGATGTAAAGAAAAGGATTACGGAAGAATTATAATTTTTAGAACATACAGGCATCATCTCAAAAATAGTAAATTCGTATTCTAGGGACCCTAAAACGTGATTATTTATTAAAAATTCACCAACGCATTTTCTGACCAAAAACAATACCTTTCTTACCTAAAGGTGACGGAAGGTAAAAATGAAGAATTGCTGCTGTAATGGCAGTGTGCTAAACAACAAATAATAAGGGAAAAAATTGTGAGATTTCTGTTGAATTAGTCAAAGTAGCTGGAAATGGTAGGTATCCTAGTAAATTGTCATAATGCATTAAGCCTTATGCACTAATCATTATGCATTAATACATTCGGTGGAATTGAGGCTTAAAGGTTATAATTATTAAGGCCTGTTAGTTATCATCAAGTATTCCTTAAATTCTTTGTCTATCTTTTTAATGTTGTGGAAGTATTTTCTTGTTTCAAGATTAATTCATTCTAAATGGTGGAGAGAGACCTATTCTCATTATATTATCTACCGGATGTCCCAAGCAATTCTTGACAGTAAATTTAACACGGAAAAATAGTTTTTTTTTTCAAATATTATCTGTCCTGTAATATTTATCTGTATCATTAGCCCAGAACTGCGTTCTTGGGAGTGTAACTATATTTTAACAGCCCAAGATGGACGCGAGGCCTTTAAATACAAGCACTCATAACCAAAATGGCAACAAACATTTTTTTTATCTGTTTTGCATTTCAAGTTTATACATATTCTTAACGTATTCATTTAAGTTATAATAAACGATTTATGTCCAATTGCACCAACACGGCTATCAAATTTAAAGTTAGGCTTAAACAAAATTCAAATCGAAATTTTGATAGCAATACATTTGACATTTCATTTCGATGCATCATTGTCAATTTAAGCCAAATTTAATATTTAAGTTGCATTGGTGCAACCGGTCAGTACTCTTAAAATTTGTATGTTGGCATTAAAATAATAATTTAGATAAATTTAAATGAGACATTATGGTAAGAGATAGACTCAGAGCAGAACACTCAATATACTACATGCATAATGTAAGCATATGTTCTATAAAGAAGCAGACGACTAAAATATAGGATATGTTATCGTCAGTTATCAGCGAAAGATGACCACTCGGTTTAGATATTTTTACTGAGTTGCGGTTCTGGTCTAGCCACGCTTTATTCCGAAGAACTTTGTGTTCGTTACCTGCACGAAAGGTGATTATTTAAAGGTAAATGCCAGAAGAAAAATGAAAAAAAAAATACACTTATAAACGAACATTTGATAATACTGCACGAAAGGTGATTATTTAAAGGTAAATGCCAGAAGAAAAATGAAAAAAAAAATACACTTATAAACGAACATTTGATAATACTTAACTAATGATTTCATTATTCGTTTCATTTTCAAAACTATAGTCGGATAAATTTAGTCATTGCTGCATATGTGCTGTTTTAAACATGAACATAGATAAATTATACTTTGTTTAAAGCTAAAAAGATACTATTTTCATATAGATCGACATTCAACAGTTATTAAAAAAAAATTGAGCTACGCCTATACTTTTTATTATTTTAAATTATTTAAATATTTAAGGAAAACTAAATACTTATTTACGTTTCATGTGAGTTTAGCTACATATAAATCGTAGTAGCCCATTGGTTTAAAACAAAAGTTTTATTGGTACTGCCTTAGCAACACAATTTATTTCTTATTTTTTAATAAAATCATTTGATGTGTTATATTTAAATAGATAAATTTGTAATTTTTAAGGTGGAACAGATTAGAATTTACATGAAATTGTATGAGACGTATTGTATTACGAAAAAATGCTAAGTTAAGAAAATTTTTGCTTGAATTAAAACGCATGTTTCAGTTACTAAAACTTTTAATTAATGCAATGTTCTTTTATTATAACGTTTTTTCGCATTTTTCCCTCCTAATAACACAGTTATTGCATTGAATCTGTTATTTTAGTTGGCTCTGAAATATTGACAAATGATTATTAATTCTAATTACAGATAAAAAAATCTGATGTGGCCAACACATGACCTCCCGCCAATTCCATGTTTAAAATAGCAGTGAGCTTTAAGTAAAGTATCATTTCCGGTTAATCGTTTGTAAATAAAATCTAATTTGTTGTCCAATAAATAGAAAAGTCTGTAATACGAAATTTTGGATTGTTTTATTGTTTTTCCTCAAAAATTTGTTAGAGCTCCAAATTAAGTACTACATCCGATTTATCATATATGGTTAAAATCTAATATGTTGTTTCAAATTATATATGAGTTTTAAATACCAAATTTCAGAAGTTTTGGATCATATTTTAATAGGCTTTAAGGAAAAATCGTCACACACGTACATTCTTATAAAAATCAGCATCATCTTCTAGGTGCTCTAAAACGCAATCTTTGTAAATTCTTCGCCGTACATAATCCATTTCATAAATGTGTAGTTGTAAATTTATTTTATTTTATAATGCTGCAAAAATACCAATTAGCAAATTTAAATCAGATCATCTCGTACATCTAACATTTGTGTATGATGGAAATTATATTATTTTTACAAACCTTAATAAAATATTTTACTATTATATTCTCATTAACACGGTTCCATTATTAATTTTAATATAATTGCTGCCTGTCAGTGACATTTGTTTAAATATGTCAAACCTGTCATTAAAATTATGATTTTGTTTGACGCAAAGGCTAGGTGATACATAGAAATAAATTATATTATATATTCATATTTTAAGTTATTTAGAGTTATTTACTACATGTTATTTTCGTAGAATTGAAGATTAAACCATTATATTCCATTGTAATTAGTAAAAGTTGCTAAAAAATTATATTCAGTTAATTTTTTACAAGAAAAACTGTTTAAAGCTTGTATAAATGATACTTCCGGTTATCCGATATACACTAAAAACTAATGAGCACTTCCCATATTAGTATAGAATGGGTATACAAAATTTCAAATTTTTCTGATTGATAGTATTTGAGTAATCGTGTCCACAAGATCCACACACACACACACACAGACACACACACAGATACACACACATACATACCTACAGACATCATTGTAAAAATGTTAAAATCGGATTCTGGGGACATCAAAACGTGCTTATTATATAAAATCTCTATATGCTATTTTTAGCACGATCCCTATACCTCCCTTACCTAGGGTAGCGGGAGGTAAAAAACAGCGAAAATCAAAATATTTTTTATTTTGTTCAATTAACTCTCTTTTTCTTGTTTAACGTTAAAATTTCTTTAATAAATTCTCTCTATTTTAAACAATTCCTACCTTCTTTATGATAATAAGAATTACTTTGACATTTAATCATTTGTCAATGTATCAAAGCTAACTAAATTAATGTTAAATTCAATGTAATAACTGTATTATTAGGACAAAATACGAAAAAGCGTTATAAAAAAGAACATTGCATAAATTAAAAGTTTTAATAACTAAAACATACGTTTTAATTTAAGCAAAAATTTTTCTTACCTTAGCATTTTTTCGTAAAATCAGAAATAAGATTTTTTTCTTTTGTAAACTCAATACTATATACATAATTAGAATTATTTGTGTGTAAGAAATGTTAAATTCGATACTTTTGTGGCAAAACGGAAATGGCCAGAGGTATTGTTATGGCTACAACAGATTTTTATCTTATCTACTACACGATCATAAAAAATATATTATTGAGCACAATAAAAAACATCCGGTAAAATATCGTTGTTCAATAAATCAATAAAAAAAAATTCTCCGACTATCAAATTGGTATAACATATTCTTATTATATTTTCTATGTAAATGGAAATTTCAAATAAAAATAAGGATTAATTAGAAATATAAACAATAAATTAGAAACACATGTTTTTGACATACTGGCATTTTAATAGTAAAAACTATATTCGTGTCGAGGTTAAAATTTCCATTGAATATTTTCATAATTTATAAGAGATATCGGATCTAATATCAGTAATTAAGTTTCTATATGCGTAATTAAATATTGTTTCCTATTATTAGCCGTAAACTTATAATTATAGCGAAATAATAAGATAAATAAAATTAAATGTGGCATATGTTTTGGTTTAAAATTTCGGTAACTAAATATTTCAGTTTGAATTTCATAATACTCACGTGCTGCAAAGACTATCGAGTTACATGAAATCAATGCTGCTTGTATTTTTTAACAAAAAAGTAACTTTGTATAGTGCACTTGTTAAGTATCTATTACAGAAGCAAAGCTATGATAAATATTATGAAATGATATAATATACTTAGCAGTTCTTATTAAAATGTGTATCTAAAATGTGTTATGCATATATGCATTTTGCTATACCGGGTGTCTATTTTTTTTTCGAACATAGGAAATTCAATGTTAAAATTCTGATTTGGCGATATCTCTTTCCTTATTAATTTTAGAATAAAAATGTAATGTAGGAAAATGTTCAGAATGAAAAACTGCATCGACTGAGTGACAAGTTTGTTGGTTAATTGTTTCTTATGTACAAGTTAGAATCAAAAGAAACTATACGATTTGAAGCAATTATTATCAGAGTGCCATGAAAAATAAAGCAATAATTTATGTTTCTTGTTTCTGACATATCTAACAGATTTGACATTTCATAATTTTACTATTTTTGACTGATATTCCGTTTTCTGAAATAGAATATGCATTTTCTGAAAACAAAATTTTTTTTTCTATAATTGAAATGGTACCTATAGATTTACATACATCTTAAATAAATTTGAATAAAGTATAGACAGTATTTGCCAATGATTAGAATTATTAAATATGAGTTTTTTATATGTTTTACTATGTCCTGTTTTAGAGTCGATGATTAAAGTTTGGTTTATGCAACTTTTCATGAGGAAAAATCCGTTGTGGCCAGCACAATACCTCTCGCCATTATCATATTAGGTTATATAAGTATTGTAATTAACATTTCTGGTACACACAAAAAAATTAATTACATCTATTCTTTATTTTTCAATTCATTCTATGAACAAGTTTCCTCCTACACTTCTTAATGTTCGAGATTCTTCCAATTCTTTGACGAGATTGCTGGTATTTCTGAAGGGTGTATGATATGTATATATGTCAAGCAAGTGCGTGTTTAGTTGACACTGATACTGTACATAATTTGGCTTATAAATGAATCTTAAATTCTTTTTATACCAATTTTAGATGTTGACGGAATCTTTTCCTCGTTATAACAATTGTATTACTATTACATCTCCACTTCTCCAAGTCCTAATTTTAGGTTTGTCGCATTCAAGGATAGTGTCCACATTACACGCGATAGCTATTTCTATAATTTTAAATATTTAATTAATGATAACATAAGAAATATTAAATGTACTTCCCAGAAAAAGTCTTCAGTAATGGTTCTGGATTTTTGACACTGACAATTATGTTAATTACAATATTACAAACATTTTAATTTTTCAACTGGTTTCCATGGGCTGTTTGATTCATTATACAACGCATTATTTCATATATAAAAATATTCAATGTATTGAATAAAGATTTTTATATTCTTTGATATTTGTGTAAGATTCACTTTTCGGCTGCGTGCCGCTGGTTTGAAATGGAGGCAGAAAGCACTTGACTTTCCAATATATAAACACATTCCTAGAAAAATAAACAACGCTCGACGCTCCAACCCTTGGAGGCTGGGTGACTGGGTCACTTGTGTTGTGACCAGTGTGCTATGCAGATGTGTGTGTGTGTCAATAAGACGAGCAGTTTGCTGTAATTAAAGGTGAGTGATTAAACTCACGGTCATTCTAATTATTGAACAGGTATGACGATCGAGTGTAAATCAACAGATGCTTGATTGATATGCTTATACACTGTTTGTGTATTTGATATGCATGGTATGTGTGAAGTATACATTTGTATTATTTGTTTGTGGCCGCAAACGTGTGTATTTCCTTATCCGAAGGGTTGTCTGGAACAACCCTGGGTCCATGGAGTCGTGTTCTCAGCGGTGGCTAGTGTACCTAGTGGTGAAACACCGATAAGTGGGAGGCTGAGATTCACTAGAGGTCTGGGACCTGGTGATCTTATGCTAAGCTCTCATACATGTCTGAGACATGTGAAGGTGGCTAGAGTACCTAGTGGTGAAACACCGTTAAGTGGGAGGCTGAGGTCCATGATGGGTCTGGGACCTACGTATGGCCGTAAGCTAAGCTCTCACAGGTCTGGGACGGACCTAATACCTTTTCCCCCCTCCTGTCTATGTTATTAGATAATGATGCACGACCTGTAGTAATTGTTGTGATTAGAATGACAATGTGTATTTATAACACTTAGGGAAACGCGTCCTAGAGGAGCTGTCCGATGATGACGAGCTCGTGTGCGTGTAAAGAAGAGGACGCCGATAACAGGTCAATAGAAATGTGAAATGTATATTATATTAATGCATGTATTATCGCCCATATATTCCTGACAATACATAGTTCTATAGTAATAGTAATTAGCCCAACTCTACATGCAATGAGCTTTACTAGTTCTTACTATCAAGGAAAGAAAAGATTATAGTATAATACAGTATGTTCATATCATATCTCTGTTCCCTATTCAAGTTATATACTAATTGAGAAAAATTAATTAATTAAAAACCTACCTACCCTTTTTTATATCTTTTATTTGTAATAATATAAATTTTCAAAAAAATAATATTTAGAAGATTTTTTTTAAGAAACTACTCTTCCGCTTGTCCAATTATTACCAAAACCTTTTCAGCTCTTCCCATAAATGTCCTATTGGGGAATTCATAGTTAAACAGGTCTTAAGTCTCATAGTTTTTGAGGAATCGTCCTTCCAGCATCCACATATACACACCCACACAGACATCCACGCACATGTGTGTGCGTTGATGTGCGTGTTTGCTAAGAGAGGTAAAAATTCATATTTCAAAATGACATATCTTCAGCACTATTTTTATGACATTAAGATCATTGGCGTGTCGGCAGATAATAAGTATTTGAGACTTTCGCAATGAAAAACTACATGTTTATCATTAAGGTAAGTGGAATTTTAATATTCAATAAAACGAATATTATATTATACGTCAATGCAAAAAGCGTTTCACGTCAGCTTTTGCAATCAACATTTTTTTTTTTCCAGTGAACACATTGATTTTCATTTTTTTAGAAAAATTTTAACCATGACGTAATTGGAAAAGCCTCCAGTGTTTATAGAAAGCATATGAAACAAAAATTATTGCCATGTTTACTATCTGTAAACGATCGGTTAAGCGTTGTACGTTTACTTACATAACAACCTGTAGTTATATTTCAATTCACTGAAATGTTAACCTAATTTTAATGAAAACATACGTCATGTGGATGATTTAGTTTGGGGTTAGGCAATGAAATTATAAAAAAATCTTTTATATAATATATTGATCGTAGATAACAAACGCTAAAATCGATACTATTACGTCGAATGATTACAACACTTGCTCGCTTCGCTAGCTCATGTTGCAAATTTCATCGTCGGTTATTATAGCCTTGTTGTATTATATATATATATATATACAGGGTGTAAATTTTAAAACGGGTCATAGGGCTATAACATAGAAAAACAGTTTTTTGGACGCCAAAAGTTTCCATATTAATTTATTGAAAATATAATTAGTGCATATTATAAAGAAAAAAATTACGAATTTTTTGATACCAAACATATTATATTTCTGTTTCATATAAAGCCAGAAAATAAATTTAAAAATTTACACAATTAAGAAAAAATATCAATAGCCGTGAAACTGACAGAAACAAAACAAAACAATTGTTGACTTTAAACGCTCATTAATAGACGTTTCTTACACTTTATTTGTTAAATTATTATTATTTTCGTTTTATTAAGAAGAAATCATGAACAATTTGACTCGAAGAAAAATTACAAATTATTAATGCTTCTTCGCCTGCGCCACTCGCGCACTTATGACAAATTTTCGCACCTAACCTATGAAAATGTACGACGATGACAACAAAGTTCCTGCAGAAAAGAGCGACGAAATACTAATTGGACTTAATCAACAAATTGTTTACCTTTATTTTTTTATCTTATATAAATATAATGTATTGCAATTGCACCTATAAAAGTTAGATTATACAAAATGTCAAACATAAAATTCTGAATTTTAATTTACTGCATAAACGACGTTATTTTAGTTTAGTTTCTTAATTTAGTAACTTAATTTAATTTCATAATTTATATGCTGCCTAAACCCAGCATAAATGATTTTAATTTGTTCCCTTGTAGTTTGCAGTTTTTCTTGTTTCTTATACTTATTTCTTATTACATGTAGATCATCTTTAGTTTGTAAATACCTATTACAATAAATAATAATTGTTTCTGATATAAATATCCTATTTTTTACTTTATTTTGTGTTATTTGGTATTGGTTCATAAATTAATAACTTTAATCTTTAATTGTCTCCTATCATGACAATGTTTTGTTACTGTCACTTTCATGGCTAATGATATTTTTTCTTAATTGTAAAAATTTTTAAATTTAATTTCTGGCTTTATATGACACAGAAATGTAAGGTGTTTGGTATCAAAAAATTCGTAATTTTTTTCTTTATAATACGTACCAATTATATTTTCAATAAATTAATATGGAAACTTTTGGCGTCTAAAAAACTGTTTTTCTATGTTATAGCCCTATGACCCGTTTTAAAATTTACACCCTGTATATATATATATATATATATATATATATATATATATATATATATCACAATAATTATTGTGATTTTGAAAATAGGACAATATCTAGCAAATAATCTAATTTTACAAAAAAAAATCTTATTACGAAATTTGTATTAATTTTTCTGTTCAGTGCTTTTATGTACAAAATTACATGACGAACATATATTATTTTCTACAAATTCCATACCGAAAGTTCCTTGGAAAAGATTCTATATATCCAATAAAATTGTACTACCATATATGTATATGCAAATGCAAATTGTACTTGACACTGACATGTATAATGGAACCGTATAGAAAATAAAATATTCTTTCATATTTATCATAAGATAAAATTTCAAAAAATGATATTTAACTGCGTTTTTTCAAGAAAAACTTTTAAGAAATGCAAATTAGAATACTTTCGGCTGAGCAATTGTAAATATAATCTGATCATGGTTGTAAAATATGAAAGAATTATAATTTTTAGAACGTAGTTTTGGAGCTATCGTCACACAGGCACACACACATACAGACACATTTTCCTTCATATTCAATAGATATAGAGTTAAATAATTATAAAGAGATTAACTTTCAGCTGGAAAGTATAGAATATATATATATATATATATATATATATATATATATATATATATCATAGTGTTCCTCGTAAGTGACATGCAGTTGCAGCCTCGACTCAGGTTTGGAACTTTCAATGCCGGGAGTACGAGGAAGACCAAAGAGAAGATGGAAGGACTATATCGCAGAAGACTTGAGAGTGGAGGAACTGGGTGAAGAAGATGCGTTGGACAGGAATGAGTAAAAGAGAAGGATAAGAAACAGCGACCCCTAATAAAATAGGGAAAAGATGAAGAAGAAGGAAGTGTCAAGTGCAATTTGCGTAGTGGTATGTTTATGTTATAATTTTATTGGATTTATAGAATCTTTTCAAATAGACTTTTGGTATGGAATTTTTGAAAAATAGTATGTGTTCGTGTTACAATTTTACATGATGTATAGAATCTTTTGGTATGGGATTTGTACAAAATACTTCGAATTAACGGAAGGTCTTGTAATGGCCACAACAGATTTTTTCATAAAATTTCGACACGATAAAGATAATACAATATTACGTATTACGTGTAAAAATCATCTTTAAAATAGCAATAAGTTGTTACGTGAATAAGCCCAAATGTAAGTATAAAAATAATATGTATTTTAATAATGTAATGTTGAAGTACCTACGTATAAAAATGTGTTAAAGATGGTCGAATCAACAGATAAACGTAAAAGTTGTGACAAATTCAGTAAATCTCTTTTACCTTGTAAAATGTTTCTCTCTAGTCGTGTAGGTACTAGGTATGAGCTGTATTCTTTCTGATCAGTCTCAGCTCACTTCAGATAAATTTAGTAAATTTTTTTTTTTTGTCCTAAATGAGCTTAGCAGTACTAAGTATACTTACTCACGTCCACCCTTAGCCCTATTCTACAATAGGGGTTTCCAAGGCTACAGCTTTTTAAGAAATACTTATTGGATAGGTATCAGAGTTCATCATGTATAAGTAATATTAAGATGAATAAAATCTTTAATTTGCTTATTTTTATTACTCTAAAATCAAAATTAAAATGTAATGTATTTAAATTGAGTGCATAAAATTCAGTAACGGCCATCTTCATGACGTCAACGGCACTCTGAAAATTCTGATTGGCTAATGGCTTTTCGAGCGCGCAGATCATGTTGTGCTGGTTCTGACATGACATTTGAGCGAGCCAGAACAAGTGTTATTTTGACGAAATTTAAGGTTACAAGAAATTTTTACTGAATTTCCTCGTTAGTTTTTTGAAGAATCTTTTGAAAAAACAAGTAAATGAAGTAAATAACCAATAATGCTGATTAAAACTGTTCACTTTCTTTAGAATATGGATCCTGAATTTGTGAAAGCAGACAGTTGACAAAGAACTGTGTCAGCAGTTGATGGAGGAGGCAACAACATTTTGGAAAAAAGCAATATTCCCAAAATTAATTTATGAAATCAAATAAATAGTTTCATAGTTGTTTGTTATTTTTTTGTCTTAAATAAAACATAATTTTACCAATAATTTAATTTATAATTAATTAGAAAGTTAAAAATGTGCTAATTTTATAATTTTAATGATAACAGGATAGGACAAGAATCAGGAGCAGCGTTTTTACTTTCTGGCTGTAAATTGAATACAGAAATAATTAAATTAGTAAATTAATTAACATGTTTAGATTTAACTCCACGGAATATTTATATTTAGTCATTATAACTTGCACGCGTTTCTTCATTTTTTGGAACCGTTACGTATACATATTTTCTTTAGATTATTTGCTGAGGAATTAGAGCAGCCCGGTACGAAACAGTATTTCATCACCACCACAAAAAAATAGAAAAATAATATTTAATTATCTCCAAAATTACTATAAGTACTGATTTGTATGTACAATCACAATTTCTTTAAAAATATCTTCGATAAGTACTACAAAATGTACAGGTCTTACATGTTCAATGTTCATGTGCGAAACGACATACCCACCGTGTTTGTTATATATCCGTCTCACTCAGCTCTAGAAACGTATGTTCTCGCGATGTCGGTGACGTCACACGCACGGATGATTTCCTCGATCCTCATTTATACTAACTTTAATAATTTTTTTCTGGCTTATTAGACGCTTTTCGGCCAAAATAAAAAACACGGGTCTAATATTTTTATATAGAGATTATCATATTAAAAAATGAAAAAAACTTGGAAACCCCTATTGAGTCGTTTATCGCTTGTCGGAAGGCGTTTGACGTTAGTAGCACCCTACACTGCTTTCTACAACAGTCGCAAGATTCGTAAAGTGTCGTAGCGAACTGTTACTTTTAAGTGAGATTATGGATTTTATATCTCTTCCATTCTATTTTAATTTAATTGCAATATAGCTTCAAATAATAAAACTACGACTGCTGAACATTCTAAACTTACTTACATCAACTGCATAGAGCAAAACTATTCCAAAGAGAATACAGTTATTATGATTATTTAAATCTTATCCAACATTTTTAAATTGACACCCTTCGTTAATTTATTCCTAGACGTTCCTAATATCCATTTTATTACTAGTACACAATCCGAGGGCACAGGCATGTTATGTTCTCTCCCTCGACAACGACAAACATGCATCGCATAATTTAAGCAAGAGCAACACATTACTGGGGGTGAACACTGAACAGACATTGACATGATCAGTAGGGCGCAAGAACAGTTCCTGTGCCCGTATCGCTGCACCGCACCGCAATCACGCATATCGCACGCCGCACATGCACGTGTCGCCCGTGATTCGCACCCCCATCCCCCATGCCATGCCGCTACGCTCAAATGCCCGAACAAACGATGTTACTGTGGAGGGATGTGCTTGAGTTGGTATGAAAATGATGGAAACTGTACAAGGAATTTTGTAAGTTGTAGGTAGATAGTGGTATGTTCAGAGCTGGGCAAGTTACTTTTAAAATGTAACTAGTTACAGTTACAGTTACCTCCAAAAAAAGTAACTAAGTTACTTAAGTTCCAGTTACTTTGGTGAAAGAACTAAGTTATTTACTAGTTACTCATTAAAAGTAACTTAGTTACCTTGAGTTACTTTCTAACTACTTTTAATGACGTGAAGTGTAGACTTAGACTGTTGACTTAGTTATTGTGTAGTATACATATCAGGGAGTTTTTGCACTAACTACGTTAACCTAAACTTTAACGTTATTGCTTGGCAACACCCAATCAGATTATTATTGTTAATGTTAACGGACCTACAGGGCCTTATTACCGCCTAGGCCCACGAGGTCACGGCCTAGGGCCCGCTTTGACAAGGGGCCATCAGGGCCCGGTTGCTGTGATAAAAAATCTGATAAAAAGGCCCTGCGGACCTACATTATAATATAATATAAAAATTAAAAGTAACATTTTATCTTGTGAGAAGGGAATTTGCAAAAATAAGACGAATTCAAGTCTTGCAACCCTTGGAACAACGAACAAAATACACTATTTTTTGTACAACCTGAAAATTGGAATAATTTTGATGATTTAGTGGCAGTTTAATTATAATTTATTAAAACGTATCATTTGTAAGCGAGGAAAACATTTGGAAATAATATATTTTATAAGTCAAATTTAACATTTAGTGACTTTTTAATTCTAGAAATAAAAGTTAAAATAATGTGTTATTTTTAGTTTTTCTGTTTAGCGTACAAAAACTCTATTATTAATGAATAGAATTACTTATATTTACACATTACAGAAGGTATGCGCGATGCTGCGCTCAACACTCCCACTCTGGACAGACATTTATTTAAAACAAAACAGTTTTAGTTAGTGTTTCTAAAAAAGGCATCAGCCTCAACAAAATGTTTCTTAGAAATTTTAATCCCTCCCGTTACTTTTTACGACTAAGTTACATTCCACTTTTTAAGTTACTTTGACTAACAGGAGTTACATTCTAATTTCTGAGTTACTTTAAGTAACTTAAGTTACTCACGTAACTAGTAACTAAAAACCGTAAAGTTACCAACTACTTTTCAGCAGCAAGTTAAGTTACAGTTACATTTACCATATTTTAAAAAGTAACTAAGTTACGTTACAAGTTACGTAAAAGTAACTAGTTAGTAACTAAGTTCCTAAAGTAACTAGTTACTGCCCAGCTCTGGGTATGTTGAACACGTGCTTGATATTTGTAAGGGAATATTAAACAAAATTTGATGTGGCCAGCACATTACATATCGCTGTTTCAATTTTAACCTCTTGTCATAGTCGCCACCGTAGATAAGAGATGTGTAGGAACCATGCTAAAAAATCTGTTATGCTCAGCACAATATCTCACGTTATTTCCTTTTTGTTACATAAGTATCGAATTTAATATTTCTTGTACACACTTATAATTCTAATTATATCTATTCTAATTCTATAGGGAATATTGTCTTACTCGTCTAAAATGTTCAAGATGGTTCCAATTCATTGACGGGATTGGCGGTATTTCTTAAGAATATAATATGTAGTACTTGTAATTTTATATATTTAATTAATAATTCAATAAGTAATATAAAATGCACATCCCAGAAAAAGCTTTCAGTAATGTCAATAATCATTTATCTGTCAATTACAAACATTTGATTTGACAACTGGTTTCCGTGGTGTAGTCTGGACTATGCGATTTATTGCAACAGATTTTTCTATATATTATATTTTCTTTATCTTTAAATCTATAGAATATTATAAAGTGTATTACATGGAGAATTTTATGTTCTTCAACATTTGTAATACAACTTTTCAAAAAATGATGCCAGAGTGTCTGGTCGCGAACCTGAGGAACTCGGTTCGATCTCGACCGACGCCAAATATTTCGAATTTTAAATGGCACAAAAGTGACCCCTGTGGTGCACTCTACACGCCAGCAATGAGTGCCCGTGAGGTGACGCCTGGTAAGCGCCCGCACGGTACTAATATGTCATCATCATCACCGATATCTGCGATAAAGCAGATTGTGGCACACTCAGAAATGGGTAATATGCATATATTTTTTTTATATTTAGAAGATTTTTTTAAGAAAGTACTACTTCCGGTTGTGCAATTGTTATTAAAATCTTTTCACCTCTTTCCGTTAATGTCAGATTGAGGAACATGTAGTTAAACAGATCTTAAGTATTATAGTAATACACACACACACACACGCACACTCGCACACACACACACACAGACGTCATGTAAAAATGTTATAATTGGATTCTAGGGACCTTAAAACGTGTTTATTCACTAAAATCTGGATATGCTTTTTTAGCAAGAATCCAATACCTCTCTTATCGAAAGGTAAAAAATATATATTCAAATTTTAGAGGATAAGCACTTTTTAAATTCGTCAGAATCCGATTTTAACATATTTGCGAATTGTGATGATTTGAACATGAAAAATTGTACCTACTCCTATATAAGGTATTAATGAATACCTGTTACAGAGGATGCAATATAGACTAGGAATGACGATGGGTACCCGGGTACTCGGCACCTACCTTATAATAATGTACCCGGGTATAAAATTTCTTACCCGATTATCCGAAATATACCCGCTGCCCGTTAATTACCCGATGCACTTTAATTACCCGAACAGTTTGCAGCTGCCAGAAAAATTATATCTAAAAGATGAGTTTTTTATTAACATACCATAATTAATATAATTTATGTTAAGTTTTTTATAGAGATACAGTAGGTATATTATTTATTTGTGTTGCTTTTTATTTCATAAATATATGTATGTAAACAATAATAATGAATTTTATTAAAAAGCAAACTGTTAATATAAGGGTAAATGGTAATTAACAAATTAAAGAATTATGTATTATGTACTTAAAGGATAACAGGTAATTAAAGGGAATCGGGTAATTACCGGGTAAAGGGTACTATCCGGGTAGTTGTTTCGGGTACTCGGGTACCAAAATTATCGGAATTCGTCATTCCTAATATAGACCAACTTTTACTAATAAACTTTTATCCGGAAATGCACCGTTTTCGAGTTACAGGCTCTTAAAAAAGAGTAATTATCTACATTTATTTTAGTTGGCTGTAACCTGTCACTTCAGTTATTATTTTGTTTATTTGAACTGTAAGCATTGAATCATTGAATTGCAGACGTATTATGAATGAACATACTGTTCGCGATTACGTTAACATTGTATTAATATACGGCCGAGTGTATGGCAGCAGAAAAATTTAAATTTAAACAAATCCAGGCGTTTTTCATTGAATGTATCAAAATATGCTCCGATGGTAATGGTCATCATTTTGAGTAAAAATTAGAATATGTATTACAAAAAAGAATAAAATTATTTCAAAAATAGAAAATCTGTTATGGTCAGCGCAAAACCTCTCGCATATCCATATTAGGCTACATAAGTATCGTTTTTAACATACCGAGAGTTTTTTTTTTATCAGTGAACATGGGCGTATATCATTACCATAGTTAAATTTAAAATGATTAACAGCAATGCATTATCGCGTTTTTTTTTTAACTGGACATAGGACGTGACATTTAGTATATCTGTCAATGTCATCAAATTGTCATACTTCAAAATGTATACAGTTAAAGAAAAGTTCAAATTGTAAATTGGAGTAATTATAACAAGTCTACAACAAGTTTCTGACTTATGTGCATTAACTTTTAATAAGCGACCCAGTCCAACAACTATAAGAAAAATTTACAATGACTACAGAACTAAAGGATACGTCAATAAACAGCACAAGAAGAAAATCAGACCAAGTACTGTAGTTAATAGAAAGAAACAAGAAATTATACAATTAACTGAAAGTGACAACACCCTGTCAACATTTTTTTTTTCTGAAATTAAGAATACTAGTATACAAGGTTTTAAGACAAGAACATTTTAAGAGTTTGAAATATCAAAATCACCAAGAGTTATTACACAACGATATAGAACGAAGAAATATCTTTTGCGAAGATATGATGAACAAAATTAATAGTGGGGAAATATTACGGGATCGAATTTTATTTACGGATGAAGCGATATTTTATATTAATCGGGAAGTAAATTCACAAAATTGCAGGTATTGGAGTCGTCAAAATGTTCACTTATATCGGCACCAGGTATTCCCCCAACGCTGGATAGGACGTGGTGGAGAAGTGGAGTGGCCTGCAATGCCACCAGATCTTGCACCAAACGATTTTTTTTTCTTTGGGGCCATTTAAAAAATTGTATTTGACAAAATTAATATTGATCAATTAAAAAATAGGGATAAAATATAATTTATATTAATTATTTCTTGCCTTAGACTTATGTCAGAGTATAGAATTGTACCATACAATTTGAACTTTTTCTTCAATTGTATACATTTTGAAATATGATAATTTGATGACATTGACAGATATACTAAATGTCAAGTCCTATGTCCAGTTTTTAAAAAAAACGCGATAATACATTGCTGTTAATCATTTTAAATGTAACTATGGTAATGAGATACGCCCATGTTCACTGATAAAAAAAATCTGTTGTGGCCAGCACAAGACCTCTCGTTATTTCCATATTAGGTTATATAAGTATTGTATTGCACTTCGCTATCGAACCGTCGTTTTATAACAAAAAAATACAGAACTTTACCCAAATAATGTTTTTTATTGTAATTAACATGTCTTCTGCACACATATAATTCTAATTATATCTATTTTTCATTCTAAATGTCACAGATTCTTCCAATTCATTAACCAGATTGGCGGTATTTCTGATGGATATATGCATTTTACCACAATTTTACCTATAATTTCAAATATTTAATTAATAAAACAATAAGAAAAGTTAAATATACTTCCCAGAAAAAGCTATCTGAATGTCACTAAAACTGTTGATATTTGACAATGGCATGTGTCATGTTATAAACATTGGAATTGGAATAAAAATTTTAAGTGTATTAGATGGAGAATTTTATGTTCTTCAATATTTAATAAAAAAAACTCCCAAAAAATTATATTTAGAAGAATTTTTCTAAGAAACTACTACTTCCGGTTGTTCAATTGTTACCAAAACCTTTTCAGCTCTTCCCAGGAATGTCAGATTAAGGAAACTGCAGTTAAATATTTTTTAAGTCTTATAGTTTTTGAGGAATCGTGTCTACAACATCCAGACATACACACATACACACATACACACATACACACATACACACATACACACATCCACACACACACACATACACACACACAGACATCATTTTAAAAATGTTATAATCGGATTGTAGGGACCTTAAATCGTGCTTATTCAATAAAATCTGGATATGCGAATTTTAGCATGAATCCAATACCTCTCTTAGCGAGAGGTAAAAAACTCTCGGTATCTTGTACTCTCAAAATATCTATTTATATTTATTTTTTTCTCCCTCTATTCTAAATGTTCGAGTTTCTTCCAATTCATTGTCGAAATTGGCGGTATTTCTAAAATGTATACGTAGTGTCTTCAGAAAAAAAAAACTTAATTCGGAGTAGGTTATAAACACATACATCAAGTTGTCTAAATTGATCATGAAATGTGATTTTAAGTAGGAAAACTAATACAGAAGGATACAGATTATTACCATTTATTGTTTTCTAATTTATTTCAATTTCTTTTTTTTTTGTTCATAGCCTACTCCGAGTTAGGATTTTTTTGGTACACACTGTATTATACACGTTATGTGTCAATAATTTTAAATATTTAATTAATAATAAAATAAGCAACAATTCATGTACCTCCCAGAAGAAGCCTTCAGAAATATCCCTGCATTTTTGACAATTACATTTATCCGCCAATTACAAACATTTACAATTTTCAGCTGGTTTAGCGATTGTGTTAATTTAGCTTATGCTGGCGAAGTAATTTGCACGGTGGTATGACTTTTCCATCATTACACTGCACTAGGTACTGAGTGCGATTAGCAGTTTGAACGATTGCTTTAGTGCGAACTAGTTGCAGTTTGTAGCATATTGCAATAACTTCGTAATAGGAACAGGTGCACATGCGATAGTTAGATCGTGTTTTATTAGATTGCTGATATGTCAATAACAAACTGCAGGAGAATATGTGACAAATAAATTTTGTGGAGAAAGTATTATTGAATAGTTTTATTAATAACACGAACACCTATATCATGGTCCAGCTAGAAAATTATTAGACTCTGATTTTTAGTAGAAATATTAAATCATAGAACATTTAATTTTCTATGACAAATTTTGAATTTCCAATAATATGTAATTTTGTAAAAAAAAAAAATGTAAAATTTGCCATTTATGATACAGTAATAAAAGATAAAAGTCACAGTCATCATATGCGTTAAGTGTTTGATGTCAATTCTGCTCAAATTTATTGTTTTTAATGTAAAAATAGCTCTGTTCGATGAGAAGTGCTTGAAGTGCAGAGCAGAATAGTGCAGTGCAATGTAGTGTATACTAGTACAGTCTAATTCTTGTGGTTTCATAAAACACACTAGTGTATATTTGGGCAAATTTGCTCAGCTGTGAGCTGTGAGTAATCAAGCCAAGCGTAGCCAAAGCTGTAAAAGGTTTGGTTGTTTATAAACACAGTCATATCATAAAGCTGCAAAGAAGTGACTGCAGAAATGTCTATGTTTGAACTAATAAATGATTCTGACGAACATCAATCTTCACTTGATTCTTCATCAGATTCAGAGACAGATATATTAATTAATTCTTTATATAACAAAACAAAGAGAATATACTATATCTGAATCCATTATTTTAATTTCTCAATGTGTAAAATTTTAGGTTAATAAACAGATATGTAGATAGGATAGAATTAAAATGTCTACCGAACAACATTTTGCTACCCCCACTCCTAGTCTGCACTTTCTACACCACCTCGCGAGTCAGGTCAGAAACGTGAGCACTAGTTCTTAAAATTTTTGTCATCGAACAGCCTGCCTGAAGCTGCCCGTTTCTCATAAAACATGTTAGTGTAAGAAAGTGAACACTAGGGCGGCCTAATACCTACACGTCATCGAACAAAGCTAAAATCTCTCACCATTTCCATATTAGGCTATATAAGTAGGTACATATTGTATTTAACATTTCTGGTACACACAAAAAAATTCTAATGGCATCCTATACCATTTTTTAAAATTTTTTTCTGTAAGAACAGGATGAAATAAGAATTTTAGTGCAAACGCGACTTAAAAATTTTACTTAATAAGCGAGATATGAATTTTTAAAGTTTAAAAATTTCGTGCGTGACGATAAACAATGGACAAACTGTTAGTAATAGAAGGAACAATTTTTTTCATGTTTGCATTGCTGAAATGTTTTTATATGAAAACGTATACGTTATATTCATGAAGAAATTATTATCAAGTATAAATAACATAAATAATAGCATGTTTTTCCTAATAAATTATTGAACTTTGAAACAGTTTGACAATATTATGACACAAAGTATGACGACGGATGGCGCTAGTGTTTGTCTGTTTTGAAGTTTCAATATTAATTTAATTAATATTACAAATTGATTTAATTATGAATGCATTATTATTGTTAATATTACTTGATGTTATAATTAAATAAATTCATCCAACACAAAATTGTTAAATGTTTTGTTGTCAACATGGCATTTCATAAACTTTTAAAGGTGACCGCTGCAGACGCGTGAATCTCCTTTTTAAAATCTGGCGACCAATCAAATTCTTAGTACCTAACGCGTCATACCCAGTTAGTAATCAGCTTCAATCGCTTGTAGTTTGTGACCTAGTCAATATTTAAAGAATTTTTTTTCACTAATACTCATTAATTTATGTATATTTTCATCTTCTTATTAAAGATAGTTAAAATATGACTATGGTATAGGACCCCATTACATCTATTATTAATATATTTTTATATTTTTTAATTCATTCTATAAATAAGTTTCCTCCTACTCTTCTAAATTTGTTAAGAAACTACTACTTCCGGCTGTCCAATTGTTACCAAAACGCAAAACCTAATCAGCTCTTCCCACTAATGTTAGATTGAGGAATCCGTATTTAAACAGGTCGTAAGTCTTAGAATTTGAGAATTCGTTTATCCAACATTCACACATACACACACACACACACACACACACACACCCACACAAACACGTATTGAGTAAACATCCTGTATAAAATAATCTATTGTAATAAATCTCACAGCCCAAACTACTTACTCCAAGGAAACCGAGTTATACAAAATTCAATTTTTTATGGAATCTCGGTTAATATTAACGATAGAGCAAAACCGTTTGTCAAAGTCAATGTCCCATATTACGAACCCACTTTTATAGAGTACTTTGTTAAAAGTATAGTTCAACCTCATGTGAATATGATGTAATGTAAAAGCTTACTCTTAAATTTTAAAATTTAATAACAGGAAATTTTATTGTTTTGTTTTTGGTGTACAGCTTAAAACTTATTTTTAGTTTATTCAAATACCTAATATCTTGCTCATGGAACATATAAAAAAATATTTTTATAATTTTCATGCGATTTTTCTCGTAAAATAACGTAGAAATCTTAATAACAATTCTTCCATGTAACATAAATATTACTCGTATTATACTTGTCGTCAAATAATTATGGACTAGAGATTTCTACACTGATGCCAAATATTTTAAGTGTCTACCTATACAAATATCTGTAATCCGTCAATGTCATTTTATATTCTGACATTTTCGTTAGTACTTGCGTGCGCTTTTTATTCCCAATCCTATAAATAGCATTATATTTAGACTTTTGAAAAGAAAATGAGTGAAACTCACAAATTAAATAGTCTTGGTTCTTATAAAGAACGTTTAGGTAAACAAGATTTAAATGGGCAGGCAAAAACAATTATTGCCAATGTACGCAATTTTTCAAAAATTGGCGTAACATCCTGAAAAAAATTATAATTTATTAAATAACAAGAAAACTTTGGATTTGACTGCAGAAGCATGTTGTGTTGGCAGATCTACTGTTCACCTAATAATCAATTATTCTTACCTTTTATTTAGATTTCACCGATTATTGTATTTTAAAGCAAATGCGACCTTATAGCTTGATGTGTGGGTACTTTGGTCAAAATATAAATGTAAATTTTCCACAGAGACAATTTTTATATTTTATATTACGTATTACTGTCTTACCTTACTTATTTGTTATAATATTTTCTTCATTTACGATGTATTAATATTTTTAATTAGTTTTAAATGTATTATATGACATTTGCGTTCATTCCTGGTCATGTCAAGTTACAAGCGGCAACACCGCTGGGCAAGGGACAGGGTGCGGAAAGGGATAACAGTTGAACATCAGTCCATAATCATTTGACGGCGAGTATAGTAAATAGAAACTTATGTTGCTAACAGTCAAGTCAAGTCAAACATAGATTTTCTACTACACTGTTTTCATACTATGTAGTTTACGTATTTATTCTATATTAGAAGTGGGGAAATAAGAATAAAGAATACTTTCTGCGCAATAAAGGTATATTTGAAACTGCTACTTTACCCCCTCCCAGAAAAAAACAGTATAACAATAAAAGAGTACAAAATTAATTAAAAATATAATAAACGAAATCACTTCTCCGTCACCTTTAGGTAAGGAAGGTATTGTCATTTGTCAAAAAATTCGGTGGTGAATTTTTAATGAATAAGCACGTTTTAGGGACCCTAGAATAAGATTTTGCTAGTTTTACGATGATATGTGTGTGTGTGATAAAAATTTCTCCAAAGATAACTCCAATGCTACAGTTCTAAAAATTCGAATTCTTTCGTATTCCTCTTCTTTACATCCATATGAAGAGCAGTTAAATTTAAATATCACTTTTTTATGTTATTATAAATATAAAAAAATATTTTGTTGTTTTTACGGTTTGATTAAACATTTTTCTTCATATTCAATGGATATAGGGTTAAAGAATTATAAAGAGATTAACTTTCATAAATCAACCAGCCATACTATAACAATGAAAACTTCTGATATATTCAAATAATTCTAATTTACAGATGTCAGTAGGGTATGTTCATATTATAATTTTATTGGATATATAGAATCTTTTCCAAGGTATGGAATTTGTAGAAAATAGTATATGTTCAAATTACAATTTTACTTACTTACTTTTCCACCGATTTGTACAAAATACATAGAATTAATGGAAGGTAATGTGCTAGACACATCAGATTTTTTAAATAGGTACGGTAGCTGTTAAGGCCTATTTATAATGAAGTACAGTACAGCATATACCGTTTTATAATGAAACGCAACGCAGAGCCGCAGAAGTAACGTAACGCAACGCAACGCCAAAGCTAACCAACTTTCATCTTTCTACCTTACTTTTGTACCTCCAACCAATCAGAATTCAGTGTTTCAGTTTTACTATAAAAATCTGTATTATCGGTATGTTCGTGAACTGTTAAAATTACATAATAAATTCTACATTTTATGGTTAGACCGGTTAGATTTTCAAAGCTATACGAAGAATAATTATGGATGATAGAAAATTAATCGAATTAATCGAAAATCACCGAGACAGAAACAGTATTGCCGCAGTTATATCGTCGTCACTGTCCATTTCTATTCAAATTATTTTATACACTTATTTATATGCCATGTGTCATAAAGACTATAAATAAAAGCGAGTTGAATTTCAACAATATATACAGAATTCTTTTGATTGGTTAGAAGTGCTATATTCGGCGGTTATTATAAATCACATATTTTGTGTTTGCGTTACTGATTACGTTGCGTCGTTGCGTCGCGTTTTACGTTACTTCATTATAAATAGACCTTTAAGGTTGCTCCAAATATAAAAAGGATTTTGTTACATATAAGCTGGATTGTAAGGGTTTTTAATACCATCAAATCGAATATATACACGGGCTCGTACCACGATCACGGTTCTAAGACCGGTATTAGTTAAAACCTTGACGGCGACGACACATACTTCAGGGTTATCAACAAAAATTAGTGATGCCACTATGCTGATTAAACCGAAAATGTACTGACAGGCATATTCAATACATTTGGCTTCAATATTCTAAATAATTTATCTTAAAAACAAGTCCAGAGACAAATCATATTAAACAATTTAAAATAATGAAGCCAAATGTATTAAATATGCCTATCGGTACATTTTCGGTTTAATTAGTATAGTGGCATCACTGATTTTCTTTATAACCCTGAAGTATGTGTCAAATAGTTAGCATGGTTCTAGCTAACACCAATGTTAGAACCGTGATCGTGGTACGAGCCGATGTTTTGGATAAATCAGGATGTAAATTATATGGATTGCTAGTTATTTAACTGCGGCAATTCGTATATTTTTTCTGGTTGGGAGGCAATATATCAGTAGACTATCAGATGAAACTGCTACAGATTTGAAAACAAAATGGCCTCGTTCATAGTTGAAGATCAGACCTATGTTGATTAAGCTGTTCTCATTTTGGTCAGTACTGTGAGCCCTTAAAGTTGGATCCTTAAGTAAAGAAGCACCCTGTATACGAGTAGAATATTTATAAAAAAAAAAAAAAAATTGATGTGGCCAGCACATTACCTTCCGTCAATTCTATGTATTTTGTACAAATCCTATATCAAAATTTCTTTGGAAAAGATTCTACAAATCCAGTAAAACTGTAACACGAACGTATACTATTTTCTACAAATTCTATATCAAAAGTTCCTTGGAAAAGATTCTATAAATCAAATTAAACTATAACACGAACATCCATTATGTTGCACTTGATACTGAGATCTGTCAATTAGAATTATTTGAATACGAGAGTCATTCCAAAAATATTGAGATGCTGGGAAACAGTTGGCTTTGGAAAATTTTTAGTGCACAAATGTCAAACTACAATTTATTTAAAATATCTGTCCAATAATATCATCTGGTTGAAGTGATTTATTGTGGTGGAATTCGAAGTGAAAATAAACTGCAACATGAAGTTAGGAAGAAAGCATTATCGCGCTATGATTTACTACGACTTTAAAATTGGATTACGTGAAGAACAGTGCGAGGAACGTCTACGATTGTCATTTGGAGATGATGCTCCATCTCGCGCAACTATATTTCGCTGGTTTTCAGAATTCAAAAGAGGCCGTAATTTCTTGCGTGATGAGAAACACTCAGGGAGACCTTGTACAGCGGTAGTGCCAGAAAATGTAGCTTCCGCCAGACAAATGATAAAGGATGACAATCGTGTCACCTATCAAACGATGGAAGATGCCCTTGACATTGGATCCGCAGCAATAGCAAAAATTTTGCATGAAGAACTTCGTGTTAGAAAAATTGTTTCTCGTTGGGTACCACACAACTTAACGGAAGAACAAAAAGCCAAGCGTGTTACAATTAGTCGCGCCACTTTAAAATTGTTAAATAATGGCGGTCATCGTATTCTTTCTAAAATTGTAACTGGCGATGAAACTTACATACCCTTTTATGATGTTCCAACGCGTCAAGAAACTAGGGTATGGGTGTTTGAAGATGACCCAACACCAGTTACCGTGAAAAAACAACGTGCACTTAAAAAAGTTATGTACGCTGTATTTTTCAGAAGTACAGGTCTTGTGAAAGCAATTAGGTTAGAGGGACAGAAGACTGTTACTGTCAATTGGTACACACAAAAATGTCTACCTGAAGTTCTTCGCACTGTGAAAATTAAGGGTTTAATGCTTCACCATGATAATACATCTTCCCATACCGCTGCGACAACTGTTAATTTTTTGAAAGAAAATGGTATTAAAGTCATTGAGCATCCACCGTATTCTCCTGATCTTGCAATGTGTGACTTCTGGCTATTTTTTAATTTGAAAAAAAAAACATTTACGTGGTCGTCATTTTACGTCAGAAGAGGAGATTAACAACTCCATAATGGAGTATTTTAATACGATTCAAGAAAATGAATGGCTCAAAGCTTTCCATCTCTGGAAAATTCGATTACAAAAGTGAAGCAGGGGGGGACTACTTTGAACACCAGTAAAACTGCATGCTTCTCCTTCAAATAATATTTCTGTATCTCAATAATTTTGGCGTGACCCTCGTATATCCATATACAGGGTGTCTCTTAAATAGGGGGACATGGCTTAATCACAGATTCCTGAGGCTAAAATAAGATGATTTAACGAAACTTGCTTCTACCGGAAAGTGTACCATTTAGCCAGAATTCTGCTTCAAAGTTCTTCGAAAAAAAATTAATTTTGCTTATAATAACCGGACGCTTTATTCGATTTGGATGAAATTTGGTATGCCAGTTTATATGATTATAAGTCATCTTTTATGATGATACTTGTTATTATTAGTGAACCACTAGTGTATGAAATGTAGGTGTCCCAACATTGATTAGACCATAACTTTTTAATGGCTACGCCGATAACGTGAAATTATTTTTTTTCAGAAAGATACATTCAATAGTAAACTTTTCTCTCTTTGTTTATTTTATGATATCTGTTACGATTCAGGCAGAAAAAAATAAAACCTGAGTGACTGCACCGTGATTTTTTTAAAAATAAATTTAATCTAGCAGTCTATCCAAATGTCAAACAATTAATTTTTAATGACAGTAACGAGTTGTCAATCTTATAATCATATAAACTGGCATACCAAATTTCATCCAAATTGAATAAAGCGTCCGGTTATTATAAGCAAAATTATTTTTTTTTCGAAGAACTTTGAAGCAGAATTCTGGCTAAATGGTACACTTTCCGGTAGAAGCAAGTTTGATTAAATCGTCTTATTTTAGCCTCAGGAATCTGTGGTTAAGCCATGTCCCCCTATTTAAGAGACACCCTGTATATCCATCCAACATATATTCCATGATTATTGCAAAGCTGGCTGATTTTTGAAAGTTAATCTCTTGAATATGAAGGAAAATGTATAATCAAACCGTATAGAGAATAACATATTCTTTCATATTGATAATTACATAAAATGTCAAAAAATGATATTTAAGCTAACTGCGTTTTTTCAAGAAAAATTGTTAATAACTTCAAATAAGGGAACTTCGGTTGACCAATTATAACCAAAATCTAATTAGCTCTTCATATAGATGTAAAGAAGAGGAATACGAAAGATTTATTTTTTTTAGAATTGTAGTATTGTAGTTATCGTCGGAGGAATTTTTGTCACACACACATGGACACTGAGATACACATACAGACATCATCGGAGAACTAGTAAAATCACTTTCTAGAGACCCTAAAACGTGTTTATTCATTAAAACTTACCACCTAATTTTTTGACCAATCTCTTTAATGTTTAATAGAATATTTGACTATTTACTATTTTACTGATTTAAACACGAATAGAGATTTACGGGCTTGGCTTGAAGCTTGAAAGCTTGGCTTGGCTTGAAAAAGCTTGAAAAATCAAACCAAGCCTGCCTTTCAAAAAAGCTTGATTTTTCAAGCCAAGCCAAGCTTCTGTTTCATCAAGCCCAAGCCAAACCAAGCCTAACATTAAAAAAAGCTTGAATTTTCAAGCCAAACCAAGCCTCCGACTGTCAAGTAGCTTGGTGAAAAACAAGCTTTTTCAAGCTTTTCACAAGAATTGTTGACGAGGTCGGCAAAACCGAAATTTTATGGAGGTAACGTACTTTTTCATTGCTTGGGCACAATTTTGCGAATTTCTCAGAAATGAGGTAAGAACAGTTTAGTAGGCTTCAAAAATTTGTAAATGAGAAAGTTTATCCCATCGTCCCACATATCACTTATTTTCACAATCTGAACTAACTAATCGCACACATTAGTTCACGCACACAATCAAGTACAAAATTAATTTATAGTTATTAAAAAAGTTTTAAGTAGATAATGATAATTTAATATAGAACTATTTAAATTTTTAAAAATTCTTATTATTGTTAAGATAAAAGTAATTTATATAAAAACTTATTAATTAGATACATAAATCTTTAAGTAACCGGAATAAATTATAGAAACAAAGATTTAAGAAATTGATTTATTATTTTTAAATGTATCTGATTATATTTCACAATTAAATAATATTCACAAGGTAATTGAGAGACTACGTATGATGATAAAAAATATCATAGTTTCATTTTGTTAAATGTTTCGCAAATGTTAAATTTTTTTTTTCAGCTATGGATTTACAATGTTTTGTTGTTCTGGTATTTCCGAATCATAGAAACGAGAAAGTTTGTGTTAGTGGAAATGTATGTATACAAAGATTTCAATGCTATTTTTAGTACAGCCCCTAATATTGCTCCTAATAAAACGGCCTTGTCTGAGGCAGTATAACAATATAATAAAAATGTAAACCGACAAAGAGATTATTCTCTTCTAAATATTTCCTTGATTCAAGTTTCCCTTGTTTATATAGGTATATGAATTAAATAAATATATAATAACGGCTTATTACCTAGTTCTGGGAGTGCCAATGTGATTTTATTTGCAAATTTTCGTAATGAAAACATATCCAAATTGTTGAGGATACCTTCGTACTATTTGAAAATTGGAAATAATTAGAGTAATTATACATACGAAGCAACTTTACATGATTCTGTAATAAAAAATCAGCACAAATTTTATAATGTTCAAAATAGAAAGTACAAGTTATTGTCTCACGAACAAACAAAATATCGAGGATATCCCAGTGTATAGGATTTTATTATTTCCAGATGTATTTGAAGTATAAAAGGGATACCTATTTAGCAGGTCAGTTTTATCCCATTGTATAGGTAGTATTCCAGAATTATGTATTTCTTTGAACACGGTTCTTGAGTGTTTGGGGTATTGTTTTGTTTTATTTATTAACAAAGGGTAAATATGAACTATGTATTATACCAAACTTACAGTTTGTTGGGTCATTTCGAGTGAAAATGGCATTATGAAAATAATAAACCTATATAGAATGAAAAATTTATAAAGGTAATATAAAAATAGCAGGGTATTTTTTAATAAAAGATACTAAATTTTTGATTTTTTATTTTCAAAAATGAAATAATTGAACAAAACATAAATTTCTATATTTTTATATTTTTCGTTCCAAGACCTATATTATACATATCTGTGTACCGTGAAAATAAAATAAATGAAATAAAAAGCATTATATGTGTATGCGAAAATGAGTTTGCGCATGAGCATTAAAAGCTTGAAAAAGCTTGATAAAGCTTGAAAATCAAACCAAGCCTAAAATTTTTAAAGCTTGAAGTTTTCAAGCCAAGCCAAGCTTTGGTTCCATCAAGCCCAAGCCAAGTCAAGCCTAACATTAAAAAAAGCTTGAATTTTCAAGCCAAGCCAAGCTTTTTTATTTCAAGCCAAGTAGCTTGGCTTGGTGAATCCCTAAACACGAAACTAAATTAATTTAATTTGTCCAGATTTTAGATTGGGGGTGATAAGATAAGCTCAAACTAGGCTTACCTAGACCGTTAACGTAATTAATGAAACAGTATAGCACATACATATATAATCTAGGGTAGGCAGACCATTTAAAGGTTAAACGTAAACGTTAAACATTCACAAAGCTGTACTTGCCCTACAAGATCTACGTTGCGTCAAAATGGCCGCAACTAATAGGAAGTCTTCTTTAAAAAAAAATACGGATTGCCTATTACGGCTTCATGTAGAAATATAATAATAATAAAAATAATAATAATAATAATAATAATAATAATAATATTAATAATAATGATAATAAAGTTAATAATATTAATAATGATAATGATAATAATGAAAATAACGGTAATAATAATAGTAATAATAATAATGATAATAATAATTGGAATATCCTTTGGGGACCTTCATAGGATTCGATATCGAATAATATGAAGTCTTAATATTAATGTTCTATATATTTATTTCAAAATATCATCCACAAATATAAGAAAAATTACGAAATGTTTTCGAAAATTTTCACATCATCTACTATTTGGGTGGCTGTGCATCGTACTTTTAAGAGATCATGACAATTGCTCTCATGACAAGAAACAAAAATCTGATAGATAAAATGTATTAACGGATTTCTCGGCGGTGATTGTAAGGAATTATATTGTTGTTATTCCATAAAGTAGTTAATTTTATTTAAATTTAATATTTCGTTACACATTTTGTAACTTCATCAGGGAATACTAAAATGTACATAATTTTGTAAAGGTAAGTTATACAGATAAATTTTGTTTTACTTACAAATAGTTTTATCTGGGTGTAATCACTTGACAAATTGATAAATTCAGAAACATTCAATTTTGTTATTGTTATTTGTTTATGCTTTGCACTGATTTACATATTATTGAAAGAATTTTGACTGTATACGTATAGAATATAAGTTACATTAAAATAATATTTAAAAAACTTGTAAAATTTACTCAGCGAGCGTCACATGTTAGCCGAATAGTATGGGAATATTCTAGAATTAATTTTCTAAGGTTATGTACGAGTTGTCTGATGTTTATTGCCCGCACTAGTTTGAAATTAAGACCACTTGTTTCAAATGTTTATGGAAACTGTCAGTATTAACAACCCTGATATTATATTATTTTTTTCAATATCAATTTTGTTATTCAAATACATTTGTATGATATAGATAAGTAGTAAAAATACGTATTATGCAATGTCGAGTAGGTACAATGTTCATTTGTAATACTCATAACATGCTACTCGGCATAACTTGCCTTCGGCACGATTACGTAAACTGTACTCGTATTACAATAAGGGTATTGTAATACTTGTCTTTCAATATGCTATTCGTAATCTGTTTAGGCTACCTTTGTGTTTCAATCTCTATCTGTATTCGAATATTGTTATGTGTTTTCCAATGAAATTACAGCATTCAATTATTTAGTTGCAGTAAATAGAATATTGATATTCAGTATTCCGGGTCAACCATATAGATTTGTTGTTTCTATCTGCAAATTAATTCATCTATAATATCTGAATACATTACAATTGCACAATAAAATTTGACCGTCAATTTGAATAGTAGCTCTGTTAACTAATTGTCGATATTTCCGTTTATAGAATATTAAATGTGAAAATCAATTATTCATATTCTTTGTAAATAGGTCGTATATTATTCAGAATATTATTATCACGTACTTATAGTTATAACTTAATATCGTAGCAGTACAGTAATGTAGGAAAATGAAACATTTTCAAGCAAAATTTTTAAAAACATTTTTGTAAATTGAATAATAACTGACATGCAAAATTCAAATGCATTAACTAACTGGTGGATTCGGTTCTCAAGCGTCGTCTGCTATTTTATTTTCTGAAACGAGCTGTAGTACAAAATAACTATTGAGTTGTACTCAAGGCCGTATCCAAAAAGGAGATTTGGGGTGAACCCCTGAAATAAAAATAAAATACTAAAAAATTTAAGTGAAGTCTAGCCAAAATGCTAACATAACCGCGTCCCACACTACGAGTATAACATTCCCATTTTCTTTTTACCTCCCGCTACCCTTGGTAAGGGAGGTATAGGGATCGTGCTAAAAATCTCATATCGAGATTTTAGTAAATGACCACGTTTTAAGCTCCCTATAATCCATTTTTAACATTTTCACGATGATGTCTGTATGTGTGTATGTGTGTATGTATGTGTACGGATTTTGTCTTCGCTCTAACTCAAATACTATCATTCAGAAAATTCTGAAACCTTGTATTTCTATCCTATTCTAATATGAAAAGAAGCCATTAGATTTTGGTGTAAATCGGATAACCGGAAATGGCACTTTACCTGAAGCTCATAGTGGTTTTTCTTCAGAAAAGATGATAGTAAATAAAGCAATAGTTTTCTGCAATGGAACAGCTTGCAGCGTTAGTAAATACGTAGGTAGGTATGTATTTAAATTAATAAAAATTAAACAGCGGGAGGTTTTGTGTTGGCCACATCAGATTTTTTAACCTTTAATTATTCGCGTGCTCCGTGTGACGTTAGTGCTCGCGTGGCGCCATTTGACGCCAAATCGGAAAACAGGTGTTTTTCGGTTTACTTTTGGCAGTAAAATATTTTAAAAAAATATATGTTAATGTTAAACACTTTGTTATCAATTCAACATAAAAAAATCTATTGTGGCCAGCACAAGACCTCTCGCCATTTCTATATTAGGCTATATAAGTATTGTATTGCACTTGGCTTTCGAACCGTCGTTTTATAAAAAAAAATTAAAGAACTTTACTCAAATATTGTTTTTTATTTAACATGTCTTCTGCACACATATAATTCTAATTTTATCTATTTTTCATTGTATGAGGAAGTTTTTAAATGTCAGAGATTCTTCCAATTCATTAACCAGATTGGCGGAATTTCTGATGGATATATGCGTTTTACCACAATTTTACCTATAATTTCAAATATTTAATTAATAAAACAATAAGAAAGATTAAATGTACTTCCCAGAAAAAGCTATCACTAAAACTGTTGATATTTGACATTGACATGTGTCATTTACAAACTATGTTATAAACGTTGGAATTTGTCAACTGGTTTCCTTATTGCCTTAGCCTCTGCGATTAGTTTACTCTATAAATTATAGTGTCTTTATCTCTAAATCTATACAAGATATAATAAAAATTTCAAGTGTATTAAATGGAGAATGTTATGTTCTTCAATATTTAATAAAAAAAACTTCCATGAAATTATATTTAGAAGATTTTTTCTAAGAAACTACTACTTCCGGTTGTTCAATTGTTACCGAAACCTTTTTAGCTCTTCCCAAGAATGTCAGATTGAAGAAACTGCAGTTAAATATTTTTTAAGTCTTATAGTTTTTGAGGAATCGTCCCTCCAACATCCATACATACACACACACACACACACACACACATACACACATCCACACACACACACACACACACACACAGATTTTAAAAATGTTATAATCGGATTCTAGGGACCTTAAATCGTGCTTATTCAATAAAATCTGGATATGCGAATTTTAGCATGAATACCTCTCTTAACAAGAGGTAAAAATATAATATACATTTGAACACAAGGTTTACAATGGGTTCTTTGATGTTCCTGGCAGACATGTTTTTGGCAGGTTATGCAAGTTGTATTTGGTTCTGGGGTAGATGTGACACCTTTTTTGGGTTCTTGGCACAGTCACTGCAGGTGGGTCGACGACCAATGCCTCAAAGTGGGTTTGCTTTTGAACTTAATGGCGCGCTCTAATACTAAAATGATTAAAGCTTCAAACTTCCTTATAGAAAAATTATAATAATGGGCATTTATATATCTCAAAACTATGACAAAAGAATAATTTGGGGGTAGAACTCCGGAGAAAAAGGTATATGAAAATTACAATACTTTAAACTTCCGTTTGCGCCATATGGAGCCACGCGAATACTTAAAGGTTAAAAAAATATATAAAGATATACGTAAAGGCCAAATTATTGTTTTTATTTTATTATTTCCCTGAAAGATGTATACCGGATGTTGGAGGAGGTTAACATGGAAAATTAGTTTTTCTATAACTTGCACAACTTTGTTATGCTCTAATTTTCTTAATTAAATTTTTGCCAAACATTTTCTAATCTGTTATAAAACATTAAAAATAAAATGATACAAAAATTATAGCTAATGAATTCTGAGAGATAAAATTTGAAACATGTTGACCAATTGTAACCAAAATCTAATCAGCTCTTCATATGAATGTAAAGAAGAGGAATACGAAAAAATTATAATTTTTAAAATTGTAATTATCGTCGGAGAAAAATTTGTTAGTCACAAACACACACACAGACACACACACAGACACACACACACACACACACACATACACACACACAGATCATTGTAAAACTAGTAAAATCGTATTCTAGGGATTCTAAAACGTGCTTATTCATTGAAAACTCACCACCGAACTTTTTGACCAAGGTAAAAAAACCGATCATGCAAAAAATTATTTAATTTATTTAACACATTCAAGAAATACCTACACTACTATAACAGTATTAAACATAACAACAATAGCTATCATAGATCATTTATAATTTAGTATTTAGTTAAAAATATCTGACTATATAGGTATTATTCCATGGCATTATTGATTCGATTAATATTAAGAATTAAATTACATTGATTTTACTGTTTAGGAGTGGCTGCGTGCCTGAGTGTCTGGTCGCGAACCTGGGGAACCGGGTTCGATCCTGACCGACGCCAATTACTTCGAATTTTAAATAGTACAAAAGTGACCCCTGTGGTGCACTCTCCACGCCAGCAATGAGTGCCCGTAAGGTGACGCCTGGTAAGCGCCCGCACGGTACAAATATATCTTCAGCATTACCAATATCTGTGAAAACAGACTGGCACACCCAGAAATCAGTAATATGCCGTGATGATATATTTATTTATTTTTATTTACTGTTTAGGTTAATAGAAAATTATGAATTAGGAAATCACCAAATGCAGAATTATTTCCTGTACATTAAACTATTTGTTTGAAAAATAATTAGGATAGGAGAGACAATTATTGAATATTTAAAAATTATCAGTAGTATTATAACAAGAAAGTGAGAAAAAATTGAAAATAATTTTATTCACAATCATTATAGTAATATACAGATTCCTAACCTTTTGGAGGTTGGAAAATACGTCATTCCTAATTTTAATGACAATCTCTTGGGTTGGAAATAACAGATTTCACTTCCATCTCGTGGGTTGGAAATGTTTATGTAGGGGTTGCCTAACAGCATTGCCGTAGATCCCCATAATTAAGTAGGCTAAACAAATTTTAAGACAGCTGTCAAAATATTAATAAAATTAAAAGTTATAATTCATTGATTTATTTTGAAAATTATTGATTTAAAATGAGGATGATTGTGAATAAAATAGTATACATAACCTCGGTGGAAGTTTCATAACAGCCTAGCGCATTATCTCACCTCGAGGCTTCGCCTCTCGGTAATATACATAACCCCTCGGCTGTAATGAAACATCTCCCATCTCGGATGTAATATACTATGACAAAAAATAATCATTGAAATAATTATTCATTCTGTAAATTTGACCGATATTCGCCACACACATTTCTTGATCATTCCAAATTCGCTAAGAACATATCCTCTCTGATTCGTATTTATAAAAAATTTCGATGTTGGAATTGGAAAATTTCAGAATTAAGAGGATGTGCAACCCACGTAACAATATATAGGCAGTAGCGTAAATAAGGGGGCGTTAGGTGGGTGAGCTCACCCCCCTGTGAAGATTTTCAAGATATAGGCGCCTTTTTCAATAATTTAATTAAAATCATTAATATTTTTTAAAAATTTGACCTTTTCATCCTAATATTTTTAATATAATAATAAATAAATAAATAATAAAGACTCAAGTTGCAAATGCAGGAGTCTGGTGTGTTTTCTATGCTACTATCTACCGTGTATTATCTTCTGTGCTGTTTTATTAAGTTCAAAATATCAATTTAATAATGAGTTCAATTAACAAAAAGATGTCCGAATGGCAGAGAAAAAAAAACTAATGCATTAAAAGAGAGTACAAAAGGTGTTCTTAAAATAAATACTTTTTTACCAGCAATAATTCAGACAATTCAGAAACTCAAAACTCGTAGGTTAAACATTTAATTATATTATAAAAATCTGTTGTGGCCAGCACAAGACCTCTCGCCATTTCCATATTAGGCTATATAAGTATTGTATTGCACTTCGCTTTCGAACCGTCGTTTTATAATAAAATATTATAAAACATTACCCAAATATTGTTTTTTATTATATTTAACCTGTCTTCTGCACACATCTAATTCTATCTATTTTTCATTGTATGAGGAAGTTTCTAAATGTCATATATTGTTCCAATTCATTAACCAGATTGGCGGTATTTCTGATGGATATATGCATTTTACCACAATTTTACCTATAATTTCAAATATTTAATTAATAAAACAATAAGAAAAGGTAAATATACTTCCCAGAAAAAGCTATCAGAATGCCACTAAATCTGTTGATATTTGACAATGACATGTGTCATGTTATAAACATTGGAATTTGTCAACTGGTTTCCTTAGTGCCTTGGCCTCTGCGATTTAGTTTACTCTATAGATTATAGTGTATTTATCTCTAAATCTATACAAGATATAATAAAAATTTTAAGTGTATTAGATGGAGAATTTTATGTTCTTCCATATTTAATAAAAAAAACTCCCAAAAAATTATATTTAGAAGATTTTTTCTAAGAAACTACTACTTCCGGTTGTTCAATTGTTACCAAAACCTTTTCAGCTCTTCCCAGGAATATCAGATTGAGGAAACTGCAGTTAAATATTTTTTAAGTCTTATAGTTTTTGAGGAATCGTGACTACAACATCCAGACATACATACACACATACATACATTCATACATACATACATACATACATACACACATCCACACACACACACACAGACATCATTTTAAAAATGTTATAATCGGATTGTAGGGACCTTAAATCGTGCTTATTCAATAAAATCTGGATATGCGAATTTTAGCATGAATCCAATACCTCTCTTAGCGAGAGGTAAAAAAGAAAATATATTTTTGTTACTAAGGTTATATAATATGTTCATTTTTTATATTTTACTTTAAATAAATTACAAATTTATTATGGCGCCTTTTTACTGAGAAAAAACCCGCCTGTGGATTTTCCTAGTTACGCCACTGTATATAGGCTTAATTTTACATGGATTTATTGTTGCAGGAGAAGTATTTCCAGCCTACAACGCGAAATCACTGTTTACCGCTACTGTGCATCCAACAATAGACTTCCAAATTCAAATATAGAGTGGATATAATGATAACCTTTCATTATTTTTCGTAAAAACCCGTTAACATATTTTGCTTCTCTGGAATTTCCCAGTAGGGTTGTTATACTAATAGCCAACACAATTATGCATATTTCACTTAAAGCTGATGTAACAGTAGTTTTACGATGTTGGTGTATTGAACATTGACACGCAATGCACAGGCCACGGCATGGCACACGTCGATGTCGATCGGTGGATGTGTTACGTGATTATGGAGTCATTGCAACCAGTAACGCAAGCTCTGGAAACCACGATACAGCTACGGCTACCACGGCTGTCGCGCTAACAGCAATCGCAACGCACTCAATGCAGCGTAATGATGGAAAAGTCATACCACCGTGCAAATTACCTCGTCGGTCTATGCTAAATGCCTAAATGAGCACAATTGGCAAACCGCAGGAAGGTGTGTGTCTTGCTCTAATGCAAAATTGTGATGTAATATTGCATATTCACTTATACAGTGTGTCCCATTTAAAGCTGCCACCATTGGAATCTCGAGAATTATATGATGTCGTTTAAATGGAACTTTTTGTGCACCTTTGGAGGCCATCTTAGACGTGTTTTTGTTTTCCCAAAAATATTTATAAGGCACTACACTAGATAATGATGAAAACTGAATTTTGTTGATTTTATCTTTTTCAAATAACTACTATATTAGTAGGTAATTTGAGGAAAAGTTAGATCCAATATTATGCTCAAATATATAATACGATTTTAGCAATACAGATATCATTTATTTATATAACTTATTGGACGTTTCGATGGTACCTCGGTGGTACATACACAAAATAAAAATTGCTCATTTATGCCCGGTTTCATATACGATTGTTAAATCTCGTGTTAGTTAACAACATTTCAAAATTAACAACTTGTTCAATTTTTATGATGTTTCATGAAATTAGCAAATCAATTTTAAACTGTTGTTAGTCAACATGCATGTTAAAATTTGTTTAGGGAATTATTGTATTTTTTAGTAATATACACACCAATTTCATAGTTTAATAATAAATGTCATTATTGACAGACTGGAAAGTACCAGTTGCATAGAACCTTAATGTTAATAATAACTGATTGATTGGATCAATTGGATGATTTCTTTCAGTGTATGATGTCAAATTTTCATATATATGATCCAAAATTAACAGAACGGTGCCCTTAGATAGCCGACATCTCATTTTAAATTTTACATAATCAAAAAATTCAAAAGGATTTCCTCGATCTCTGAATACTCTTTCTCTTCGCAGAAATAGAATATCAATTTCAAAAAATTCTTCTTCAGACTCATCAGATTCTCAAAACATGGTTGAATAATATTTCCTATGACATTAATGTAATAAATATATTTTTATTTTAAATTACACAGCTAATGCAACTTGTACTTACTAATTTTCTTGTTGCAAATTAATTTATGACGGAAAGGACAAAATAAATATTTTTTTCTGATTACACATATGTGACAGATGTCATAAATAGCAACTTGTTAGAAATTTAACAAGACCCGAGACTGTTGTTAAAATAGCAAACCATTTAACCATAATTTAAATCTAGCATTTGTTGATGAAACAATAGTTCCTACTTAATCAGTTGCTAAATTATTTAACAAATTTTTAAGATTTAACAAGCGGATATGAAACTGAGCATTAATATTTGAAATTTTTGTTCCATCATCGTACAATTTTTTTTTTTTATAATAATTGTATTTTTTTGTAAACATGTACGATTTTATGTTATAATATTTTGACATATTAAATTTTGACATTTACAAAATATGAAGCAGCAAAATTTGTAAATGAAAAGTACAAAATGCAAATGGATCTATTCCACCAAACTTTGCACTTTTCATTTTTCATTTACAAATATTGCGGCTACATAGATCTAAAATTTTGCAAATGTCAAAATTTATTGTCAAAATTTATATTAAAACCACAGAATAAACATTTAAACAGAAGCGACAGTCAGAGAGAGAAATGAAAATTAGAGAGAGAAAGAGTATTCCAACAAATTTGAAGGGCTAATCGGATAAAATTGGATTGTTTCGGCATATCTTCGTATCTTGCGATTCTTTGTTCTTTTCATTATCTCGATGAGAACATTTTCTGTTAGTAGTCAATAATAAAAGTATATTGAGAAACACAAATTGATTTATAATAAGAACAAATACATATATTATTTTTTCACCAAAGGATAGGAAAAAATCGTTATCATAAAGACCTGTTGTCTCAGCTTGTCACGCCCATGTATGTTAGGGTTATGGCTAATTCAAGCAAGCCAAACACGTCTTCTCACTTTTGACATGTCATTTTGTGAAAAAACGAAGGTAGAATCGGGAGGACTTGTTTGCTCATATAAAGACTGTATAAGTAGATTTAAAAAATGGAGAAAGGGATATGTAAGTTTTTTTCGTTTCCGAAAGATTCAGAAATATAAGTTATGCAAAACGACTATCATATCATGTATATTAAATGTATATTAAATTAATAAATATAGGTGTAAAATGTGGCTCAAGGACTGTGGAAGAGAAGATTTATTGGAGAAGATATAAAAAATTCTGCATTCTAATGAATTTGTAAAATTCAGGTATTTCTTTAATAAAAACATAATTATGTTTATTTTATCTGATTTCTTTTTAATTCGTTAATAAAATTAAAATTTTAGTACTTTTATGTTCTAATTTTTATTTTACTATGTAAAACTATTTAAATTTCGCTCGTAAATTTAATGTTCAAGGTCATAAACGTCAAATCGCAACAACAATGGTGCCGACAAGGAGTGTAGCTTCTGTATAATCTATTCTGTGTATAACAAATATGGCAACGTTGCATTTTATTTCCCTGCTTAGGCCGTTTTGCGGCAGGATAGTAGCAGATAACATGAAGATTTCAGGAAAAAGTATTTTTCCTACGACCACTGTTAAAAGTAGTCTTTTTAACGGTTGCTTAGCGAGTTAAAAATAACAGTTTATAACACAGTGAATACTTTTAAATCGTTGTCATTGACAACGGATTAAAAGTAAAAAACAAATTTACTTTTAACACTAGTGTTAAAAAGGAACTAAATCTAGTTACATTTAGTGTTAAAAATATAACTAAATCTAGTTACATTTAGTGTTCATAAGTAAATATAGTTTCATTTTATATTTATTTTTGTACTGAAATTATTTATATAGGTATTTATTTCGTTCGTGGGGTTTGTTTTACTCGGCTTCGCCTCGTTTCACAAACTTCCCCACTCACTCATAAAATGTCACTTTTAACACATATCATAAATAACTATTAAAGTAATAACTAAGTTTTTTCTTATTTTTAATAATAAAAATTATTTTTTTCTTCAAAATTTTGGATAGGTTCAATAAACATATTACATAAAATGTCGGTATTTTCTTCTGGATTGAAATAAATGTAAAATAAAAATGTGTTATTACGTATGTAAGAATCTCGTTCTCAGCATAATCTTAATTTGGCATTTCTGACTGTAATAAGACTATTTCTTTTGAACTTAATTTTAAAGCACTATCTCATTTGCCTCTTTTAACATGCTATTAATGTTTATTACTTATCACAATTTTATTACTTTACTTTAAGTATTCTTTTCTGCGAAAAAGATCTTGTTAGCTCTGTCAGTCGTAGTACATTCTAAGTAGAAATGTTGTCTTTGTTAATATCTTATTTATTAGTCGTTACATTTGTTGACAGTCGTATTAAAAGTGATTGCATTCTTCACATGTTCTAATTTCATGCGCACATCAGCGTAACACATTCTCTCATCAGTAGCTCATTAGAATGCAAATGTATTCATAAACAAAGTTGATTATGGCAGACAGACACACAATATTTCAAGTGAATAATTGATCAACAGCCTTCGATACGGGCCTGAATAATTGAAAATCGCCGTTAGTTACTCATAATGGGTTGACTTGAATATTTCAACGGCTCATGAATGTTTTAGAGACTTGTCCATTAGCTGCCAGCCGAGAAAACACTCCGCATTCAAATTAGAAGCGCATGAATGGTGCACCGGCGACACAAAAACATCCAGTAGACGAAACTTTGTGGCTAATGTAGAAGCAACCAAATCAAACCAACATAGTACAGGACGAGTCAGATAAGTATCCTACTTTTAATGAGCGCTTCAGTATTTGTATATGTTACAGCCAAATAGTTATTTTATGCAAATAGTCTTTTACTAGGCAAATACTGTTATTTAATTCATAATTGGCTATTCTAATAATATTCAAGGTCGTATCCGCTTCAATTTATTTTAAGTAAATACGAAGGCAAATATATCCTCACACTATCAATAGGCAAAATATTTAAAAGTGGCGGTTCAAACTTTTTTAAATATACCATAACTTAACCTAACCTTAGATTATGTTTAAAATAATATAAAAGCGCCTAAATATTTTTTGACCAGGTTTTTACCTCCTGCTACCCTAGGTAAGGGAGGTATAGAGATCGTGCTAAAAATCGCATCGAATAAGCACGTTTTGATGTCCACAGAATCCGATTTTAACATTTTTACAATGATGTCTGTGGGTATGTATGTGTGTGTGTGTGTATGTGTGTGTGGATGGGTGGATCATGTGGACACGATTACTCAAATACTACCAATCAGAAAATTTTGAAATTTTGTATACCCATTCTATACTAATGTGGGAACAGTTGATTAGTTTTTAGTGTATATCAGATAACCGGAAGTATCACTTATACAAGCTTTTACCAGTTTTTCTTGAAAAAATTGCATTAAATATAATTTTTCAGCAACTTTTACTATTAAAAATATATTATATTATGGTACAATCTTCAATTCTACGATAATATAACTTTAAATATAAATTTATAAAAAAAAAATATTTTTGTACATCATCTGACCCATGCGTCAAACAAAAACATAATACTTTAATAAAATTTTGATGTATTTAAACAAATGTCACTGTCACATTTAAGCCTCATTTCCACCGATTGTCCTAATGCGTAAGAGCAATAATTAATAACTAAGCGCAATGCGTAAAAATGTTTATCATATGACAACGTTTACTACCATTTCCAGCTTTGTGTAAGGCTTAATGCTTAAGAACTAAGAGCAATGCGTAAAAACAAATGATTGAAAACTTCTAACTTGAACTGTCAACTCTCAGTCTATTTTATAATTATAAACTTTTAATTAATTTTTCTGTATCGATATAAATACAGAAAATTGTGTATAGATATAACATATTAAAAAAAGAAGAATTGCTGCTGTAATGGCAGTCTACTAAACAACAAGTAATTCGGAAAAAAGATATGACATTTCTGTTGAATTGTCACTAAACAAAATAGCTGGAAATGGTATCGTAGTAAATTGTTATAATTCATTAAGCCTTATGTATTAAGCATTAAGACATTCGGTGGAAATGAGGCTTTACATTAATAATGAAACAGTAGAAATATATTTGATTTGTAAATATAAATCTGTCAGTATAAGTACGTGTTTTCAAAGTGTCAAATATTGGTTTACACTTTTACTACATGTATCATGTACAGCAAAGAATTTACATAGATTGCGTTTTTAGAGCACTTGGAAGTTGATGATGATTTTTCGAGGATTATCTTTTTCTTTGGTGAGGCACATTTTCTCCTCTCTGGGTATGTTAATAAGCAAAATTGCCAGATATGGGCAGAGGAAAATCTTCATGTGCTTGGTGCGCACTATGGTCAGGTGGCGTCATTGGAACTTATTTTTTCGAAAATAATGAAGGTCGAACTGTTATAGTTGATGGTGAGCGCTATAGGCCCATGATAATCGATTATTTTTGGCACGAAATTAATTTCGTATTACAGATTTCTATTTATTAAAACAACAAATTAGATTTTGTTTATAAACGATCAACCGGAAAGGAAAAAGATACTTTACTTAAAGCTCATTACTATTTTAAACATGGAATTTGCGGGAGGTCATGTGCTGGCCACATCAGATTTTTTTAAATGTTTATCGATAGGTTTTCCATTTTCCAAGGCAGTAAAGGTTGGTTTATGTAAGCTGTGAACTTATGCATTTACCTTAGAATTAGCTTTAAACTTTGCAATAAACGCTGTCTGCTTCATGTACTTCTTAGGGCAAACCAATAAGAGCAGGCCGGTAATATCATTTTTTGTAAAATCGACACGTCTTTTTATTATAAATATATCTACATGGTTCAATTGACTGTATTAGATTGACATTTTTTTTCAATGCTACTCATTTTTAGTCAAGACAATGTGACATAACTCTTCAAAAATAACAAACGTCGACGATCGTGAATATCGCCAGAATCAAGCTTTGTACACGAACATTTACTTTTCTGATTGGTCGGCTTTAGCATTATGTATTAAGAATTGAGAAATTGCCAAATTCTAGAGTTATAACATAATGCTAAGATTACAGCTATATATACCGTAGCCCACATTTGTCTATACTCTAATACTAAGGAAAATTCTTAAATATACAGCTTACATAAACCAGCCTTAAGCCGGATTTATAGTTTACATGACATAACATAGCATAGCATAACATAGTGAAAATATGAAAACACATAAGTCCGTATGGCATTTTATAGTTTTATAACATAGCATAACATAAGAAATGACCATATTTTATTTCGTTATGTTATGTTATGGTGTTCGGGATTATTCGGCTCAATTCGGCTCTATTGGAAGAGCAGCGAAATTTTGGAGCGTTAGAATGCTCGCATCTGCTTGTTGTTTACAAACAAATTGTGAGGTTAGTTTTTGTTTCTGATGAGATATTTACGTTAAATAAATAGTTAAATTATTGTGCAGAGTTCATAATAATAATGCACAAGATACTGCAACAGCTACTATCATAGCATCGTCCTCAGTCATTTTTATCTAAACAAATCACGTTTTTGCGAAAAGTTCTAAAATTTAACGTGTACAAAGAATGACAAAATGAAATGTGAAAACAGTAATGAATATAGTAATTATACTACATTATGAACATTTTTCAGAACAATTCTTCTTTTTCTCGTGCTATGTCTTATGCTTATGTTTCGTATTATAAAATCTAAAAAAATTCTTATGTTATGTTACTTTATGTTATGCTATGTTTTGTTATGTTATGTAAACTATAAATCCGGCTTTAAGCTTTATTTTCAAATTACTGACAATTTATAAAATGGTCACTAAAATCATACGGAACCAAACGAAATGTCGAAGAAGGAATACCTAGAAATGAGAGCACAATCTATTACTATACAGGGCGTTAAAAAATAAGTGTCTCATATTATGAGGGCATATAGTACTGACCAAAATAAGCAAAAAAAAGTTTAATCAACATGGGTCCGATCTTCAACTGTTTTCGAGAAAGAGGCCATTTTGTATTAGAATCGAAGAAAAACAGACCAAAATAGTGGTCGAACAAAATTTTGTCTATACCAGTAAATAGACTACAAAAAACAATAACATATTATATGAAATATTTTTTTCACTTTTTAATAGTTACGAAGTTATTTGAAAACTAAATATTGGCCAAGGGCGCCACAACTTTTGTCTTAGTACAATTATTCGATTTTTTGTGAAAAACAAAAACACATCTATGATGACCTCTGAAAGGTAAACAAAATGTCTCATTTAATCAAAGTCGTAACTCTTACAGTTTTCGAGATAGCAAAGATAAACACCGAAAAAACTCATTTTTCATTGCCTTTTATTTCGGGAACTATTGAAGATCGGACCCATGTTTATTAAACTTTTTTTACTCATTTTGGTCAGTACTATATGCCCGCATAATTTGGGACACTTATTTTTAACACCCTGTATATATAGTGCCATCTTTAAATTTTAATTTATATTGCGTTTTATCACACCCCATTTGTATCAGTTTTTTTAAATTTTTAAATAGCAAGATATCAACCGAAATTTTTAAGCCTCATTTTCACCGAATGTTTTATTAATAATAATAATAATAATAATAATAATAATAATAATAATAATAAATCTTTATTGCCTATATGGACAAAGGCGAGGTTCAGCCGTAGGCTGTTCTTCCATTGCTTAATGCATAATGATTAGTGCATAAATCTTAACGCATTATGAATATAATTCATCAGATATGTAACATTTTTTTCCCTTATTACTTGTTGTCTAGCAAACTGCCATTGCAGCAGCAATTCTCAATTTTCTGTATCTATATCTAACGGAAAAATTTAAAATTTAATAATTATAAAATAGACTGACAGTTAACAGTTAGGTTAGAACTTTACAAACTTTTGTTCTTACGTATTGCTCTTAGTTCATAAGCATTAATTCTTATGCAAAGCTGGAACTGGTAGTAAACATTGCCATATAATAAACATTTTTACGCATTGCTCTTAGTTATAAATTATAGGTTAAGGGTTGAAGAAAATTCTGATGCTAAATTTGAAGTATATAGAGTGTCTCATAAATAGGGGGACATGGCTTAACCACAGATTCCTGAGGCTAAAATAAGACGATTTAACTAAACTTGCTTCTACCGGAAAGTGTACCATTTAGCCAGAATTCTGCTTCAAAGTTCTTCGAAAAAAAAAAATTTTTTGCTTATAATAACAGAACGCTTAATATAATTTGGATAAAATTTGGTATGACACTTCATATGGTTATAAGTCATCTTTTAAGGCGATACTTGTTATTATTAGTGAACCACTAGTGTATGAAACTTAGGTGTCCCAACATTGATTAGATCGTAACTTTTTAATGGCCACGCCGATAACGTAAATTTATTTATTTTTCGGAAAGATATATTCAATAGTAAACTTTTCTCTCTCTATTTATTTTGTGATATCTGTTGTTCAGACAGAAAAAAATAAAATCTGAGGGACTGCACCGAGATTTTTTTTTAAATAAATTTAATCTAGCAATCTATACAAATGTCAAACAACGAATTTCTAATGACAGTAACAATTGTTTATGGGTTGTCAAAAAATTCCTTTGCAATATTCAGAAACTAGTAACATCTGTTTGTTCGGCCTAATAGTATTTTACTACCATTATTATAAATAACAGGAATAAATATGTTAGTTTACTCCTAAACAAGTTGAGAAGATTGACAACTCGTTACTGTCATTAAAAATTAATTGTTTGACATTTGGATAGACTGCCAGATTAAATTTATTTTAAAAAAATTCTGAACCATAATAGATATCACAAATTACACAGAGAGAGAAAAGTTTACTATTGAATGTATCTTTCTGAAAAAAAATAATTTCACGTTATCGGCGTGGCCATTAAAAAGTTATGGTCTAATCAATGTTGGGATACTTACGTTTCATACACTAGTGGTTCACTAATAATAACAAGTATCATCTTAAAAGATGATTTATAATCATATAAATTGTCATACCAAATTTCATTAAAATCGAATAAAGCGTCCGGTTATTATAAGCAAAAAATTTTTTTCAATGAACTTTAAAGCAGAATTCTGGCTAAATGGCACACTTTCCGGTAGAAGCAAGTTTGGTTCAATCACCTTATTTTAGCCTCAGGAATCTGTGGTTAAGCCATGTCTCCCTATTTAAGAGACACCCTGTATATTTCATATATTTAATTTTACAATTAAAACTAAATAACAAGTACTACTTCTATGTTTAATTTTCTAACAATTTTATACATCAAACATTACTTGCAATTATTAACGTTTTACTCTCTTTGTGAGAATTTATTATTTTTAAGAAATGTAATCCAATATATTTCAGCTATAGGCCTGATGATATCAAACCTGACGAAATTGATAGCCACATAGTACAAAATAAATTTCTAAATATATGAAATATATACTTAAAATTTAACATCAGAATTTTCTTCAACCCTTAACCTACAACATAATCATGAATTCGGAACTGGAGTCCTTCATCAACAAAATATTAATTATAGCTCTTACGCATTAGAAAAATCGGTGGAAATGAAGCTTTATACGAGTAATTTAAAGCAAATTATTTATTTATTATTTACTTTAATACTAAATTAGTATAAAGAAAAGTAATTGAATTTGACGCCATCCTATATGTATAAACCGTGATCTCACTTAATGGAAGTTTTACAAGCGTATTTTAAAAATAAAGGAAACTATCGGTTATGTTAAATGTCTGCCCTGCCTGCTAGTTAAGTGTTTTTCTGACTAAATGTTTATACAATATTCATGTGCAATACATCAAGGGCAGAATGTTCAAACAACTGTTTCAATCAATTTTTTTATTCAAACACTGCAGCTGTGTACTTTTACTTCGTTTCAGAATTTATTATTAGAAAAGTGATGCATTTAACAGACACGTAAAAAACAAATTTAAATAGTAAAAAAGTAATCAGATTATTGAGAATGAAATATCTACATTCAGATTCGAATCCGTCTAACGCCAAATATGAAAATGATTTCAAATTTTCAAATAGCATAAAAGTTGTTTTCTCAACGATAATTTTTACAAACATCTGCCAATAAAAATGGATTGACATACACAGACATGGGTAATTAGCAGTGATAATAAATTTACATCTTCATTTATTTATAAATTACAATTATTACAAAATATATACAATACATTTTTTACCTCTCGCTAAGAGAGGTATTGGAATCATGCTAAAATTCGCATATCCAGTTTTTAGTGGATAAGCACGTTTTAAGGTCCCTATAATCCGATTATAAAATTTTTACGATGATGCCCGTGTGTGTGTGTGTGTGTGTGTGTGTGTGTGTGTGTTTGGATGTGTGGATGTATGGATGTGTGGATGTGTGAATGTTGGAACCAAGGTTTCTCAAATATAATAAGACTTTAAAAATATTTAACTGCAGTTTCCTCAATCTGACAAGCCTTGGAAGAGCTGATTAGATTTTAGTAATAATTGGACAACCGGAAATAATAGTTTCTTTAAAAAAATCTTCTAAATATTATTTTTTTAAAGTTTCTGTTATAACTATTATTGAAGAGCATGGATGTGTGTATATCTGGATGTTGTAGACACGATTCCTCAAAAACCATAAGACTTAAAAATTGTTTAACTATGGATTCCTCAATCTGGCATTCCTGGGAAGAGCTGAAAAGGTTTTGGTAACAATTGAACAACCGGAAGTAGTAGTTTCTGAGAAAAATTCTTCTAAATATAATTTTTTGGAAATTTTTGTTATTAAATATTGAAAAACAAAATTCTCCCTCTGATACATTTAAAATTTTTATTATATCTTGTATAGACTTAGAGATAAAGGTACTGTAAAATATAGAATAATCTAATCGCAGAGGCCAAGGCATTGAGGAAACCAGTTGACAAATTCAAATGTTTATAACATAGTTTGTAAATGATAGATGTCAGTGTCAAAAATCAACAGTTTTAGTTATACTCTGAAAGCTTTTTCTAGCAAGTAAATTTAATCTTTCTTATTGTTTCATTAATTAAATATTTAAAATTGTAGGTAAAATGCATATATCGATAAGAAGTACCGCCAATCTTGCTAATGAATTGGAAGAATCCTTGACAATTAGGAACTCCATCATACAATGAAAAATAGATATAATTAGAATTGTATGTGTGCAGAGGACATGTTAAATGTAATAAAAATAATATTTGGCTAAAGTTCTGTAATGTTTTTGTTATAAAACGACGGTTCGATAGCGAAGTGCAATACAATACTTATATAACATAAAATGGTAATGGTGAGAGGTATTGTGCTGGCCACAACAGATTTTTTTTTGTATGACTGACTAGAAAATATACATTTTCGAAACAAAATTTTAAAAAGAAACACTTTTACGGACTAAAATTAATAATAGGGCCTTCTTCTTCTTTACGTTAAACCCCCATTACTACACGGTCCGTATTATTTGCATTGTCTGCTTAGTTTGTCTCGATTAAAGGCCTGATGTGCCGCCCTTTATTAACTACGACGACGAGGACTGGACACACTCAACTGGACGAGAGCAACTGGGCGATGGACAACTGGGCACCATAACATCTGGGAGATAAAATACTAGATGTGTAGGTTTGTTTAAAAATCAAAGCGTAACGTTTTACTATTTTTTTATTTAAGTTTATATCGCCCAGATGACCATCGCCCACTTAACCATCGCCCACATATCTATCGTCCGGTTGTCTGTCGCCCAATTGTCGCGTGCCGGATGAGAACGCATCTTCTCCGGAGATTTTTCTCTCACGATATTGGAAAACCGTCAGCAAAACAATCATTGGCAAAAAAGTGGCCTAATCTATTGTTGGTGTTGACTATGTGTACTTGAAAGTTTCGCGTTACCCGCTACCTTTTGAAGAAAGGTTGGCATGCACATATCTTCTTTTATGCGGTCAGCACATCGTATCTTCCGTCGCCCACGTGGCTAACTCTTGGAGAGATGAAATCTATTGTTATTTCCGCCACAGAGTAGAGGTTGAAAACTATCGATAGTTCATAATATCGTTAGTATATAGTGATATAAAAAACTATCGTTACTTTCGATAGTACTGTCAATAATTAATCTTTCATAGGTGGAGTGTTCTTTGCATAGATAGATCTTTAATAATTAATAATAATATAAAAGTTTATTGTTAACAATGTAATATACATATAGTTTGACAATCTTTTATTTTGCATTTAATGTTTCGAGTTGATAACTCTTCACAATATAAAGCAAGTTTGTTATTAGGGAGTTATTGCAACTTCTAAGATGAAAGAACGTAAACGTTAACCTTATGTAGAAAACACTTTATTTTAGAAATAAAGGACTTTCAATTTCAATGTTTACCGCATTTAATTAGTGTATTCACGCTAACGTTAACGCTAAAAGCAAGCAACACAAACGAGGTTACATCCACACTTTTCACCGAAACATAACCTCAAAAGATACAGAACGTGTGACGTGAAACGCTCGCTATTCCATTGCACATAACGTGTCTCCTTATTCATATACCGTGAACCTTATTAGTACGCATGCGCACTCGGGCTGTCACGTGACTAAAGTGCACACTATTTTCGCGTTGAAGCTGCAATAACTCTCTATTTATCTGCGTTTTTACCATTATTGCGAGAAAAAAGACAAAAAAAAACTCACTAGCTTCAATTTACTTTAGTGTGCTACAGATCCCATTTAACCTTAAATAATTCAAAATAAATGGTTCATAAAAGTATATAAATATTTATTCTTTATTAACAACAAAGAATACATATATAAATAAAATGTATTACTAAAATATAACTGTATCATAAAACAACAAAAATATGAAATATAATTACAAGAAAAATTAGTCTTCGATAATCCATGAATTTTAATTATTAAATATCAATCTGTCAATAATTTAGGGCTTTAGATTAGCTCGGCGATTAGAAACATTAATGGGACGGAGAGAGATATGTTTCTATATTCACACTTAACATCACATTTGTTTGTATATTGTTCAAAAGAAGGACATAAAAATATTAAATCCTAAAACCGAAAAATAAATAAAATAGAACACTTTTACTTAGCTACATGTTAACATGTGTATCGAAATTGTGACAGTAATATTTAAGAACTCATTTGACATTTTGTTTCGATACGATATTGTAAATTTAACCAGTACTTAAAATTTAACTATAAACTATAAGCGGTGCAACTGGCTATAAATAGCCGTACCGTTGTAAACCAAAGTCAGTACATAAATAAGGTCACGAATATTTCCAAATTAACTTTGTAATAAGTAAGCAATTACTGCATAGATATTATTTAATATTATTAATTAATACGTGGGTCGGACTTCAATTTCTTTGGTGACTTAGCTTTATGTAAATATACAGGGAGTTAATACTAAGTCGTTACACCCGAAAATGGTGGTAAGAACACATTAAAACAAACAACTTTTCTTAATTATAATTTTTGATTTGAAACCCCTATTCGTAGTTATTGGAGTTCTTTTGTTTTTCGAAAAATCGTCATAACCTTATCGTAAAGCTTACTGAATTTTTTTTCTTCCAAAATTACCTTTCGGCCATTTAAAACATTTGGCATTTACAATAATTTTTTCATTTTTTCAAATAACAAAATGGCGATCGATCAAAAATTTCAAAACATGATTTTTTGATAACCACTCCATCGATTTTCGAAAGTAAAACATTTATAAATTCCTTAAACTATCTACTACAACATTTGTTCTAAACATTTTTTTTAATCTATCCAAAAAATTCAATTAATTGACTTGTAAGTACAATGTGTTTAAAAATAATCCTAACTCGAAGTAGGCTATGTGAAAAAAACGTATATCAATTTCAAAGTATTGAATTAAATGTTAATACTACACGAGGTATTGTCAAAAATGTTATCTAAAGAAATATTCTTGTATCCTTTTTTTTGAAATAGAAATAAATTAGGAAACGGTGAATGGCAATAATCTACCTATATATCCTCCTTATTATCTTTTCTCCTTAAAATTACATTTCACGATCAATTGTGACAACTTGATTTTTGAATTGATTAATGATCAGACATACGTTTCTGTGTTCATAGCCTACACCGAATTAGGTTTTTTTCTGTACTTGTAAATCAAGTAAATGATTAAATACTTTTTTTGGATATATTGAAAAAAAATATGTTTATGACAAATATTGTAGTAAATAGTTTAAGGATTTTATAAATGTTTTACTGTTGAAAATCGATGGAGTAGTTATCGAAAAATCATGTATTGAAATTTTTGATCGATCGCCATTTTGTCACTTGAAAAAATAAAAAATAATTGTAAATGTCAAATGTTTTAGAGAGCCCAAAGGTAAATTTGAGAGAAATAAAATTTCAATTGTCTTTAAAATAATGGAGTTATGACGATTTTTCGAAAAACAAAAGAACTCCAATAACTACAAACCGGTGCACCAAATAAAAAATTGGAACTAAGAAAAGTTGTTGGTTTTAATGAGTTCTAACTACCATTGTCGGGTGCAACGACTTAGTATTAACACCCTGTATATACCTATACATAGCCGACTGTATGATAAGGTAAGAAAAGAGATATTATTTTCTTATTATCATCCACAATCTAGTTTGATACAAGTTGTAAGTTGTAACTTCCAATCTGGTAAGAACCGACTATAAATTTTATTTGCTCATAAAGGCGGGTTACACTATAATATCCATCAAGTTTTCAGTACATCACTGTCAAGCCACACGATACCAATTTGGTGGTCACTTTTCCGTTTTGTGTTTAGGGCTTCTTGAAGTCTCGCTGAAAGAAAATAAATAAAGTCTCTGTAACACTTAAGCCACGATATTTATTGACCTTGATCAATTTAACACTCTGAATAAGTACAAGTTTAACGGGATATAATTTTACTGAATACAGAAAACGTCAACGAGAACAAAAAAAACTATGTGTCACTTTTTCATATTTTCACCTGACAACTACTAAAAACTTTTTTTTATTTTTCTTTGTTTGATAACTGGATATCTAAATTACAAATACAAAATAAATTGCGGGAAACAATATCGAATATATATTTAACAGTCACAAAGTACTCTAGTCAATTCACACCACTTTATCCATCCAGCGTTCTAAATATTAATAAAAATTATTGAAATTTGGTTAAACAAACATGAAATTAGATGAAAAAATACATATAGAATTTATTTTTAAAAAATTATTCGTAGAAGCTGCACGGTAAAAAATTACATTAATATTCCGGACAAAATTTAGTTAACTGTATTTTTTTTGTTATTTCAATAATATGTTTATGCCGTGTAAACGAAGAACTTTGTATTTTAAGTTTCCAAAACTAACCAATTTTTGTTGTGTATAAAAAGTATTATTTGCTGTAAAATATTAGTCATGGTTGCAATTATTATTAGTATAGTACTAAGCAGTCATTTTGTTACTTTGTTCAGATTACAAAATCATTTTGCAACAATTAAAAATATTTAACCTGCTACTGGGACAAATTTTGTTTTTTTGTATCCTGTGACACTATATTTTGTAAAGATTACAAATTCTTCTTTCCGCCATATACTTTGTACAGATAACTAAAACTTTTGTGTAGACAGGGTATTCCCTGGTATACAGTATAATTCACTGTTCGTGTTATACTATACTACGTCGTGTCGCATTAACATTTGTGTAGACAGGGTATTCCCTGGTATACAGTATAATTCACTGTTAGTGTTATACTATACTACGTCGTGTCGCATTTGCTTGCGCTGTTAAGTTTTAGCCTGTCGAAAATTGTGTTTTAAAAGTGCTTGTTTCTTGTGCCCGTCAATAAAAATGGATGATTTTGTAAAAGATATTTTAAAAAAATGGCAATTAGTGTCTTATTGAGAAATTTGTAGGTATGTATCGATTACTGAGAAATCTGTATAATTTAAGTGACTATTGTTTCATATGTTATTTTTTTATATAATATTTGTTACATGTATATAGATTATAATTATTAATAAATAAAATTATTATAATACGCATGTATTTAATTTTTACCTTACTACCTCATTAATGCATTTGTATATCTATCAAAATTTATTAGTTCGCATAACAAATTTATATTTCTTAATAGTTACTTAAATTATTTGTTCGTATAACAAATTTATACTTCTTAATGGTAACTTATTTTATTTGTTAGCATAACAAATATCTTTTGTTATATATAACAAAACTGTATTTGTTGCCACAACAATTTTTTACCAGCAAATTTACCTAGGTAACTGTAACAAATATATTTGCTAGTCCTATATTGACAACAAAGTTTTTATTTACCGTGTGAGGTCAAAATAACATCGTTATAAAGTGCATCAAAAGTTTTCGGGCAAATTTCCTATACAATTTATTTATATTAAACATCGTCCAATTCAATTGCTATTGGAGACAAAAATTAGAAAATTGATTCATGTTTAATATGACATATCATATTTGTCATACAGAGGTGAATAAAATGTATAAGTTCAAAATTCTTGAAGGTATTTATCAGTTAGTTGTACGGCTACCTAAGCGCGGTACATATTATTCTGATCTAAAGAAACCAAAATATTGCTGTTACGACAATCTACAAGACAATAAAAAGTGCCAGTATAATGTATGGTACTAAGTTTTAAGCAGAGATAATGAAAAAAGATTAGATGAAAGAGAAAAAAGCACAATACCTCTCGCCATTTCCATTTTATGTTATATAAGTATTGTACTGCACTTCGCTATCAAACCGTCGTTTTATAACAAAACAATACAGAACTTTACCCATATATTGTTTTTTATTGTATTTAACATGTCTTCTGCACACATACAATTCTAATTATATCTATTTTTCATTGTATGAGGAAGTTTCTAAATATCAGAGTTTATTCCAATTCAATAACAAGATTGGCGATATTTGTAATGGACATAATGTTACCTATAATTTTAAATATTTCATTAATGAAACAATAAGAAAGATTAAATGTACTTCCCAGAAAAAGCTATCAGAATGTCACTAAAACTGTTGATTTTTGACACTGACATCTGTCATTTACAAACTATGTTATAAACATTACTGTGTTATAAACATTTGAATTTGTCAACTGGTTTCCTTAGTGTAGTTTAGCCTACTCGACTTATTACATCCCGTTATTTTATATATTATAGCGTCTTTATCTCTAAATTTATAGAAGATATAATAAAAATTTAAATCAGATGAAGAATTTTATGTTCTTCAATATTAGTATTATCACAATTTTTCAAAAAGTGATATTTAGAAGAATTTTTTTAGAAACTACTACTTCCGCTTGTCCAATTGATACCAAAACCTTTACAGCTCTTCCCAGGAATGTCAGATTGAGGTATCCGTAGTTAAACTGGTATTAAGCCTTATAATTTTTGAGGAATCGTCCTCCACACATACACACACACACACTCACACACACACACACGCACGCACGCACACATACACGCACGCACACACACACGCACGCACGCACACACACACACACACGCACGCACCCGCACACACACACAACCACACACACACACACACACACACACACACACAGACATCATCGTAATCATGTTAAAATCGAATTATAGGGACCTTAAATCGTGCTAATTCACTAAAATCTGGTCACGCGATTTTTAGCATGAATCCAATACCTTTCTTAGCGAGAGGTTAAAAATTCCCGTCAGTGTGAAAATTAACATGAAGATTCCGTATTTCATGCTCAACTTTTACGGTCGAATTCATCATCTAATTAAAGAATCAAGATGGCTTGTAGATCAACGTATGATGTAATATACCAACTTGATTTCTGAATAAAGGAATCATGATCAACAGATTCACAGTTTTATTTTGGTTTTTCACAGTTATTGTATCTGTCAAGTAATTTTATTTGTGATAATTGTACTGTCCATTAAAAAAGTATTAATATGTAAGTTTTTAAGTAATGTATGAAATATATTTTGTAATTTTCCTACAGTAATAATAATAATAATAATACTGGAGAGAGACAGCTAAAGAAAGGAAGAAATGGAAAGAAGTTGTGAAGAAAATAGAAGTCCAGGGCCTCGAAGGCCTGTAGCGTTAACATATATAATAATATATTTTTATTTTGATCTAGATAGAAATTACACTGATTCCAATAAAGTAATGTTTTTAAATATAGTAAAAATGAAAAATATATTTGAAAATAACAAAACCAATTCGCGTTTAAATGAAGTTAAAGAAGAAGTATGAAGCAAAGTTACAAATGAGTACTACAGCCAGACATGGCTATAAATGTCAAAATTAGGATTAAAAGATGTGACCAGGACCTTGATTCATGGAATATGACGAATCAGTTGGTAATTAATTTTGATTAGTAAATTAGTTAGATTTTTAATGGTGAATTGGATTTATTCAGAATCAGCGTTGATCTTTGAATCAACTAATGTTCAAGGAATGGTGAATTCGTCCGTTAGTAGAATACTTTCCATAAATGATGTAAAGTATAGGAAAAGAAGAAAATCTTCAAAATACACCGTCGCTCAGTCGGAAAATATATTGCTGTGCTTTGGGACGTATCCATCTTCGAAATAAAGTTATTATAATAGACTTGGGAAAATATTTCACTTTATCAAACTCTGATTTAAAGGATAATTGAAAAGTATGTGGTAATGGTATGGTAATTCAAAATGAAGAGCGACTAAGAAGCAGAATTTAACAGAAAATCCGGGAAGTTGACCTTGTTGTTGAAATGTATAAAAATAAAGTCAGATAGAAATTTTAATTTTTACTTTTTTCCGATAACTTGTGCAACATACATTACACCCAAAATAAAAGAAACTAAACAAAACTTCATGCTGATACATTGTATTTATATAAGCGTAAAATGACCAAACTAAGCTTCCTTCTGATTGGCAGACCGTCAGTTTCAAAACTCGATAACAAACGATCCAGCAATTCCATACTCATATGAGTCGCTTGTGGTACGAAGTTATCGAAGTGGCAGTGCTATGGAAACTACGCAAATCGTCCGCATTCGTAATGGCACTCAATGTGCTGCACTGCAATAATGGAAAAGTCATCCCGCCATGTAAATTACCTAGCTCACCGCTCTATCCTAAATGAACACTATCTGAAATTGTGTGGAAATTCTAGCTGCCAATATCTCCTAACCCTACAGAAAACGATTTTCATTACTGCAAGGCAGGGGTGAGCAACCTATGACCTGCAGGTCAACTCTGGCCTGCAGGGACTATTAATCGAGATGACGAGATACTATTTTTAAAATATGTACGGCCATGCCATCAGCGCAGCCAATGAGGGGCAAGAAGAGGCAATTGCCTCCAAATGAGGCGTCAAAAAAACTAAATAAAATATTTTGCCTCTACAATTAAGTTATTCTTAATACACATATTTTTGATTGAATTGAATATTTTTCTAAAATTATTAAATACATAATGAATAGTATTTTTAAGAATCTTGTTGGTAGATGGGATGAGTAAAAATGGTTTGATTCCTTAGTGAAAATAATCAAAGGTAAAAAAATAATTTATTATAAAATTTTCGTTATTTCTTTAGAAATTATGATTTAAATATTAACGTCGCGGGATAGGAGTGTTATTTTGTTTCTAAGCCGAGTGATGGCAGCACAGTAGAAAATTTGTGCATCTGGTTGATGCCTAGGTTGTATAAGTGCAGCTGTAGCTACAGCCAATCAGAACAGTGTACCTTACGAGTTATAAATTACTTGAAAAGAAAGCCGGGATGGCCAGGGTGCGTGTTTCGACCGAGGAAAACAAATTGTATAATATCAATGAAATACGTATCAAGTGACAAGGAAAAATAAAACAATTATTATAATTCAAACATTTATTTGTGATTAAAAATGGAATTATCCTTGTTTATATTTTGAAATTAATATTTCAAAATAAAGTAATTGTCCATTATTTTGAACAATTGAGAGAAATAAATTCTACTGAGGTTCTCTGCATTTAAAGCCCTTCTGAATTCTTCGCAAAACAATTTCTGGTAGTATGCACTTCTTATAAAAATTAATAAGTTGATCTCTCATATGCTTTTCCCAAAATAAATCACTTTTTTCGATTTTCAAAATGAAAACCGCAGTATCTTTGTTAATAAAAATGATGAAATGTGTAATTGGCCTTGTATCTGAAATGAAATTTGTTTATTTCTAGACGAGCCTACGCTATTATTATTTTAAAAACTATTCAATATTTTTTTTACTGAATTTGGTATCTAGGGGTTTTTCGATATGACCGTTTCAACTAAAATATTTTCAAAGCAGTAGCACTTCCGGTTTAACCGGAAGTAGCCCCTAACTTTATTATTTTAAATAGAGTTCTATATTTTTTATTTTACCATCGAATTCAGCAGAAAATTTTACATATGAAACAGTAAAAACATTTTACACACGATTAACAATTTCCGTCATAATTCAACTTTTTTTTATTTTTTCTTTAAAAACGGCCACTTCTTTATCACTCTATATATCGAGAATGGAATCGAATTTCTATAATCTGTAAAAATAGTTTTAAAAAGAAAGCTTTTGTTTACACTAATATAAATTAGCAACCGATAATTTTTGAAAAATTTAATTTCTACGTCAACGTAAAATTAAATTACAAAAAACTTAAGTTTTTCTAATTAAAAATTATCAACTTTCAACATGGGATATGCAACACAAACTAATTCTATTTTCTAAAGAAGAATTCATTTAAATAATAAAAAATGGAGTGTTCCATTTGAAAAACAGTGTTTTTAATTTCTTGTACTTCAACTGTGCTTTGAAAATATTTTAGTTGAAACTGGCATGTCGGAAACCCACTAGGTACTAAATTTCATAAAAAAAATATTGAATAGTTTTTAAAATAATAATAGCGTAAGCTTGTCCTGTGACATTCTGTATACCGGGTGTCTACTTTTTTTATAACAAAAAAAAAAAACATAATTAAATTTAGTAGTTCATTTCCATTTAAAACTGTAATAGAAAAGTGGAAACCCGATATTACATAACATTTACCATCGGGACTTGCTGCTAGATATCCATTTTCTTCATCAATAAATAAACCCGAAGGAATAACTTTCTTATTAGTTTGATTTTCAAATATACGAATAGCTATGTATTCGTTATCCAAACCGTATTTTATGTATTTTGTTATTATGTGGTTTTCAAATAAACAATCTCGTACCTAAACATCTTCTTTTACATACGCGGCCAAAAATTGACGATGTTAGTCTATTAGGTTGTTCAGTATCATATACTAATTATGAATTACAATCCCTGTACAAGGATATCCCTAATTTAGTTTTTTTTATAAAACCCAGTTGAACTGAACTTTAGATTAAAATACGCCGAAAAGAAAACAAATGCCTTTATGATCAATGACACCGGGCAAAGGAAGTGTACCTGCATTTTGCACGTGTTCTTACAAGAAATATTTAATACCAGTTTCTTAGAATGTCTGATACCAATTATCCCAAATTGTTATACCTGTAAATACATATTTTACAATGTCCCTTAGGTACATTTCACTTTGTTCAGATAAAGTTTTGCTTTCATTATACATCACATAATAAATACATAAACTTTTATCTTTTGAAGTACATATTTTCCAAATTTTTATATTATATGATACGATTACTATACGATAACTAGAAAATGTTTTATTTATCATTGGTTGGAAAAGTATTTTTACATAAATTATAAATACAAAGATTGAGAAGAATTAAATCTTCATTTTTTTTATATTTTTACTATTTTTTACAAAAAAATATGTAACTGATTTGTTAGTATTATAGTTTACATTATTTGCATTTAATATATTTCTATTTCTATATGCGATATGTACTACTGTTTTGTTTCTCCAAAGAAGAAGACACCTTATTTCGAGCTTCATTTCTGAAATAGGTTAAAGTTGCAGTGCTTTGATAAAAATATACATACTTGTATTTTACCTTTTCAAATTAATTTTCTTTGCTATTTTAGCTCTTTTACTTCTTTTGCGTTTTCCAAATTGAAAACCCATTTTTCACAACTCAAATAAAAACAATATAAATTCACGCAATGCCGATTTTCCTAAAAGGCTGAATAGGCTGCAGAAGCGAATGCAGTTTATTTCACTATTTCAATATTTTTCCCCTCTACGTAATCTAACAACTTAAGCCCCTCCCTAACTCCTCCTTATGTTCCATTTCGACAGCTCAAATTTCATGCGGCACGTGGTGGCGAAAGAGTAAACTAAATTTGCCTATAATTAACATTGGAAGAACATTTCAGAGAGTCCAGGCGCTGTAATTTTCATTTTAAAAAAATGAAAAAAATTCATGTGATTCTTGAGCCAAAGTTCTATATAGTGAGTATAATAATTACCCTATAAATTACCTCACAATCTATTTAAAAAATGTTTTTAAAGGTACAGATTTAGCATTGTTCAAATGTTGGCTTATTTTCTCAGAATTCAATCATATTATACAAATTCTATGTATCTAGCTATATTCAGTGTTTTCTTGTGATTCCTGTGATATCAACTTTTTAACATAAAACTGCTCCATATATGACTTGGATTCATTTATGTAAAAAATAATAATTTCAGATTTTAATGAATTCAAGGTTTTTTTTCTCATCAATAATACTATATACAATTTTTGAAAATGTGATTTTGAAATCATTGATCTCTTCTTATTTACTCCTATTATTTGCATTTTGAAATGTTTTCACAGTTTTGAGGAAAAAAATTGCAAACTTATCGCTAAATCATGATTTTGACTGGCGCGCAGCCTTAAAGACGTTGAAAAATAGTATCTACACCGCGTAAGCGAAGTGTGCTTTTCCTCTTTGTATTGTAGCTCTAGGTTTCTGCTTGTACCACAAGTATTAGTCTTCGGGAAAAAAATTGTACACTTCTTCCCGCTAAATAATAATAGTAATAAATTTATTTGTTATAAACATACAGTTTTTACAAATGAGATTGGTTAATAACAGTAATATGCTAATAGAAAATAACAAATCAAAAACAATAAGTAGAACCTTTTTAATATATTTATAGAAGACACTTATTTTATAACAAATTTAATAAATTTACCCCTTGACATAATATTTAACTTTAATTTATTTTTTTTTATTTTTATTTTAACATAAGTGTAATTTAATATAAATAATAATAATAATAATATAATAATTTTAATAAAATCATCAACTTATTCCCGCTAGTTGCTTTAGTTTTAAAATTATTAATATAGTAATTAAATGATTTAATGTGTAAATTAAAAAATATGATGTAGCCAGCTTATTACCTTCCGTCAATTCTATGTATTTTGCACAAATCACTTACCGAAAGTTCCTTGGAAAAGATTTTATATATTCAGTAAAAGTGTGTAACATGAACATAACTATTTTCTACAAATTCCATACCGAAAATTTCTTGAAAAAGATTCTATATATCCCAGTAAAAATATAACATGAACATACACTATGTAAATTGCATTTGACACTGACATCTGTTAATTAGAATATTTGAATATACCACCAGTTTCTATGGTTATAGCATAGCTGGCCGATTTTGACGAAAATGTCTTATTTTTTACCTTTCGCTAAGAGAGGTATTGGAATCATGCTAAAAATCACATATCCAGATTTTAATGAATAAGCACGTTTCAAGGTCACTAGAATCCGATTTTAACATTTTACAATGATGTGTATGTATGTATATGTGTATGCATGTATGTGTGTGTGTGTGTGTGTGTGTGTGTGTATGTATGGCTGGATGTTGGAGGGACGATTCCTCAAAAACTATAAGACATAAAATTCTTCTATAAATTTAGAGATAAAAACCCTATAATATAATATAGAATAACGGGATGTAATACTCGTAAGTAAGCCAATTTCAACATATTTTTAAAATACACCAAGGAAACCAGTTGACAAATTCAAATTTTTATAACATAATTTGTAAATGACAGCTGTCAGTATCAAAAATCAAAAGTTTTAGTTACATTCTGATAGCTTTTTCTGGGAAGTACATTTAATCTTTCCTATGGTTTTATTAATTAAATATTTAAAATTGTAGGTAAAATACCGCCAATCTAGTTAATGAATTGGCAAAAACTCTTACATTTAGGAACTTCCTCATACAATCCAAAATAGATATAATTAGAATTGTATGTGTGCAGAAGACATGTTAAATACAATAAAAAACAATATTTGGGTAAAGTTTTGTAATTTTTTTTTGTTACAAAACGACGGTTCGATAGCGAAGTGTAATACAATACTTTTAAAACATAAAATGGGAATAGCGAGAGGTCTTGTGATGGCCACAACAGATATTTTTTAAATATGTAGTGCTGCAGATATTATATTGCAATATTAAATTAATGCAATTTAAAAGTAAAAATTAATTTAAACATTATTCATTCTTGCACACGAGAGCCAATTTCAACATATTTTTAAAATCCTATGTTAGACTCCTTGTTCCGAGTTTCGTTGCAAACCCTGCATATTTATTATTTATTTCATAAATTTTTAAATATATAAATGTTTACTTGAACAGAAATTGTAAATAATACAAATAAACTAAATTAACTGGACAAATTCAGATGCAGAATTTTATGCTTTACAGCTTTTATTTGAAACTTTTTCACCTACAATAGTTAGAGAAGCAGAAAATTATGAAAATATGATATTTTTCTATTTTGGGGATTATCTGTCACCTCAACATCAGCCTGTATATTTAAGGTGAACAGATGATCAAATGGCGTTTTTGCTACTAACATTTCGCAACGCAAACCTGTAAATTCGAGTCTAATATGCAGTTATTATAAAAAATATTAGGTATCTAAATTTTCTCAACACCTGAAAGGGTAGGTACTAAAGAGATTTAAAAAGATTATATGGATATTATTATAATTTTAATACTTCAGAGTCACCTCTTTCAAAAATTTACCTTTCATTTACACATATTTACACGCATTGTACACTATTTTAATTACTCCAATTAATTACATTATCCTTTCATTTATTATCTCTAAGTACGTCCTTAATTTTTATTATATTAATTATATTAATAACTTATGAGTATCATCGTGTTGTTTCACGACTTTTAGATTTTAATCTTTCTGTTTGTATGTTTCCGTGGCTTCATTCCATTGCAATGGCGACGAACTCATATTTTCACTTAACATTACTCACTTTTATACATTTCTTACAAACGTAACATAAATAAGAGTAAATATGAGATATAATTCCATATAGCGTAGCATGGAAGTCCGTTGGCAGGGCAGTGTGGGGCGGAGGGACAAGGAGAACGGAAGAGCTAAGCGCTGCTAAGTGCGCTATTTAGTGGACGATAACGCGCAAATAGCCCTAATGGCTGCTGCTCTGCGCTCCCCAGATATGCCTGCTTCACTAGTTCCGCTGGCATTGGCGCATTCCACCGAAGCCACTCACGGATAATCGGGACGATAAATCACAATCACATCAGATTCATGCTAACCAAAAGTCAACGTTTTTTAAAATGTCTTCTGTGCACTTTTAGTTTGTTTTCTACTAAAATAAAAAAGAAGTTTATGACGTGTATATCTCCTCTCTCGATAATTACTAAGTTCATTCCAGTATCTATTTATATCTATACTTTATTTCACGTAAGAAAATAGTAGATGGCGGTTGAGAGCCAACCGTTTTTACATGCATTAAATAAACAATTTCGTAAAACCAAACTTTGCAATAACAAAATAGTATATTGTGTTATATAGCGAGTCGGACAATTACATGCGAGGCACACAATGACACTCTTACTCCGAATGACACATTATATTTCTTCTTCAAACATACGTATTTAAATAAAATAATTACAACTTGACGTTAGAATAATTATAAATATTTTACGTGAAGGACGTTTGCTGATTTCAATTGCTCTGTTACTATGGATACTTTCGTATTTGTTCACTTTTTGTTACAAATATTCAAGTGAAAATTTGCACGTTTTGACGTTTAAATAAAAACTATGCAATTTTATATTCTCCTTACGTGCAAGTATATCAGAATTTGAAGTATTGCCATGTACGGCCCTTGAAGTTGTTCAATTGAATGGAAGTTCAAGAATATTGCTCAAGGATGTGATATGTCGAGGAATCGCTGAAAAACAATATGAACTTTTCATATCACTTTAATTCTAATTATTCTTACCGTCATTATCAATATGTAATGCCCGGTTTCATATACGATTCTTAAATCTTATGTTAGTTAACAACTTTTAAAAATTAACAAGTTCAATTTTTATGATGTTTCATGAAGTTAGCAAATCACTTTTAAACTGTTGTTAGTCAACATACATGTTAAAATTTGTTTAGGGAATTTTTGTATTTTTTAGTAATATAAAAACCAATTTCATAGTTATTAATAATAAATGTCATTATTGACAGACTGGAAAGTACTAGTTGCATAGAACCTTAATGTTAATAATAACTGATTGATTGGATCAATTGGATGATTTCTTTTAGTGTATGATGTCAAATTTTCATATATATGATCCAAAATTAACAGAACGGTGTCCTTAGATAGCCAATATCTCATTTTAAATTGTACATCATCAAAAAATTCAAAAGGATTTCTTCGATCTCTGAATACTCTTTCTCTTTGCAGAAATCGAATATCAGTTTCAAAAAATTCTTCTTCAGACTTATCAGATTCCGAAAACATAGTTGAATAATATTTCCTATGACATTAATGTAATGATTATACTTTTCTCGATATTTTTATTTTAAATTACATGGCTAATGCAACTTGTACTTACTAATTTTCTTGTTGCAAATTAATTTATGACGGAAAGGACAAAATAAATACTTTGTTCTGATTACACATATGTGACAGATGTCATAAATAGCAACTGGTTAAAAATTTAACAAGACCCGAGACTGTTGTTAAAATAGCAAACCTTTTAATCATAGTTTAGATCTAGCATTTGTTGATGAAACAATAGTTCCTACTTAATCAGTCGCTAAATTATTTAACAAATTGTTAAGATTTAACAAGCGGATATGAAACTGGGCATAAGTCTGCTATTTTATAATATATTATTTCGTTAAATATAAACTGTTTATATTTCAATTTGTAGGTTATCTTGGTTAACTTGGTGCGATATGACAGGTTTCTATTTTACAAGTTCCTTCTTATTCGCTCATTTTATGTAGTTGCTATGGATATTTATTTATTTCATTTCTACCTTGTGAATCAAATCACAAAAGATGGCATTTTTATGACGTTTGAAGAAAAATATTTTTATCTGTAAAAGTCCTGAATATTAAAAATTATAATAAAACATGGTTAAATGTCACTTAATTCTGTCGATTTTATTTGATAATAATTGTCAAACAACAAGTGATTTTTTTTTTGCTTTTGTGAACTAGGTTAGCATTATGATCAATCAAAGGTACAATTTATATTCTTATCTAACCTAACGCTATTTTCTTAAGCAAAATTAAGTATGTGTAGTTGTCTTTTTTCAGTTAGTTATACTTGAAAACAAGGAGGGGTTTGGAATCCAGTTCTGTTTATGTAAATATTTCTAGACTACATCATAATAAAGATAAAAGACAAGACAAAGAGAGTTGAAATAGGACACCACAAGTTTAAAAATCTATTGTGGCCAGCACTATACCTCCCGCCAGTACTTCTGATGATGCCGCAACTGGCGAAATTGTGGCATAAAGTAAATATACACTTTTCTTGTGAACCCAAACTGACTGTTATTATTTTTATTTTAACATTTATTAATTTAATAGCATACATACAGGATGTTCAAAAATAGTGGTCACGGATTTAAAGGTGGATAATACATCTCAAAACAATAAAAAAAATTCATATAAACATATATCTGGAAATGCCTTTTATTTCTGTAATATACAACTCATACTTTCAACATTACTATAAAATCATAGTGGCAGTTTACAATGAAAAAAAATTGAAGCTAGTGTTTTGTTTTTCCTTATTTGCCAGAATTATTGTTATTGAAAACATTTGAGATGCTTTGGATCATATTTTAATAGATTTTAAGGAAAAATCGTCACACAAACACATTGTAAAAATCAGCATCAACTTCCTGATGCTCTAAAACGCAATCTGAGTAAATTCTTCGCCGTACACGATCCATTTCGTAAATGTGTAGCTGCAAATTAATATTTGATACTTTGAAAACACTCGTTCTTATTGCGAGCTGTTTTTGATTTATAGTGCTGCAAACATAGCAATCTTAAATCGGATCATCCTGTAGATCTATTATTTATTTATGATAGAAAATATATTATTTGTATAAACTTTAATTTCATTAGAATCATTATTAATTTTAATGTACTTGCTTCGTGACAGTGACATTTGTTTAAATATGTCAAAATTGTTATTAAAGTATTGTTTTTGTTTGACGCATAGGTAAGATAATGTACAAAACAAAATTATTTTATAAATTTATATTTAAAGTTATTTATTAAATGCTATCGTCGTAGAATTGAAGATTGTACAATTATGTTAAATTTTTATTAGTAAAAGTTTCCTGAAAAATTATATTCGATGTATTTTTTTCAAGAAAAACTGTTAAAAACTGTTAAATGATACTTCCGGTTATCCGATATACACTAAAAACTAATGAGCTCTTCCCACAGTAGCATGGAATTGGTGTACATAATTTCAATAATTTCTGATTGATAGTATTTGAGTAATTGTGTCCTCAGGATCTTCACATACTGACATACACACATACATACTCACACATACATACACACACACACACACACACACACAGGCATCATTGTAAAAATGTTAAAATCGGATTCTGAGAATATCAAAACGTGCTTATTTACTAAAATCTCTATATTTTTAGCATGATCCCTATTCCTCTCTTACCTAGGGTAAATATGGAATATAATTTAATAATAGTCACAAAATCCGTTTCTTTTGCCAATTAGATTTCGTCTTTACATCTAGAAGGACAACTGACGTACTCTACTATAAGAAGAGTAATGACATTTACATCGAATCCATATAAATCCTTGTGGTAGAAGAAAAATCATTATGAGCTTAATAAATTGTGTAACAAAGGAATTGTGTTTATCTTAGGCTTCGGGATTAAAAAAAGAAAAATGATTTTTAAATTTATCTGTAAAATATATAGAAAAAGTATTAATATACTTGTACAAAATTCAATAATCTATAATTTTCATAATGGCATAAAATGCGAAAAAATGGCATTTAATGGTTTTTTTTGAAGAAAAATTCAAGTAAAGTGCCATTTCCGTTTATCCGATTTACTCCAAAATCTAATGGCTTCTTTTCGTACTAGAATAGGGTAGAAATGCAAGGTTTCAGAATTTTCTAAATGATAGTATTTGAGTTAGAGCGAAGACAAAATTCATACGCACACACACACACACACACACACACACACACACACATACAGACATCATTTTGAAAATATTAAAATTGGATTCTAGGGACCTTAAAACGTGGTCATTTACTAAAATCTCGATATGTGATTTTTAGCACGATCCCTATACCTCCCTTACCAAGGGTAGCGGGAGGTAAAAAACATGGATTTCCAACTAAAAAGTTGGAGAACCCACTGGACGTTAAATATATTTTTACCTCTCGCTAAGAGAGAGATAAAGACTAATTTAACTACGTATTTCTTAATCTGACATTAATGGAAACAGCTGAATAGTTTTGGTAACAAATAGACAACCAGAAGTAGTAGTTTCTTAAAAAAATCTTTTAAAAAATATTTTTTGGAAATTTATATTATTACAAATATTAAAGAATATAAAATTCTCTATCCAATACATTGAACATTTTTATTATATCTTCTATAGATTTAGAGATAGACTGAATTATAAATATATAAAATAATCCATTGTATAATGAATCAAACAGGTTATGGAAACCAGTTGGAAAATTAAAATGTTTGTAATTGACATAAATGTCATTGTCAAAATCCAGACATTATTGAACTTTGATATTCGATCGATATAAAATTTAATGAAAACATTGTCATGCCAACGTATGGTAAAAAATCAATTACAATTATTTCAAATAATTTTATATTCCGTAAAAGGAATAGATATTGATTTAGAAATAATTGTAAATTTCTACAAGTTATATGCCATTTTATAAGTTTTTTTGCGCGTCGATGACGTAAGTCTTCTGCCATTTCATTTTCACCAAATACATATAATTCATCATCATAAACCCTTCAGAAATACCGCCAATCTCGTTAATGAATTAAAAGAATCTCGAACATTTAGAAGAGTAGGAGGAAACTTGTAATTATAATTTTTTTTGTGTACCAGAAATGTTAAATACAATACTTACACAGCCTAATATGAAAATGGCGAGAGGTATTGTGCTGGCTACAACAGATTTTTTTACCTTCCGTCATCTTTAGGTAAGGAAGGTATTGTCTTTGGTCAAAAAATTCGGTGGTGAGTTTTTAATGAATAAGCACGTTTTAGGGTCCCTACAATACGAATTTACTATTTTAAAGATAATGTCTGTATGTGTGTGTGTGTGTGTGTGTGTGTGTGTGTGTGTGTCCGTGTGTGTGTTGTGTGTCCGTGTGTGTGTGTGTATGTATGTCCGTGTGTGACAATTTTTTTCCGAAGATAACTCCAATACTACAATTCTAAAAATTATAATTCTTTCGTATTCCTCTTCTGTACATCTATATGAAGAGTTGATTAGATTTCGGTTATAATTGATCCACCGGCAGTACCTTTATTTGAAGTTTTTATCAGTTTTTCTTAAAAAAGCGCAGTTAAATATTGTTTTTTGACATTTTGTTATTATACATATTAAAGAAAATATTCTTCTCTATATAGTTTCATTATACATTTTCCTTCATGTTCAATAGATGTAGATTTAAAGCATTATAAAGAAATTAATTATCAAAAATTAGTCAGCTTTGCTATTTATCACGGAAACAGCTGATGCTGATATATTTCTATTTGACAGGATGTCAGTTGCAAGTGCAAAACCAAATATGGAAAGTGTAGGATCACAAAATTGGTATGTCATAGTGCTCCTCGCAAGTGACTCGCAGAGAGAGGCCAAAGAGAAGATGGAAGGACTGTATCGCAGAAGATTAAAGGAATGCCTGTGTCAAGAAGATGTGTTGGTCAGGAATGAGTGGAAGAAAAGAGGAAACAGCTACCTCTAATAAAATAGGGGAAGCTGAAGAATAGGAAGAAGTGTCAAGTGCATTTTACTTAGTGTATGTTTATGTTATAATTTTATTGGATTTATAGAATAGAAATAGTATGTGTTCGTGTTTGATTTTACATGATATTATATAGAATCTGTTCCAAGGACCTTTTGGTATGGGATTTGTACAAATTACATCGAATTGACGGAAGGTTTTGTGCTGGCCACAACAGATTTTTTGTATTTTACGTTTGTGATTGTAGATTTTTGTTGGTTTATCACAAATGACAAATTTTACATTTTTTAAAAAATTACATATCTATTATTGGAAACTCAAACTTAATTCTCTATGATTTAACATTTCTACTAAAAATCCGAGTCTCAAATATTTTTCCTTGTTGGACATGATATAGGTGTTCGTGTTATTAATAAAACTATTCAATAATACTTTCTCCACAAAATTTATTTGTCACAAATTCTCCTGCAGTTTGTTATTGACATAGCAGCAATCTAATAAAACACGATCTAGCTATCGCATGTGCACCTGTTTCTATTACGAAGTTATTGCAATATGCTGTAAACTGCAACTAGTACGCACTAAAGCAATCGTTCAAATTGCTAATCGCACTCAGTACCCACTGCAGTGTAATGATGGAAAAGTCATACCACCGTGCAAATTACTTCACCAGCATACGCTAAATTAACGCAATCGCTAAACCGCATGAAAATTTTGATGTAACTCAGGAATCAATGTTTGCGCAACTATGAATATTGTATTTCTAAATCCTCTAAAATGTCAAATGCCAAGGTATATTTATTTTAATTCATTGTGGTGACTAAATACTAAACACCTAGACAGAATGACTGTTGACATTTAAATTATATTTTAGTTGTGGCTAACTCTAGCGAATGTTCAATTTAACGCATCTGCCATTTTTTGCACTTCACACTGACATTTTTCAATCAGAATTATATGAATATAGTAGATGTTTCCATGGTTACAGCATAGAAAAAAAATCTGATGTGGACACCACATGACTTCCTTGTACGCCTGTTAAACTATACATTTTTTGTCATCATCGTAAAACCAGTAAAATCGTATTGTAGGGACATTAAAACATGCTTATTCATTTAAAACTCCCCATCGAATTTTTTGACCAAAGACAATACCTTCCTTACCTAAAGGTGACGGAAGGTAAAAATCTGATGTGGCCAACACAAAACCTCCCGCTATTTAATTTTTATTAATTTAAATACATACCTACGTATTTAGTAATGCTGCAAACTATATTATGTTCTATTGCATATAACTATTGCTTTATTTACGATTTTTTTTATTATTTAATATGTCACTATTATTAATTTGATTAGTTTTTTGACAATGACGTTTACCTGTCAGTTACATTCATTTGAAAAATAAACTGGGTAACAAAGGAATTGTATTTATCTTAGTCTTCGGGATTAAAAAATAAAATGATTTTTAAATTTATCTGTAAAATATGTATATAGAAAAAGTATTAATGTATGCATATCACACAGTTGCGGACGCATCTGATTGGGTAACGAGCTTTCATTTCACACAGCTTTGGTAGTGATGTGCAATGACCAACTTTGAGTAATAGTTTAGCGTGTGAATTTATGTACTTTTCGCAGTGGTCGTCGGAAAATGACATTTTTAAATTAAAACAATTAATCTTTAATTATATGTCAAAAACTGTATGTTACTTAGCAACTTAGTGACATAAGTGATAATTGTCTTAGGATAATTATCAGTGTAAGTTTGTTTTAATTGGTTACTTTTGCGCACGTGGTCAGCAATAAAGGGATTCAATTGGATAATTTTTTAACCAAAAAATTTTCAGACCAAGAACTTTTACCTACTCTTATTTTGGTAAGTATGAAAAATTGATTAACTTAGGTTTAGATTCATTTTAAAAAAGCTTATTATAATGAAACCAAGAATTTAATAAATTTATATTCTGATTACATTGGGTTACTAATGTCTCTTTTTAGAAATAATTAAAGAAGTATCGTCGGCATATAGTACAGGAGTAATATCATCCGGTAGAATTTTCGTAAGATCATTCACATAAATATTAAACAAAACAGGCGCTAGAATAATAGGTAGTCCAACGTTTATTTGCACTAAATCTGAATTCACGAGTTTATCTATAGGGTTATTAACTCTTTTAAATTTACTTTTCACTTCCTTCTTGACAATTCTTTGTTTCGTTTTTTTTTTTCGAGAAATTTTGGAAAGGGTCAATCAAAACTCGAGAGATCGAATAGGCGCCTCAAATACTTATTGTATTATTTTTGAAAATTAAAATAATTAAAAATTAATTCAATGCAAGAAAAAGGTTGAAAACCCCTGCTCTAGCGAAATATACATTACATGCCATCAAGATCCCATCGGCAACGATTTATAAAATATACCTATATATGGTGCAACCTGTTACGAATCTGAAAGTATTATGCGGCTAATGTCTACGCCTCTACGCAGTACGCAATAAGAATAATAAAATATCGAGTATTTAATTAAATATGATTCGTTGTGCTCGTATTATTTTTTTGTATTACTGATTATGTTGAAATATCCACTCGACTGCGTTAATCAAAAGTTATAGCCCGGATTTAACTGCATTAGTACAATGCAACTTAGTGGTTACAAACTTATCGTATTCAAATATTTTTTAAATTACTTATATACATATTACAAAATATTATGTTAAAAAACAAGTTTTATATGAGTGGGACGAATAGTTCGCCACCTCATATGCAAATAGTAGTCATATGATTTTTCTTTATAATAATTGATGTTTTGCTTCATGCAGTGACAAAAGCAGTTGAACAAAAAGTTTTATTGTAAAATGTGTTTCCAAAACTTCAATAATGTAGCGTGAAAGCGTACCGTACCGACGCCACCGGTTGGGCAGGTCGACGAGCTAATTAAAGTACATTGCAACGAAAGGTAGTTGTGTAAACAATCATCGCGAAAAGCTTAATTATTGTGCGCCCGCTAAGTTCAGCTAGCACAAGAGTTTGTAAACGCCAAACTTTCTGGGTAATGATTAACAGAAATAGCCAATCACAGCGCAGAGTAGAATGGGATAGATATATTATAGAAAAGGATATATGTTTTGACACTGGCTGAGCCTCTTTGACAGTTGTTGTGTAAAAATAGTGAAATCGAAATGAATCGAAATCATCTGCAAATGAAAAAGAAATTATTACCGAGTTTGTTATCTGATTATGAATACTTGCCGAATAACTTGCCATTAAGCTTCTTTCAAAGATACATTTTTAAATTTGCATGACTTTTATCATAGAAACATTTCTTTTCTGCAATGAGTGTTTAAATCAGGGTTGAAAAAAACCCGGGTTTTTTATAAAAAAACCCAGCCCATCTGGGTTTTTTAATAAAAGCGGGTTTTATTTACAAACATCGAAATATAGTATGTATCATTTTAACTTTAGTTTTATAAAGTATCTTAATACACATACACAAGTCGGTGTAATAGATAATAGGTATTAATATTATTATTATTTTATTTTTTTAAGACTGTAACGTAATAAACGATAAATTAACTAGAGAGTGGATGCGTACACGAATTAATATTAATAGTTGAAGTCTGTGTCACAACTAATAGTATGTTTAATACACAACTCAAAAAAAATGAAAATGCTAACACCAGGATTGGAGTTGTTCAAATATAAAAGAAACACTGTGTTCAGTTCGCACAGCAATGAAAAATATATTAAAAATGATCAAACACAAAGTACACAAAATGAAATTGGTTGTAAAATGTTGCCGGTGACAAAAATTTATGTATATATGCGTGTATCATATGAGCATGTACCATATTTAATTAATAAAATATGATTTCATAAAAGTGGGTTTTTAGATGGGTTTTTTTACAACACCCCTGGTTTAAATGCTTCTTCTGTAATTGTTATGTAATAATTACATAACTATTCTAATTTTTTAACTCAGCAACAACGCACGTACGAAATGGTACGAAAGATGGAAAAAAGCAGCTCCAACCTCCAAATTTTTTGTTTGCGACATATGTCATAATTTTGAGGACTACCCCAAATTACGAATGAAGTGTGTTATTTTACCAACAGAGATAAACATTAATTTCGCATATTGTGAATGCTGTTTTCCAATCTCTAACTACTATACTTGCCGTCAAATAATTATGGACTGGAGATATCTACGCTAATGCCAATTTTTTTAAGTGTTTACCTGTACAAATATCTGTAATCTATCTAAGGAGAATTCCAAACTGAATTAAAGTTTTTAAACCGCGATACCTTATCTTTAACCGGATCAGAGTGGTTGGTGAATTTGTGAAAAATCGCTGACAAAAATTATTTAAAAATCAGCGATAATTTACTTTTTTTGATGCCACGACAAATGTAAACTGTTACAAATAACAAAATCTATTAGACTAAATATTAAAAAATTAATATTGAGTATATTTTGAGTGATTAAATCTTCTTTCTTAAATTGTTGTCCTGGTTACCTATTTTTGAACATAACTCTTTGAGAGTTCATCCTAGGTGAAAAATCTGAGAACCCTTGTTGTACAAAAAGCGAGCTATAAATATATATTCTTGTAAAATTTTGATACGGGCCACTGTTTTCGAGATAATATCGAAAGAAGATGGCGGCTCACGCCGAGCCTCCCCAAGGTCACAAATTTGAATATTTCATCCCCATCTCGACTCAAACAACATATGTTAAAATCGTTTTTTCCCCACATTGTGTAAGGTAAAAGCCTCTATTGACTGGACTATAATATCTTGCTCATGGAACATATAAAAAAATATTTTTATAATTTTCATGCGATTTTTCTCGTAAATTAACGTAGATATCTTAATAATAATTCTTCCATGTAACATAAATATTACTCGTATTATACTTGCCGTCAAATAATTATGGAATGGAGATTTCTACACTGATGCCAAATTTTTTGAATGTCTACCTGTACAAATATCTGTAATCTGTCAATGTCATTTTATATTCTGACTTCTGACATTTTCGTTAGTACTTGCGTGCGCTTTTTATTCTCAATCCTATAAATTGCATTATATTTGGGCTTTTGAAAAGAAAATGAGTGAAACTCAAGAATTAAATAGTCTTATAAAAAACGTTTAGGAAAATATGATTTAAAAGGGAAGGCAAATGAAATTATTGCCAATATACACAATTTTTTAAAAAAATTGGCGTTACTTCCTGAAAGAAAATTTAATTTATTAAATAGCAAGAAAACTTTGAATTTGACTGCAGAAGCATGTTGTGTTGGCAGATCTACAGTTCACCTAATAATCAATTATTCTTACCTTTTATTTAGATTTTGCCGGTTATTGTATTTTAACGCAAACGCGACCTTAGCTTGATGTGTGGAAACTTTGATCAAAATATAAATATAAATTTTCCACACAGACAATTTTTATACTTTATATTACGTATTACTGTCTTACCTTACTTATTTGTTATAATATTTTCTTCATTTACAATGTATTAAAATTTTTAATTAGTTTTAAATGTATTATATGACATTTGCGTTTATTCTTGGTCATGTCAAGTTACAATCGGCAACACCGCTGGGCAAGGGACATGGTGCGGAAAGTTGATAAAGGTCGAACATCAGTCCATAATCATTTGACGGGGAGTATAATTACATATACCTATTAACCAATATATTGCTAATGCTCGTATCTTTCCCATAAGAGTAGCTGAAGGAAACACTGTGAAATAGAAATATCATTTCTGCATAAGTCTATCTCACACAAACGCCCAACTTCGAATTATGCGCAAGCCTGGAAATCTTGATTACTATTGGCTAACGCTGACAGAGCGCTGGCTGGGCTGCGTTCCAAAATCCACAATATTTTCAAATGTAGTTGCTCACGATTCTCTACATATGGAAGTAATTTGCCTTCTTGAGGAAGAAATCATGCTTTTGGTTAAAAATAAACATAAGTAAATACGTTGGCGTGTATTACGAGAATACTTTTATAATGAAAGTGATTTTATGGAGCGTACTTTCACATTATATTGAGGAGAGTGCTCCATAAAAGCGCTTTTATTACGGGCTTGACATTAATGTTGTAATTATAAGTAGTTTTGTTAGTTTTATAAAATTATTTTTAATTTAGCTTCAATTTTTTACTTCAACAAAACTCTCATTCGTTCCAAAACACAACACATCATACTCTACGCCAAAACTCGGTATTCTTGGTTTTGGAACGCTGCCCTGGTGATGCAGCGAGCACATGGTTTGACTTTGACGTTTGATTTCATTTCTGTTTGTAGTTGCACTTCGAAAGCATTTGCTTTGTGTTTCATACAGTAATTTATTGTCACCTAAATAAATTAATCCTGACCAGATTGTATTCCTATTATTTTTACAGTACAACAAAGTAAATTATTTAATTCAAATTTAGCACTAGAATATGACAATGTTTTTTATTATTACTAATATTTATATTCAAGAATTTACATACAAAATAAATTGGTACATTGTTTAATTTCTAAAATTTAAATTTAAAATTTCTCGCGCTGGCCGTTAATAACAGAACTCTGGGATTCGCAAAAAGTGATCATGATTTTCTCGTTAGCCAATAGTAGTCAAGTTTCCAAGCTTGCGCATAATTCGCGGTTGGGCGTTTGTGTGAGATAGACTTATGCAGAAATAATATTCCCATTTCACAGTGTTTCCTTCAAGAAAAGCAAAGGATCCACAATATATTAGTTAATAGGTATATGTATAATTATAACCACTAGCCCAGTGGTAGTCAACCTTTTTGTACCTACCGCCCACTTTTCAATTTTTTCGGTTGTAAAATTTTCTTACCGCCCACCTGTACTACAGTAATTTAATTTAGGTTTCGTAAAAATACGTAGTTAATTTTATCGTTTTATTTATACTTTGTATAATGTATATAATACAAAAAATTTAATTTAATGCATTTCTGCATCTCCATCAATATAGCGCTTACTAGTGCTACTAAAATGGAAGAAAAAATAAATAAATATAAAATTTATACAGTATATTGAAATATTGAATTTACCTTAGTTAATTATTAATGAGATCCTTGAAGCTGATGCTGCGAAACTACAGTAAAATTTTTGAAAGAAGTCCGATCAAGGCCATCTACGAATTGTATCTATGAATTAAGATTTTGTGCTGTCAAATTTAGTAGTGTCTCTTACTTAGTTTTTATGAGGGTACATAGGTAATATCTTGTGTACCTCATAAAACCTATGTAAACGACACTACTAAATTTGACAGCATAAAATCTTAATTCATAGATGCAATTCGTAGATGGCCTTGATCGGACTTCATTCAAAAATTTTACTATAAATGTTTGATATCTGGTTTAATATTTGTAATTAACAAACGACGATCTGTTTCAGACGGTTTGGTGATATTACAATTAACAGCACTAAAGCCTGATTCCACAAGATATGAGGTTTTAAAGTCTCATACGAGTTTACAACCGACAGTCAGTCTGACACGATTCTGTGAGAAGACATTCTGAAGAAGAGACGCTCTGAGAGAGAAAACAGTCAGTCTGATAAGGAAGTCGTAAAGATGTCGTACTGTTGGTGAAATAAATAGTGATATAAATAAATAGTAGTGAAATAAATAATTATAGTGAGATAAATAATGTTTAAATAAATAATCGTAGTGTTAAGCCTTTAATAACAAACTTAGACTTTAATAGTGTTTAATATTTGTTTTTCAAAGTACTTATTCGTTATTTTAATTATCTTTGTCTTACCTTATCTTATCTAATGAAGTTTTATTTGATTTTTAATAATTCCTTGATTTTTACACTTCAACCAAATAAAAATAAAGTATACAATAAAAGTTTTCAGAAAAATTCTACGCTCCAAATTTTATTAATAAATAAGTTCTAATCTAGTTAAATATATGTAATGTATAAGAGCGTTCCATTTAAAATAGAACATATTTTGATTAAATTATAGAAATGAAAAAGTTTACAAGAAATGTAAACATTTAATAGATGACTATACACAATACAATTTATAATAAATTTTCAAAAATCCCCCCAATCACAGCTAAACAATGTCCCAATCGGTTGTAAAATTCATTAATAACATTATTTATTTGGGCGACCGTAATTCAGACATATGTTGATTGTATACATTAGATTTCAGAAATCCCCAGTAAAAAATAATCCAGTGGTGTGAGATCGGGAGATCTAGCGGGCCATGCTATTTCTCCGCCAAGTCCAATCCGCAACGATGTGGAAACATTTGATTTAAATAAGTTCTTACAACTTGAGCATTATATGCCGGGGCACCATCATGTTGAAACCATATTTGTGCAATATCTAAATCTCTAACTGCAGGTATTATTGTTTGTTGGAGTAAGATATTTTTCAGCAGTGAGGTTTCCTTCTATGAAGAATGGTCCTATAATATTTGTACCTATCATTGCAGCCCATACATTAACCTTCTGAGGTCGCTGTGTTCTGTTACTGTTAAATAAATACATATTTTCCCTACTCCAGTATTTACAGTTTTGCGAATTCATTTCAACGTGTAAATAAAATGTTGCTTCATCAGTAAGAAGTATCTTTTAGAGTAAGTTTCCATTGTCATTTCTTTTTTCAACCATAATTTCACAAAATGTGATTCTATGTTCACTGTCACCCACAACCAATTCTTGATGGTTTTGAAAGTGGTACGATTTAAAATGTTCTTTCCTCAGGAAACGATGTACAGTAGTTTTACTTACGCTCGCAACTTGTCTTATCGTTTTCGTATATAATCTATTATTATTTCGTACCAGCGTAATAATTTAGGCCATTTGTACTTCTGTTGAAACATTATTTCGTCTTGTTTTCTCTACATTTCTACACTACAATTCGTAGTATAGTTAAAACACTTAGGTCGATCAGGAAATGATTTACGAAATAAATCAGATACCTGTCTGAGGCTAATATCGGCATTATACCATTGTATTATTTGCACTTTTTCTTGAACTGTATACATTATTTTTAACTCAGAATTAACAGTACAACCCTAAATGACAGATAATATTCAGTTGACATTGACAGGCTATGTTCTATTTTAAATGGAACGCTGTCATTTACTTATCATGGAAATTGCAAATCCTATGTTTCACGTTAAAAACACTCACGGTATTTGTTTTGAAATGTGTTGTACAAACTTGAAATACGTAAACTTATTTTGGTTTGTTGGATATAGATTTGCCGAAACGTCATATTGTTAATCTTTCTGGGGATCGAACTATACGGGAATGTGAAGAAGGTGTAGTATATATTAATTTACCAAAAAGTGGGCGATCCGACCTTTTGCCCTCCAATTGAATATCGAATCAGCAGACTCATTATAAGGGTCTAAGATAAAGTTAGTACGTCCTCACGCAAATTATTTCGACGATTTAGAATTTAGCAGAATTTTGGTCAGAAATTATTTAATATTTCTACAAGGAAACAACGTAACCAAAAAGACAGCGGCCCAGTTTGAGCGAAACTCCAAATGCTGCAGTGTATTAAGGAGCCATCTTCTTTTAGAAAACATAGAGAGAGAGAGAGAGAGAAGAGAGAGAGAGAGAAGAGAGAGAGAGAGAAAGGGAGATAGTATATCCCCGAAATGTTCCCAGGCGCTATTTATTAAAGAAAAGCAGAAAAGTATAGAATAATGGGTCGCAATACCGAAACGAACAACATTTACAGACAAGAATATTTCTGACGATCCGGAAAAGACAAGGTATTAAAAACTGCGTCTCACTGAAGATAATGGCCCATAACAGTGTTGTGAAACTAGATTTCTTATCCCCATAGTTCACAGGAGCAACCTGTTATGGCACTATGTCAATAAAAAATTCTTTCTATATGATGAAGAGGTCTAACTTTTTCTGAAAACTTTCTGCAAGGCGTTGTGTCAGTGTTACCTCAATTTATAATTTTGTATAATAAATTTTGAACTATTTAATCGAAAAATGTCTCAAGAATACAAGAGACAGCAAATGCAATCTCCGAAATTTATTGCCTGCGAAATCCCAACAATAGTTATTTGTATACCAAGTGCTGAAAGTCTTTCTTTGTCGAACCAAAACGAAAGTTGTAAGCTGAATGAAGGGAAGGCTGCAATCGTTTGTGTTCGACAAAGGACTTTCACCACGTGTTATACACACTATTTTGTCTACTCCTGCAAGATAAAAAAAATAATAATATGGAAATAAAGAATTTTTTTTTTTAAATATAATTTGACATTTATTTTCAATTTGTGATGCGTATCTATGACAACAATAAACATTCTATACAACATTCATAAGTAAAATTCGTTGACGATATCGAAGCGTACTGCAAAGAATCACTTTCAGCTTGAAAAACAAACGAGAAAATTGTATTTTCAGAGCAGGAGTAGAAAAAGTTATTTTGGTCGTACCTACTACGAAGATATGTCATTATGTCATTGTTTTATTGACGGTAAGTTTACATTCAAGTGCTGGTTACTGTAGGCAGTGAGTTTAGATTACTAGGGCAAACAAGAAAATTGTTTATAGTTTGTACACAGAAAAAAATGAATTGAAATTTTGTCTAATTATCTAATCTTAATTTGGCATTTTAACTAACCCGAAATAGATAGGTAATAAATATTTTGTAAAAAATCGTTAATTTAAATATGTAAATACTTATTTTAATGACTTATTTTATTTAATTTTATTATATTTTGGCTTCATTATTTTTGTCCTACAATTTTTGGTGATTTATCTAATGAATTGGTAAGTAAATAGAAAATTTAAATACATATTTAGTTAATTTCTTTATTTATGTTTAGTTCAATACTAAATGTAGTCATTTAATCTAATTTTGTATTTAATTTTACTATAATTTGTTATTACAAATACAAATTTAGAAAATTTAATTAAGTCAACTTAGATAATTTAATGAAAATATATTAGTAGGCTGAAAATTACAGATTTGTTCAGTTAATTTAACAACAATTTAGATGTTTTTTTCTCTGTGTATAGATATCTAATGTTATGACCCTCTCAGCAGGTCTACTGTTAGGGATTTAAGCTTGATTTATGGCGGAGAAAGAACAGGTACGTAATGTTTTCCTATTTTATTTTACTTGATTTTGTAATAATGAAACAGATTTTTTTTAAAACTACTTTAATGATCTGTTGTAGCCAGCACCAGCACAATACTTTCAGCCAGTACTTCTGACAATGCCGCAACTGGCGAAATTCTATAATAATGTAAAAATATGATTTTCTTGTGAAACCGAGTGTTATTTTTTTGACAGTGACATTTATCTCTCAGTTACATACATTTGAAATCTGAACTAAGGAATTATGTTTATCTTTGAACATAGGCTTTGGGATTTATAAAATAAATTAAGTATTTCATATATTTATCTACAAAATATATAGAAAAAGTATAAATACATACCTGTAGAAAATTTAATAATCTATAATTTTTATAATAACATAAATTGCGAAAAAATGATATTTAAAAATATTTTTCGAAGAAAACTATATTGAGCTTCAAGTAAAGTTTCTAAAGTTTCACTTGATTTTTCGAATCCATTAAACATCAATTTTGAAATACGTAAGGCATAAAGAGATTTGCGAATTTAATTTTTTTGCAGTCTGACCCTAAGCGACAGGTAGTGCTACACCCCGCTATGCCAGGTCTACCACAGGCTTAGTAAGTCAAAGCCATAATGGTACAATTCTGTACATCCTATACAAATACCTTTTCTGGGATTTTGTAGATAATAAAATATAATTGGTTCCATTTGCCACCTTTTCTATTTCTTGAGACTTGTTGAAATTTGTTGTTCAAAATTATAAATTGAACTGACACTAACACAAATGAAATATTTTTCTTGAAATAAATATGTGTTATTTTGTTGTCAAAGATATCCAAAGCATCGTTACCTTTATTAATTATTGATATGACAGATATTTATAAAAAAAAACTTATTTTTATTTTTTGTAATGTGATAAAAAAGGTATGACAAATAATCTTAAACGCCCGTTGTGTGCAATTTTCATTCTCGAATTCTCTAACAAAAAACTGTACCTACGACCCTTAGTCAGAGCTGGGCAGTAACTAGTTACCTGCTTCGCGGTACGATTTAATTTCATTTAAATATTTGTGCCGTAACTCAACTATTCGCGGTTGTTCTAGTACTGCTTGTCTTTGATCTAATTTTTTGTAAACAAAACCCATTTTCTTTAAACACTGATGTAGGCATGCTCGAGAAGGTACAAAAGAAATATCTTTTCTTAACGTTGCATGTAAAGATGATAATGTGTGAACAGAGCTGAGCAGTAACTAGTTAATTTAGGAACTTAGTTACTAACTAGTTACTTTTACGTAACTTGTAACGTAACTTAGTTACTATTTAAAATATGGTAACTGTAACTGTAACTTAACTTGCTGCGGAAAAGTAGTTCGTAACTTTACGGTTTTTAGTTACTAGTTACTTGAGTAACTTAAGTTACTTAAAGTAACTTAGAAATTAGAATGTAACTTAAGTTAGTCAAAGTAACTTAAAAAGTGGAATGTAACTTAGTCATAAAAAGTAAAGGGGGGGGGGGATTAAAATTTCTAAGAAATATTTTGTTGAGGCTGATGCCTTTTTTAGAAACACTAACTAAAACTGTTTGTTTTAAATAAATGTCTGTCCAGAGTGTGTGTTGAGCGCAGCATCGCGCATACCCTCTGTAATGTGTAACTTTTATTTTAATACATAATTAAATTCAATATTATTGTTGATTGATTTCAAGCCATAATAAATAATAAAATAAGTAAATATAATCATTAATAGTAGAGTTTTTGTACGGTAAACAGAAAAATTAAAAATAACACATTATTTTAACTTTTAATTCTAGAATTAAAAAGTCACTAAATGTTAAATTTGACTTATAAAATATATTATTTTCAAATGTTCTCCTCGCTTACAAATGATACGTTTTAATAAATTATAATTAAACTGCCACTAAATCATCAAAATTATTCCAATTTATACAAAAAATAGTGTATTTTGTTCGTTGTTCCAAGGGTTGCAAGACTTGAATTCGTCTTATATTTGCAAATTCCCTTCCCACAAGATATAATGTCACTTTTAATTTCTATATTATATTATAATGTACGTACAAATATTTGTATAATTATAATGTAAGTTTGAGGTGAAATTTTAGCGTAATATTTTGTTACTCCTCTCTAGGGACGGTTGGCGATATTGCGGGGTCTCGGGAATATTTATAAAAAGATACTTTTTCATCAAATTTTCTTAGATATTTGAATGTGCGGGGCCCATGTGAGTGCGGGGCCTCAGTTTGAAAATCGACGTCTGATCCGAGGATTCCAATAAATTAATCATTATCCACTAATAAGTCTAGGAAATAATGTCTGCATGTTTTATACATTATAATGGTCATGTCATGTTAGAAAAAAGTAGATTCTTTATATCTTGGTATAAGTAATCAAAATTGAAAAATAAATTAATAAATTTTTAAAAAATCACAGCAACCGGGCCCTGCCGGCCCCTTGTCAAAGCGGACCCTAGGCCGTGGCCTCGTGGGCCTAGGCGGTAATAAGGCCCTGTAGGTCCGTTACCATTAACAATAATAATCTGATTGGGTGTTGCCAAGCAATAACGTTAAAATTTAGGTTAACGTACACAATAACTAAGTCAACAGTCTAAGTCTACACTTCACGCCATTAAAAGTAGTTAGAAAGTAACTCAAGGTAACTAAGTTACTTTTAATGAGCAACTAGTAAATAACTTAGTTCTTTCACCAAAGTAACTGGAACTTAAGTAACTTAGTTACTTTTTTTTGGAGGTAACTGTAACTCTAACTAGTTACATTTTAGAAGTAACTTGCCCAGCTTTGCCCTTAGTACATAATAACTATGAAATTATTGACGAAAATGTTGCAAAATTTTATACAATCCATTCTTGGTTTTTGCATTGAAATTCTTCTATGTTTTGCCACTTTATTCAAATCCAGCGTAAATTATTTTGGGGCATTGTGATTGAATCACATCTGACCCTCAGGACTTGAAAGTTAAATCTCCTGGATGACAAAAATTGAAAAACTTTTCAGCGATAAAAATCGTCCCTTCCACTTGAAAGAGATTCCACAAAAGTATCAACGCGTTGATTCGTTCATGTTTTCAATAAAACCATTCGTACATATCTGCGAATGTGTTCTGCTCGAATTCAATTTTCTGGACTGTGCGATGTATTTACGATAACGATTACAGTGTTTCTAATTGAAACATGATGTTATTGAAATGAGAACATATGTTTTGCATTAAATTTGCTTTATGTAATTGCGAATTATCGCGTTTGGAACGCTTCCTCATAAACAACGCGATACACTTTATACTTTACGAGGTGTTTTTCCCCGGTTATTGCATTTCAACAAAGAAATTACTCTGAATGTTATCAAAAAATACAAGAATAAATTTTGTGATAACATACAGTAACAAGTTTTACTTATTTATGGTTTCCGCATTCGAGTACTTATTTACATTTCGCAACGTTACATATGAATGTAATTATAAATTTAATTCGTTTGCAAAATAGAATTATATACAGGGTGTTTTATAACTTATACAGCAAATAGTAACGGCTATTATTATGTGACACTGACTCTATTATACTCGTAGTTGTATGAAGCGATTTAAGGAACTCATTATAGAATCTGTCAATTGCCCGTTATAAAGTTTTATGGGACTTGCAGTTTGCGGTAAAGGTTCCTTAATACAAGTAGTTTTTTTTTGTCATGGACCGTACCCGAAATTAGCATTCAGGATATTTGCTAATCATGTTACTTTTAAATCAGGACAATAGTATTCCAATAATAATACGTTTTAAATGTTCTTCTTCTAATATTGAAAAGAAATAAAAATGTTATAGGGATTATAATACATTCAAACGTAATTTTAAATACAAACAGTTATTATATTATAATAATGACTGGTAGCGCAAGCCTTGTTTTAACTATATCACTGTTTTAAGAACTGTCAAATTCAAAATTCAATATTTAATTTCACCCGTATGTTTAAAGAATGATTTTTTTAAAATTTTTGTTTGAATTCAAATTAATTTCTGTTTGTAATCAATATTTCAGTTAATTTGATATTATTTATTTTTATTATTGAATAAAGAAATTTGACATTTCTTAAAACAGTGTTTTAGTTAAAACGTAGATATAGTTATAATAAATATTTTTTTTGCCAAATATGACTGCGCTGTGCTATGTACTCTGTACTAGATTTCCAATTCTATAATGCGTTGTTTTTTGTTATATGTAAATATTTTTTCTCCACTGTGCTCAGTACTAAATCCCTATTTTTCTTTTTATCTCTCGCTAAGAGAGGTATTGGATTCATGCTAAAATTCGCATATCCAGATTTTATTGAATAAGCACGATTTAAGGTATCTAAAATCCGATTATAACATTTTTAAAATGATGTCTGTGCTCAATCTGACATTCCTGGGAAGAGTTGAAAAGGTTTTGGTAACAATTGGACAACCGGAAGTGGTAGTCTCTTAGAAAAATTCTTCTAAATATATTTTTTTGGAAATTTTTGTTGTGACAAATATTGAAGATCAAAATTTTCCATCTAATACACTTAAAATTTTTATTATATCTTGTATAGATTTAGAGATACAGACATTATAATATATATAATATTCTAATCGCAGAGGCTAAGGCACTAAGGCAACCACTTGACAAATTCAAATGTTTATAACAGTTTGTAAATGACATATGTCAGTGTCAAAAATTAACAGTTTTAGTGACATTCTGATAGTTTTTTCTGGGAAGTATATTTAATCTTTTAATAATTAAATATTTGAACTATAGGTAAAATACATATATCCTTCAGATATACCACCAATCTGATTAATAAATTGGATAAATCTCTGAAATTTGAGAATTTCCTCATTCAATGAAAAATAGATATAATTAGAATTATATGTGTGCAGAAGACATGTTAAATATAATCAAAAACAATATTTGGGTAAAGTTCTGTGATATTTTGTTATAAAACGACGGTTAGATAGCGAAGTGCAATACAATACTTATATAGCCTAATATGGAAATGGCGAGAGGTCACAACAGATTTTTTTAAATGTGTCATTCTTTTGTAATTTGTAATATTATAATATATAAATATTTTTTCGTAGTAAATATACTAAAATTTTGTATTGACTGTATCTTATTTCTTAATATTTTCAGTTTACAAAATTTATAGAAAAATTCAGTATGAATTTTTTTTAATACGGTCCATTTCTTAGCCTTCAAGTTCAAATAATTTATGAATCCTGACGCTAAGCTACCCAACCGTCTATGAAAGGTTGTAAACCCTGCATAAGTCAGTTCCTTAGATCGCTTCATCCAACGGTGCCTTCCACCTCCTGGATCAACTCACTCTTTCCAAATGTAGCACCGACCTCAGAGATCCCGTTTCGCAAGTGCCAATTCCTAACCTAGCCTGATATTATTTGTAGAACCCTGATTATCCGTACGCGTTTAATCCGGGCGGCGGATTTTCCGTGCGGTATTTTACTATTGGTCTACCGTGCGGCACGGATTATCCGTGGCTGCGAATTATGGATGATGATTATCTAAATAACCAGACTTCTACAGAAAGTTCTGGAAAAAGTAGTGATGATGATGAAAATAATTTCGTCATCAAAACAAGTCATCCAGACGCCAGAGATGCAAATGTACTCCTCGAATACCTATTTTGAAGAACAACCTGAAACTGATATAGCATTGATCTACAGTTCCTTCAGCTTAGAAAAATGAAGGAATTTATAAGAAGTAAAATTTACGAAGCTCAAAAACGGAAAAAATAACTGATTTTTTCAAATGATTTTATTCACATAGGTACATACATACACGTACATAATTATGTACATATTGCATATTATACAATGTAAATTCATACATAATGTATACATATTAAAACTTATTTTTTGTTACATGTATCACGTTTGTTTTGTTCCTCTGACATATGTATTTGTCCAAATAAATTATTAAAAAAATCTGTTGTGGCCAGCACAAGACCTTCCGTCAATTCGATGTATTTTGTACAAATCCCATACCAAAAGGTCCTTGGAACAGATTCTATACATATAATATCATGTAAAATCGAACACGAACACATACTATTTTTCACAAATTCTATACCAAAAGTTGATTCGAAAAGGTTCTATAAATCCAATAAAATTATAACATAAATATACACTAAGTAAAATGCACTAGACACTGTTTCTTCTTCTCTTCCACTCATTCCTGTCCAACGCATCACACAGTCCTTCCTTTCTCAAGTCTTTTGCGATACACTCCTTTCATCTTCTCTTTGGCCTTTCTCTGCGTGTCACTTGCGAGGAACACTATGACATCAATTTTAGATCCTATACCTTCCATATTTGTTTTTGCACTTCCAACTGACATCTGTCAATTAGAATGTTTTGAATATATCATCTCTTTTCATGATAAATAGCAAAGCTGACTAATTTTTCAAAATTAATGTCTTTATAACGCTTTAAATCTACATCTATTGATTATGAAGGAAAATGTATAATAAAACCATACAGAGAAGAGTATTTTCTTTAATATGTATAATAAAATGTCAAAAAATAATATTTAACTGCGTTTTTTTAGGAAAAACTGTTAAAAACTTCAAATAAGAGTACTTCCGGTGGAGTAATTATAACCAAAATCTAATCAACTCTTCATATGGTTGTACAGAAGAGGAATACGAAAGAATTATAATTTGACGGAAGGTAAAAATGGAAAATGAGGTGTTTGGATTATCTGTGTTTTCAATTATCCGGCAAAGGCTCGGTCCCGGCTAGCCCGGATAATCGAGGTTCTACTGTATTTATTATTTGTCACTTATAATTTTGTGATGATTGTATTCGAAACCAAACGCTAAATAAATAACAGCAAATAAAATTTGCGAATTTAAACATTGATTTTTCTGATTTCATTCTTGTATATTAACTCATATAATACTTTTAGACAACAATAACGTCATAAATATTACAACATAAATATTAAAATCTACAATTTGGAGCAACAAACTTCTAACTAGTATTGTTTATGCATCGGTTAATGTAATTTTGTGTAATAGAATGAATCTGAGTTGATAATGACAGGTTTAACCATGGATAATACATGGTTACACTAACAGCCAGTGGTTATCATACATGCTTAGTCAACGTGTATAAGGTACCAATACCAATACAAATACCAGTTCGATTTAATTGCACTAGTCAATAAAATACAATTGATCTTGTATGAGCCACAGGCTTAAAATAGGATACAGATGTAAAGCATGGAAAAGCTAATACCCCCATCATTATTCCATCAACGGATATTCTAGTGATTTACTCATTTACCTATTGGGAATGAAATGAAATTCTGCAGGGTTATTAAATTAACTACATTAGGACAATAAATAATGCTTTGTAATTAAAAATACAACATGAAATTCACATATAGAGCTGTTTACTCTTTCTCATAATACTGAGTGTACACGTATCATCAAATACTGTTAGTGTTTTTTTTCATAATACTGTACATAATGTAACTTAAACATTCGAAAGAATCTGAGACAAATGGATTAGTCTTCTAGAATTGTACAAATAGGGCTGTTGCAAGAATTTTTATATGACTTCCAAGTATTAAATTTTAAAACATATTGTTCTTTAAAGAGCTTCAAATTTGAAAATATCTTTTAGATATTTTACAATTAATTTTTGAAATAGTGAATAAGTCACGTGATCTGAAACAGAATGTGACGTCAGAGTACATACATCTTCAGCGGTTCTAAGGTGTCAAGTGTATTGTCAAAGTTGTCAAACAAGTGTCAAATTTTTAGATTAGTTCAAGTTGTATAATATGTAGGTAAATGAGTAATTTACGATATTGTATTGTGCCGTCTTACAAAAATACTGTTAAGAACAAACCTACTATAGAGTTTAAAATTTTACAAAAGATGCGAAGAAAATTGTGGCTAGAAGCAGTAGGTCGAAGAGCAGTGGCGGCGCTAGCGGGGGGTCCAGGGGGGCACTTGCCCCCCTAAAATTTTCAGAAGCCCCCTGGTTGGCCACCCCGACTTTTAGTGTCAATCTAAAAATTATTGCTAGTAATATTGCTTTTAACATCTTAATATTTAAAAAAGACAGAAACACTGAAAGAAACACAAAAAAACATTGTTATACAGCATAATTTTTTTTGCATCAATACACATGTATCTAAAAATATCTATCTGCATTTAACCATGATTATCATTGGTGTTATAATAAACGCGCTGCCGAACTTATCCAAACTTGTCAAATTAATTGTGCGAGTCCGATAGCGACGCAATGAACTTGTAATTACTTGTTAAGATTGTTCTATACTTTACTTACTCGTCCACGTGCATAGTTTAGCAAGTTCAAACATGTTTTACAAATTTTGGTATTTATACGAGTGATGAAAATCTCAATGCTCATTCGTTATTTTGTGGTCAAAGAGTAAAGTAAAAATAAATATGAAGCGCACAAATAATATTAAAAATTATTTTTTATCAGAATCAGATAAAAAAAAAATTAAAAACTGATACTTTCCTGCCTTCGACCAGTATCGGCAGTACAAGCAGTAATTTAGAAAATATATTAAAAACGAATGAAATGGTGACATCTTGTAACTTAAGTGCTACTGAAGAAAGTGATTAGTGAGTCTAGTTCTTGTGAAAATAAAACTAGTGAGGATGATATAAGTGATGATAATGAAACTGGCGTACATACCCCAACAGTGAGACCTGAACCAGAACAAACAATTCTTACTGTTTCTGGACCTAGCGACTTGTCACAGACTCCTGAAGAAGGACCACATCAGCCGATACTATCGCAGTATCCAAAAGTTAAACAAGGTGAAAGAATGAGAAGCTTTAAATCAACGTGGTTTAAAAAAATTACATGGTTGGAGTATAGTGTTTTAAAAGACAGTGTTTTTTGTTTATACTGCCGATTTTTCCATGGTGTAAATCAAGCAAACATTTTTGTGAATGAAGGGTTTCGCAACTGGAAGAATGCACTTGATTCAAGTAAAGGACTAGTAAAACATGATAAATCTGAACAACATAAAATGTGTGTTATAAAATATATAAATTATATGAAATTAAAGAAACAGAAAACAAATATTGAACAAATGGTGAATGATCAATACCAAAATGAAATTAAAGAAAACAGACACTACATCAAAACTTTATGTGAGTGTTTATTATTTACATGTACGCAAGATATTGCTCAACGTTGTCATGATGAAAGTGTTTTAAGTTTAAATAAAGGTAATTTAAGAGAATTAATGTTATTGATAAGTAAACATGACACCATTGTACAAAAAAGTTACAGGATAGTTCAAAGAATGCTAAATACCTACATCATGATATCCAAAATTTATTAATTTCTATTATGGCGACCATTGTATGTAAAAAAATTTCAGACGATGTAAAGGAATCAAATTTTTTTGCAATAATGTCTGACGAAACAAAAGACTTGAGTAAAGATGAACAAATAACTGTTATAGTCCGGTACTTGCATCAAAATGCAATTCAGGAGAGGTTTTTAGGGTTTAAAAGTGCAAACGGTATGCTAGATGCTGCTAGTTTTGCAAATTATATAAAAACAATATTAGATGAAAATAATATTTCATTAAGCAATTGTATAGCACAAGGATACGATGGTGCTGCTGTAAGGAGTGGTCATTTAGGTGGCGTGCAAAATCATATTAAAAGTATTGTTCCGCAAGCAGTATATATTCATTGTTTTAACCATAAATTAAATTTAGTTGTTGTTGATTGTTGCAAACATTTGAAAAAGTCGGCTATTTTTTTTTCTAATCTTGAAAAATTATATACATTTATGTCAAACTCTACAATTCATCCCCTATTTTTAAATACGCAAAAACAAATTTATCCTACAAAACAGGCTCGAGAATTAAAAAGGATATGTGATACGCGATGGACTGTTCAGTTCAGAGCATGCGAGACTGTTTTAGAAACAATTGAATCTATTTTTGTAACATTAAACAATCTTATTTCTAAAACTGATGTAAAAAAGGATAGAAGATGTGAAGCAAAAGGTTTACTTTTACAAATTGATAAAGAATTTATTGTTTTACTGCTTATTTTTATAAAAAATTTAAAACTAGTTACAACTGTATCTAATTATCTCCAATCCCCTGATATGAATTATGTAAAAGGTTTAAATTTAGTTCAAGAAACAATTAATGAATTTCAAAACTTACGAAACAATGATAATGAATGGAATTCTGTATGGAAATCTGCAAATAATATTTTTTTGTCTCTTGGTTTAGATAAAACCGATTTTTTTGACAAACCAAAAAGAATGAAATCTATTCCAAAAAGGTTACAAGAGTTTATAGTAGATTGTGAAATAGATGATTCTGTAGACATAGAAGTAAACAATGAGAAAGATGTTGTCAAACTTAAGTTATACATCCCTATACTATATAAAATTATAATTGAATTAAAAGAAAGATTTACAAAAAATGATACTATTTTAAAATCATTACAAGCTTTTGACCGCACAGATGATTTATTCCTCCATAAAATTCATTTAACTAAATTAGCAGAACATTATAACATAAGTTGTGGTTGTTTAGACTCAGAAATAACGCTAGTTAAGAAACTTTTGTGTAGGGAGGAAAATAAAAATATTAAATCACTCATGGAGTTTCTGCCATTCGTTGAACAATATAAGCAAGCATTTGAATGCATTTATAATTTGGTAAAAATTTGTATTTTAATGCCTGTATCAACAGCTTCTTGTGAAAGATCATTTTCCTCTTTAAAAAGAATTAAAAGTTATTTAAGAACAAGAATGACAAATGAAAGATTAAACAATATTAGTATATTAAGTGTAGAAAAAGACATATCAAAATTAATAGACCTGAATGAAGTTGTAGACAAATTTGCAAGTTTAAATAAAAACCGAAGGATTAAATTAGTATAACTAAATCACTGCTGTGTTTTGTATTTATCATATTTTCTTTTAATTATATTAGAGAACATTTTTTGTTTTATTTTTAAAGAATATGCTTGTTTTTGTTTATTATTCATACAGTAGAATCTCCTACAGCACGCGCTAACTCGTTTCGTGTTGTAAAAGATTCGTGCAGTAGGAGACGCTCGACTGTATTATAGCACGTTACAGTAAGAAGCGCCGATTTTGTGTTATTTCACGTGTTATATGTGAGATTTTTGACGTGTTGTAATAGACTGATGTGAGTCGTAAATTTAGTTGGAGTGTTGTAGGAGAGCATGCTATAAGAGATTTTACTCTATATTATACTTATATTTGTTTGGTACCAAATAAATTTAATATTGACAACATTGTTATTTATTATTAAAATGATAAAAAATATATGCCCCCCTAATTTTCTTCCTGGTCCCTACTGGCCCCCCTAGATTTCAGAGCCTAGCGCCGCCACTGTCGAAGAGCTGATAATTTGTCAGAAAAATCGTGTCTTCATGTTTGTGAAGATCATTTCAACTTTCATCCACCTTCACGATAACAATATATTTTTGTTGCTTCACTTTGTTCAGGGCAATCTGACTATACAGATATTTTTTTCTCGACATAGATCTACATGTCCTATAGCAGATTCAATGTAAGAGTCACGACCAGAACTTTAAAGTAAAATATATTATCAATTTATATAGTAAATTCAGTTTTTATATTTTATTTTACCTCAACTCTTTAACATCCCTTATTTCGGTAGCAGTAAAACAATATTTCTGATATAAATTCAGCCATCATCCAGCTATCGACCTTCGGTAAATTGTCCGACTTACATTACCTCAAATATGAAGGTTGTAGTAAAAATATTTTCATCTGATTTATATTTTGATCATTGATGCTGATTTCCCCAAAGATACAAGCAGCAATTTAAAATTCTATTAGAAAAATATAGAAATTTTCTTATTTTTTTTTTTCAATCTATTACGTGACGATTGATAAACGTAACAAGTATAGGAGAACGAAGTTGAAGCGCGCCATATTTTATACAAAAAAAGATCCTTACAATTTTTTACCTCGGATGAACTGTTACATTAACAAATAATTAACCCAAATAACAATTTATGGAAGAAATTTAAATTACACAAAAATATGAAATATGCATTTAATATTTAATCTGATAGCTTTTATAGCTAGTTATAACAATTTGATTCATTGGGGCATCGAAGTAAGTAATATTTCAATGATTTTAAAAATTTTATTTTTTCGTCCACCACTCTGACATGTTTAAAAATAGAATAACGGAGTTTAAAATTAGAATTCGGCCTGAAATTCTCTTTCATTTCATTTATTGTATGATTTTTACCGATGAGCAATTCCCGATTTATTAACATCTTTAATTCACATTAAATTCTTTTAATAATATGCGTTCCGTTTAAATCCACATGAAACACAATTAATTTACCTACTTTCTGCATACCTATTATAGAACAGTTGTCCAAATAAGTTTTAAAGCTACGCAGTCTTTCGTATATTGGCAGTTTATCTGCGTAATTTCATATCAGTTCCTGTCTTGTTTACACTCGGATCATAACCATACCCAAATAAACAGAAATTTACTGTAATAGCTATTATTTAACGGCGTCTATGAAATATTACGAAATAAGAATTTCTTTCCCTTAACCCTCAGCTCAAGAATAGTGTCTCGCACTGTATCTTTTTTTCATCAACCACTTACCACTTCCACGCACCTATTAAATATGTAATATTGTTTTTCCACGACTATTAAGTAATAACTTCATTATATATTTTTGTTATTAAACAATACAACATATTACTCACGGGCCGTGAGTTTTCTCTTATTCACGAGCCGTGTGGAATTTTACGGGAGAACCAATCACAATCATTCATTACTCAAGATTGCGTTATTATCGAGTATGCTTTAGCTCAGAACAATATTCATATATGTTATAATTGAATTAAAAACATGAATTCAGATAGTGAGAATGAATATATTTATATGCCCCCAGATATTATAGAATAAATATAGAAAATTATTCAAAACTGCGCCGCGCATTTTTGAAACGACAATCTGAAGGTCATGGAGCAAAAAAATCACTACGAAATTAATAATAATAATATATATATATATATATATATATATATATTTACATCCCACTACCATTGTATATATATATATATATATATATATATATATATATACATATATCTTGCAACAAAAGTAAAACATTATAAATAATAATCTTAAACAAACATTAGTAATAACTAAGAATTTTTAATTACACCTATCCAGTCAGAAAAGTTCAAATTACTATTGAATAGTAGTGGAAAAAGTATAGCATTCTACTCGCATATAATGGCTATTACTCATTCGAATGATTTAAAACACTCGCCTTCGGTTAATAACTCGCGAATTGTTTATCGGTAAAAATCATGTAATATATCATTTTTTAACCGCGTCCTCCTATCTTTAAACATGTCAGAATGGTGGACGAATAAATAATACTTTGTAGGAAATCGTTGAAAAAAGTAATTTTAAAATCATCGAATTATTATTATTATTATTATTATTATTATTATTATTACTATTATATTCGATGTCGCAACGAAAGCAAATTGTTATAAGTTGTAAAAACTATTAGACTAAATATGTATAAAATGCATAATATTTATCTATGATATATATTTTTGCTTTGTTCATTGAAGACATTTATTTTCCCTGCAATTCGGTTTAGATCTATCAATTATATTTCAATTTCATCAAATATAACAGCGATTATGATCTTAATATTTTCATTTTTTTTTACTTTTAATTAGTCATTTACTGGTGACGTAAAATGTAGCTACGTAATTTTACTTTACTTACTAATTAATATCGTATAATTGAATGTCAATGTTCTATTTATTCCTAAGTTCTATAATGCAGTGAATACGTGTTACAGGTCATTAATGTCATAGTGAACATAACACCGTCCTATAATTAGATGAAAATGATAATGAAGATATTGACGTCACGTCAAACAATGAATCGGTATAATGTTAGCCGCATTCAATGACAAAATGGAGTTGCGTGCACTACACCCCAGTAAACGACATAAATACAATATTGTTATTCATTTGCTAGAATGTAAAGGAAATACAAAAAATGATAAAACGGCCAAAAATGTGTGGCAGTCGAATTGCTTCAAATAAACCACAAAAATCCAATTCACTTATATATATTTCAAATGCAATATAAGTAACAATTTAAAACACATACAGCGGTAATAATAAATAAGGGTTAAATTTTGAATAGCCCCCTTTTAATACAGGAATAGTTAATCACTATTTATATTTAACCCGTGAATGTATACCAATAAACATGGAATAAGACTTAACTCGAGAATAAACTCTCCATAAATGTTATGTATAACACCGGGTTAACCGATATTCTTGAAATATTCTCGGAATACCTAATCTGGAAATAGAAATTTGTTTATTATTACCGCTGTTAGGAATTAATTTTGAATCTAAATTGTCACTTAACGTTCACGATGTAAATTGAAGTACATCAAAATAACAAAATATAAGGATTGATTTTTAGATCTAAGATGGAATATTGCTCTATCATATGGACCCCTATAAAAAAGATTTCTAAAATATTTCTATTTCAAATCATTTAACTCTTACTCTAATGTAAATATTACATATATGCCGTGCAATATGTTTTAATTTAAAACACTTGCAAGTAGGGGCGATGAAATTTTATCACTGCATTTATATAAATTAGTTAATAACAAAATCGATGACGTTGCGACTCTTATGCCCGTATGCACCAACATCAAATAAATCTTCGAATAGCTTATTCATTGAATAAGAGAAAAATATCGCATCGATACCATAACACAAATGAAGGAATTTATTCTAGCTGTCATATTTTGATGCGATATTTTTCTCTTATTCAATGGATAAGCTATTTGAAGATTTAATTGATGTTGGTGAATACGGGCATTAATGTCTTAATCTAATATGTTTCTCTATACCATCATTAACACTCGGTGCAATGATGATAATAATAATAATAATAATTATAATAATAATAATAATACTAATAATAATAATAAAAATAATAATAATAATGACTTTACTTTTGAAACCGATAATAGTTTGGTTAGAGACATTTGAACTTTTCACTTATTCACAATTTACTTATGAACTAGGCCCTTCGCCGTGGCAAAACTAGATTAAAAAAATCTGTTGTGGCCAGCACAAAACCTTCCGTCAATTCGATGTATTTTGTACAAATCCCATACCAAAAGGTCCTTGGAACAGATTCTATATAATATCATGTAAAATCGAACACGAACACATACTATTTTTTACAAATTCCATACCAAAAGTTCATTTGAAAAGGTTCTATAAATCCAATAAAATTATAACATAAATATACACTAAGTAAAATACACTTGACACTTCCTTCTTTCTTCTTTCAGCTTTATTAGGGTTCGCTGTTTCCTCTTCTCTTTCCAACGCATCTTCTTCACACAGTCCTTCCTTTCTCAAGTCTTCTGCGATACAGTCCTTCCATCTTCTCTTTGGCCTTTCTCTGCATTTCAAATGCGAGGAACACTATGATATACCAATTTTTGCACTTGCAACTGACATCTGTCAATTAGAATTTTTTTTAATACATCAGCTGTTTCCATGATAAATACCAAAGATGACTAATTTTTGAAAATTAATTTCTTTATAATGCTTTAAATCTACATCTATTGAATATGAAAGAAAATGTATAATCAAACCGTATAGAGAAGAGTATTTTCTTTAATATATACAATAATAAAATGTCAAAAAATAATATTTAACTGCGTTTTTTTAAGAAAAACTGTTAAAAACTTCAAATAAGGGTACTTCCGGTGGATCAATTGTAACCAAAATCTAATCAACTCTTCATATGGATGTACAGAAGAGGAATACGAAAGAATTATAATTTTTAGAATTATAGTATTGGAGTTATCGTCGGAGAAAAAATTGTCACACACGGACACACATACACACACACGCACACACGGGCACACACACACACACATACATACAGACATCATCTTAAAAATAGTAAATTCGTATTGTAGGGACCCTAAAACGTGCTTATTCATTAAAAACTCACCACCGAATTTTTTGACCAAAGACAATACCTTCCTTACCTAAAGGTGACGGAAGGTAAAAAGGACCCAATGCGAAATTGAATATGAGGCCCCCTAAACCCCCCCCCCCCCCTCAAAATAAAAAAGAAAAGTTCCTTGTATTGGCTAGGAAAAAATGTAATTTTCTTCTATGCTTAAATGTGCTAACGAAGAGCAATTCACAAATAATTTTTAATAATTGTTAATTTGGAAAACAAACGTTCTGCAGTGGATATTGTTACAGATATTATTAAATACAAAACAAATAGAGAATATACTTCAGAAAAACTAGCATTCATATCATAGTACTTAATCATGTCTAGTTCAGCCAGCTCACGAATTATCTGTAGTTTTTCAATTTCGCTCATTAAAGATTTTACATATGGCAGCAATTGCATTGACAGAGATTCAGCTAGATTATTTAAATACATTTCTTGGATCTTTTTGTGTTTTTTATAATAGGCAGTTTGCGAACCTTATTTACGTATAACGCCATATTAGTAAAAACACGTGGGGATGATGGGGTTCTGGTTCTGGATCACCATAACATTTTCCAATTTACAGAGTTTGATTAACTTCTCCAACTTAGGAGTTTTTTAATTCTTCCTCATCCACCCCACGTATTTTGACTACTATGGCTTACATCCAACAAGACTTCTTCAAAAACTTCATATTTTCGGATATGAACACTTCAAGAATTTACAACGATTCAATACCACCAGCACAAAAAAAGCTGAAGCTGATGATGATGCAAGACTTCATAAAATTTGTGTAATAAAAATGCCTAAAAAAACATTTTTAAACAGTTTACTACTTTGATCCTACGTCACTTCATCAACATACATCAATGTTCTAGATCACCATAATTTTTACAACTCAGGAAAAGACGTTTCTACGATACTTAATCTACATTTCAACGGAACGGTATTACCAATTATTAAAGTTTCAATTTGAAACAAAATAAGTTTCGCAAACTATTTCTAACGTAACGAGAGAACATCCAATTGTATTCCATTCCACTGCCTAATAGTGTTTTCATCCTAAAACTGTTAGGATTGCGTTATTGTAGTAAATTATAACTATATTGCTGTTGAATTGAATTATTGGGTAGTGTATAAAATTTAAATATTTCGTAGTATTATATTAATATTAGTTAGTTATCAGATATAAATAATTAAATTTAATGATAAATTTAACATAGATTCAGCAAATGGGCCCTTTTGTGACGTGGGCCCCAATGCACCGCATTGGCTGCATTGGCATATTTAAGCCACTGGCCCTTCACGACACTTATATTAAAGTTTATTTTTTTAATAATATTATGGTATTTGAGTGTCGTTTGTAATGTGTTTCTAAAAATGCTTTTAGTCTTAAAGCTGAGAATATGAAATTAAATATGTCGTAAATCTTTAGTGAAGGTAAGTCTGCTAATAGCTTGATGTATCATTTAAATATTTATCTATAAATTCTGTTCTTAGCGGAGAATACATTGGGCAAGAGAATAGGAAATGGTCCAAAGTGTAATCTTCAAATTTGTTGCATAGAGTGAATATCTCGGAAGAGTTGAACTTGAACGTGATTCCTTGATAGTATATTCCAGTGCAGTTTTATTTGCTATTCTAAGTTGATTAACAACGCATTGGGCATAAGCATAAATAATAAATAAATATTTTTTTTTGCGTAGTCCAGCCTCTCTATCCTATTAACTTTGAAACATGTACGGTTTTTTTGTACTATACGCCCATTGTAACCAGATTTCCGTAAGGTTCTGTGAATTGTTTCCGTCGAAATAGATTTTCTAATTACTTGGGATACTTGTTATTTAATTTTTGATTTTATTATTGGGATTTGGGATTTATTTTTATTTTCCTTGAAATATATTTTTCATTATTAGGTTTTGAAATTATTTTCGCCCACGACCGGCTATATTTCCTAATTGTTCCTAGTTTTCATATTTATTAATGAACCGCTGAATTGTAAAATTCGTTCTTCCAATAATTGCGCCACTTATTCAACGGATTTACCCCGGCATATTTGTCTGAGACAGAATTGTTTTAAGACTCATTTTTTAATACAAAAACAAATATATTTTTATATTTTGCGTTCATAATGAAGACATTACGAAACGCAATTGCATATCGTAAGAGCCTTCATTTCGGTACGAAATTTGTTTTTTTCACTAGATGACATTTATTTAAAATTTCAAACGTTTTATTAAGATGAACTTTCAAGTAAATGAAAAAATGTCAATCCAATGTTAAAGCTACCAGTTACAACATTATATACAAATTTTTCTAAATCAACAATATTGCAGTTTTTTTAAACTATTTTAATATATAAAAGACGCAAAATATAAAATATAGTATAAAGAAATATCATTATCTTTCATAAGACTAATATGGGGTCCCGTGGCCGCGTGCCTGAGTGTCTGGTCGCTAACCTGGGGGAACCGGGTTCGATCCCGACTGACGCCAAATATTTCCAATTTTAAATGGCACAAAAGTGACTCCTGTGGTGCACTCTCCACGCCAGCTAGGTGCCGCCTGGTAAGCGCCCACACGGTAAAATATATCGTCATCATTACCGATGTCTACATGTGTTGTAGATACTGGCACACCCAGAAATGGGTAATATGCCGTGATGATATATTTATTTATTTATTTATTTATAAGACTAATATTTAACTTCTTTACTTCATTTTGTAACAGTGTATGAATAATTTTATATGTAAATTTTTGTATATAATATTTTTTTTTTCATCACAATTACACAAAGTAAACTAACCTAAAATTACATGAATATATTTAATTTTGAAATATTAACAACGATTACGATTCTTTTTTAAATATTATTTTTTGTGAAACACTTTATTTTGCATATCTTTCGTAACGTAGAAATGCACGAATAATTTTTTGAACCAGTGTATATAATTTTTTTTCTTTTAAACTCCTTTCCTTGGTAAAAATTATTTAACCATTGGCCTTCAAGTGTATTCATTGGAATTTTACATATCTGTTAAATGAGGAATTCGTTTACTATTGTTGAAACATTTTCAGATTATCGTTCTTGCTGTTGTTACGCTTGACAATGGGGAGGATATTTTAATTATTATTCTTCCACTGCCTTTTGCAATGTACACGTCATGCAAGTTAAAATGCTTTATATCTTCTATAAGTTTTACCGATAAATTAATAGATATTATTATATATAATATTAATAATATGCCCATTGAAATTATAGAATTACTAATTAATTACTTTATTTTAATTAGAATAATAACACAAAACAATGTTCAATTTGTTCGTGGTGTAGCGAATTTCAGAGCCAATTTGTCACAGTAGTTATTCTGGAATGAGAAAAAGTGACCACCCTGAAGTCTTTTCATTCTTACATCCAAATGCGTTAGAGCAACATTATTCCACATGTATTATTTATTTATTTTAATTAGTGAATTAATTATTCTTGTTTAAACAACAATAAAAATTATAATTTAGCATGGATTTTAGTGTGCGAATCAGATATTTATCGCTCTAAATTAAATTTTCATGTAAACTGTAAAAACACTTATTACTTGTACTTACTGCGTTTGTGCAATCCTATACTAATATAATAAATGCGAAAGTCTGTCTGTTTGTTACGTTTTCACGCCTAAACCGCTGAACCAATTTTGATAATAATAATAAATGATATATCATCACGGCATATTACCCATTTCTGTGTGTGCCAGTATCTACAACACATGTAGACATCGGTAATGATGACGATATATTTTACCGTGTGGGCGCTTACCAGGCGTCACCTCATGGGCACTCATAGCTGGTGTGGAGAGTGCACCACAGGGGTCACTTTTGTGCCATTTAAAATTGGAATTATTTGGCGTCTGTCGGGATCGAACCCGGTTCCCCAATTTTGATGAATTTTGGTATAGAGATAGATTGGACCTTGGAGAAGGACAGAGGCTACCTTTTGTCGCAAAAATAAAACTTGAAGGGGTGAAATAGGGGATGAAAGTTTGTATGGAGAATCCATCATTTCTCAAGTTAAGGATATAAAAATTCTTATTTATGATTTTGGTAAGAAATAAAGAGTGTTTTTGAAAAATCATTCCTCAAGGCGGTATAGTTCATCTAGGGATCATTTTCCGAAGACTCGTTATCGTTTTATTATGGGTGCACAATAGCTAAAACCGCAATGCCAAAATATTTCGGTCCGTACAGTCCACCAGTTCAGTATTTGCAATGCTGGTATATATTTTACGCCCAGTATTCGACTGTAGACCAAGACTGCACTTCAGCCCTGGTAATCGGTTTAGAAAATCTGGAAAGTGCAGTCTTGGTCTACAGTCGAATACTGGGCGTAAAATATATACCAGCATTGCAAATACTAAACTGGTCTACTGTACGGACCGAAATATTTTGGCATTGCGGTTTTAGCTATTGTGCACTCATAATAAAACGATAACGAGTCTTCGGAAAATGATCCCTAGATGAACTATACAATAGGGGATGATTTCAATTATTTTTTTTATCTCTGTATCTATAGTTATGTTTTAACAGTAAGCAGATTTTCGATATTTGTCGGAGGGATAGCTTGCATCATATGTACAAAAGTAAAAGTACCCGAGACATGTTTAGAAAAGGGCGCTATTAGGTGCGGTGCGGTGATCGGGAGGGCAGTAGGCGGAGCCTGTTATATGTAAGATGCGAGGCAGGTTGCCGGCTCCCTACGCATGTCTCCGAAGTAAATGTGAAAAATTACTGGTACATGTGTAGATAATCGTTATTCTAGCTTTACCCGTGCGAAGCAGGGCGGGTCAGCTTCAAATGATTCCAATATAAATACCGAACAAAAAATTGTGAAAAACTTATGTAGGTATAGTTCGTCTATAGTTCATTGCCAGCTAATATTTATCTATTTATGATTGCGGTTTGTTACATGTTTTTGCGCTATGAGCTTTGAAATGAAAGGAATTTAATATTTATGTACTATACCATAGTGACGAATATTGCATGGCAATGAATGTTTTAGAAGTAACAAACCGCAATCATAAATAGATAAATAGTAGCTGGCAATGAACTATAGACGAACTATACTTCCCTGGGATTTAAAGTATTTAAACCTACGACCTCTTTATGTCTAGTGTAGAATATTCTACCAACTGAACTAAAAATCCCCTTGAAGTTAATTTATTCTTCATCTGTGTAATGTATTTATTTATGTTATGCGCTGAACGCACTCAATCTACACAAAGGTTACTGTGCGCACTGAACGAACTAGATTGAATAGAAAAGAATGTAAAGTTTCATTTAATAAAAGAAAGGAGTATTAAAAAGCAATCGTGTTTTATTAAAAATAGCAGATATTACAATCTGTCTTTCCAAATCTCTGGATTGGAAGAGCATCCTTCTGGATGTAGCGAGATACTGAGTGAAGTACTATACTGTTTAAAATAACGAAAGAATTTTGACAGATAGATTCTTGTGATTTTATTTGTTGCTATGAGCTTGTAATCAAGCGCTTTATAAAAACACAATAGGCCCATAAACCATAACAAAATGAAATATACACTTTATCCTTAAAGTACTACTCAATAAATAACGATTAAGATAAAAAAAACATTTTTTTAATAATTACTTTGCGAGATATTTCAATTTATTTCCAGGCCACAGATGACGTCGCACTATTAGTACCTTTCTCGCGCAGCCTACTACAGAAACTAGTGTAAGAAAGATAGCTATAGGTTTCTTTAAAAATCAAATGCAACTATACAAAAAACAATTGACTTTTTGATAGTACAAATTGCTTCAAAATTAAACAAACTTTCATTTAAAAATATTTTAAAAAATTGGTTTATGGGCCCATTCAAGTACAGGGTTGGGCAGAGAGAACGGTCGTTTTTTAAAACGTCACAAAATTTATACTTTTTGCTTAAGAAAAAAAAAAAAAATTGTAGCAAGATGAAAGTGGAACAATAACAAGTAAAGAACTTTATTATAAACTCTTCTAAATTATTGTTTCAATATTAATATTTAACTTTGTAAGTCAAAATTCTGGATGCTGCATGCTCATTTTCCACCTCCGCGCACCCCTCATCAAATATGCCTTACTGAAGAGATAACCGTTTGTTTTTTAAGTTAGTCCAGTTTAAACACGAGACAGATATGTAGTCGGTGTTGTTTAGTTTTTGGGCATTTACGCCAGTACTCATAATTAGGTTACAATGTAACTGTAACAGTTTAGTTTTGTGTAATTAGTTTAGTGTAATCAATAGTAATGAGTTAGTTTAATTTAAATATGTAATTATGTAAATAAAGTTAGTAGTAGTAAAGAAATAGCTTCTTTCAGTTATTCCAATGTGCGGGGTTTGTGTTCGTATGTACGTATCACATTGGAAGAGCTGAAAGAAGCTTTTCGCGTAGAAGTCGCCCAAATTGACAGAGAGATGTTGGAAAGAGTGTTTGCAAACTTCGAAGAACGCTTCCAGAAATGCATTAATGATAACAGACACCACATGCAGGATATTTTCCACGCTTGATATTGTCCAATGCGAACTCAAATCTGTCAAAAAAAAATCTTAAGCAAGAAATATCAATTTTGTGACGTTTTTAGAAACGTCAGTTCTTTGTGCCCAACCATGTATTATGTTAATTATGATTTCATTCTTTGTACGTGCTGTACGTTATTTATTGTTGTATTGTCGTTTTCTTTTTAAGTTTTACTTGGCTATTTCCCCGTATTTATTCTATTACGATTTTGTGCAATTGACGCTTCTTTTTAAACATCAAAAATGTTTTGGCTTAAAACAAGCTCCTGAACCACGCCTCAATTAACAGTCAAAATTCTTTCGTTGTTTGAAACAGAGTATAGTACATGAATTATTCAATCTTCAACCAATAGTTCGTGAGGTGACAGCTGGTCAGAGCTTTCAATCGTACAGGTATGTTGTCATTATCAAACTCTGTAATTAAAAATACAAAAAGTCACATCCAAAAATGTGCAATTAAGCCGTGATGCTAAATGATACGAAATCAGGAGGAAAGTGCCGAACTTAAGAGAACAGCCCGCGTTGTTGGCAAACAAAAAACATGCCAGAAGATATTTGGAAATACATGAATATATATTTGAAAATTTATTATAGATCAAAGATTTAAGACACTGATGCCCGGTTTCACCAACATCAGGTAAATCTTGGAATAGCTTGAATAACCCCCGGTTTTATAAAGGGCAGAATAAATTTACTTCCATAGAAAATTTATTCAAACTAACAAATTCGAATCATTTCTATTTATTTATAACATTACTGTCAAAAGTTCGACTGTCATATGAAGGAATAAAATTTATTTACTTTTGAAGTAAATTTATCTATCGTTTATAAAACCGGCCATAAGAGAAAAATATCGCGCCGAAACCATAACATATAAAATCTGTTGTGGCCAGCACAAGACCTCTTGCCATTTTCATATTAGGCTATATAAGTATTGTACTGCACTTCGCTTTCGAACCGTCGTTTTATAACAAAATATTACAGAACTTTACCCAAATATTGTTTTTTATTGCATTTAACATGTCTTCTGCACACATATAATTCTAATTATATATATTTTTCATTGTATGAGGAAGTTTCTAAATTTCAGAGATTGTTCCAATTCATTAACCAGATTGGCGGTATTTCTGATGGATATATGCATTTTACCACAATTTTACCTATAATTTCAAATATTTAATTAATAAAACAATAAGAAAAATTAAATATACTTCCCAGAAAAAGCTATCAGAATGTCACTAAAATTGTTGATATTTGACAATGACATGTGTCATGTTATAAACGTTGGAATTTCTCAACTGGTTTCCTTAGTGCCTTAGCCTCTGTGATTAGTGTACTCTATAAATTATAGTGTCTTTATCTCTAAATCTATGCAATATATAATAAAAATTTTAAGTGTATTAGATAGAGAATTTTATGTTCTTCAATATTTAATAAAAAAAACTCCCAAAAATTATATTTAGAAGAATTTTTCTAAGAAACTACTACTTCCGGTTGTTCAATTGTTGCCAAAACCTGTTCAGCTCTTCCCAGGAATGTCAGATTGAGGAAACTGCAGTTAAATATTTTTTACACACATACACACATACACATATACACACACACACACAGACATCATTTTAAAAATGTTATAATCGGATTCTAGGGACCTTAAATCGTGCTTATTCAATAAAATCTGGATATGCGAATTTTAGCATGAATCCAATACCTCTCTTAGCGAGAGGTAAAAATAAAATAAAATATTAATTTAAATACATACCTACGTATTTAGTAATGCTGCAAACTATATTATGTTCCATTGCTTATAACTATTGCTTTATTGACGATATTCTTTATTATTTAATATGTCACTATTATTAATTTGAAGTGATTAGTTTTTTGATAATGACGTTTACTCGTCAGTTACATTCATTTGAAAAATGAACTGTGTAACAAAGGAATTATGTTTATCTTAGGCTTCGGGATTAAAAAAAAAAGATTTTTAAATTTATCAGTAAAATATATAGAAAAAGTATTAATGTATACCTGTAGAAAATTCAATAATCTTTATTTTTCATAATGACATAAAATGCTAAAAAAATGGTATTTCTTGAAGACAAACCATTATGAGCTTCAAGTAAAGTGCCATTTCCGTTTATCCGATTTATACCAAAATTTAATGGTTTCTTTTCATATTAGAATAGGGTAGAAATACAAGGTTTCAGAATTTTCTGAATGATAGTATTTGAGTTAGAGTGAACACACACACACACACACACACACACACACACACACACACACACACATCATCGTGAAAATGTTAAAATTGGATTCTATGGACCTTAAAAGGTGGTGATTTACAAAAATCTCGATATGTGATTTTTAGCACGATCCCTATACCTCCCTTACCAAGGGGTAGCGGGAGGTAAAAATGACTGAATTTATTCTATCTGTTTGCTATTATATTTTGATGCGATATTTTTCACTTATTCGACGTAGAAGCTTTTCGTAAATTTATTTGATTTGGTGAAACCGGACATCCGAGTTTTTTATAGTCCACAGTTATTTACTTTTTTAAGTTCATCACTTGGAACTGTAATAATTTTTATTTACAATTCTGATATTTATTATAATTTTGTTGCTTCTACATATAGAGTGTTTGTTGGAAGTTTATTATTTATTTATTCAAAATCCATAGATTTCTGTTAAAAAGTACAAACATTTTACTTTTTCCTTTCTTATTAACAATGTAAGAAATGGTGGTGGAATTACAAATGCGCGTATAAGTTGGTTGAAAATTCCCACTGTGTAACCACTATATTATTTGTACCAATAGCAGAACTATATTCGTCTCTTCAATGAAAGGTCTCGTGAAATAGACTATAGTTACATATTTATGTGTAGTACATACTAGTTTGGCATTTTCCTCCTGATGCTCAATAGCAGTTGTACACACGTGTTTCGCTCTTATTGGAGCTCATCAGTACACCATTTGACCGTAGCAACAAAAATGTGTATTTGGTTGGTTACTAGTGCTGTTACATTTTGCCGGTTTTTATAATTAGTACCTCTAGTTATTGTCCACCTATTAACTAGCTATGCTGTACTGATGAGCTCTAATAAAAGCCAAACACGTGTCTACAGCCGCTATTGAGCGATAACCCTGTGCACATTTTTCTAGTTTTTATAAAACTACGCTCGCGATATTCCGGATGTCACACGAAAACCGAGCTATAGGTGTTTAACATAGGAAATCAGTTTACCTTGCGCAAAAGTAGCCTATTAATTTTAGACAAAAATGCTTCAAATAAATGTTGTAGAGAATTAAATTCTGCATCTAAATCAATAATTACATTTTCTTTTACGTGTTTCGCAACTAAGAAATTGAAATTAAAATTTTATAAAAGTTAATTCTTTATAGTGTTAGCCATGGTACTGAAATAAAATCTCACAAATTTTATGACATTTTGCCTGTCAAAAATTATAATATATATATATATATATATATATATATATATATATATATATATATATATTTCAAAATAATACTACTCAATCCTTTGTAGCTTCTCTTGTGCATAATTCTCCATTTTCAATCATGATAATTCAAACAGAGTTTTTCTAACAGGTAAAATATGTCACAATCTAACAGATACGTGTCTGGCAAGTAAAATATGTCACAATCTGACAGATACGTTTCTGACAAGGTAAAATGTCATTATATTTGTAATTTTACCTATCAGAAACGCTCTGCTTTAAGTTATCGTTACTGAAAATGGAGAATTACTCACAGGAAGAGAAGATAGTACTGATAGTAGTATTATTTGATGAAAACTATATTTTATAATTTCTGTCCGGTAAAATGTCGTAAAATTTGTTGGAAATTTTATTTTTCTACAGTCACTATAGAAAGTAGCCATTTGCGCTCTCTTTTGTCAACGCAAAATGTCACTTTGCCGCTCATGCGCGACAAAGTAGTAAAAACGCTCGCTGTCCAAATTTCTAAGTATACAATGTTGAGAAATGTCACTTGTCTACATTCTTAATGAAAATGTTTAGTTAGGAACTAATGGCACTGTAATTACACATTTATCACGTTCACAAGTCAATTTGACATATGTTCTGTCGGTATTTAACATAACCTAACAAAATGCCACACTGCTGTGAAAATAATAAGGCATTCATTTACAAAAACGAAAGTATAAAATGCTTAGATTAGATTGAATAAAAACTCAAGAAGAATGGAAAATAACGATAAAATAAAATTAAATATCAAATAAATTGTGTGAACAGTTATGTTTAGTAATAGGAATGATTGTACACAGATGGCGGTAGGATAGTTGCGAGTCGTACTGACATCTGATCTCTAGTTAACTATTTATTTTGATTACAATAAAGTTATTAGTTATTTCGTTACTTAAATAATTGCGAGAAGTCAGTCAATGCACATACATGTCTATATAATCACAAATTCCTTGAAATATTTGTTAATTTTTTCAGTGTGACAGGCGTGACAACTAACCACACATTTTGCTACAAAAACTCATCAAATCATCACAAATTCTTGCTTCCACGCTCTAATTTTGGTTTTTTTATGGAATAGATGGCTAATGTAACGATATAATCATTTAAAAGCCTTTTTAAGTTTAAACCGTATCTTTTGTATTAGCCAATCGTTATTTATTGAGCAGTACTGTTAGTATAAAGTGTACATTTTATTATTTTTTGTTATGGTGGAGGATCCCATTGTGGCGACTGTAGAAAAAATCTTGTGTGTGTTTCGAGCGCAAATGGACATTGCCGATTTCGAGAGAATGCCGCGCTCCAAGAACCTCTCAATCGACAATGTCGCATTTTGCGCTCTTAATACACAAATAGCTATTTAATACCATGGCTAACAATATAAAGAAGTAAATTTTATAAAATTTTAAATTCAATTTCCTCGTAACAAAGACGCAAAAGAAAATGCAACTATTGATCCAGATGCAGAATTTAACTCTCTACAACATCTATTTGAAGCATTTTTTTCTAAAATTAATAGGCCACTTTTGGGCAAGGAAAAACTGTTTTCCCATGTTAAACGCCTATGGCGCGGTTTTCGTGTTACACCCTGTATATTGTTTTCGTTTAATAATACTATCTCCGTTGAATACGGTACAGTACACAAAAGAAAACAACTTTCCATTATTAAAACTAAAAACAAATATTATCAAAAATAATTTAGTACTTTAGAAACAAAACTAAATTCCTTTCAACCCTTCATCACTTACCCATCCCGCATCAGCTGAACTCCAGCGTGGTGTCGGTTAGTGTCACACATGTTCCAGCTCGCTGCAGAGTCGTAACAGCGAACCCGTCGCCATGGCAACCGTAAATGCATTTGTCTCTTAATTGAATCTAATGAAGGAAACAAATCTTGAGCGGTTGAGGCACGCAGAATATAACAAGACTGCAGCAGCAGTCAGCACAGCAGAGGAACGAGTGTGAGTGAGTGCTTTCCGATACATTACGCCCGGAATGGTAACATATTGGGGCTAATCGGACCGATTCCGAACAGGGGTAAATATGGGATATGGCTGGATAACGATATATAAAGGATTTTAATGGGATACATATTTATTTTTTGCTATGCTGACCTAAGCAATATGGTATAGTAGATACGGTAATTGCTTGCTATGCTAGCGTGTAACACGGATTTCATTTCGACAGCAGGTATGGACATCCGAAAATAAATTTGATACATTTTATTATTATTTTGTTATTACAATAAAATTGTAATACAATTGTTAATTATATTATAATTAAAGTTAAGTAATAATAATAAGATCGTATAAACAACTGTAGAAACCAAATAATAAATATAATAAACAGGACTACAGTGGTAAAGCATATATTGGCTAAACAAAAAGATTTCTCAAAACGAGAATTTCTGATTCTGAACACAAAAGAAGTAAGATCTGTTGTGGCCATCACAAAACCTTCCGTCAATTCGATGTATTTTGTACTTATCCTATACCAAAAGTTCATTGAAAAAGATTCTATATATCCTGTATAATTGTAACAAGAACACGCTATTTTTTAAATATCCATACTGAAAGTTCCTTTGAAAAGATTCTAAAATCTAATAAAATTTTAATACGAATACGAACGTACATTATGTATTGCACTTCAACTGCTTGAACATTTCCCTATTTTATTAGAAGTCGCTCTTCTCTTCTACTCATTCCTGTCCAAAGCACCTTCGTGACACAGTTCTTCCTCTCTCAAATCTTCTGCTATACAGTCCTTCCATCTTCTCTTTTGTCTTTCTCGTACTTCTGACATTAGAAGTTCCTATCTTGAGGCGAGGCCGCAAATGCAAGTCACTGGCGAGGGACACTCTGTCACTTATATCACTTTCAGATCATATACTTTCCACTTTGGCTTTGCACTTGCCACTGACATGTCAATTAGATTTTTTTGAATATATCTGTTGTTTTCATAATTTTTGCAAAGCTGACTGATTTTTGGAAGTTAATCTCTCTTAATCTCTATAACTCTATATCTATTGAATATGAAGGAAAATGTATAATCGAACCGTATAGAGAATAAGATATTCTTTCTATTGATAATCACATAAAATGTCGAAAATGATATTTAACTGCGATTTTTCAAGAAAAACTGTTAAGAACTTCAAATAAGGGTACTTCCGGTTGACCAATTATAACCAAAATCTAATCAGCTCTTCATAGGGTTGTAAGGAAGAGGAATACGAAAGAATCATAATTTTTAGAATTGTAGTTTTCGAGTTATCGCCGGAGAAAAATTTGTCACAAACACACAAACACACAAACACACACACACACACACACACACACAGAAACACACACACACATACAGACATCATCGTAAGACCAGTAAAATCGTATTGTAGGGACCTTAAAACGTGTTTATTCATTAAAAACTCACCACCGAATTTTTTGACCAAAGACAATACCTCCCTTACCTAAAGGTGACGGAAGGTAATAAATAAACACATAAAAAAACGGAAAATATGCTTTGGCCCAGCATTGCATAGAATTTGATCATACTTTTGTTTTGATGGAGTCAAATTTTGGACAGGGAAAGTAATTTATCAAAAAGATTTTTTTGGAGATGGTGCATACAGCTCTTCAAAGCAAACATTTGCCCCTGTAAAAATATGAACAACATATTTTTGTAGCGGTAAATCTATATCCAATCAGGACAACAGAATTATGACTGTGAATGTACACACACTGTCAAAATCATTCACGGTGACTGGACTACGCGATTTTTGATTTATTACGTCAGTTTTGTGAAAACATTCTTTGTCAATACAACTTTGGCCAGTGTTTTTAAAGAAAAACAATATGTAGCTATTTTATTTATAAAAACTTAACTGATTTAACAATACATAACCTCAAAACTACTATTTACTCTTAGTATATCGTAGACACAGTTATGTAGCGACCTCAGATTATGGATATTGTTTGCTTCGACGCGCTGTATACAAAATAATAGACATAATGTAAATTTCAGAACTGACATTCAAAATTTTTGTAATATTTATAATAGAATTTGCAAATTACTTAAATAAAATCTAAGCCTATTTAGCTATATTTTTTATACAGAATAAAAAAATACCTCTCGCCATTTGCATATTAGGCTATATAAGTATTGTATTGCACTTGGCTATCGAACCGTCGTTTTATAACAAAATATTACAGAACTTTACCCAAATGTATTTTATTGTATTTAACATGTCTTCTGCACACATATAATTCTAAGTATATCTATTTTTCATTGTATGAGGAAGTTTCTAAATGTCACAGATTCTTCCAATTCATTAACCAGATTATTATTTAATTAATAAAACAATAAGTAAGATTAAATGTACTTGCCAGAATAAGCTATCAAAATGTTATTAAAACTATTTTGACACTAAAATCTGTCATTTACAAATTATGTTATAAACATATGAATTTGTCAACTGGTTTCCTGGTTTTGCCTACTCGACTTGTTATATCCCGATATTCTATACATTATAGCGTCTTTATCTCTAAATTTATAGAAGATATAATAAAAAAATTAAATGTATGTGTAGAATTTTGTTCTTCAAAATTAGTAATATCAAAAATTTTCAAAAATTAATATTTGGAAGAATTTCTTTTAAAAACTACTACGTCCGGTTGTCCAATTGTTACCAAAACCTTTTCAGCTCTTCCCAGGAATGTCAGATTGAGGAATTCATAGTTAAACAGGTCTTATGCCTTATAGTTTTTGAGGAATCGTCCGTCCAACATCCAGCCATACGCACACACACATAAACACATCCACACACACACACACACACACACACACACACACACACACAGACATCATTGTAAAAATGTTAAAATCGGATTGTAGTGACCTTGAAACGTGCTTATTCATGTGGATATGTGATTTTTAGCATGATTCCAATACCTCTCTTAGCGAGAGGTAAAAAAATTGTTGCCATCGTTACATTGTTTAATGCCAATTTAAAATAATTCTACTTCCTTTTCCTATTTTGGTCATATTCATAATTATTTTCCGTTTCCTATATTAAATTTTGTAATTATTTTAAGTTTTTGTTTTTGTATTTGATTATTGTATTTCATATATTTATTACAGTTGTCCTAAAGATGAAATAATAGAATCCAAGACGCCGACAAAAAAATAAATAAAGCTTTTTCAGGACTGAAGTCCTGTATATTATATTTAATTAATAATATTATGTTGTTGTTGCTGATATGTTTTAAAGTAATACTCGTAACCAATGTATGTATGTAGTTGACGCCAGAGGTGGGATGCCCATAAGTACTTAAAATAATTAAATTTAATCATAAAATTAGAAAATATTTTTGAAGGATGTCCGAAAGCAATTTTATAATGTTGTAGCGGAATTTCAACTTGAATTTATGAGAATTTTTAGAATACATTAAAACTACCATCATGATATTTGCATCAATATTCCGTAATTTACAAACTTTTTTTCATTTATACAGAACATGATTAAATATTCTGTTGATTTCTTTTTTACCAGGGCATCCAGCCCAACAAAAACTGCGTTCAGTTTAGGTTGAGGTTAATTTGTTTTTTGAGAGATAGGTTCGTGTGCGGTTCTGGTTCATGTATTAGCCCGATGGACCGGTATCGGTAGACGTATTAAGTTACGAATAAATGTATGGAATTTATATAATTTACTACTAAAAAAGTACAAGTAACTGTTTCATATACGGGTACCGTATATTTTATAAAAACCGAAGAGTACTTATGTGCAATAAGAATTTGCAGTTCTTTTTTAATGTGTTATATTTTTATTTATGTATATTATTTGCCAAGTACTGAATATATTTATAAAAATTAAATAATTCTAATTACTTAAAATTATAATAGACCTTCTACAAAATGCTAAACAAGTTCCCTAGGGGCCGGAGTGTTCGGTTTTGCCGGGAGCATTTAGACTCAAAAAGGGCAAATAGAAGAAAGTTTCTCAGTAGTCGCCATATTTGGTACCTTTATGTTTTTTTTTTTTTTTTGAGTCGCTGAACACGAATCTGAGGTTTGCCAATTTCGATTTTGCCCGAAAACATGATTTCTTTTGGCAAAATACGTGTAATTTTTGACGCTATTTTTTGTTTTTAGCCTATAACTCGGAAACTGTACGATTTTTCGAAAAGATCGTTCTATGTAAAATTAAAATAAATAAAATTTCCTACATTCTTTATATAAAAAGTTTTTTCCACGACGAACCGTTCAGCCGCTAAGGCGCCGAAAATAGGTCAAAAAAACTAAGAAGTGCGGAAAACGTTATTCGCGACTCTGTACGCCTAATTTACGCGGAAACTATACATTTTAAGTGAATGTTAACTATGTATGAAATGAAAGGTGATAAAATGCACTTACAAATGCCATTTCCATAATAGGCTATATAAATATTGTATTGCACTTCGCTTTCGAACCGTCGTTTTATAACGAAAAATTACAGAACTTTACCAAAATATTGTTTTTTATTGTATTTAACATGTTTTCTGCACACATATAATTATTATTCTATCTATCTATTTTTCATTGTATGAGGAAGTTCCTGAATATGAGAGATTCTTCCAATTCATTAACCAGATTGGCGGTATTTCTGATGGATATATGCATTTTATCTATAATTTCAAATATTTAATTAATAAAACAATAAGAAAGATTAAATATACTTCCCAGAAAAAGCTGTCAGAATGTCACTAAAACTGTTAATTTTTGACACTGACATGTGTCATTTACAAACTATGTTATTAACATTTGATTTTGTCAAGTGGTTTCCTTAGTGCCTTAGCCTCTGCGATTAGATTATTCTAGATATTATAGTGTCTTTATCTCTAAATCTATAAACGATGTAACAAAATTTTTAAGTGTACTAGATGGAGAAATTTATGTTCTTCAATATTAGTAGTAACAAAAATTTTCAAAAAATAATATTTAGAAGAATTATTTTAAAATACTACTACTTTAGGTTGTCCAATTGTTACTAAAACTTACAAAATTCATAGTTAAACAGGTCTTAAGTTTTATAGTTTTTGAGGAATCGTCCTTCCAACATCCAGACATACACACATACATACACACACACACACATACACACACACACACACACAAACACATCCACATATTCAGTAAAATCTGGATATGCGAATTTTAGCATGAATCCAATAAAGGTAAAAAGTAATTCTTGATAAACTAAATGAACAAATAAAACTAAATAATAATAAAAAAGAATATCTATATATAAATGATATAAAAACTACGTGTGATAAAACTAACAACATGTAAGTAATAGAGAACACAGGTGCCACTCTGTATATATATTCAACCCACCTGGCTTGTCTGTTTACTTATATACTTTTAATTCTATACCTATCTGTTTGTGTAACAATACATAAAAACAAAATTTTATATACCTCGCGAATGTAGTTACGTTAAGGCCCTTTGTGGTTTGAATCCCTCGTCCCTCGCATTATGCCCATGCTCTAATTTTCATGCTTCAAAAATAAGCCTTATCTTATGCTCTTGATACATAAATAACATAATTTTCATCATGAACAGAAATCTTTTATTCGTATAAATTTTAATCTCTTTTCTCTCCAATGACACAATTTTTTATGTTTATCTTTATCTTAAATAAATGTGTGTCACAGTGAAACATGCATGTCACGTCAGATTTATAATGCACATGGGAAAATTAATAATGAATAGTTTCTTTATATTTAACATTGTTCATTTAACTACATGATTTGTTATCAGACTTTTACTTAACTCTGAATCGTCAGCCATATTCATTAACCTGGTTTTCATTTAAAAATAAGCATGTTTTACGACTATTTGTGTAAACAAGAAGTTATGAAGTAATAAAGTACACCAGAAATATATTAACTCGAAAATAAAACACTCCTACCTAACAATTATATGCATATCTTTTATTTATGGATATAAATAGTAATGACTTATTTACTGCTTTTCTATGTATTCATATTCAGAATTTTTCATTGTTATTTTTATTTCACTTCTTTTAATACCAGAAGTAATAAATTAAGGAATCAATATATGAGCAAAGTGCAAGTGAGAAAAATCTTTGAATAGACGCATAAAAATATTAAGATATCACCATATGGTTAACGATAGCTGTACACTTTTCTAACAGTAAATAATAATATTCTTTCCGTTTCTCTATTCCAAACATTATACGGTAGGTACTATTTACACTTGCACGTTAAGAAACAAATTAATGTTAGATATTTGATGAAAATATTTTAGAGATCAAAATAAATCAAGAAGTCATAATAAATATGGGTCTAAAAAGGAATCGGTTCTGAGAAATGGTAGGTTTTTATGTGTCAAACACCATTTCTTGAGGTGACATATAGGTAACTTTCATTTTTTTTAAATAATCGCATCCTAGATTATAAATATGAGAGAAAAATCAGCTGATCCCGGCGTCAACTGATTTTTCTCTCATATTTATAATTTATCTGGTTAGTATTCATATAAATACTAAGTTTGATATACTTTAAAAATATCAAAAATATTAATTTAAATCGCATACTAGATTTATTTTTACCGTTACCGTTACGGTTACCAAAGACTTAAATTTAAAAATTTTGGCATCAAAAAGTTCAGAAAAAATCTGTCTCCCATAAAATTTCACGGCACAGATATTATTTTAAAAAACTGTTTTCCTATATAAATATATACAGGGTGTTCATTTTAAATGGGCCACCATTGCTATCTCGAGAACTATAAGAGCTACAAAAACGGTTAAATGGGCAAACAATTTCTATTATACAAGACAAATTTAGGGAACAGAAAAAAAATTTTTTTCGACCAGTGGTTCTCAAAATACGGGACTTAACTTTTTTATTTTAAATGTGAATATATTTTTTTATTTGCTTATTCGATAGAGAATTTTATTCTGAATTCAATGATATAATAATATCATATCCTTACATAACGATTTTTTTGAGTAAAATAGATATAAAGTTTTAAATTAATTTGATTAAAATGTGATATTACTAAGAGTGCAATGAATGGAAAAACTGAATATGTACATGTGGTTTTTACGCATAATTAGAGTGCCATGATAGAAAGAAGTAAATAAAAGTATAATGAATGAAAAAAACTGTTATAATTTTTATTTTAATATTTAATTATAATGAAATATTTACAAAAATAAAATAAACTCCTATAAATTTATAAGTACTGTTCAAAATTGCCTCCATTTTCATTTATACATAACTGTACTCTATGAAATAAACTATTTCTAACTAATCTTAATTTTCTTTCGTCAATATTGTTCAAAATATTTTCAATGCTGTTTTTTAATTGTTGTAGATTCTGATGCACAGTATCGTAGACTTTATCTTTTAAATAACCCCATAAGAAAAAGTCTAAAGGGTTTAAATCGGGTGATCTTGCAGGCCATGCAATTGGTCCTTTGGTATCAATCCATTGATTTGGAAATGTTTCATTCTGGTACGCGGTTACTTGACGAGAATTATGGGCTGGTGCTCCATCCTGTTGAAAGTGTAGATTTCTAACAACATTTAATGGCAGATCATCCAATATATCATCAAGTCTGTTTCTTAAAAATTCTAAGTAACGATCTCCAGTTAGAGTACCTTCATACATGTGAAAAAACACTGTATCGTGCAAAATTGCACACCATACATTTATATTAAATTTTCTTTGAAAACTTCTTTTACGTACCATAATAGGATTCTCGGAACTCCAATAATGTTTATTTTTTACATTAAACATTCCATTATTGGAAAAATTTGCTTCATCCGTCCAAATAACACATTTTAAAATATCAATTCCTTCATTAATGATTAAATGGCAAAATTCAAGTCTGCGGTCATAATCACCAGGTTGCAAGTGTTGAACTTTATGGAATTTGTATGGCTTATACTTGTGTCGTTTTAAAATTTTATGCACCGTCCCTACACTTAATCTGCATTCATCAGAAGCCATTCGTACAGAAGCTCTTGGATTGGCTTCAAAATATGCCAAAACATTTATTTCATTGTTTTCATCCACCGGTTTTCTGGGTTTATGTATAAATGCAGTAGTATTACCACGTAATATTAGGTCAAGTTTTCGGATATATTTCCGCGACGGTACTACTCTTTCAGGATATCGTTCCCTATACATATTAACTGCAGCTCGCGAATTTTTCTTGATAAAATGTATGTTTCAAACATCTCAACTTTATCAATGTGAGTAAAATTATACATTTTTAAAATTAAATTAAATGATTTTGAACTTCACTTGACAGTTATGATCACTTAACAAAACAAAATATTCACTTATTTCATTCAGAGCACTCTAATTCCAGGTTAAAAATTACTTGTATTCAGTTTTTCCATTCATGGCACTCTTAGTAATATCATATTTTAATCAAATTAATTTAAAATTTTATATCTATTTTACTCAAAAAAATCGTTATGTGAGGATATGATAATATTATATCATTGAATTCAGAATTAAATTCTCTATCGAATAAGCAAATAAAAAATATGTTCACATTTAAAATAAAAAAGTTGAGTCCCGTATTTTGAGAACCACTGGTCGAGAAAAATTTTTTTTCTGTTCTCTAAATTTGTCTTGTATAATTGAAATTGTTTGCCCATTTAACCGTTTTTGTAGCTCTTATAGTTCTCGAGATAGCAATGGTGGCACATTTAAAATGAACACCCTGTATATATATATATATATATATATATATATATATATATATATACGGCTAAGTCAGTAGTGGTTAAAATGTCACCATATCAGGCATTAATCGCACTCGCATGCGACAACTCGACCAGTTGTCCATGTTAAACATAGATGGCGTTAGCTGCAGAAGGAGTATTTGCGCTACCGCACTGGTTGCATAGCAATCAGTGATTGTCGCACAGGTTAAGTACACCAACTAGTCAAGTACTATTGTTCTCGAAACTAGTACCTATGGGATTTAGCAGAAGACTAAACAAATGTCAAAAATTCCGACACCCATCTTGGGTTTAAAGAAAAAAAAGTTGAAGAAATGTATTATTATGTCAAGGATTTCAACAACTGGTATATGTAAATTATTTTCTGAAAATAATTTATATTAGCTCTACAGTGATGTTATATACTTGCTTTTTCATCAAAATTCTAGTACAGTAGAAACTCGATGATCCGTGTTCATCGGAACCAAGCATGTGACGGATAATTGAAAAACACGGATAATAAAAATGTTATAAACGAATAATAATGAATAAAAATCTTTTACATATGAATTCTCACAATATATACGAGTAGGTACATAGATGAAAATAAAAATCTATTACTCTTAACATGTCATAGTACGTAATACATCATATAAAAATATCTGATGTGGACACCACATGCCTTCCTTGTACGTCTGTTAAACTGTACATATTTTGTTAATAATTAAAATATGTATTATAACAGACCCACTCATAAAATTGCGCGTATTTGATATAATTTGACATTACTATTAAATTCTTCATTTTTTGTCCTAATCCATAGCAAACCTAATTACAAAAACAAAAAATCTGTTGTGGCCAGCACAAGACCTCTCGCCATTTCCATATTAGGCTATATAAGTATTGTATTGCACTTTGCTATCGAACCGTCGTTTTAAAACAAAATATTACAAAACTTTACCCAAATATTGTTTTTTATTGTATTTAACATGTCTTCTGCACAAATATAATTCTAATTTTATCTATTTTTCATTGTATGAGGAAGTTTCTAAATGTCACAGATTCTTCCAATTCATTAACCAGATTGGCGGTATTTCTGATGGATATATGCATTTTACCTATAATTTCAAATATTTAATTAATAAAACAATAAGAAAGATTAAATGTACTTCCCAGAAAAAGCTATCAAAATGTCATTAAAACTGTTGATTTTTGACACTGATATCTGTCATTTACAAATTATGTTATAAACATTTGAATTTGTCAACTGGTTTCCTTAGTGAAGTTTCGCCTACTCGACTTGTTATATCCCGATATTCTATATATTATAGTATATATAATATCTCTAAATTAATAGAAGATGTAATAAAAAATTTAAATGTATCAGGTGTAGAATTTTGTTCTTCAAAATTAGTAATATCAAAAATATTCAAAAATTAATATTTGGAAGAATTTTTTTTTTAAACTACTACTTCTGGTTATTTAATTTGAGGAATCGTCCGTCCAACATCCAGCCATACACACATACACACATACACACATACACACATACACACACACACACACACTCACACACACAGACATCATTGTAAAAATGTTAAAATCGGATAGTAGTGACCTTGAAATGTGCTTATTCATTAAAATCTGGATATGTGATTTTTAGCATGATTCCAATACCTCTCTTAGCGAGAGGTAAAAAGTACATAATTTTAAAATTTACATATCTCGCTTATACAACGAGCTAATTTAATATTACTTAATGTGCTAGACGCAGTATAGTCCAGTCATTAGGTAGATTTATCCTGCAAAAGGTCGGGTATTTTTGATTTTTGGATATGTTATATATTTAGAGGTCTCAACAAAAAATGCAAGTTTTCCCCCTCGGGGGCCTTCGGGAAGCACCGCCAACTTGAGAGAAAAGGCGCAAAAAAGCGGTTTTTTCTAAATATCTCTTCACTGATTTGCATTAGGCAAAAATAGTTATTATCTAATTTGTTGACTATAAAATTCTCTACAACTTTTATCTAAAACATTTTTTTCTATAATTAATAGATAGTGAGCTACAGTCCTACAAACAGAGCAAATTTCTTGAAAATTACATGAATTCTTCATTTAAATTATATTTTATTATATTTTTTTTACGTTTTTTTTACAAATTACTTTTTGACAATCATTAATTATTATTATTTAACTAATATATATAAATATTAATTATTGTTTATAGTTTTTTTTAATTCTAAAGATTTTTTATAGTCCAGCATATTTATGATTTTACCTTAAAGTAATTATAACAAAAGCTTTTTAACGGAATCCAGTCCCAGAAAAGTGCGCTGAATAACATATTAATATTTTCCCGAAATCGGAACATGGGAACCTCCCGCCAATTTGGACAATGGCGGCATATTCAGGTTTATGGCCATTTGCTTAAAACAATTATTATGAAAATATTTAAATTATTCAAAAAAACAAACAATATTACGTACTTGATACTTAGTCTAATAGGTCGTTTCACTATTTACAACAGTTTACATTCGACGTGGCATAGAAAGAAGTAAGTTATCGATAACTGTTTTACAGAAATTGTTAACGTTTTCCTGAATTTTTTTAGTTTTTCATCCACCACTCTGATCTTGTTAAAGATATGATGACGCGGTTTTAAAATTTGAATTCAGCATGAAATTCTCTATAATATCATGTATTACACGATTATTGCCGATGAACAATTGGCGTGTTACTAACAACTAAAACTCACATGAAATTCTTCTAAAATTTTAAACATCTGAAAATCGGCTCTTTTCTTAATTTTTCATCAACCACTTTGACACCTATTAAATACTTAATATTGGTTATCTATAAGCCTGTTGAAATTTTGAATAAGAAAATGAAAAAAGAGCCGATTTTCAGATGTTTAAAATTTTAGAGGAATTTCATATGAGTTTTAGCTGGCAGTAACTCGCCAATCGTTCATCGGCAAAAATAGTGTAATACACGATACGAAAGAGAATTTTATGCTGAATTCAAATTTTAAAACCGCATCATCGTATCTTTAACAAGATCAGAGTGGTGGATGAAAAACTAAAAAATTGCAGGAAAACGTTAACAATTTTTATAAAACAGTTATCGATAACTTACTTCTTTCGATGCCACGTCGAATGTAAACTGTTGTAAATAGTGAAATCTATTAGACTAAGTGTCAAGTACGTAATATTGTTTGTTTTTTTGAATAATTTAAATATTTTCATAATTGTTTTAAGCAAATGGCCATAAACCTGAATATGCCGCCATTGCCCAAATTGGCGGGAGGTTCCCATGCTCCGAGTTCGGGAAAATATTGATATGGTATTCAGCGCACTTTTCTGGGACTGGATTCCGTTAAAAAGCTTTTGTTGTAATTACTTTAAGGTAAAATCATAAATTTGCTGGACTGTAAAAAATCTTTAAAATGAAAAAAAAACTATAAACAATAATTAATATTTATATATATTAGTTAAATAATAATAATTAATAATTGTCAAAAAGTAATTGGTAAAAAAACGTAAAAAAAATATAATAAAATATAATTTAAATGAAGCATTCATGTAATTTTCAAGAAATTTGCTCTGTTTGAAGCACTGTAGCTCACTATCTATTAATTATAGAATAAAATGTTTTAGATAAAAGTTGTAGGGAATTTTATAGTCAATAAATTAGATAATAACTATTTTTGCCTAATGCAAATCAGTGAAGACATATTTAGAAAAAACCGCTTTTTTGCGCCTTTTTTCTCAAGTTGGCGGTGCTTCCCGAAGGCCCCCGAGGGGGAAAACTTGCATTTTTTATTAGGACCCCTAAATATACAATATATCCAAAAATGAAAAATACCCGACCTTTTGTGGAATAAACCCTTATTTTTCTACCAAATGACTGGACTAGTATTCAATTCTCTAAAACTTTTATTTGAAGCATTTATTTCTAAAATTAAAATAATACCATTTTTTTAAGAAACACTGATAACAGCTTCCAATAAAAGTCTTATATACCAAATTTTAAAAGTTTTGGATTATATTTTATTATAGTTTTTCATTACAATATATTATAGGCTTCAAGTAAAGTGTCACTTCCGGTTAGACCACTTTAACCAAAATTTATTTTGTTATTTCCATTGATATAAAAGTCTTATATATCAAATTTGAAAAGTTTTGGATTATATTTTAATATACTTTTTCATTAAATTCTATTACAGGCTTCAAGTAAAGTACCACCTCCGGAAGTTATGTAATGACCAAAAAGCTTCGTGCACAACTGGATATTATAACAGTCCTAAATACAAAATTTTAACTTTCTACGGCTTACCATTTTTTCAGTTATGCGAGATACGTACGTACGTACGTACAGACGTCACGACGAAATTAGTCAAAATGGATTCAGGGATGGTCAAAATGCATATTTCCGCTGAAATCTGGAAACCGAAATTTATCGCGATTACAATACTTCCTTTACTTCGTACAAGGAAGTAAAAATGGCTGGTCCGCTTCTTTCTTTGTGGTCCGCAAATTAGGTACCACCGTAATTTTTTGATATTCCCTCTTCATAACGCTTTTAATAACAAGTGACCTTATAAACTTTTATGAAAATATAGTGATTTTAGGTTATGTTGCAACCGCCTACAAATTTTTGTCCTTTTTTATTAGACAGTGTCACCCACTGTCAATAACAAACTGAACATTTACTTCGTACAAGGAAGTAATTTTAAAAATCATAAAGAACAGTGTGAAACGATTTGGCAATAGCATCGCGAACAATTTTTATTGGTAATGGATAATCGGTCCCACGAGTGACAATTTTTTTGGAAACATGAATAATCCGCGGCACGGTTAAACCATGCACGAATAATCGAGGTTCTACTGAAATTATTTTTTTTAAATTATGAAGCAAATGCATTTTCATTTTACCATCATATACATATGGGTACTTTCTTTATTGGAGAAAATATTTTGATCGGATGTATCACTAGTTTTTGATTACGAGTAATTCTAGTTTTCATCTTAAACTAATTTCTTCATGATCCTAAAGGTTTTTAAATTGTGTAATATTTCTAAAAAATAAACTGATTTTAAAAATCTGTTGTAGTCTACATTGCAAATATATTTAACTTCTAAGTTTTATAGAAGAAATTTATATGCATATAAAAACTGTTTGAAAATAGCAAGGAAGACTTGTAGCTGGTGTTTCAGTACCCAATTAAATATTGATACTCGTGATATTATAGTATAATGAGAAGCCTCCTTATATCCAAAGTATTTTAATTGTAAGAACTTATTTCGTTATTAATATTTATTATTAGGCATAAACCTATACTTTTGATATAATTTTTTACTTCCTTGTACGAAGTAAAGGAAGTATTGTAATCGCGAAAAATTTCGGTTTCCAGATTTCAACGGAAATATCCATTTTGAGCATCCCTGAATCCATTTTGACTAATTTCGCCGTGACGTCTGTACGAACGTACGTACGTACGTACGTACGTACGTACGTACGTATGTACGTATCTCGCATAACTGAAAAACGGGAAGCCGTAGAAAGTTAAAATTTTGTATTTAGAACTGTTATAACATCTAGTTGTGCACCTCCCTTTTTGGTCATTACATAACTTGCGGAAGTGGTACTTTACTTGAAGCCTGTAATAGATTTTAATGAAAAACTATATTAAAATATAAACCAAAACTTTTCAAATTTGGTATATAAGACTTTTATATGAATGGGAATAACGTAATAAATTTTAGTTAAATAGGTCTGTCCGGAAGTGGTACTTTACTTGAAGCCTATAATAGATTTTAATGAAAAACTATATTAAAATATAATCCAAAACTTTTCAAATTTGGTATATAAGACTTTTATGTCAATGGGAATAACATAATAGATTTTAGTTAAAATGGTTTACCCGGAAGTGGTACTTTACTTGAAGCCTATAATAGATTTTAATGAAGAACTATATTAAAATATAATCCAAAACTTTTCAAATTTGATATATAAGACTTTTATGTCAATGGGAATAACATAATAGATTTTAGTTAAAATGGTCTGCCCGGAAGTGGTACTTTACTTGAAGCCTATAATAGATTTTAATGAAAAACTATATTAAAATATAATCCAAAACTTTTCAAATTTGGTATATAATACTTTTATATCAATGGGAATAACACAATAGATTTTGGTTAAAATGGTTTACCCGGAAGTGGTACTTTACTTGAAGCCTATAATAGATTTGTATGAAAAACTATATTAAAATATAATCCAAAACTTTTCAAATTTGATATATAAGACTTTTATATCAATGGGAATAGCATAATAGATTTTGGTTAAAATAGTCCAACCGGAAGTGATACTTTACCTGAAGATGTTATCAGTTTTTCTTCAAAAGAATGGTGTTATTTTGATTTTAGTAATAAATGCTTCAAATAAAAGTTTTAGAGAATTGAATTCTGTGTCGAAAACTTTAATTATGATTAAATTAACTCTTTGTATTCTCTAATTAAGTTTGCTATGGATTAGGACAAAAAAGAACAAAAAAAATAAAATGTTGATGTCAAATTATGTCAAATACGTGCAGTTTTATGATTGGGTCTGTTATAATACATATTTTAATTATTAACAAAATATGTATAGTGTAACAGGCGTACAAGGAAGTTATGTGCTGTCCACATCAGATATTTTTAATTCGATTGAGCCGAAGTAACCTATTTTTGAATCCCAAAAAGAAAATAACATTTAATTCAATTTAAATAGAAATAATTTTTCATATCTTGTGATATATCAAAATAATAATAATAATAATAATAATAATAATAATAATAATAATAATATATTAATAAAATTTTCATTGATCTTCGAGTTCAAAGGGATATACAATAACCTCAAAACCAATTCTGTCTAAACGGATTGTTATTATGACAAAATGGCGCACTGAGTGAAAATAGGTCCTCCTACAATCGTTCTATACTAAACTAGTTCCAGATAAAGTCGGTCCCGGTCAAAGCGTCGTACCATCAAATTCGCTTCGAGATATAAAGCGGCAGAATAGATTGGGTTAGGATTAATTAGATTAGGCTATATTAGCTTGGGGCGATGCTGTCTGAAGCTAACCTAATCTAAAAGTGTGGAAGATAATTCATAATGAACAAATTTTTACTGAGACCACGCACGCGAGAGTTATCATTCAGTAAATAAGTTTTGAATTGTAATATGAAAATGTATATAAGGAAAAATATTTTGAAGAAACTATAAAATAAATGTATTAAAAGAATAAACATAATTTATATCATTTCTACGGTAAAACTACGAATATTAATACTTTGAATAGAAGAAATAATTTTCGTATTTTGTTACCATGTTAACAACATATGAATATTATATAGCTCCTTTATTTATATTTATTCTACATTAAGTACATACATGAAAAAAATAGCATGTGAAACGTGTAATGTAAAAGAAAGTGGGTTTCCAAGTTTGTGTGAAATACGGTAGAGAATAGCGAGTGCATTAAACTTTTACACTCGCTAAAAAACTATAACTTTTCTTTATTTATTAAACAGCATACTATTTTCGAATGCTGTTTAGAAATGTCCTTTATTTCAATATTCATATGAGTATTTTTACCTCTCGCTAAGAGAGGTATTGGATTCATGATAAAAATCACATCTCCAGATTTAAGTGAATAAGCACGATTTAAGGTCCATATAAACCGATTTTAACATTTTTACGATGATGATGTGTGTGTGTGTGTGTGTGTGTGTGTGTGTGTGTGTGTGTGTGCGCGCGCGCGCGCGCGTGTGTGTGTGTGGATGTGTGGATGTGTGTGTGTATGTGTGTATGTATGTGTGCATGTGTGTGTGTATGTATGTGTGTATGTGTGGATGTTGGAGGGACGATTACTCAAAAACTATAAGACATAAGACATGTTTAACTATGAATTCCTCAATCTGACATTCCTGGGAAGAGCTGCAAAGGTTTTGGTAACAATTGAACAACCTGAAGTAGTAGTTTTTAAAAAAAATTCTTCTAAATATTATTTTTTGAAATTTTTTGATATTACGCATTTTGAAGAACAAAATTCTACATCTGATACATTTAAATTTATTATTATGTCTTCTATAAATTTAGAGATAAAGACGCTATAATATGTAGAATATCGGGATATAATAAGTCTAGTAGGCGAAACTACACTAAGGAAACCAGTTGACAAATTCAAATGTTTATAACATAATTTGTAAATGACAGATATCGGTGTCAAAAATCGAAAGTTTTAGTTACATTCTGAAAGCTTTTTCTGGGAAGTACATTTAATCTTCCTTATGGTTTTATTAATTAAATATTTAAAATTATAGGTAACCTGCATATATCCATTAGAAATATTGCCAATCTTGTTAATGAATTGAAAGAATCTTTGACATAGGAACTTCCTCATACAATGAAAAATAGATATAATTAGAATTGTATGTGTGCAGAAGACATATTAAATACAATAAAATACAATATTTGGGTAAAGTTCTGTAATTTTTTTGTTACAAAACGAAGGTTCGATAGCGAATTGCAATACATTACTTATATAACATAAAATGGAAATGGCGAAAGGTCTTGTGCTGGCCACAACAAATTTTTTTTTGCTTTCAGATCTGGAAAGTATATCACAGAAATATGAAAAGGTAGATCATTTGTTTCACGTAGTTTTATTTTCTAACAATAACATTTTTACACGTATTCCGAACTATTTCCATATATTAGGAGAACAAAGGAATACAGAATGGAGGACATTTTCAAAAGAGGGCAATACTTCAAGAAAGAGAACGTTTGATCATCTTAAGAACATGTCAGTTTTGTTTTACAAATGCAGATTTACGAATAACAAATCTACCAATTTTGATCCGATTAGAATAGATTAATTTAAAAAAAATGTATTAATAATAAGTATAAATAGCTTCTTTGAACAGATTGTTTTAGAAACCTTTTAAAGGTATTTTTATTCCTTCATTCGTAAAGTTTTGAAAAAGTGTATTGATAATATTTAAATCTTGAATGTTTGATCTTTGTACAATATACACTTGCTTGTATCAGCGAGTTCTTAAATTATTTAATGAATTCTTGAGTAAAAATTTCACTTTTTAAATTAAGCAATATAATAATCGCATAATTATCGAACTTGGAAAACCGACAAAAATTTTAATCTTAAATTTTCGCAGAATAAAATATTGAATACTTATACAAATTGAGAAACTTGTAACATGACAGTTTTCTGCTGTAGTGAATGCAGACATATACATATACAGAGTGTTAAAAAAGGTATTTCTTTCGAAGGCATATAATACTGACCAAAATGAGTAAAAAAGCTTAATCAACATAGGTCTGATGTTCAACTGGTTCCGAGAACGGTGCTATTTTGTGTCAAAATAAAGAAAAACTACCAAAGATAGTGATCGAACAAAATTTTGCCTATGTTAGTAAATAGACTATAAAAAAAATCTGATGTGGCTAGCACATTACCTTCCGTCAATAGGGCTGTTGCAGGAATTTTTTTATGACTTCTAAGTAGTACATTTTAGAAGATATTGTTCTTCAAAGAGCCTCAAATATAAAAATATTACGAAATATCCATTAAATACTGAAATTTGAGTAATATTTTGGAAAAGTCACGTGATTTGAAACAGAATGTGACGTCGGAGTACATACAGTTTAACATGAAACAAACTATCGCCTACTTTTATTTATATAAATAACGTAAACTGCTTTCTTATTTGCTATTAATGACGTGCTGTATGTACTCCGACGACACAGGAGTGGAGGAGGGAGCGCAAATCTTTTTATTTAATTATTTACGAAAATAACAATAAATTACTATTATAATTTTTATTAATATGAAAAATAAATGCATAAATTTTCATTTGAAATACTTTTTAATAAATGTGAAACCGGCTAGAGATGCATTCGGCCGGGCCGGGCCGGGCTTTGAGGTTAGGATCGACTAGGCCCGAAAATAAAAATTACCGGCCCGACTCGAAGATCGACTCGACAAAAAAATTAGCTAGCCCGACTCGAAAATTGACTCGAAATCGGGCCGGGCTTCGGGCCGGGCCGGGCCAAAGCTCGAAATTGGGTGCATCAGGCATTCCTAATGTTTATTTTTATGTTAAGGCGAAATGTTTAACTTTTTTCGTGTCAAACTTATAAAAAACCTCTACATTCTTATAACTTTCAACATTAGTTAACATAAGTAGTTAAAAAAGAGACCCTTCTAGTGTAAGTTTGTTATAAAAATTACAGACCTACGCGTATTTAACACTTTGTTTACCAAAGAATTTAAACAACTTTTTCACAAATCTTATATAAAAAAAATATAATTTAGGATTTTTTATCTAACTTTGTTTCTGCTCAAAAATAGGACAAGTAATCATTATAGTAGGAACAAAAATCACTTTTATTTAAGTATAAGAGTAATAACAATAATAATAGCAACATCAAAATACAGGGTGTCTCAATAAGCTTGCTCACTATTGGTAACTTTTTTATTTGAAGAGGTACGAGGTTGGTTAAATGAGCAAAATTGTGCTATTTTATATTAGAAAATTGGTCATGTAGACAAAATAAAATTTGTGTCAGCGGTTCTCAAAATTTGGGACAATATATATATTTTTTAAATGGAACCATATATTTTTTATTATCTTATTGGAAAGAGTATTTTTTTCTCTTTCCAATAAGGTAATGTTGTTTATGTACAATTTTTTCAAATAAACGAGTTATTTACGGTTAAAAATTAAAATTTTGTAAACTATTTTATTAGTTTTTAGTCAAGTAAGCCATGGAAACAATTGATTCTTTGATTTTTTGAAGTTTAATAACTTCTCCGTAAAGTTCTCTGTGTTTAATAACTTTACAAATGAAGAAAAGTTAGTTATGGTCGTGCTATGTGGAAAGTTATATAACACCAGTTACGTAGAACGGTCGGCTCTCTTTCCAAAAGAGTTTAAATGTGCGAAAGAAACAATGGCTTTCAATTTGAATATTTTCTTTGTTTTGTTATTACTGTAAAATAAATTAATAAAATAATAATTTTATAAAAGGCAATTGTTTCCATAGTTTACTAGATCTAAACTAATAAAAGATAATTTTTATCTTTAAATGTAAATAACTCGTTTATTTGAAAAAAATGTACATAAACAACATTACCTTATTGGAAAGAGAAAAAAATACTCTTTCTAATAAAATAATAAAAAATATATATTCTGTCCCAAATTTTGGGAACCGCTGACACAATTTTTATTTTGTCTACATGACCAATTTTCTAATATAAATTGGCACAATTTTGCTAATTTAACCAACCTCGTATCTCTTCAAATAAAAAAGTTACCAATAGTGAGCAAGCTTATTGAGACACCCTGTATAATTTTTATGCTTTAATGAATAACCTTGAATTCTTGAAGTAAAATAATACATTTTTATTTATTAATATGTGAAGTGTGTTGTTATTAAATCATTTTGATCCTTTTTAACTTCATCCATTTTCATTAAAATATTAAAAAAACTGTGCATTTGATTGAACTATAAGAATTTTCGGGCCGCCCCGAAAAGCTCGAATTTTCGGGCCGGGCCAAATCCGACTCGCCTCGATTTTTGAAATTGATTAGCCCGATTCGGCCCGATAAAAAATATCTTCGGCCCGGCTCGATGATCGACTCGAAATCGAGGAGGGTTTCGGGCCGGACCGGGCCATAGCTCGAAATCGAGTGGAATTCTAAAACCGGCTCATTGTATGTATTTTGTACAAATCCCACACCAAAAGTTACTTGGAGAAGATTCTATATATCTAGTAAAATTGTAACACGAACATATACTATATTCTACAATTTCCGAATCAAAAATCCTTGGGTGCAAATGAACTCTGAAATTTGGGTTCATATGAATGACAAATAACTAATACTCAGAATTGACATTATATTCAGCACTTTAAACTACTTTTACAACAAATAAAATAGGTATATAGTATCTTAATCATAACAAAAATTGATTTATTGATTATATATATATATATATAGTTAAGCTACTTTGAAAAGCAATTTTAACCGCGTCATGTTTGAGAACTTTCGTTATTTGAGGTGTAAGATCTGGTATATATGGTATAGATGCATATTTGAATTCTTGTGGTTCATTCTGTTGATCTTGTACCTGATTTGGTTGAGGTTGTTAGTGTTAAAAAGTAACCAACCTCAACCAAATCAGGTACAAGATCAACAGAATGAACCACAAGAATTCAAATATGCATCTATACCATATATACCAGATCTTACACTTCAAATAACGAAAGTTCTCAAACATGACGCGGTTAAAATTGCTTTTAAAAGTAGCTTAACAGTAAACAAAATATTTTCAAAATTAAAGGACAAAACTCCTGCACAAAATCAATCTAATATAGTATACCGTATTTCTTGTGCTGATTGCCAGGCACAATATGTAGGACAAATTGAACCTACAGCTTGTGCTTTGGCAGAACACTGCAATAAATACAAACACAAAATGTTATACGATGAAGCTGAAATATTAGATAAAGAACAAAATTTATTAAAACGAACATTTCTAGAAATGATTCATATCAACAATACCGAAAACTCCATAAACAAACAGACAGACATTGATGGACTGAGCCATATATACACTTACCTGTTAAAATTGTCGAATAATATTCACAATCCACCACACCTAGATCCGGGTTAAATTTTCAAAAAAATTAAAAACATTATTTTGTTTATTTAATACTAAATAACATGTACACGAGTTTACTTCGACAACTTGTGCACAATTATAAAAGTTTAACATTATTTTAACAAAATTGTTTACTTTATTAGTGTGTAATTTATCAATTTTACTGTGATAACTATTTTGGCCAAAATTTTTAATATGTAATTCAGTTATTTCGACTTATCATTTTACTAAACCATGTGCGTGTGCAATCTCAACTAATGTGAGTACTAAAAACCATATTTAATTCTTAAACAAATTGTACGTATTTCATTATTGTATTACAGTGTCCTGAGGATGGTTAAAAATATAACCGAAAGCTTGACAAATTAAAAAGAGTGTACTACACTTAAGCCTACAAATTGACTGTCAAACCCACTATCCAGTTTCCTTATATATATGTGTATATTATTGATTAATTAATATTGATTGGTCTGAAATTAGGAAAGTATGGACTTTACTACAACACTATACCTCTGAAACTATTGAAAATCGGACTCATCTTGATTAAACTTTTTCGTACTCATTTTGTGTATGCCCTCAAAAAATTTTATCCTATTTTAACACCAATATGTAATATTATCAGTACGCTGTATGCTAAATACGAAATATAAATTTTTCAAAACAATATCTGCAGCAGACCAGATATTCATTTTGAAGGTAATTTGTTGAGTCAAAAGAATTATTTTTGAGATAAAAATTAATTTAGAATTCAATCTTTAGCATAGTAAGTACTCGTAAAATTAGTCTTTTTTTAGTTTCTTTATAATTCATCATCTGTGCGTATTTTATTATCTGAATATATATCATTTTTTGATGAGTAACATTTAAAATATATGAATTTAAATTAATTTATAGCACGAAAGAAAATATTTACCAGAACGAATGGTACGTAAATATCTGCTGTGGCCAGCTCATAACCTCCCGGCTCCCGCTGGGTATTTAACAGTGATCTTTATAACAAATGTCATAGAGATTACTGGTATTTAACCACGCAGTATAAGTAAAGCAATCATTATGACCAAATATTTTTACATTCACTAATAACAAACTTTATTTTACATTTAACAAATATATCATACACAAAATAAATTTGTGTGTTGCTTAAATATGTCAAAAGTATTATTAAAGTATTGTTTTTGTTTGACGCATAGGCAAGATAATGTATTTTATAAATTTACATTATTTAAAGTTATTTAAAGTTATTTACTAAATACCATTTAAAGCTTGTATAAATGATATTTCCGGTTTTCCAATATACACTAAAAATTCTTCCCACATTAGTATAAAACGGATATACAAAATTTCAAAATTTTCTGCTTGATAGTATTTGAGTAATCGTGTCCACAGGATCTACACACACACATACATACACACATACATACAGTGTGTTAATTAATAATCTGGTCATAGGCGTTTAACATGGGAAAACAGTTTTTCTTTGCGCAAAAGTGTCCAATTAATTTTAGACAAAAATGTTTCAAATAAATGTTGTAGATATTAATATTCTAAGCGTAAATCAGTAAACAGATTTAATTTTGCATGTTTAGTAACATGTAAATTCTAATTTGAAATTGTACAAATATTCCTCATTTGTAGCGATACCCATGAAATTGAAACAAAATTACAAAGAAATTCATATCGTTTGAACTGTCAGAAATTTAAATTTACAGATTACAGAATGTGAAAAAATAGTAATAATAAAAGTTATTTAAGTATTTTTAAAAGTAATACCTGTGTAATGATCTAGGTGCAGAATTGAATTATCTACAACTTTTAATTGAAAACTGAATTTCTGACAGGTGAAACGATATGCATTTCTTTGTAACTTTCTTTCAATTTCATGGGTATCGCTAGAACTGAGCAATATTTTTATGCAATTTTAAATTAGATTTTACAAGTTACCAAACGTGCAAAATTAAAACTGTTTATTGATTTAGGCGTAGAATATAATTATCTATAACATTTATGTGAAACATTTTGACTAAAATTAATTGGGGACTTTTGCGCAAAGAAAAACTGTTTTCCCATGTTAAACGACTATGGCCAGATTTTTAATTAACACACTGTATATACACACATACATACCCACAGACATCATTGTAAAATTGTTGAAATCGGATTCTGGGGATATTAAAACGTGCTTATTCACTAAAATCTCTATATGCGATTTTTAATACGACCCCTATACCTCCCTTACCAAGGTTAGCGGGACGTAAAAAGTTAAAAAAATTATGGAATTTAAATTAAAATAGTATTATTTTTAATTATAGATATATTTCAAACTTTCATCGTCCTTATTTTTTGAGTTACACAACGTTTCGATTGATAAAAATCTTCAATCGTTATCAAGTGAATATTGAACTTTCTTCGTCTTTATTTTTTGAGTTACACAACGTTTCGATTGAAGATTGTTATCAATCGAAACGTGTAACTCAAAAAATAAAGACGATGAAAGTTCGAAATATATCTATTATTAATAATCAACCATTATCTACAACCTTCAAACAGTATTATTATTATTATTATTATTATTATTATTATTAATAATATTAAGTGTGACCTATATATATGAATAATGAGATCGTATTCCGCATAAAATTTTTAATGCGTGAAGCGCTGGAAACTACATTACAGCTAACAATATTTATCGCGTAAAGTTTATCATAATCCAATATTCAAATTGTTGAAATGCGTAACAAATTTATGAAGTTTCGAGTTAATTCTATTTAATTTAAATCCAATTTTAATGCATTAGAGAGGTCAGAGTACGCCGAGTTTGACACGAACTTTTATTTAATCTAGGATTTGTTATTATGTCAATGAAATTAAGTCTTTACCATTTTACTTATTTTTACAGATGGAATGCACTTTGTATGAACTTTTAACTGGTTAACAACATATCCGTAAGTAATAAACACGCCAGCAGGGAGCATTAATAATGTAAAGAATTTAATACCTACCCAAATGACGATAATTCAAATTTTAAATTGTATTATTTTAAATACAAGTAACGAGACCCATCTCTTTCATTTATATTTCTTGTTTTACGCCGTACAAGTGACGTCACAGAAGTTCAATGCAGTATTTCTCAAATTCTATTAATATTTAATAAATTTTACAAAATGTGGGTGTATTATTTTTAATTAAAATAATTTAAACAAAAAATTGGTTACATACCCTCAATGTCTTTGATAACTGTTTGAGTACTTTATTAAATCGATCGTAGAAAAAATTGTGTGCAACACTTGAGTCCAGCTTTTTACCTCTCGCTAAGAGAGGTATGGGAATCATGCTAAAATTCGCATATCCAGATTTTTGTGGATAAGCACGTTTTAAAGTCCCTACAATCCAATTATAACATTTTTAAAATTATGTATGTGTGTATTTGTGTGTGTATGTATGGCTGCATGCTGGAAAGAAGATTCCTCAAAAACTATAAGACTTAAGACCTGTTTAACTATGAATTCCTCAATCTGACATTCCTGGGAAGAGCTGAAAAGGTTTTGGTAACAATTGGACAACCGGAAGTAGTAGTTTCTAAAAAAAAATCTTCTAAATAATATTTTTTGGAAATTTGTTATTACAAATATTAAAGAATATAAAATTTTCTATCTAGCATATTCAACATTTTTATTATATCTTCTATAGATTTAGAGATAGAGAGTTATAAATATATAAAATATTTCATTGTATCCATCAAATAGCCCATGGAAATCAGTTGAAATATTAAAATGTTTGTAAATGACATAAATATCAGTGTCAAAAATCCAGAGACATTATTAAAGGCTTTTTCTGGGAAGTACATTTAATATTTCTTATTTTATCATTAATTCAATATTTCAAATTATAGATATAGCTGCCGCACGTTAAATTAACTCTCTTCTTGAATGCGGAAAACCTAAAATTCGTACCTGGACGAGTCGAGGTGTAATAGTAATTATAATGTGCTATTTTCATACCAAGGAAAAGACTCCGTTAACATCTAAAGTTGGTATAAACAGAAACGGGAATCATTTGTAAGCCAAAGTATGTACACTAACAGGTCAACTAAACACGCACTTGCTATGCATATATTTCATTATATACCTGTCAGAAATCCCGCCAATCACGTCAATGAATTGGAAGAATCTTGAACATTTACAAGAGAAGGAAGAAACTTTATCATAGAATGAATTGAAAAATAAAGTATAGATGTAATTAAAATATTTTGTGTGTTCCAGAAATGTTAAATACAATATTTGTAGCCTAATATGAAATTGGCGAAAGGTAACTGATTTTTTTAAACTCGAGAAGAGATCTAAAGAGTTTCAAACCAATAATTTATATATCACGCGCGTGTTCAGGTAGGTATATATTTTGTTGCCACGAAACGTTATGTATGTACCTATTATGTTGAATGTATCAACACAATATATTCTGATAATAATGAACATACGAGTAATATTCGTTATGATTACATAATGAATAGATTTCATGACAATTATAGTATAAAATTTTTCATTTTTATTGGCAAATAAAATAACGTATATACTGGTGATTACTGTGACCACATTACATTTGGGACCCAGCGAATAGCGAATATATGTACAAAAGCGATATGTCACGTCGTCAAGGATATACTCGCTTATTAATATACGCACAGAAAAAAAAAGAATTAAAATTTTGTATAAATATAATTAGATATTATTTTATTAGGCAATATGTCCAATAATTTAGTATAATTTACAAATCTTAATTTAGCATTTAACTAACCCGAAATAAATAATAAATATTTTGTAAAAAATCGTTTTATTCTTACATACGAGTACATAGGTATATTTTCCTGTCATTGTTGTAAACGTATGAAATAGATTTTCGCAGTAAATAATATGCTTGACTATCTAACATATATTTATATTTATAGTCGGTAAAGTATATACTGGTATGTTACGCCCAAACATCGAAATAGAGCGAGAAAACAACCACAACGCGTTGCGGACGGTGCAACACGACCAAATAACGAAATCGGATCATCCTAAAAGCCACTGTTTACCAATTGTAAGTTGCCAGTTAGATTATGTTAAGGGGATATTTTTTTTCAAATAAAAGAAATACAAACTGTAACGTAACCTAACTGGCAATTCTTAAAAAACACGACCACAACGCGAAAATAATCAGATTTTGGTACTTGGTTGTTCAGCACTGTCCGCAACGCGTTGTGGCTGTTTTTTCTTCGTTCACTGAGCAAATTCGAAGCTTGCGTGCAACACATACATTAGTACATTCTTTTAAACGATAATTATTCAAATCTATAAATAAATGAAAATATTAAAAAAATTATTGTACTTTAAACACCAATGAATCCTTCTGTACATTAATTTCTTTTACACTTTTGCAGTTTGTGTAAAAGATCGATGTCGAATGTAAATGACCTGTCAATTCAGTAACGAAGCATGGCCGTTCATAATTTGATTGGATATACTTAAAGCGTAATTGAATACTTCATGTAATTGGCCTTCGCACGCGATATTGCAGCCTTCTCCAAATGACGAATTAGCTAATTGTCAAACGGCAAAATTGCAAGTAACCTCGCATTTCATGCTGGCACGTATTCGTTTAATATAGGATACAATAACACAATGATGTGTCTGCAAAGACCATAATAATTAACCTTATTACATTTTTATGCAATGAATTTTGGTATAGGGTATTTTTTTAACTAATAATAATATATCATCAAGACTTATTACTGTATCTGGGTGCGCCAATCTGCAGATTCTAACAGATTTCGGTAATGATGATACATCAGTGCTTGAAGTAGTGGTTGCGTTATCGCTTTACGCTCCAAGGGTCCCGGCTTCAAATCCGGGGAAGGTTGTATGTGTCTTTCATCATTTCATCTTCATCAGCGAATAATATAATATATATATATATATATATATATATATATATATATATATATATATATATATATATTAAAACGGGTCATAGGGCTATAACATAGAAAAACAGTTTTTCAGACGCCAAAAATTTCTATTTTAATTTATTGAAAAAAGAATTAGTGCATATTATAAAGAAAAAAATCTGATGTGGCCTACACAAAACCTCCCGCTATTTAATTTTTATTAGTTTAAATACATACCTACCTACGTATTGACTAACGCTGCAAACTGTTCCATTGCAGAAAACTATTGCTTTATTTACTATTTTCTTTTTAAAATGTCACTATTACTAATTTGAAGTGATAAGTTTTCTGACAGTAACATCTACTGTCAGTTACATTCATTTAAAAAATGAACTGTGTAACAAAGAAATAGTTTTTATCTTAGGCTTCGCGACTAATAAAAAAAATTATTTTTAAATTTACCTGTAAAATATATAGAAAAAGTATTAATGTATTCCTGTAGAAAATTCAATAATCTTTAATTTTCATAAGACATAAAATTCGAAAAAATGACATTTAATGGTATTTTTTGAAGAAAAACCATTATGAGCTTCATGTAAAGTACGATTTCCGTTTATTCGATTTACACCAAAATCTAATGGCTTCTATTCCTATTAGAATAGGGTAAAAATACAAGGTTTCAGAATTTTCTGAATGATAGTATTTGAGTTAGAGTGCAAACAAAATTCGTACACATACACACATACACACACACGCACACACACACACACACACACACACACACACACACATACACACATACAGACATCATCGTGAAAATGTTAAAAATGGATTCTAAGGACCTTAAAACGTCATTTACTAAAATCTCGATATGAGATTTTTAGCACAATCCCTATACCTCCCTTACCAAGGGTAGCGGGAGGTAAAAATTACGATTTTTCTAATACCAAACACATTACATTTCTGTTTCATATAAAGCCAGAAAATAAATTTAAAAATTTGTACAATGGGGTCATACCACATTTTCCAATTTATTTTTTTTCTGAAAGTATACTTAAAACCACTTACAGAAATATATATTTTATGTCACATAAGTTTCTAGTTTTACAGAAATAATTTTTTAAAGTTTATATTAAATTTCAAATGACGTCATGGTTTTGCGACCGTGACCCTAGTCTCTCCTATCGAATAAAAATGGAACTACGTTTGACGTTTATGTTATTTGACTTGATAGCAAACGTGACAGCAAGTTATTTTGTATTCGTGCTTTTGTTTTTATTGTATATTGAATAATTTGATTATGGAAATTAATCTTGAGGTTTAGAAATACGAACAAAAACTTTATTTTTGCTTCTCAACGAGATGTTCTCGCAAGACGGCACAGAACAATATTATACAACCATGGTAATATCAATCACACATAATTTGTATTTATTAGAACATTTCGTTATTTGTACTTACATTTAAACAAAAACAACTTATTGCAAAGATATTTACTTTGAAAATGTTGGTTATGTTCGAAAAATGTGACATCTCTGCGCTGCGCTGACATTCATGTACAGTACGTGTACGAGTACATGTGTGCGTGACTATCATTGTATGTGTGTACAAAACCATGACGTCACAAAATAAGACTCAAAATGTTTAGAAAGAAAATCATGAATGAAAAGTATAAGAATATTACATATTTTTCATGTATATATGTATAAAATTATGTAATTTTTTTATGTTTTAATAACATGATAGGGGACAATTAAAGATTAAAGTTATTAATTTATGAACTAATATAAAATAAAGAAAACACTAGGATATTTATTTTTGAAACAATTATATTTATTGTAATAGGTATTTTCAAATTAAAGATGATCTACATGTAATTAGAAATAAGTTATAAGAAACGAGAAAAACTGCAAATTATGAGGGAAAAATAATTTGTAATTTTTCTTCATGAGACAAATTATCCATGATTTCTTGTTAATAAAACGAAAATAATAATAATTTAACAAATAATGTCCAAAAAACGTTTATCAATGACAGTCTTAAGTCAAAAATACTTTTGTTTTGTTTCTGTCAATTTCAAGGCTAATAATATTTTTTCTTAATTGTGCAAATTTTTAAATTTATTTTCTGGCTTCATATGAAACAAAAATGTAATGTGTTTGATATCAAAAAAATCGTAATTTTTTCCTTTGTAATATGCATTAATTCTTTTTTCAAAAAATTAATATAGAAACTTTTGGCGTCTAAAAAACTGTTTTTCCATGTTATAGCCCTATGACCCGTTTTAAAATTTACAGCCTGTATATGAAATAATAATAATAAAAATGATAATGGCAGGTAAATCAAAAAGCAACCTCCAGTTTGAACACATAATATACAGGATGTTAATTAAAAAACCGGCCATAGATGTTTAACATGGGAATTTAGTTTTTGCAGACTGTTGCCCCCAGATTTAATTTAAAACGATGGTTGTGGTATCAATAGAAAGTTAAAAAACATGTAATTAATATTTGGTCCCATAAACTAATTATTTTTATCCAATTTTGTATTAATAGCAATAGCTACGGCATTTGTGAACAAAAAGATAATAAAGTATTTGACATTTTATGTCAGAATTTGTTAACTAAGGTTTTTAGCGTTATTTTCTTTTTAATGTTTTATAACAGATTAGAAAATGCTAGATAAATATTAAATTAATAAAATTATAACATAATAAAATTTGCACAAGTTTTAGGTTACCTATAACAAATTTTGACAGATAAAACGACAAATATTCTTCCACTGCAAAACTACAATTATCAATTTTTTTCTTCTTCTGGATAGTTTTTCGTTCGTTTCCTCTTCTTATTTATATTTTTATTCATTTTCGATTCATTTCAATCACACAAATCAAAAATTGTTTTTATTGAAAACGAATTTGACAGTTTTGTGAGAGAGATGAATTTGTTAGCCGTATATTTAATGCAAAATAATGGAAAGGAAAATAATATTCTACGAATAACTATCTATTCAACAAATTTGGTTGATGACCCAAAACTTTGAGCATTCAATGAATAAAATTTATTCGTCAGATAACTATTTGTGAATTTATTCGGCAATGATGAAACCGGGCATAAGTAATATAGTAAAATTTTACTTATGATCGGGTTTATTCACTAAAAAATACGTTAATTTTTAGCGTACAAATATACAACGCTAAAAAGTAAATATTAGCGTCAGTGTTAACAGTATTTCATAAAAATGTTATTCACTAAAGCACTGGTTAAAAATTTCGTTAATAATTAATTTTTTATCGTATGCGCTAATGAATGCTGTGAAATCAGTTTCACATGACGAAATAAAACTGCAATTAAATTTAAATGGCCTGTTAAGTGTGAAAAGTAACCAGAATTGATGAATAATTATAATTATTTATAAATAATATGTCCAACAGCGGTAACTGCAAAAATACAAATATGTATTTGAAATATTTTCAATAATAAGTAAGAATCAAAGAAAAAAGGTCTATGGGCAACAAACAAAGCAAATTGAATTATTGTTAAGAGAACAAAATTCTGCTTGCTGGAAAATTAATTCCAAAAGATATACAAGTAGTTAATAGCTAGAACCTGCTTGAGTAATTAGTCAATATAACATTAATTATTAATTTAGTAAATTATTATCCGTATTTAGAAACTAGAATTTTTGATAAAATCATAATCGAGTAAATGAGATGGACTACTTGTATTGCGAAGATTTCGAAAACAAAGTCTTGCGTAAGTGCCAAAAATGATAAAATGTATTTCGGACACACTTTAAAATTATTAGTATGTATGTGACATAAACTTACAAATAACACTATTCTTTAATCATTATTTCTTCATATACATATAAGGAAGAATATGAAGGAGGCCTTCGTGGAATCCCTTCATTAAATTAGGTAATTTTATGTGTACATTCTTATACATATTTAACTTTTAGATTTATTTAACATTGTAATTCTGGGAAGGGATTCTAAATTATTATTATTATTATTATTATTATTATTATTATTATTATTATTATTATTATTATTATTATTATTATTATTATTATTATTATTATTATTAGTATTATTATTATAAGTAATAGGGCTGTTGCAAGAATTTTTATATGACTTCTATAAGAAATAAATTTTAAAAGATATTGTTCTTTAAAGAGCCTCAAAATAAATATCACGAAATATCCTTTAGATATTTTACATTTAGTTATTGAAATTTGGATAATATTTTGAATAAGACACGTGATCTGAAACAAAATGTGAAGTCAGAGTAATATATCTTCAGCGGTTCTAACTGGTCCGTTTACAATGTAAAAAAAATTGTGTTTGGTGTCAAGTGTATTGTCAAATTTGTGAAACAAGTGTTAATTTTTAAGATTGGTTCAAGTTGTATAATAAGTAGGTAATAAAAAGTTCAAAATAAAATGATTAATTTACGATATGATATAGTGTGCCTTTTTGCAAAAATATCGCTTATCAATTTATATAGTAAATTCAGTTTTTATATTTTATTTTACCTTAACTTGTTAACACTCCTTATTTCGGCAGAAGTAAAACAATCGTTCACTGATATAAATTCAGCCACCATCCAGCTATCGACCTTCGGTAAATTGTCCGATTTAGCTTGTGTGTAATTTGAATTAGCCTTTATTACTTTATTATTAATTTACAATGAGCAATGTCAGCGTCAAATGTCAAATTAGAAGATTTTTATAAACATGTGACAAACTATAACTTACGTTTATTTATATAAATAATATGAATAAACGTAGGTGATGGAAAAACTATTTTCCCATTGGCTATTAATGACGTAATGCATGTATTTCTACGTGACAGGAGTGGGGAGTAGTTTTCCATGACGCCAATCTTTTTATTTAATTATTTTCATAAATAACAACAAATTATTAAAATAAAAATTATTACTAAGAAAATTATTGCATAAACTTTCATTTAAAATAATTTTAAAAAAATGTAAAACAGGCTCATTTCATTGACTGTTTAAATGACATACCTCCTCTCGAAGAACTGATGCAGCGTACAGATCATAAGTCGCCATTTATTTATTACACATTATTATGAGAAAGTCCTAATAATACTATGTGCACATCATATATAACTACTTCAGTAATTATAGCGATTAATTCATATACTACTTCATTTATTTTTATTGTTCCTATTATTTATCTAGAGGTTTTTGAATAATTTTATGTATTTACACTATTATTTAAATATCCACAATAACAAAATTTAAATGCAATGAAAATACAAGAGAAAATTTCATATAAAACTGTAATAAAGAATATAGAAGTATAATGCAAGCCTACTAATGTCACGTGGAGTGAACTACAATGCAAGTCACTTTTTGGGAAACAAAAATAAGATTGTAATTTAAGTCTAGAACTGTAACAATGAAATCGTGTTTCAAGTCCCCGATTTCACATTGTTATCGCTCTCAACTAAAACGAATGTCATAATTTTAGCCGGAAATGATAATGCGTTTTATCCGAGATGTATTTCCGGCCATTCTTGAACTTGAAACACTAACACGAAACGTAAATAAATCATTCTAGAAAATTATAGACCAGAACTACAAATACAAGAATCAATTTCTGTAAATACATAGTCAGAAACTTGAACTACGCAGTAGAACAGTGTAGGGTAATTTCTCTGTCACTCGAGTTATAAATATAAAATCGGAATAAGGAAAACTCATGATTGTTCACCGGGACATATCCGACCTTATTGATTATATAACCTTCTAGTTGGTATACCTACTATATTACATTAGTCATTAGTATCTACGCTGTATGTATATTTATATTAGTATTAGACCTTTTTTATAGTATTTTTGAATTTTAGTATCAATATTGTAATAACACAATTATTTAACTATAGGTTACTACTGTTTAAAAAATCTGAAACTATGTTTTGTAATTTCCATTTCATTTAAGTGAGACACATTTTGCAAAAAAAATTAAGTATAGTAAGAATGTCGTTACGCAATAAAATATGTATGATTCTTGAAGACATACTTAAATGAAATAGCCTCTTTTTGCTACACAGGTCATAGAATCTATTCATTTATGAACAGATCCTATAACCTATAACCTGCGTAGCAAGAGGAGACTACTTCATTTACGTATGTCGTCAAGAATTCATTTGTTACTGCACGACATTATTATACGTAAAGAGTACTAGACTTAAAATTTTAATGGATTTGACCAGGCCGGGACTACTAAAATTTTGTTTGAAAACCTAACAAAAAACTTTAGTTCTAAAACCGTTGATGAGGGCGTGTCTTATTCCCGCTGTCATTTAAATCTCAATTTTTAGACTATCGAAATATCAATTTAGCGGTTATAACAAACGTTATATGGTCTTCCAGTAATACAAAACACAGTAATAATGTAATAAACAGCTAATATTTTCATATTTACTATTCATTGCATCATATTAATAAATTTACAACTCTATTCCCGGTTTCGCCAACATAAAATAAATCTTCGAATAACTTATTCATTGAATAAGTAAAAAATATCACATTAAAATATGACAGCTAGAATAAATACCGTTATTTGTGTTATGACTTCGATGCGATATTTTTCTCTTAATCAATGAATAAGCTATTCGAAGATTTATTTGATATTGGTGAAACCGAGCATAAACGAAACAAACGTATTACTACACAGGTGTCTCTAAAATAGGGGGACATGAACCATAGACTCCTGAGGCTAAAATGAGACGATTTAACTAAACTTGCTTCTACCGGAAAGTGTACCATTTAGCCAGTATTCTGCTTCAAATTTCTTCCAAAAAAAAATGTTTAGCTTATAATAACAGAACGCTTTATTCGATTTGACAGAAATTTGGTACGACATTTCATATGGTTATAAGTCATGAAACTTAGGTGGCCCAACATTGATTAGACCGTAACTTTTTAATAGAAACGCCAATAACGTAAAAAATTTTTTTTTTTTTAGAAAGATACATCCAATAGTAAACTTTTCTCTGTCTGTGTAATTTGTAATATGTTACGATTCACAAAGAAAACATAAAACCTTATACAGGGTTAGTTAAGAGTATGGAGACGACGATTTATTGTCGTTAATATTCATTTTAGGAAATTATGTTCAATACAAAAGTTTTTTTAAGAAATTTTGATCTACATTTGAGAATACTTCAATTGTTTTTGAGTTACGCTTGTTCGCGTAATATTTACCTCCCGTTACCCTAGGTAAGGGAGGTATAGGGATCGTGCTAAAAATCACATATAGAGATTTTAGTGAATAAGCACGTTTTGATGTCCCCAGAATTCGATTTTATCATTTTTACAATGATGTCTGTAGGTATGTATGTGTGTGTGTGTGTGTGTTTGTGTGTGTGTGGAACGTGTGGACACGATTACTCAAATACTATCAATCAGAAAATTTTGAAACTTTGTATACTCATTCTATACTAATGTGGGAAGAGCTCATTAGTTTTTAGTGTATATCGGATAACCGGAAGTATTATTTATACAAGCTTTTAACAGTTTTTCTTATAAAAAATTCATTGAATATAATTTTTTAACAACTTTTACCAATACAAATTAAATATAATGGCACAATCTTCAATTCTACGATAATCATTTAGTAAATAACTTGAAATACCTTTAAATATTGAATTATAAAATAATTTCTTTTTGTACATCACTTTGCCTCTGCGTCAAACAAAAACAATACTTTAATAACAAATTTGACATATTTAAACAAATGTCACTGTCACGAAGAAATTACATTAAAATTAATAATGAAACCGCGTTAAGAAGAATTTAGTAGTTTAAATATGATTGTAACGAAATTAAGGTTTGTAAAAATAATACATTTTCCATCATACATAAATATTAGATATACATGATAATTCGATGTTCGCAGCATTATATATCAAACAGCTCTCAATAAGAACGTGATTTCAAAGTGTCAAATAATTGCAACTACACATTTACGAAATGGATCATGTATGGCGAAGAATTTACACAGTTTACGTTTTAGAGCATAAGGAAGTTGGTGGTGATTTTGACAATAATGTGTGTGTGACGATTTTTTCTTAAAATATATTAATGATCCAAAACTTCGCAAAGTTGATATTTGCTTACAGATTTTTCAGGAAAAACATAACAAAATATAATCCAAAATTTCGTATTACAAACTTTTCTATTTATTGGAACAACAAAGTAGATTTTGTTTACAAACGATCAATAGGAAGTGATACTTTACTTAAAGCTCATTGCTATTTTGAACATGGAATTCGCGGGAGGTCATGTGCTGGCCACAACAGATTTTTTTAAATGGGAACCTATTGATTTTACTCTAAAATTCGATAGAGGTTTTTTTTCTCTTTGCAACAGTATGTTTTTTTTTTGTTTTTCAATTTATTTTAATAACATTTTTACAAGTAAAAACACCGGTTCAAGTATTTACGAATAGTAGGTACATCTAAGATAGACAAAAGCGAAGCGATAAACAAACTCGAGCGATGTAATTTACTTAGTTATTAATTTGTTTTTAATGATAAGATTGTCACCGACAACTTTATGGGAAATCATTTTGTCTATCTTAGATGAACCTACTATTCGTAAATACTTGAACAGGTGTTTTTCCTTGTAAAAATGTTATTAAAATATATTGAAAAACAAAAAAAAAAAAACAAACATACTGTTGTAAAGAGAAAAAAACACTCTATCGAATGGTAGAGTAAAATTAATAGGTTCCCATTTAAAAAAATTATGCGGACAAGCGTAACTCAAAAACAATTGAAGAAAAAAAAATTCAAGTATTCTCAAATGTAGATCAAAATTTCTTAAAAAACTTTTGTATTGAACATAATTTCCTAAAATGAATATTAACGACAATAAATCGCCGTCTCCATATTTTTAACTAACCCTGTATAATATCAATATCATTGGCTTTATGACATATTACTTAATATGGGTTTGATAATTTATTTGAAGTATTTTTGTATAAAATAACTTGTCACATTTGCACAAAGAAAACTAATTTCCCATGTTAAACGCATATGGTCCACTTTTCTATTTACACCCTGTACATTTCCCCAGGGACATTCAGAAATTCTGCTTACAGCGTTATCTGAGTTAAACAGGGAAACGCACTTACAACTAATGTACTACAACATGTAAAATGAGCCACCAATAACTATGATGTTTTAACGAAGTAAAGTAGTCCATACAGACATTTATTATTTTTAAAAATCTATTGTGGCCAGCACAATACCTCTCGCCATTTCCATTTTATGTTATATAAGTATTGTATTGTACTCCGCTATCGAACCGTCGTTTTATAACAAAAAAATTACAGAACCTTACCAAAATATTGTTTTTTATTGTATTTAACATATCTTTTGCACACATATAATTCTACTTATATATATATTTTTTTTTATTGTATGAGGAAGTTCCTAAATGACAGATATTCTTCCAATTCATTAACAAGATTGGCGGTATTTCTGATGGATATATGCATTTTTACCTATATTTTTAAATATTTAATTAATAAAACAATAAGGAAGATTAAATGTACCTACTTACCAGAAAAAGCTTTGAGAATATCATTAAAACTATTGATTTTTGACACAGACCTCTGTCATTTACGAACTATGTTACAAACATTTGAATTTGTCAACTGGTTTCCTTAGTTTAGTTTAGCATTCTCGAATCATTACATCCCGTTATTCTTTATATTATAGCGTCTTTATCTCTGGATTCATTGATGATATAATAAACATTTTAAATGTATCAGATGTAGAATTTAGTTTTCAAAATATAATATTTAGAAGAATAATTTTAAGAAACTATTATTTCCGAATGTCCAATGGGCTACTTGCGTGGTACTGAAAATCCGATTTCTTCACTATATACGTAATGTTATGTTCAAAACATATATAAAAATATAAATTTTATTTTAAAAAAATTATTTGATTTTTAGTAAAATAAGAAAGAAAATTTTCTGTGACGTCATTATATTAAAATAGAAAAGGAAACCATATGTTTAAAAATGTAACGTATGGCATGCTTGCGAGAAAATTTTAATTTGAATTTGACATTAGATCATTTTTTTCTCTCTCTGGGCTCTCAAATATATTAATTACTTCACAAATAAACACATAGGTAGTTACATGTAATTTAAAATATCCATACCAAAAAGACAAACTAAAATACTAACCTCCAAACTATTGTTGAAACGTCAAATAGGGGATCTACATTATCCGTACAAACAAACGCTATGGCTTTACGACCATTCATTGGTGCGGCGTAATTCTACGTCATACATGGCGGGAATGCAAATAATCAAATTTCATTATTTATTTTCTGGCTAATTAATAAATATTTTGCCAAAAGAAAAAATATGGGTAGCAAGTTTTTACCTGCTCTTCAAAAATATTAAATAAAAAAAAGGTACGCAAGTAGCCCATTGTTACCAAAATCTAATCAGCTCTTCCCAGGAATGTCAGATTGAGGAAACCGCAGTTAAATATTTTTTAAGTCTTGTAGTATTTGAGAAACCGTGGATCCAACATCCACACATACATTCACACACACACACACACACACACACACACACACACACACACACACACCTACATACATACACACAAACGGACATCATCGTAAAAATGTTATAATCAGATTATAGAGACCTTAAAACGTGCTTATGCACTAAAATCTGAATATGCGATTTTTAGCATGATTCCAATACCTCTCTTAGCGGAAGGTAAAAATGAAACTATTTCATTCGTCACCCTATATACAGTTTTATAATTTTTACATTGATATGTTTTCTTGGTGTATGCATGCAATAAAAATTGTTATTTTCAGACTATTATTTCTTTTCAATCCAAACATGTTATGCAAAAATCTTATGGTACAAGAAACTTTGTTTTGGGTTCACAATGCCCTATAAAAATATAGGGAGATGGGGTTAAGCGAAACACAAGCGGTTTCTCATGGGTTCCATGACCGATAAAGTTTGGGCACCGCTGGTTTACTAGATACTTCTGCTACCTACTACAACTGTAACATAATAAATGTACTAAAAATATGATTGGCTGAGATGTAAAAACTTTCACGACTAGTAAATGTGTACCTCATGAACAATTTCACTTATGATTATAGAATAAAAATAAATAATGGTGATTTGATGATCCAGTTAAATTTAGAACAGTCCGAACAATCCAAGATCATTTATCTCTAATATTTTTTTTTGTTTTTGATTTTTAGATAGGTACAAAAGAAGCTACCCAGGAAAACAAGTGCAAGATGGGAATTTCGAAACAAGAGGAATTGTAGAGAACCAAAATACTCATGCTATGATTTTAAAATTTAATTTTAAATGAATGAAAATAATTAACGAAAATTGTCATACCTAATTTAATCTAAAAGTGGTCTCTTAAAAATTGTACGAATACAACAAAAATTCCAGAAATATCGTTCCATAATATTTGGCATAAAAAATTGATCGACAGAATATATGGAAAGAATTATTACAATATAATTATGCAGGAATGTATCTATTTTTAAGCTATTATATTGACAGTAATGATACATAACATTTAAGGGTTCATCGATTTTACTATTTTTTGTCCCTTTTAATATTGTAAAGAATATAAATGCATAAGTATAAGAGGTATTTTTCGGAAGAACAAATACTTGTTAAATAAACAAGGTACACACATAATACATAGTTATCAAGCGTTACTGTTTCAGTTGGTATTCAAAAAATTACTTGAAATTAGTTAGACTGACACATAAATTTATTTTCTGATGACAGTGATATTTGAAATTTGAATACATTTACATTTTTTTTAAACACTGGAACATGACACTTCGTTAATTAATATCCTTTAATTTTTTTAACATTAACCCACAAAGCAATAGGTAATCCAATATAATTCTGTCCTTAAAAATCCTATAACAGTTTAAATTTTAAAAATGTCTGCTCTGTATCACGTACAAATTAACAAATTGGAATACATTTATGTTTTCTTGACTAAGGCTAGACATGCTATTTTAAAACGATGCTTATCATTAGAAATACTCTCGCTGTAACGTAATTTATTATTTCGGATAAAGTAACTTGATTCATAGCCGTGCGTACAGCATTGTTTTCTTTCAGTTTCACTTACACTAATTCTGTGTCAATATCTTAGTTTTTAATATACTTACGAGTTGTTACCTTCCGTCACCTTTAGGTGTCTTTGGTCAAAAAATTCGGTGGTCAGTTTTTAATGAATAAGCACGTTTTAGGGTCCCTACTATACAAATTTGCTGTTTTTAAGATGATGTCTGTATGTGTGTCTGTGTGTGTGTCCGTGTGTGTGTCCGTGTGTGACAAATTTTTCTCCGACGATAACTTCAATACTACAATTCTAAAAATTATAATTTTTTCGTATTCCTCTTCTTTACACCCATACGAAGAGCTGATTAGATTTTCGTTATTATTGACTCACAGGAAATACTCTTATTTGAAGTTTTTAACAGTTATTTCTTAAAAAAAGACACAGTTACATATTATTTTTTGACATTTTATGTTATAAATATTAGAGAAAATGCTCTTCTCTATACGAATTGATTATACATTTGCCTTTATATTCAACAGATATGGAGTTAAAGAATTATAAAGAGTTTAACTTTCAAAAATCAGTCAGCTTTGATATTTATCCGGGAAACAGCCGATATATTCAAAAAATTCTAATTGACAGATGTAAGTGTCAAGTGCAAAACTAAAGATGGAAAGAATAGGGTCAGAAAGTGTCATAGTGTTCCTCACAAGTGACATGCAGAGGAAGACCAAAGAGAAGATGGAAGGACTGTATCGCAGAAAACTTGACAGAGGAAGAACTGTGTGAAGAAAATGCGTCGGACAGAAATGAGTGGAAGAGAAGAGTAAGAAACAGCGACCACCTAATAAAATAGCGAAAAACTGAAGAAGAAAACAGTGTCAAGTGCAATTTACATGTGTATGTTAATGTATAATTTTATTGAATGTATATAATCTTTTCAAAGGAATTTTTGTTATGGGATTTGTACAAAATACATTGAATTGACGGAAGGTCTTGTGCTGGCCACAACAGATTTTATTTTTTTTTAAATTTTGAATGCTTGTAGAGTAACATAACATATGGTAACGAACTTGATTGTTTGTTAATACAAAACTCGTAAAACGAAATTACCCTAAAATATTGCTATTTACACGTGTTATTTAAACACTATTTATTTATACACATTTATCTCAACACTGTATTTCCACACTTAATACAGCTCTGTAAGTGATTGACTCGTTATAGGCTGTAGACTGTCAACTGACTGACTGCACGATTTTTATATCAGTAACTTTTTATGTTCAAGCGTCTCAATATCAGACTGGCTGTGTCACCAAGCATTTCACTACCAGACTAATACCGGACTGAATGTTATAGATTAGGGAGTTATTGCAAGTTATGTAAACGTTAACATTATGTAGAAAACACCTTATTTTAAAAATAAGGTACATTAAATTGCAATGCTTACCCCATTTAATTAGTCTTTTCACTTTAAAGTTAACGCTAAAACCAACACAAACGAACTTACACCCGTACTTTTCATGGAAATATAACCTTAACACATAGAGAACGTGAGACAATTGGGCTGTCACGTGACTTTAAAGTGCATTATTGCAGTATTTTTGCGTTGAAGCTGCAATAACTCTATTGACTACCGGTTGTAGACTGTAGACCGTTATAGACTGTGCTCGCAGAGTCTGTATGCCTTTATATACCGTTTCATTGCTTCAGTAGTATCGTATGTATCCTCATAAAAACTAAATAAACGACGCTTTAACATAATGGGAGTAGCTACAATCTTAACAACATACATTTCGAAGATTAACTGGATCAGACATCTTTAAAAACAACTGTAGCTATGTGAGAGCCGTGACATAACCTATTTGTATTTATCCTAAAAATAACATATCACATAGTATTGCAGCCTTTACCTGATGTTGTTCAATAGAGCTGTTGCAAGAATTTTTATATGACTTCTAAGTATTAAATTTTAAAAATATTGTTCTTTAAAGAGCCTCAAATTTGAAAATATCACAAAATATCTTTTAGATATTTTACAATTAATTTTTGAAATTTGGATAAAATTTTAAATAAGTCACGTGATCTGAAACATAATGTGACGTCAGAGTACATACATCTTCAGCGGTTCTTAATGGTCCGTTTATAATGTAAAAATTTTTGTGTTTGGTGTCAAGTGTATTGTCAAAGTTGTCAAACAAGTGTCACATTTTTAAGATTGGTTCAAGTTGTATAACATGTAGGTAATAAAAAGTTCAAAATAAAATGAATAATTTACGATATTGTATTGTGCCTTCTTACAAAAATACTGTTAGGAACAAATTTACTATAGAGTTTATAAATTTGTCAAAAGATGCGAAGAAAAGAAAATTGTGGCTAGAAGCAACAGGTCGAAGAGCTGATAATGTCAGAAAAATCGTGTTTTCATGTTTGTGAAGATCATTTCAACTTTCATCCACCTTCAAGATAACAGTATATTTTTGCTGCTTCACTTTATGTTCAGGGCAAACTTTACATCTACTATACAGATATTTTTTCTCGACATAGATCTACATATCCTAACAAATTCAATGTAAGAATCATGACCAGAACCTTAAAGTAAAATATATTATCAATTTATATAGTAAATTCGGTTTTTATATTTTATTTTACCTCAAATCTTTAACACCCCTTATTTCGGTAGCAGTAAAACAATTGTTCTCTGATATAAATTCAGCCACCATTCAGCTATCGACCTTCGGTAAATTGTCCGACTTAGCTTGAGTGTAATTATTATTCATTTACAATAAGCGATGTCAGCGTCAAATGTCAAATTAAAAGTTTTTTTTATTAACATGACAAACTATAAGCCTAATTTATTTATATAAATAATATGAATAAACGTAGGTGATGGAAAAACTATTTTCCTATTGGCTATTAATGACGTAATGTATGTACTTTTACGTCACAGAAGGGGGGGGGGGGGGGAGTTTTTCAGGACGCCAACCTTTTTATTTATTTATTTCCACAAATAACAACAAATTATTAAAATAAATATTATTACTAAGAACATCATTGCATAAACTTTCATTTAAAATAGTTTTTGAAAAATGTGAAACAGGCTCATTGTGCAAACTGTGTGTAGGAAAAAATTCAATCGCTAATTTCAATTAAAAATAATATATTAATTTTAAAAAAGAAATAATAATACATTTAATTTAACAACTTATTCCACGTCTAGTGTCTACCGAATCGATAGTGTATGGTCCCTCTCAAAAAATCATCAGTCGCAATCTCCTACTTCGATTGCTGATGCAATATTCGATATATAAACAAACAAATCTGTTATTACAATAGACGTGCCGCATTATGATAATAGGGCCGCCTACATGCGGAATAAAAAGATTCACTGATTTGTATTGCCAAATGAAATAGTTACTACTTCTGATCCCTCTGTTGAATGCTCCACTGAATTTTATTTGTATAGTACAGTGTAACAAACTAGGTTTGTTGAAATATTTCGTTTTAACAAAATTATTTGCAATTTGTGTCAATTTAATGTTATTAACCTTTTTGCTATACGCGAGGATATTACACTTGTCATTCAGCAAAATTATTGCAATCTTGCATTCTATTTATATTATATAAATAGAATGGTAAATATAATGATGAAAACAGTCAATGGTCGACAGTCAGCGGTCAGCAAAACAGTAGACAGTTCACAACAATCTTCGATTCGATCAACCCCGCTGAAGATGAGTCCCTAGATCGTCAGGGGTAGTCTACCCCTAGGTATGAGAAATACATTGCTAAATATCGTTCGTTAATTGTAATATCATATAAATATGTTTGTGTTTATTTTGTTTATTATTTAACTTGTTTTTATTAATACAAATCTTATTTATTTTTGTATACTTTTGTGTTTAACTATTTTATAACCTATGACCGCAATTCTGTCTTTTGTTTTATTATTAATAAATGATTTCTAAATTATTTCTTATTAATAATTGTGCCACCAATTCAGTGCAGTGATCAGCTAACCCGCTGACGCAACAGACAGCAGGGTAAGTACAACCCTACTTAAATCGTTAACGTCGCTACTTCTGTTGCACCCCAGTAGCGATTGTTACAACAGAAAAGAATAACAATACAATCTAATTTTGACCACAAATTCTTTAAAAGCTCAATAATCTGTTAAATTGTTAGAATACCGCGTTATTGGTAAGTAAATATTGCATAAAAGTGAACGGTATATTTCTCACTGACATACCTTCTCTACAATCCGTAATTATTTTTATATTTTATATTCCCGGTTGGCGCGAGTCTCCACACACAGCTTGTGTTTTGTTTGTGCTTGGTGGAAGCGGCGCTACGTGCTTGCGCATGTCTACACATACCACCACACACGCATACTTTTACTCACACGATGCGTGAGATATGAATTCGATTCATACATGTACGTGAACACTGATCTCCACATATGCGAGGTGATATTAACGTGCGACGTTGCCACTTGTATGCACTCCACGCTGGGATTTAATTCAACCAGTGGCACGCAAACGTGGGAAGAAATTTTAAATAGTAAATAAATATCATAAAGAAAATTTAGGATGAACATGTATTACTACTGTTGGATGTATTTTTTTCAGGGTATCGAACCCGCCAAAAACTGGGTTCGGTTTAGGTTCAAGTTATTTTGTTTTTTGAGAAATGGGTTCGGGTGCGGTTCTGGTTCAAGCATTAATAAAATTTTCGGTTTTGTTCGGGGTTCAGGTTCGGATCGACTTAATGAAAATTGAATTAAAGTTTTTTTGAGTGACAAACAAATAAAAATAATTTAAAATGAAAGCCGCAATTTACGCAAGACAAGAAACGAATATAATTTTCAAGAAAAGTCAACATAGGCACCAACGCAGACGCCTAACGCGAACAACTTGAACGTAGGTCGAACAACACCTCAGTCTCAAGTGACTGGTAACCGCAACCGCGTGCGTCAGTGTATAAGCGACATACGTTGTACCAAGCCTCTACCGACGTCATCAGCTTAAAATTGGCTTTTCCGGAAAATCTGAACATTTTTGAAATAAATAAAACATGTTACATCATTTTTCAAGTCATTTCCCATGGAATAAAAGAATAAAAAAAAAAATCGCTAAACTTCCCCATTGAAAAATATATCTGAGGTTCGGTTCTGGGTTTGGGTTCGGTAAAATGTTACGGTTAGGTTCCGGTTTTGGTTCTGTTCAGGTTCGGGTTCGATACCCTGATTTTATTATTATTATTATTATTATTATTATTATTATTACATTTAAAGGGGAACCGACTGCCCACGTCATTTGCCGCCTATTTGATGTATTATACAGGGTGTTTCACGGATACGGGACACCCCGATTCTTTTCTTTATTATTAAGAATAGAAGAAAATCATTCAAATAAAAGTTGCAGTAGATCAAGGGGGACATTCACTTATTGAAGAAAAAAAAAAAATTAAACTAGTGGTTCTCAAGTTACAAACCAAAGTTATATTTTTTTAAATGGGATATAATATAAATTTTTTAGGCTCATTCGACAGAGTATTTTTTTCTGAATTCAACCATATAAATACATAACAAAAATATTGTGAAAAATTCATTTGAAAATTAAATAAATTTTATTTAACATAACACAAAACAGTAGGCCATGCAGTGGCGGCCCTAGGGCGGTTTGAGCGGTGCGACCGCACCGGGCGACATCATGAGTGGGGGCGCCGGATCCATATAAATAAAAATAAATATAACGCGCCTAAACTTCACAACGTCTTGCATGAAATATGCGGCAAAATGTGTACAGCTATTCCACATTTTAAGACTTTGTGTAAAATGCGCTTGCGTTACATGCCCTGGAACCAACTGTTAAGTTGTTATCCGCCATTTCTATAACATGTACACATGCGCATTACTTATAGAATCTCAACGAGTTAGATGTTCTTTTCCACTTTGTAGCAATACTTTTAGCATACAGAGAGGTTAGACAAGGCGAAATATAGTTTGTATTATTTATATTGTTGGTGACAGTGGGTGCGGGAGAGCGGGCTAAGTTTCGTCTGTTAATTGTTTCGTCGTGCGCAGGTGTATTAATTGTGTACGTTGTAGTGATGTATCATTCGTTCAATTTTAGTGAGTCAGTTCATTTTACTCCGCTCATTAAAGTGAGTCGTTCAATGTGAGTCGTTCATTTGAACGACTCAAATGCGCAAGCGCTCTTCATGCGTGCTGTGAACTGTAACTGTGTTGTACTGCTGCGAGTGCTGTGTGCCGTCACTGCTGAGCTCAAGCTCATTTGTTCACTAGCACACGGCACGAGAACGATTCAACGAGTGCTAAACTGATGAGCCAGAGCCATGTGCCGTACTGTGAGACCTAAAGAGCATTTCGTTCAGCTGAGCTACTGTACTAAAGCGGTCTGCTTGTGCTACAGTGTAGCACGCGAACTCTGAGCCGTACTATGAGAACTAAAGAGTCGTTCGTTCATGGCTCACTGAAGTGAGTCGTTCAAAATGAACGACTCGTTCATGAACTACCCATCACTAGTACGTTGTGGTCATTAGCGAAAAGTTACTTATATTACTGCCATTGTACCGCATAAATTCGAAATAAGAAGTACTTTTGTATTGTAGCAGGTACAGTTCATGTAAGTTTAATGTACATAAGCCTTCAAGTGTTTGATGAGTATTGCAAATACTTAATTGTATCTTTTATAGAAAAGAAATCATGTCACTGCCTCAAAAAAAAAAAAAAAAAAAAAAACTGTCTGGTGCACAAAACTTGAAAAGAAAAAAAAAAGCAAGGCGAAAATGAAAAAGTTGCAAAATTATTATCAAAATTTTTGAGAGTTGAGAAGTCATCTGAATCGTCATCATCAGAACTAGTTCAACATCAACATGCAACGGAACAAGACCTATTTAAAAAAAGTTCATGAAGATGAAGAGCAACACATTCAAGAAGTTTTAGCTATTCCTGGAACCTCAACTGGATTTCAAAATATTATGGAAGAAGTTATGTCAGATACACCATCATCTTCATCTTTTAGAGAAAAAAATTATGATGATATTTCAGAATGGCCGCTTATTGACTCTGCAACAAGAGATGAAATAATTATTCGAGACCCTGTAAGTAATTAAATGGGCAACGAAAACTACCCAAGGAAATATGATGGTCCTTATTTTTCAAATACGCATTTTGAAAGAGTAATACCAAATGGTGAAACTTTCAAATGAAAACGGCTCGTGTACTCTAAATCTGTAGATAAAATATATTGTTTTTGCTTCAACACAAATTCCCACTCTAATTTGGGAAAAGAAGGATATGACGACTGGAGGCACTTATCATCACGTCTGAAAACACATGAAACATCCTCTAACCACCGACGTGCTATGAACATTTGGGTAGATGCGTCGATTAGACTGAAGAACTTCAGTGGAATAGACAAGCAATTGCAAAAACAAATTGAAGACGAGAAATCACGGTGGGTTGCTATCCTCGAACGAATGATGTCCATAGTATTCTTCTTAGCAGGCAATAATTTGTCGTTTAGAGGGAGCTCTGGATCTGAAACTTTATACACACCTAATAATGGCAACTTCCTGGGATTAGTGCAACTCATAGGGAAATTTGATAATGTAATGATGGAACATCTTGGCCGTGACTAATGTCCACTATTTTGGCAAATGTATTCAAAATGAGTTAATGGGTTTACTCGGAAGTGAAGTTCGAAATAATATTTTGACTATGGTAAAGTTAAATAAATACATCTCTATCATAATGGACTGCACTCCTGATGTAAGCCATGTTGAACAATTATCACTAAGATTTCGTTTTGTTTACACTAACGAAGAAGAAGTCGAAGTACGAGAGTGTTTTGTCCTTACAAGCCAGTAAATGACTCTTCGGGAGCAGGACTTACTGGCCTCTTTTTTGATGGAATTGTTCAAGAGTTTGGCTTGGACATGAACGATTGTCGAGGTCAAAGGTACGATAATGGTAGAAGTAAACAAAGGCGTACAAACCAGAATTCTGAACCAATATCCCCGGGCATTTTTTAACCCATGTGGCTGTCACAACTTGAATTTGGTGATAGCAGATGCAGCCAAAACATCCGTTAAATCAGTTTCGCTATTTGGATTTCTCCAAAGACTGTTTGTTTTATTCTCTGGATCAACAAAGCGATGGGAAGTGATATCCAAGCACATGGAAGGATTATCGCTGAAAAAAGTTTGCGAAACTCGCTGGGAGAGTAGAGTTTCTAGCCTTGCTGCTGTTCGCTTCCACTACTCTTCAGTTCGTGATGCCCTTCTTAATCTTCACGAAGAAACAAGTGACTCAATTGCAGTATCACAGGCCTTGTCGCTGATTCAGAACATGGAGCAATTTGAATTCATAGTTACAATGGTGGCTTGATATATTGTTTCAAGTAAACATTGCAAGTAAGGCTATGCAGTCTGAAACTATGGATTTATCAAATGTATCGCAATTGCTGAAAAACTGCTCGGAATTTGTGAAAGAGTACCGGACCTTTTCGTCTACTCTAATAACAGCTAGGGAAATAGCATATCAGGCTGAGGTAGATCCAATTTTTAAGCAAATCTGATCCCGAATAAAGGAACGATTATTTGAGTACAAAGCCGTAGATGAGACACCAACTGATCCTGAAGAATTGTTTAAAATGAACGTTTTTTACCCTTAGTCCAATGGAGATCAAAAAGATCTTTGCCTTGCAAAAGGTGGGGAAAAACGATTTTAACATATATTGTTTGAGTCGAGTCGGGGATGAAAAATTCAAATTTGTGACCTTGGGGAGGCTTGGCGTGGGCCGCCATCTTGGATCAAAGGTTCAAAAAATGAGTTTTTTGCTATTATCTCAAAACCAGTGGCCCGTATTAAAATTTTACAAGAATACCAAATTAAAGCTCGTTACTTTTTGTACGAAAAGGGTTTGTGCATTTTTTACCTAGGATGAACTCTCAAAGAGTTATTTTCAAAAATAAGTAACCAGAATAACAATTTATAAAAGCAAATTTAATCACACAAAATATGCACAGTATTATGTTTTTAATACTTAGTCTAATAGATTTTGTTATTTGCAACAGTTTACATTTGTCGTGGCATCAAAAGAAGTAAATTATCGATGATTTTTAAATAATTTTTTTCAACTCTTTTCCACAAATTCATCAACCTCTCTGACTCGGTTAAAGATACGGTACCCCGGTTTAAAAATTTTAATTCAGCTTGGAATTCTCCTTCATGTCATGTTAAATGATTTTTGCTCCGATGAGCGGTTAACGAATTATTAACAATTTAAACTTGTATGAAATTTCACTAAAATTTGAAACATCTGCAAATCAGCTTAGTTTTTATTTTTTCTTTCGTAATTTGGACACGATTAAAGATAAACATTATTGTGCATTTAATACGTGTCGAAATTTCAGAAGAAAAAATGAAAACTATTTAATATAAGTTTAAATTGTTTATAATTTGTTAACTGCTCATCGGAGAAAAAATCGTTTAACATTACATGAAGGAGAATTCCAAGCTGAATTAAATTTTTTAAACCGGAGTACCGTATCTTTAACCGGGTCAGAGTGGTAGATGAATTTGTGGAAAAGTGTTGACAAAAATTATTTAAAAATCATCAATAATTTACTTCTTTTGATTCCAAGACAAATGTAAACTGTTGCAAATAACAAAATCTATTAGACTAAGTATTAAAAACATAATATTTTGCATATTTTGTGTGATTAAATTTGCTTTCATAAATTGTTGTTCTGGTTACCTATTTTTAAACATAACTCTTTGAGAGTCCATCCTAGGTAAAAAAAATGCAAGAACCCTTTTTGTACAAAAAGTTCTGTGCTTTAATTTGGTATTCTTGTAAAATTTTGATACGAGCCACTGTTTTCAAAATAATAGCAAAAAACCTCATTTTTTGCACCTGTGATCCAAGATGGCGGCTCACGCCGAGCCTCCCCAAGGTCACAAATTTGAATTTTTCATCCTCGTCTCGACCCAAACAACATATGCTAAAATCGCTTTTTCCCCATCTTTTGTAGGGTAAAAACCTCTATTGACTGGACTACCTATGATTGATACAATTGAGAATGCATTAGTCACTCGATTTAGACAATCATCAAAATACAATGATACATGGTCTTTTTTAAACATCAAAATAATTCCTGAAAAGTCCATATTGGAAAAAGCCTGTGCTGATTTGCAAATCAGTTTAACCGACGTGTGTAGTTGTGAATTAGCTGAGGAGCTTATAAGCCTGAACCCATTATTAAAAGATCTTCAATCAGCAGAGCCATTAAAAGTTCTTCGTCTTATTAAACAAAATAATTGGCAGGATATTTTCCCGAATGTGTGGACAGCTATTCGTATCTTGCTGACTGTGCCTGTAACTGTCGCTAACGGAGAACGAAGTTTCAGTAAATTAAAGCTTATTAAAACGTACCTACGTTCTACTATGTGTCAGGAACGACTGTCAGATCTTGGATTTTTGTCCATAGAAAATACTATTTCCCAGAAATTAAATTATTACGAATTAATAAAAAAAATTGCAAGCGCAAAAACTAGAAAGGTGGCCATCAAGGTTTTTTTCTGTCAAATTAATTGTCTATTCATTTATCTTTTTAAGACTTATATCCCATGTTCTACTTTTTCACTGCGGTAGAGTAGACAAATACAATAATTGTATTTAAATATCCTTGCAAAAATATAAAATCTGTTGTGGTCATAAGACCTCTCACCATTTCCATATTAGGCTATATAAGTACCTATATATTCTATTTAACATTTCTGGTACATACACAAAAATTCTAATTACATCTATTATTAATATTTTTATATTTTTTAATTCATTCTTTAAATAAGTTTCCACCTACTCTTCTAAATGTTCGAGATTCTTCAAATTCATTGATAAGATTAGTGGTATTATGATGCGTATATTCCGAGGTATAATCATGTATCTATAATTGTAATATTTAATATAAAAAATTAAATGTCAATTACAAACATTGTAATGTTTCAACTAGTTTCAATGGAGTTAATTGGGCTGTGAGATTCATTATAATGAATTATTTTATATTTCTATCTCTAAATCTATAGAAGATATATAAAAATGTTCAATATATCGAATAAAGAATTATATATTCTTTAATATTTGTATTAACATAAATTTCCAAAAAAAATTTTAAGAAACTACTACTTCTGGTTGTCCAATTGTTACATTGTTAAATTGGTCTTTAGTATTACAGAATTTGAGAAACCGTCCCTCCAACATCCACACACACACACAGACACACACACACACATATCCTCACATACACATCCGCACACACACACACATATCCTCACATACACATCCGCACACACACACACACACACTCACACACACACACAGACAATATTGTAAAAATGTTATAATCGGATTACAGGGACCATAAAACGTGCTTATTCACTAAAATCTGGATATGTGATTTTTAGCATGAATCCATTAGGTACCTCTTTTAGCGATAGGTAAAAATGATAAATCAATGTTCAATTCATTTAAAACATCAAAATTTTATATAATTTTTTGTATAAAGAATGCAATATTTAATTAAAATGGTTAACTATTTTCATTATCAAAGTGCAATATTTGTATAAGACTTGTACTTAAATTTTTATATCAAGTCACATATTTTGAGTGTCATTAAAATTTTCTAAAATAGATTCCTACCGTTGGCCAAAGTATTTACTATAGCTCGATTTAGATATCGGATTGGACTAACCTCTATTCATATTTTCAGCAATCCTTTCAAAATCTTCTTCAATTAGGACTTTGAGTGTTACCTTCCCATTGTCAATTGACACATCCAGTCGACTACTGTTCGCCCAAGTCCCAAGTGGCTATTATTCATTCAAAACTCTATTGTATCCCTACAGATCAATCTACGACCTTGACAGGCACATATTTGTCATAATATTGCATTATTCCAAACCTATTTAATGCGTAGCTAATGAGACGTGTAATATTAGCGAATAATATAAAGACAAAGATGTGTCTAATATAAGAGTAGGAGTGGGAGGTCACATATAAATAATAGAATGTTGTGCTATTTTAGTATCATTTTAATTACAAATTAATGTTTTCTGTGCATGTATGACTCATTAGTAATTTATTATTTCCAGTGCACTGTGTCATGATCTGTCAATTAATAATAATTGAACATCGAGGTTAATAATAAGTGAATTATTTAGTTTTATGCCAGACATTACTGAATTATGTATAAATCAAGGCAATATTAATTTAATTAGCCGGTAATGTTATATTCTGCCATTTAGATATTAATTTATATGAATTTATGATTAATTAATTGGAAAAGAATGGTAAATTTAGCCTTTTTGAATTAAGCATGGCATGACGTATGATCGTCGTTGTGTCGTTACAATAGTTAAAAATTATGGTAATTAATAGGTAATGAAAACAAGTCCATACAGATCATTTTTGATAGACAATTATAAATTAATTAACAACCGGAGTTCATAAATTTATAATGAAGAATTCATTGGTAAGTACCTAGTACATTAAAAATATTGCCACAATACCTACCGCCATTTCCATTTTGTTTTTAAAACTTCAATGCTGGCATAAACCGTGATTAACATTAATGTATTTGCTTGTCTTATTTAAACTAAAACATAGGAAATGAATTTGACAGAAGTATTATTTATTTATTTATTTATTTATATTTTGGCTATTCTACAGGACATATTGTCCCAATTACAGAATAACCCTAATTAACTAGTACAAAATTACAAAAATATATAGCAGTAGTTATGTTTAACAGTTACAATAATTTACAATAATATTAATACTCTTATATCAATGAATAACAGTATGTAAAACAAATCATAGTAATTTTATAAACAATTTCAAATGTTTTTTAAAATTATATAAATTCAACAGAAATATATCAGGGAAATGATTATATTTAAATATTGTAAGGTCTGAATTGCTCAGTGTGCGGTTAAACCACAAATCTGTTAACTGTTGGTTAACTATTAAACCTCAGTTATCTTTCATGATGTTGTTCACTCTATTTTAAACAATAGATTTTTAACTTAAATTTAACATATTTAGTTTAAATGTTGGCACACCTAGCTGATAATTTCGTGATTATTTAGTGTTGTGACAGTTATTATCACGTGTGTTGACAACCTAAAGTACAAGGAATTTGTAAACGTGAAAGAAATTTAGAAAGTCTGTGATGTGTTATGGCCTCCACGGATGTAAGTAGTGTTTGTGTAAAAAATCGGTGACATAATTTTACCGAGGAAGAAGAAAAACTTATTGTGGAATTAGTGCACCAACCAACATAAAGACATTATTGAATGCAAAAAAAAACTAATAATGTAAATAATAAGAAAAAAATCTGATGAGGCCAACACAAAACCTCCCGCTATTTAATTTTTACATACATACATAAAATCACGCGTTTCCCACTCAGTGGGTTAGCAAAAACCCGGAAACAATAGTAACAATGAGAAAAGGGATAAGAGCAAGAACTCAGCTGACTCACTTCACTCTTTAACAACATTCTTCTTTCGCCTTGTCCACAATCATCATAGCATTCATACATAAGAACATATTAAAGTGACTGATTTTCGGTAGCGAATAACCGCATCTGGACCACAATAATAGTTACGCAACAGTCATCCTTCGACACACATTCCTATCCATTTTTATTAATTTAAATACATACTTACGTATTTACTAACGCTGCAAACTGTTCCTCTGCATAAAACTATTGATTTATTTACTATTTTCTTTTTAAAATGTCACTATTATTAATTTGAAGTGATTAGTTTTTTAAAAGTGACATTTACTGTCAGTTACATCCATTTGAAATATGAACTGTGTAACAAAGGAATTGTGTTTATCTTAGGCTTCGGGACTAATAAAAAAATTATTTTTAAATTTATCTGCAAAATATATAGAAAAAGTATTTATGTATTCCTGTAGAAAATTCAATAATCTTTACTTTTCATAAGACATAAAATGCGAAAAAATGGCATTTAATGATATTTTTTGAAGAAAAACCATTATGAGCTTCAGGTAAAGTGCCATTTCCGGTTATCCGATTTACACCAAAATCTAATGGCTACTTTTCTTATTAGAATAGGATAGAAATACAAGGTTTCAGAATTTTCTGAATGATAGTATTTGAGTTAGAGCGAAGACAAAATCCCTACACATACATACACACACATACATACATACATACACACACACATACATACATACATACATACATACATACATACACACACACATACACACATACAGATATCATCATAAAAATGTTAAAATTGGATTCTAGGGACCTTAAAACGTGGTCATTTACTAAAATCTTGATATGTGATCGATCGCTATACCTCCCTTACCAAGGGTAGCGGGAGGTAAAAATGCAATTTGGGAGACACTAACGAACAAATTTCATACTGTAGCAGGCAATTTTCATTATTCAAAATCAATTAAAACCAAACATAGTAACATGAAAAAAATTACGAAGAAAACATGTGCTAATAAGAGAAGCTACTTTCGTGGAACTAGAGGTAGTCCCAAAAAAGATATAATTGTGGACTCTATAGATGAAACCCAAGAGATGTCTTCTGGGTTTAGCGTAATTATTTACAAGGTCCAGAAAATCCTCATCATCAGTGATATTACAATCCATAGTTTATAATCTTTATTACTAAAAGGATACATGAACAGATATAAAAAGTAATTTAATAATAATGATGTTTAATGACGGCAATATATTTTTCACTTTTAATTTATTATTTGTTCTATTTTATTACATGTACATACATATAACTTACCATTAGAAATAAAACTTAATTTTTCTATAAAATAAAAAAAAAATTTCGTTTATTACAATAACTATAGTTTAAACGTCCGAATTTCATGGTTTAACAAATATCATAGTTAAACTTTTTTTTTGCTCTTAATCACTGTCTGAGCAACCAAATATATATTATTAAGCTTTAGTCAGTGAGCAACTCAGCCTAAAAAATTTAGCCGAGTCAAAAAATCACTCGGAAAAAAGGTGCATATAAATTTTTTTCTATAACTAAATTTAATTTTTAGAAAACAGTGTAACGAAGTGCTTCTTCGTCCAGAAAAGGTTTTCCCTCCGTTTGAAAATCTCCAAATGTTCAGCCGCAGTTAAAAAGTTGAGAAACGTATAATCGGCAATATACGGTGTTTATAACTTTGTAAAATACTCAAATATGACTTACTTGGTCGGGAAGGATCCACGAATCATATTTGAGGCAAGTACTAGATCCGCAAGTCAGCCAATTTTCCGATATCTATAACATTTATAACCTGCAAACTCATTGTTGGCAAACACATGTTCGACTTACCTTTCGGAGGACGCAGAAACCGGTTTTTGGAGCCAACACAGTGTAAATGATATTCCAGGGAACATTCAACATTGTTTAGTCACTGTTGCACACTTTATTTTGAATTTAACAATAAATGCTTCAAATAAAAGTTTTAGAGAATTGAATTTTGCGTCGAAAACTTCAAGTATGATTAAATTAGTTTTTTGTATAAGCGAGATATTTAAATTTAAACATTATGTACTTTTTGTTTTCTGTAATTAAGTTTGCTATGAATTAGGACAAGAAATAACAAAAAAATAAAGAATTTAATGTCAATGTCAAATTATGTCAAATACGTGCAATTTTATGATTGGGTCTCTTGTTATACATATTTAAATTATTAACAAAATATGTATAGTGTAACAGGCGTACAAGGAAGTCATGTGGTGTCCACATCAGATATTTTGTTATTATTTACCCTAATTCATAGCAAACTTAATTACAGAAACCAGAAAGTACATAATTTTTAAATTTACATATCTCGCTTATAAAAATACCTAATTTAATCATACTTGATGTTTCCGACGCAGAATTCAATTCTCTAAAACTTTTATTTCAAGCATTTATTTTTAAAATCAAAATTACACCATTTTTTCAAAAAAAAAAACTGATAACAGCTTCAAGTAAAGTATCACTTCCGGTCAGACTATTTTAACCTAAATCTATTATGTTATTTCCATTGATATAATAGTATTATATACCAAATTTGAAAAGTTTTGGATTATATTTTAATATAGTTTTTCATTAAAATCTATTATTGGCTTCAAGTAAAGTGCCACTTCCGAAAGTTATCTAATGACAAAAAAAAAGGAGATGCACAACTAGATGTTACAACAGTCTTAAATACAAAATTTTAACTTTCTCCCGTTTTTCAGTTATGCGAGATACGTACGTACGTACAGACTTCTCGACGAAACTAGTCAAAATGGATTCAGGGATGGTCAAAATGAATATTTCCGTTGAAATCTGGAAACCGAAATTTTTCGCGATTACAATACTTCCCTTACTTCGTACAAGGAAGTAGAAATATATAAACCCCTCCAAATTCAGGATTCTAGCTAGTTACCAAGTTTTGTTTTGACAGAACACTGCCACAAAAAATTGCTTCCTTTGAGCCAATAAAATGTTGTATTTTACAAGTGAGTTTTGATAAGCGAAATTTTTTGACGTTTTAGGAGTGCCTAGGAACATATTGTTTATATACCTGTCAAACCTGGTTTTTATTCACTTATTTTTACCTCTCGCTAAGAGTGCTATTGGATTCATGCTAAAATTCGTATATCCAGATTTTAGCGAATAAGCACAATTTAAGGTCCCTAGAATCCGATTATAACATTTTTAAAATGATGTGTGTGTGTGTGTGCGTGTGTATGTCTGGATGTTGGAGGGACGATTCCTCAAAAACTATAAGACTTAAGACCTTTTTAACTATGAATTCCTCAATCTGACATTCCTGGGAAGAGCTGAAAAGGTTTTGGTAACAATTGGACAACCGGAAATAGTAGTTTCTTAGAAAAATTCTTCTAAATATAATTTTTTGGAAATTTTTGTTAGTACTAAAATTGAAGAACATAAAATTCTCCATCTAAAACAATAAATTTTTATTATACCTTGTATAGATTTAGACACTATAATAGAACAATCTAATCGCAGAGGCTGAGGCACTAAGGAAATCACTTGACAAATTCAAATGTATATAAAATAGTTTGTAAATGATAGATGTAAGTGTCAAAAATCAACAGTTTTAGTGGCATTCTGATAGCTTTTTCTGGGAAGTACATTTAATATTTCTTATTGTTTTACTAATTAAATATTTGAAATTATAGGTAAAATGCATATTTCCATCAGAAATACCGTCAATCTGGTTAATGAATTGGAAGAATCTATGACATTTAGGAACTTCCTCATAAAATAAAAAATAGATATACATAATTAGAATTATAAGTGTGCAAAAGACATGTTAAATACAATTAAAAAAAACAATATTTGGGTTAAGTTCTGTAATTTTTTGTTATAAAACGACGGTTCGATAGCGAAGGGCAATACAATTCTTATATAACATAAAAGGGAAATGGCAGGTCTTGTGCTGGCCACAACAGATTTTTATTATGGAAATAGTCATCCGAATGCCATTCGTGGTTAATATACAATTATTAAAACATGTTGATAATAATAGATATTTAGACACACACGAGAGTTTGGTAATACATAAATTTAAAGATAAATTTATGAACGCGGATCTAGGTCCCATCCCAAATTCTAAATTATAGTGGAGTGCCGTAAGACAAAAAAATGTAAAAACCTCGGAACCCGGTTCCACTGAATGGATTTTCGTGAAACCTTTTCTATTACATTGTTAAAAGTTTAAATAAAAAAGTTTACCTATCAAAATTTGCCGATCTCAATTACAACAATTTTTAACAACAATTAATAGAAGAATGAGAAAAATATGAATAATAAAAATTTTGTAGTAAAGATTTCTGTTTTATATATAATAAATTATATTTTTATAGTAACTTTAAAATGTATTTTTAATATTTTAGCAAAAAAAAAATTACATAAAAAAATTATACTAAGGCGAGTTATTTAAAATCGTATATATATATCGGACCGAAGATACAAAAAAGGTAAAATATACTGCATTAAAAAAAGACGATATTTTATAGAAAAAAAAATATTTCTTATAAATAAAATAAATAAATATATCATCACGGCATATTACCCATTTCTGGGTGTGCCACAATATGCTTTATCGCAGACATCGGTAATGATGATGACATATTTGTACCATGCGGGCGCTTACCAGGCGCCACCTCACGGGCACTCATTGCTGGCGTGGAGAGTGCACCACAGGGGTCACTTTTGTGCCATTTAAAATTCGAAATATTTGGCGTCGGTCATTGTATTATATAAAAATTGAAAAATTTTCAGTCAATTATCTACATTATCGTCGTCATCAACCTCATCAATTTGGATGATAGGTGATGGATTAGTGCAACTGTTGCCATTGCATTCTAAGCAAGGTACATTGCAATTCAATTTACTTTTCATGCACTCACAAGATGCTCCACATTGTTTCCGGTGTCAGTATTCCGCTTTCATATTTCCAACCCCATTCTTCTGGTACTATGTCCCTTCCGAGCCATGTTTGAATTTAAAGATATACTCTTTTGAAGTGTCCAAAAGCGGCGTCTGCAGTAGGTACCAAAGATGGTAATTTAATTTTTATCGGTTGTTTTTACGAAAGAGTTGTACCTTAATGTATTTAGATCTTTTATTTTTTGGGGGGCAGCGTATAAAGCAAGCGTACATGTAACACTAGCGTTAAAAATGTCATAGGCGTCTTTACATTAATTTTCAAAAACTGTTGCAGTATTTTGTAAGCCCGACCGTTTCTCGAAATTTAAAAAAAAAAACATTTTTTCCCCGTTGGAAATGCCGACGTCGTATCACATCCAGTAAAAGAATGTAAAAAAGGATATGCTGTTTACATTTTGCTGGTTTTTGAAAGTAAATTTCTCGATTTGCTGGTGAGAATGCAGTCAGTAAAACTAGAACATCCACATCCTCAGAAACTACAACAATATTTTCGGATTGTAAATTAATTACTGTTTCAATTATTAATCTATCGGCATCAGCTTCCGCTTGACAAGAAAATATTTGATTTTCTGCAAGTGTGTTTCGTAGCATATCTATGGCATTCGCTAAAAAATTTTCTTGTCCTAGTTTGAGTGGCATGTTTTAGTCAAATATGATGTCATTACATGCATTTCTTCTAGAGCGACGAGTTCTTTCGATCGATTTTGTGCTGTTTTTTTGGTAACCATCAACTACTACATAAATGTTGTGTCCGTAATTGTTACATAAATATCTTATGAAGTGTTCACAAATAGTGCCGAAATTTTCATCCAATTGCCATTTGCAACGGTGTAGTAACATCCCTCCATCAATTAAGTAGAAAAATTTTTGTACATCGTTCACATTCACCGTTACTTCTGGGAATAGGTCATATAATGCAGATTTTTTTGTTTTTCGCATTTCGCCATCTTCAAAAAGAGCCAGAGGATAAGGGGCTAATTCAAAATTCATACAGGTTTTTAGTTCTTCGTCAGATTTTATTAAAACGCAAATATGTTGAAATAAAATTAGTGGGTCAATTAGAATGATCTTATCATCCACTTTTATTTTGCTTGAGGAAGCCAATAACAGACTGAAGGACATGCATGTATTAGTTATCCTATGTAAAATCTAAATTTAATCGCAAAAAAATTAAAGGTTTAACAGAAAATAAATGAAAACTGCAAAAAAATAATAATTATTTATTTTAATAATTAAAAAATTGAGATCGGCAAAAATAAATGGGTAAACATTTTAGTATTTAGTGTTAAAAACACTTTCCAAAAAGTTTTACAAAAATCCGTTCAGTGGATCCGGGTTCCGAGGTATAAACCTTACGGCACTCCACTATTATATGAGTTCACGATTTAAAATATACTGGTTGTGCCACTCTGCACAAAACGAGGGTCCAATGCGATACGTATTACCTCGTTTTTTTCCGCTAGAGGCGCAACGTGAGAACGACCCAACTGACACCTGTCATTTGCATGTCATTTTGATATATTACATGTTATATCTTATAGAAAGGTAAATAAAACAGGTTTTGAAGTACATATTCATATTATATGTAATGTAATATAAATATTTTTATTAAAGATATTGCAATTAATGCAAAATGAAAAGAAAATTAAATAGAAAATATTTCATTCCTGGACGTGAAACCGGTTACAAGAAATCCACTGAAAAAGAATCTGGTTGCTGCTCCACTCGATATATCACTTTTTAAAAAATGGCAATGTGTAATTAGTAGAGATGATCGCGAATTAAGATTGAATGATGTTTGTCGAAAACATTTTTGGGAGGAAGATATTATTACCGAATGGAAATCTGGAAGCGTACGGTTCTATCAATTTATTTAGTTTTTCCAATTTTAAATTCTAACAATGTATTGATTCAGGATTCCATTAAATATATAAATTTATATTAAAAATAAATTCATTATGCATTTCATTTTTTACATTTTATGTAAAAATAGTTTGCTGTGGTAGGGTCGTTCGCACGTAGCGCATCTAGCGGATTATTCAAGGAAACACGTATCAAGCGGACCATCAAAAACAATGAAAAACATGACAAGTGGCACAACCAGTATATTTTAAATCGTGTATGAGTTAATAAAAGACAGTTACTTTGTTTAATCTTAGTAACCCAGTTATGTATCCAGTCGCCTATGACTTCTCTCCTTATGTAATAATCCGAGTTCTCTCCCTTATACCTCATCCTCAGAGTTGTTTTGACCTCTGGCATGGTATACATGCTGAGTAATCTTAACTTCTCTGTCTTATTATTTCGTAGTTTCTACTAATGATGAAAATGTAGTTCCCGAAATACTAATTTGGTGCATGTGTTTGGTGACATTTGACATCACACTGACAAGTGATATGATCATCGACCTTTAAACTAATAGACGCAGCGTACGAGCAAAACGCTTGTCCCGCCATAACGGTGCAGACACAGTATCTCTATCCTTCAACAATGCGGAAGTTAAAAAACGCGGCAAAATAAAAAAATGATTTGTCCCTAACTTGTTATACTTGGTGCATAATCGCTAAGAGTATAGATTTAATTTTTTTGTGCATAATTAGTTTTATTATATATTTTTAATTATATTATAGGGGACAAGTAATAATTAGTAAGAACTTACATATGACACAGCTAAATCGCGTACGTACTGCTCACTGTACGAAATACACCGTTTCAACATTATATTGTCGCATACACACCTCACAACACATATACGTATGTATTGACAGAAATAATTGTAAATGTTTTCCAAAAAAGTAAATAATACACAAGTCACGAAACGTCAAATGTAGATTTTGACAACTAGTTAGTGATAGAGAGCAGTGTATAGAGGTTTACACATAACTGAAAAAGATGCACAATGAGTATGAAGGTATGCGCAGTGTGCTTTAACTGAGAACTTCCGTATTGTTGAAGGACAGAATATATATTTCTATCCTTTTATGTTAGAGCATTATTCTAACAATAAAAGAATAAAAGACACTTGGTCCTTTAGTTTAAAGGTCGATGGATATGATAATAAATATATCATATCATATTGGTGAAATGAGATTTGGGTCCATATCTATACTACTTGATTAATCGTTTTCAACTGTGATAATATAACTAATTTGACACTGTAAATTGACAATTTCATTTGTTTAATTAATTCAAACGGTTATCGGAAACATTGTAATTACATATTTAACACGCTAAAAATTGCCTATCCAGATTTTAGTGGATAAGCACGTTTTAAGGTCCCTATAATCCGATTATAACATTTTTACGATGATATTCGTATATGTGTGTGTGTGTGTGTGTGTGTGTGGATGTAGCCACGGTTTCTCAAATACTATAAGACTTAAAAAATATTTAACTGCAGTTTCCTCAATCTGACATTCCTGGGAAGAGCTGATTAGATTTTGGTAATAATTGGACAACCGGAAGTAATAGTTTCTTTAAAAAAAATTCTAAATATTTTTTTGTGAAAATTTCTGTTATTACTAACATTAGAATATAAAATTTCTATCCGATACATTTAAAATCTTTATTATATCTTCTATGGAGTTAAAGATAGAGACATATAAATATATAAAATAATAAGGTGTAAATTTATCTCGCAGCCTATGGAAAACAAGTGGAAAAATTAAAATGTTTGTAATTGACAGATAAATGTGGGTCAAAAAGCCAAACACATTACTGAAGATTTTTCCTGGGAAGTACATTTAATATTTCTTATTTTATTATTAATTAAATATTTATAATTACAAATTCCCTTCAGAAATACCGCCAATCTCATCAATGAATTGGAAGAATCTCGAACATAGAAGAATAAGAGTGTATAGAATGAATTAAAAAATATAAAAATATATAAAGAAGATATGTGTTTTTGCGTGTATCAGAAATGTCAAATATGTACAATACTTATGTAGCCTAATATGGAAATGGCGAGAGGTCTTGTAATGGCCACAACAGATTTTTTACCTACTGGACTCACTATTAGAGAACGAACATTTTCTTGAGGAATTACGTAAAAATGATTACATGTTAGCTGTATTCTTTATAGAATATTTTGCCCAGCTCATCTGTTAAGTGAATTGAGAAGCAAATGAAAATAACTTTTCTCATATGATTATAGACAGAGTAACTAACCAAAATTTATTACTATATATGGCATTTTTATATTCAATCAACAATGAAGGCTCAATTTTCATAATACATTTGTTACTAACAAATTGATATTTCTTCTCACAACAATACCCCTTCCAGTGAAATGGATGCCTCAAATCGTTATGAGTTTATTTCGCAGGTGATGGAGGTAAGAAGGGATGTGAATACAGCTCAGTTCGAACAAGAAGAATAACAATTTATTGAGTTTATCTGACGTGAGCTGAGTTGAAGTGAAATTTTGACCAAAAAGAAAACAGCTATTATGTTCCAAATGATCTGTGCCAATTACACCAACAGCCGATTTTACTGTCAAATGATCCAACTATACGTAGCCTTTAACTCTAAAGAAGCAAGTATGATTTACGATTTACTTTATTTAGAGCAGATCATACAAGTACAATATTTATTTAAACCTATTTTTATGGGGTTTCGTGGCCGCGTGCCTGAGTGTTTGTTCGCGAACCTGAGGGAACCGACAACCGACCGACGCCAAATATTTTGAATTTTTAATGGCACAAAAGTGACCCCTGTGGTTCACTCTCCACGCCAGCAATGAGTGCCCGTAAGGTGACGCCTGGTAAGCGCCTGCACGGTACAAATATGTCATCATCATTACCGATATCTGCGATAAAGCAGATTGTGACACATTCAGAAATAGGTAATATGCCGTGATGATATATTTTTTTACGGGTACAAGATGTTTTAGATAAGTATGAGTCAGTATGGTTATGACGAATTTGTCAGTACATTATTTATATTGTTAGTTTTTAGACCATTTATAGCAATGGGGGATTCCAGTTCAATCCGAATTAAAGGAAAATAGTAAAAAAAAAAAATACTAATGTATATGCTGAATAATGAATATTAATAAAAAAATGAAATGGTATAATTGAGATATTTCGGAAATAAGGGGTTTTTTGTTATAGCGCTTCGATACTAATATGAAATCTATATATAATATTTTGATTGGCGACCGAAAGACCGCCTATACATGCATTACAAATAGCGTGTTAGGAGGTGGGGATTACTACCAATGGAAGTTAAGAAATTCAAATTCGAAAGGAGGGGCTAACATACCTGTACTGCAGTTTCCAAACAGTTTTTATTTTAACATAAATTTCTTGCATTAAACTTAATAATTTAAATACACCTGTAATTACAAAGTATGTAGACTTATACAGTGTTATAATATTCATTTATTTTTATGTAAATATAACTTAAAATAGCATATACTTCAAGAACATTTAGGTCCATGATGAAAACTGTCTGATATAAAAACACATAAATGTGACGTCACGTCAATCTTTTCAAAATTCGGGAGACCATAACTCGCTTATTAATAGGAATTTTTTCATCGGATTTTCATCAATAGTCTTAGTTTTCCTAATATTTTCAGATGAAATTATAAAAAAAAATGGTGGAATCCCCCATATTTTCGCATGCAACTTTTATAATCGGATCGGATCTAGGCTCTCTAAAAGAAGTTGATTATTATAAATGAAACATAAAATATATATTTCAAAATTCAATATATTTGCATAATATTATCTTTTATTTCGCCGCCTCGGTGGTCATGCGGTTAGATGCAGCTCTCAAGCGACCTTCACCGCTCGGCTCCGGGGTCGTGGGTTCGATTTTCACCACGAGCTTGGATGTTTGTGTCCTAAATTATAACACTCAATTACATTGTCATTGGCTAACCGGCACCGCACCAAAGGGCAGGGGGGGGGTAAAATAATAATAATAAAAAAATATCTTTTATTTATTTATGATTGAATTAATCCTTAAGAGGAATCCCCAGTGGTCGTTAAAACAAGGTTCCGTATTATACTAATTACATGTTCCCTATGTACTCAATTTAAAATGTTTTAATGGAACATACAAGTTAAATCTTTGCTGCTCCTTTCTTGTGTTTTAAATTTTGTTAAAATTTTGTTATTAATTAAATAATGACGTCATAAATATAACAAATTTCAACTTAATGTAGTTTTTTTATAAGAGCCTTATTTTAAATTTTAAAACAATAGAAAGTAAATATGAACCTTCTACTTCCAGGTAATATGTGCATTATTTATAAAATCTGCACAGAATTGCGAAATTTAGTATAAAACAAACCCTACTTTTTCTCTTTTCCAACGAAATATTTGTGCTGATAAACCTGACACCTTGCGGAACTAAGGCAAACTATATTTTGACTCCTCCTTCTTTCCCTAAAGTACATTCTCATTGACAAGTATACCAGAAACTGAACTAAACTCTAAACTGTACATCTTCAGTGCGCTTGCCTGCTTTTAGCGTAGACAGGTGGTCTGTGAGAAGTTCATGAGCGCATATTTATGAATATTGCGATTTAAAACTGAATATTCATTCTCATTATGTTTGATAGGTTTGTCTATTTCAAAAGCTTCTAAGAAATTTAATTTGGATCTTCTCTTTTTACGTGTAAAAATTTAAGTTTTTATTGAACAATTATTATGTTTATTTTCAACAAGATGTATGGCTAGATTAGAGTCTGATTTTTTATTTTTCCAAGATCTCATATGCTCATAATTATTTTACTTTATTAAAATGTTTCACCAAGTACCAACGACGGATTCAATCTTTCATAATTTAACTGCCATAAATATCGCATCGGTAATTAGAGCGTAAATTGAAAAAATTATACACACGTTAAATAGTGATGCGATATTTTTCATTTATTTGGCGAATAAGTTAAATGACACTTTATCAAAAGGTGGAAAAACCAGGCCTAAATTATGATATTTAAAAAAATTTGTTGTGGCCAGCACAAGACTTCTTGCCATTTCCATATTAGGCTATATTACTGTATGTAAGTACATATTGCATTTAACATTTCTGGTTCACACACAAAAATTCTAATTACATCTATTATTAATATATTTTTCCTTCCTATTCTTTAAAAATGTTCGAGATTCTTCAAATTTATTGACGAGACTGGCGATATTTCTGATGCGTATATGTAATATGTATCTATAATTTTAAATGTTTAAAAAACCCTTCAGTCTTCTCTCAATTACAAACATTTTAATTTTTCAACTGGTTTCCATGGACTTGGGTTGTGAGTTTCATTACAACGGATTATTTTTTATATTTATAATTCTCTATCTGTAAATCCATAGAAGATATAATAAAAAAGTTCAAAGTATCGGATAGAAAATTTCATATTCTTTAATATTTGTGATGCCATAAATTTCTAAAAATCTGATGTGGCCAACACAAAACCTCCCCCTATTTAATTTTTATTAATTTAAATACATACTTACGTAGTTACTAACGCTGCAAATTATATTATGTTCGGAATGATACATTTACTTGTCAGTTACATACATTTGAAATATGAACTGTGTAACAAAGGAAATGTGTTTATCTTAGGCCCCGGGATTTATAATAAACATTATTTTTTAAATTTATCTGTAAAATATATAGAAAAAGTATTAATGTATACCTGCAGAAAATTCAATAATCTTTAAAAGTGAAAAAATGGCATTTAATGGAATTTTTGAAGAGAAACCATTATGAGCTTCAAGTAAAGTACCATTTTCGGTTATCCGATTTACACCAAAATCTAATGGTTTCTTTCCATATTAGAATAGGGTCGAAATACAAAGTTTCAGAATTTTCTGAATTATAGTACATATTTGACATACACACACACACGCACACACACACACACACACACACACACACACACACACACACAGAGAGAGAGAGAGAGATCATTGTAAAAATGTTAAAATCGGATTCTAGTGACCTTAAAACGTGCTTGTTCACTAAAATCTGGATATGAGAATTTCAGCATGAATCCAATACCTTAGCGAGAGGTAACAAGTGCTCAGTCTGGCTCAGTACTCTATTTTATAGTGCCTATAAATATTAACGTTGGGGTTCTCCCCCTGCGAATGCGCTTGACCTTGAAAATTACGAAAGCTGGAGAATACAGAACCCAGGCTATTTACTATTTTGACTGTACCAGACATATCACGTGGTACTACTAGGCTGAAATTGTTCACGCCTACAGTGCTACCCCTCGCACACCCGACCCGTCCCTCAGAATAAACCTAGTAGAGTAGGGATTCCTCTTAATAGTATTAATTATACTTCATTTGCTGAGATGAGAGAATATGGAACTATTATTATAATTCTCGAACAGAAACAAGTCATTCCATTGATTCGGCTTTAAAATTATCCTCTTTTAACCAATGAATGGAGTACAGTATATACTTATGTTTCATTCTTATTCATTTCATCTGTTGTTTACTGCAGGGGTAGATGGGTAGACTATATTTTTTTATAACTTTCACATCTATTATAAATAAAAATAATTGAGTTCTTATTTATTTAATTTGAGCGAAATTTGAATTTTCAAATATTAGTTGAAAAGTTGAATTGTTTAAATTTTACCGGATGTGTCGTAGGAGGAGCTAATAGCATTTAAGAAATATGTAGAAAACTTGTAAACACACAAAATGTTATGAAACTAAAACGAACAAGACATATGACTTTGACATTGTGTCAATGGCAGAAAAACTGCTTCCTGTTAGCAAGATAGGTATATGTACAAAATTTGTTTAAAATGTCATCAGTCACTCATACGTCATAAATCACGTGATGCCTTTTTAGCGCGAAAATAAATGACAAGAAAACTTGTTAGAAAAATATTTTTTTACGTCTGTTAAAAAGACTACCCTTTTTACCTTCCGTCACCTTTAGGTTAGGTTAGGAAGGTATTGTCTTTGGTCAAAAAATTCGTTGGTGAGTTTTTAGTGAATAAGCACGTTTTAGGGTCCCTAGAATACGAATTTGCTATTTTTAAGTTGATGTCTGTATGTATGTGTGTGTGTGTGTCCGTGTGTGTGTCCGTGTGTGACAAATTTTTCTCCGACGATAACTCCAGTACTACAATTCTAAAAATTATAATTCTTTCGTATTCCTCTTCTTTACATCCATATGAAGAGCTGATTAGATTTTGGTTATAATTGATCTACCGGAAGTACCCTTATTTGAAGTTTTTAACAGTTTTTCTTGAAAAATCGCAGTTAAATATCATTTTTCGACATTTTATGATTATCAATATGAAAGAATATCTTATTCTCTATACGGTTTGATTATACATTTTCCTTCAGAGTCAATACATATAGAGTTATAGAGACATTAAGAGAGATTAACTTTCAAAAATTAGTCAGCTTTGCTAAAATTATGGAAACAGCAGATAATAAAAAATTTTTAATTGACAGATGCCAGTGTCAAATGCAAAACCAAAGTTGGAAGTATAGGATCAGAAAGTTATATGTGAATGTGATAGAGTGTCCCTCGCAAGTGACTTGCAGTTGCAGATTCGCCTCAAGATTGGAATTTTCAATGCCAGAAGTACAAGATAGGCCAAAGAGAAATGGATGGACTGTGTAGATATGAGAGAGGAAGAATTATGTGAAGAAGATGCGTTGGACAGGAATGAGTAAAAGAGAAGAGTAAGAAACAGCGACCCCTAATAAAATAGGGAAAGGAACTTTGGGTATGGAATTTGTAAAAAATAGTGTGTTGGTGTTAAAATTTTACAGGATATACAGCATCTTTTTCAAGGAACTTTTGGTATGGGATATGTACAAAATACATCGAATTGACGGAAGGTTTTGTGCTGACCACAACAGATTTTTTTCATTAAAATGGATTTATAAAGTATGTCTTTTTTAACACAATAAAAGTGTGAAAAAGTGCATTTTTTTAACGCTACGGAATGAAATAATGAAACGTTCGGCACTTTTTTCACACTTTTATTGCAGACGTAAAAAAAAAATTGTGCAACTCTTATTTCACTCATAGGATTTGACCACTGCCTACTCAATACAACAGGCCTGGCCCAGAGCGTGGATGACGTCACATACTGAGGTCGAACCAATGATCTCATAACTCTATTGTAGATGCGCTCTAGAGAGAGAGAGATTGTGTTATAACCATTAGAGTGCGACAGGTAGTGTGTGTCACGTGACATATGGACGGATTGCAAGCAGTGCAGTGCAGTGTGTATAAGAACGGGTAGTTTTCAGTTAAATGTGAATTGTTTCATACATAAAAATATTGTTTAACATATTTTTATATTTCATTTGCCATATATTTTAATAATGGTGATGTATTGCAGTGCCTTTGGCTGCACAAATCGTGCAAAAAAAGGAGGAAAAATATCTTTTCACGGGTTAGCTATTAGCATAAATTTACTTATAGGTATATGTTATAAATATTATGTAGATGCTAAGAAAAACTGATTTCAGTTTTCCATGAGATAATGAATTATGTAAAAAATGGGTTATAGCACTAAAAAGAAAAGATTTTATTGCTTCAAATTATTCTAAAATTTATTCCGAACATTTTAAAGAGGACGATTTTATTGTACAGTTTAGCCGAAAGACGGTAAAATCAAATGTTGTTCCGTCCATATTCAAATTTTACAATTATTTTTCAAAATTAGGCTGCACCACAAAAACATGTCATTGAATGAGGCAAAAATAAGAATAAGGCAAAATTTTTCGCATCAAATTTTATTTAAAGGCCAGTAAGTTTTTTTTAGTTCATTTAAATTTTGTTAATTTCATGAATAGCTAGTTTTTATTTTTACGTTTTATTTAGTCTGTGAATTCTTTTTTAATTAAAATGTTATTGTAGACAGCTGTAAATACGTACAGTAAAGTTTTTCATTATTTATAATATTTTTATTGTGAAATTCTCGCCAAAACCAAATTCTGCGTTGCGGTTAATTACTTAATTTTTTCATTATATATTCCTTACTCGGTCAATAATAGGTTTTTCTAAGTTTTTATTTGTAACTTTCTTTGTTGCTTTTATGTTAGAAATAAGTAATAATATTTATTATCTAATTGTAATTAGTTCTGTACAAAAATTAATGTACAAGCTTTACTTGTTTTGTATACAAATTCGTTTTTGTCAGTATTTCATTTTCTATTTTTGAATTAAATAAATGTATTATAAATGATAAAGCATTATTTTACTTAATATTTGTCTAAAATTTAGAAAATAGCTAATAATATTCAGCTTTAAATGCATAAAACCTGTTACTCGCTTGAATATATGTCCCTAGCTCACGTGACTGAGGCAATCTACTCTCGCAGTCGCGCACGCACAGTCTTACGTATTCTCCTTCTCACTCTCATGTTCATAACAGTGTTTCGAGCCGACCAGCGTACCAGGGAGCATCTATAGTAGAGTTATGAGATCATTGGGTCGAACATAGTAAGTATCTCCATAAAAGAACTGTTTAGGAGTCGCAACCCCAGTGTTTAAATCTTTTATATCACTTGAAATGGGATCAAAATTTAGGTTAAAATCACTATAATATTATAAATATGTTATGAACTATGTTGTATTCATTATAAATAATTTACAAATAATGAATATTTCAAAATGACAAACAAAAACAAAACAGAGAATACATTCCGGTTTTCTTTATCACAATAAGGAATAATGATTATCGAACAAGATATTCATAAATAATAAAAATAACTCAACAATATATGCACCAAGAAAATAATAACTTTCGAACAAGGTTAAATAAATAACACAAAGCTCAAAAATATTATAATATTTAGATAATGTGTAAATGTAATGATACCGAGTTATGTTATTCATACGAAGAAAATTAACAAAAAGTGTCATTTTGATGCAAATTATATTTTACAATTACAGGTAAAATTTCTACATTTGTAAAGATTAAACTTTTATATAACTTTAAATTTAATTTACTCGGTTACGAAAAGAGCAAAATAAAATGTTATTATTAAATTGGATGTAGAATTTAAATTTCTACAACATTTACTTGAAGAAATATTGTTTATAAATAATAGGCCACTGATGCGCAAGGAAAAACTATTTTCCCATGTTAATCGCATATGGCCCGCTTTTCGTATTACACCCTGTATGTAAGTTGCTAGATATTATATGTAATAACATCCTATTACATTAAATATTAATGTCAAAATTAAGTACGATGCCTTAACGAAAACAAATAGAAACGTGGCTAGTTCGCAGGGATGGGCACGTAATATACGTCACGTATTATACGTTATTTTTTACGCGTAAAAAAATATTTTTTACATTCACAATATTTGAGAATTTTTTACGTAGATAATGTAAAATATTATTACCATGAGTATATTTTTTTTATAAAGATATTTTCTTTTATACTGTAATGAATATTCCAGAACAAGCAGTCCACGTGACAACATGTTTCTTTGATTCAGACAAACAATTAGGTAGCTTCAAACTATCAACAATCAGATTAGTAGCGAAATATATACCTTAGACATAACCTCAAACATCAAACTTTAAACACATTTTACGTCAAAATTAAACTAAAAACGTAAATTTGAAGAATATTATATTATATTTTTAAAATGTTTTATACGTTTTATGTAAATTTTAGGCAGTTTTGTAAAGAAATAAAATTTGAAGACATTTAAAAATAGACGGCGAATAAAAAAATTTGCAAAACTAAAATTTCTTTTTCTATTTATTACTTATTAATAACATATAGTTTCAAATAATTTGAAATAGATTTAAATCATTAACTCCAAACTTATTGAAAATTAATTTGATACAAATTTCAAGCATTTTATGTTAATTTATCTAAAGTTTCAGAATGTATTTTAATATTTTACAATAATTTTTTAAGTCTCTTTCTTATAAGCTTATCATAGTTTCAGTAGTTTCAGAATATATTTATGATAGGATTAAGGATGAAGAACTAAAATTATACATTGTCTACGTTTTTTACTTATTTAACATTTTTACGCATTTTTTACACGTAAACGTAAAAAACATTTTTTTACGGGTAAATGCACATCCCTGCTAGTTCGGTCAAACTTTCCTACTCGTGAAATAAGACTATACTTTTTATACTTATTACATAAATAACTATTTTTACATTATTCGATTAGCCCACAATGTTATAACATTTTTAACTTAAATTTCACTATATTAGAATACCCCATTCAAAAAATAACATTATTAATTTTAATGTCCAAATCATGAAAAATAATGTAAAAGTTGCAGCTTTACATCTCAGAAAAATGTAACTTTCAACATAAGTAGAGGTATTTGGCCTTGAACAAAAAAAAAAAATGTTCACTCTTGCTTAAACCCACTGAGCCACCGCAGTCAACAAAGTCTAGATCCGCCACTGATTGTGCGCGTATGTGTGTTCCTAGTTCCTAGCGCTTGCAAAAAGTACATTCATTTCATTACTCTTGTCTTGAATGTTAAGTTGTACGTCATGGGCACTGAATATAAACTTTTTGCAATTGTCACATAAATAACTATTATATAACAAACAAGCGTAATATAAGTTCTTAGTTACGAGTCTTATATATATATATAAACACGTTACATTTCATTTCCGCAACATAGAGTTTTATTATTAATAACTATTTAATTGTTAATGAAGAGTCCAATAATTTCATTATTTTGAAATAATGAACATTTATTAAATACTTTTTATATCGGGTGTCTACTAGTCAACTAGTCTACTAGAAACTAGAATGTTGCCGCTATAGCCGAAGCTATAGCTTCTTATTATAATAATAAATATTAAACATTAGTTTGTAATAATATTGCTATTAGCAATTCAATGTTTTGAAGAAGGGATATATGGCGTGAGCATGGTAGGTTCATAAAAAAGACAGACAGACTGAAAGGCAAAGAGAGAGTTATAGATCAGCATCGCGAATATGTTGTGGTTGGCGGGACATGGCGACAGATGTCTATATCTATCTCATTCCCTCCGAATCTATCCGTATCCTTCCACGATTCTACCATGTTCACGTCACGTATCCCTTCCCCAAACTTTTAATAATTATTTTAATAATTAAACAATTAAAAAAATACGGGTACCTTTGGTAAGGAAGGTATTATCTTTGGTCAAAAAATTCGGTGGTGAGTTTTTGATGAATAAGCATGTTCTAGGATCCCTAGAATACGATATTACTAGTTTTACGATGTCTGTGTGTGTGTGTGTGTGTGTGTGTCAATTTTTTTTCCGAAAAATAACTCCAATAATAAAAGTTATAATTCTTTCGTATCCCTGTTCTTTACATCCATATGAAGAGCTGATTAGATTTTGGTTATAATTGGTCAACCGATGTCCCTTTATTTCAAGTTCTTAACAGTTTTTCTTGAAAAAAACACAATTAAATATCATTTTTTTACATTTTATTTGTTTATCAATATGAAAGAATATTTTATTTTCTATACGGTTTGATTTTTCCTTCATATATAATAGATACAGAACTAATAACTATAAAGGGATTAACTTTCATAAATCAGCCATAGTGTATGGCTGTGTTATAATTTTATTTGATTTATAGAATCTTTTCCATTGAACTTTCGGCATGGCATTTGTAGAAAATAGTATGTGTTCGTGTTACAGTTTTACTGGATATATAGAATCATTTCCAATTTGAGATTTGTATTCATAGAATTGACCGAAGGTATCATAATTATGTAAAAATGAAAATTTCGTCACATACTCCATTAGAACACATGTGATGTAACAAAATTATCTCTTTCATTAAATAACCTACAAAAAAAATCTGTTGTGGCCAGCACAAGACCTCTCGCCATTTCCATATTAGGCTATATAAGTATTTTATTGCACTTCGTTTTCGAACCGTCGTTTTATAACAAAATATTACAGAACTTTACCCAAATATTATTTTTTATTGTATTTAACATGACTTCTGCACACATAAGTCAGACTATTTGATAAAAATGTAAATGTCCCGCTGGCTTTTATTGGCGCCCAGTTTTTTACGCGAATTAAAACGAAAAATATAATAAAAATAATAATAATATATGTATATTCCTATAGTTTTCTCATTTTTAAGTTTTAAATATAAAGATAATGTTTACCTATAGAATCAATTTTTAAGTTGAGATATATACAGAATTTATTTTACTATGAAATATAGTCAATCATTTCAATGGTTACACTCTAATAACAAAAAATGACAGCAATATAATGCAAGATGCAACATACAAAATTTGTAGTTATGTATTACTAATACTTATTTCCAATAATTTAGACAACATACGATTACTAAAAAATCTGATGTGGCCAGCATATGACCTCCCGCCAATTCCATGTTTAAAATGGCAATGAGCTGTAAGTAAAGTTTCATTTCCGATTGATCGCTTGTAAACAAAATCTACTTTGTTGTTCCAATAAATAGAAAAGTTTGTAATACGAAATTTTGAATTATATTTTATTATGTTTTTTCTGAAAAATCTGTTAGAGCTTCAAATTAAGTACTACATCCGGTTTATAATATATAGTCAAAATCTAATATGTTGTTTCAAATTATATAAGAGTATTAAATACCTACCAACTTTGCGAAGTTTTGGATCATTAATATATTTTAAGGAAAAATCGTCACACACACATTATTGTCAAAATCATCACCAACTTCCTTATGCTCCAAAACGCAATCGGTGTAAATTCTTCGCCGTACATTATCCATTTCGCAAATGTGTAGTTGCAAACTGTTATTTGACACTTTGAAATCACGTTCTTATTGAGAGCTGTTTGATATATAATGCTGCGAACATCAAACTTTAATCGAATTATCCTGTATATCTAATATTTATGTATGATGGAAAATATATTATTTTTACAAACCTTAATTTCATTAGAATCTTATTTAAACTACTAAATTCTTCTTAACACGGTTTCATTATTAATTTTAATGAAAATTGCTTCGTGACAGTGACATTTGTTTAAATATGTGAAATTTGTTATTAAAGTATTGTTTTTGTTTGACGCAAAGGCAAAAAAATAAATTATTTTATAATATAATATAAAATTATTTCAAGTTATTTACTAAACGCTATTATCGTAGAATTGAAGATTGTTCCATTATATTCAATTTGTATTGGTAAAAGCTGCTAAAAAAATATATTCAATGAATTTTTTACAAGAAAAACAGTTAAAAGCTTGTATAAATGATACTTCCGGTTATCCGATATGCACTAAAAGCTAATGAGCTCTTCCCACATTAGTATAGAATGGGTATACAAAATTTCAAAATTTTCTGATTGATAGTATTTGAGTAATCGTGTCCACAAGATCCACACACACACACACACACACACACAGACACACATACATACCTACAGACATCATTGTAAAAATGTTAAAATCGGATTCTGGGGACATCAAAACGTGCTTATTCACTGAAATCTCTATATTCGATTTTTAGCACGATCCCTATACCTCCCTTACCTAGGGTGGCGGGAGGTAAAAATCAAACTTTAACGTAGCACATCTTAACTAAATTTGGCTAATCTAAATTCATAATTTTAGAGTACACTCAGGTGCAATAAAATGGGCCACTATTTTTACCTCCCGCTACCCTAGGTAAGGGAGGTATAGGGATCGTGTTAAAAATCGGATATAGAGATTTTAGTGAATAAGCACGTTTTGATGTCCCAAGAATCCGATTTTAACATATTTACAATGATGTCTGTAGGTATGTATGTGTGTGTGTCTGTGTGTCCGTGTGTCTGTGTGTCTGTGTGTCTGTGTGTGTGTGTGGATCATGTGGACACGATTACTCAAATACTATCAATCAGAAAAATTTGAAATTTTGTATATCCATTCTATACTAATGTGGGAAGAGCTCATTAGTTTTTAGTGTATATAGGATAACCGGAAGTATCATTTATACAAGCTTTTAACAGTTTTTCTTGTAAAAAATTCATTGAATATAATTTTTTAGCAACTTTCACCAATACAAATTATATATAATGGCACAATCTTCAATTTTACGATAATAGCATTTAGTAAATAACTTGAAATAACTTTATATTATATTATAAAATAATTTATTTTTGTACATCACTTTGCCTCTGCGTCAAACAAAAACAATACTTTAATAACAAATTTGACACATTTAAACAAATGTCACTGTCACGAAGCAGTTTTCATTAAAATTAATAATGAAACCGTGTTAAGAAGAATTTAGTAGTTTAAATATGATTCTAACGGCATTAAGGTTTGTAAAAATAATATATTTTCCATCATACATAAATATTAGATATACAAGATAATTCGATTTAAGTTTGATGTTTGCAGCATTATATATCAAACAGCTCTCAATAAGAACGTGATTTTTAAGTGTCAAATAATAGTTTGCAACTACACATTTACGAAATGGATAATGTACGGCGAAGAATTTACACAGATTGCGTTTTAGAGCATAAGGAAGTTGGTGATGATTTTGACAATAATTGTGTGACGATGTTTCCTTAAAATATATTAATGATCCAAAACTTCGCAAAGTTGGTAGGTATTTAATACTCTTATATAATTTGAAACAACATATTAGATTTTGACTATATATTATAAACCGGATGTAGTACTTAATTTGAAGCTCTAACAGATTTTTCAGGAAAAACATAATAAAATGTATTCCAAAATTTCGTATTACAAACCGTTCTTTTTATAGGAACAACAAAGTAGATTTTGTTTACAAACGATCAATCGGAAGTGAAACTTTACTTAAAGCTCATTGCTATTTTAAACATGGAATTGGCGGGAGGTCATGTGCTGGTCACATCAGATTTTTTTATTTTGATTTTTGTTATCTCGAGAACGAAGTCAGCTAATTATACAAAAGTTGTCTTAATTATGATGCAATTTTAGCAATATACCCATTGTTTATTCAGAAGAAATGCGTAGGGCACTAGGTACTAGATATAGACATATATGTAAATAATTTTACAGTTTTTGGTTTTTTTTTTGCTAATATAACTTTAGATTTTGGTTTGCACTTCTTCATGACACACTTTTAAGCTTTCGAATGGCGATACACAGTCACTTTTGGATTTCATGTCATAATACCAAAGGTACCTTACAATTCCATACTTGATCATTATTACTGTCTATTAATAATAATAATAATATAATAATAATAATTTATTGACCATTTTACGTACATACATTTATGGTAAGTCAAAATATATCAAAAATGTTTAAAATACATTACATAAAAAAATATAATTATGGAGAAGATAATGTTCATCCAATAAGAATAAGGAATACCTAATTTATTATATTAGAATTCAGAAATTCGTTTATAGAATAAAAACACTGAGACAATAAATATTTTTTCAATCTTGTTTTGAACTGAATAACATTTAATGATTTTATGTTACTAGGAAGATGATTATATAATGAAATATTAGGTGAATTTCTTTTAGAGCATTCTAGTTTAACATTTGGAGGGCGAATGTTATGATTATTTCGTGTGGAATATTCATGAAAATCACTGTTGGTTTTAAATGTATTAACGTTCTTATGTATATTAAGCAAGCTATAGTAGATATATAGACATGGTAGTGGCATAATATTAAGTTTAATAAATATTGGACGACAGTGTTCAGTTGAACTGGCATTTGTCATTAAACGCAAAATCTTTTTTTGAAGTATAAATATTCTAGTTGCAGAAGATGAATTTCCCCAGATAGTTAGGCCATATGTTAAGTGACTCTGGAATAGGGCAAAATAAACAGATCTCAATGTATCTATATTAAGATATTTAACAAGGTTCCTAAAAAGAAATATTATTGACGCAAGTTTATTACATGTTTTGTCTATATGAGGTTTCCATTTCAAGTGTGGGTCAATTCTTAACCCCAATAAAACTACATATGGGTGTTGTTCTATATATTTATTTGGTGACATAATTAATTGTTGTGTTTTGGCCTGATTTAATTTAAGTTTATTTAATGTGAACCAAGTTTTTGCTTCCAACTCTAAGGTTTCCATATTTAATTTAAGAGTTTCAATGTTTTTATCTGATGATATAAGAGTTGTGTCATCCGCAAAGAGGACACATTTACCTGTGCTTATAAAATTAGGGAAATCATTAATGTAAATATTAAAGAGTAATGGTCCTAGTATGGAGCCTTGCGGGACTCCATGTTTAATGGGTAGACAGTCTGAGAAAGAATTATTCAAATAAACGCATTGTTGGCGATTATCTAAATATGATTTTATTAATTCAAGTGGTTCTCCTCTTACACCGTAGACTTCCAACTTGTCTAATAAAATAGAATGGTCCACGCAGTCAAATGCTTTGGTTAAGTCACAAAGCGTAAGCCCAGTAAACATTTTGTTTTCAAAGCAATCGACTGTTTCCTCAACAATTTGTGCTATTGCGTGAGATGTGGATTTGGATTGCCTGAAGCCATATTGGCAAGAATTTAAGATTGAGAATTTATTCATAAAAGTATCTAAACGTTTTTTAATAAGTATTTCAAAGATTTTACCAAAGATTGGTAATATAGCTATGGGTCTATAATTATCAGGGTTATTTTTCTCCCCCTTCTTAAAAATCGGTATTATTTTGGCTACTTTAAAAGCATCTGGAAAAATACCTTTAGTTATACATGCGTTGTAGAGGCTAGCAAGAGGAGGAGCAATAATGTCAACTATATGTTTAACTATGCGACTGGTTAATTCATATACATCAGGACAAGTGGAATTTTTTAATTTCAGTATGGTTGATTTTACTTCTTCCAGCGTTATTTCTTCCATATAAAATGAATTTGCTAAATAGTTGTTGTTGTAAGATAAATTGACTGTAGCTACACTATTAACAGCAGGAAGTGACTGTAGAACATTGTCCGCAACTTCAGTGAAATATTTATTAATTTCATCGCCTGAAAAGTTATCAGTTACAGTTTGCTTTTTTAAATTATTTATATCATGATTTATTACTTTCCAACAATCTTTTTGTTTATTTGTAGAATTATTTATAAAATCTTTGTAAGCCTCTTTTTTACATATAATAATTTCCTTAGAATATTTATTCCGTAAATTTTTAAAAATTTCATAATGTTCAGGTAATTTACTTACATTGAATATATGTTTTGCTATAGACACAGAGTCTCTAGTTCTTTTTAAATTATTATCGAACCAGTTAAATGGTACTTTAGTGTTAGCTTTTGTTTTTTTTATAGGAAAATTTGAACAAATTGCATTTTTTAATGTTAGAACAAGTGTAGATGACAAAGAATTTACATCTGAGTCAGAATTATAAAAAGGAGTCCAATCAAAAGTATTTAGTTCTAGATTTAAGTTATTTAGGCTAAAGTTTGATATAGGTCTGTGTAATTTTGTAGATGATATAATTTCGATTCTACTTGAGAAGGCAAAATGGATGCCGCTATGGTCAGATATGCCAGGGTCATTAACTTCAACATGATACATATCTGAGGGTATGTTAGTTAAAAGATTGTCTATACATGACGCTGAATTTTTGGTAATTCTAGTATTCTCCTTAGTTGTAATGCGAAAATTATAACTTTGCAAAAGGTTAATAAAATCAGTTGTTTCAATATTATCTGTGTTTAAATAAAGATTAAAATCACCAGAAATTATTACACTTTTATAAATTTTTGTAAGATAACCCAACATACTATCTAGCCTTTCTAAAAATACATGAAAATTGCCAGCACCAGGTCTATATACGGTAATAACAGCTGTTTTACTACAACAGAGAACAATTCCACAAAATTCAGCATCGTATTCAACAGTATATTGTGAGAGATCTAAAGGTTTAAATTGAATGCCATTTTTTATAAATATACAAACCCCTCCGTGTATAAAGTTGGATCTACAGAATTTGTGTGCTAGTGTATAATTTGGAATATTTATTGTCTCAAGATCTGAGCTTTTCATCCAATGCTCTGCCATGCAAAAAACATGATATTTGTATTTATCTAAAAATAAAGACACTTTATTAACTTTATTGGATAAACATTGCATATTTAAATAATATAAACATAGTTGGTTACACATCTTTGAGTTATTGTCATTTTTATTTGATGTTGTTTTCACTGGAGGCGAATTTTCGAAAAAAACGATATCTTTGTATTATAAATCCTTTTGGCCAGAATTCAGGCTTGTTTATTGCATCCAGAAGATTCATAGGAATGCCTAATTTGAAGGATTTGTTGCTACTTTTGTTTGTGTGGTGTTTAGATATCTCTTCTATAGTGAACTTCTCGTTTTTAAATTTAGTTTGTAAATAATTGTCAATGTTGTGAATGGTGGTATCTTGTCGTGCCCGCCCAACGTAGAGCCAGGCTTGTTTGTCAGCGGCTCTCAAAATGCTGGAGCTGTCAATATCTGCTGTACCCACAAATCTAGCCTGTTTATTATTTTTCGGCTGATGTTTAGGATTTGCATCTGATGAATGGAATTTTAATTTATCAGATTTTTTATTTTTGCAGTCTTGATTGACTTTGTCTTCAGTTTCACTTAATTTCATATCTGCCTTAAGTTTAGCAGTCGCTGGATTTATTTTTTCATTGACCTTTGACGGCTTTGTATTTGAATTTTTACTGGCGAATTTCATGTCTGTTGTTTCAATATTTTTATTTTTAACCTCAGTTTTTCTATAATTAATTTTCAATAGATCTATAATTAATTCTTGGTCTGATGTTCTTTTCTCTAAATGAGAAATTAGTTGTTCTTGCAGTTTGAATTGTTGGTTAGTGTTGTCTAGGTAAGATGAAAGTTTTTCACACTCACCGCATTTGTCAACCGCATAGTCCGAGGGTTCCACAAATACGTCCTCGTTTTGAGCACTAAGAAATTTTTCGATTACTTCATTTTTGGAAGCTGTGTTTGGTAACTTTTTATGAAGTATAATTTCAATTAATTCGGGTTTTTTAAATTTATTTAGCTCTTGAATAACTTGAGCCAGGTCGCCTGCCGCCATTTTTTTCAATTATTCAATATCTTCCTTTTATTAAATAAACCGTACCATCTATTACCTGTTTCTGCATTGTAATAGTCTGTCTTTTATTGGACAAAATTACATGTTCTATTTAAAATGTTTAAGTAGATAACTAAAATGAAGAAAAGAGTTTAAATAAAAATATGTTGCGTTTTAAAATGAACGTTTATTGTATTGCAGTCATTTTTTGACAGTAGTGATAGATCGTATGTTGCATTTTAAAATAAATTCCCTGCAAGTATGTTAATTTTTTCCGTTTTCAAATTCCAAAGATGTGTCTTTTTTTAAATTTTGTCATCCTTTTTTACAGAAAATCTTCCTTTTTGTCTGTGTTCTCCTTTTGAGATGTAAATGTCTGGTCACCATCATATTGTGACCTAACCAAATCTTCACCACACCAAATTATGTATTGCGCGTTTATACCGTCATTTTTCAAAATTTTATTTGGTAAGACATCGAGTATATCGTCATTTTGTTTTTTATAGTTTTCTAAAAAAGAAAACACGACTATTAGGACCGAAATTTGCGAGTCCGACTTTTGTACGTTTAATCATGTTGTTTTGATAACTAAGTTGTAAGCTGAAAATGTTCAAATATTGAGAAAAATAGCATTGTTCATTTTCGACACATTGCCCGCCGTGCAATGTCAACTCCCCACATCTTTCGGACTTTGCCTGTATCATGTATAACATGCAGGGTGTCTCACAACTTGCGCCCCAGAGCGAATGAGGAAACACGAGACTGCACTCGGATGTGTAATTTCGAAGAAAAAAAATCTAGCTTAAAAGATATTAGAGAAAAGACGTCTTAAAATTGACCAATCAGAGATCTACACCTTTAACCTGTGTTTGGAGTAGGACATAGGCTACCTTTTGTAGCAAAAATAAAACTTGAAGGGGTAAAATAGGGGATGAAAATTTGTATGAAGAACCCATCATTTCTTTTACTGAACCAATTTTGAAGAATGTTGGTATAGAGATAGATTGGACCTTGGAGAAGGACATAGGCTACCTTTTGTAGCAAAAATAAAACTTGAAGGGGTACAATAGGGGATGAAAGTTTGTATGGAGAACCCATCATTTCTTCCGCTGAACCAATTTTAATGAATTTTGGTACAGAGATAGATTGGACCTTGGATAAGGACATAGGCTACCTTTTGTAGCGAAAATAAAACTTAAAGGGGGTGAAATAGAGAATGAAAGTTTGTATGGAGAACCCATCTGCTTTTGGTAAGAAATAAATTGTTTTAGCATTTTTGAAAAATCATCCCTCAAGGTGGTACAATAGGAGATGATTTCAACTATTTTTTTTAACTTTGTATCTATAGCTAAGTTTTAACCGTTAGCAGATTTTCGATATTTGTCGGAGAGATAGCTTGCATCATATCATATCATAAGTAAAAGTACCCGAGACATGTTTAGCAAAGGGCCCTGTTAGGTGAGGTGCGGGGATCGGGAGGACGGTGGGCGGAGACTGTTACATGTACGATGCGGGGCAGGTTGCCGGCTCCCTACGCAGCGTATGTTTCCGAAGTAAATGTGAAAAATTACTGGTACACGTGTAGCTAATCGTTATTCTAGCTTTACCCGTGCGAAGCTGGGGCGGGTCAGCTAGTAATACATATACATACAAACAAAGCCACAAAATTTAATAGTGAAGATATTTTGTTCATTATATCTAAATTATTGTGAAGCAATGAATTTATTTTATATTATTGCTAATAGTAATTTAAAGTTAAGTACATATATGGTTTGCAATATACGAATTATTGTACTCCAATATTAATTACTGTTGATAATATCTCGTCTCTAAATTATTAAATGAATATGCCCATATTCATAAACACTGGTAAAGTTTTAAAACGGTTTGTTATAATTTTTGACAAATAAAATCAAACTTGACAAATAAAATTTCGATTTTTCTTTCAATGTCGACTGTTTTTATAGGATAAAAATTATAACGAACCGTTTAAAATTTTTACGAGTGTTTATGAATATGGGCATTATGTACAACTTTAAGAACAAATAAAATTTAATACAACTTATTGTATACTGGACGTACATAGATAAGAAACTAAGCTACCTACTACAATATATTTATTTTATAATAACAATGAACCTACATAATACATAGTTCATAAAGCATAACGCGTTATGAAAGATTTCTGAAAATAAACTTGGAAGAGTATTTTCAGGGCAATTGACCTAGATGTTGAAACTTTTATACTTCAAAATACATTATATTGTGCAGTTAAAGTTGCTGATTTCCCTAGTAATAATCGTAATAATAAAATATTAAAGCACTTTGTCTGATAATAAAATAAAATTTACGTCGTAGAGAATCTCCCATAGTTCTTTTATAATTCATCATTCTGAATGTAAAATATGAGTTAAAATTATATGTTCGAATTGATTGGAAATGTAACATACAAGGAATGATATATAACGTCTTACAATTTACAAATAGTCATTTAAAAGCTTACAACGGAAATAAATGTCAATTACTATGTCGTTATCATGAATTATATAGAAATATTATTACATTTTATACGAGTATGTAAGTACTTAGATTGCAGGTGGTAAATTATATTGTGACATTATGAAAAATTACGTTCAAAATAAAAAAAAATTACAACTAATGATATTTTTTCTTGTATTCTGATGTATTCTAAAAGCAAATTTTTACCCTTTGTAAAACTAAGTACTTATAAGTTTTCAAATTGATCTTATATTCATAATCACTTGATTAAAATTTTAATTTAATTATATTTTTTAGGGAAAATTAAAAATTAATACTCATATTCTCCGATTTTATTTTTTGTTCTGCCTAATTTTGTTAAATGATTATTTTCGATAACCTAGAGTCAAAGTGTGTATTGTAAAATTGCAGTGTGTTTGGAACAGGTTTTAAACTGTTACTCAGAAATTTAGAACTCTGTTTTATTTAATTAGTGGACTATATTTTTAATAATTACGCAATATTTATAGAAACTAATATTAATTATTTAACAAAAAGCAATAGTTATTACAAATATGAAGGGATATTCTCACTACTATACTGTTTTCTAGCGACTTAGTAACTCACTCACTATTGCCAACATAGTCTATCTTAGAGTTCGAAAATTTAGTGTTGCGAACTTAGTGTCTTTAATATTTTGGCTCCCTCGAAAGATCACCTTTCAACACCTTTATATTATTCGCGATTGATAACACGCAAAGTTTAGAAACAGGTCTTCTTTTTGTATACACTAGAACTTGTTTTTATAGTCACCACTCTCACTAGGTTATCTTCTTCGGGATGTACTTCTATTACCTTTCCCATGATCCAATTTACAGGAGGGCTGTGGTGTTCTTTCTCTAGTACACCCGTTCCGATATGTTTATTTAGGTTTACATGCTGCCATTTGAACTTTGGTTACAAGGTATGTAAATATTCCCTTGGCCATTGTTTTCAAAAAGGATTGAACTTGCTTCTGAATTAACTGGTATATTGACAATCGGTTTTCACTTAGTTTTGGCTCAGGTATCAAAACTTGTGAATCTCCTGTAAAAAAATGTGTTGGAGTAAGATAGGAATAATCTGAGGTATCACTGGACATTCTCGAATTTATACATGACTCAATATGAAAAGAAGGTCAAATTCCTCAAATGTATAGCGAGTTTGCTCAATAACTCGATTTAAATGATGTTTTACTGCCTTTATTCCTGCTTCCGTATTCCTTCGGAATGTGGAGCGTTTGGTGAAATGAATTCTGGTAAACTCTTGATTAGTTGCTGAATTTAATATTACCGTTTCTTGAATTTTCATCTTTATAATTGAGACATTTTGTGGCGACTACGGCCATATACGCTCGTACACCACTTACTCACAACGCACCCACAAATTATAGGTATATAATATTTTTTTCTGTAAGTATTTGTGTATTAATCCTTCCATCCTTCATTTGAATTAAAATTAAATTAGAACCTTTTCTTAAATATAAATATTTATGTGCAGTGTTCATTTTGCTGTAATTTTCTAACAATTAATTAAATAAATACTAAAATACTAATTTTATATTTAAATGTAACTATATTTGAAATTAGCGCCAAAATTGTAATTAGATTAACAATTTGTCACAGTGTAAACCAGATTTTGATTACTGAATACTTAAAAAAATAGAATATATACCCAAATCGTCAGAGACGGACTGGTTTTTTGGACCGGCCCGGGAAATAAAATCCTGTACCGGCCTCCTTGGGAAAAATTATATATATATATACAAAAAATACATGTTTTTATTACTATGTATACAGGTGTCTCTAATATAAGTGGACTTAGCTTAACCACAGATTCTATGGGTTATTTTAAACAAAAAGCTTTAATAAAGTTATGCCCGATTTCGTTTCCTTCTGGAATACCTACCTCTTGAAAATGGCTCTACATGTCGTATGTATATATTTTCTTTTAATTCGGAGTTTAATGATTTTTTTGGCGCTTTTGAAATTCTAAATAAAAAGATCTGATTGGATTAACATTCGATAAAATGCATTGTTCTCCAAATAACAAATTGCACTTTTTTCAGTTATATATTAACAATTGTTTTATTGCAGAACTAACAAAATTTAACAATTTATTTCACATATGATTCTGAGTAAAAAATGTCATATAAACATATAGGCCATATTCCTCTTATTTACCAAAATACGAGAAGGGAAAATTAACTGATATTTACAAAACTTTGAAAGGAAGAAAGAATACAAAATAAATGTGTTAAATTTGGTTACACGAAAATAATAATAGACACGGAATAGTATGTTATGTTAGCTTAATAAAAATTGCACTAAAAGAACTACATAGTATAACAACACAGTTTATTACATATTTCACTTTGGTTAAAAAACATCATATAAACATAAGTCCTATTCCTTTTAGTTACCAAAATACACGAAGTGAAAGTTAACTGATATTTACAAAACTTTGACTTCTTGTATTTTGGGAACTAAAAGATATAAGACCTATGTTTATGACACTTTTCAAATAAAATTACATGTGGAATAAACTTTAAATTTAGTTACTGTACTTAAGTTTATTATTTATGTTTATAATGACCCTTAGGCTCTATGGTTAAGCTATAAAAAAAAAAATAGGCATTAAGCCCACCGGCCTCCCGCAAGTCGCGGCCTCTCGGGAATTTCCCGATTTTCCGGTGGCCCTGTCCATCCCTGCAAATCGTTCAAGCAGCCGATACACGTCATCACTTAGTGTAAAAAACTTTCTTCTAATTAAAAACTAAAATGGAGTATTAAAATTAAATTATAACTAAAAGAGAAAAATCACTTAACCCTAACAACAATATTTAAAAAACTATATGCGTATTTCGAGAACTACGTTCTCATTATCAGTAGAAACTATAAAATAATAAGAGAAGTTAAACAATGCTAGGTTAAAACAGATCTAATCTAATTTAAAGTATTTCTTATAGTTCTCAAGATCCCCATGTTGGAAAAGTTATCGTGGACAACCTGTATGTGTAAATGCGAACAAAATTTTTATCTACTTATATTGGTGAATAATATTGTCTACAATGGTCCCATATTTTCTTAATTTTTTTGTGTTTACAATAACAGGAATATAACGAAAAGCAATCATGTTACCTAAGTAATATTTGTTAAGCAAACATAATTAATAACAGTTTGCAGTATTGCTGGGTGTTTGTTATTTTAATATTGATGGTTGCTTAAAGCCTTGATAAGATAGCAACGCTTTCGGAATGTGCGAACAAACACTGCCGCTAAATGTAATATTTACAGTTTAATTCATTGGTAAACATTATCATCTTCACAAGATAACATGCTAAAATTGGCGCATCTTTCAACTTGGCTAAGTCAACATACACTACCAGTTATGCTGCTCTCTTTACGACGTATGCATTCTTAATGTTTCGGAGAAATGATAAAATTAATGGAATGGACGAGGAAAGTCCAAAGGTTTTTATTTTTGTTTATGTTGTGCACATTTTTCAATAACGCAATAGATGGTAGTCGAGTGATTATCAGAAACAATTTCTATTTGGAATTTCCAAATATTTAATAATTATAATTAAATCAAAGGAAATTTGAACTCGCTCACCCGTATTTCAGCGAATACGGGTCCAAGTCGATTTTTTACCCAATAGACCCGTAAGACCCAGAAGAAAAATCTTATTATCCGTCGTATGTGACCACTTTTAACTTCACGTACCGTTGTTGATTTATTTGATTAGATATTTGACATAATACAATTAGTTTTAAAAGTAAAGTTAGTAATTTGTACAATAACAGAACTAAAAAAATCTGTTGTGGCCAGCACAAGACCTCTCGCCATTTCCATATTAGGCTATATATTATGTATTGTATTGCACTTCGCTTTCGAACCGTCGTTTTATAACAAAATATTACAGAACTTTACCCAAATATTGTTTTTTATTGTATTTAACATGTCTTCTGCACACATATAATTCTAATTATATCTATTTTATATCATTTTCATGTCAGAGATTGTTCCAATTCATTAACCAGATTGGTGGTATTTCTGATGGATATATGCATTTTACCACAATTTTACCTATAATTTCAAATATTTAATTAATAAAACAATAAGAAAAATTAAATATACTTCCCAGAAAAAGCTATCAGAATGTCACTAAAAATGTTGATATTTGGCAATGACATGTGTCATATTTTAAACATTGGAATTTGTCAACTGGTTTTCTTAGTGCCTTGGCCTCTGCGATTAGTTTACTCTATAAATTATAGTGTCTTTATCTCTAAATCTATAAAAGATATAATAAAAATTTTAAGTGTATTAGATGGAAAATTTTATGTTATTCAATATTTAATAAAAAAAACTCCCAAAAAATTATATTTAGAAGAATTTTTCTAAGAAACTACTACTTCCGGTTGTTAAATTGTTACCAAAACCTTTTCAGCTCTTCCCAGAAATGTCAGATTGAGGAAACTGCAGTTAAATATTTTTTAAGTCTTATAGTTTTTGAGGAATCGTGTCTACAACATCCAGACATACATACACACACACAGACACACATACACACATACACACACACACACAGACATCATTTTAAAAATGTTATAATCGGATTCTAGGGACCTTAAATTGTGCTTATTCAATAAAATCTGGATATGCGAATTTTAGCATGAATCCAATACCTCTCTTAGCGAGCGGTAAAAATCTCTATTTGTAAAAGAGACATCATTATAAAAAACTTAAATGTGTATTTAAATGCAATAATGTAGTCAGCTTCGTTTTACACATAACGTCAAGTCTTACGGGTCATACGGTTCTTATGGCTCTTACGTGTCTTATGGATGAAGAATCTACTCCGACCCGTATTCCATTTGGTCCGAGTGGGTGGGTTTTCTCTTTTAACTAAATACCCTGTTCTAAGTCATAGCCCTAATATTAATAGCGAGTTATTGAATTTTCATGATATTTATTGAAATATAATTGTAAATAAAGTTTGCCAAAACAATGTAGAACGTTTATTCAAACCTTGCGCGAAATAAAGAATATGTTTTATATTTTTACCTTCCGTCTCCTTTAAGTAAGTAAGAAAGGTATTGTCTTTGGTCAAAAATTTGGTGGCACAAAAGAACTGATTACCTTCCGCAATATTGATGCAATGATGGATTCAAAACAGAGTTAACAACACGGGCAGCAGTAATGGAAAATCAAAGCAACAAAAAATTCATACTACCATACCAAGACAGCTTCTATACGGCAGAAGCAATAGCAATTCTTTACTGCCTACAAAATAATCAAACTTCCCATTCCACACTAACGATATGCTCTGATTCACTTAGTATAGTCCAGAGCATAAATATATTATATCCGAAATTTGCAATTATTAAAAGTATTTAAAAATGAAATATAGGCTCACGACACAATTAAACACACGCGTACTGTTCATATGGACCCATGCCCATGTAGAGGAACTCAAGCATTCCATACAACTTCAAAACCACCAGACTAACAGGCCTATTCTACTAAAAAAATATGTATCGTTATGACTCGTTACTAGGCGATTAGTCGTTATGATAACGTTTTTTGCCAAAACTCTATTCTGTTAATTTATTTATCGTTACGAACCGTTACATATCGTTATTTCACATCGGTTAATAACGACAAGTTCACATGCATCGTTGAAGTCGTAAAGTTAGACATATTTTGAGAACAAAAGTAAAAATGGCTGAAGATATTTTGTTAATTGTAGATGAGAAAGAGATTCTGCAAAGATGAGTATTTATTCACTTCTGTACACTAATTATACATATATTATACTTTTTAGTATTAGACATTTTATTTATATTTCAGAAATATATTTAAAAATTTAGATTTAGATAATATTTAGTGGACGAAGGACTCCAGGCTGTTTTGCATGTTGATAAGGGTAAAAAAAGAAAAATCCAAGGTTTTTTCGATGCAGAATATAAATAATAAATAAATAATTTTCAAATACATTCTGCAACGAAAACTTTTTCTTTTTTCTACCCTTAGATAATATTATTTAATATATTGATATATAATATAATATAGAATATAGATGCACTATCTATGTATTTAAAAATTATATATTTGTATAGGGATGTCAGATTATATAATCGTACACTACGTGATACATCAGATCCTTTTACCCGGTCCCAAAGAATTTAAATGACTTGTAAGTCTTCTACATATTTCTTCCAATTCTTCAGTGGACAATTTATTAATTCTTAATGAACTGTTATTTTCCAGTTCTTCAACATATATTTCATACTGTCTTTAAGTTGTCCTCGAAGTCCTTTTCTTTATATCCATTGTCAAATTCAATTAAATAAACAAACAATGAATCGATATGTCAAATTTAAATTGAAAAACATAAAATTTTATTCTGTCAAAATATACATGAAGTTAGATATTATCGTTATAATCCTGATAACGATAATTTATGACGATATGATTAGTAGAATAGGTTCTTGGCATTTGTCGTTATTAAAGTCGTTTAACCAAATGCTTAGCGACAGTCGTTCAGTAACGACATCGTTATACATTTTTTTAGTAGAATAGGCCTGTAAGAGGCCTATTCTACTAAAAAAATATGTATCGTTATGACTCGTTACTAGGCGATAAGTCGTTATGATAACAATTTTTGCCAAAACCCTATTCTGTTAATTTATTTATCGTTACGAATCGTTACATATCGTTGTTTCATATCGTTTAATAACGACAAGTTCACATGCATCGTTGAAGTCGTAAAGTTAGACATATTTTGAGAACAAAAGTAAAAATGGCTGAAGAAGATATTTTGTTAATTGTAGCTGAGAAAGTGATTCTGCAAAGATGAGTATTTATTCACTTCTGTACACTAATTATATATATTATACTTTTTAGTAGTAGTAGTAAAAATTTAGATTTAGATAATATTTAGTGGACGAAGGACTCCAGGCTGTTCTGCATGTTGATAAGGGTAGAAAAAAGAAAAATACAAGGTTTTTTCGTTGCAGAATGTAAATAATAAATAAATAATTTTCGAAAAAACTTTTTCTTTTTTCTACCCTTAGATAATATTATTTAATATATTGATATATAATATAATATAGAATATAGATGCACTATCTATGTATTTAAAAATTATATATTTGTATAGGGATGTCAGATTATATAATCTTACACTACGTGATACATCAGATCCTTTTACCAGGTCCCACAGAATTTAAATGACTTGTAAGTCTTCTCCATATTTCTTCCAATTCTTCAGTGGACAATTTATTAATTTTTAATGAACTGTTACTTTCCAGTTCTTCAACATGTATTTCATACTGTCACTGTCTTTGAGTGGTCCTCGAAGCTCTTTTCTTTTATACATTTTCAAATTCAATTAAATAAGCAAGCAATGAATCGACATGTCAAATTTTAATTGAAAAATATATGAAAAATTATTCTGTCAAAATATACATGAAGTTAGATATTATCGTTATAATCCTGATAACGATAATTTATAACGATATGATTAGTAGAATAGGTTCTTGGCATTTGTCGTTATTAAAGTCGTTTAACCAAATGCTTAGCGACAGTCGGTCAGTAACGATATCGTTATACATTTTTTTAGTAGAATAGGCCTCTAAGAATAGGTAGCACAAATTTCACCCATTAACACATACTGAAGCGTTGTCATCTTCCTCTGATAATTCTGCCAATATCATTTTCACTTCCAGTTTATTCACTTCTAAAAAGATTTTTTCTATTGATGAAATTCAATAATCTATACGAAAATTTAAAAACAAATATTCATGTAAATCCGATCTCATACCTAATAATTAAAGACTGTTTTTATCCTCTGTCTACTGCACTGTATTATATATTCAACCTTGCTATTGCACTGAATACTAATTTCTTTTTCTGACATTTGGAAACAGGCACTGGTTACTCCGATTTATAAATCTGGTGATTCTTCCAACATAAAAAACTATCAGTCAGGTGAAATTCTCTCTAACATTAGTAAAAATTTTGAAAGTTTATAAAAATATCTGAAGTCAGATTAAAAATCAAATATCTTTTAATCAACACGGTTTTATAGCCAAGAGATTTACTGTAACTAACCTAGGTTTCTTCACTCACTATATTTCCTTGGCTTATACAAGTGGATACTATTTACATGGACTTTTCTTCCTTGTATAGATCATGGTGTTCTTCTTGAAAAACTACAGTCATTTTCTCTACCTTTATCTACAATCTGTCTTCTTTCTTCCTGTCTAAAAAATCCTGTCTTCTTTGTCCAGTCACATAACTCTTCTTCCTTTAATATTCCTTCAGGAGTCCCTCAGGGATCAAATTTAAAGTCATCTTTCTTCTTTTCATTAACGATATTTCGTCAAATAATTAATTCTAGCGACTGTTCATCATTGCAAAGTGATTTTAATTCTCTACCTGAATGGTGTGATAAATACAAGCTTGATTTGAATGTAGATAAATGTAAGGTATTGTCGTTTACTAGTAAAATGACACATATAAATTTTGAGTATCGTATCTCTAATAAAGCTTTAACAAGATGTTACTCAACTACAGCTCTGGGTATCATTTTTGACACGAAGCTAACTTTTATCACACTCGTTCACCACATCGCTTCTTCTGCCATGAAAATCCTTGAATTTGTAATAAGATATACTCGTAATTTTTAAAATATTCAGGCCATAATAATTGGCACTTATCCTGATCATCGGGTCTCATATGAATTATTGCTAAATTACATAAATCAAAATTAGTTCTTGTGTTAGGTTTTATGTTTTATAGTTACTTGGAGTAGCATTCACACATAACGTTTAGTTTTTGGTTTTAGTTAGTAGTGACATCTATTGAAATATTAATAAAGACGATCGGTAAAACAGTTATTATATTATTAATTTATAATCAATGGTTTTACCCACTATCTCCTTCATTTATTCTAATTTATAAACAATTTTAGTAATAAAATTGTGAAGGTACATAATAGAATCTTTCTAGTATTCATTCTGGAAGTAATAATAGGCTATTCCACGACATATTTTTTTATTTTTTTTTTATCTTGAACTACATAAGTATGTAAGATAATATGTGAAAATCCGAGTTTAAAATTTCTCCAAATAAGCGAGTTTTTAAGTTATGAATTTTAAGTTTCATTTGTGACGTAGGTAATGTCAGTATACCAGAAGTAAACAAACAGTGGTTCACAGACTTACGAAAAAATGTTGAGCAAATTACAAAATAATGTATATTCGAATTGTAATATTATATTTTATTATTAAGGAAAGAAAATATATTATTGCAATTAATTTATTTTACTTTTTACCTTCCGTCACCTTTAGGTAAGGAAGGTATTGTTTTTGGTCAAAAAATTTGGTAGTGAGTTTTTAATGAATAAGCACGTTTTAGGGTCCCTACAATACGAATTTACTATTTTTAAGATGATGTCTGTATGTATGTATGTATGTATGTATGTGTGTGTCCGTGTGTGTGTGTGTGTGTGTGTGTGTGTGTGTGTCCGTGTGTGACAAATTTTTCTCCGACGATAACTCCAATACTACAATTCTAAAAATTATAATTCTTTCGTATTCTGCTTCTGTACGTCCATATGAAGAGTTGATTGGATTTTGGTTTTAATTGATCCACCGGAAGTACCCTTATTTGAAGTTTTTAACAGTTTTTCTTAAAAAAACGCAGTTAAATAATATTTTTTGACATTTTGTTATTAAATTTATTAAAGAAAATACTCTTCTCTATATGGTTTGATTATACATTTTCCTTCATATTCAATAGATGTACAGTTAAAGCATTATAAAGAAATTAATTTTCAAAAATTAGTCAGCTTTGCTATTTATCATGGAAACAGCTGATGTATTCAAAAAATTCTAATTGACAGATGTCAGTTGCAAGTGCTAATCCAAATATGGAAAGTATGGGATCAAAAATTAGTATGTCATAGTGTTCCTCGCAAGTGACATGCAGTGAAAGGATAAAGAGAAGATGGAAGGACTATATCGCAGAAGACTTGAGAAAGGAAGGATTGTTTGAAGAAGATGCGTTGGACAGGAATGACTGGAAGAGAAGAGGAAACAGCGACCCCTAATAAAATAGGGAAAAGTTGAAGCAGAAAGAAAAATGCGTCAAGTGCATTTTACTTAGTGTATGTTTATGTCATAATTTTATTGGATTTATAGAACCTTTTCAAATGAACTTTTGGTATGGAATTTGTAAAAAATAGTATGTGTTCGTGTTCGATTTTACATGAAACTGTTCCACGGTCCTTTTGGTATGGGATTTGTACAAAATACATCGAATTGACGGAAGGTCTTGTGCTGGCCACAACAGCGCATGGTTGGTGACTCACGATTTCAAAGTAATTTCAAAGGAGTGCAGCAGATAGATCATCAAATATGCAAAGACAAAAAAATCCCCCGAACAGCATCCGAATATATCCGACATATCCGAATAATTAAGGTATATTCTTAGTTGAAGCGAAGTGAAAGCGGAGCTCCTTACAGTCGGTGTTCAAACTTGAATTCTATTTGCTTAAACACCCGTGCACATGTCTTACGTCAACAAAAGTAAAACTCCCCGTATTTTTTGAGGAAATAATTAAAAAAAAAATCGTTTAACTGTTATCTTTCATATATTTGATAAACTTTTACTCTCTTCGATTACGGTGGAATAGCCTATTGTGGAACTGAATTTGGTTATGATTGACGTGACAGCTGATGGAAAGAGATAACTATATATCGCTACATCATTCTAGGCTTCATCTTATTGTTCAATTTCTAAATACAAACCGTAAAACTAAAACATAAGTTTGGAGTTCGTAAGCTTCTATGTTACAACGAAAACTTAAATACTGATTTATGAATGGCTTCATAAGATAACATGACTCCAATGTTCTTAAAACGAAAACTTAAAACATAAAACTAAAACTAATTTCGATTTGGAAATGAACCTTTAGACGTTCAATTTATGTAGTTGTACATCTTTATAAGTTGGTAATTATGTTATAGATGATCCAAATTCTCTCAGCTGTTTAAATTTCCTTGTTCCTTCATTTCATACTCGTCTGTCAAATATATTTTTATCTTCCCTCTGCCCGGACGAACCTGCTTTCTAAGTCAGTTCGTATGTGTATCTTATTCAACAAACTAGATAATAAAGTTGACTTGTTCTCTAATTCACTTATGTGTATTATTAACCATACAACTGACTTAGGCTTGTAGTTTGCAATTTGTATTATTTATCTAATACCTAGGTAAATTTTTGTTTTTCCTACCCTGTGATTGGTTTTTTACTGTTGGGTAGTGTATATTAAAATAAAATAAAACATCCTGAACACAGTCGAACACGTAAGTACAGAATGCCCAAAGTTACAAACAGGAACAAGACAATTTAATATCCCCAACCAACTACCGGAAACCCTAAATAACAATGTAATCAATATTAAAATTGAAATACCTACTTAAAAGCAATTAATATGCACATGATCTAAAAGTAACTGTATAGTTAGAAATACTAATAACCAATTATGTTGATGTATCTACTTTTATTAAATAAAAAATCTGATGTGGCCAACACAAAAGCCCCTCTATTTAATTTTTAATAATTTAAATACATACCTACGTATTTAGTAATGCTTCAAACTATATTATGTTCCATTGCATATAACTATTGCTTTATTTACGATTTTCTTTATTATTTAATATGTCACTATTATTAATTTGAAATGATTAGTTTTTTGACAATGACGTTTACCTCTCAGTTACATTCATTTGAAAAATAAACTGTGTAACAAAGGAATTGGCATTTAATGGTATTTTTTCAAGAAAAACCATTATGAGCTTCAAGTAAAGTGCCATTTCCGTTTATCCGATTTACACCAAAATCTAATGGCTTCTTTTCGTATTAGAAAAGGGAAGAAATACAAGGTTTTAGAATTTTCTGAATAGAATTTGAGTTAGAGCGAAGACAAAATCCGTACACATACACACACACACAAACAAACACACAAACACACACACACACACACACACATACAGACATCATCGTGAAAATGTTAAAATTGGATTCTAGGGATCGTGGTCATTTACTAAAATCTCGATATGTGATTTTTAACACGATCCCTATACAGTAAAATTTTTAAAAGAAGTCCGATCAAGGCCATATACGAATTGTATCTATGAATTAAGATTTTATGCTGTCAAATTTAGTAGTGTCGTACCTCATAAAAACTATGTGTTTTTATGAGGTAGGTACACAAGATATTATGTACCCTCATAAAAACTAAGTAAAAGACACTACTAAATTTGACACCACAAAATCTTAATTCATAGATACAATTCGTAGATGGCCTTGATCGGACTTCTTTCAAAAATTTTACTGTTCCTCCCTTACCAAGGGTAGCGGGAGGTAAAAAATGTCAATTTTCATTTTATCTAGAAGACGTTAGCCGGCTAGACGAACTACCAATTTCTAATATTTCTCCCATGCACTTTACTCACAATATCTATATGCATACTGTCCCCTATCTTTAGCAACCCTATTGCACAACCCTGATTAGTTTCATTTCTACCCCACCTACAATTACACCCTAAACCTATCCCTCGAGTGCAAATCTCTGCCCGGGCTCTGTGTGTGCGCTGGAGTGAGACAGATAGTCTGACACTCCCTGCAAGGGACACTAAACCTAGCTGCGAAGGGCAATAGGGCTCACAACCAACACGCGAAGTCGGGTGCACCGTGCTCAGTGCTTCGGTGCGCGGGACCTTGACTCAGACAAGATACGATCAGTGGAGTTTTTATTTGTGGTGCGTCTCGCTACTCAAGGTCAGGCGGAGGTTTAAACCAGTGGTGGAGACAGTGGGCTGCATTTAGGGAGCGAAAGAGTAAAATTCATTTCTTTTCATCCTTTTCACTTTCACCCTTCCTTAACAGTGTACCCGTAGGTATTTTAGCTACGAAAAGTAAATTCAAAATTTCTCTTTTATAACTTACTGTATCATAATTGGATTATTCTTTGGGACCTCCTTAGGATTTAGCGTGGAATGAATTGTAGGCCTTAAAGTTCCAGCATTTTATTAAAATACACTTACAGGATGGACGTGTCGGGCAAAATTAACTCATCATCAGCTATGGATGAATTATAAATGGTACAATAATATAAAATTTTATAAAAAGTTTTCAACTCACCAATAACAGAAAAGAATTTTATAAATCCAATGAATATTATGGTTTTAGATATACTAAATGTCGAACTTATTTCGCCTACTCAAGGTGTCGAGAAGAGGGATAATTCATGTTCACAATTCTCTTGATTTTAACATTTATTTGGACGTTTCGGAGGTCCAAAAAACCTCCATCTTCAGCATTTTACACTATTGTCTAAGTTTTTACATTTGATGTTTTGTGGTAAGATGTGTTCTCTTACAAAACCCCCGTAAATTTGATAAGAGGTTTGATCTTCACCTCCATCCTGGCTTTTTGAGGGATTAAGGCTTGAATAGAAAATTCTTTTTACCTTCCGTCAAAAGGAAGGTATTGTTTTTGGTCAAAAAATTCGGTTGTCAGTTTTCAATGAATAAGCACGTTTTAAGATCCTTAGAATACGATTTTACTAATTTTACATTGATGTCTGTATGTGTGTGTGTGTGTCCGTGTGTGTGTCTGTGTGTGTGTCTCTGTGTGTGTCTGTGTGTGTGTCTCTGTGTGTGTCCGTGTGTGTCACAAATTTTTCTCCGACGATAACTCCAAAACTACAATTCTAAAAATTATGATTCTTTCGTATTCCTCTTCTTTACAACCATATGAAGAGCTGATTAGATTTTGGTTATAATTGGTCAACCGGAAGTACCCTTTTTTGAAGATCTTAACGGTTTTTCTGGAAAAAAACCCAGTTAAATATCATTTTTCGACATTTTATGGTCATTAATATGAAAGAAAATTTTATTCTCTGTAAGATTTGATTATACATTTTCCTTCATATTCAATAAATATAGAGTTATAGAGAGATTAAGAGAGGTTACTTTTAAAAATCAGTCTGCTTTGCAAAAATTATGGAAACAACAGATATGTATATTCAAAAAATTCTAATTGACAGATGTCAGTGTCAAGTGCAAAACCAAAGTGGAAAGTATAGGATCAGAAAGTAACATAAGTGACAGAGTGTCCTTCGCAGTTACAATGCCGGGAGTACGAGGAAGGCCAAAGAGAAAATGGAGGGACTGTGTAGCAGAATATTTGAGAGAGGAAGTACAATTTACAGAATGTACATTTGTGTTCTAATTATATTGGATTTATAGAATCTTTTCAAGGAACTTGCAATATGGAATTTGTAAAAAATAGTGTGTTCGTGTTACAATTTTACAGGATATATAAAATCTTTTCCAAGGAACTTTTGGTATCTGATTTGTACAAATACAATGAATTGACGGAAGGTTTTGTGCTGGCCATAACAGATTTTTTTTTTATAAAAATGAAAGTGACCGAACTTTTGTTACCTCGAACACATGGTGACAGGTTTGAATTTAAAAATTTTTGAAAGTGGATTTTAGATATAGTTCAGTTTCAATTCCAGGATTCATTGAACATTGATAACTGTAGTAGGAACAATGAACAAAAAATTAGCAGCGTTCTCTACGGCGCTATGAAAAGCTCTGCCGGAAAATATATGAAAAATGAATTTACAAAACGAAAAGTGCATACACTATAATAAATTTAGGATATATCAACATTAACTTTAAAATTAAAATTTATGGAATTTAGCTCAATATCTGCAACTCGTATATCCCGTGGCCACGTGCCTGAGTGTCTGGTCGCGAACCTGGGGAACCGGGTTCGATTTCGACAGACACTAAAGGTGTTTTTTGGCGATACACTGGTTCAAAAACGGTTTAACCCGGTTCAAACCATTACATTTTAGCGTTGCAATGGTGACGTCACTGACGCAAGCGGTTAAACCGTGTTCAAACCGTTTTGTCAGCCGGTTCAAAACAGTTTGTTTTTAGGTTAATATTATTTAAGGTACCAAAATGATCATTAATAAACCGAATAAACTAGTAAATGTTGAAATGGAAAATAATTTGCCGTTAAATAAAAATAAAATAAAAATAAAACATACTTACTCTGATGTTACTATTACAGCAGTTCATTTTAATTTTTAAGGTTAGAAACTTAAAATGACAAATGTCCGTGGTTCAAAACATTTCATTTTAGCGTAGTACGGACTTATGACGTCATTTATGCAACTGGTTCCAAATTGATGACGTTTCGGTTCAAAACGTTTTTGAACCAGTGTATCGCCAAAAAACAGCTTAAATATTTCGAATTTTAAATGGCACAAAAGTGACCCCTGCAATGCACTCTCCACACCAACTATGAGTACCCGTGAGGTGACGCCTGGTAAGCGCCCACACGGTAAAATATATCGTCATCATTACCGATGTCTACATGTGTTGTAGATACTGGCACACCCAGTAATAGGTAATATGCCGTGATGATATATTTATATATTTCGAATTTCGCGTAAATTTTCACTTGTTTTTAACTGCAATTATTTAGCGCAAAATGTATGTATGACATCGTGCTGCCAGACGTTGAAAATAATGAATAAATATTTAAATAAAATGTGACAAGTTGCAGGTATGTTCATACATGTGATACTCTTACAATAAACAATAGGCACTAATGCGGAAAATAATGTCATTTTGCATTCAAATTTGCAAAAAAAGTTGACATGAAACGCTATTAGGAAAAAATCATTCTATATAATCTCGCCCGAATTCTTTACACTTATGCCCGATTTCACCATTGACGAAGTAACATTTTATTCATTAGTTAAATTATTCGTTAAATAAAATAGCATATTTTTGTTTCACCAACATCAGTTAGTAACTATTGAACGAATAAATTGTTGGTTAAATTACATGGAGATTTTTGCCCAGTTAAATATTTAGTCAACGAATAGACTGACATTTGTCATTGTTATTCTTTTTGAGAATAAAGGCGGATTTATGCAGCCATTTTCATTTACATTTAATTTAATTTAATTTTCATTTAAAAGATAAATGTATGTAAACCAATGTAGCCATGCATACACCATTTTCATTTACGTTTTCATTTATCTCTTATTCTTCTTTATTTTTAAAGATGGCCAACTTTTATCTGATAAATGAAAATTATAAATGGCGCATGCGTGTACGGTATGACAGCGACGTGAATTTGAGTTGATCAGCTGGTTGCCATAATGTATTTCCGTTATAGTTTCTTTTTACGGTTTTTATTGCAATTAACACATTTAAAACTAAACTCATAACTTCTTTGTTGTTACTATTGTTGAACATTTTCATTAATAAACTTCATTCCAATGAAAGTGGGGCTATGACATTCATCATCTGTCAGCGTATTTATATATGTGCGCATGCGTTCATTTTCATTTATTTTTGTCGTCTACTTTTGTATGAATAGGTATATTTAAAAATTATAAATGAGAATTAAATGAAAATTAAATTAAAAAGTAAATGTAAATGAAAATGGCTGCATAAATCCGCCTTAACTATTTATTCAACGACTTTGGTTGGCGAAACGAAAGTTTAACTAGTCGTCAGATAACTATTTGTGAATTTATTCGACAATGGTGAATCCAGGCATTAGTTCACTTCTTACGAGTAATAAGCTTATGAATTCCATACTGGAAGAAACATTTTGTTATTATATCATACACCACTTCGACCTTGTTTAAGCTCTGATTGGTAGTGATAGACTCTCGTCTCGTCATAGATTATTATATGACATGGAAATACGTCACCTTCATTCTCAAAATGTTTCAAATGACTTGTCGAAAATTCTAATCTATTGTTTGTGCGCATCCGCCAGTTGTCGAGCATACATTTTTCGAAAATTTAGTAATTCGACTCATTTACAATAACAGCAACGATCATCATGAGTCATTCGCTTAACTTTCTATTGGCCGCCCAAATAGGGGTCTATCTGAGTGTTTTCATCACAGAGATATTGGCGGCCATTTTTAAAACAATTTATCAACTCATAAATCTTGTTTTGACTTAGCCAACCTACATCATATATCTGGTATCTACATTTCGCGAATAATTTCTGCATAGACTTGATCCTGTCTGTGTAAAAAAAAAATCGTATCGCTGCCATTGCTGTCATTTCTTCCTTGCAGTCTGACAATGAACAACGGAGCACTTAAACCTCATTCACAGATCCGAAAATAAAAATAAAATTATACATAAAAATAAAACTAACGATATAAACAATAGATTATTATGAAAGTATTCAAGTTCTCGAAAATAAAATTAAACATAAGACATATTCACAAGGATTTGCAAATGTTAAATATTTTATACAAAAATAAGCACACACATAACATAACAACTGTGATTTGAGCTGTCAATTTACGGTCTGGGAAAATGATTTCAACTTAAATATAATTTTAAAAATCTGTTATGGCCAGCACAAAACCTTCAATCTATTCGATATATTTCGTACAAATCCCATACCAAAAGATCCTTGAAAAACATTCTATATATCCAGTGCCGGCTTAAGGCGTGAGCCACTTAGGCACTGGATTAGGGCGCCTGGCTTTTTGGGGAGCCCAAACAATATAAAAACTAAAGACAAATACCTATATAAATAAACAAAAAAAAAATCAATGTATGGAATATATACCTGTCCTGTATTATTAAATTTTAGAGCCCCTCAAAGTTAGTTTTCTGTAAATAAATTGTGTAATTTATTGAACATGCCACTGCGAAATAATCAAGTCAGGAAGAAATGATACATAAATTTGCGACAGTGAAGCACGGAAAGTTACCATATAATTTAATCATTCTTGGATTCTCGTTAGTTTTAAATTCACCTTTAGGTAAGAAAGGTATTGTTGTTCAAATACTCTAAAAATGCGTACACTTACGTAACATTCTCTTTACAATCAAATAATATTACTACCAAGTTTATATCTCTACCAATTTTTGAATTATTGCCCCAAAAGTCAATATACTCCACATTTAGATAAAAACTTCAAAATTTTTAAAATTCTAATTTTATGTATCTAGATACTTCTCAATGCGCTGATTCCAAATTTTGAAACAGCAGGTAGATATCTCGTTTCGTTCTCGAGATATTTAGATTTAAAGTTTTGCTCAAAACTGCCCATTTTTGGGTAATAACCTAAAAATGGGTCGAGATATAAATTTGGCAACTACACCATTCGATTCTACAGACAAAAATACATAAGTATAGAAATTTTCATAATTTTTGTCCAGCCGGTTCGTTTTTTATTAATGAAAGCTTGAAACCCCTGAAAATGGCCAAAATCTAAAAAAATCGTAAAGGGTAAATCTTAGATTTTTGCGATTTTTGGCCATTTTCAGTTATTTTGCTTTAGAGATTGTATGCGGTGTTCAAATATTCTGAAAATTGGTGTACTTATGTAATTTTGCCCATAGAATCGAATGGTGTTGTCGCCAAATTCACATATCTACCCATTTTTGGGTTATTATCAAAAAATGGGCAGTTTTGAACAAAACTTTGAATCTAAATATTTCGAGAACGAAAAGAGATATCGACCTGTGGTTTCAAAATTTGGAGTCAGCGCATTGAAAAGTAGATACATAGAATTTTGAAAATTTTGAATTTTTTTATCTAAATGTGGGATATATTAACTTTTGGGGCAATAATTCAAAAATCAGTAGAGATATAAACTTGGTAGTAATATTATTTGATTATAAAGAAAATGTTACGTAAGTGTACGCATTTTTAGAGTATTTATATATGAGTATACATAATGTATATTCATATGATAATTTTATTGAATTTATAGACTATTTTCCAAGGAACTTTCTGTATGGAATTTGTAAAAAAATTGTATTATGCTCGTATTACAATTTTTCTGGATATATAGAATCTTTTCAAATGAACTTATGGTATGGGATTTGTACAAAATACATCAAATTAACGAAAGGTTTTGTGCTGGCCACAACAGATTTTTTACCTCCCGCTACCCTAGGTAAGGGAGGTATAGGGATCGTGCTAAAAATCGGATATAGAGATTTCAGTGAATAAGCACGTTTTGATGTCCCCAGAATCCGATTTTAACATTTTTACAATGATGTCTGTAGGTATGTATGTGTGTGTGTCTGTGTGTGTGTGTGTGTGTGTCTCTCTCTCTCTGTGTGTGTGTGTGTGTGTGTGTGTGTGTGTGTGTCTGTGTGTGTGGATCATGTGGACACGATTACTCAAATACTATCAATCAGAAAAATTTGAAATTTTGTATACCCATTCTATACTAATGTGGGAAGAGCTCATTAGTTTTTAGTGTATATCAGATAACCGGAAGTATCATTTATACAAGCTTTTAACAGTTTTTCTTGTAAAAAATTCATTGAATATAATTTTTTAGCAACTTTTACCAATACAAATTAAATATAATGGCACAATCTTCAATTCTACGATAAGCATATAGTAAATAACTTGAAATAACTTCAAATATTGAATTATAAAATAATTTATTTTTGTACATCACTTTGCCTCTGCGTCAAACAAAAACAATGCTTTAATAACAAATTTGACATATTTAAACAAATGTCACTGTCACGAAGAAATAACATTAAAATTAAGGTTTGTAAAAATAATATATTTTCCAAACTACATAAATATTAGATATACAGGATAATTCGATTTTAGTTTGATGTTTGCAGCATTATATATCAAACAGCTCTCAAATAAAAACGTGATTTCAAAGTGTCAAATAATAGTTTGCAAATACACATTTACGAAATGGATAATGTACGGCGAAGAATTTACACAGGTTGCGTTTTAGAGCATAAGGAAGTTGGTGCTGATTTTGACAATAATGTGTGTGACGATCTTTCCTTAAAAGATCCAAAACTTCGCAAAGTTGGTATTTGCTCACAGATTTTTCAGGAAAAACATAACAAAATATAATCCAAAATTTCGTATTACAAACTTTTCTATTTATTGGAACAACAAAGTAGATTTTGTTTACAAAGATCAATGGAAGTGATACTTTACTTAAAGCTCATTGCTATTTTAAACATGGAATTGGCGGGAGGTCATGTGCTGGCCACAACATATTTTTTATGTTGATTTTGTAAATTTCATAGTGTTTTTATTGCTAATGATTATAATTATACATATATATTATCAACTTTTAAGTTTGTCTTTTTCTTTTAAGTTAAAAAAAAATCAGAAATAATTTTTGTAACGGATGGTGGCGCTCTAATCTAATTTGGCTCAGGGCGCCTATATATCTTGAGCCGGCCTTGTATATATCCTGTAAAATTGTAACACGAACACACTATTTTTTACAAATTCCATTTCGAAAGTTCGTTTGAAAAGATTCTATAGACCTAATAAAATTATAACACGAACGTACATTATGTAAATTGCACTTGATATTTCCTCCTTCTTCAGCTTTTCCCTATTTTATTAGGGGTCGCTGTTTCTTACTCTTCTCTTCTACTCATTCCTATCCAACGCATCTTCTTCACACAGTTCTTCCTCTCTCATATGTTCTGCTACACAGTCCTTCCATATTCTCTCTCAATCTTGAGGCGAGGGACACTCTGTCACTTACATCACTTTCTAATCCTATAATCCACTTTGGTTTTGCACTTGACGCTGACATCTGTCAATTATAATTTTTTGAATATATCTGCTGTTTCCATAATTTTAGCAAAGCTGACTGATTTTTGAAAGTTAATCTCTCTTAATCTCTCTATAACTCTATATCTATTGAATATGAAGGAAAATGTATAATCAAACAGTATATAGAGAATAGATGTCCGTTCATATTGATGATCACATACAATGTCGAAAAATTATATATAACTGCGTTTTTTTTTTTCAAGAAAAACTGTTAAGAACTTTAAATAAGGGAGCTTCCGGTTGACCAATTATAACCAAAATCTAATCAGCTCTTCATATTGAGGTAAAGAAGAGGAATACGAGACAATAATAATTTTTAGAATTGTTGTTTTGGAGTTATTGTCGGAGAAAAATTTGTCACACACACACACACACACACACACACACACACACACACACAGACAAACACACACACATACATACACACACACACACACACACACACACACACACACACACACACACACACACACACACACACACACACACACGGATACACACACACGGATACACAGATGGACACATGGACACACGAAGTCGCACACACATACCGACATCATTGTAAAACTAGTAAAGTCGTATTCTAGGGATCCTAAAACGTGCTTATTCATTAAGAACTCACCATCGAATTTTTTGACCAAAGACAATATCTTCCTTACCTAAAGTGACGGAAGGTAAAAACTATCTTAAGACGAAGGTTCGTATGATTGCATGCAAAGATATGAAGTTGTTATTATTGCTTGATAATTATAAATATATTAAATGAACAGTTGATGTTAATTTAAGTTTTATTTTTGAAGCTGTTGTACACCAACCATAAAGTCTTATTTATAATTCTTATTTTCATAACTATGAATGAGCGTTTATATTAAATTGACATAAAATCACAACAAAACAGTGCTGAACAATAAACCACCTCCCTGAAGACACAAAGACACTACACTGATAATCTATGCTGTGATATTTAGTACTGAAGTCTGGAAAGTAATTCTCGATATGGATACCAAAAAACTAATTGTTTCTCAACAAATCAGGCTTTTTAAAAAATTTAAAACGCATAAGTTATAACATAAATTATGAAAAAGGCTAACAGATGAATTGATCGTCTTTTAGGCCCAAAACACATTCGTGTGTAATTTTCTAAGCAACATTTGGAAGATTCCAAGGAAGACAGACTATTTTTATTAACGCATCGATTAGTTAGTTACCCTTCATTAAACATAGATCTGCCCTCACGCACTGTGAGTACATATGCAAATTACCAAAATCGTGGAGGTACGGGTGTCTCATTTTCAATTTTGTTTAAGGTATCTCGGGTAATATTAACGACAGAGCATAACAGTTTATACAGTAAGTTATATAGTATTCTTCATTCTTCATCGTTCCTGTTATGATTACCAATAAACCCTGGAGTTCATTTTTTCGTATAAATTGTAAAAAATGTATTGAAAATTGGATTTCAAAAATATGACATTTTATTTTTACCTATTGCTGAAGGTGGGCTAATTTTTGCCCGAAACGTACAATTGACTATATGTATTAAATATAAATAAATAAATATATCATCACGGCATATTACCCATTTCTGGGTGTGCCATTATCTACAATACATGTAGACATCGGTAATGATGACGATATATTTTACCGTGTGGGCGCTTACCAGAGGTCACCTCACGGGCACTCATAGCTGGTGTGGAGAGTGCACTACAGGGGTCACTTTTGTGCCATTTTTTTTTTAAATTGGAAATATTTGGCGTCTGTCGGGATCGAACCCGGTTCCCCCGGGTTCGCGACCAGACACTCAGGCACGCGGCCACGGGACCCCCGACAGACGCCAAATATTTCGAATTTTAAATGGCACAAAAGTGATCCCTGTGGTGCACTCTCCACACCAGCTATGAGTGCCCTTGAGGTGACGCCTGGTAAGCGCCCACACGGTAAAATATATCGTCATCATTACCGATGTCTACATGTATTAAATGTTGAAATAAATATATGGAACATTAAGACCAAATTCACTCGACTACGAATAGTATTCTTCACTTAAGAATGTCGTTGCGCAATAACAAGTGCATGATTCTTGACGACGTACGTAATGAAGTAGTCTACTTTTGCTGCCTGTGTAGAAAAAAGAGACTATTTCATTTACGTCGTATGTCGTCAAGAATCATACACTTATTATTGCGCAAGGATATTCTTACGTGAAGAATACTATAGTCAATTATTTGACATAAAATTAATAGTCGCCCCAAGAATTTTCTATCGTCTTTTTTACCTTCCGTCACCTTTAGGTAAGGAAGGTATTGTCTTTGGTGAATAAGCACGTTTTAGGGTCCCTAGAATACGAATTTACTATTTTTAAGATGATGTCTGTATGTGTGTGTGTGTGTGTGTGTGTGTGTGTGTGTGTGTGTGTGTGTGTGTGTGTGTGTGTGTGACAAATTTTTCTCCGACGATAACTCCAATACTACAATCCTAAAAATTATAATTCTTTCGTATTCCTGTTCTTTGCATCCATGTGAAGAGCTGATTAGATTTTTGTTATAATTGATCTACCGGAAGTACCCTTATTTGAAGTTTTTAACAGTTTTTCTTGAATAAACGCAGTTAAATATCATTTTTCGACATTTTGTGATTATCAATATGAAAGAATATCTTATTCTCTATACGGTTTGATTATAATTTTTCCTTCAGATTCAATACATATAGAGTTATAGAGACATTAAGAGAGATTAATTTTCAAAAATTAGTCAGCTTTGCTAAAATTATGGAAACAGCAGATAATTCAAAAATTTTTAATTGACAGATGTCAGTGTCAAATGCAAAACCAAAGTTGAAAGTATAGGGTCAGAAAGTTATATGTGAATGTGATAGAGTATCCCTCGCAAGTGACTTGCAGTTGTAGACTCGCCTCAAGATTGGAATTTTCAATGCCAGAAGTACAAGAAAGGCCAAAGAGAAATGGAAGGACTGTGTAGATATGAGAGATGAGGAATTATGTGAAGAAGATGCGTTGGACAGGAATGAGTAAAAGAGAAGAGTAAGAAACAGCGACCCCTAATAAAATAGGGAAAGGAACTTTTGGTATGGAATTTGTAAAAAATAGTGTGTTGGTGTTAAAATTTTACAGGATATACAGCATCTTTTTCAAGGAACTTTTGGTATGGGATTTGTACAAAATACATCGAATTGACGGAAGGTTTTGTGCTGGCCACAACAGATTTTTTATCTACAACCTCAGTTTAAAAATACCTCATTTCGTGCTTGTTATAAGAGATACAGAAAAATTATTCTAAAGCAGGTATAATAAAGTGGAGTGATTAGATTTTTTTGAAAGCTTAGTTTTTCTTTAAATGTAATATTTTTTAAAAGGGAATTCATGTTAAAAATATCTTCATATTTTTACACATTTCATAAACTTTTCAACATGTCTGTGTTCATTTGTTAACGTAATGCGGAGAGCGAAAAACACCATCATTTTGCAACTGAACGTATAAGTAGCTAAATTACACTAAAAAATTATCCCTCAACTTTAAAATTTAATTTTAATAAAGCTATATACGTAATTTGAGAACTAAGTTCTCTATCAGTAGTACATCAAGAAAAAGTTAAACAGAGTAGCCAACCATACCAGAGATCCTGACAATTAACTAAATCTTGTTTGTATAATATAAAGTTTGATTTTTACCTTCCGTCACCTTTAGGTATTGTCTTTAATCAAAAAATTCGGTGGTAAGTTTTTAATGAATTAGAACGTTTTAGGGTCCCTACTATAGGAATTTACTATTTTTAAGATGATGACTGTATGTCTCTCTCTCTCTCTCTCTCTCTCTCTCTCTCTCTCTCTCTCTCTCTCTCACTGTGTGTGTATGTGTGTGTGTGTGTGTGTGTGTGTGTGTGTGTGTGTGTGTGTGTGTATGTGTGTGCGTGTGTGTGTATGTATGTCCGTGTATCCGTGTGTGACAAATATTTCTCCGACGATAACTTCAATAGGTACTACAATTCTAAAAATTATAATTCTTTTGTTTTCCTCTTCTTTGCATCCATATGAAGAGGTGATTAGATTTTGGTCATAATTGATCCACCGGAAGTACTCTTATTTGAAGTTTTTAACAGTTTTTCTTAAAAAGACGCAGTTGAATATTATTTTTTGATATTTTATTTTATTATAAAGATTAAAGATAACGTTCTTCTCTATAAGGTTTAATTTCGCATTTTCCTTCATATTCAACAGATATAGAGTTATAGAGAGATTTAAGAGGGATTAACTTTCAAAAATCAGTCAGCTTTGCTAAAATTATAGAAACAACAGATATATTAAAAAAATTGTAATTGGAAAGTATAGGATCAAAAAGTGGAATAAATCAGTGTTCCTCGCAAGTGACATGCAGTTCAATGCCGGGAGTACGAAGAAGGCCTAAGAGAAGATGGAAGGACTGTATCGCAGAATATTTGAGAGAGGAAGAACTGTATGGAGAAGATGCGTTGGGCAGGAATGAGTGGAAGAGAAGAGTAAGAAATAGCGACCCCCTAATAAAATAAGGAAAAACTGAAGAAGAATGAAGGAAGTGTCAAGATCAATTTACACAGTGTATGTTCACTTTATAATTTTATTGGATTTATAGAATCTTTTCAAAGGAACTTTTGGTATGGGATTTGTACAAAATACATCGAAATGATAGAAGGTTTTGTGCTGGCCACAACAGATTTTTATAATATTCTTTCAGTTTTTGACTTTTCCTTTCATGTAACTCCAAAAGCCGGGCGTAACATCATCCACGTTCATTTTTCGTAAAAACAATAGCTGGTATTCTTAGCGCCAGAATAACACAATTATTTATATATATATATATATATATATATATATATATATATATATATATATATATATATATGCATTTATACATATTATTTTTGTTATTACACATAATAGGGTCCTCCACTCTAATTTTTTTATTATTTTAAATGAAAGTTTGTTTAATTTTGAAGCAATTTGTAGTATTAAAAAGTCATAATTGTTTTTAGTTCAACTGCATTTGATTTTTAAAGAAACCTATTGCTATCTTTCTCGCACCAGTTTCTGTAGTAGGCTGCACGAGAAAGATAGCAATCGTTGTGACGTAGATGTATAGATGCTTAAAATCATATTTCAAAAACTAACAATTTTTAAAAAACTTTTATCGTCTCAATCAATGATTTTATCTTATCTACTTTCAATATAACTAACTTTTTACTCAATTTTCTGTTATGGTGGAGGACTCTATTACGTAAATACGTATAGGTATCAGGTATGTTAATTATAATTATAATATAGAAAATTTATGTGATATACCATAATCATAAATATGCAATATTAATCCTTTAATACCTTCAGTCGACCGACTGACCGCCTGACATAAATTATACTTGTATGCCCATGTAATATACAATTCAAATAAGAGAAAAATTTTAACTTAAAATTACTTTAAATATATTACCTTTTTTCTCACAACATACCATTTATTTATCCTATAAATATACATTTCATTTAAATATTTACAAGAAAGTAATATAAATAAAAAATTTAAATGCGTTGGTACTGGACTCTAAATTTGGATTCTTGTATAATTAATTTGTTTAAACTCAAAGAATTGGCATAATTTATTTATAGTGAAAATGAATAGGCAGAAGGCTCACGCCATCAAATATTATCACTAAAGCAATGACTTCATATACTACTACGGCGTTCACAACTGATTTGTTTATTTGCAGGGCATCTGTTTTTCTCTAAAAATATATAATTCAATTAAAGTTTGATAAGAAAAGAAATATTTGAGAAAAATTACCTCTCGCACGGCTTTCAGCAGAATCAATGGCCCGCCGTTAGTCAGTTCCTGTTCGAAATAGTGCACGACATTTACTGTTAGCTACTGAGATTGCTTTAAAGCTTTAGGCATGATTATGGATGTATTATAGTATATTACTTATTAAAATAAACAAGTAATACTTAACGCAGGGAAAACTGACAATCAAGTGACAGAATAGCGACATGATCGATATTCGATCGATATAACACCTTCGCTGCCAAGCGGTCATTTCAAAATTGTCCCTGCAGACCAGAACTGATATCTTAAAATAGGATTAATTCTATGTAGTTTGGTAGTTTTATTTTTATTTTATCTTTATTCAGTAATTAGTTATTAATAAAAATACGAGCGGACACCGGTGTCTGCCGTTGACGCAGTATTATTACATATTTTTTCTTTTTTCCTACGCCGCAGCAGACACCTTTAGCGGACACAATGGAAACGGCGGACACGAATAAACTTTTATGGACAATATTCGCAATAATGTTGAATTGTTGTATTCTGTAAATTTCTTTTCATCAGTGTAGGGTTGTATCAAGTCAAAACGTGCAAAAAAAAAAAATTGTAAATATGGCTATGGAGATGCCTTCTCTTCTTTTAATATAACTTATTTTGTATAATATTGTAACGTTATTAATAAAGGATTTATATTTATTTTTCACAAACTGCTTTTTATAATACTGATTTACTCATATGTGTATACCTAATTATTTTACCGAGTCCGCTTGACCTCTTAAAATAAAAATATTAATTTATCTTCTATACGCCAGTCGCCAGAGCGTACACAAATAGCGGACACATCTGTAAAACTATAAGACATATCGAAAAACCAAGATAGTCAAAGTATGCTAGGGCGCCACAGCAGACACATGTTCAATGCTTCTTCCAATACATTTATTCTCTGGTCTGCTGATTTAGTCTGCTTGGCGTAAAGCGAGAAAAACGCTATCGGACACCGGTGTCCGCCTTGGCGCACAACGAAATATCATGATGTCCGCCATGGCAGCGAAGGTGATAAAATTTAATGTAAACAAAACGTATGGTATGAAAAATCAACTGCAATTATTTCAAATAATTTTATATTCCATTAAAGGAATAGGTATTAATTTGGTAATAATTGTAAATTTCATTGTCATACGAGTATACGTTTCTTAAAACTAGTATTTTTTCTCTTCATTTTTCAAAAATAAATAACACCCAATAATTTCTCCAAGTTATATTTCATTTTATAAGGTTTTTTTCGGGTTAATTACTTATGCGTCTGCTGCCTAATCATTTTCACTATACAAAGAAACCCAAAATTTAACTCTCATATAAAAATATAAACACGATAATTGGGTTCACAAGGTTTGCATAGGGTTGTACCCGTACATTCCCATTCGCCGTTATACAAATTGATTAGGCTACCATTGGGATCTTGGAAACTATAAGAGCTAGGAGGTCGGTTAAATGGGCAATGTTGTGTACTTTTGAGGGTTGACGCAGATTCCGTTAAGAAACATTCAAAATTCCGAACAGTCTGAAAATGATTCAAAAAAAAAAAAAAAAATGAAAATCGTGATTTTTTTAAAATGTCAAATAACGACGTAATTATAAGAGATATAAAAAAATATTTCATTTAAAAGTTACATTATTTAATAAGGCAAACTTAAAAATGTTTTCAGTATAAAATTCAAGATGGCGGTTTTCAAGATATTAATAGCAACTTTCTTATTTTAAATGGGCACTATATTGGATTTTTACATAAATAAATAGAACTTTTTTCTCTTTTCAATGTTTACATTAAAATTTAATAGATATTAATTATTAATTATTTCAATTTGATAAGTATTCAAATAAGCTTAAAAACAAATGCAAGTACATTTTTTTCTTTGAAACAAATCAAAAACAAAACAACTTAATACTAATGTAACAATAATTTATAACAAATGCTCAAAATTCTGGCCATTGTTAAGTAAACATAAATGAACACGTTTTGTAACACTGGCAGTTACTGTTCGCAATGTATTGCTATTAATACTATTAAAATAGTTCACTACTGCTTCACGTATTTCCTCTACATTATTGTAAATAATGTTACTGCCATACACTTTATCTTTTAAAGTGCCCCATAAATAAAAATCGAGAGGCGTTAAGTCTGGTGATCTAGATGACCATGAAATGGGTGTGTTAGTTGCTATGATTCTATTATTAAAGAGATTGTTTAAATAATTAATAACATTTCTAGCATTATGAGCAGGAGCACCATCTTGATAATACCAAATTCGGTAATTTTGTGCCAAAGGTAAATCATCCAGTAAATCTTCTAGGGATGTCTGAAGAATTTTCAAATATCGTTGTGCAGTTAGGTTTCCATCAAAAATTATAGGGCTAAATTATTTCCCAATATGCCACAAAAAACATTAAACCCGAACCTATCTTGATTTCGCCGTGGAATCACTATGCGTGGATTTTCTTGTGCCCAATAATGCTCGTTATGACGATTAAATAAGCCACAGTTAGAAAAGCGAGATTCGGCAGTCCATAAAATGTGATTAATAAAATCATTATTTTGTCTAATTTGGTTAGTAAACCATCTGCAAAATACTGATCTGCGGACATGATCATTTGGTCGTAAAATCTGGGCAACGTGTAATTTAAAGGGACGAAACTTATGTTTTTTTAAGAATTCTTGACGCTTTCGTCTTAGATACATGTACCTGGGTAGAGATTCACGGGCTTGGCTTGAAGCTTGAAAGCTTGGCTTGGCTTGGTTTGAAAAAGCTTGAAAAATCAAACCAAGCCTGTCTTTCAAAAAAGATTGATTTTTCAAGCCAAGCCAAGCTTCTGTTTTATCAAGCCCAAGCCAAACCAAGCCTACCATTAAAAAAAGTTTGAATTTTCAAGCCAAGCCAAGCCTTTGACTGTCAAGTAGCTTCGCTTGAAAACAAGCTTTTTCAAACTTTTCATAAAATTATTGTGGAGTCCGACAAGACCGTAATTTGCAAACTTCTGAGAATTGGGGTTCCGAAAAGGACAAGCTTCACTACCTGTCAGTTTATTTAGTTTACAAAATTTGTAAAGAGGATTATTATTAAGCACTGTCTACTCAAATAATAATAACATTGCAAGTAGTATAAGGTGTAGCAATAAAATAACGAGATTTTTATTTTTCCGGCTTCCCTGTAAATTTGGTAACATTGCAGGCTATGTCATATTAATTTGTCATCTTCCCTCCATTCACTGTTAAAATTTCATGATAATTAGGCAAACCGTTGCGTTAAAAGGTACCAAATTCGGGGCCACGATGTAGCTATAGAAAAGCGGCAGAGCTTATGGACAACCTAACAAAAAAGGCCTGCAGGCCTTGCATCCTTGCATGGAATATTCGCATCGGGCGGTATAGGGTTCGGGGAGGAGAGCACATTGAAGGTGGCAACATTTGTTTTGTGTAATTTTATACATTGTCAATGTTCTAAGATCAATTTTGTTATTTAATTGCCACACCTCGTATTAATATAAAATACGAAGAAATGTGTATAAGTACAACACAAAATTTATTGCAAATATCAATCATTACATATAGAAATATTCAATATTTTTATTAAATATTTATTAAGTTAAAAGTACTTTGAATAAAATCTAATTAATTAAATCATTACGTAACTGGAATAAATTATAAACAGAAATCTTTAATAAAATAAACTTTTTAAATTTATCTTACCAAACAACAAACATCAACAAATATTAAATATTTATGACCATTGTAATGCTACAAATTGATAATTTTGGTCAGAATGAAAGGAATAATTTTATTAGAGACTGGGTCACTCAACCAGAACCACAGACGCGTTTCGCTCTTATTGGAGCTCTACAGTGTGGTGTACTGACGCGTCTAGGAGGCAGTAAGGCTAAGCGAACAGATGAAAGGCTGAAATCTTGTGAAACATGTCAAGTGATATTTTTAAATATCTTTATTTAACCAAGTGTCACCATCATAATGAACTTTATTGTACTTTTATTATTAATATCACTTAACTCCGAAAAGTAATTTGGGTGAAAGACTGCGTACGATGATTATGATAAATATTATAGTTATATTTTGTTAAATAGTTCACAAATGTTGAGTCATATTTTTGGTAGCAAAGAATTTATAATGCTTTGTTATTCTACTATTTCCAAATCGTAGGAAAGAGAAAGTTTCTGTTTGTAAACATATATTTCAATACTATTCATAGCAAAATCCCTAATCTACCCCTAATAAACTGATTTTGTCTGTGGGTTTAAAATAGACAACAAAAGAAAGAGTGAGTATTTCAAGGAAATTCCCATCTGTATAGGGTTTTATGATTACCAGATGTATTTGAAGTAAAAGAAATAGGTTGACCGTTACTTTCCATTATGAAATTCCAAAAATATGTATTTAAACACTGGTCTACCGTAAGTCGTAATTTTCTGTCTCCGGGATCTTGAGTTTTTTTTAATTATGCAAAATGAGTATGAACGAGTTTTAACAGTTTATTAGAAGGTTATTTCGCCATGTTACCAAGATACAATAAAGTCAAACTAATGTATAAACCTATAATGAATGAATGAATGAAGTAAATAAAATTTATAAAAATAACATAAAAATTGCAGGGTTAAAACTCGAAAATAAAATTCTAAATATCAATAAACATTAAAAATTGTAAAATATTTTCATTTGACGTTATTAGAAAAATATTTATCTATGTATACGATTATACTTTTAATAAAAAATAATAAATTATGTTGATCGTTTACTGTCAAATATAAAATTCAATTAAATGTTCATATCAATATTGTCATATTTTACCGTCTTATTTCATCTTTACACATAGTTATTTTTCAGTATTACCAGAATGAATTTATGTAAAACTAAACATGGTACAATGGTATTACAAAACATTTATATATCGATATATCGGATATATCGGTATTAATTTCACATCGAATATCAATATTGAAATCTTGATACCGAACTAATAGTTTAATTTCACATATCAATACCTTTATATTACTTAATATACTGTACAAATAAATGACATGAAATAAAACTATCATATAAGTTCGCGCATGAGCATTTACAAAGCTTGAAAGCTTGAAAAAGCTTGAAAAGGCTTGAAAAAGCTTGAAAAAGCTTGATAAAGCTTGAAATTCAAACCAAGCCTAAAAATTTAAAAGCTTGAAATTTTCAAGCCAAGCCAAGCCTCGTGTCCATCAAGCCCAAGCCAAGCCAAGCCCAACATTAAAAAAAGCTTGAAATTTCAAGCCAAGCCAAGCTTTTTTATTTCAAGCCAAGTAGCTTGGCTTGGTGAATCCCTATATGTACCTGGGCGTCTATTTCCCGAGTTGAAATTGTCGGATTAGCCGCTACACATGCCAGTGCTAACTCTTCATCCTGAATTTCATCTTCGACTATCACTTGTGGGTCACGAGTAGTTTTCCTTAAACATCCATATTGCTACATATTTATATCCAATCTTCTTCTCTGATGGTTGCCAACACTGTTTATCTCGTAAAGACATATTTTTTTTAAGTGAAATATTTCAAAGTCTTTAAATTGGTGTGAATTATAATAAAAATTGTAGAAAATACATATCTCCATATAAATTATATATTTGTTATAGTAATGCTATAACGAGTAGTATTTTTATTTTATTATTAAATGTTAGTATTTATAGATATACTGTACAATTGTGTATTTTTTTTTTCATATATGCTATTTTCACGTAATGAGAAGCTTATGCTACAATAATTAGAATTACTTTATTAGTAAATATTCGTATCATAGCACATTTTTATAATAATATTATAAGTAAAAATGTATTAGCAACTGTACTATATAATTATGTACCTTCACTTATATTACATTGTATTTTCACATGAATATCTATTTGTGTATATTATCTATTACTTACTGTTTAATTCGCTCATAATTTACAATATAAATATATATCAAAACTAAACTTATGTCCAACCAATATTGTATGAGATGTACTTTTTTCTCAAAGAATAAATTTATTATTATTATTTATTTATTATTATTATTATTATTATTATTATTATTATTTATTATTATTATTATTATTATTATTATTATTATTATTATTATATCCAATCTTCTAAACACCTTATCATTGGGTTGTCTTCTCTCTGGAAAGTTACGGAAATAAGTTTGTGCCGCAAGACGGGAGTTTTTATTACATTTGATGTATGTACAAAACATATCGTACCTACTGCTCTAATGTTGAAAAAGTAGGTATTTTAAATATGTAATAAATAAATTAAATTGAATAAACGAATACATACAAATTTAATTATGACAGTTTACTGTTATAATAAATTTTATTTTGTTTCTTATTCACTTGCATTTGATTTTAAGTCTATTTGATTAGTTATCAAATTTAAATAATTAATATCTTTGTTAAATTTTAATGTAAACATACTTTGCTGAAAAGAGAAAAAAAAGTTCTATTTAATCATGTAAAAATCCAATATGGCGCCCATTTAAAATAAGAAAGTTGCTATTAATATCTTGAAAACCGCCATCTTGAATTTTATACTGATAACATTTGTAAGTTTGCCTTATTAAATAGTGTAACTTTCATATGAAACATTTTTTTATATCTCTTATAATTACGGAATTATTTGACATTTTTAAAAATAGCGATTTTCAGTTTTTTTTGAATAATTTTCAGACTGTTCGGAATTTTGAGTGTTTCTTAACGGAATCTGAATCAACCCTCAAAACTACACAACATTGCCCATTTAACCGACCTCGTAGCTCTTATAGTTTCCGAGAACCCAATGGTTGCCTAATCAATTTGGGACACCTGTATCTAAAAATAACAGTACTGTCAGTAATACCAACATGAATGTAAAGAAAAAAATAAATTTAATTTCTGTAATATGTAAAGAAAATACAATACGAAAATCGTTTACTTTAAACACTGATTGTAGTGTGTAAAGTTCCAACTTTACACATCAGGGAATAAAATAGTTATTTACGTAACAAAAAATATAATTTACGCACGAGTTGCATACAATATTTTTCCGACAACCGAAATGTTAATGCTATATCTCATAATACTGAGTGTGAGTGCACAGGCATCTTCAAGTATTGTTTAGTGATAAATGACAAGTAAATTAACCGAATGTGCACGTTGCCTAGCAACGTATTTACTTTTCACGCAGTAGTGCTCGAAAAGTAGTTTTCACGCATTAGTGGTTAAAAAGTAACACTTTACACATTATAAATAGTGCGTAAATTATGTACTTTATACACGGTTGTAGAAAAATATATTTCTGTATAATGATTTTTACATATATTATGTTTTTTATCCAAATTAATTTTGTATTAAAAATGAACATGAGCCAGTGGCGTACCCAGAGGGGGGGCGATGGGGGCGATCGCCCCCCCTAGACCTACATATTTTTTTATGTACACACACACACACAATTAAAGTAATGCCAAAAAAGCTTTGTATTTAAAAATTATGTATTCTCCGTCTTTCATATATGTGTTGGAATTTCTTGATTTATAACAAATAAAAAAAAACAATATGACACCCAAATATAGCCACCTAATAAAGATTGATTGCCATTTATGGAGGTCTTAAATATTATTCGGTCTTTAGTTTTATTAAATATGGGTGTTTAATTCGTATTCACTATAGATCAAGGGTTAACAATCATTTCTGCTTTTGTCGTCATTTCAATTTTAAGTATTTAAAGTAAAAATTAACATTGCCTGTTAGTACATCATCGGCAGAGAGAAGTTTTTTAACACTTCATCGATTAAAGACGAAATAAAATGGACGAAGACATAGGTTTAGCAATTCTACACATTCACCGAAATAGAATAGATGTTGGAAAAGTAATACAAAGTTTCGCAAAAAGATCCAACCGTAAATTAGACTTCTTAATACAATATCTTGTCATCTCTATGTAATATAATAATATTTTTTGGTTCATGTTCTTATCTAAAATATCTCATTTTTTATATAACGTTTCTTAAATTTTAATGTTAACCTTCCTACCTCAATATCTTCAAATATCTTTGTATTATAAAATATAAATATGAGAAAATAAGTACATGAAATTATTTAGTCGCCCCCCCTAGACCAAAATCCTGGGAACGCCACTGACATGAGCTGTTTGGATTATCGTTACTTTTCAAAGTTTCCGGCAAAACAAAACCTCACACACTTTATTTTTATTATTATTCAATATGTTCATATTTCAAATGCCCGCCATTTTATTTTTTCATAATACGGCGTAATATTTATGTCTTATCACTATAAAGTAAATTTTATGTACTTTTTAAGTATGCTATATTTTCTTTATTAAATTTGTTTATTTGAAAAAAATTGTTATCCCCTCAAATAAAGGAGAAATTTATTAGTTCATTCTAAAGTGAACACTCTGTATGATACAGGAGTATATTTTGTGTTTTACATTTTGCAAAATCTTCTAGATGGATGTCAGATGTTAGATAAAAAATCCCGTGGGCAACAAAAGCATCGGACATACGATCAGATTAACTTTGATGTTCTTTCTTGGTCTCCCCTTTTCCATCAGAGAAGGTCATGATTAACATACAAGTGGTTTCTTAATTTAAAGCACAGTTAGAGCTAGAGGGATACTCATGTCAGCTTTATATCGGTATTGATTTTTCACTAACCCTGCTAACGAATAACAAAAGAGATCTAAATAGGTAACAATAAACATATAATTTTAATTATTCTGTGCGCAGTTCAGTAAAATTCTGGATTATTTGGTACCAAAAAATTAATACGACGAATTTAGAAAAATTAATATTTTGAAAGATTAAATTTATTTATTTTTATAGAAAATAAGGGCAATAAAATTTCCTTGGTCAAATTATAGAACAGTATGTACAACAAAAGGAAATTTTATTTCCCCCATTTTCGATCTTCCATTTCACACAAGGGTGTTTCATTTCCATTTCCTATAATTATTTATCTTTATTCATATGATAATGTACTTATTTTTTCCTCTCGCTAAGAGAGGTCTTGGAATTATGCTAAAAATTGAATATCCAGATTTTAGTGGATAAGCACGTTTTAAGCTCCCTATAATCCGATTATAACATTTTTACGATGTGTGTGTGTGTGTGTGTGTGTGTGTGTGTGTGTGTGTGTGTTAGTGTGTGTGTGTGTGTTAGTGTGTGTATGTGTGTGTTTCCTCAATCTGATATTCCTGGGAAGGGCTAATTAGATTTTGGTAACAATTGGACAACCGGAAGTAATAATTTCTTTAAAAAGATCTTCTAAATATTATTTTTTTTGAATATTTCTGTTATTACTAATATTAAAGAATATAAAAATCTGTATCTGATACATTTAAAAATTTTATTATATCTTCTATGGAGTTAAAGATAGAGACATATAAATATATATAATAAAAAATAAATAAATAAATAAATTTATCATCACGGCATATTACCCATTTCTGGGTGTGCCATTATCTACACATATGTACACATCGGTAATGATGACGATATATTTTAACGTGTGGGCGCTTACCAGGCGTCACTTCACGGGCACTCATAGCTGGCGTGGCGAGTGCACTACAGGGGTCACTTTTGTGTCATTTAAAATTGGAAATATTTAGCGCCGGTCGGGATCGAACCCGGTTAAAAATAAATAATAAGTTGTAAATGAATCTCGCAGCCCGTGGAAAACAAGTGGAAAAATTAAAATGTTTGTAATTGACAGATAAATGTGTCAAAAAGCCAGTGACATTACTGAAGACTTTTTCTGGGAAGTTCATTTAATATTGTAACAGGGGGGGGGGGGGGGGGGGGGTGTCTTTGAGGCTACTGTTTACTCTTTGTACTCTTACCCAATGATGACACTATTTCTTCGCCGAACGGTGACTTTATCTAACTGGTGGACACTTCACCGGACGACTACTGCTTTATTGAGGAGGAACACGCTCTTACTCTCACAGTATCACTAAACACTTGATGATAGATGATGAACACATCTTAAATGGATGGCACGCACACAATATATGACACTGATTTTAATTTACACATATTTACATTATTATATTGTACGAGTACTGGCGTAAAGCGCCCAAAAAATAAACACAGACTACATGTCTAACCTGACTCGTTTCAATCTTAAAACGCGACTGCCTTAAAACAAAGGGTTATCTCTTCAACAGGCATATCTGATGAAGGGTGCGAGGGTGTAGCATCCATAGCAAAATAACAAGATTTCACGTAGTCTAAGCAATAGCTTATATAGATAATTGTCAAAACAATAAATGTCTACACGGTTGACATCTAGACTAAACAGAGATATGAGAGAATGATTATTATTTCTAAACAGAATTTTGACTTACAAAGATGATAGAGTTAAAATGTTGATATTGAAACTATAATTTAGAAGAGTTTATATTAAAGTTATTTACTTGTTATTTCACTATTCTCACCTTGTTACAATATTTCTTATTTTATTATTAATTAAATATTTATTATTATAGATACATATATTACATATACCCTTCAGAAATACCGCCAATCTCAACAATTAACTGGAAGAATCTCGAACATTAGAAGAATAAGAGGGAATAGAAGGAATTAAAAAATATAAAACAGTTCTTCTCTGAAAAAACGCAGTGAAATATCATTTTTTTATATTATATGTGATTATCAATATGAAAGATAATCTTATTCTATATTCGGTTTGATTATACATTTTCCTTCAGATTCAATAGATATGGAGTTAAAGAATTATAAATCAGCCAGCTTTGCTATAATTATGGAAACAGCTGATATATTCAAATAATTCTAATTGACAGATGTCAGTGTCAAATGCAATTTACATAGTACATGTTCGTGTTATAATTTTATTGGCTTCATAGAATCTTTTCTCAGGAAATTTCGGTATGGAATTTGTAGAAAATATTATATGTTCGTGTTACAATTTTACTGGATATATAGAACCTTTTCCAAGGAAGTTTTGGCATGGGATTTGTACAGAATATTTTTTGTTTTTATAATTCTCATATCTCTGATGGTTCGATTAACCGAAATCGATTATATATTGTGCTATATACCTATTTATTTATTATTCTTATTCATCATACATTATACGTATTACTTCAAACGAAGTAATCAGCATTATTTATTAAGATCTACTGATATCAGATACCTGCATCAGTACCCTTGTGCTATATATAAATAGTAAATTATATACCAACGTAAGAGATATTACAAATTAGATAGATACAATTTATAACTATAGAATCCGTAATTGAGATATCAATTCATATTTAATATCTCTGTCCAATTTCATTAAATGTATTCCTGGTATTTCTATATTAATTTGCCATATGCAGTATATCACAAAGTCATTTTTATTAAAAATTTAACTTTAATATTATATCGATATAACTTTAATCAAATACAAAGCATATCTGCAAATTTATGAAATAAAATATTATTAAACTTATATTCTATTAACTAATCAGTTCAAATAATTATATACGGCCAGTATTTAAATTTTTATTTACATATACAGGTGTTCTATTTAAGTGTGCCACCATTGCTATCTCGAGAACTATAAGAGCTACGAGGTTGGTTAAATTAGCAAAGAACCACCATTTTACAAGACTATTACAATGAGCAAATAATTTTTTTTTCGGCCAGTGGTTCTCAAAATACGGGACACAACTTTCTTATTTTAAATGGGAACATTTGTTTTTTTTTTAGGTTATTCGATAGAGTATTTTTTTCTGAATTCAACGATATAAACATATCATATACTAATATGACAAAATAACTGAGAAAAATGCATATTAAATTTAGATGTATTTTATTTATATCTGGCTGAAACAAGAGTGCTATGGATAGAAAACATTAATCAGAATGGGAGAAATTTTGAACAATCTTTATAATTTAATATTTATTAATTTTAATATTATTGTAGTTACACCATTGTTTGATTTGTTTATTTTTCAATTGTTTTCTATTAAATATATGTAAATTTAACATGCATTTTTCTCAGTTATTTTATTATATTAGTATATGATATGTTTATATCGTTGAATAACCTAAAAAAAAACACAAATGTTCCCATTTAAAATAAGAAAGTTGTGTCCCGTATTTTGAGAACCACTGGGGGAAAAAAAATTTTTTTTGCTCATTGTAATAGTCTTGTAAAATGGTGGTTCTTTGCTAATTTAACCAACCACGTAGCTCTTATAGTTCTCGAGATAGCAATGGTGGCATACTTAAATGGAACATCTGTATAACATTTTACCTGGAATATTGAAGAACTTACAGAAATAAAATTTAAAATATAACTATAAAACAGTATTTTTTCTACAGTCCCTGTACAAAATAACCATCTGCGCTCTCTTTTGTCAACGCAAAATGTCACTTTGGCCCCTCATGCGCGACAAAGTAGAAAAAACGCTCGCTGTCTAAATTTCTAACTATACAATGTGGAGAAATGTCACTTGACTTCATTCATAATGGAAACGTTTAGGTAGGAATCAATAGCACTGTAGTTACACATTTACCATCTTTACAAGTCAATCTGACTTATAACCAGGGATGGACAGGGCCACCGGAAAATCGGGAAATTCCCGAGAGGCCGCGACTTGCGGGAGGCCGGTGGGCTTAATGCCTATTTTTTTTTTTTTATAGCTTAACCATAGAGCCTAAGGGTCATTATAAACATAAATAATAAACTTAAGTACAGTAACTAAATTTAAAGTTTATTCCACATGTAATTTTATTTGAAAAGTGTCATAAACATAGGTCTTATATCTTTTAGTTCCCAAAATACAAGAAGTCAAAGTTTTGTAAATATCAGTTAACTTTCACTTCGTGTATTTTGGTAACTAAAAGGAATAGGACTTATGTTTATATGATGTTTTTTAACCAAAGTGAAATATGTAATAAACTGTGTTGTTATACTATGTAGTTCTTTTAGTGCAATTTTTATTAAGCTAACATAACATACTATTCCGTGTCTATTATTATTTTCGTGTAACCAAATTTAACACATTTATTTTGTATTCTTTCTTCCTTTCAAAGTTTTGTAAATATCAGTTAATTTTCCCTTCTCGTATTTTGGTAAATAAGAGGAATATGCCCTATATGTTTATATGACATTTTTTACTCAGAATCATATGTGAAATAAATTGTTAAATTTTGTTAGTTCTGCAATAAAACAATTGTTAATATATAACTGAAAAAAGTGCAATTTGTTATTTGGAGAACAATGCATTTTATCGAATGTTAATCCAATCAGATCTTTTTATTTAGAATTTCAAAAGCGCCAAAAAAATCATTAAACTCCGAATTAAAAGAAAATATATACATACGACATGTAGAGCCATTTTCAAGAGGTAGGTATTCCAGAAGGAAACGAAATCGGGCATAACTTTATTAAAGCTTTTTGTTTAAAATAACCCATAGAATCTGTGGTTAAGCTAAGTCCACTTATATTAGAGACACCTGTATACATAGTAATAAAAACATGTATTTTTTGTATATATATATAATTTTTCCCAAGGAGGCCGGTACAGGATTTTATTTCCCGGGCCGGTCCAAAAAACCAGTCCGTCTCTGCTTATAACTACTCTATCGGTATAGTACATAATCAAACAAAATGCCGTACTGCTGTGAAAATAAAATAGGTCATTCATTTATAAAAACGAAAGTATAAACTGCTTAGATTAGATTGAAGCAATATCTCAAGAAGAATGGAAAATAGCGATAAATTAAAATTAAATATAAAATAAATCGTGTGAACAATTGTGCTGCCACCTGTAAAAGTTTGGCGTGCACGCTCCTATTTTTCAACAATCATTGTCAGTAAATACAATAAATTTTCATTTTTATATCCTCTACGTCCTTTATGCTGAAAAGTGGAACAAAATTATTATTATATGGTGCACACCACCAGATATTGCAGATGCAGCAAAAGTTGTTACTCTGAATCTGCTTCCCAAAAAATCTAGAGCAAAATATAAAAGACAGTACGAACTGTTTACTACGTGGTGTAAGTATAGAAAAATTAGAAGATATTGGTAAGAGCCAACAAAGTGTCTGACATCTGGTGGCAAAATAAAACATATAAGTTGTAGGGAAAATGTTGTGCTGTCATACAGGGTTATAAGTAAACACGACCAGCAAATCGAAGAGATATTGTTCTGTACCGCAGTGCAATAATTATGCAAGTGCTGGCATATCCGTTCATTATTTCCCAAAAAGAGAAATATTAAAAAATAAGTGGAAAATCGCGTTAAAAATCGGAAAGGACATATCAACGTTTGTTCACATTTTTACCTAAGCGATTTAATTTCATGTAAGTATTTATAAAAATTTATGCTTCAAAACATTACTAGATTGTTTTTGTAGTCAATAAAAAAAAAATATTTAAAAAAAAATGATATAGCAAGCTAAAAATTACAGCAAAGATAATTCGACAAAACTCCTGTACAGAGAAGAAAAATAGAGAGACGTTACCTGTAAGTAGTAACTATTATTCTTTAATATTATATATTTATTTTAAATTGTTTATAGGAAAGACAGGGAAGAAGAAGAAACTACAAAAATATCAAAAATTGAGCAAGAGGAAGAAGTGCAACAAACAAAGAACTTGATGTGCATTTGTATTTAGTGTTATTACGATTGAGTGGTTAGCCCCTTTCAAATTAGATGTTTGAACACACAGTTAATTTATTTCTATATTATTCTGTTTATCTGTCTTATATCCACACAAGATAAAATGTCCAGCTAAAAATAATTAAATAAGTAGTTAACATGCAGATAACCTCAATTTTGAATCTTATTTTACCCTTATATACTGCTTCTCTTTCGACCATAGGCCGCACAGCATCATTTAAATAAATGTATATATCTGACATTCTGATAAATATATTTGATTTCAATTATAAATAACAAAATATCCTCAAAACAAAGCCTCAAAATACAACTAGCACAAACGTAAAATATAATGTAAATTTAGACATAATGGTGGTATACTTTTCTTTATATTAATCGTTATTTATTGAGTAGTACTGTAAGTACAAACTGTAAATTTTATTATTTTTTTGTTATGGCGAAGGACCCTATTGCGGCGACTATAAAAAAATCTTGTGTGTGTTTCGAGTGAAAATGGACATTGTCGACAATATCCCATTTTGCGCTCTTAATACACAAATAGCTATTCTAAGACTCTGTTTTTTTTCTCTGTTTGGAAATTGTAGTTCATTTCGCAAAGACAATAGCATTGGTTTAGATAAGGAAATAATTTTTGCCCTCTGATTGGCCAGAATGTACACCTAGATAACAAAAACGAAAAAAATATCACCTATCAGCTATCAGTCCTGAAATAAATGTCGTCAAAATGAAATATTTAATCATGTTTTGATTTCGACTTTGTACTTTTTACCTCCCGTCAGGAACGTATTGTCTTCAGTCAAAAATTTGGTAGCGAGTTTTTAATGAATAAGCACGTTTTAGGGACCCCAGAATACGATTTTACTAGTTTTACGATGATGTGTGTGTATGCATGTGTATGGATTTTGCCACGACGAATGTAAACTGTTATAAATAACAAAATATATTAAACTAAGTATTAAAAACTTAATATTGTGCATATTTTGAGTGATTAAATATTCTTTCATAAATTGTTGTTCTGGTTACCTATTTTTGAACATACCGCCTTGAGAGTTCATCCTAGGAAAAAAATGCAAAAACTTTTTTTGTACGAAAAGTAACGAGCTTTAATTTTGTACTCTTGTAAAATTTTGATATAGGCCACTGTTTTCGAGATAATAGCGAAAAGCTCATTTTTTGTACCTTTGATCCAAGATGGCGGCTTACGCCGCACCTCCCCAATGTCACAAATTTGAATTTTACATCTCCGTCTCGTCCCAAAAAACATATGTTAAATCGTTTCCCCCCCCCCACCTTTTGTAGGGTAAAAACCTCTACTGCCTGGACTATTTATGATTACTATACAGGGTGTCTCAGGACGAGCTTACGCTATCTATATTTTAAATACTATTTAATATAATTTAACGAAATTTGGTATCTAGGGATTATCCAACATGCCCGTTTTAACTAAAATATTTTCAAAGCAGTAGCACTTCCGGTTTGACCGGAAATTGACCTCAACTTTCTTATTTTAAATGGAATACGCTATATTTTATTTTACCATTGAATGCAGCGAAAAAATTTACATATGAAGCAATAAAAACATTTTACTCATGATCAACTACTTCCGGCGTTATTCAACTTTTTTTGATTTTTTGTCTGAAATCCGGCACATTTTCAAAACTCTGTATATCGGGAACGAGATCGAATTTTTATAATCTGAAAAAACCCTTTTATAAAGGAGACTTTAAGCTACATTATCCATAGAAGAATCCTCGATTATTTATAAAAATGCGACGGGTACGTTACACCAAAATTACAGTTGACAAACTTCAAAAAAGACAATTTTTTTAAATGGAACCCCCCCTTTTTTTATTACATAAATGTGTACTACGACAAAAAATAAGGGTACTTTATGTAACATGTCCTATGTTGATAGAATTTCAGTAAATTAGAAAAACATGTAATCTGTGTATAATTATTTTATTAATACGGATAAGTAAGCCATGGAAAAACAATGTTTGTTTTTACAAACTCATCTACTTGATTTCTTAGATAATTTACCGTTGGATCAAAGGAATTTAATATGGTACCAGCATGATGGCGCTCCACCCCACAATAGCCATAGAATAAATACTTTTTTGGAAACAATTTTTGAAGATAGGTGGCTGGCATATAATGGACCACATAGATGGCCTCCTCGTTCACCCGATTTAACTCCACTTGATTTTTTTGTTTGGGGTTACATTAAAAACGTCATCTATCAAAAACCTTTAACTACTAAAGAAGATTGCCAACATAGGGTACGAACAGCATTTAACAACATGTCTCCTCGGATGATAAAAAATGCTACACAAGAAGAAGTATTGAATAGAGTAACAGTGTGCTTACATATGAATAGAGGACAGTTTGAATATGTATTAAATTAATTATAGTTTTGTATTTAGAATTTATTTCTTTTTTCCATGGCTTATTTATCCGTATTAATACAATAATTATACCTAGATTACATGTTATTTTTTGTCGTAGTACACATTTATGTAATAAAAAAGGGGGGGTTCCATTTAAAAAAATTGTCTTTTTTGAAGTTTGTCAACTGTAATTTTGGTGTAACGTACTCGTCACATTTTTATAAATAATCGAGGATTCTTCTATGGATAATGTAGCTTAAAGTCTCCTTTATAAAAGGGTTTTTTCATATTATAAAAATTCGACCTAGCTCCCGATATACAGAGTTTTGAAAATGTGCCGGATTTCAGATAAAAAATCAAAAAAAGTTGAATAACGCCGGAAGTAGTTGATCATGAGTAAAATGTTTTTATTGCTTCATATGTAAATTTTTTCGCTGCATTCAATGGTAAAATAAAATATAGCGTATTCCATTTAAAATAAGAAAGTTGAGGTCAATTTCCGGTCAAACCGGAAGTGCTACTGCTTTGAAAATAGTTTAGTTAAAACGGGCATGTTGGATAACCCCTAGATACCAAATTTCGTTAAATTATATTAAATAGTATTTAAAATATAGATAGCGTAAACTCGTCCTGAGACACTCTGTATATACCCTCCAGTTTTGAAGTTAAAATTAATATTTTATATTTTAGTTATTAAAAATATATGTATTTTATAGGTGTACAAGAAAGTCATGTGGTGTCCATATCAGGTTTTTTGATAGTCAACAGTAACATGTTACTTTTACTGCCTATTACGTAGCAACAGCAAAACGCATAGCAACTGTTCAACAAACGCATATTAACATAATTTGATGGCGATGACTTTCAAAATAGTTATTAAAAATAATTACTAAATTAATATTAATTCTAAAATAGACAATAAATTGTATTCAACGCGGCACTAAACACAGGTTTAAAGCTTCTGCAAGATTCATTCGGCAGCGTCTGCTGTAAATCTGGTATTTTAGTGCCTATAGTTAAACAAATAACTATTTAATTCCGTGTTGTAGGGAACTATCCTCTATTATTAAAAGTTTTTAAAAAAATGTATGCCACTTGAGAATTTTAGTTATTTATGATTTATTCAGATGAAAAAAATCAGAATTCACTTTCTTTAAAACTTTTCGTTGAGACAAAAATTTCAGTCTATGTTTTGTTTCATTAAATATTCTCCATTTAATTATTTATTAGATTTTCTCCAAACTTTTTGTCTGTTATTTAAACTGTATTTATTAAAATATCTTACGTTGCTACAACAACCTAATAAATAATTGATAGTAGAAAATATGACATTTAAAAATAACAGTTAATTTCGGTGGCGATAACATTATGTTTTGGGGGTATATTTAATTAACTGGATTAGGAAAATTATTGTTTATTGTTATGACCAAGAATAACCAAAATTATCTCGATGTTCAATTTTTTTTTTGAGAACTTTTGGATCATATTTTAATAGACTTTAAGGAAAAATCGTGACACACACATTCTTATAACTTCTAGGTGCTCTAAAACGCAATCTTTGTAAATTCTTCGCCGTACATGATCCATTTCGTAAATGTGTAGTTGTAAATTAATATTAATTTATAGTGCTGCAAAAATCGCAAATTTAAATCAGATCACCTGTACATCTAACATTTATGTATGATGGAACATATATTATTTTTACGAACCTTAATTTCATTAGAATTAAATATTTAACTATTATATTCTTCTTAACACGGTTTCATTATTAATTTTAATGTAATTGCTTCCTGTCAGTGACATTTGTTTAAATATGTCAAATTTGTCATTAAAATTATGTTTTTGTTTGACGCATAGGCAAGATGATATATATGAACATATATATTATATTATAAATTCATATTTAAAGTTATTTAGAGTTTTTTACAAAATGTTATTATCGTAGAATTGAAGATGTACCATTATATTCAATTTTAATTAGTAAAAGTTGCTAAAAAATTATATTCAATGAATTTTTTACAAGAAAAACTGTTAAAAGCTTGTATAAATGATACTTCCGGTTATCCGATATACACTAAAAACTAATTAGCTCTTCCCACAGTATAGAATGGGTATACAAAATTTCAAAGTTTTCTGCTTGATAGTATTTGAGTAATCGTTTCCACATGATCCACACTCACAAACACACACACACACACACACACACACACACACACACACACACACAGACCTACAGACATTGTAAAAATGTTAAAATCGGATTCTGGGGACATCAAAACGTGCTTATTCACTAAAATCTCTATATGCGATTTTTAGCACGATCCCTATATTTCGCTTGCCTAGGGTAGCGGGAGGTAAAAATAAAAACTTCATTATTATTAGAAATAATATTATTTAAGTTACTATAAATTAATTTAACAAATAGGCCATCTAATATAGATAAGGGCTGGGATGATTAATACTTGGCCTAAGATGGATAGAAACAAAACATGGAACTAAAAATGATTTTATTTTTCGACATAGTCTCTTTGTAACTCAATGCATTTGGTCCAACGATATTCAAGGGCCTTTATCCCGTTCCTATAAGATTCTTCCAGCTGTTCAAAATAGCCATTTGTGTTTTCTATTACTTCCTGATCCGACGCATATTTTTTGCCAGCATGGAATTATTTTAAGTTTGGAAACAAACTAAAGTCGGAAGGAGCCAAATCTGGAGAATAGGGTGCATGAGGCAATAATTCAAAACCCAATTCATGAATTTTAGACATTGCAACAACAGATTTGTAGCATGGTGCATTGTCCTGGTGAAACAGCACTTTTTTTTTTCACCCAACCAGGTCTCTGCTCACGAATTTTTTTCTTTATTTGGTCAAGTAGATTTGCGTAGTATTGTCCATTAATCGTTTTACCTTTTTCAAGGTAGTCTACTAAAAGGATACCCTTCGCGTGCTAAAATACGGTTGCCATAATTTTGCCGGCTGAGAGAAATGTTTTCGCCTTTTTTGAAACGGGTTCTCCTCTTGCAGTCCATTGTTTTGACTGTTGTTTCGTTTCCGGTGTATTATGATGAATCAATGTTTCATCCACTATTACAAATCTGCGCAGAAATTCTGTTGGATTCCGTTTATACAGCGCCAAACTCTCCTCTGCAATGGTCATAATATGTGATGTGTTCGCTTTTTACCTTCCTCCAAAGGAAGGTATTGTTTTGGTCAAAAAATTCGGTTGTGAGTTTTCAATGAATAAGCACGTTTTAAGATCCATAGAATACGATTTTACTAATTTTACATTGCTGTCTGTATGTATGTATGTATGTGTGTGTGTGTTTGTGTGTGTGTGTGTGTGTGTGTGTGTCTGTGTGTGTGTGTCTGTAAACTACAATTCTAAAAATTATGATTCTTTCATATTCCTCTTCTTTACAACCATATGAAGAGCTGATTAGATTTTGGTTATAATTGGTCAACCGGAAGTACCCTTATTTGAAGATCTTAACAGTTTTTCTGGAAAAAAACCAGTTAAATATCATTTTTCAACATTTTATGATCATTAATATGAAAGAAAATTTTATTCTCTGTAAGATTTGGTTATACATTTTCCTTCATATTCAATAAATATAGAGTTATAGAGAGATTAAGAGAGGTTAACTTTCAAAAATAAGTCTGCTTTTCAAAAATTATGGAAACAGCAGATATGTATATTCAAAAAATTCTAATTGACAGATGTCAGTGTCAAGTGCAAAACCAAAGTGGAAAGTATAAGATCAGAAAGTAACATAAGTGACAGAGTGTCCTTCGTAAGTGACTTGCAGTTTCAATGCCGGGAGTACGAGGAAGGCCAAAGAGAAAATGGAAGGACTGTGTAGCAGAATATTTGAGAGAGGAAGAACTGCGTTGTATAGGAAGTGTGTGAAGTACAATTTACAGAATGTACATTTGTGTTATAATTATATTGGATTTATAGAACCTTTTCAAAGGAACTTGCAATATGGAATTTGTAAAAAATAGTGTGTTCGTATTACAATTTTACAGGATATATAAAATCTTTTGCAAGGAACTTTTGGTATCTGATTTGTACAAATACATTGAATTGACTGAAGGTTTTGTGCTGGCCACAACAGATTTTTAGATATGGCCACAATGTCAGCTATCTCGATCAACTTCAATCGATGGTCGCTTAAAACCACTTTTTGGATTTTAAGGACCATTTCTTCAGTTGTGGCCGTTTTTGGCCTGCCTGGACGCTCAGTATCAATAGTACTCGTACGACCACTTTTAAAGTCTGCAACCCACGTTTTAACAGTGGTGAATGATGGAGCAGATTGGTTTAGAGTAGAATCCAGCTCGGCTTTAATTTCTGTGGGACTTAAGCCCTTAATAAAAAAATATTTTATTACAGCTCGTACTTCGATTTTCTCCATTTTTTGAAAAACTCAAAAGTTGTTTTCTTTGGCGCTTTCTCAAATAAAAACTGCTTGGACGAAGATAATGAAATTTCACTGACAAACTATTAATAAGTAACAATACAACAACAAATAAAAATTTTGAAAAAACACCTACTGGATCTATGGTAGGCCGCCTATTAATCATCCCATCCTTTCATAAAGCTTTTCATTTTGAATAAAAAAATATTAATTAAATATGTATTGGATTTTAGATTGCTATTTTCCTAAAATAGATTGAAATTGTACGGAGACTTTTTTATATCACTGTATTTTACACATCACTAATGAGTTGTTTATAAAAATCAGAGTTCCTTCTGCTCTCCCTTGTTGTCTCGTTCTGACTAGGTGTAATCTAATCAGAACACATTCTCGGGCAGGTCACACCCACCCTGCGGTCCCGGTTGCTATTTGCCCATAAACCACTCGGCTATTCATAAACAAGACCACACCTCAACACGCACACACACACAGCGTCCTCCAACTGTGTGTGATATACGATAGTGTGTGAGTGTTTATCTTATTCTCTGCACACACACGCATTGTACACTCGGGGAGGGAAGTAAACTACACAAGTGGATATACAGCTGCGGTTCCCAACAGGTTAATATTTAATGATGCAAGTTTGTACTGATTTACAACAGAGATTCGTACCTAAATACTATTTGTTACCTATTTCTGCCTATTGCAAGAAGGCTTGGAATTAATTAATTGAAGGAAACAAATGAAAGATACAAATAAATCTAATATATTCATAAAAAGCAATAGCGAACTCTAGCTGAAACAATGTCTAATAAAGAATTAGAAAACACTCGCCATGTTTCACACAATGAATTACAAAAAATTATAGATTTCAGCATCTGAATGAACCTTTCGGTTATCATCTGATGTTGCCCGCGCCAACCAGTAACCACAGATGCGTTTCGCTGTTATAGACCACCTTAGTGTAACGGTCAATTTGTAGCGGCAAATTCAAACTAAAACCCTAACTCGATTCTGCCGATTTATAGTAGAAATCATTTTGCAAGAATACTTTGTCGTAAAACGATTTAGCAATTGCATCCATAAACCAACAATGGGGACCTATAGTTTGCGGTTACCTACCCCTAATAAATGATACCAGCAGGCAAGGGCAGGGTCGGTTCCTTTATATTAAGAATTATTTGAAAGAAAATATTTCACGATATTTTTATATAAGATTTAAATGTTATTATAAAAACAAGTACAAACGATAAATTTTGAAATTAATGCAGAACATGGTCACTGCACATTTTCCGCATTTTCCAAATTTTCATGCTTCCATTATTGGAATTGGAATTTTTTTATTTTAAGTTCTGTAATTTATTATTTTAACGCAACGTTTCGGCACCATAAACTGGTGCCTTCTTCAGGGGATACAATGACATATTTTTTGAAATAACAAAAACAACAAGTAACCAAGGTAACAAGAAATTAACAACAGATTAATTAGAGAAGCCACTGAGATTTATAAAACAAGAAATATCAATCTCAATCATTGTGACGGATTAGAACTTAGTCGCGCATGGCTTCCAATATTAAATATGTTGTAATTTGTAATATGTATACAATTTTTTCTAAACTTTTTCTAACATCTATTAATAAAGAGTACGGCTGCGGTATTTCGCTACCGATAAAGCGTCTCTGAGTTATACAGATCACTTCTCTGCCAGTTTTTGGGACGGTTTTTCCTTTGGCAAAAGGAGATTTTTTCTTGAGAAGTTGCATGTTCGCCGTCCATGTTTTTGCCGGACATGCATATATTGTCTAGAAAATTGTATACATAAAAAAGGTAACATTTATGAACATTTCTTGTTACCTTAGTTACTTGTTGTTTTTGTTATTTCAAAAAATATGTCATTGTATCCCCTGAAGAAGGCACCAGTTTATGGTGCCGAAACGTTGGGTTAAAATAATAAATTACAGAACTTAAACTAAAAAAAAAGGTAGTATTCTCCCTAATTTACTTAATCTTCTAAAAGGGGAAAACGAGTCACTGCCATTTCTTGCTCATACTGATTCGTATTTCCAAATTATGCACAAAGAAATAAGCCTAATATATAATTACTTAATCCCACGAAAATAAAAGAAGTTTTTGGTAATTTATAATACAACGACCATGTTCTACATTAATTTAAAATTTATCGTTAGAACTTGTTTTTGTAATAACATTTAAATCTTAAATAAAAACATCGTGAAATATTTTCTTTCAAATAATTCTTAATATAAAGTAACCGACCCTGTCCTTGCCTGCTGGTATCATTTATTAGGGGTAGGTAACCGCAAACTAAATGTCCCCATTGTTGGTTTATGAATGCAATTGCTAAGTCGTTTTACGACAAAGTGTTCTTGCAAAATGATTTCTACTATATACTCCCGTGTTATTCATACGGGAACAAAAATATGCTATTTTTATTTATTTTTAAAATGTTCAAAAGAACTTTAAAATGCAAATCTTATCTATTAAACTTTATAAATACAAATCTCTAATGTATTGTCTATCTACTTATGTCGTATAAATATCTAAAACACCCAAAATTATTGAATAAACTGTAATTAAAGCAGCAAGTGCAAATTCATTAAAACGTAGGTCGTAGCTGTTCTCGATTCTATTTAATCCTGACAATTTAGATCGTCAGCAAAGAAATTATTTATTGCTTAATACCCCTTTCAGATATCGCAAACAACAAAAACGAAAAACTTATAACCACCTTATATTATAACTTTAAAGACTAACAGCGTCAAATCAAAAACTAACCTACAAATTCAGTTGAGCTGTCACTGTAGTCATTTATAACTGCACCAAGTTACGACATATGTTACTATTTGCAATTTTATTTTCTTGAAAATAAAATTATGCTTATGAATTGAAAATGCGCTTCCATAAGAACTTCATACATTATGATTTGATTTAGGGTTTGGCGCCAAACGAAAATCTTAACCTCACTAATATGGTCTATTACAAAGACAATCCACCATCTGGGCACAGCGAGAGATATCTCAAATAATGGCATATTTAAGAAATTTCAGATTTGAAAATAAATTGGCAACATACCTAATAAAAAATATAAAAACAGTTTTGTATGCAGTTTAAATTCTGTAATTTGCACTGCACAGGTTTTACCGTAAAATGAATAGGAGAGCAGGAAATTGCATAAATGAATTGTTTAGTTTTAGTTTCAAACCCGACAATCCATTTTTGAAGCCGCCTCGGTGGTCGAGCGCGTTAAGGCAGCACTCAAGCGACCTTCACCGCTCTGCTCTGGGGTCGTGGGTTCGATTCCCACCAGGGGCTTGGTTGTTGTGTTTGTCCCAAAATACTTTCCTTACAAATAGCTCTAGGCCAATGTACGAAAGTACGAGGCCGAACCCAATTAAAAAAAATCTATTTTTGACTTCTTTCTTCTCATTCTCTATAACATGGTGTGATGTTACGTACCAAAACACAATAAATCACAAACACAATTGGTTAGGATCTAATGCTAGCAAATCCAAGTTTGCCAACCAGAGTAGCTGTTTGTAAATCACGTGGTCCTATTGGGTATACAGCCATAGTGTGCTTCTGCAAAATGTCAAATTTACTGTGAAAGAATAGATTCTTAGCTTCTATTGTAATAAATGAATATTAACATTTAATTTGAAGCATCAAAATTAGTGTTTCACAAGAGTCTTGCATTTTTCTTGTTCATGTCTTGTTCTTGCATAAAATGCAAGACAAGAACAAGACAAGAGTTATATAGTTCATTGCAAGACAAGACAAGAATCTGCCCTGCAAGAAAAGTGCAAGAATAGCAAGATTTTTTAGTATTTTCTTGCATTCTTGCACTCTTGCAATATTATATTATAATTCAATATATCAACATTTTATTATAGGTTTTACCTCTAGCTAAGCTGACATTAATCGAAAAAGCTAAAAAGGTTTTGGTAACAATTGACAACCGGAAGTAGTAGTTTCTTAAAAAATCTTCTAAATATTATATTTTGAAAATTTATAGTACAAAAAATCATAAAGAGCATCAAGTACGCAATCTGATTTAAATTTTCTTATTATATTTTCTATAGATTTAGAGATAAAAAATCTGATATGGCCAGCACATGACCTCCCGCTAATTCGATGTTTAAAATTGCAATGAGCTTGGAGTTAAATATCACTTTATCGTTTGTAAACAAAATCTAATTTGTTGTTCCAATAAATAGAAAAGTCTTTAATAAGAAATTTTGTATTATATTTTATCAAGTTTTTTTTTTTGAAAATCTGTTAAGAGCTCTTAGTTAAGATCCACTTCCGACTTATCATATATACTCAAAATCTAATGTTGTTTTTAATCATATACGAGTTTTAAAACCAAATTTGAGAAGTTTTTTTTATCATATTTTATTATATTTTTTCAAGGAAATCAGTTCAGAGCTTCAAGTAACGTACCACTTTAGGTTTACTAATATTAACAAGAATCTAATATGTCGGTCTCATTAATATAAAAGTGTTAAATACAAGATTTGAAAAGTTTTCAATTATAGCATAATACATTTTTTCACGAAAATCTCTTCACAGCTTCAAGTAAAATATCCCTTCTGATTTAAAAAATGTTGTTCCTATTGATATGAAATTGCAAGACAAGAAATATGCAAGAGTCTTGCAAGTAAGACAAGATTTTTGCTTACAAGAGTAACACAAGACAAGAGTTATTTAAATTTAATTAATTTAAATAGCCTAGCAAGACAAGAAATTTTGTCTAATCAAAATAAATCTAATTGTACAATTCATTTTTTCCGACAACTACTACGAAAAGTACATAAATTCACAATCTAAACTATTACTGAAAGTTCATCATTGCATATCACTAACAATGCTGTGTGATATGAAAGCTCGTTAGCCAATCAGATGCGCCCGCAACTGTGTGATATGATTTTATCACACGTTGCGACAACTGAGCGAACTAACCTAAAAATTTGTATTTCAAATTTGACAGTTGCCAATAATTAGCTGAATTTACACGGATTAAGAAGGTTGGGCCCTGATTTATCAGATTTTAACATAATTTTTGGTGAATTCTGATAGCAATGATGTTCACATAATCTGTTTCAATATTTTTATGTAAATTTTATATTTTACAACACTTGCTGAATGGTATTTCACACTCATGTGATTAAACCACTCACCTTCGGCTCGTGGCTCAAACTTCACACTCGTGTGACATATCCAACTTTCAGCACTAGTTATACAATATACTATTTGTTGTTTGAAAGTGTTGCCATACAAACTAATGGATATCATTGATGCGTGCTATTCGGAGTTGTATTTATGTGAAGAAGACGTAAATCCTAAAAACTAAATGCCAAAATGCGACAACGGATACAGCCTTAGGGCATATAAATTTAGGATTTATATAAGTGATAAAAGTGCAACATCGGACACAGTCTAAGTTCAATGAAATCAAATAATGAACCCGAAAAATCCAAAAGTCAAAATCAAAACTCCACAAATCTATATTTTAAATTTAAATTCTGACATTATTAATTCGTTTTTCTCATTAATTAGTTTTTGGTTCATTATCACCCATATTATATATGTATTGATGTTTTTATTTAATTATTTATTTGGAACATCTAATAGTTTTTTAGCGATTGCCCAAAATTTTACCTATGTGGATTTGTCCGGTTTTGAAAATAGGCGGTTCAAACTGTTAAGTCATGTTAAATCCGTATGTTCCCCCCTAACCGCCATACCATCCGATACAGATACATGATACATAACAGTTAAACAAAAGAAATAATATTTAAAAACCATAAAATAAAAAAATATAACAAATACGAAGAAAAAATTGAAACCAAATTAGACATATTTTTATGTATTTGAACATGCAGTGCACATATTTCTCGAACTTTTTTGCTAACATAATTATGTATCGCAATTCACGCTGTGTATCCTTATGGATATTTCGCGTTATTTGTAGCGTACGTAAATACTCGTATATCACTTATTAACATTTGTTTTTGGTCTATGAATGGTGGAGGTAGAAACAATACGATATCCGCAATTTTCAAATCCTTATATCTAGACTTTAGGATCATTATCAGTATTAATCTTGATTCGAAGTTTTATGATGCAGACATGTCTATATCTAAAACTGACAACAATAATTGACGCCCAAAGAAAATTAATGGGTTTATTCTTAACAAATCTGTAAAATAAACGAACAAAATCGCAACGAAAGTTACCACCCTAATGTATAATTTTATATTAATCAACAAAAACAAATGCGTTTTTGTCAGGTTTTTACAGATTTACAGATTTGTAAGACTTACAGATATGTTCAGAATTGGCCTATAAAATATAATATTGACAAAAATATAAAATCTCAACACAAAAATAAAATATAATAGGGTGCACAATTTAAATTGCCCAGCATTATACCCTTAGAATGCATTTAGCATAAAAAAGTTATAGGAGGCCGTATATTTATATATGTATATATAGACAACTTCAACAGCTACCTACTCAGAACCTGGTGGTCTACATCTACAGACTGAGTAATGTGTATAGTTAACAAATAATCTAGTGTGGAGTAATCTGAAACGTTATATCGTACTTTAAGTCATAGCGTTGTAGATTTAATTAGGAAAAAAGTAACTTCAACGTTGGATGAAAATTGTGAAAGAATTTTTATTAAATTATTATAAATTTAAATGATAGTTCATTATCTTTCTGATCTCTGATATCAATTTTCTTATATATAGGTAAGATGTAAGTTACATATCGTTAGCTATCTAAAAAAATCTCTAATTAATGGTTTAACTTTTCAATAATGACATCATCCATATAAAAATTAAATCTTTGTTGTCATAAGGTGATATCCGCACCAATGAAAAAATTCATCACTTCATTTGAAAGAATATAAAAAGTGACCTAAAATCTCAATAGGACACTTTTACCCGTATCCGTCATAAATAGGGATTCACCAAGCCAAGCTACTTGGCTTGAAATAAAAAAGCTTGGCTTGGCTTGAAAATTCAAGCTTTTTTTAATGTTAGGCTTGACTTGGCTTGGGCTTGATGGAACCAAAGCTTGGCTTGGCTTGAAAATTTCAAGCTTTTAAAGTTTTAGGCTTGGTTTGATTTTCAAGCTTTATCAAGCTTTTTCAAGCTTTTTCAAGTCTTTTCAAGCTTTTTCAAGCTTTCAAGCTTTTTAATGCTCATGCGCAAACTTATTTTCGCATGCACATATAATGTTTTTTATTTCATTTATTTTATTTTCACGGTACATACATATGTATAATGGGTCTTGAAAACTAGATCTAGTGTAAGTACAGGAGGCCTGTTCGGTATTAAGATTTGAATATCAATATTGGATGAAATTATTTTAAATATTTCGAAGTAAACCAATTATTCCGATGTATCGATGTACTGAAATATCTATGTATCAATATATCAGATGTACTGATATGTCGGTACGTTTCATTTTGTCGTGGTAACGATGAATAAATCACGTTTTGTTTACATAATTTTTTTGTGGTTAATTTAAATAGTTATTTAACTATTAAGGTTAGTAGTAGTCACGGGTTGAGTAAGATTTTTTTAATATCCGATATCGGTAAAAGAGCTCTTCCTGACCGCAATACTTATTACGTATTTTGCACGATCGACCTAAAAAAATTGAAAATTATTTTGATATATTAAAAATTGTTTGTTGTAATTTTTAAAGTAAGCTTTGATCGTTGTTTTTTATTTGCCGCCTCCACCTCCTCTGATCGGTAAGTGATTCACATCATTTGGAAATAAAGTCTACTGCATCGGTAAACATTTAAAAAAAATGATCGTGCAAAAAATAACTATACGAAGAGATAAACTAAAACGGTAAAATATAAAAATATAGAAATTTATGTTTTGTTCAATTATTTCATTTTTGAAAGTAAAAAATAAAAAATTTAGTATCGTTTATTAAAAAAATACCCTGATATTTTTATGTTACCTTTATAATTTTTTCATTCTATATAGGTTTATTAGTTAGACTTGACTTTGGTGTATTTTAATAACTAAAATGAATAGGATATATTTTCATGACCTCCACAATAAACTGTAAGTTTGATATAATACAAATAAAACAATACCCCAAACACTCAAGAACCGTGTTCAAAGAAATACATAATTCTGGAATACTACTTATACAATGGGATAAAACTGACCTGCTACGTAGGTAGTATCCCTTTTAAACTTCAAATACATCTGGAAATAATAAACTCCTATAGACTGGGATTTCCTCGGTATTTTGTTTGTTCGTGAGACAATAATTTGTCCTTTCTATTTTGAACATTATAAAATTTGTGCTGATTTTTTATTACAGAATCATGTAAAGTTACTTTGTATATATAATTATCCCAATTATTTTCAATTTGCAAATAGCACAAAGGTAAATAGGTATCCTCAACAATTTGGATATGTTTTCATTACCAAAATTTGCAAATAAAAGCACATTGGCACTTTCAGAACTAGGTAATAAGCCGTTATTATATATTTATTTAATTCATATACATATAAACAAGGGAAACTTGAATCAAGGAAATATTTAGAAGAGAATAATCTCTTTGTCGGTTTACATTTTTATTATAATGTTATACTGCCTCAGACAAGGCCGTTTTATTAGGAGCAATATTAGGGGCTGTACTAAAAAAGGCATTGAAATCTTTGTTTACATACATTTCCACAAACACAAACTTTCTCGTCTCTATGATTGGGAAATACCAGAATAACAAAACATTGTAAATCCATAGCTGACAAAAAATTCAACATTTGCGAAACATTTAACAAAATGAAATTATGATATTTATCATCATCATACGTAGTCACTTAATTACCTTGTGGTGTTCATTATATTATTATTTCTTATAATATTTATTCAGCTCCAAAATTATGATTCATAACACCCGTGGTTTGTTCGATATTTTATCGGTTTGAGAAAATGAAGACTTTATTTATAAAAATAATATTCAAATTATGTGCTTTAGTGCTTTAATCATCAAGGTTATTATTTTAGAGTAAAATAAATCGTGTTACGAACGATACACTAACGTGAGCATTATACTTTCATTTTATTTTATTTTGTAGACTATTGTTGAATGTCAGTATCGTCTAATATATATCAGCCCTATTTTGTAAGAAAGTTGGTATGTCTTAGCAACATGGCAGATAAAAATAAAATAATTGCGAACACTGAAAAAATATGAAAACGACAGGCTATACATTTGTTTCTATTGGTTAATCGTTCCTAAGACTTAACAATTTCCTTACAAAATAGGGCTGAATATTTTGTATATGTAAACAAAGGCTTAATATCCTGTAACAGGTAAAATAATAAATATTATTTATAAAAGCTTGATGCTTGGTATTTATGATTGTTAAAAAATTTAATGAATATTATTTAATTGTGAAATATAATCAGATACATTTAATAATAATAAATCAATTTCCTAAACCTTTGTTTCTATAATTTATTCCAGTTACTTAAAGATTTAAGTATCTAATTAAGTTTTTAAATAAATTACATTTATCTTAACAATAATAAGAAATTTTAAAAATTTAAATTGTTCTACATTAAATTATCATTATCTATTTAAAAACTTTTTCAATAATTTATTTTGTACTTGATTGTGTGCGTGAACTAAAGTGTGCGATTAGTTGGTTCAGATTGTGAAAATAAGTGATCTGTGGGACGATGGGATAAACTTTCCCATTTACAAATTTATGAAGCCTACTAAACTGTTCCTACCTCAGTTCTGAGAAATTCGCAAAACTGTGCTGAAGTAATGGAAAAGTACGTTACCTCCATAAAATTTCGGTTTTGCCGGCCTCGTCAACAATTCTTGTGAAAAGCTTGAAAAAGATTGTTTTTCACCAAGCTACTTGATAGTCGGAGGCTTGGTTTGGCTTGAAAATTCAAGCTTTTTTTAATATTAGGCTTGGTTTGGCTTGGGCTTGATGAAACAGAAGCTTGGCTTGGCTTGAAAAATCAAGCTTTTTTGAAAGGCAGGCTTGGTTTGATTTTTCAAGCTTTTTCAAGCCAAGCCAAGCCAAGCTTTCAAGCTTCAAGCCAAGCCCGTGAATCTCTAGTCATAAACGAAAACCCAGTTTTATTTTAGATTTGGAAGTAATTCGCAAAAATAAAAATCTGTTGTGGGTATCGCAAGACCTCTCGCCTCGTCATTTCCATATTAGGCTATATAAGTCATCATCATCTTTGGCACAACAGCCCTTGTAGGGCCAAGGCCTCAAGTACCGTAGGTACTCGTCTCGTGACCGTAGTACTAGAGCAGTCGGTGTACTTAATCCGTGCGACGTCCACTGATTGCTATGCAACCAGTGCGGCAGCGGAGATACCCCTTCTACAGCTAGCACCACCTATGTTTTAACATGGACAACTGGTCGGGTCATCGCATGCGAGTGCGATTAATGCCTGATATTGTGGCATTTTAACGACTACGCACTTAGCCGGCCGGTAGATTCGAACCGAGGAACCTCAGATTCGATCTGAACATGTAGAGACATAGCGCTTTAATGCACACGGCCACTACACCGGCTAGGCTATATAAGTACATATTGTATTTAACATTTCTGGTACATACAAAAAATTCTAATTTCATCCATTATTAATATATTGATTCTTCAAATTAATTGACGAGATTAGTGGTATTTCTGATGCGTATATATAATAAAATAATGATACTCAGTTCTCCAGGCCGTATAGGCCTATGGCTTCTCTTACAACATTCTTCCACTGTATTCTGTATTGTGCTCTTCCCTTCCAGCACTTGTAAGTTTAGTAAAGTATTAAAAAACACTCGCCCTGTTTCACAAGATTTCAGCGTCTGAATCACCTTTCGGCCAGCACCAGAAGCCGGCCGTGCTCAGCTAGTAACCAGACGCGTTTCGCTCTTGGTGGAGCTCATCAGTATGGTGTAATTGCCGTGTCCCTTTGCAATGACAATTCCCCAACTGAGCACAGCGAAAGATAAACATCTTATATAAGATAGTTGGCTTAAGAAGTAACTCTAACCACATACAGAGACATCTATCGAAGAATCGCCAAAAAGCACTGACAGCTATTGAAATAATAATAATGGTACAATAGTCAACTTTAGGTGAAAGAGTGTTTAATAAAGTATTAAAAATCTGTTGTGGCCAGCACAAAACCTTCCGTCAATTCGATGTATTTTGTACAAATCCCATAATCCCATACCAAAAGTTCATTGAAAAAGATTCTATATATCCTGTAAAATTGTAACATGAACACACTATTTTTTACAAATTCCACACCGAAAGTTCTTTTTATTAGGGGTCGCTGTTTCTTACTCTTCTCTTCTACTCATTCCTGTCTAACACATATTCTTGACAGTTCTTCCTCTCTCAAATTTTCTTCTACACAGTCCTTCCATCTTCTCTTTGGCCTTTCTAGTACTCTCGGCATTATAAGTTCCTATCTTGAGGCGAGGCTGCAACTGCGTCACTTGCCAGGGACACTCTGTCACATATTATTTTCTGATCCTATACTTTTCACTTTGGTTTTGCACTTGACACTGACACCTGCCAATTAGATTTTTTTGAATATATCTGCTGTTTTCATAATTTTAGCAATGATGACTGATTTTTGAAAGTTAATCTCTCTTAATCTCTCTATAACTCTATACCTATTGAATATGAAGAAAAATGTATAATCAAACCGTATAGAGAATAAGATATTCTTTCATTGACAATCTCTTTGTATGGTTGTAAGGAAGAGGAATACGAAAGAATCATAATTTTTAGAATTGTAGTTTTGGAGTTATCGTCGGAGGAAAATTTGTCATACACACACGGGCACACACACGGATACACACACAGACACACACATACATACATACATACATACATACATACATACATACATACATACATACATACATACATACATACATACAGATATCATCGTAAAAAAAGCAATATCGTTTTGTAGGGACCTTAAAACGTGCTTATTAATTTAAAACTCACCATTGAATTTTTGGCCAAACACAATACCTTCCTTACCTAAAAATGACGGAAGGTAAAAACATTCGCCATGTTTCACTGATGACGGCCGAAATGTTGATTCAGACGCTAAAATTTTGTTAAACATATGTAGAGTGTTTTCTATAAGTTTATTAAACATTGTTTCATCTAGAGTTCGCTATTGTACTCTAAGTTTTTTTGCACTGATATGTTATATATGTATCTATAATTTTATATATTTGTTTAACAATAAAATAAGATATATTAAATGTACTTCCAAAAAAAAGCTTTCAGTAATGTATCTGGATTTTCAACACACATTATTCTATCAAACATTTTAATTTTTCAACTGGTTCATGGAGTTATTTGGCGTGTACGATTCATTACAACGGATTATTTTATATATTTATCACTAAATTTATATAACACATAATAAAAATGTTAAAAATAAATTATCAAAAAAATAATATTTAGGGGATGTTTTTTAAGAAACTACTACTTCCGGTTACCCAATTATTACCAAAACCTTTTCAGCTCTTCCCATTAATGTCGATATATTTAACCGTGTGGGAGCTTACCAGGCGGCACCTCACGGGCACTCATAGCTGGTGTGGAGAGTGTACCACAGGGATCACTTTTGTGCTATTAAAAGCCTGCATTGGCCGGGATCGAACCCGGGTCACCAGATTGGCAACTAGACACTATACACACACGACCACGCGATGTCTACATCTACATGTGTTGTAATACTGGCACACCCAGTAATGGGTAATATGCCGTGATGATATATTTATTTATTAATGTCAGATTGAAGAATATATGTAGCTAATAGGCCTTAAGTCTTAATATAATATTTAGAAATTGTTTTTTTAAGGCAAGTTTCCGGTTGTCCAATTGTTACCAAAATCTAATCAACTCTTCCCAGTAATGTCAGATTGAGGAAACCACAGTTAAACATGTCTTAAGTCTTATAGTATTTAAAAATGTTAAAATCGGATTGTAGGGTCCTTGAAACGTGCTTATCCACTAAAATCTGGAAATGCGATATCTAGCATGAATCCAATACCTCTCTTAGCGAAAGATAAAAAGTAAAAACCTGCAAAAAATAAATTGT